>ONZH01017253.1:0-1234909 GCA_900303285.1 Rhinella marina | reverse complement strand
GAAGGCCGTGGCACTCAAAGCAGGCTACAGTGTCTTCTCAAACTGCTGATTGCCGGGGCTCCCGGGTGTTGGACCCCACCAATCAGATACTGATGACCTAGCCAGAGGATAGGTCATCAGTATTTAAAACTTAGAAACCTCTTTAAGGGCTCTGTTTTACTAGGGCTCCAATATTATCAGAGCTTGGGCCCACCGGAGGATCCTCTGCTACTCTGTGGGCCAGTCTGAACCCTGCATGTACTATACATGGAAAAACCTAATAAAGTGACTGTAATCACACAGTATTGGGTAAGAAGTCGCAGCAGACAGCCTGTAAGTCACCTTTTTGTAGAATTTACACTTGGCCAAAATGTAATAGTCAAGAGAAGAGTGTGACTTGAGAATACAATGGCTAGTCTGAAGATGTGCCTGGTGTAACAGATATGTATCCTCAAGAGGATGAAAGCACTGGGTGCCCCAACCCAGAACGATCAGTATGAATCGAGCTGAAGTCTTGTCATGCTACAGCTCCTTCTGCCGAAGTGCCAGCATGCATACAGCGGACAGTCTGCAGGACTACAGTGTACGTAAGAGATTACATCTATTCCGACATGACCTGACACTTCTTACTCTTATACGATTCAAAGCTTATTAAAGACTTAATCTCTCATGTGGCATCTAGTAATGGGGTTGGCACATCATCTCGCCAGCTCTGGCCGCCTTGGACCCAGCACTCTGACAGTCACATATAAACCTTAAAGGGAGAGAACCGAGATGTTTGGGCTTATCCTTCCCGTACAAGGAGTCTTACCAGTAGATTCCTCTGACTCTCCAGCAGACATGTGGGTCTCCAGTGATCTCCGTCACACGTATTTGAGTCTACGTTCTTCAGCTTCAGTCAACCACAAACAGCAGCTGATCACTCCGCTCTTGGAATTCCTACAAGACGACAGAAAAACAGTACATTGGTTTTAACCAGGTTACACTTGAGGACATCACAGCTTGAGCCTACAGCTGACACCTGCTCTGCTACGTTTGGTACAACCTATGATATCTTTGTTACTGTGATTTCATGTAGGACTACAGGTTAACCTGCAATGCCATGTGCTTGGGCTGTAATATGGCTGACATTAGAGCATGCCACCATTTTTCTTGTGGGTTTTTTGAAAAAATAAAAATTTAGAAACATGGATTCTATAAGTATCATATTTGGAGTCCACATGACACACACATAAGACCTAGCACAAATTTCACAATGAAAAACACTATTCTACTTTTGTAGGTCCACTTTAGAACCATAGGTGAAGTCTTAAAGTCTGTATCAGCACCAACAATGACCCTTTAGGAGAAGGGGTGTTAATATAACTAATAAATATTAAATGGCTAACCTGCCCTAATGTCCCTATCTTGCCCTAACTTAACTTTAAAACATAACCTTTAATAGTGTATCTCTAAATGATGAATATTAAACTCATGGGAGAATATTCCTAAAGATTAAAAACTGCCACAACTGCCACACATCACGTATTAGAAACCAAAAGCAGATACGCCTATTTCCAGACATGTTCGAGCCTATCATCATGGAGACCTGTCCTACCTCAGTTGCTGGGGGGTGAGCAAAAAAAGACTTTGGAGTAAGAAGAGGGACTCTTGATAAGATCCTCTTACAGGAAGAGACAAAATGGATTTATTTGTTAGAAAAAGTCTCAGGCCAAAGGGACTTAATAAAGGCTTTACGTTTTCGTCATTTTATGAGATCAAGCGATCGAGCCATGTGATTACTGTATTTTTGATCATGTTTTTTGTTTCTTTTTATGCTTATCAATTACTATAGGGAGGTTATTCCCTAGCGTTGTTAGGTTAAGGACCACCAATGGAATTACTGAATTAGCTCATTGTGAATATTAGGTTTATATTATGCAGTGACTAGGAAGAGGTAGAGTAGGGTATAAGGGTGGAGGGAAAACTAAAAGTAGAACTAATATTATTATACTTAATTATTAAATAAACACCAAGATCCTACCATTGTGCTTTTTCTAATACATCACACACCCTGTGTGGCAGTTTTAATCTTTAGAAATATTCTCCCATGAGTTTAATATTCATCATTTAGAGATACACTATTAAAGGTTATGTTTTAAAGTTAAGTTAGGAGCAAGATAGGGGACATTAGGGCTGGTTAGCCATTTATCAGTCTGTATCAGGACACTTTCCCCCTGCGGGCAATTACAATTCATTTGACTCAACTTGACCACCAATAGAACCATCCGTTTTACACTCCAACAAAAGCTGTAATTGCTTTTCCATTGGAGACAGCGTTAGAAGAAGCCATTGGAAATTGTCACATTTGACGGAAAAAAAGGGGCAACACTTGTCTTTCCCATCGAATGGCGGACCCTATGGTGGAAACCCAATAGACCCAAGTCAACGGGATCCATTGATATCCATAATAGGATAGATGGAGTACACTTATTTCATTTTTCTACTCCTACAATGGAGCAAAGAATACACACACACACAAATGGCCCAATGATATAATTGAGTTCTTAGTGGACCAATTAAGCTCACCTCACACTGTAGAAGATCACGTTGTAAGCTCTCCCTCAAAACTATCCCGTTCACTGCAAGCTCGCTCCCAGCGCACATTCACCATGTGAAGTCTATTCAAGACATCCTTAGATTCCAGTTCCTCATCCTCGGGCTGGAACTCTTTACTGCTGCTCAGGTTTACAGATATCACCCGGGCTTTATAATCATCAAATGCTTTCAACATGTCCTAGAAGAATGAGAGTGAGGAGGCAATTGTGAAATGCATTGTCATCATAAATGGCAGTCTCAGGTGGAGAGACGTGACAGGTTATTGAATTCTTCAGTCTCGAGAATTCTCAGCATGGGTTTGCAATAAGTTAGATTTTTTTTAAAAATTACTTTAAAGGGATATTAAACCTAGAAAAGGGCAGACCTGGTATGAATACCACCAGTCCGTCCATGCTCAGCTTGGAAACAGCCAAGGTGGCAGGGCTTAGCTTGCCTGGTCTGGGATGAGGTTTTTGCAACAGCAAAGCTGCCCCAGCCAAATTCAAAAGTAGTCCAAGTCCTATCCGTGTATGTATGCCTCAAGACATACATACAGGATTTGTGGACTGCAATCGGCAACAAACAGGATGAGTAAGAGAACCATCTCTACCCTTGTGCATGGGCAGTGTCTGGTATTTCAGCTCAGCTTCATTCTAGTAGAGAGGGCTGAACTGCAATACAGGCCACGGACAAGGCTGACGCCGTGTCCTAAAAACTATGGAGATCCTTTTATTCTCATTTCAATCAATATTTCATAAATGAAGCTGGAGACACAATTCTGGGTAAAGTCTGCCCCTAGTCGACCAAATCGTCATTATGGTTATGGTCTAGTGATTTACCGTGACAGGGAATGCCCGTGATTAGGAAAAACCTGTTCCAGAAACTGGTGTCTGGACTGCAACTCATCACTCTCAAGTAAAGGGTCACGCACATGACCGTATGTGTTTTGCAGCTTGCAATTCCGGATCTGCAAAAATATGGATACAGTCCATGTTGCACCCACATTTTTTTTGCGGACTCTTTGATTTCAGTAGATCTGTGGTCCGCATTTTGTGTAATGTATAGGACGTGTTCTGTGCAGAAAGCACCTGGGTCCTCCATATGTTTGTTAGATAAAATATGTCCACAAAATGCAGACCACGGACCAAATGAAGTCAATGGGTCTGCAAAAAAATGCGGATGGCACACAAAAAATGCAGTTAGCGATACACGGACATGATTGTGTGCTTGAGGAGTGAGCAATACCAGACAAATCTTGTAGACAATAGTGGAACTGCTTCAACCCCGTAGAATCTCCAAGTTCCTATACATCATATTGTATATACAGAATATACCTTAAGCATCTTCACTTTTTGTTCCAGCTCTTGGATGGTAGACGACGGCTTCAGCCTTGTGGCTTGTTCGAGTTCTACTTCAGTTTTATCCAAACCACAGTGTGATATTATCCCAAGTCAGCATCGAGTTGCTGCCACCGCTGGGAGCTTTGCTTCTTGCCGAGTTCATTGCTGAAGGTTTGCGCGTGAATAATTTCCCAACGCTCAATGACACCTAAACGGAAAATAGAGACCGAGCATAAGAAGAAGTTTACCTCGTAAACCTAGTCATAACCGAGCACAGGGTGCCCTGCAATACGTCCAAGGAGAACGCAGCCAAATACACGGGTTTTGTTGACATGTTGTTCCTCTTATAATTGTGAGATCGTCCTAACATATTCTCTTACACTGGAGAAATCAGTGTGAAAAAAATGAATTTTAATGCATTTTGAGACTTACAAAACCTTAAGATTTCTTAAACAGTTACAACTTCAATGTTTCAGATTTTTGCTAAAGAATCCAGGAGGAAATACTTGAAGACCAAGGCTTTGTTCACGTCGGCATTTGTGGCTTCCATTCAGAACGGAAAGCTACAATCCTGTGCCTGATCTGTCACACAGAGGCGGCCCGACAGTCCTCACCGACTTATAATGGGGCCTCTCAGGGCTACACCAAGATGTCCGTAATTTTGATAGATGCAATAGCACCGTATGCAATGATACTTTTACTGTCAAATCTGGCAGAATCGCAATATTAAATTGTGGGGGTGGGGTCTTACTGCTGGGGCCCAATTTGATCAAAAGAACCGGGACCCTATACCCCCTTTGGGGTCTTCAAAAATGAACAAAGTGGCAGGTCAGACATGTACACTGCCACTCCATTCATTTCTCTAGAACCTCACAACTGTCTCAGAAACTCCCATAGAAATGAATGCAACAGCAGTGTGCATGAGGGTATGGGGCCCCACTCTGATAGATCAGTGGGGATCCAAACCACTGGGACCCCTACTGATCACAAGTTATCCCCAACCCTGTGTACAGTGGATAACTTCTCACTACCCCTTTAAGGTGTCCATACACTTCAGTCGGCCAAACTTACTGATCAGCCATCCATCTAATGTATATGGAGGGGCCACCAGACTTTCCCCTGATGAAAGATGTTAAGGAAAAGAAGTATCAGACATGATGGATTCCAGCTTGTCTGACCCTATGATTCCATGAGAAAGGACTCTGGTAGTGACTTATTCCTGACTCCAAAGACAACACATATACAGTCATGGCCAGAAGTTTTGAGAATGATACAAATATTTAATTTTTACAAAGTCTACTGCTTCCGTTTTTATAATGGCAATTTGCATATACTCCAGAATGTTATAAAGAGTGATCAGCTTAACAGCAATTACTTGCAAAGTCAATATTTGCCTAGAAAATGAACTTTATCCCCCAAAACACATTTCAACATCATTGCAGCCCTGCCTTAAAAAGGACCAGCTAAACATCGTTTCAGTGATTGCTCCATTAACACAGGTGTGGGTGTTGATGAGGACAGGGCTGGAGATCAATCTGTCATGATTAAGTAAGAATGACACCACTGGACACTTTAAAAGGAGGCTGGTGCTTGGCATCATTGTTTCTCTTTCTGTCTAATTCTGTTAATCATGGTTATCTCTAAAGAAACACGTGCAGTCATCATTGCACTGCACAAAAATGGCCTAACAGGGAAGAGTATCGCAGCTAGAAAGATTGCACATCAGTCAACAATCTATCGCATCAAGAACTTCAAGGAGAGAGGTTCCATTGTTGCCAAAAAGGCTCCAGGGCGCCCAAGAAAGACCAGCAAGCGCCAGGACCGTCTCTTAAAAGTGTTTCAGCTGCGGGATCGGGGCTACCAGCAGTGCAGAGCTTGCTCAGGAATGGCAGCAGGCAGGTGTGAGTGCATCTGCACGCACTGTGAGGCGGAGACTCTTGGAGCAAGGCCTGGTCTCAAGGAGGGCAGCAAAGAAGCCACTTCTCTCCAGAAAAAAACATCAGGGACAGACTGATATTCTGCAAAAGGTACAGGGAGTGGACTGCTGAGGACTGGGGTAAAGTCATTTTCTCTGATGAATCCCCTTTTCGATTGTTTGGGACATCTGGAAAACAGCTTATTCGGAGAAGACGAGGTGAGCGCTACCACCAGTCTTGTCTCATGCCAACTGTAAAGCATCCTAAAACCATTCATGTGTGTGGGGTTGCTTCTCAGCCAAGGGAATCGCTCTCTCACAGTCTTGCCTAAAAACACAGCCATGAATAAAGAATGGTACCAGAATGTCCTCCGAGAGCAACTTCTCCCAACCGTCCAAGAGCAGTTTGGCGATCAACAATGCCTTTAACAGCATGATGGAGCACCTTGCCATAAAGCAAAGGTGATAACTAAATGGCTCAGGGAACAAAACATAGAGATTTTGGGTCCATGGCCTGGAAACTCCCCAGATCTTAATCCCATTGATAACTTGTGGTCAATCATCAAGAGATGGGTGGACAAACAAAAACCTACAAATTCTGACAAAATGCAAGCATTGATTATGCAAGAATGGACTGCTATCAGTCAGGATTTGGTAAAGAAGTTGATTGAGAGCATGCCAATGAGAATTGCAGAGGTCCTGAAGAAGAAGGGTCAACACTGCAAATATTGACTTGCTGCATTAACTCATTCTAAATGTCAATATAAGCTTTTGTTACTCATAATATGATTGCAATTATATTTCTGTATGTGATAAAAACATCTGACAAACACACATAAAAACCAGAGGGCAGCAGATCATGTGAAAATATAATATTTGTGTCATTCTCAAAAACTTTTGGCCATGACTGTATAGGGTAGAATATCTGTCAATGGGGGTGCCTTACTCCATCTTCCACATTCTGAAGAACAAGACAAGTTGTATGGAAATTGGTTGGATGATATTTGTATGTGTCACCCACATGCAGCCCAACTCTTGCTGTCAAAAGCTGGTGGAGCGCATTGCAAGTCAATGGGATCTGTTGGGTGCCATTTAGATCAGGTACAGTATCATGGCTTCAGTTAGAGATGGAAGCCCCATGCAGATGTGAACAGAGTTACTTAGGTAGAAACCAAAAGACTTTAGCATTTCTTAGACCTTGCTGCTCAGAGGAAGGCAGCACAAAGGCCTTTGGCCATCTGTCGACAAGTAAGCCGCATGGGAGGAGGGATTTCTTATGGACTACTCATGGTGGTTGGATAATTTTCCTAGGTCTGAATGAACATCAACTATTACTAATCATATTAAGTATAACCGTAGTAGAGATTAAGTTCTATCCATTTGACTACTTTAACTGTAAAGAACCCTTTTCTATATTGATATTTGAGTTGCCTACACAAAAGGGGATGTCTCCTCGTTCTTGGTAAACTTGCAGGAGATGAAGATAGCGAACCCACAGCATTAGACTTTCATGGGCTTACAAGACCTAGTGTTCAGCCTCTCCCATGATGGTCATCGTAAAATATCATACGATTATGTTGTACCTGAATGCGTTTCAGGTCTTTTCATTCCTTGAAGTCCTTGGTCTTCCAGTTGACTGGTGGAGTTGACTGTTCTAAGGTCGATCTCTCCAGCAGGACTTGACGTGGTTTCCTGAGCCGTCTACAACATGAAAGGCGTTAACTGGTGCATCACATCATACCCACATAAGCGGAATATGCCCAATATTTATTACATGTAGAACTTACAGAAGAGTGATCTAACAAAGTGCTGGTTTCTGGCGCGGCAATCACAAGTCCCGTCGTCTTTTTATCTTCTTTAAAGTCCATTTTCACAGCTGCCACATGTTTACCTGGAGAATGCCAAGATGGAGTCTCCAGGTCAGATTTGCCTGCAAAAGCCATACAAACAATTTAGAAGATACTCAGGAAATGAAGGAGCGGTGGTGCCATGGTGCAAAGTTTACAGGTCACCCTATAGGCACCGGCATGTGGTGTCGCACAGACTTACCAGGAACAGCATTTAAAGTCAAATACAGGATATGAAAAAAGGGCCGAAAATCAATGTTATATGATATTCAGACAAAGGCAATGGAAGTTGGTTAGATCACTAGTATTGATAATGAACAGATATGAGGTTTGGCTTAGCAAGCAAATGTAATATCGTGAAATGCCCATGCAGACTGCAAAAAATAGTATTTTAAAGCCAAGTAGTATCATTTCATACAGATGGAAAAAAGCATATAATGCAGAACATCTCAATCAACAAGACTATATACACAAATGGTCCTCCATTGTGTATGTTCATTGGCTTAATGGGAAAATAAGAACCTTCTCTTAGCAAGACGGAGAGATAAAAATAAAAAAATAAAATGTCTTCGTTTCCATATATCCCAAGCACATGAGAAAACATCTCAACCACAGAATGAAGCTCCCCTCGGTCATCCTCCATCCTCAAGTGTGCCACCACAATGAGATGTCCATGGTTTGGGAAATATGGCACTGACACAAAGCAACAGAGGAAAACGGCGCAAATGAGGGAACATGAGGAGGGGGAAAATAAGCGTGCATCACAGCGATGGTGCCAGTATGAGACACATGCATTGGGCAGTGGGGGGGCCTACCAGAAGATGCCTGGACAGTTTTTTGTTGTCATTATGACATAGGCTTCAGGGCTTTCAGCAATTTCTACATCTGTAAGAAAATAATGTCATTTGTTTCCTCACAAGATATTTCAGGAGCAACTGGAGAAAAAGAAGAACAACTTTAGACTGAAGTCAGGAATGCAAGCCAAATGGAGGAGTTTACCTGATAAGGGGTTGTAGTAGGTCCTTCCTCCTCATTCTCATGCATGGAAGAGCCTCCAACATCTACAGTTGGATCCCATTCCAGAGGGATGGAGTCAACGCTGACTGGAGTTTCTCGACCAGATCTCTCATGAGGGAGAGTCGGGGGCATTAAATGGCAGAGAGATGGGTGGGATGTCTCAACATCCGGTATTGTGGAGTGCCACGACGAGTTCTGGATCTCTCTCGAATCTTCACCATCTGTATCATTCTCAGAGGTTTCCTCTAAATTCTAAAAGTCATGATAATATATATTAACTTATGATATAATGTACATTTTACAAGATAGTAAAAAATGGTAGGTATATGTGGTAATTTCTCTTTACATCCAAATCAGTGACCAAGGCGCT
This sequence comes from Rhinella marina, assembly GCA_900303285.1. NCBI lineage: Eukaryota > Metazoa > Chordata > Amphibia > Anura > Bufonidae > Rhinella > Rhinella marina. The sequence goes on along the minus strand of ONZH01017253.1, from coordinate 1,225,864 downwards.
ACATCATATCTAGCGGAAGTGAATTGTGTCGAGCCCGTGACCCATCAGACAAGAAATCAAGCAGAGTTTCTTGGGACTATCAGGATGTGGTCACAGCAACATCATCATCTTTAACAGGGGCGTAACTACCATATCGGCAGACCACGCTATGGGGCCCAGGACAAGAGGGGGCCCAGTCTTAGTTGAGATTATCTCCTCTTCTACTGGTGGTGAAAACTTGGTCAGGACTCTACCCTCTAAAGATACAACTTTTAGCAAATAAAGCAGAGGAAAAATGGCCCAAGGGTCATTGAAAAGGGTTTAGGCAGAAACCCTTCTGTCCTGTGTGGGGGCCTGGTTTGATTGTTGCTATAGGGCCCTTAATTCTCCATGTATGCTAATGATCTTCACATTCACTTAATGCCATGCAGCATCTTATTACCGTGATCCTTGTGTCAAGGGCCAAAAGTTGCCTTACCCTGTGCCAAACAAGGTTTCTTACCAAATTCCTTGACGTCAGCCTGTCATGGAATCTATACACCCGTCCAAAAACTTCTTGGCAATATCTATGAATCTCCTCCAGTTCATCCTCAATGACCACGGCATCCATTGCTTCGCTTTTCTGTATCAACTGCTCCCCAAAAACGATCAGTTGATCAATTTTATTGGCGTTTAGTGTTATTTCTTGTTTGAAGCCCTAAAAGGTGGAGACAGAGGCCATAATAAAACCACAAAAAAGCTCAAAACCATAGGAGACTTGATGCTTTCCCTTAAAAACATCTCTAAAAGTAAAGCGGTTCTCACGCCTTAAAATAACGGGACTGATGGATAACAAGCGTGACTTGTCATATGCTTGGGAGGTACGCAAACAGCACCTTTTATTTCAGTCACTGGACAACATATGCATCCGTATGGCATATAGTTTCATATGTTGGGGCTATTTCGTTTGGCTCACACATCGGGAAGAATTCAAAACCATTGGTAAGGAATGGGGAGGACTTTTATTACCGTACTTACTATTAACTGCTGCATTTTCTCCTCAATGTCGCTTTCTGAGAAGTGTTCCACATTCGTAAGCTGCAAGTCCATCTCTGTGAGCCATACTAGGATGCAGTCTCTTGTCCCCTCAAAGTCTTCTCTTTGGCTGGTAAAGTGCTTAATAAAAAAAAAATAAAAAAAATTGCTAAACCAAGAAATCGACAGTTGCATGTGGTGGAGACAACTTTACAGGAAGAAGATCCCAGCGCCTCTGGCTGTGTCCTCCATCTTACCCTTAAGCCTCCTCAGAATTGAAGTCACTCTCTTCTGGAGTTGATCCCACCTCCAGGTTTCCTTCATTTGCGCCGTTTCTCTGTTGCTTTGTGTCAGTGCCATATTCCCAAACCATGGACATCTCATTGTGTGGCACACTTGAGGATGGAGGATGACCGAGGGGAGCTTCATTCTGTGGTTGAGATGTTTTCTCATGTGCTTGGGATATATGGAAACGAAGACATTTTATTTTTTTATTTTATCTCTCCGTCTTGCTAAGAGAAGGTTCTTATTTTCCCATTAAGCCAATGAACATACACAATGGAGGACCATGTGTATATAGTCTGTGATTGAGATGTTCTGCATTATATGCTTTTTTCCATCTGTATGAAATGATACTACTTGGCTTTAAAATACTATTTTTTGCAGTCTGCATGGGCATTTCACGATATTACATTTGCTTGCTAAGCCAAACCTCATATCTGTTCATTATCAATACTAGTGATCTAACCAACTTCCATTGCCTTTGTCTGAATATCATATAACATTGATTTTCGGCCCTTTTTTCATATCCTGTATTTGACTTTAAATGCTGTTCCTGGTAAGTCTGTGCGACACCACATGCCGGTGCCTATAGGCGTGACCTGTAAACTTTGCACCATGGCACCACCGCTCCTTCATTCCTTGAGTATCTTCTAAAATTGTTGTATGGCTTTTGCAGGCAAATCTGACCTGGAGACTCCATCTTGGCATTCTCCAGGTAAACATGTGGCAGCTGTGAAAAATGGACTTTTAAAGAAGATAAAAAAGACGACGGACTTTGTGATTGCCGCGCCAGAAACCAGCACTTTGTTAGATCACTCTTCTGTAAGTTCTACATGTAATAAATATTGGGCATATTCCGCTTATGTGGGTATATGATGTGATGCACCAGTTAACGCCTTTCATGTTGTAGACGGCTCAGGAAACCACGTCAAGTCCTGCTGGAGATCGACCTTAGAACAGTCAACTCCACCAGTCAACTGGAAGACCAAGGACTTCAAGGAATGAAAAGACCTGAAACGCATTCAGGTACAACATAATCGTATGATATTTTACGATGACCATCATGGGAGAGGCTGAACACTAGGTCTTGTAAGCCCATGAAAGTCTAATGCTGTGGGTTCGCTATCTTCATCTCCTGCAAGTTTACCAAGAACGAGGAGACATCCCCTTTTGTGTAGGCAACTCAAATATCAATATAGAAAAGGGTTCTTTACAGTTAAAGTAGTCAAATGGATAGAACTTAATCTCTACTACGGTTATACTTAATATGATTAGTAATAGTTGATGTTTCATTCAGACCTAGGAAAATTATCCACACCACCATGAGTAGTCCATAAGAAATCCCTCCTCCCATGCGGCTTACTTGTCGACAGATGGCCAAAGGCCTTTGTGCTGCCTTCCTCTGAGCAGCAAGGGTCTAAAGAAATGCTAAAGTCTTTTGGTTTCTACCTAAGTAACTCTGTTCACATCTGCATGGGGCTTCCATCTCTAACTGAAGCCATGATACTGTACCTGATCTAAATGGCACCCAACAGATCCCATTGACTTGCAATGCGCTCCACCAGCTTTTGACAGCAAGAGTTTGGGCTGCATGTGGGTGACACATACAAATATCATCCAACCAATTTCCATACAACTTGTCTTGTTCTTCAGAATGTGGAAGATGGAGTAAGGCACCCCCATTGACAGATATTCTACCCTATACAGTCATGGCCAAAAGTTTTTGAGAATGACACAAATATTATATTTTCACATGATCTGCTGCCCTCTGGTTTTTATGTGTGTTTGTCAGATGTTTTTATCACATACAGAAATACTTAATTGCAATCATATTATGAGTAACAAAAGCTTATATTGACATTTAGAATGAGTTAATGCAGCAAGTCAATATTTGCAGTGTTGACCCTTCTTCTTCAGGACCTCTGCAATTCTCATTGGCATGCTCTCAATCAACTTCTTTACCAAATCCTGACTGATAGCAGTCCATTCTTGCATAATCAATGCTTGCATTTTGTCAGAATTTGTAGGTTTTTGTTTGTCCACCATCTCTTGATGATTGACCACAAGTTATCAATGGGATTAAGATCTGGGGAGTTTCCAGGCCATGGACCCCCAAAATCTCTATGTTTTGTTCCCTGAGCCATTTAGTTATCACCTTTGCTTTATGGCAAGGGTGCTCCATCATGCTGTTAAAAGGCATTGTTGATCGCCAAACTGCTCTTGGACGGTTGGGAGAAGTTGCTCTCGGAGGACATTCTCTGGTACCATTCTTTATTCATGGCTGTGTTTTTAGGCAAGACTGTGAGAGAGCCGATTCCCTTGGCTGAGAAGCAACCCCACACACATGAATGGTTTTAGGATGCTTTACAGTTGGCATGAGACAAGACTGGTGGTAGCGCTCACCTCGTCTTCTCCGAATAAGCTGTTTTCCAGATGTCCCAAACAATCGAAAAAGGGGATTCATCAGAGAAAATGACTTTACCCCAGTCCTCAGCAGTCCACTCCCTGTACCTTTTGCAGAATATCAGTCTGTCCCTGATGTTTTTTCTGGAGAGAAGTGGCTTCTTTGCTGCCCTCCTTGAGACCAGGCCTTGCTCCAAGAGTCTCCGCCTCACAGTGCGTGCAGATGCACTCACACCTGCCTGCTGCCATTCCTGAGCAAGCTCTGCACTGCTGGTAGCCCGATCCCGCAGCTGAAACACTTTTAAGAGACGGTGTCCTGGCGCTTGCTGGTCTTTCTTGGGCGCCCTGGAGCCTTTTGGCAACAATGGAACCTCTCTCCTTGAAGTTCTTGATGCGATAGATTGTTGTTGACTGATGTGCAATCTTTCTAGCTGCGATACTCTTCCCTGTTAGGCCATTTTTGTGCAGTGCAATGATGACTGCACGTGTTTCTTTAGAGAAGAGATAACCATGATTAACAGAAACAGAAGAGAAACAATGATGCCAAGCACCAGCCTCCTTTTTTTTAAAGTGTCCAGTGTGGTGTCATTCTTACTTAATCATGACAGATTGATCTCCAGCCCTGTCCTCATCAACACCCACACCTGTGTTTAATGGAGCAATCACTGAAACGATGTTAGCTGGTCCTTTTAAGGCAGGGATGCAATGATGTTGAAATGTGTTTTGGGGGATAAAGTTCATTTTCTAGGCAAATATTGACTTTGCAAGTAATTGCTGTTAAGGCTGATCACTCTTTTTATAACATTCTGGAGTATATGCAAATTGCCATTATAAAAACGGAAGCAGTAGACTTTGTAAAAATTAATATTTGTATCATTCTCAAAACTTCTGGCCATGACTGTATATGTGTGTTGTCTTTGGAGTCAGGAATAAGTCACTACAGAGTCCTTTCTCATGGAATCATAGGGTCAGACAAGCTGGAATCCATCATGTCTGATACTTCTTTTCCTTAACATCTTTCATCAGGGGAAAGTCTGGTGGCCCCTCCATATACATTAGATGGATGGCTGATCAGTAAGTTTGGCCGACTGAAGTGTATGGACACCTTAAAGGGGTAGTGAGAGAAGTTATCCACTGTACACAGGGTTGGGGATAACTTGTGATCAGTAGGGGTCCCAGTGGTTGGATCCCCACTGATCTATCAGAGTGGGGCCCCCATACCCTCATGCACACTGCTGTTGCATTCATTTCTATGGGAGTTTCTGAGACAGTTGTGAGGTCTAGAGAAATGAATGAGAAATGAATGGCAGTGGCAGTGTACATGTCTGACCTGCCACTTTGTTCATTTTGAAGACCCCAAGGGGTATAGGGTCCCGGTTCTTTTGATCAATTGGGCCCCCAGCAGTAAGACCCCACCCCCACAATTTAATATTGCAGATTCTGCCAGATTTGACAGTAAAAGTATCATTGCATACGGTGCTATTGCATCTATCAAAATTACGGACATCTTGGTGTAGCCTGAGAGGCCCCATTATAAGTCGGTGAGGACTGTCGGGCGCCTCTGTGTGACAGATCAGGCACAGGATTGTAGCTTCCGTTCTGAATGGAAGCCACAATGCCGACGTGAACAAAGCCTTGGTCTTCAAGTATTTCCTCCTGGATTCTTTAGCAAAAATCTGAAACATTGAAGTTGTAACTGTTTAAGAAATCTTAAGGTTTTGTAAGTCTCAAAATGCATTAAAATTCATTTTTTTCACACTGATTTCTCCAGTGTAAAGAGAATATGTTAGGACGATCTCACAATTATAAGAGGAACAACATGTCAACAAAACCCGTGTATTTGGCTGCGTTCTCCTTGGACGTATTGCAGGGCACCCTGTGCTCGGTTATGACTAGGTTTACGAGGTAAACTTCTTCTTATGCTCGGTCTCTATTTTCCGTTTAGGTGTCATTGAGCGTTGGGAAATTATTCACGCGCAAACCTTCAGCAATGAACTCGGCAAGAAGCAAAGCTCCCAGCGGTGGCAGCAACTCGATGCTGACTTGGATAATATCACACTGTGGTTGGATAAAACTGAAGTAGAACTCGAACAAGCCACAAGGCTGAAGCCGTCGTCTACCATCCAAGAGCTGGAACAAAAAGTGAAGATGCTTAAGGTATATTCTGTATATACAATATGATGTATAGGAACTTGGAGAGATTCTACGGGGTTGAAGCAGTTCCACTATTGTCTACAAGATTTGTCTGGTATTGCTCACTCCTCAAGCACACAATCATGTCCGTGTATCGCTAACTGCATTTTTTGTGTGCCATCCGCATTTTTTTGCAGACCCATTGACTTCATTTGGTCCGTGGTCTGCATTTTGTGGACATATTTTATCTAACAAACATATGGAGGACCCAGGTGCTTTCTGCACAGAACACGTCCTATACATTACCACAAAATGCGGACCACAGATCTACTGAAATCAAAGAGTCCGCAAAAAATGTGGGTGCAACATGGACTGTATCCATATTTTGCAGATCCGGAATTTGCAAGCTGCCAAAACACATACGGTCATGTGCGTGACCCTTTACTTGAGTAGTGATGAGTTGCAGTACCAGACACAGTTTCTGGAACAGGTTTTTCCTAATCACGGGCATTCCCTGTCACGGTAAATCACTAGACCATAACCATAATGACGATTTGGTCGACTAGGGGCAGACTTTACCCAGAATTTGTCTTCCAGCTTCATTTATGAATGATTGATTGAAATGAGAATAAAGGATCTCCATAGTTTTTTAGACACGGCGTCAGCCTTGTCCGTGGCCTGTATTGCAGTTCAGCCCTCTCTACTAGAATGAAGCTGAGCTGAAATACCCAGACACTTGCCCATGCACAAGGGTAGAGATGGTTCTCTTACTCATCCCTGTTTTGGTGGCCGATTGCAGTCCACAAATCCTGTATGTATGTCTTGAGGCTACATACACGGATAGGACTTGGACTACTTTTGAATTTGGCTGGGGGCAGCTTTGCTGTTGCAAAAACCTCATCCCAGACCAGGCAAGCTAAGCCCTGCCACCTTGGCTGTTTCCAAGCTGAGCATGGACGGACTGGTGGTATTCATACCAGCGTCTGCCCTTTCTAGGTTTAATATCCCTTTAAAGTAATTTTTAAAAAAAAATCTAACTTATTGCAAACCCATGCTGAGAATTCTCTGAGACTGAAGAATTCAATAACCTGTTCACGTCTCTCCACCTGAGACTGCCATTTATTGATGACAATGCATTTCACAATTGCTCCTCCACTCTCATTCTTCTAGGACATGTTGAAAGCATTTGATGATTATAAAGCCCGGGTGATATCTGTAAACCTGAGCAGTAAAGAGTTCCAGCCCGAGGATGAGGAACTGGAATCTAAGGATGTCTTGAATAGACTTCACATGGTGAATGTGCGGCTGGGAGCCGAGCTTGCAGTGAACGGGATAGTTTGAGGGAGAGCTTACAACGTGATCTTCTACAGTGTGAGGTGAGCTTAATTGTCCACTAAGAACTCAATTATATCATTGGGCCCATTGTGTGTGTGTGTATTCTTTGCTCCATTGTAGGAGTAGAAAAATGAAAATAAGTGTACTCCATCTATCCTATTATGGATATCAATGGATCCCGTTGACTTGGGTCTATTGGGTTTCCACCATAGGGTCCGCCATTTCGATGGGAAGACAAGTGTTGCCCCTTTTTTTTCCGTCAAATGTGACAATTTCCAATGGCTTCTTCTAACGCTGTCTCCAATGGAAAAGCAATTACAGCTTTTGTTGGAGTGTAAAACGGATGGTTCTATTGGTGGTCAAGTTGAGTCAAATGAATTGTAATTGCCCGCAGGGGGAAAAGTGTCCTGATACAGACTGATAAATGGCTAACCAGCCCTAATGTCCCCTATCTTGCTCCTAACTTAACTTTAAAACATAACCTTTAATAGTGTATCTCTAAATGATGAATATTAAACTCATGGGAGAATATTTCTAAAGATTAAAACTGCCACACAGGGTGTGTGATGTATTAGAAAAGCACAATGGTAGGATCTGTGGTGTTTATTTAATAATTAAGTATAATAATATTAGTTCTACTTTTAGTTTTCCCTCCACCCCTTATACCCTACTCTACCTCTTCCTAGTCACTGCATAAATATAAACCCTAATATTCACAATGAGCTAATTCAGTAATTCCATTGGTGGTCCTTAACCTAACAACGCTAGGGAATAACCTCCCTATAGTAATTGATAAGCATAAAAAAGAAAACAAAAAACATGATCAAAAATACAGTAATCACATGGCTCGATCGCTTGATCTTCATAAAAATGACGAAACGTAAAGCCTTTATTAAGTCCCTTTGGCCTGAGACTTTTTCTAACAAATAAATCCATTTTGTCTCTTCCTGTAAGAGGATCTTATCAAGAGTCCCTCTTCTTACTCCCAAAGTCTTTTTTTTGCTCACCCCCCAGCAACTGAGGTAGGACAGGTCTCCATGATGATAGGCTCGAACATGTCTGGAAATAGGCGTATCTGCTTTTGGTTTCTAATACGTGATGTGTGGCAGTTGTGGCAGTTTTAATCTTTAGGAATATTCTCCCATGAGTTTAATATTCATCATTTAGAGATACACTATTAAAGGTTATGTTTTTAAAGTTAAGTTAGGAGCAAGATAGGGACATTAGGGCAGGTTAGCCATTTAATATTTATTAGTTATATTAACACCCCTTCTCCTAATAGGGTCATTTGTTGGTGCTGATACAGACTTTAAGACTTCACCTATGGTTCTAAAGTGGACCTACAAAAGTAGAATAGTGTTTTTCATTGTGAAATTTGTGCTAGGTCTTATGTGTGTGTCATGTGGACTCCAAATATGATACTTATAGAATCCATGTTTCTAAATTTTTATTTTTTCAAAAAACCCACAAGAAAAAATGGTGGCATGCTCTAATGTCAGCCATATTACAGCCCAAGCACATGGCATTGCAGGTTAACCTGTAGTCCTACATGAAATCACAAGTAACAAAGATATCATAGGTTGTACCAAACGTAGCAGAGCCAGGTGTCAGCTGTAGGCTCAAGCTGTGATGTCCTCAAGTGTAACCTGGTTAAAACCAATGTACTGTTTTTCTGTCGTCTTGTAGGAATTCCAAGAGCGGAGTGATCAGCTGCTGTTGTGGTTGACTGAAGCTGAAGAACGTAGACTCAAATACCGTGTGACGGAGATCACTGGAGACCCACATGTCTTGCTGGAGAGTCAGAGGAATCTACTGGTAAGACTCCTTGTACGGGAAGGATAAGCCCAAACATCTCGGTTCTCTCCCTTTAAGGTTTTATATGTGACTGTCAGAGTGCTGGGTCCCAAGGCGGCCAGAGCTGGCGAGATGAATGTGCCAACCCCATTACTAGATGCCACATGAGAAGATTAAGTCTTTAATAAGCTTTGTAATCGTATAAGAGTAAGAAGTGTCAGGTCATGTCGGAATAGATGTAATCTCTTACGTACACTGTAAGTCCTGCAGACTGTCCGCTGTATGCATGCTGGCACTTCTGCAGAAGGAGCTGTAGACATGACAAGACTTCAGCTCGATTCATTACTGATCGTTCTGGGTATGGGCACCCCAGTGCTTCATCCTCTTGAGGATACATATCTGGTTACACCAGGCACATCTCAGACTAGCCATTGTATTCTCAAGTCACACTCTTCTCTTTGACTATTACATTTTGGCCAAGTGTAAATTCTACAAAAAGGTGACTTACAGGCTGTCTGCTGCGACTTCTTACCCAATACTGTGTGATTACAGTCACTGTTATTAGGTTTTCCATGGATATAGTACATGCAGGGTCAGACTGGCCCACCAGAGTAGCAGAGGATCCTCCGGTGGGCCCAAGCTCTGATAATATTGGAGCCCTAGTAAAACAGAGCCCTTAAAGAGGGTTTCTAAGTTTTAAATACTGATGACCTATCCTCTGGCTAGGTCATCAGTATCTGATTGGTTGGGGTCCAACACCCGGGAGCCCCGGCAATCAGCAGTTTGAGAAGACACTGTAGCTGCTTTGAGTGCCACGGCCTTCTCTCTGCTCTCCCTAGGTCAGTGACCTCACGTTCATTGGTCACGTGGCCTAGATGCAGCTCAGTCCCATAGAAGTAAATGGGGCTGAGCACAATACTGAGCACAGCCGCTGTACAATGTATGGCGCTGAGCTTAGTAAGTGTCAAGAAGGCAGCAGCCCGGCCAGGAGCGCCGGTGCTTTCTCAAACAGCTGATCGTCTGTGTGTTGGAGCCCCACCCATCAGATACTGATCACCTAGCCAGAGGTTAGGTCATCAGTATTAAAATCGCGGAAAACCCTTTTACACAGAAGATGGGCCTAAGAGACTTCAAGCCGATGGTGTGTACAAGTTCTGGCTCGGGCAGATGAGGCACATCTACCTGTGGAGCTCTAATCTTCATCTGGTGTCTGTATAAGGGATGTCGACCAAGTGCAACTGATTTATTAAACCATAAAATGCTACAAGTCTGTGATATACTAGGGAGTATGGGCCATAACGCTCTGCTATTCCACACTGGCATACCATAGAGTGGTAGTGAATGCACCCGAGGTGCCTGCTGTAAAACAGTAGTATGGCTAAGGCTATGCATTCAAAGCTTGTGTCCGACATGACTATAGAACCCGTCCCCTTACAGGTGCCAAAAGTGTGTCCTTGTCAAGGTGTGTGCTGGTATCTTATTTTTTTTGCAGCAGCAGATCATTGTCTTATGCATTGGTCCACAGCAAAACTGTATTCCACGTGGTATACGTAACATAGTAACATAGTATATAAAAGGCCGAAAAAAGCCCTCTGTCCATCCAGTTCGGCCTGTTATCCTATAAGTTGATCCAGAGGAAGGCAAAAAAAACCCTGTAAGGTAGAAGCCAATTTTCCTCACTTTAGGGGGAAAAATTCCTTCCCAACTCCAATCAGACATCATAATAACTCCCTGGATCAACAGCCCAGCTCTAGTAACTATAACCTGTAATATAATTACCTCCAGAAATACATCCAGGCCCTTCTTGAACTCCTTTAGTGAACTTACCATCACCACCTCCTCAGGCAGAGAGTTCCATAGTCTCACTGCTCTTACCGTAAATAATCCTCTTCTATGGTTTTGTACAAACCTTCTTTCCTCCAGACGCAGAGGATGTCCCCTCATCACAGTCACAGTCCTGGGGATAAATAGATGATGGGAGAGATCTCTGTACTGACCCCTGATATATTTATACATAGTTATTAGATCTCCCCTCAGTCGTCTTTTTTCTAAAGTGAATAACCCTAATTTTGATAATCTTTCTGGGTACTGTAGTCCACCCATTCCAGTTATTACTTTAGTTGCCCTCCTCTGAACCCTCTCCAGCTCTGCTATGTCTGCCTTGTTCACAGGAGCCCAGAACTACGTATATTTTTAATTTATTTTACATTGTGGTCAATGGCAGACTTTATAGCACCGTATGGTGGGAAATACTTATGACCTGTATCTGCAACGTACAGACAAAACGCAGTGTGAACATACCCCAAGGCACTTTTTCAATACTTTTAAAGGTTTGGGGCTGGTTATTTTGTGCCTAGGACACAGTGAGCAAAAGACAGAATAGATCTTGGTACAAGGGAGAAGGGGAAATATTAGGGAAAGTTTTCGAGCCCCCCTTCAAGATTTCATTCTCCTCTTTATCAAAAGTAAGAGAAGGGTAGATCTCCAATGTTATGCCCACATGGGCTTGGGCTACCCAAGGATTAGAGGTTGCACGTGAGCCTCAGGGGGACCTGGCCAGTGACCATTTATTATGTACAAGAATTTTAGGATATAATGTAGAATGATTTGATAATTAACCGGCTTTATACTTCTGTTTAGCAACTGAAGGAACAGCTACTGGAGAGACAAAGCAGAGCAGACGCCCTTCAGGATTTGTCGAGTACCTTGCTCAGTAGCTCCTGTGGTGCTGGATACGTTGAGGCAGAGGAGAGGATGCATGTCATCAGAACCAGGCTCAGACAGCTCCTCAAGGACGTCTCCCAAGACTTGTCTGCAGTGCAGAAAGCTCTGGTGAGTACACCTTTCTTTGGTCAGATGAGAATAGGACATACTTTATATACAGGTTTTCTAACTGGAGACTTCATATACACTTCCCATCAGACATGTATCCACAGGACATGCCATACATTTTTGGTTTCCTGTCTCCATCACGGGTATGAAGGGAGAGGTGGTCATGCACAGTCTTTGCTATATATGTAACTCTAATGGAATTGGGAGAGCGGTGGCCACCTCTCCATTCACTCCCTGCCTGCAGGTTTGGGGATTCTCCATCTGGAGGTAGGTGTGGAATCTTGAACCATGATCTCCATCCTGCGTCTCTTTTGCTCTGGCAAACCTACAACTCCAACCATGTCCTAACCACCACAGACCACCAGTGCTGTTCCTTTACTGCAGCCTAAATTTTCCCTTTAAAGACTTAACCTTAAAGGCATTATAACACCACGATTAAAAGGGTTTCTGAGATCTTTTATACTGATGACCTATCCTCTGGATAGGTCATCAATATTACAGCGGTGGAGCCCTGCCGATCAGCTGTTTTGAGAAGGCACCAGTGCTCCTGTGGGTGCCGCGGCCTTCTCCATGCTCATCAAGCACAGCGCCGTACATTGCATAGCAGCTCTGCTTGGTATCATGCACAGCCCCATTCATTTCTATGGGGCTCAGCTGCGTCTAGTCTATGCGACCAACGAACGTGTCGTCACTGGCCTCACAGGAGCATCACTGCCTTCTCAAACATCAGAACGGCAGGGGTCTCAGGTGTCGAACCCCCACCGATCATATACTGATGACCTATCCAGAGGAGAACCCCTTTAAGCCATATTTAGGTTCTACAGCTTTCTAATACACTTAATTTCTTCAAGATCTCCGCTTGCTGGAAGTGTATGGGAATGTTCATTTTCGGAAACCCCATACACACACTCAGTTCCATGCCTATAGTGCTCACCCTGTGGCCATTTGTTGTACAGAGCCATGTTGGGTGCTTACATTAGGCGGGGGGGAGCGCAGAACCCCATTTCGACTCCTGTGGCTTACATGCAGTTCTGTTCCACACTTCTCTTGAATAAGAACAATCCAAAAATCCATTAATATGCGCTGCTGTAGGACAGGCCAAGGATCACACATTTTAAGCAGTGGAAGGGACCAGTCCAGTGAGGTGGCAGTGGCTGGTGTTAATGTCTCGTATGATGTGTGCATTAATGGCGCGAGCCAGGATTTAAGAATTGGGTGTTTGAAATGTGTAAGCTTAATTTTTTTTTCAAAGGATTGCTTTCATCCAAGAGAAGTGCCAGACAGAGCTACATGGCTGCAGTTCTGCTGTGTGTTACATGCATCAGCAGAACATGTCTTACTCCAGTCCTCAGTGTTTGCTATACTGTATCAGTGCAGGTAAAATGTAGTCAGGGCTGAAGTCACCCATGGAGTACCGCTGTTTGCTTGGCTGCATCTGTACTTTCCTGTGGTTTTGCACTTACAAGTGCAGGCCAGAAATTAGCGGTAATCCACAAGCGTTGGAGCAGCCGGGCCCTGCCATGTACGAGCACCCTTAAGCTAATAGAGGATTACCTAAACTGGATACAATTATAGCAACCACTTAGCAGTGAGAAGCATTATGTCTGCGTGGGTTTTCAGCCTCAAGCTTTACAGAAAAATCTAAATCACAGGCAGCAAGATGAGACCTTGAAACACTGAGGCTCCATTTTAGGCCTCATGCACACCACCGTATCCACTGTGCAGTCAGTGTCCAGTCTGCATTTTTTTTTGGAGACCCATTGACTACATGGATCACTGAAACGCAATTTGCGGAATATTTTGATCCATGTGCTTTCCACATCCGTATATCTGTTCTGCAAAAATATAGAACTCGTGCTATACTTGGCCCCAAAATGCAGACCACGGGCCTACTGAAGTCAACTGGTCTCCAAAAATGGACAGTATTCAAATCTTGCGGATCTGCAATTTGCAGACCACAAGTTACATATCATCGTGTTCATGAAGCCTTACAGTGCAGCTGCCCCGACAACAATTATAACCCAAGCTGCTTTTCCTCATCATTAACGAAGATAACAATTTGGCAAAAAAACAAACTTTCCCTCCAAATTAGGTACAAACACCTCAGCATAAATTGACCTGCCGTGTTGATCTGAAATCTGCATCTGCAAGTCAATTTCTGCTGCCGTTCTCCCCAGCGAGTTTCACCCTTTGAACGGCAGAGGGTGAAGTCCAGAGCCATGTATGTAATATAGGCAGTGTTTTTTTTTCTGCTGTATTTGCGGTCACGTGTGGACAAAGCCTAAAAGTGGTTCTCCTTCCTCACTTACAGGACACGTCAGCAGCTGATGAGGTCGATTCCGTGATCTCCTCGTCCTCCCGCATGGAGGTAAGTCCTCAATATTGTCCTATACCAGTTGAATACAGAATCCATATTATACTATGTATAATTATCCTAGAGGTCAAACCTTAAACAAATGTTTTTCGTTTTACAGACCGCAGTTGGAGCAGCAACAAAAGACTCTACCAGGTTTGTAGATTTGAGTTACAGGAATCCCAGAACCTTAATGTTGGTCTTTATAATGCACCTTATTAAATTATTAGAACGGTTGGCAGCTTTACATACAATCCCAACCAAACATTACTCCATGTGTGGAAATGAGTTCAGACATGAAGAGCAGCGTCCATCAGCGTCCTCCTCCCCGATGCCTGGACATCCAGGAAACTAGCATGGGCACTGAGTGTATTGCAATAGGAGGAAGCTGGTGGACATGTCTCGTCATTATTCCCCTCCATCTACAAGCATTTTCAGGACAGGAGCAGTGTGTGGTTGAAAAGAAGACCATGCTAACAAAAGTGCATGGCTTCAGAAAGTGTCAACCTCTAAAAAACACACATAAACCTGAATCTGAGGAACTAGAAGTGGCTTAAAACATTAAAGGGGTTGTCTCACCTCAGTAAGTTGCATTTATCATGTAGAGAAAGTTAATACAAGGCACTTATTAATGTATTGTAATTGTCCATATTGCTTCCTTTGCTGGCTGGATTCGGTTTTCCAATACTCTGCTTGTTTCCATGCTTACAGACCACCCTGCAATCCACCAATGGTGGTTGAGCTTACACACTGTAGGAAAAAGCATCAGCTTCTGGTGGCCGGGACCATGGGAGTGCATATAGACTTGTGTTTTTTACTATATTGTGTAAGCACGACCACCACTAATGGATTGCAGGGTGGTCTGTAACCATGGAAACGAGCAGTGTATAACATACCTCCCAAGTGTCCCTCTTTTTGACCCAAGTCCCTCTGTCCCTCTTTTATCCTTAAATGTCCCTTTTTTGACCTGGAGGATTAATGCATAAATGTTCATTAATAAATTTACTAAATTGCTCCTTTCTATCTGTTTGGTTTCTACCTATAAATTAGACCAGAACTTCATTATTTGGTGCAATTTGGACTTTAAAATATCTATAATCTGATGATTTATATGGATAATGAAACGCAAGAAAAAAATTGCCACAGGGGCTCCAGTAATTATGCTTTGGGCGGAGTTAGAGGTGTGGCCTAGTAAGAAAAATTGTTGTGATGCGCACCACACACATTGAACCTCTTTGCAATTTTCAAAATTTGGGAGGTATGGTATAATGTGATGGAAAAATGAATCCAGACAGCAAAGAAAGCAATATGGACAATAACAATACAAGGCACTTACTAATGTATTAACTTTCTCTACATGATAAATGTCACTTACTGAAGTGAGACAACCCCTTTACATCAGTGGACCTCTAACTTCTGGTTCGTCATCTGTTTTAAAACTACAATGCCCTGAATTGTGTCAGATGCTGGGAGTTTTAGTTTGTGCAACAGTTGAAAAACCATAGGTTAGTCATTAGATAGCTGGTCCCATACTGCTCATTTAATAAGGAGGCACCAGAGATAGATCAGTATTTCCCATCAAGGGTTCTACCGCAACGGGAAGTTACTTTAAACAATATGGATGGTTTATTGCTCAAAGAGGCTTGGTGGGTAAACAAGCAAAGTACTTGACAAGCTGCCACCACCACGTAATGGTTTTCCTTCTTCTACACCAAGGATGCCTAACTTGCGGCCCTCCAGCTGTTGCAAAACTACAACTCCCTGCGTGCCCAGTCTTGCACCTCCTGGCAGACCCCAGTGACATCCATGTTACACCCTGAACCATCTACTCCCTAATGAGAAAACGGAGACAAGACATATGTACAAAAACGTCTTTTTATTTCTTATCACAGGACAAGAAAAACCCAAGACAACGTCCAGGAGGCCCCGAAGAAGAGGTCTTTCTTCTACAGAGTGTTGCGAGCCGCTTTCCCCCTACAGCTCCTCCTGCTTCTCTTACTCTTCTTCGCCTGCATGATTCCCGTCTCCGAAGAGGACTTCAGCTGTGCCCACGCTAACAATTTTGCCAGGTCTTTTTACCCAATGCTGAGATACACTAATGGCCCCCCTCCTACATAGTTACACTTCCTGTAAATTTTCACCCCTCCCGATCAAACAACATTCCAATACTGTGCCCAGGACAACACCAGCAAATCGTGGGATAGATCTAGAGTAGGGGGCGCACCATCCTCACCTCCCATCCTCCTTCATTTCACTTTGACATTTCCCTTCTTAGCGTCAAAGCTGCAGGTTGGTGCTTCAGGCAACGGGTGGCTCACTCATTTGCATGCACATAGTAACTTTATATCAATGTACTTGGTGGCAGTTTCTACAGATATAGCCTTTTTACATATTTTTAGATGATGCAATTACATGTTTCCTTTCCTATTTTTACTGGAAAAGTTTTATCGCATGGATGTGGCTTTTATTTCTTTTATTTATGTGAAATTTTAACGTTAATTATTATGTAAATTAGCACATTTCTTAAATGGGCCCATCTCTATTCAGAATAATTCATGATGTACAGAACAATTTGCTTTTCTACAGATTTGTTGTACAGTCAGATATATTTGGCTTTTTTTTTTTTAAACATTTCCTTTTTAAGCCATTTTTGAAATCATGAAACCTATTGGATGAAGGTCATTTATTGTTCAAGATGTACCTTAAAGGGATTCTTACTATATCGTGTAAGATAGTGTTACACATCCCACCAGCTGGAAAAGTGTTGTGGGATATTGATTCAATAAACTTCATATGACCTTTGCAATAATTACACCTTTTTGTGTTTTATCATTGTGGATTGGTTTTTACAGGTTTTGTCCAAAATGAGGAAAAACTTGGCTCCACCCCCACTGCGCAGGTCAGGCTACTTTCACATCTGCGCTTTCCCTTTCCGCTATTGAGATCCGTCGTAGGGTCTCAATAGCAGGGGTAAAACTCTTCCGTTTTGTCCCCATTCATTGTCAATGGGGGCAAAACTGCACGAAACAGAGTGCACCAGAATGCGTTCCGTTTGGTTGCGTTTCCATCACGGACAGAATAAAGCTGCAAGCAGCAGGTTTTTGTTGTCCGCGATGTGGTGCAGAGTAAGACGGATCTGTCATGACACACAATGTAAGTCAATGGGGGCGGATCCTTTTTCTCGGACACAATAGAAAACGGATCCGTTCCCCCATTGACTTTCAATCAAGTTCATGACGGATCCGTCTTGGCTATGTTAAAGATAATACAACCGGATCCGTTCATAACGGATGCAGATGGTTCTATTATCAGTAACGGAACAGTTTTTGCTGATTCATGACGGATCCAGCAAAAATGCTGGTGTGAAAGTAACCTTATGTGCTATTGCACCCAGTGAATAGGGTGAAGTGCCGTTTCTGGAAGAAAGGAGCCATGTTTCTCTAATCCTTTAAAGCATGATGTTTAAAATTTGTCTCACGGTAACAGATCCCACACCTTGTTTTCTTGCAAGAGTAATGGCTGATTTACACGACCGTGATCAGTCCAGGAAACGTGGCCCTGCTGATCTGACTTATGATGCAGTGAGTTCCTATCTGCTCCTGGTTCTATTGTACTGTACTCATACCATCATGCAGTGCAATAACCTGTGATCAGGAGAGCTGCAGCCGACACATGGGACCCGTTTCCTGGACTGATCATGGTCATGTGAGTCGTCCCTAATGTTTGTCGGTTCAGTGAGTCATCATAACCATGGCTCTTACAACAAATACCTTGTTTTATACATTTGCTTCCCTCATTTTACAAACAGCAGCACACAACAAAACAGAAATTTTGAGAGTACGCAGCAACTCTGAAGTAAGGTCCTCAATAAAGAGGACCTGTCAGCTCTCCTGCCATGCCACTGTTCATAAAAAATTGTGATTGCCCATAATATGACAATTCTGGGGCATCTTTTCTTACAACTTAGTGCTGTCTCTCTGTGATTCCTACTAAAAATGTATAAATAAATTGACAACTAGGGGGCAGTGTCTGCACAATGACATTATCCAATCAGCACTGACTATCAAACCGTAGGGACACACCCACAGGTTCCCTTTAAACACTAGGAAACATGCAGAAATAAGTACAATGATGAATTGGAAATCCTGAGCTATGGCTTGTAGTATAGACTGGAGCTGCATTCACAATTTGGCAGGCTTCAGAGCTGAAATTTCCCATTACTTGCTGTCTACATTAAGGCCTAGTTTACACTTCAGCGTTTTGGTCAGTGATTTCCATCAGTGTTAGGCCTCATTCACACGTCGGTGTTTGGTCAGTGATTTTGAGCCAAAACTAGGTTCAGCTCTAAACACAGAACAGGTGCATATATTTCCTGTATACCTTATGTCTGTGCAGTCTCCAAGCCTGGTTTTGGCTCACAATCACTGATCAAAACACTGACATGTGAATAAGGCCTTAGTGAGCAGAGATGAGCAAAGCAAGCTACGAATCCTGGATCTGAAATCGCTTTGCTCAAAACGTCGTTTTAATGCTGTACGGCGATTCATCTCCATACAGCATTAAAATGTATGGCCTCTGGTGAGGCGAAATCTGGAGAGACTTCAGTGAATAACTTCGGTATTTAATTATTAAACTTGTAAAACCCTTTAGCTGACTTCGGAACCAAGTTTTAAAATGATTTTCAAGTTGAAAAATCAAATCCGGAATTTATTCACCAAAATCGTGGAACAGCCTGCCAGATCTCTTTACTGCAAATGAGAAACAGGTCTTAGCCTCTGTTCACACTGCTTTCCTGTGACACTGAACTACCTTAGGGACATTTCCATTACAATTTTACGGTCATGGTTCTGTACCTTAGCAGGACACGGCTGGTGCCAGCTCACACTAGACCCATGCTCGCTCATCTCAACAGATGGACTGGTAGACGCCAATTATTTTGATGTGAAGATGATCTAAACTGTCTAAAACAAAGAAAAGCTAAAAGACAAATTCAGACATAAAGCTTTTAATGTCTTTATACACCGCACATAGCCACAGGTCGGCACCAATTGATAGAATGAAAAACAGCTTGAAAATCATTTAAAGTAGATCCCGGCTTTACCGCCGTACCATTACGGTATTGGTTTAAGAGAGAAATTCTTATTGGACCAGCTCCCATTACAAGTATCTGGGGGCAGGTATCACACAGTAGACAGTACACACTCCTATAAAGGGAGTTTGGAATCCTACTGACTGTAGTAGGAGCATCTGTGATGGTTTTATATTGTAGGTGCACTCAGCATGTAATTTCTCACTGTAGTAGTTAAAGGGGTTGTCTGACTTCAGCAAATGGCATTTATCATGTAGAGAAAGTTAATACAAGGCACTTATTAATGTATTGTGATTCTCCATATTGCCTCCTTTGCTGGCTGGATTCATTTTTCTATCACGTTATACACTGCTCGTTTCCAGGGGTTACGACCACCCTGCAATCCAGTAGTGGCGGTCGTGCTTGCACACTATGGGAAAGGTGGGTGGACACTTTATCCTACAACGTACAAGCACAACCAGCACTACTGGATTGCAGGGTAGTCATAGCCCTTGGAAACGAGCAGTGTATAGTGTGATAGAAAAATGAATCCAGCCAGCAAAGGAGGCAATATGGACAATCACAATACATTAGTAAGCGCCTTGTATTCACTTTCTCTCCATGATAAATGCCATTTGCTGAAGTGAGACATCCCCTTAAGGTGGCTCCAAGCTGGATCTGCACTTGTAGATAAGTATCTGCTCTTAAACACCATATTTCTTTATCTTTCATATATAAAATTCTGTGCCATTAGTCAATATATCGTATGTGTCTGAAGGGCGGAGGTCTGATCCCTGGGGGATCAGGAGAACAGAGGTTTGTGTTCCCCATTTCAATCGAGCAGTGGACACTCATGTACGCTGCTGCTCCATTCTCCTCTATGGGGCTCTCTAGCCCTGGCAGTCCCATAGAGTTGAATGGAGTGGCAGTACACCAGCATGTCTATTCAAACGAGGGTACACAAACCCCAGGTCTCTGGATCCCCCAGTGGTTGGACCCTCACCGATCAAACACTTCACTTCTGTTCTGTGGTAGGGTGTTGTAATGGGACAGCCCCTTGAAGCTCTTACTACCTTTAGAACAGTCCCTTTTGGGTTCCAGAGCTCCAGATCCCCTGCATAGACAGAGTTCACTGATAACATTTTGTCTGCCTGAGGCCACCACTAGAGGGAGATTACTGTATACAGTATATGCAGTAAGTGCCCCCTAGTGGCGACTACAGGTAGGCAGAATGTTATGCTTTCTGTTTATGCAGCGGATTTAGAGGCACGGTATCAGATATTTGGAGCTGTAAAGATACATTAAAGGAGTTATCCCATGACAAACCACCGGATAAGTGGTAAATGTATATGTCAACCAATAAGACCCCCCCCCACAATCACTACAACCAGGGATCCTGAGCCCCCTGATTCTGTCTATGGGATTGAGTACACCCCTCAGCCATCTCCAGTGGTACCATAGACAATAGAGGGGTGGGGCACATGCGTGACCACCACTCTATTCAGTTTCCTCTGTAATGGTCATGGGGATCTCAGTGGTTATACACATCAATTTATCCATTAGACAGGTAATACATGTTTGTAGGATGACCCCCCTTAACAAAATTAATTGGTACAGGATTTTAACCCATTAAGGTCAAGACCAACGTTTAGGGGGAGGGTGTTTTCTTTAAGGATCAAAAAAAAAGGCACAATTCAGTTAAGCATACTATTGTACATATATACAACCACATTTAAGAACTTGAATTTAGTTTAGTATTTTTTTTTTTACATTTACCAAAAAATGACAAAAAGCAGTACAAAAAAAAAAACGGAATTTATAATATTTGCTCTTCTAGTCCCCAAAGAAGCAGCTGAACGGCACATTTGTTCTGTACAATAGAGGTAGATTTGTCACAGATGTTTTAGATGTTCTGTTAAAAACCGGTCAAAAATAAACTGCATTGTTTCTAAATGTCATTCACTATTCAGCGGAAGCAGGCTAGAATCTCCTAAAAACCAAGCATAATGCACCCGGATTGTTTAGGCAAAGTATCACCTGCTGGCGGGAGAAAATGCTTTCACTACCACAGCCGGTTCTAGAGAGATTCCTTTCAGGTGGTTGGCATTGGGCCAAGAACACAGGTACGGTACATCGTCTGAACACACTGACTGCATGTAATGGATTTCCAAATTGCGGGGTGGGGTGGGGGGGGACAAATATGTAAGGGTTAAAAATAAAATATCTTACTACTTGGAAAGTGCAGAACTGTGCCTTGAGGAAATGGATTCATACAGTATGTCTCGCTACATGTTACCTAGGTACTCTATGCCCTAAAGGAGAGAGAAGAGGGACCAGGGGGAGGCCGCAGAGGGTGAGAGATGTGAGAAGTGCCCCATAGTCTGCCCTCGCAATTCAACTAAATGCAGGCTGCCATACCAGACAGGAATGGAGAAATAAAGGGGTGGTCCAGAAAAGGGTCTTTAAGATGTGGTGTACTTGAGCGAACTCTAAGGCACCGGGCAATCTGTGCCAATGGAGACTTGAGATGTACATCTGACACTGGCTGGCCCCATCTCCACTGAATTCCATTGGCAGTTTTTGCAGCCATTACCCTTAGGGGTAGGTTCACAATGACTTTTGTGGAGCCGAAGTGGATCCAGCAGAAAAGAGAAGTAGAAGTCCTTCTATTTTCCTGTCCCTTCTGCATGCACTTCTGGCTTTGGCAGAAAAATCTGCTCAAAGAACATCCACTTGAAGCTACCCTTAAAGATACCATGTTCTTGCTTGGAAATAAGAGGGAAGTGGGGCAATGATAGGTTGACTTTACCAATCACTGTCCATGATCTGCACTGCTAAGTGCCATACTTCAGTTGGCAGAGTGTGTCGAAAATGTGGCTGGTCATCACTTTGGCCCTATGGTCTTTGTTGTCATGTATAAGGTGCAACTGGTAGATAAGCAAGAGGTTAGGGACAGAGCAAAGGGAACAGACTATACATAGCATCTGTAGTCTGCAACTATGGAGACAAATAGGCCTGCACAGGAGCTGTAGTCACCGAAAAGGACAAGTTAAAACACAGCATTTGAAAAAGTTGTGTAATTTTTTTAACAGTTGCACATTAAAGGGCATCTGTCAGCAGCTTTGTACCTATGACACTGGCTGACCTGTTACATGGGCACGTGGCAGCTGAAGACATCTGTGTTGGTCCCATGTTCATATGTGCCCGCATTGTTGAGAAAAATGATGTTTTATTATATGCAAATGAGCCTCTAGGTGCAACAGGGGGTTGCTGTTACACCTAGAGGCTCTGCTCTTTCTGCAACTGCCGTGCCTTTTCCACTTTGATTGATAGGGCCAGGCAGTATAAACATCATCACACGTGGTCCTGTTAGAGTGCAGAAGGCGCGGGAGTTGCAGAGAGAGCAGAGCCTCTAGGTGTAATAGTAACGCCCCTGTTGCACCTAGAGGCTCATTTGCATATAATAAAACATCATATTTCTCAGCAATGTGGGCACATATGAACATGGGACCAACACAGATGCCTCCAGCTGCCAAGTGCACATGCAACAGGTCAGCCAGTGTCATAGGTACAAGTCTGCTGACAGATGCCCTTTCACCTTTTTTTTTTCTCCCCCTTTACAGTGCACTATTTCCCACAATCAGTTCCTTTAAACCTTTGGTGAAACCAATATTGTGAGGCAGAGCTCTGCAGAGTCGTGTTTCATCGGCTCTGCTCGACTTTTCAAGTATTTCAGCATTCTTCAGAGCCACAGAAACCATATGGGATCTGTACTCCACATGCTGGAAAAGCCAAGTAGAGCAGATGAAACCCGACCAAGCAGAAGCACTGTTGCACGGCCATGGTTTCACCAAAGGTTTACGTCCCCTTTAAGGAGGTAAAGATAGTCTTCCATTGATAACAGAAACGAGATAGAACTGAGCAGTATCCTATGCACTGCCTTCCTGGCCACAAGCAGAGATGGCTTTTCCATCCTTCACTACTTTCCAAAAAATTGTGGTTTGGTGAGCAGAAAGTCACCGCTTTAATAGGAGGGCTGACGTTTTGAGTTCAGCTTCTTATGCCAATAAGTCAGCAGTACGGGCTGATGGAGTTTTTCTATTAGCCGCACTGTAGGAGATTGTTACTGTTGAATCAATCTATAACTGACTGCGGGAAACAATGTATGGTGAAGAAAAAGGCAACACAAATTGTGGGGGGAATATTGTGAATTTAGAATTTGAGCTCAATGGCCATGCACACCTTTGCTGCAATTTCGTTATTGCTTCCATGCATCTAAAATAGAAAACGAAGCAACTTTGCAAATAGTTTTGATTTCAAATTCATCTAACATTGTGTCTACAGCTCCTATGCAGACTTGTGTCTCCATGGGTACAGACTACAAACAATCCTTTGTGTAGTCTGAGCCAGAGCAGCACAAGGTAAATCCTCCTTTAGGACATATCGATCTAATTAGGTGTTCCTGCTAATTCAGATTTTTGGAAGTTTGATGGGGATTTTAGCAAACTACACCTCTATTTCATTAAGGCTCCATTCACACGTCTTGTTTTTCTTTCCTGATTCGATCCTGATTTTTTCAGGACTCATTGAAATGAACGGATCCAGATCAGGATCAGGATCGAATCAGGAAAGAAAAACAGGACGTGTGAATGGAGCCAACAATTTCAAAAGCCGTGGAGCGGAGGAAAAAAATGCGGTAAAACCAGTGGTGTAACTATATGGAGCCTGAGCATGCAAAAAAGTTCCTTTGCCCAGAAGAATGGTGGGGGTGGCCCACCGGGGGGGGGGGGGGGGGTAAACCCTGGGGCTTTCACGAAAAAAGGATTACATAGCACAAAGAAAATGACCACTTCTCCCTCTTTCGCTCAAGATTCCTACATCTGTCAACATAAGGGGCAATAGGTGGTTGCGCTACAAATCGGCTGAGGCCCTTCGTTATGGCTACTGCAGCAAGTGCCTGCTGTGGGAGAGAGAAGCACTGGGCACACCCCTTAAAAGAATTCATCAAACTTGGAGCGTCACGTCACGATACACAGTGCAGACATATGCATAAGGCTTGGTGCTGCCAATTAAATATATACAAAAAAAAATGCAAATTGAGCAAATCACCTGAGAATCCCTTAAAAAAAAAAAAAAAAAGTGTCATCCTTCCAAAGTGACTATACAAAGCGTATTCTTAACGTAATTTCATTTGTTCTGAATTTCCCAGAATAGACATTGTGCTCTGCAGAGAAGTCTCTCATCTCCTGCGAGGAGCAGCGTGTAAACAGGTACAGGCTTTGTTCTACCGCATCACTTCACATTGCACCAGTCCTTGCTGGATTATTGAGGTGGCTGTGCCACAGCGTCCCTACCGTCACTTTGTGTTTTGGCACTGTAGCTTGCGGGTGGCATCGGCTTCCTGTGGTCCCGCAGAGTATGCGCGTTCAGCATTTCCAACAGTAGATCGTATACAGGCACCACGTTCTTACACTTCATGCTAAGCAGATGCTCCATTCCTTTGTTACTAAAACAAAAAAAATTAAAAATATTAACTCCATGATGGCTAAATCTTGAGGTCACTTATACCGTGGCTTTACTCTGTGTGACTTTAGCAGTCGTATTAAATTATAGGTGTGTTCCATTTAGAGCAAGTTATCCCCTATCCACAGGAAATGGGATAAACGTTATATTGATGGGATCCCCAGCGATCACAAGAAGTGGGGGTCCCTTGTTCCCAGATTGAATGGAGCAGCAAGTTTTGTAGTTTAAAAAAAATATCCTTCCATCTGGGTTTGCAGCTTCAGTGCAGACCTATGTGTCTCCATGGTTACAGACTACAAACACTGTGTAGTCTGCTCCTGCAGGCGCAGTCCCTTCCTTCTGTCCTCTGCTTTTAAAGAACGTACATTTGGTGGAGTACCAAAAAGTGGAGGAGAGATAGATGCCAATATGAATGCAGGATCAGACTACACAGGGTTTGTTTGTAGTCTGTTACCATAGCGACACATAGGTCTGCAAGGAAGTTGTAGATACAATACAGTAGATGTTTAATCAAGACTGTTTGCAAAGTGATGATACCGAAATGGCTGCTGCAGGGATCAAACATCCCCAAGGC
This sequence comes from Rhinella marina, assembly GCA_900303285.1. Classification (NCBI taxonomy): domain Eukaryota; kingdom Metazoa; phylum Chordata; class Amphibia; order Anura; family Bufonidae; genus Rhinella; species Rhinella marina. The sequence continues at coordinate 1,200,574 of ONZH01017253.1, read as the reverse complement.
TGCCCAACCTACATAGAGCGCTGTTCTTTCTATTAGCTGACTACACAATGCTGTGAATGAATGGAGGCAACTACAGCCTTCATTCATTCACGTGGACCTGTTCATTCTATGGGGCCACAAAAAATGCAGACAGCACATGGATAGAATATATCCTATTCTTAAAGGGGTTAACCAGGTATTTGATATTGATGGCCTATCCTCAGGATAGGTCATCAATAACAGATTTGCGGGGGTCCCGGAAGTCGGATCAGCTGTTCGAAGAGGCTGCGTAGCTCCAAAAGCACTCAGGCCTCTTCCTAGGCCAGTGATGTCATCGTACACTTGTAAGGTGGTGAAACAGCCTCCATTCTGTGAATGCACCTGTTCCTGTAATTATAGTTGTTTTTAAACTGACATTTCATTTTTGGCCACAAGATGTCACTGTTTACCACAGGAAAGACTATAGCTCCCTGGAGCAATGACCAAGAGATCCTGTTCAGCAGAGGTGGAGCTTCAGACTGAAGAAGTGTGTGGCAGCCATCTTGAGAGTGTGCTGCAAAGAGGCAGAGGAGAAAGAGCTACTGTCTGTGTTTCCTAGTGTGATCCACAAGCAGGGCCAGACTGGGACTGAAATTCAGCCCTGGCATTTTGAAATCAAAGAGGCCCACATGCCTCGACTTTTTAAAGTCACAGCCAACCCTTTTAGAGACCCTAAAAATGATTAAAATATAATAATTTAATAAACGTAAACCACACCAAACAAGGTAAATAAACCGCCCCCTGCAGAGAGAGATGGAAAAGCTATATCTCCTGATAGGGTACGGGTCTAGAACTCAGACCCGGACTGATCAAAACTTTTGATATGTCTGTGACATGTCAAAAGTCTTTCAGTTAATCAGTGGCCCTATTACACAGATTGATGTGTAAAGGTCCTTTTACACGGGCCGATTATCGGCCGAAAAAGCGTTCCTAGGAACGGTAGTGCCGATAATCGGCCCGTGTAAAAGTGGCCCTAATCAGCCGACGAACGAGTAAAACGCTCGTTCATCGGCTGATTGGATCTTTTGGTTTGTACAAAAGATCCAGTCTGTCGGGCGCACATCACCCTGTGTAAACTAACCTTTTCCTTCCTAACATTACGTGTATCACTACAGAACATACAGGGTAAGGCTACATTCACACGACCCATTCACTTAAATGAGCACTGTGTGCTGTCCGCATCTGCATGTCCATTCCTATTTTTGTCCATTTGCGGACAAGGATAGGCATCATTACAATGGATCTGCAAAAAAAAAAACGGATGCCATACGGAACATCATCCTTTTTTTGCGGATCCGCAATTTGCAGACTGCAAAACACAATGTTCGTGTGAATGTAGCCTAATACAGCGCCCCATACCTCTTACATCCAGTGTAATACAGCGCCCCATACCTCTTACATCCAGTATAATACAGCGCCCCATACCTCTTACATCCAGTGTCGTCTCCTCTGATGTAGATCTTCTCTTTCCTCATCTTCTCCTTTCAGACCAGACGCCATTTTTCAGCCATTTCTCATCTCTGCAGTTTGACAGAAAAAAAATCTTAGTTTACTACTTTTCCATCATCCTCCCATCTTCTGGACAAATCATCCTACCACCCACTAGTACCACACAGATAGTGCCCTTCAATAATTATTGGCACACAGTGTCCTAAAATAACTGCGCCCAGCAAATAGTGTCCCTGACAGTAATAGTGTAAACATAACGTCCCCCCAGAAATAACTGTGCTGATACTGTGCCAGGGTGCCCCCACAGTAATAGTGCCCCCCACAGTAATAGTGCCCCCCAAAGTCCCAACTAATAATTCTCTGCCAGAGTGCACTTGTTAGTAATAGTGCTCCCAACAGTACTAATGTCCCCACTGTGCCCCAGAAGTAATAATGCTTCCAATGTGCCAGTAAGAAGTGCCCCCAAAATTTCACCCCAATAATGTGCCAGTAAGAAGTGCTCCCCACCCATAGATGCCCCCCAAATTATGTGCCAGTAAGAAGTGCTCCCCACCCATAGATGCCCCCCAAATTATGTGCCAGTAAGAAATGCCCCCAGTGCCTCCATGTGCCAGTAAGAAATGCCCCCATGCCATAAATAAATGCCCCCAGTGCCAGTAAGATGCCCCCAGTGCCCCATGAGCCAGTAAAAATGCCCCCAGCCCCATGTGCCAGTAAAAATATCCCAGTGCCAGTAAAAATGCCCCCATTGTGCCAGTAAAAATGCCCCCATTGTGCCAGTAAAAATGCCCCCATTGTGCCAGTAAAAATGCCCCATGTGCCAGTAAAAATGCCCCCAGTGCCCGTAAAAATGCCCCCAGTGCCCTATGTGCCAGTAAAAATGCCCCCATTGTGCCAGTAAAAATGCCCCCATTGTGCCAGAAAAAATGCCCCCATTGTGCCAGAAAAAATGCCCCCAGTGCTCCATTGTGCCAGTAAAAATGCCCCAGTGCCAGTAAAAATGCCCCCAGTGCCCCATGTGCCAGTAAAAATGCCCCCAGTGCCCCATTGTGCCAGTAAAAATGCCCCCAGTGCCAGTAAAAATGCCCCCAGTGCCCCATGTGCCAGTAAAAATGCCCCCAGTGCCAGTAAAAATGCCCCCAGTGCCCCATTGTGCCAGTAAAAATGCCCCCAGTGCCAGTTAAAATGCCCCCAGTGCCCCATGTGCCCATAAAAATGCCCCCAGTGCCAGTAAAATGCCCCCAATAGAGCTCCGGTCGGTGCTACAATAAAAAAAAAAATTAACACTTATACTTACCTCCATGGTGCTGGCAGCAATGCGATGCAGGCCTCTTCCGGCCTGTGTCTGCAGCCTATCAGAGGAACGGGCAGGGGAGACGCCTCTCCCTCCCCTGTCGCAGTACAATACAGGCATCTGTACAGATACAGATGACTATGGAGATGAGCGCTTCCACAATGGAAGCGCTCATCTCCCTCTGCCCTGCCGCCGCCCGCAATTATGCGCAGGGCCGCGCCGCACCTGCCTAATGGGCGGTGCAGCCCTGCAAGGGGGGACTGGACCGGCCCACGGACGGCAGCGGCCCTTCTGGCATTTGCCAGAAGTGCCAGACGTCCAGTCCGGCCCTGTCCACAAGTGACACTGTTCCCTAAGGGAGCAAGACTCTGCAAGGAGATCTGGAACAGAGACTGTTGCAATATTACAGACTAGAAGAACTACCATCAGGAGCCCTGCTGAGAGGACAAGTGGAAGCGTCAGTGAGACTGCGTGGTTGCCGGATGAGATCCTCTACCAGATACTTCTGAAAGTTAAGGTACCCAACGGACCCGGGTCAGTGAAAGAACTGAGGCCCACTGTGCAGACACAGTGGGTAACCGTGCACGCACCGCATTATGTTATTGGCGCCAATTCAGTAGCTACTGGGTAAAAGCCTGAAGATTAGACAGGTGGTTTGCAGGCTGCAAGCTACCTTGCTACAGAAGTGGGGTTTACTGTGGCAAACAACTGGTTATACTCTTTCTCAGGTTTAGTGTTGATTGGTTAAGTTTGTAAGCGTTTGTGTTATACCGCCGGCGCTCCTGAACCGCACTTACAGAATTGTTCGTGGAGATTAGGGTATTAAAAGGTATAGCTGATGGGTTACTATAACCTGCAGATAGGCAAAACTGTGGAGAAGCCTGGGCGCACACTGATAGAGCACCGTGCTGTGTCACACAAGTGCCTCAGCCTCCAGCTGAATGTATGTATATATGCTTGGGGTATTTCCTTCCCACAAACGTTAAATACTTAGTAAAATCTTGTTTTTATCAATCTGAATTGGAGTCTCCTTCCTTGTCTGTGACTTCGCTGTATCCTGGGGAGCACACCCCGGTACATGGCTTACACACTGGTCACGTGGCCTAAGTGCAGCTCATTCCCTTTCCAGTGAAAGGGGCTGAGTTGCATTACCAAGCACAGCCACTATACAGGGTTTGGCACTGTGCTTGGCGAGCTGGGATGATACCGGAGCTCCGGTGATCACAGTGGCCTCTTCAAACACTAATCAGCAGGGTTGCCAGCAATCGTAACCTCGCCAATCTGATATTGATGACATATGGGGATAAGCATCAATTTGAAATTCCTGGTTAAACCTTTTAAACATCATACATGCAATTTCTATGAAGATGGAAAACCAAAAGAGGTCAAGTCCACCACAACACAGACATAGGCTATGGACCTTAGGTCTAATAGAAGCTTCTGCAACTCCCATGGCTGGTCCATGGAGGAGTTTCAATTGTGTACATACCTGGCATGTCTAACGTGTGACAGAAGCATCAGTAAATTAGCCAACCGGGTCGACTGCTGCCGGAAAGGGATGCCGCTCTTGGCAATGACCCAGACCAGTCCATCAGTGACTGTATTCAATAACTGGTGCAGCTTACGACTGCTCTCCGACTCCTCCTCTGACGTGCATAATGGAAACATGTCTGCAGGTCATAGAAAAACCGTTAACATACATAACCCAGTAAGAAGACATGGCACCATTTTTACTATGAACACAAGGAGACTTTGCTTTTTACACCTAGTGGACCATCTTAGGTGTAACAAAGTGCATATGCTTCCTATACTCACGCCTCAGGATTCAGAGACTAACATCGCTGTTTGATTGCTGCAAGATCTACAGCTGGGATGCCCAACCTGCAGCTCTGCAGCTGTGCCAAAACCACAACTCCTAACTTGCCCTGATAAGTCTATGCTGTCCGGGCATGCTGGGAGTTGTAGTTTTGCAGCAGCTGGAGGGCCACAGGTTGGACATCCCTGATCTACAGCAATAGCAAAAACAGAGAAATTAGTCAATAGGACAATACAGATTTTACTGCCGTGGAGGGATTATGATTAAGACACCCTACACACACTCCACAGAGCGCATTACAGGTATAACTGCAAAAGAACAGTTGGCAGCTATAGATTCTGGCAACTGACAGACTTTAACAAGATAGTGCAGAAAGAGGGCCATAGTTATAAATCCATACACAGCTATCTGGGAAAGAATTGCAATCTATACAGCTGGAACTGTATTTTGTTATAATTGGACATAGTACAACTCCCATTTTGCACTGCAGTTATGAGAGAAAGTTTTTCTGTTTAATCTGACCCAGTAACTGACTCTTGCACTACACGCCCTGCCTTGCGCCCATCCAAACACCTAACATCTGGGGAACCCCATCTACCATCAAGCAGGAGCCCCAGAACCAGAGTGTTTCCCTCCTTTCTTCAAAAATGTCCCTACACAATTTTTTTAGCCCAACCAATAAAGGGAAAGAGATATCAGACCTGTTTGTGCATGGTTAATGGGTTGAAAACCTACACATTTTTTTCTAATATTTCCAACACAGGAATCTTGGTACTGTAGCAGGTCCATGAAAACTCCCATGTAACATAAGCACCAGCAGCCTACAAATACTTACTGGAATTAAGCAGGATGAGGACCTTCAGGCAGAGATATTCCCGATGCTGAAGTTTTAGCTCTCGGAATCGTGAGGTTGTAGCTAGCAGCATATCAAAAATTTCCAGTATACCCTCCACACATTTGCCTTCATCCCTGTGGATACAAAGCATATATCTCAGCCATGTCGGCAGTGCACTGTGATAGCCACAGAAACAGATAATAGATTATCAGCACAAATCTACAGAGAATATTTCACAGATGGGTATGGACATAGGCATAACTTGTAGCCACTGGGCTCCAATGCAGATTTGTAGCAGGGCCTAACCTCCTATATGCATAGTTGTCAACAGTTTAGAATTTGCAGACGATCCCAACAAATTTAGGCGGTATCGGGACAAAAATGGGGGGCTTATGTGACCTTTACCAAGTAATTTTGGGTGGGTTTGAGTATTTCCATTCCAGGGCTTAAATGCCCCAAATTTACCAAAAAAAGGTTGGTAACTATGTATGTTGGTTGGATCGTTAATGACAGAGGCACCCTCAAGGCACCAGGGCCATGTGTTCCTGCTACTTCTGTAACCCCTATGCACCAAGGAAGCAAAAAGACCCCAGCAAAAAATATTGCTCATCTCCCAACTCTTTGTACGTATGTGATTGCCCATACATGTGATAACTTGGGGTCTGCACCTTCAATGTAAAATTCTAGAAAACCCCTCTAAAAATGGTTGTTATTTTTCAGAGAGGAGGCAATGGACAACATGCCATGTCATAATAGAAGACCACTGGGAGGAGTCAACCAAAGACAATTTGGCATCTAGCCAATGCCTTATAGCACTAATATAGTAGTCTCACACACTGCCAAAAATGATGGCACTTGGCAACAAGAAACCTAAGGAAATGATCTCAGGGACATTGTAAATTATAGCATAGGGGACCCCAACAAGTATATTGAAAGGTAACATCTCAGCAGGGTTGCCAACCAACCGTCCAGACATTATGGGGCAGAAAAAAGGGGAAATGGATGCATTTCTCTGTGGTTGTTTTTCCAACTTGTCCATAAAAAAATTTGGTTACCCGTGTTTTTGGGATAAGTTGTCCAGCAAAATGAAAAACTTCTACTTGGCAACTGTCAATCAAAGTGCAGAGGATGCGGCAGTTGCAGAGAAAGCAGAACCTCTAGGTGTAATGGTAACGCCCCCATTGCCATTGCTCCTAGAGGCTCTTTCGCATATATTAAAACATCATTTTTCTCAGCAATACTGGCACATATGAACATGGGACCAACACAGATGTCTTCAGCTGCCAAGTGCACATGTAACAGGTCAGCCAGTGTCATAGGTACAAATCTGCTGACAGATGCCCTATAAAGAAATTTAGACCCTCAGACCAGACATTATAATGGGGGGAGCTCCCATCAATGGAGAGCTAAAGGAATGGGTAGAGAAGACAGTGAGGATGTGGCGCCCAGATTTAGCCGTTCTCCCCTTTTTCAGGAGTTGAAGTGTATTATCTAGTTACAGTTCTGGTTAGAAGCATCTTATATAATCCTAGGAGTGAGACTTAATAGTAAACAGAAGGAGGAAAAGTGAAGCTCCGCCCTGGGAGCCGCAAGGCCTCTCTCTGGCTCACCCAACATCTGTTAGCAAGCCAAAGGTGGCACAACATCACAACCATCAGGGTTAGGGTTGGGAGGATTGTCAATGTAATTAAAGTTTGATATTAGCACAAGTTTCTTATCAGGATGATTTAGCAGATCCAGAACTCCAGTATCCAAGACAGAAGAGACTTTGAGCTCGAAAAATCAGGCATTTAAATCGGTAAGATGCCAAAATGTTGTCTATCAAAATGGCTGTAGAGAGATGTTGTAACCCAGGGACTGTTCTGCCAGTAAGCTGAATGTATAAACTCTGTCATAGGGAATGGCGATTACGGTGGAACTTTGGTTTAAAGCCACATATTACATAATGAACTGCAAATTATAAAATTCCATAATGATATATTATTGCCAGAATTATTCAATCATGTGATTAAAGTCTTACTGGTGGGGGCTCCTGCGGTTAGACTGCTATCAATGAGTTCCCTTGATGGCCTACCATGTACTGTATGAGGATATGAATACTCCCGTCATGGAGTGCTCGTTCAAATTTAAAAAAAAAAAACAAAAAAAAAACAAAAAACCTACCCTTACCCAACTTGTCCCCTCCATCCATCTCCAAACTGTCAAAATCAAAATTTTCAAAAGCAGCCTGAAAACCCACCGCTTCAGGAAAGCTACAGCTTACAATAACCTTGCTGCCACTATACATTCATATTCTAATCTGTCACCTTTTGTCTCCTTCCCTTATACAATCCAAAAATGTTCAGACCCTTACCTTTTTTCACGTTACATTGTGTCCTTGTGCTAACATTTTTTAAAAAATTACACCATAATACACCAAAAAGTTAAGATAATTTTAGAAACGTTTGTAAAAAAAATGTTCCATCAACATTAGACATAAGACATAAATTCGGACCTTTTCCAATGTCACTTGAAATTTAGCTCTGGGGTCTCCCAATTCTCTTGATCATCTTTGAGATGTTTCTACACCTTGACTGGAGCTTACCACCTTTGGTAAATTCAGTTAATTGGACAAGATTTGGAAACACAGCCCTGTCTACATAAGGTCTCACAACTAAGGGTACATTTACACCAACAGATTATCTGACCAATTTCTGTCCAATCCGACCAATAGTTGGTATGTATAACAAAAGATCTGTGGGTGTCAACGGCCATCTGACCAATGATTGGTGAGAACATCTGTCAGATAATTTGTTGGTGTAGATCCCCCCTAACAATGCATATCGGGGCAAAAAAACAACGCATGAGGAGGACAGAACCGCCTGTAGAGCTCAGAGACAGGATTGTGTGGAGGTACAGATCTGGAGAATGGTATAGGGTGGTGGTAATATCATGCTGTGAGGGTGTATTTCAGCAGCTGGGGCAGGGAGACTGGTCAGGTTTGAGGGAAAGCTGAATAGAGCAAAGTACAGACATATTCTTAATGGAAACCTGATCCACAGTGCTCTGGACTGCAGACTGGCCGAAGGTTCACCTTTCAACAAGACAATGACCCTGAGCACACAGCCAAAACAACATATGGTGGCTTAGGGACAACTCTGCGATTGTCCTGGAGTGGCCCAGCCAGAGCCCTGACTTGAACCCAATCAAATATCTCCGGAGAGACCTGAAATGGCTGTCCACCGACGGTTCCCATCCAACCTGACAGAGCTTGAGAGGATCTGTAGTGAAGAATGGCAGAATATCCCCAAATCTAGGTGTTCAAAAACTTGTGGAATCATACCCAAGAAGATTGTAATCGTTGTCAAAGGGGCTTCAATTAAGTCCTGACTAAAGGGTCTGAATACTTATGTCCATGCACGATTTCCTTTTCAATTAATGAAAGATTTCTGTCTGTTCTCACTTTGTCATTATGGAGTATTGAGTGCAGAAATATGAGGAAAAACTGGAATTTTTTTATATTTTAGGACAAGGCCGCAACATAGCAAAATGGGAATAAAGTGAAAGCCAACCGAGTACCAGTTTGTCTTAATGTTATTTCATGCTTATTATACTTGTTTTTGTACAATATTATGTATGTGATCACTTTTCATATGCACAATGTTCTGGAAGGGGGGCCAGGAACCTGGAATTACAATGCTCCTAAGCTACAAGTTTCCAGTTCAGCGCTGGATCCTCTATCTGCCAGCGGCATACCCTCCTCTATAATAAGTACATAACTACAAGATGGTCCTAGAACTTTAAGAAAAAAGTTGAAACAAAAATAACAATAAACTGGCAAAAGTAACTGTCTCCATTGTAAGAACCGGCATCGTTATTTCCCAATTGTTCTCTCTTATGGACATTTCTCAATAAATATTTACTGGAACAGCAGCTGCCAAATTCGTATTGACCCGCTTGTTAATGCAATGCCGAGAACGAAACGTATTTTACATAATTCCTAATCACAGGAGGGTTCACGGGAGGAAACAGCGGTTCAACTAAAAAGCCAACAAAAAAAACCTATAATTTGCAAGTCATTCAAAGGAAATTGGAATATATTCCAAAATGCAGAAGAAGCTGCAGCACATCGAGGAGCAAATTAAGAAATAATGAGTTGGCTTGTGCACGCTCTCGCGGAGGTTCAAAAGCGTTTGAGGATTTTGTTATCTTGACACGGAGAGTAGGGTTTTGTCATGCGGATCACAAAGTCTTCTTTTTAAGAGGAATGTGTCGGCACAGGGCGGTAGCGAGGATTTTAACAAGTGTTATTTTTGAGTACCAAATGATTTAATTGGATGTTTGTCTGGTAAACAAGAACCGGCTAATCAAAAAACATAAATCCCAATGGAAGCCTCAAGAAATCATGAAGTCGAACATATTCTCCTTGTATCATCATCTTTATACGGTGCCGCCCTTACCAGAGGTGGAAGATATGAGAAAAACCTTGCTTCTTTTACCTAGAGATGGCACCTCTCTTGTCCATAGGTTGTGTCATATTACGCTGACCTACATGCCGGTGATGTGCTCTGAATATGGCCGGTAATGGAGGGTTCCATCCATCAGCAGCCTCCATTAACTTATACTGGGGACAGACAGGGCAACTGGTGCTTCCGAAGCGTGAGTGAGTGGAGGCCACTGATGGACTGAACCCTCCACCAACGGCCATGTTCCGATCAAAGCGCCGACATGTAGGTCAAGGGACCTGTGTGTGAACATGAATTTTTCATATTAAACTGTGCAGCTAGTAATATAGCAGTACCCCAGAGCGGTACTACCATTCCTACACCCTGCTACTGTCTCTAATGGTTAACCAATAATGTCAATTGTGTATTTATTCCAGGTCCTCCTACACTATTGCTATAAACTGTTATGTTCATGTAATGTGCCTGGTTCGCCAGCAAGTGAAAGTGTATCTGGCAGAAAGAGTATCTTTAGATAGAATGGAACTTTCTGTTCCATTCTCCCCCTTTTGGGCATAAGTGGGCTAGTCCTTCCTACCAAGGCAGGGGTTGCGGGAAGTTATGGTTAGTTGTAGTTGCGTCTAGCCGAGTCTATTGTGGGAAGCAGACAAGTCAAGATGGTGCAGTGAGGGGAATGGCTGTCCCTCCTGCAGCAGGAGTCCCAAAAGGGAAGCAGCTCATAGAGCACCATGACTCCTTACAGATACAGAGTATCACAAGGAGTTCAACAGTCTGTTGCAATATCAACTGGCCAAACCCCTTTAAAGGTTTCTCTCACCTCAGCAAAAGGCATTTATCATGTAGACAAAGTTTATACATGGCACTTACTAATGTATTGTGATTGACCATATTGCCTCTTTTGCTGGCTTGATTCATTTTACCATCACATTATACACCGCTTGTATCCAGGACTAACGACCACCCTGAAATCCAACAGTAGTGGTTGTGCTTGAACACTACAGGAAAAGGTGTTGGCTTCTCTGGGGCAGAGACTGGAGGAGTGCACCTAGGCTGGAACTAATGCAAACCCCTGGCTCTAGGGTACCTACATCGATTTGTCTTCCAGCCTTCTACTCTACATCTCCCATCTTCCCAGCTTATGCAATGCCAATATATGATTTGACCAATTTTTGCTATAAATCATTAACAGAGAAGACTGAATCACTCAAAATTCCATTCATATATGATTTAGGTCTAAATAGATTCTACACCAATTGGCTTGAAAGTGTGTGTAATGACACTTTTAAGGTCTCCTAGGACTCTCTTTTTCTCTCTCTCTCTTCTAGCTTTTTTCTTCCTTTCCCATCCTCAAATTTTCCTGAATCGTTTGACCAAAAATTTGGTTCCAAATTTGGGTTGAATCCCATTAGTTTAGAATCATTTTGCTCATCTCTAATCATAGATACCATGATCACAGCTAATATGTGAATTCAATATAGTAAAACCTCTCCAAAAGACTGCCTCTGCTCAAGATGACCAAAATCCAGTCTGGGACTGGTAATGGTAGGTTTAGTTCAATTCCCCTAATATAAAGGTCATACACATTACTGTTCTGATGGACACTGCAACTGTCCAAACGTTAGTATTTCAGAGGTATCGTTCTTCCAACACCATGAAAATAGGGGTAAGAAGGTAATCTCATAGGAACTGTAAGCAACCAGATGTTGGTCAATTTTATGTATTTCATTTGTTGACTTGTTTAAGAAGACCACTGTTCTAGAAGAACATTTTTTCACTGCAATTTTTTATGGTTGAAATTTTGTATAGACAATGTAGTCTCCAATACACAAAATAATTCAGGTGAGGGAATATGGATGCAAGATTTTTTGGTTACATTACAGGAAGGTAGTTGTACAGTTGGCCAAGGTAAATATGACTTCCAACATAGTTCTCCACTCACTCATTTTTTTTAAAATGTCAGATATTAGAAGATTAGGAGTCCAAGAGCAAGGGCCACAATCAATGTCCTAAAAAAAGGAGCCATAGCACTTGGTAACTTACCCAAACCCATTAGCCATTGTACAAATTTCCATATCTAGGAAACAAGTGACTTGAAGCATAGAGACACTTCACCCCGGAAGTCCATGATATGTCTTCTTAATTTGAAATGTATTAAAAACCATTACCATGAGCCCCTGTATCTTTGTTTAAGAGACCTTCGCCAGTTATAACTTCATAGTGACAGTTCAGAACAACTATCTCATGATAGACATAGCTATGACCACTGGGATCCCTGGCAATGGCTAGAACAAAGTGTCTAGACCACTTAATGGTGGCCATTATGGCACATAACAGGTAGGAATTAGTGTTAGGTTCCCATCTTAAAGAGATCGCCTTGACATTTGGCAGAGGGGCCCAAATAAATAATTTTGTACAAAATGTATTTGCCAAGTGTTACAGGGGGAAGAGTTTCCCCATAGATATTTGCCCCTATATATATATATATATATATGTATTTAATCCTAGTAGTGAGAAGGCCAAGATACATAGTATTCACTTCACTCTATTCAAAGCCCCCCTCCTGTAGGAATGCCATATGCCTGCTGGGGTATGGGGGAAGACAATAGGGCCATATGTTGACAGTATCATAGGTATGTTAAACTATGGTTCAATAGACCTTTTGTCTCAATAGGTGTGATGCACTTCCCTCTATCTTAAACTGATAGCAGGAACTTTCAGGCGGGCGTTACAATGGCCGGAGACATGGAGGCTGATGAGATCAAAAGAAAGTAGATCCGTGGCCTAACAGCAGAAGGTTCCCTGTAGGGGGTGTTAGGCTAGTATCACTACACCTCACTGCTTTCACCTGAAGGGGGAGGGGGCTTAGATATACAATATAGCCAACTTTGGGGGCCAGAGAAGGCAGTCTCCTGAATGAGTCACCTGAAGGAAGATGGGGGAAAGGTCGCCATGATAGAGTTCCAGCAAGGATTGGTCTAAGTATCCCAAGAGCCCCTAACCTCTCTCTCTCTCTCTCTCCTACCAATCCTATACCCCTAATTCCCTTCTGCCTCTATACTTACCCTGCATCCTGACCCCTGCACTACATCCCCAATCTTCCATTCCATGATTAGGGAAAGTTAGCGATAGTTGGGAGGGTAAAAGTATATTGGTGTGTGTATGTGAGTGTGGGTGGGAAAAATAAGTAGGTGTTGGTTTTATTATATTATTGTTTTATTGTGTGATTTGTGTAACTTTAGCATAGTGTATAATAAATAACTTGTTTTTATTAGCACTGTTTCATTTCTGTTATACAAGCACAGTAATAATATAATTGTAATAGTACGTTGTAAAGGAACAGGGAAACGTTACAGTTAAGGTACAAATTAATACAATACAGTCTAGCGTGAGTGTGTTGAGACTGTGTTATATTATAATATTGATTGTTGAAGTCAGATCTGACGCTGTTATCAATATTGTACCTTAATGGAACATTATAGGAGGTAACCATATTAATAATACCGTACTGATAGCCACGTGAGTGAATATTGGTACGGGCGTTATTAATAGAAAATATTAATATTCACGTTAGAATATTATTAGTTATGAATATTAATTCTTAATATTTAATAGAAATATTGATTTATTAATGTTCATATCTCCCTCCTCATTGGCGAGCCAGGGACGGTTGCGATTTTGTATACGTGTTTTGCTTTGCGGTAATCTGGGGTTATCCTCGGTGAGCTGATCAGGCTGCGGGAGCGTGGACAGATAACATTGGTACACGGGTCAGTGTCGTGTTATTCTGTGCGTTCACAGCTGTGACGGTTCAGGAAGATTGACACAGTTACTTGGGCATTGCACGGAACAAAATCTGCGACAGAACCTAATCTTCTGTGATTGGTTTTGCGTTTTGCCGCCACAGCTTCGCTTGTGTTATACCGTGAGCTAAGATAGGCAGGAAAGCGTGGACAGGTAGCGGTGTTGTGCTATACTGTACGCTGAGACCTTGAAGCTCGGACGGGTAACGCAATTGTAGGTGGGGCTTAAGGCAGAATCAATTCAGAAATAGGATTCTTTGTTTATTATCAGTTTTCTAACGTTTCTAACAATTCCTTTGCACGTACGTGGATAACGGCGAGGAAAGTCGTCGCAGGATATCGTTTAAGTAGCGATAAACGTTCGGTTAAGTCCAGCTGGACGGGAAAAAGTGATCCGGAGACAAGGACTTTTTCCAAGCAGCACAGAAGGGACGGAGGAACAGTGGGCTACTAAACGAGTGGTCGGGAAAAAGCGTTCCGGAAATTGGACTTTCTCCAAGCAGCACAGAAGGGACTGAGGAATAGATGGCCACCAAACAAGTGAGTATGGACTTTTCCACACTACAGCACCTAAGTAAGAATAGCTCTTTTAAGCCCATACTTCCCACAACATACCAGTCAGCAGAAATGCTGTGGTCCGTGTTGTTAGCACAGGCTTGTAGTTTTGACAAGATGTGCATTAACAAGCGGACAATAATGAACAAATCGTCCAAGCGACTCCACATGCTGGCGAAACTAGTGTCCGTGTATGAGGAAACGCTGGAGAAGCCGGAGCATTGTACATTGGTGTCTCAGGCCACTGAGAGTCACTGTCAGTGCTGTGCTGTTAATGGACAACGTGTCCATGACTTACAGGCAGAACTGGCAGACAATGTACAGTGTCAGGTGGATAAGGAAAAGCAGATATGCATGCTGGAGGAACGGATAATGGCCCTTCAGAAGCATATTGCAGAAGTGGAAGCAGACTTGACTCAGTCATATACTGAGATCAAGAACTTTAAGGAACAGGCAGCATCTACTGATGCTGTGGTGGCAAAGTTGAATGATGATGTTGCTGCTAGATCTCATCTGATATCTAGTTTGCAAAACATCATAAACTACTTTGCCAAAGTGGTGCCTACCTATTCTTTTTCGGTAGAGACAAGGCCAGAATCTCCTGAAATGTTGCCCTGTGCAGGGCAACAAGGGGGGAGGTTAGACAGGAATAGGTCAGATTTCCAAAAGTCTGATCCTATTCCAAAGACCAGGAGTAGCATCTCCAGAGTCCTGCATAAATGTAGTAAGAGAATTGTTAAAAGTGCATCCCTGGCCATGGAGCAGTTCAGGAGATTTGGGCAGGAGCACTTTTGCAATGGGGACAGCCCTAAACCAAACATGGAAAGCATTAGATGTTTTGCATGCACTGGTTTAGGGCACATAGCGAAATACTGCAAATCTCTCAGTGCTCGGCTATGGAGATCAAGAGCATGTTTTAAGTGTGGTAAAACGGGCCACATTGCAAGGAATTGCAACTGGGCAGATAATTGCAATGAGTCCAGTGATACCAGAGGTGGGAATAGGTATGCAGCAGCAGGTTGTACAGTAAGACCTAGTGCAGTTGGCCAAACAATGTCTCCCTTCCAGCCACAGACACCCCATCAGTTGTTGAAGGGTCAGAATGGCCAACTGCTACTAGGAAAGAAAGAGTGTTCAGACAGGGGTATGTCTAGAACAGCTGTACAATTTGTTGTGTAGCCTGTTCCCTGTACGTCTTTGTCGTGTGTTCCTGTATTTGTTTGTTTAATGTTAGTGGTTGTTAGTCGTTGTTTGTACCATGTAGGCCATCTCCCTGGTTTGTGTGTTAAGTGTGATCTGTGACTTTGTGTTGTGGTTGACTAGAGAGTCAGGACATGAGTTAGGTCATGGGATTTGTCTAGTATCCACAACATAGGTTAACAGGGGGAGATGGCCTGGAAAAAGATATTCTGCATCCTGAAGGTATCACTGGGGCTGAATCAGCCAGGGTGGTTAGGATGAGCTAATGATAGATCCATAACTGTAAAAGACACCCTAAAAGATCCAGGTGCGTCCAAGGATCTGTATCCACGGACTATGTGTAGACCAATGTAATGATGTTAAAGTTAAACTGCAGCAGCTCTGGTCAGGCCTTAGGGAATGATCAGAGTGGTCCAGTGAAACTGGAGGGCTTGTATCAAGCCACAGTTTTGAAGGTGTGGACCAATGCTAAGGATCTGAGGTGTACTCAGGTAGAGGGATTTCCATCCATATGCTCTTTCATGATCATGCTCATGAGAGAGGACTGTGTACCGGAGGTGACAGGATACTATTTTGTCACCTTGCCCACTGGGAACCGGGCACACAGATGGTTACGTTAGATACTAATCCCTAGAGGTGGGACTTAGTATGGAACATGGTGGACACACCTACTGTGGGTGAATGGATGGAGACTCTATGACTGAGGAATACTGGGGCAGATAGGGGTCTTTAAATTGGGAAGACCCCAGAGGCAGGGATATTAACTTTAACATCAATATAGATGGTACATTTAAGTGGCCTAATTGCGAGGCGGTAGATGTAGGGTGATGGTCGTTTGCATAATGGGTCTATCTGTCCAACTCCTAACCCATCAGGACCAGTGATATCAGTTCAGGGGTACAGTGATGTTAATTTGGGATTTTTGCCATTAAATGGACAGTACTCCATCCACAGCTCACCTCGGACATCCTAACTTATGAGGGAGGTCATCCTTATCTGTTCAACACGGAGGGATGTTGGAGGTAAGAGGATACTATCCTCTGCCAAGTTAGTCAGTATCCGGTGCTTAGACACCAGTGTTAGGACTCCGAGGGGTCCTGTGAGATGAAGGCCAACCCAATTCTCTCCTTCTGACATGGGTCAAGGGCATTGGTGTTGGTACCAAGGATGCAATTAACTGCACCGGAAGAGGAGAAATCCTCCTTGGAGCATATTGTCCCCTTTGTCTCATTATAGGTCTAGATGCCAATGACCCCAGAGAAAAGACTGGACATCTGCTCTGACACCCCTGTGAGGCTCCAGAGAATTCCCTTTGACTTTGACAGCCAGCTCAAGCATCTCTTGTTAGAATTGGATAAAGAAGATGAGATCCTTAGAAGTCTTCAAGAGGTGGAGATTACAGCTTGAGCATGACAGGATCAAGATAACGAGTATCACCTATGTTTTGGAATAGAGACTCAGAGGTGTCCAAGGGGGGTGGACTTGTTGGACTACAACCCAAAGGAAACAATTTTTCTGTATATTCATTCAACCAGTTAGAGTTCTGCTGGTTCTGGTCACTGCCATGTACTTTGGACTGTGCCTGATTTACCGGAGGATAACAAGACTTGCCAACTAGGTACAGGAGAACCAGGCAGAACTACATGAAAGACGCAGAAGGGCCTAGCATCTGAGAAGCCCTGGAATCTTAGGATTCATGAAGGGCTATGGGTACTCAGGACATGATTTTTACTCACTCCTGAAGTCCCATAGCAGTGTAAATACTGTTTGTTATTGGGTATTTTTGTATTGATTTAGGTGTGTTGGGTGGGGGAGGGGTGATTACCTGTTTTGTGTGAATGGGGTAAAGAACAGATTCCCTAGGGACAGGTACCCTCACTAAAGTATTTGCCACCTCAACCCTAGCAATGGTAAAGTTCATAAAGGATGGCTTGAATGTCTGTTAGAATTAGACGGTGTTCATTCCCGCAGTCAACTTAGGTATTGTGACATCACCCCCACTCAAAATCCTGACCTGCCTTGTAAAGACCTACTGATCTATCCATGGGAGAACCGCATCGATGATACCTTCAATCAAGGTTAAAGGAGAAGTGTCTGAGGGAAGTCGTGCCCATGCCAAAAGAAGGGTATTCCACCGGTGATTGTACCCCGAAAAGAAAGAGGTGCTATGTGGTTTGCCAAAAGACAATGAGGGTGAGGCCATTCCAGAGTCTGCACAGTGAAAGACAAAGTTGGGATAGGCGAACACCTGAAGATCCGCATTGACTGCCAGGTACTCAAAAGTCTTTCATCCAAGAACAGTCATGATGCCAAGTACAGTTCCAAGACCGTTCCAGGGAAGATCAAGAGAGAAGGTGGTGTATTCTGTGGATAGAGACGTGTGGTTACGGTGAAGGGCAGGACAGGTGACTATCGTACTGGGTGATGTCTAGGTACCTAAGGGTAAGAGGTATACTTCATTCCATCCTGAACGGTTACCGGTTATACTGTGAGTTGAGTAGGCAAATATATTCCAACAAAACACTTCCCCCCAAAAAAAATAGTATTGTCGTGTTCTCGACAATCAGGGGGATATGTTACAGGGGGAAGAGTTTCCCCATAGATATTTGCCCCTATATATATATATATATATATATATATATATATATATATATATATATATTTAATCCTAGTAGTGAGAAGGCCAAGATACATAGTATTCACTTCACTCTATTCAAAGCCCCCCTCCTGTAGGAATGCCATATGCCTGCTGGGGTATGGGGGAAGACAATAGGGCCATATGTTGACAGTATCATAGGTATGTTAAACTATGGTTCAATAGACCTTTTGTCTCAATAGGTGTGATGCACTTCCCTCTATCTTAAACTGATAGCAGGAACTTTCAGGCGGGCGTTACAATGGCCGGAGACATGGAGGCTGATGAGATCAAAAGAAAGTAGATCCGTGGCCTAACAGCAGAAGGTTCCCTGTAGGGGGTGTTAGGCTAGTATCACTACACCTCACTGCTTTCACCTGAAGGGGGAGGGGGCTTAGATATACAATATAGCCAACTTTGGGGGCCAGAGAAGGCAGTCTCCTGAATGAGTCACCTGAAGGAAGATGGGGGAAAGGTCGCCATGATAGAGTTCCAGCAAGGATTGGTCTAAGTATCCCAAGAGCCCCTAACCTCTCTCTCTCTCTCTCTCCTACCAATCCTATACCCCTAATTCCCTTCTGCCTCTATACTTACCCTGCATCCTGACCCCTGCACTACATCCCCAATCTTCCATTCCATGATTAGGGAAAGTTAGCGATAGTTGGGAGGGTAAAAGTATATTGGTGTGTGTATGTGAGTGTGGGTGGGAAAAATAAGTAGGTGTTGGTTTTATTATATTATTGTTTTATTGTGTGATTTGTGTAACTTTAGCATAGTGTATAATAAATAACTTGTTTTTATTAGCACTGTTTCATTTCTGTTATACAAGCACAGTAATAATATAATTGTAATAGTACGTTGTAAAGGAACAGGGAAACGTTACAGTTAAGGTACAAATTAATACAATACAGTCTAGCGTGAGTGTGTTGAGACTGTGTTATATTATAATATTGATTGTTGAAGTCAGATCTGACGCTGTTATCAATATTGTACCTTAATGGAACATTATAGGAGGTAACCATATTAATAATACCGTACTGATAGCCACGTGAGTGAATATTGGTACGGGCGTTATTAATAGAAAATATTAATATTCACGTTAGAATATTAATATTAGTTATGAATATTAATTCTTAATATTTAATAGAAATATTGATTTATTAATGTTCATATCTCCCTCTTCATTCAAGAATCTCAATTTTGCAAAATAAGTGTAGCACTAGCACCAGAATGTTTTCTATGACTATGGCAATGTTGTACGTTACTTGTGTTTGCAGAGTGTTTTTTTCTTTGTGTTTCTAGCCATGTGTTTCTCCTTTGTGTTTTTTTTGCAGTAGAACAAAGTGGCAGCAGTGCTCTGAAAGTGCCTGGCCAATTCTTCTGTCACCTTCTTTGGGGTGGTGGCAAAGTTAGCCATTAAAATTAATGACCAATGATTATGACACATGGTCAGGTTTCTGCATGTAGTTTTGGAAGCCAAAATAAGGAGTGGATCACAAAATGAGAGAAAGTATTAAGGACAGATACAACCTACTCTTTTTTTTTTCAATTCACTTCTGATTTTGGCTTCCAAGACTGCTTGTAGAAACCTGACTGTGTGAAGAAGTGCCCAAGACAATAACAAATGAGAAAAATCTGGGCAATGAAAAAAACTGAAAGATACAAATTAAGCAGCATAACTTTTTAAGATGGCCTTATGTAGACTAAGTCATTAGCGCCATTCAAGAAGTTGTGATATTTTGATTTCAGGAAACCAAAGCCTTCTGAGCTCTTTTGAAAAGCATTAAGATCTGTTAGAGAAATGCTTCTCTGTGTAAGGTTCTTGACGCAGACAAGGACCTAGCAAGGTTTCACACCTTCCTTAATTGTATCACCAAGTAAGAAATTGAAGGTTGACTCATTTTCTGTGAAATTCAAAGACTTGTCCAATTACTTTTTGAAAACTTAGCATTATCTGGGCTCAAGCCATTGATAAGAAGAAGAAGAATATGGAAAGTTCACTTTAATTATATTAGGACTTACCTGTCGAGAGCTAGATCTGGGGCAAAGATAAGTTTTCCAGGTTGATCAATTGACCGCCACATTAGTCCCATCATCAAAACTTCCAACCAACAGCTTTCCAGTAATCGAACTTGATCATAGAGACTCAATTCTACAAAACCTGCAAAAGCAACAAGTCTTTTTCACCAGAACTTAACACAGAATGTATATTTTCTCATAGGCTCATGTTCACTTTCCAATGGTTCAATTTCTCCAAGTTCAACTTGCTAATTTTGGCCCATTTTAAACCAAAATTTGTGGCCATCCTCCTTTTCCAGCATCCTTAGCATTTTTGTAAAAGATGAGTAGAGTACGGAAAGGAGGAGGTGGTTTGCAACCAGGATCATGGTCCCACACATTTAACAAAACTATGACACACATTACATTATAACAGAAAACTGGCACACATTACATGTAAAATCTATGTTGGCTCCTTGTTGGCCAAACATATTACAAAACCAGCAGTGCCTTTTAAAAATTTTCGTGCATCTGCAGTGAGCCCCTGAGGAGCCAGTCCACTTGTGGATTTAGTTGTCCACTGTATAATGCAGGCTTGGATTTGGTCTGGCCTGAATGTTATCTAGGTGATGGGTGTCTAAAATGTAGTCCCTCACCTGTAGCAGGGTCTCTAAAGCTGTGACTTGCTGGTCATGCCACTATCTGTATCATGCTGTAGCTTTTCAGTTATCCTGGTGCTCCTGCAGTCTCTCTGGAGTAGTATTCTCACAGAAGAACCCTGGTAGTTAACCCTGTCCCTGCCAATCATACTTTAACAATACATAACATTTGTAGACACTCTCAGGTCTGGGGTACTGTACATCTTATACAAGAGAATATTCAAGTAGTCATGAAGTCCCCTCTGTGACTACTATGATGATCATGAAGGGAGAAGAGACACAGTCTCTGTTGGCTCCTACCTCATTCCCATTGGTAAATCCAAATTGTGTACAGCTAACCTGTCAACTGCCAGTCATAGGATTTTGGCTCCAGTGCTCAGTAACATTATGAAATCATCAATGCCATAAAGCTTCAAAGGCTAAAGAGACATTAGTTCATACCTGGGATTTTCTTGGCCCAAGTGATCATATGAACCAGCTCTTTGTCAGCCAGTTTTGTTAATGACATCATCATGGACGCCTCAGTGAAGGGCTTACAGGGACGGTTCATCAGTAGGACATTTGGTGGTTCAGCTTCAATGAGAGACAAAACAAACTGTTCTGGGCCCATACAGCAGGGAAGGACTTCTTTTACACGCCCTATGGTTTCAGTAACTTTTTTGTTTTTTCCAAAACAATGCATCTGTTCCTCAGAGTGACGCCGATGACGTATGATACGGTACCCACATCGATCCCGTCTGGTTCCTGGTTTTAAAAAAAAAAAAAACATACAATAAAATCTATAAAAACACTCATTATAAAGTATTAAGAAGGAAAGAAGAGTTGGAGGATGAGGAGAGACCTTTAGGTCACACTGGTGTAGTACGTTACATTGACCACTTCAACCATGTTGACTGCATAGTAAATGTCAACCCCAATATGGGACAAGGTTTTAACAATCTGGACAGAAGGAGCTGGTTTGTCCCCTCCAAGACTTTTGGGCCAATTCTCCAACTCCATTGCTTGCTAACCATACAGAGTCTTGCATAGGTTCTGGCCACCTAATAGCAAAGGTGATAGGACTAATTGGGAAAGGGTCTTCATTTCCAAAAACCCAACAGCAACTGTCTATATCCTTGGATTTCTTTTGTTCTAAGACAAGAACCACTTGGAGAAAGTACATCAAACAGGTTCAATAGGTATAACAGTTTTTTTTTTATCTTTAAGCCATGTACTAAAATATCTTCACAAGGGAAATAAAAGTGTTAGTGAATACACAAGAATTCCAAAAAAAACCTCACCACATTTCATCATCCCCACTTCAAAGCACTTGCGCAGGCGACACGCTTGGCAGCTTTTGCGTCTGTTTTTGTCTATTGTGCACTGGTTCGTGGCAGGACAGATGTAATCATTGTGTCCTACAAGGAAAACAATAAAAAGAGCGTAAAATTTATCACCAGTCCATCAAAGCACTGAGCCAAGTAGTTGATAAGACTTGCCAAAATGTCAAGTTTTTTGTAGTTAATT
Organism: Rhinella marina; assembly: GCA_900303285.1. Taxonomy (NCBI): domain Eukaryota; kingdom Metazoa; phylum Chordata; class Amphibia; order Anura; family Bufonidae; genus Rhinella; species Rhinella marina. The sequence goes on along the minus strand of ONZH01017253.1, from coordinate 1,178,367 downwards.
CCTTTCATTTCAGAATTGTGCTAGATCACAGACAATCTGTAAATAATCTGTATTAGATTTTCTGTTCCTTGAGTATGCTGTATAAATTCCTATACACTGAGCTCCCCCTAGTGGTGGCCACAGGCAGACAATTTTATAATATACTGTATGAAGGGAAAGCAGGAGATTTATCTGTGCATTTATATTCATTTTCTGAGATATATGGTGTTTAGAATGAGTGTCATACTTATGAAGCACCTGCTCCATTCTTTCCAACATAGAAGTTGGATAAAGTGGGTGATTTTTTATTCTATTTCTTACACTTAATTTAAAAATAATGTAAATTTGTCAGAAATCTGGGGAGTCAACCTTTCTATTACATGTTACCTGAGAAAGTTGATGCAGATTGGGGTGGGCATACACATTTTTTCTATGGGGCTAAGAGATCTAGGTACTCCCCTGTATGGAGCAGGTCTGTAAAATATACAATTTATTTCAGATATTTTATCTTATCTAAAGCAAGCAATGCTCTGTACAAGGTGGTGGTGTTGCTGCAAACAGAGGATCTACAATCCAGCCGCCAGCCATGGTTAAGCACAGCAAACGTGACCAGCATATTTACATTGGTTCCTGAACGATTGTCCAGATTTACAAATGTATCTGTACCACAATTTTGTCTAACACGTGGTGCAAATTGGTGCAAATTGGCACATCTAGGGTTTCTACTCCTTTTTTCCACCAACATGTTCAACTAGTAGTGGTGGTTAGCGGAAAGAGGAGATATAAGATGCACCAATGTGAGCCAAAATTGTGCCACAATTCTAGCATCTGTCTCAAAGTAAGCAAGCAATAGTTTGTACAGAGTCAGAAAAAAGGTCTATTCCTGCTCCAGATTTATCATCCAGCCGCCTGAGCACCTGTGATAAATCTGGTGCAGGTCTAGACAGCCCCTCTAAGCTTATGCCATGTTTACGACTAGTAAAGCTGGACTAATGTCTAAAATGAAGAAAAACTGTCTTTCTACAATTTCCGTTCTTCCAGTATAAAGTCTACACCAGGCCGTAATGTTGCTAATTATGGCTCTTGGGTATTTCACACGCCTACAGCTCTGAGGAACACTATAGATAATGTCATCTCTTCTGCCCTTTCCAAGGTTTTCACTGCCACAGCTTTTAAAGTGCAAGACGCTTTTACTACAGCAGGACTGCCTTACCCATCGGATGATCGCAAATAACCAGCCAAGTATCACATCACATATTGTATGGAAGACAATTATAAATTATAACCCATTAATTACACACAGTCTTCCAAAGTCATAATGTATCACCACCATCCTGAATGAAGTAGTCAGTCCTTCTATATATGAACCACTGCTTTCTGATCAGTTGCATTGCCTAATGGAAGTTTGGGGTCATCTAAAACCCAACCCGCCTCTCAAGCGAAGCTTGGGCTACTGTTCTGTCTCTCTGAGGTTGGAGGAGAACATCAACTATGGTACAACAAGGGAAGAACAATTATAAATTAGAGATAACTAGGCTGCCCAGGAGAAAAAGAAATTTATCAAGAAACTGCCATGCAAATACGGAGGTAAGTAGCCCACATTAAAGAGGTAGTCCCACCTTAGACAAGTATGGCATAGCCTGTGCCAGAAGGGGATCCCTGAGGTGGGGCCTTCACCTGTCTCTCAGTGTGGAAGCGATTGCCAACTTGAAAATGGACTTTACATTATGGGCTATAACTGATTCCTTCCCTTCAGGTCTCATTGCACCCCAGTCACCTGCCTATTGTGGTCAACCTTTGGGTCCATTTCTACTATCGATTTCTCATAGCATTTCTACAACCTATTATAGCTTTGTGTTGGTTTCTGCCAATTATTCGATAAGTTGGACTTTACAGAATTAAATAAGACAGCTATTCCAGATAAGAGGTGGACCTCAAGCTTGCTGGTTAATCATAAGACCTGTTGGTTGGTATACAGATATACAACATCAGTAGAAGAAAATTGTAATTTTTGTCTGATTTTCACATAACGTGAGAGACATTGACCAAGAGTAAGTCATTAATTGTTTGCTAATCATCAGAATACATTAATTCCAGCAAACCTGCAACAATGATTTACATGAATGCAAAGCAGTAACAGACAAACCTTGAATGCTTCTCTTGAAAAACGCCTTGCAGCCTTCACAAGACCATACGCCATAGTGGTAACCAGAGGCGTAGTCGCTGCACACTGCACAGAAGTGGGTGTCCCTCTTAGACCCGGGGTTACTTCCAAGGTGGTTTGTGCATTCAGCTCCTATAGACTTTCTCTTCATCGTTTCTCTGCAAGAAAAGTAAAATTAGGGCGGACAATTTCTCCTGAGGAACGTGATCTAGAAGGTCAAAGAGAAATCCCAGCAACACCTTATAACTATCAGACTCGTAGACCCCTGGTTTTCCATCTGGATTGCTGGACTGTCCATTTCTTGTTTGTTAATGGACTACTCAGCGTCCCGTGAAGTCTGCTTACAACAAAATAGGGCTCCCTGGGGTCCAAGGGTCAGAAGACATCTTGCCAATTTGGGTGTGGCCAAGGAAGTTGCTCCCGTGCCAGCTTCAGCCTGGAAACTTTGGAATTAGAACAAAGTATCCACTGGTACAATGGGAAACTAGCATACATTCACTTTTAAAAATGCAGTGGAGACTACATTGAGCATGAGGAACCCTAGAAACGAATAGGGAAGACCAAGACCCTCAGCTACTGACTGGTGTGTACTGCTGCCTCTCTCATCTCCAGCAGTACGACACACTCTTCATTCAGGCTTATAACTCCATCCCAGTGAGAAAGGGAAGTCCAAGCTGATCACATGAAGTCTACACAACGTTGCCTGCCTCTATTGTTGATTTTCTGGACACCTCTACACAAAGTTACGAACAGTCACAATTTTATGTACAAATTCAAAAATCAAAACAATTATAAAAATGAGGGAAATTTGCAATTTTTTAAATGTTATACTCCCTTTAAAATAAATACAAAAACAAAGTTCTTTGGGGCAACTGCAGTCAACACTATGCAGTGAATGGAGCTGGCTTGAAATACCAGCCACAGACAGGAGTGGCGCCGTTTCTGGTTTTCACAGAGGCGACAAGACCATTATTTGTGGTTTGTAATAAACCAAGAAAAGTATTGGCTACAACGTGGGTTATAATTACTCTGCCATTGAGAAAAAACGTTGGTGTATCATTTTCAAGCGATGGTTGGCTGAAACGGTCAAAATTGGCCAATTGTTGTCCTTGTATGGCCAGCTTATGCCAATGCATATTGGCTGTGCTCATGCCCAAACAACAGTGTGGGTACATGGGACCTTATCGATATGTTTGCCATACATGTTGGGAGTTTTTTCAGCACACGCTGAACGTAAAGAGAAGACGAAGAGTCTGAACCCAACCATAGGCCAGTTTCAAATGTCTGTAATATGTTTTAAAGGTCACAGAGACCACATGCTCTGTGCTTCTACTGAAATAAATAAGATGACCAAAGGATTCTGTGAGACTGGCCGTAGTGATATTTTTTACTGTAAGATAAAGCGACGTAACAAACTGCAAGGATAACAGTGAAGATTACAATACAATAACAAAAGGGGACATGCACATGTTCTCTATAGAGGAAGGCCAGGTCCTAGGGACAATTCCCTGACATCTGTGCATTCCATGGGTCAAAACTACACACAGGCTATGGGCTCCAATGGTACAATATGTTTTTGCATTGCTGTATAAAACATATTTGCAAACTTTTTTTATTAAACATTTTGCTGCCTGCGTGTTTTCTGATATACTGCAGGACATTTAGGGTAAAACCAGCCAGATGAGCTCTTTGACAGCTAGATCTGCATCCTCTCCTGATATAGTGCCCGGTAGGGCTCATTGTGATGATTAAAACTATACCTTTCTTTTGTCTATGCAATAAGCAGCTGCAGACATATCTACGTTTTTATCCATATGCAAATGAGCAACGGGAGCACCAGGAGGTGGGGCTGTATTGTTTAAGCACTGCTTGTTAACACCACACCCTCTGTGTTCTGGACACCCCCCCCCCCCCTTGATTGACAGGGCTAGGCATCAGGCTCAGGGCAGAGACCTGTCCAAGAGCTGTTTGCCAGCAATATCATATCACTATGTACTATAGCTTCACCACACTGGGCTCTGCTCAGAAATCTGATATACATATTACTGCTTTATTCACAGGCAAATATCACAGCCGTACTGACAAATGCACCGTCAGAGAGGTATGATAGCACATCAGAGCATATGAAATCAGGTAATCACAGAAAAAAAAACCTCTAAAACCTAACTTTTATTATATATTATGAAAAGACTCAACATATAACAGACTATACGACTAGTCTCAAAATAGTCCCCTAAGAAATTAATAAAAACCGATCACCCAAGTGATAGTTGTACTGTTGGTTTCTGTTGGTGTATAGCAGAAACCCTGGTTGAGTGTGGTTATAATAGATGGGAAAGACAGGGTATAGAGAATACTTAGGGATGTATGATGCACTCTAGTAAAGGAAGAACTCCTAATATTGTCTCTATTAAGCCCTGCCTAAAAACGGAACACCCACCCCGATAGGGACGATCCAATGTCAGGAACTTCCTATAGTCCCTATAGTGTCCCTGACACAGGAAAGAAGCCCAACACCAGGTTATTAGTGGGATATCAGTCTGTCAGCGTCCAGTCAGATATACAGTATGTATACAGGCTTGGTAGCTTATATTGTATTTAAGATAATAATTCTGACTAACTAAGTATCAGCTCCCAATGCGCCAACCAACACACTCAAAAACCACTGCTTTATTCACGGGCACAGAATATGATCATACAGACACTGGTACTATCTGTCAGATTTTACCGCAGCTGGACTTCCGGAGGTTAGCCATTGCGAAGGTAAAGAGATTGGTTTTGCATGTAGAGATCCCTGGTTTGAACCTTAAAGGGTTTCTGTCATCACATTTTACCATATTAAACCGGATGACATTTGCAATGTACAAATGTCACCTGAGGTCTAATATGGTACAAATATAACTCTATGTGTCCCCGTTTTTTTATAAAAATTCATCTTTACTAATATGCAAATTAGCCTTACTAGGTGCAGGGGGCGGTAACTCTGCACCTAGTGGCGCCATTTCCCCACCTCTATTCACGCCTCCTCGGTTGTGATTGACAGGGCCAGGCAGCTTGCTCTTTCTGCTGCCGGCCCTGTCCGTGCTCTAAATCCCGGGCCTGCGCCGTGCGCACTTATTTCGGCGCAGGCGCAGTGAGTGCCGCTGGCTGTCGGGCTCCCGGGTTCCTCACTGCGCCTGCGCCGATGATGTCACACTACACCCAGAAGAGAAGGCGGCGCAGGTGCAGTGAGGACAGCCAGCGGCACTCACTGCGCCTGCGCCGAAATAAGTGCGCACGGCGCAGGCCTGGGATTTAGAGCACGGACAGGGCCGGCAGCAGAAAGAGCAAGCTGCCTGGCCCTGTCAATCACAACCGAGGAGGCGTGAATAGAGGTGGGGAAACGGCGCCACTAGGTGCAGGGTTACCGCCCCCTGCACCAAGTAAGGCTAATTTGCATATTAGTAAAGATGAACGGGGACACAGAGGTATATTTGTACCATATTAGACCTCAGGTGACATTTGCACATTGCAAATGTTATCTGGTTTAATATGGTAAAATGTGATGATAGAAACCCTTTAAGAGAGACTGATTTTTTTCTTCAGATATTCTCTTTCTTCCACATTTATCCCTTATGAAAAGTCTATGAGAATGTGTTTTTTTTTAGAATGCTAATAAATATTACTGGTTTCTTTATAATCATATATAGTATATGTGAATAAATCCGTAATTGGTTTTAGAAACAAAAAAACACTATTCTCAGTATAGTAAGGCCTTATTATGTGACTAAATATTATTTATTATTTTATTATAGTATAGCCTTTTATTTATGTCTCCTGGGATTTGATCCAGGGATGTCTTCATGCAGGGCACTAAGCTATAGCATTACCACATAGAGATGCATGTTTTTTCTATGCTTATAAGCTATCACATATTATTGGTGTCTTTATAATCATATATTGTGCCTGTGAATAAAGCAGCAATATGTATATCAGTTTTCTAAGCAGATCTCAGTATGGTGAAGCTATAGTACACAGTGTATATGATATTTACATGCTCGCACACAGTTCTGCCCTCACAGCCTGCTCTCTAGCCCTGTCAATCAAGGGGAGGTAGGCGTGTGCAGAGCACAGGGGGTGTTACACAGCAGTGCTCAGACGACTCAGCCCCACCTCTTGGTGCTCAAATTGCTAATTTGCATATGAATAAAAACACAGATTTCTCTGCAGCTGTTCAACATACAGATAAAAGAAAGCTATCTTTTTAATCAGCATGATGAGCCCTACCAGCCAGTGTGTCTGGTTTAATAGGGTTCATCCTTCTGACAGAGCCTCTTTAAAGGAGTTGTCTACATATCCTATATTGATGACCTATCTTCAGGTAGATCATAAATATCAGATTGGTTGTGGCTGGACTGCTGGCACACCCGCTGATCAGCTATATGAAGAGACTGCAGCACTCATACTCCTCAGTATTTACCTGCTCACAGTCAACACTGTGTGAGGGCGATCAGGCCAGCAGGAAAATAGTGAAGAGAAGCACTGCATCCCCTTTATACAGCTGATCAGCGGGAGTGCTGGCAGTCGGGCCTCCACAGATCTAATATTCATGATCTCTCCTGAGGATAGGTGATCAATAAAGGATAAGCGGACAACCCTTTTAAATTTATTTTATTTGGCAGTAAAAGTCAGTATACTGTATATTTACTTTCAGGAGTGCAGAGAGGGGCTACAGACGTCATCAGAGAGCTCATCTGGCATATTTCACACCCAATGGGACTGAGCAGCCAGCAGTGTATGAGAATGCGTGCAGGCTGCAGAAAACTAATGGAACTATAATTTTTTTTTAATAAATACCAATTGCAAATATGTTTTCATTTTTATCCCATAATTAAGGCAACACAATAATACAAAAAAGGCCAAAGGTGCCCATAGCCTACATCAAATCAGTCTCCCACATCCGTTGTCACCACCATATTTTTCCCAACAGTAACTAACAATGTACCTGCATCTGAATGGACGCCTCTATGGCTGAACGGTGAGAATGTAAAAACATTTGCCACCAGGTTGCTTATCTACAAGCAGATACTGGTGTTCCCCTTCAAAGGTGCCCATTCACATTATTCTACTGTCAGGCGAAGCCGGCGGTTTCAGCAGACACTTGAATGTGTTTGAGAACCTCCTGACTCCAACAGATAACGTAGAGGGAGCGAAGGATCCTTTTGTTCTCCCGGAAGATAAGCTGCCGACAGAGGTGTCTGGCAGTAGCTTTCTCCGCTCTCCCCAAAGAATGTGGTAGTCAGGAGAGAGAGCTGTTGGCCAAATGACCATTAGGCCAACAGCTATTGAAAATGTATGGTCACCTTAAGGAAAAGTTGGGCACCACTAAAGGGGTTTTAGAGGGTTATAAGAACGTGGATGACTTCATTTGGTAATGGTGCACCACCTGTCTACAGGTTGTGTGGGATTTTGCAGTTCTATCTCATCCACCTAATGAAGCTGAGCTGCAATACCAGACACAACCCATGGATTGGACAATGCCAAGGCCTAGTTCACACTTCATCATTTGTCATTTGGTCAGTGATTTCCTTCAGTGATTGTGAGCCAAAACCAGGATTGAAGGCTACAATTGGAAAATTTGCACTTGTTGTACATTTCTGAGCTGCAAATGGTTTTGGCTCACAATCAGTGATGGAAATTACTTGAGTGTGAACTAGGCCTAAAACTGTTCAAACCCTTTAAATGTGTTAATCTATGGAAATTGGACTATGTTTCCAGTGATTAAAGGTGTGGGATGGGTAGTAAAAAAAAAATGTACTTCAAGTGGCTGGCTAACACCAACATATAGGTCAGGTCCCAATTGCCTCTTTCTCACCTGTTAATTGGCAGTATGTGTTCTTCTGGCTTGGCTTCAAACCATGGACTCCTGGGTGGCTCTGCATATAGTAGTGAAGATTGGCAATGCAAAGTCACGGGAGACATGTGGTCTGGAGCAGTCCATAGCACGCTCGGACTCATGGTCTGTCTCATCACAGAACCCTCGGAATCACTAGAATTTCCAGGAACGTTGTAATTTATGACGGACGGGCTGCAGAACGCCATCGAGGTGTAGTCTTGACGGTTATCCATGTATGAAGGAATGTACACTGGACTTTGGTCAACTGGCATGATGTTCTGATTGCCATTGTACTCCAGGGCAGAAGCTAGACCAGACGGGGAAGTTTTGATATCTGCTTTAGAGTGTCCCATATGCTGCATTGACTGAAACTGAGAAAATTCCTTGTGCATGTAGGTCGACATGTTGACTGATGGAGAAAATGTATTACTTAACACAACATGGTTTCCTAGAAGAAATGAAGAACATATTATGAAATCCCATCAATATCAAATGATTCCTCACCAGTTCCCTTTGGCGTCTGTTTCCAATCATCATCAAAGGGGCAAACTAGGCACCTACCCAAGGGGGGGGGGGTGAAGCTAGAAGTGGGTTTTTTTTAGCCAAAGCTAGAAGGAATGAGAGATGTAAAGGAAGGACTTCTACTTCTCCTTCCTGCTGGACACACATCTGGCTTTGGCTCAAAAACTGTATCAAAAACAGCCACAGAAACCTGTGTGTGACATCAGCCTTGGACACGTGCAAGGATACACTTTGGATTCCCAATACTGGCACTCACCCACAGTTGTGAGCTCAGGGTTTTGCAGCCATTGCCCCTGCTTCAGCAGGAGATGTCTCCAGTCTCGTTTCATACATTCTTGACTTGATTTTATTATACTTACATGCCTTTATTAAAAAAAAAAAATACTTGATCGAGTCAGAGACACCACCTTATCCCTGTGGATTTATGACCACCATTGGACTAGACAGGAGCCAAACAGAGGAAGTGTCTAGACATAATAGGGAAAACATTTGTGAATGATTAACCCACACAGGGGTGGATACAGACAACGGCATATGGGCGCCTATCCAATGACGCTGGGGTGATAGTGCATAAGGAATATTGAAGCTGAATTTGCAGGGACTGTCCCAATTTGTTTTTAGAGACAGTCCCTGCACATGTGGGCTGAAAAAGGGTGGTTTTTATGCAAGCCTCACCCATAAGTGGGTCTTCCCACATGGGTTTGGGCCATTCCCAGTCATAGTTTACATGCCCTGAATTTACATGTAGTATGCAGTCACAGAATACCTCCTTCCTGGTTCTCCAGATCTACAAATCTAATAAAGCCTCAAGTACACGACCATAGTTTCTGTCCATATTCAATCCGCATTAATTGCAGATCGGATGCGGACTCGTTCATTTCAATGGGGCCGCAAAAGATGTGGACAGCACATCGTGCGAGATCCGCATCCGTATGCCCATTCCTTGGCCCTGCAATAAAAAAAAATATATAACGTCCTATTCTTGTCTGTTTTGCCAGTAAGAATAGGCATTTGAAACATACTGCGGGACCCGCGGAAGGGAAAAGGCGGGATGCACATGGCCGGTATTTGCGGACCGCAATAAAAACTGATAAGTTCATGTGAATGAGGATTAATTATCAGTCACAGATTAAATTCATAGGGGTATCCCATATAATCTACTGAATGGTAGCTGCCAAAGAAAGCAGAGATCTGGTAGTTGGCTATCTCCGGTAGTCCTACAAAGTGGAATGGAACGGCGGAAACTTGTACACCTGCCGATCTATTTAAACAAGGGCCCCTGTTCTCTGGCCCCAGTGGTCGTATCCCCCGCCATTCATACACCTATCTTCTATACACACAACTTAATGTAATGGGACAACATCTCTAAATGAACAGGTTTCTGTTATCTCTACCAATAAAGAATATTCGTGCAAAAGAGAAAGGGTTGTGACTAGAGATGAGCGAATTTCCGGTTATGAAATTCGTTTGCGATTCCTTTACTGGTAAAACGTGAATTGCGTTATGGATTCCGTTACCATGAACCATAACGCAATTCTATGACGGAATGCCTTTAGAGGTATTCCGTTATTCATTCTGTCCTAATAGAAGTCTATGGGCTGTATATTTGATCCATCCCGTTTTCGTTATGCAAGAGAGGACTCCCCTGCATAATGGGACGGATCCGTTTTGCAGCCCATAGATTTCTATTATGACGGAATGAATAACGGAATACCTCTAAAGGCATTCAGTCATAGAATTGCACTATGGTTCGTGGTAACGGAATCCATAACGCAATTCACGTTTTACCAGTAAACGAATCGCAAACGAATTTCTAAATATGAAATTCGCTCATCTCTAGTTGTGACTGCGCTCACCTTCGTGGATGTCACAATACGAAGCACGAACAGCACCGATACAATACGAGAAATAGAAAAAGAGTCCAGCTCCTCCAAAAAAGTGACGGTCTTAATTGTATTAGTGCAGGTTGAAAATTCAATCTCCAGATACAGTGTCTACGCGTTTCAGACGTTTGTGGTTAGATACTCTCTCATGACTGAGCTGTATTCACACTTGTCAACCTAAATAACCCATTGCAGCCAATCCGATTGCAGGTGAAAGGTTACAATCAAGTTAAAGGGGTTGTCCGAGTTATGAAAAAAAAATGTATAGTACTGTAAATCTGATGGGCAGCAATATATAACTAAGTTAAGCAAGTTTTAGGGAAAAAAAAAATCTATATTTCTTCGTTTCCCTGGTTCTATTCTGGCCTTTGTTTACCTGCAGTAATAACAATCTCTGCCCCTCCCCTTTCCTGCTATGCAAAGGCAGTAAATACAAGAGCTGGCCTGAGTGACATGCCTGCTGGAATACTCAGCAGCATGTTGTATGTGTAGGACTACAAGTCCCAGCTGTACAATGACATTGCTAATACACACAGGCTCTTCCCCCTACCTGTTCTTGTACAATACAATACTTTGCATCTCCTCCAGATCAGCTCCAGTATCAGCTCTGTGTCTGTAGGGTGGAGGAGGGCAGATCCTGTGTCTCTTTACATCTGCGGCTGCTGTTGTAAAGCCTTCAGTGTGTTCTGGCTGAAGGGGTTAATGTTTTATCTGAAAGAATCCAGGGAGAGAGCAGATAGCAGCGGCAGAGCAGGGGGGGGCGTGGCCAGCAGAGTGACGTTTTGTGTACAGGCTCTGTGCACGAATATAAGATTAGCAGGGAGGCAAGCTGACATCACAGGTCATGTGACCCTCATTGAAACCTGAGAAACCAGCAGCTTTAGAAGCAGAAAGTGTATGGAAAACCTGTTGTATTTGACTAGTTAGAAACATACAAAGGACAAAAAAATAACTAGGACAACCCCTTTAAAAATAAAGTAAGAATCTAACCACAAAGGTCCAAAATGCGTAGACGCTGTATCTGAATAAAGAATATTTATACAGTCTGCTACAAGCCACTTACAGTGCCAACAATGCATTTAGCCTAAAACCATCATACCCTCATCAACGACTAATTAAATCTTACCGTCTCTCAGCTTGGTGCACGATGCATTTACATGTGCTGTTTTGATGCTGTTTTTTGAAGCCAAAAAGGATTTTAAAAATGGAGGGTAACAATATAGGAAAGCTTCTAATTGCCCAATTTGTTTGGATTCACTCCTATTTTCAACTTTTAAAATCTGCATCAAAATGGCATGTGTTAAAGCACCAGTATGACAGAGAATGGCAAACAGTGGCAGCTCAGATATAAAGCTATTGAGCATAGAGTGAAATATGGAACATTCTCCATCATGTTATGTCCCATCGACATTGTCCTCAAACGAAAAAGAAAAACCTGTCAGAAAAGCAAATTAAAGTCCTGTTCACGTGATGTATACCTCAGACATACGCCACTGTATAGACATAGATATGGCATATTTCCAAGCTTTAAAGGGGTGATGAAGGATTTTATGATTGATGGCCTATCATAAGGATAGTCCATCTGTGCCTGACTGGCAGGGATTCAACTCCCACTGCCCACAGTAATCAGTGGTCCTTCAGTAGATTTAGAAGTTGGCACTGGAACACTACAAAGTCATGTCCAGGGAAGGCCATCCTGTGGCTCTCCAGCTGTTGTCAAACTATAATTCCCACCATGCCCTGCTGAAACCAGTCTGGGCATACTGGTTGTGAGTTGTAGTTTTGCAACAGTAATATATACACAATAAATCAATATCAATTGAATAGGTCAGGGTCACGTAATGTAAATAGAGTGAGAATAATCAAATAATGAGTGACTCCTAAAAATAACATTTATTAAATATCTGATTAAAAGGAACTAAATAGTTCATGTCAAAAGAAAAAAGGGGGGGGGGAAGGTAGGTAGGGCAGGGGTGTGTAACCGGACAATTCCCTGTAGGGCCCTATTAGTAACCCTGTGCCCAGGGAACACCCCCGAATGGTAGGGGTGCCCTGTCCCCGAACCTAACCTACAGATCCCTAGCTCACACTAGATGAAGTGAGATAACAATGGTATCACCAGAACCCCAACGCGTTTCGCCCAGCACTGTGGGCTCCTCAGGGGGTGATGTCCAAGAAAAGAGGGGATATCAGGAGAAGGGTACACCAGATGGGTACTTCGCCTAGTGTACATACATAAGTTAATGCCAACATGGGATAGGGAGTATGGATGAATACTTGCCCGAGGCCAGGGAGATGACCCTAATGTAATGCCTTGGATTATAGCAGGCTATCGGGCTCAAACACTCCCACGTGGCGCTGGTACATAGTTTAGTTTTGCAACAGTTGGAGAGCCTCAGGTTGCCCATCTCTGGTCTTGTCCATGATGTAGTGGTAGGAGCTGGTAACTGCAGTAGCACTCCCACTGAAGTAAATCGGAGAAACAATGCAGTACACAATGGACAGAGCTGTGTGGTTCCAGTGCCAGAGCTACTCCAAAAGTACAGGAGAGTTTGGGTAGCAGGAGATTTTAGGAGACTTCTAAGAGAACTGGTCCATGTATGTCTTCTGCAGGAATGATTTCTTTTGTCTTCCGTAGGGAATGTACTCTACATAACACGGTGGATGAAGGGGCAGAAACCTTGAGATGACTATGTTGAATGAGGTTGTCCAGTTTAGAAATCCCATATACCCTATAAAAGATCTCAGGGTTAACAGAGTGGGTTGGGGGGGGGGTCCTCAGTTCAAGATCTCTTGGTTGAGAGGAGAATGGTTACAAACAGCATCTCACATTTACTAATATGCGTGCACCTAGACTGTGGCGTAAATTGCAGCAAAACGTGGAAAAATTTGGTGCATCTACATTTAGAGAAAGTATCTGCCCCTAGTTCATAGCTTACCAAAAGTTGGGTAGCTTCACAAAAAAAAGGAGCAGTCGCCTAAGATACACCACTTTACTCCAAAATTGCACCACAATTCTGGCATAAAACTCTGCTACAAAGTAAGAGAATCAGTTTAGATGGAAGAATCGATCCCTGTGCCCTGCAAAGTTGACAACCTGTCTAAGTTTACACCATCTATAGTATTATTAGTAAATCTGCCTCAGTGTCTCTTGTTCTGGAAGACTTGCCGGGTCCTAAATTACGTAAACAATCCATTGATTCATACTCCAGTAGTAATGTCCCCAGATCAGGAAAAAAAAACAACTAATACTTATTGAGTCCTGTTCTTTACCTTCCCCAATGCAGGTTGCTGCCCTTTTCCGGTCTACGGCCTGGTATGCATCACCACTCTGCATCCCAGCACAGGCAGACGTGGTGATGTCCTCACACCCGCCTACGTCGGGATTTACTGCCTCATAGGCCTCGGGCCTTCAGGTAGGCCTAGGCCTGAGACCTATGAGGGTGAATAGCAGGGCAGGGAAGCATCGGCTCCAATACCCGGCTGCAGTATTCACCTGAGTCTTCATACTGAGGGTACTAAGCACTTGGTGTTCCAAGCATTAACGCTGGATCTCCAGGATCGCTATGACCTTGGCCGGCGGACGTACTTAGTAGAGTGCTGCCCCCAGCTTCTTATCTACCTAGATGCCTTGTTGTTAATATGGCCCTGACTGTCAGAGGATGCGCCTAATTTATGACAAGGCCGTCACCTCACCATAAATTAGGTACATCCTCTGGCAGCACAGGAGATTTTAAACACCAGCATAAAAAGCAGGTGTTTAATAAATCTCCCTCAAGGAATGAAATGAATGACGGTCACCCCTCTAAAAAGGGAGCTCAGATGGCATGCCCACTATTATCATAAAGAGATATATAAATGCATAAAAGAATAAAGTGCAATGATAAATTCAGCCCTGCTACTTCCATACATGTAAATATGGTACCACACAAACCTGACATCAGTCTATGTTTTTCAGGAAAGCAGGGGGTGGGGGTTGTTATTCCATTAGTCTGCATCATATTGATGATTGTTACTTCCCATTTTCTTGGCCCCTGTACACTCAAACCTCTTTACTGGAAAAATAAAAATAAATAGGCTACTTCAACCCACACTTTCATGAGCGTTGTAGAGACCTCACTGCCTACAATAACCAGGACGCGTCAACCAGCAGGAGAATCAAACTGGAAATATTCAGGTATTTATAATAGAAATAAAGCACATCCGAGTAAACTCTACCCATGCTCACAATCTGCACAGTCAGTCTCTTGTTAAAGCAGCATTTAGTGCTTCAGAGCAGCACTTCCTATTGGAACTAAGGACACAAAGGTGCAGCCATTGACAGGCTGGAGTTAGGAAGCAGCAAGCTATCAGTTTCCACCTGTACAGAGGGTCGGACAGGCCCATGAGAGTACCAGAGGTCCTCCAGTGGTCCGAAGCTCACAATAATGGGCGCCGAATAAACCAAGGCCCTTAAGGTCCTGGATGTACAGAGGGTGGGCCCTCAGAATTATTTCCTCTGGAGGGCCCAAGGAACTTCAGTATGACACTGCCCGTACACATGTATACAGAAAGCCTTCCCTGTGCTCTTCTTCAGTCTTCTCTGCACATCTTGGTCATGGTTGGCAAGAGCGGGGTGGTTTATTACAACCCAGCTTCTGCTGATCACAGGGGTGCACAGATCACCATGATGAATATGTCCATCACAGCACCTCAAGCATTCAACCATGAGGTGTTAAAGTGATTTTCCAAAGTATTGCTAGGATGTACCATCACTTTCTGATTGGTGGAAGTTCAACTGAAAAAACATCAACATTTTCCCAGTCTGAACAGTGCTCTGTGGCATAGGCTGCAGTTCAATGCATAGCCAGTGGTGGGCAGCTCTGCTGTGCAGGTAAAAACAGTGATGAGGCCACTTACCTCATAACTAACAATGTAGCCCCTTTGGTCTCTCAGTCGGTGGGGGAGGTTCTATCAGTCAGACCCCCACTGATCAGAAAGTGATGGCACGCCTTAGTGATCTGCCACCACTTTAAAGAGCACAAATCTGAAGGATCAATCCTAATAAAACTACCTGGTTGGGTTGATCCTGGTGATCAAAACGATACCTGTCTTGTGAAAATCAGTTGCAGAGTTCCTGAGAAAAAAAACTTTTATTTTTTATAAAGATTAGGGCTTTGGTGTACAGAGAGGCGGAGCCTAGACGCTCAGTGCACCTCAGCTTTCCAATGCTAGCCACACCCCACATCAGTGCACTAATGTGCTCATTTTCATAAAGAATAAATGTCTGTTTCTCGGGAATGCTGCAACCGGTTTTCACAAGATATGTATCATTTTATTCAGCAGGATCAGCTCTTCCAGACAGTATGCTCTGTCTAATAGGGTTGATTCCGCTAACAGGTGCCCTTTAAATAACAAACATTTTAGAATATATCAGCTGTAATCTCAAGATTGTTCTATATTCTCTACATCTATGAACAATCACCTCTGGCGTGTCCATAAAACATTCTTTCGATTCTATTTTATTTCTGAATCATGCGTGACCTCGTATTACCACCCAGGTCTGTGCCAGAGAAAACTGAATATGGATGCTCATTGATGTGAATACTGTTGGCTTCATTAAGAGAACTCACTGCAGTGAAGTCAAGAACATTTGTGTAGTTAGAAACCCGAGATCCCCTCATCTATTAGATACTGACATGTCATACTACTGATGGATCCAAGGGAGACAGGGACAGGAGCAACCTCATATTTATTCAGTGGCGGTCTACCTGCTCAATAACTCACATCATTGGGACTATGCTAAACCTGTGATAGGGACTGGCAACCCTACTGCAAGGAGGGATGACCTGTGTGATGGATATATTACATATATAGAACTGTTGATTATGTCACTTCCAAATAGGGCTAGGGCAGAAAACTGGAATTTAGTAGATTGAGTGGCATGGTCTACGAAACCAGCATGAACTTTTTTCGAGGGTCCGTTCTTGTGGCGGGGTTGGCAATGACACGTCACAGGCTTCAACAGTCCAAATAATATTTATTTTCTCCAAAATAAAGCAAAATAGTGGTATCCAAGTTGCACATTCACTGGTAAAAATTCCACAGCAAAAAGGACAACAAGAAAATACATGGCCTGTCTGGGCTCTAACTCAACATAGGTTTTCTCACCTAAAACACTCAGCACAGCCAAAAGGTTATGCAGCTTCCAGGCTTCTGACCCTGAGGGTTCATGCACACAGCCATGTTTTGCAAATCTCAAATCCGCAAAATACGGATCCCGGCCGAGTGCATGCCACCATTTATTTTTAAACTTCTGTAGCAATGTCCTATCCTTGTCCGCAAAACAAGAATAGGACATTTTATTTTTGGTAGGGCCATGGAACAAACATGTGAATGCGGGCGGCACTCGGCGTGCTGTCCACATCCTTTATGGCCCCATTTAAATGCAAAAAATGGGGATCGGCCATGTGTGTAAGCCCCGAATAAGTATTTCAGCCCAGTATTTATCCCCACAGTAATGAGCCCAGCAGCTACACCTGAGATTGTCTCCAACTAAGAGAAAATGTTGTACCGGAGCGGGGAGGGAATGGCAGGTCCCATTACCAACAGTTACATGCATTTCCATAAAAAATACAGTCCCATAAAAAAACTTTAAAGAATAGTGGCTCAGTAAACTACCCTTTGCTGAAACCACACAGCTTTTCTGGATTCTTTTAATTTACCAGCCATCATGTTACACTTTTAATACTATTAAATATTGATCTCCTGGCATATTAAGGAGGAACTTGGTCGTATCAAGACAACGGTCAACCATGCAGTTGGGGTTCTCCAGGATTTCAACTACTTGTCCTAGAATGTGTGGAGGACTGTTTACCACCACGTGCACAACTGCCTATGGGGGTGAGTCCTCACTACAAACTACACTCTAGTACTTGCAGATACTAAATATTGGTGAGTGTTCCTGTCAGGCTGCTAAGTCATGGCGGCATATCATATACAGGATCCTTCATGACCATCTATCGTACAGCATGCAGTGTAGCAAAGCCCAACACCACCTCCCTAGGCAGCTCTGCAAATGGATACAGCCAATCCTGCTCACATTCTAGGACAGGTTGCTGGTGGCCATTTTAAATAATTCCCAGAAAACACCTTTAAGATATTTCGATGTGCAGTAATACTGTCTTATGGTATGACCATCAAGACTGAATATACCCCAATCTGGAGTTACAAATGGACAGAAATGTCTGAATGCCCTGGTAAACAATAATAATGAAACCAGAATGAGCTCTGGTACATGAAGAACCATAAATTGAAGGTGTTCCATTTATGTTAGCTGTCACCTGTAAGCCCTGTATATAGGTTATAGAGATTCCTCTTCAGATACTATCGTCCACAAGACAGATGTATCTATGGGTGAGCATCATGTGAATTATTGCCTCAGAGTAATGAAAACGGCAATGGAGTTCAGATGATGGAGACTTCTTCTGTAAATGGAGACAAAAGGTCCAATTGACCAAGGAGATCAAGTATTGGTGATCAGGGAGTGCAGCGGTAACAGAGACACCCCTGGTGCCTGAAGGGAAGGGAACCAATAAGAAGGGAAGGGAACCAATAAGAACCAATAAGGGAAGGGAACCAATAAGAACCGTCTGCCACATAAGAAGGTACTAGTTTTATAATTGGCACTTGGCGGGTGGGTGACCCTTTAGGAACTTGAGATGTGAAATCTACAATAACAGTGGACCTCAACCCTAGTTTTTTACAATTTCTGAAGATCCCAAAAAATTGAAGACCAAGGTTCTAGAAGAAAACAACTCTTCTTTGCTCTACTACTCACCTGAAAAAACGGACCACTCAAGCAGCCTGTCCACCTTATTCTGTATACATAAACATGACAAGTCGGTGGCTTCTGCTCCATCTCAATGACAAGACAGGAACCTGAATCTCAAATCCCCGACACAATACTCCTGCCTCACTTCCAAGATCTCAAGTGGTTCTCCCCAAAGGACAGGACAACCTTCCTTTGATTATATCTGAGAACTTCATTCTCTACTGCCACCTCAGCTTAAAAACTGTGACTTCTCATTACGGTTGGATCTCACCTTGTGTAGATCGACTTGGGTTGGGAACCTACAGCCAGCACCTTCACACAAGAGCCAGTTGGATGTCACATAGTGGCAGCAACAAAAGACTGGATAAGCTCAGATCCAGTCTACTCCACAAAGATTTCACCGTTGCTTGCGCTGAACCTACTGTCCCTATCATCTTTTCCTTTACTCCAAGTATTCACAACTTGTCTAACTGAACAGAATTGACCACGATCACTTATTCCCATGTCTTGTGTAATCTTCTGCTGGCTCCAGTAACGTCAGCATGTAGTTCTTGGCCTATCACATTGCGTTAACCTCATCTGCTCCTCGTTCCTGTGTACCACATTTCAGAACACGTCCATGTAGTTGGTGGGGTGGGTTCAGCCATGTGTCATAGTGCAGGAGATAGGTTGAACGCAAGATTAAAAGGAGGTATAATAAGCCTTCAGCTTTAAATTTAGGCAGACACAGAAGAACTGTCCCTCCCTAAACACCACCCCATCTTACTTCAGTAACCGAGTCAGCAGAGATTCTCAGGACTGGCTTGGGTCCAGTAGATATGTCAACGTTCTGACATTACTGGCAGATACGACCTGCCATAACAACAGATATTTTGGACAGACACACACAGTACTAGAGGGACAACCCCTGTCACTCCTTTGCTGTATACGCAAATAGGTGCACACTTGTAACTGCAGTCCTATGTAAAACAATACAAATATCCCACTCCGTAGACTATACATAGATCTATATCTGTCTACAACAGACAAAAATTTTCTCATCCTAAATACTTCCTCTGCGCAAGGACAATCACTCCCATCTTTATGTGACACGGTTTCCATTCTCTTAAAGGGATAGTTCACCTTTACACACCTTATATGCCAGAAGAGGTCAAAGCCACTTGATCCTTCCAAGTGGGACTGCACGCGACAGACCGCTGGAGACAAAGACGGCTTGAAGCAGTCCAGTGGGGAGGTTCACTGGGCATGGACCCCCGACCAATAACAAAAATGCCAGCGTTGAAATAATTATACACTGTCACATCGAAGACGTGAGTTTGTCATTTGGCAGGGCTCCTGATACAAGATATCAGAGTTCTCTGTGGTTTGGTATTCCTTCCTGATCTCACGGTGGATGCAGGAAAGGGTTAAACTCAGCTCCAATATTACAGACGGTTGTCAGATATACATTACATGAAGGAATGGGATTTTTTCTGTATATTAACCCATTTAGAGCAAAAATCCAGATGGTATTGCAGCCATGCCCCGATTGCCAACTGCCTAATTTCTAGGGGCCGCTCCAATTTTTTTTTAAAGATTTATCCCCGGATTATTTTCTTACTTGGCCCTGGGTTTTCAGCCCCACAATTCAATTATTTTGGAATGATTTCATAGTATCCATTACACCTTCTCTTTATGTAATGCGGACTCGTGACCACCGCAGCTATGACCACCAAAGCCGGGACCGACTCAGCATCTGCAGGAGTTCATGTGTTTCAGGGAAGGGAGGGGGCTTGTTAGGGTTAGGGTTGGGGGAGGTGATACGTCAAAAACTTTCAAGTGAGTCCATTGTATACAACTAGGTCTTTCCAAAAAGAAAGCTGAGCCTCTGATGGAAGGTCGGCATCCTATAAATCAGTGCCTGACCTTTTCAACAGGTCGTGAGACGTAAATTAGGATTATAGCTAAGCCAGGACCTCATCTGCAGATAGCTGATTCGGGGGGCGATTGCAGCAAGTTCATTGCCATCATCTCAGATGCGTCTGAATATTTTTGGGGATGAGATCGGGAGTCTCACGAGGGACTGGGATGATGGGAGTGATTAAGTGACTTGCTTGTTAGCGCTACACGTATGGGGAACTATATATAGAATATACACCCATCTCGTGAACCTGAACAGGGTAAGGATCAGGCATGAAGAAGTCATGAAGCCATGCTACAAAAATAAGGCTATACTACTTACTATAGGCAACTGCTGTCTTCCAGCTGCTGCAGGACTACAAGTCTCAGCATGCTGGCTAGTAATGGCTTATCGTGTTACACGATGCCGGATAGCATAATATTTCACATGGAAATTAGACTAGGGACGGAATCTAAAGAATACACGTCCGTCTAGTCGTAGCCGGAAGGACACGTCGCAACTTTAGTGGTTGGTTAAGAATCCATACGTGTGTGTATAAAAGAGTCGCCACCCAGCTTTGCAATGCAAAAAGAAAACAGCTGATCTGGCAGAGTGTTTTCACCTACAGATGTAGCAGAGCCGAGTTTGTTGTACTTGCCTTCCCCCAACATCACAGTTAATCAGGACTGCAGGTAACCCTGTCGAAACTCTGCAAGTTATCGCGTCGACACCTGTTGCAAAATGCATACTCAGCTCTGCTACATCCCCACGACTTGAAATTTATAAAACAATAAAAAAAAATAAAATAAAAAGAATGGAATCAAAGCAGGTGCACAGCGAGACCATTGAAAGACCTACAATCAAGTTGCGTCTGGCATCAAAACACTTTTTGCAACGTGACTATAGCAACTATACAGACAAAAGCGTACCAACCTTATTCTTAGCAAAAGCTCGAAGTAGCCGTTCAAGTCGAGCCAGCCGTCCTCATCATACAACCTGCTACGAGACGTTTAAATATTTGTCGTTATCCCCCTCCATCACTCTGGGCTGATTTTCACAATCACCTGTATACCACCAGGGCTGAGGGCTGCATCTTCTGTGGGTGGTCACCGATATGGCTATTGCTATTTACGGCAAGGGGCCAGAGCACCATCTAGTGGT
Organism: Rhinella marina; assembly: GCA_900303285.1. NCBI lineage: Eukaryota > Metazoa > Chordata > Amphibia > Anura > Bufonidae > Rhinella > Rhinella marina. The sequence goes on along the minus strand of ONZH01017253.1, from coordinate 1,157,091 downwards.
CGTTTTACGTAACTGCAGCTGTAAGATTTGGCAAGGTTGAAAGGTTCACTTCTTGGAGATGCACAGAGCTATGGAAGATTCCTTGGAAAAATGACATGAATGTGTTGTCTGGTGCACGATTTATTATTTTCCATTGGCCAAAAAGTCAGCCGAGAATTCAGAAAGTTATATCTGGGCTTATTTTGCTTCGTTCCATCTGAAATATTTTGGTTTTTGATCTGTTGAGTAATCCTACCGCACACTCCTGTCATATTGATATTGGACCTATTGATTTTTTTTTGGGGGGGGGGATAAGACGCGTGAGAAAGATTTTTACATAGCGCTCTCTCTGGATAAGATTAATCATTTTACAAGCAGAATCAGGAAAACCCATGGGTATAATGAAAAGCTGCTGCGAGGGGCGGATTCGTATGCGTTTCATTATCTTTTTCCAGGATCCGCCAACTCTCTCGGATATGGAACAGTTTAGCCGATGTTACTTCTGAAAATTGTGTATTTGAAGAGAACTGAATCTGATTACGAACTTTTTACATAAAGTCTATCAAATGTCTCAAAATACTCAGATGTAAGGGTGCAGGCAGCACAGAATATCTACGGCAGTCGCTCTGTCAGATACCTCGAACCATATAGGGAGGATTTTACCATAAGAGAAAATTTTTAAATCAGTTTTTATTACGTCTGCGTTGACAGAATTTTTGCCAGATTTATCAAATATCGCATGTTGTTTGTTAAAATTTTGCGCATTTTTTAACCTACTGTACAACGATTGTGTAGAGATGCTGCCCCCGACTGATGTAAGATCGTGCTTTTGCAGCTTTAGGCCTCATGTACACGACTGTATCCGTTCCACAAAATACGATGCAGTCTGAGTTGCGTCTGAATTTTTTGTAGACAAGGGATGCTCAACCTGTGGCCCTCCAGCTGTTGTAAAACTACAACTCCCACCATGTCCTGCTGTAGGCTGTCCAGGCATGCTGGGAGTTGTAGTTTTGCAACAGCTGGAGGGCTGCAGGTTGAGCATGCCTGTTGTAGACTCATTGACTTCAGTGGGTCTGCGGTCTTGTGTAGGAAGTGTTCTATCTTTTTGCGCAACGGACATAAGGATGCGGAAAGCACAAGGATCATTTGTGTGTTTTCTGAATTTGTATGTCTGTCCCACAAAAAGATAAAAACTATGCAAAACGTGGACCCCTTGAAAGAATATGGACCGCGTCCGTATTTTGTGGATGCGAATGGAGGCCTAATATAAAGTTGTAACTGATAAAGCTGGTGTAATCTCATTAACGGTTAATGGGGTTGTCCAGGCCAGGGGCGTAGCTATAGGGGGTGCAGAGGTAGCAGTCGCTCAGGAGCCTGAGGGGGCCCAAAGACCATTCTGCTGCATAAGAAGACACACAAAGCACTGAGGGAAGGAGGTCCAAGCTGAACTCTTGCACCAGGGCCCATGAGCCGTTAGCTACGCCCCTGGTCCAGGCTTTTACTATTGATGACCTATCCTCAGGATAGGTCATCAATATCAGCTCGGCAGGGGTCCGAAACCTGTCACCTGCGACAATCAGCTGTATGAGGAGAGGGCGCGCGCGGTGCACACTTGCCATCTCCCTTCTCTCTTCCTGTTAAGCGCTGCAGTCTATGGCAAATATTATAGACAGCAGCAGCGGACAGGAAGTGAGAAGGAAGACGGCACGTGTGCCCTGCGCGCGCCCTCTCCTCATACAGCTGATCACAAAATCACAAAATTTCATAAACTGTTGCACAAAAAAAAAAAAATAGCATGTGCCAAAATTTGTGATTTTTTTCCCCTCCAGAATTCGGCACTAATTAAAGGTTAACCCTCTCCTATTATGGCATTTGTACGGAATCCAACAAACCAAACCTTAACAGGAAAATCACAGGCAAGAGTAGGTACAGCAGAGGGCTCGTGTACCTCTATGGGCGCACTGTATAAACGGAGTCATAAGAGTACAGCCACATGGAACAGATACGCCAATGCAGAATTTCCACTGTGGATTTTGCTTCAATACCACAGCAGGATGTGTTACATGCAGATTATGGCAAATCTGCAAAAAAATTTGTGAGAGATACTACTGTAATGCTCTGCGACATTTCTGCCCACAACTTAACCCCTTAAGGCCGAAGCTACTTTTACACTTAATGCCGAAGCCACATTTTTAAAATCTGCCATGTGTCACTTTATCAATTCATAACTTTGGGATTCTTTCACCGATTCGACTGATTCCAAGATTGTTTTTTCGTGACACATTGTACTCCACGACAGTGGTAAATTTGAGTCAATATAAATCACCTTTATTTATAAAAAAAAATCCTAAATTTACAGAAAATTTGGAAAAATTTGTAATTTTCAAACTTTGAATTTCTCTGCTATTAAGGCAGATAGTGACCCTCACAAAATAGTTATTACTTTACATGTCCCATATGTCTACTTTATGTTGCCATCATTTTGTAGATGTAATTTTATTTTTTGGGGATGTTAGAAGGCTTAGAATTTTAGAATCAATTCTTAAATTTTTTTAGAAATTTTCCAAAACCATTTTTTTAAAGCACCAGTTCAGTTCTGAAGTCACTTTGTGGGGCTAACATAATAGAAACCACCATAAATGACCCCATTTTAGAAACTACACCCCTCAAGGTTTTCAAAACTAATTTTACAAACTGTGTTAACCCTTTATGTATTCCACAAGAATTAAAGGAAAATGGAGATGACATTTCAAAATTTCACTTTTTTTGCAGATTTTCCATTTTAATCCATTTTTTCCTGTAACAAATCAAGGGTTAATAGCAAAAAAAAACCTCAAAAATTATTACCCTGATTCTGCGATTTACAGAAACACCCCGCATGTGATTGTAAACTACTGTATGGGCGCATGGCCAAGCGCAGAAGGAAAGGTGCGCCAGATGGTTTTTGGAGGGCGGATTTTGCTGGACTGGTTTTGAGACACCATGTCCCATTTGAAGCCCCCCCGATGCACCCCTACAGTAGAAACAACCAAAAAGTGCCCATATTTTGGAAACTAAGGGATAAGGTGACAGTGTTATTGATACTATTTTGGGGAACATATGATTTTTGATCACTTTATATTACACTTTTTGTTAGGCAAGGTAAACAAAAATGGCTGTTCTGGCTTTTTTTTTTTTTTTTTTTTTACTGTGTTCACCTGAGGGGTTAACTAATGTGATATTTTTGTAGAGCAGGTTGTTACGAACGTGGCAGTACCTAACATGTATAGTTTTTTTTTTTTATTTAATTTTTACACAATAATATAATTTTTTAAACAAAAAAAATCATGTTTTAGTGTCTCCATTGTGAGAGCTGTAGTTTTTTATTTTTTGGGCAATTGTCTCAGGTAGGGGCTCATTTTTTGCGGGAAGAGGTGACGGTTAGATTGGTACTATTTTGAGGGGCATACGCCTTTTTGATCGCTTGCTATTACACTTTTTGTGATGTAAAGTGACAAAAATAGCTTTTTTGAACCTGTTTTTATTTTTATTTTTTTACGGTGTTCACCTGAGGGGTTGGGACATGTGATATTTTTGTAGAGCAGGTTGTTACGAACGTGGCGATACCTAACATGCTTGGGGTATTTTTTATCTTTTTTTACTAATTTCAAATTTGAATTTTGGGGGGAAAAAGGGATTTTTTTAACACTTTTTTTTACACTTTTTTTATTTTTTTACACTTTTTTTTACACTTTCTTAGACTCAGACCCACTTGGTTCTTGAAGATCCAGTGGCTCTGATTGTTCTATAATACACTACAGTACACTGTATAGTGTACTGCAGTGCATTTTCACTCTTGCTAAGCCTTGTCTGCCTTTAGCAGGAGCCTGATGAGGCTTAGCTTACACCATGGCAACCGAGACGCTTCTGAAAGCGTCTGGTTGCCATGGTAACCATCGGGACGCTGCCACAGCAGAGCAGCGTCCCGATGGAAGGGAGAGGGAGCTTCCTCCCTCTCATCTGGCCACACCATCGGCGCTGCCAGCGCCCGATGGGAGAGGGAGGGAGCTCCCTCCCTGTTAACCCCTTCCATACAGCGGTCCCTACGGACCGCGGCATGGAAGGGGTTAAACTGCTGACATCGGTGCCAGCACCGATGTCAGCAGTTTCAAGCAGAGTATCAGCTGTATGCTGATACTCTGCTTGAAAACGCTCGCCATCCTGAAATATTATTGCGGGCGGCACTCTCGCCGCAGCCGCCCGCACATTGCCCGCCCGCCCGCTATATCTCCCCCCCCACCCACCCAAACGGCCATCAGAGAAAACAGACTAGCCAATCACAGCGATCGCTAGCCCGGGACCGCCCCCATTGGTCCCGGGCTGGTTAGCTGAGACCCCTGGCTGTAAGTAACAGCCGGGGTCTCAGCACTGTCACCATGTCATCAGACATGGTGACAGTTTAATGCCATGACGGCTTATCCCGTCATGGGGCGGCAAGCGGCTCCTGCCCATGACGGGATAAGCCGTCATTAGGCGTTAAGAGGTTAAAATCTGCAGTGTATCCACCACACATAGACATAGTAACAAGGAGATGCTCCTTAGGGCGCCTTCATCAGCGGCAGATTTTGTGGCAGAAAATTCCGAAACTTAAAATCAGTGAAGAGTGGCAAGGGGGGGGGGGGGGGGACTCGGAGGATGAAAGAAGGATAAAAGAAGCAGGCAGCCGATTCCGGCTGTCTGCTTCTTCATGCAAAAGGCAACTGTCTCTGCGTCCTATGGACGCAGAGACAGCTGCCAGAGACCGGGACATAGCTCCCCCATACCGGGACAGCCACTGCAATCCAGGACTGTCCCGCTAGATCCGGGGCGGTTGGGGGGTATGCATTGTCTTCCACCCGGTCCACCTAAATCTCTAGCACATCAGCCAAGCAGTCTGAGCCCCAAGTCATGCACAAGTCACTTATGCTTTTTGATGACTCTGCTGGTGGGATTCCGTGGGCCATCTACCTAGCCCTGCCCCAGAAGAGGAAGAGATTGAGTGCACCAACTACCAACCACTTATGGATGAGGATGTGGTAGGACCACTGAAACATGCCACTGCTGAAGATGACGAAACAGGTGTCAACTGCTGTGGCTTTTTGCAGTGTGCATACTGCAAACGAGGGCAGGGGTGAGGAGAGGGTGAAAGATGATTTGCAGGATGATGAGGTCCAAGACCCCACATGGAATCAAGGTCATCCGAGAGATTTGTGGTGGCCACGCAGTACCAGCCGCACAGTAAAAGAGGGAGCAGGGTGCTAGCCAGGGCCCCTAGCCAGTATGACTGCTACTGCCCAACATGCCGAGGGACAGAGCACACCAAAGCCAGCTCATAGGAGTTCCTGCACCAACAGCAGCCAGGTTCCTAACTGTCTAGCCAGGGCGCAGTTTTGGAGGAGGAGGAACCGCGTTCACAGCAGGGTGGCACCCAAATCAGCTCACTGAGGCGTGGCTGGGGGGATACAGAGGACACAGACGATACACCTCCCACAGAGGACAGCTTGTAAGTTCCTCTGGGCAGCCTGGCACACATGAGCGAGTACATGCTGCAGTGCCTGCGCAATGACTGCCGAGATGCCCTCATTGTTACCAGTGCTGATGATTCCACCCTGCCGGATCCCCGCTATAAGGACAACATGCCGTCCTTACTTCCCTCACTAGAGCATGATCGGAAGATGTGCGAGTACAAGCGTATGCTAGTAGACAAACTACTGATGGCGTACCGACCTGACAGCGGGGGCTTAGTGGAAACACGAGACGGAGGAGAAGGAAGTCGCCCACGCAGCTGGGGCACCACCACCACCTCAGAAGGGAGGGTTAGCATGGCCAAAATGTGGAAAACCTTCGGCAGCACACCACAACATCCAGCACCACCATCTGATACGGACCATCTTAGTAGGAGGCAGCGTTTCAGTAACATGGTGGAACAGTACATGCGCAAACATCTGCAAGTTCTGACTGATGGGTCTGCCCCATTTAACTTTTGGGTCTCCAAATTGGACACATGGCCCGAGATTGCCCTTTACACCTTGAAGATGCTGTGTATTTAGCACAGCCGGGGGGTGATTATGGACAGACGCATCCGTCTGTCGACAGCCAATGTGGACAAGCTCCTGTTCATTAAAATGAACCCACAGGACTTGTCCACAAAAACCCACAAAAAACCCCCCCACAAAAACAGTGTTGGCTACCTCCTCCTCCTGATTCAAGATTATTTTGTCTTATAATGGTAGAGAAGTATACCGGCAGCACCCAGCCATTGTTATACTACAGCACAGTTTGTTCATTCTGTTTGCCATTTCCAATGTTTTGGGGCCTCCCCCCCCAAAAAAAAATTAAGAAAAAAAAAATTAAAAACCCCACAAAAACAGTGTTGTCTTCCTCCTCCACATCCAGCACCATGTTCATAGCATCCTCAACATCCTACTCCACTTGCACCTCCGCCTCCTGGTTCAAGATTTTTTTTTTATTATTATTATATTCTATGTTATTTTAAGTAATTTCCCTATACACATTTGTTTGCCGGGCAGTTGCCCTGCTCTTACCCCCATGTTGGTTCATTTTTCAGCCCTCTAGCCCTTACTATGGCTATTTTACAGCACCAAAGTTCAGGTCCCCATTGACTGCTATGGGGTTCAGGTTCAAGTTCGGGTACTAAAGTTCAGCCGAACTTGAACATCCAAGGGTCTGCTCATCCCTAGTCATAAATATTAAAAATGGAAAACCCCTTTAAGTAAAAGGCCACTTGGCTGCAACCCGAACAGATCACGACAGTGCGCTGTAGTCGTACCCTAATGCCAGTCAGTGGTGTAAGTTCAGTAGAACCACAGGGGTTCCAGTGTTACACCTGGACTATGGATACAACACCCACCTAAATGATGTACATTGTTCTATGAAGAGCAGGAAAGATGAGCAGCTGTCAACCTCCCGTGATTGGTACATCAGAATAAGGGCTCATGCACACAACCACATCTGTCCGCAAATTGTGGATCTGCAATACATGGATCCCAGCCAAGTGCATGCTGCCATTTTTATTTTAACAATCCTCTAGAGATGTCCTATCTTTGTCCACAAAACAGACAAGAATGGTCAATAGAATGGCTCCACATCCAATCCGCAAAAAAATTGTATTGGATGTGGAGAGAAACCACAGCTGTGTGCATGAGCCCTAAGGGCTCTTTCACGCGTTTGTGTCTCTTGCGGGAATCACGCCCCGTGAGAGAGAGGGATTGCACGGTCTGGACTACAGAAGCACATCGATTTATCATGATTGCTAATTCTGTGTGCCTCTGTCGGCCCTTTCTGTATCGGAATTATATACTGACATAAAGCCGTCAGTATGATCCCATTACAGAAAGGTCAGGCAGGGGCACACAGAATTAGCAATCATATGATTGAATAAGGGCTCATGCACACAACCATATGTATTTCGCCGTCCACAAAAAATACAGATGACGTCCGTGTGCATTCCGTATTTTGTGGAACGGAACAGCTGGCCCCTAATAGAGCAGTCCTATCCTTGTCCTTAGAGTGGAGAATAATAGGAACGGACACGGAAGGAAAATACGTTCATGTGCATGAGCCCTTACAGAAAGGTCAGGCAGAGGCACACAGCATTATCAATCATGATGAATCCATGCACTTCTGTAGTCCAGATCGCACAATCACTCTCTCACACGGAGCGCGATTCCCGCAAGGAACACGCTCGTTTGAAAGAGCCCTAAATCAGTAAGTAGTCAGACCCCAACAAGAGGTAACTGTCATAGATATTAGAGCACGTTCACACACGCAGTTTTGAATGTTGTTTTTGTGGTTGCGCACATCCTTGTGAAAATTACATTTTTTGTGTTTTGTCTGCCAAAACAGAATAACACCAGATACAAAAACCATGACCAATAAACAATTTATCACAGTTTTTAGAGTTGCCATTTTACTGCAATAGATGGAAATTGCTGCAAAAACTAAAAAGTAATAGTAGGGCCCATTCACACAACCGAATCCGTTTTCAGGTCCACATCTGATTCGTACATGTGTCGTGCGACATAAAGAGTACTACACAGCTATACGTGTCGCACAACATACTTTATAATGCTGGTCTATGGTTTTACATGGCGACATGCAATATGACGCGACACAACAGTCGCGCAAAAATCCATCTTGGATGGTTTTGTGCGACACCATGGACCAGCATTATAAAATATGCCGCACAACATTACTGCTACAAAAAGTCAAGCAACACGTGGGGTCATGTAACCCTAGCCGAAATCCGCTTGAAAATGTGCACCAAAATCTACGTTAGGCCCCTTTCACACGAGCGAGTTTTCCGCGCGGATGCAATGCGTGACGTGTACGCACAGCACCCGCACTGAATCCTGACCCATTCATTTCAATGGGTCCGTGTACATGAGCGTTTTTTTTCATACATTAGTTCTGTGCGTTACGTAAATAACGCAGCATGTTCTATATTCTGCATTTTTCACGCAGCCCTGGTCCCATAGAAGTGACTGGGGCTTCAGTGAAAAATGCATTGCATCCTGAAGCAAGTGCGGGTGCAATGCGTTTTTCACTGATGGCTGCTAAGAGATGTTGTTTGTAAACCTTCAGTTTTTTATAACGCACGTGAAAAACGCATCAAAACGCATTGAACCTGCGCGGAAAAAACTGAACAACTGAACGCAATCACAGACAAAATTGACTGAACTTGCTTGCAAAATGGTGCGAGTTTTCCTGAACGCATCCGGACCTAATCCGTCACGCTCGTGTGAAAGGGGCCTTAGGGCTCATGCACAGTATTTTCTTTCCATGTCCGTTCCATTTTTTTTTTTTTTTTGCGGACTGTATGCGGAACCATTCATTTCAATGGGTCCTCAAAAAAATGGAAGTTACACTGTGTACATTCTGTTTCCATATGTCCGTATTTTCGGTTCCGAAAAAAAATAGAACATGTCCTATTATTATTCTTAGCATTACGGACAAGGATAGGATTCTACAGCTGTTCTGTATTGCAAAATACGTCATCTGTAGTTTTTGCGGAACGCAAAATACATACGGTTGTGTGCATGAGCCCTTATGTGTAGATTTCATTGATACTTTTTTGATGAGGAATCAGATGTGGATTTCACTCATTGCAATCCATGCCATTTCTGCAAGAGATAGAGCACGCAGCAAATTTAAATATCTGCAGCTGTGAATGAAGGGGGTTTGTTAAACCTTATTCACTAACATTGTACCGCACTTTCTGATGCAATATCAGGGAAGATTATAATGCAATGTGTGAATTCAGGCTAAGGAGTCATGTATTTATCAGCTCCATCAGTGTACACCATAGGAAATAAAATAAAAAATCATCCTACTCACAGCATTGTGGCTTGTTTGGAGCGCTGTGAACTTCAGATTTTCCCACAGCAGCATCAGCATTATGGCCCTTGTAGTTCCACACGTCCTGAGTGTGACAATAACAGCAGCAGCAGCACCATGACTCGTGACACCAGCCCGGAGCATGGCAGTAACCTCAGAGCTGGGGCAGTCAGCAGTCTGTGGACACGTCTCATCGGGATACAGCTGTGTCCTTCCACAAACCTGGACTGAGTAATCAGAGTGGGGGAACTAACCCTTTCCCTGCCCAAATCACAGCCCCAGCAAAGTGGAGGAGATTGTAAGACATATCGTTCACACACAGCACGGAAAAGGTTACTCCGCGTGCATTCAGTTTCCGTATCTCCATATTTCCGTTCCGCAAAATAATAGAACACATCCTATTATTGTCCGGATTACGGACAAGGATAGGACTGTTCTATTAGGGGCCAGCTGTTCTGTTCCACAAAATACGGAATGCAAACGGACGCCATCCGTATTTTTTGCGGATCAATTTTTTTTGCGGACCGCAAAATATATATGTTTGTGTGCATGAGCCCTAAATCAAACTTGAAATCTGCAACATTGTTTTATACAGTGAATCCCCAATAGAGATGAGCGAGCATGCTCAAGTGCCATTTTCGCGTATTTGCGTACGCATTTTAAATTCGGTACGCTAATCATACGCGAAAAATACGCGAAAATGGCACTCGAGCATGCTCGCTCATCTCTAATCCCCAACATAGATTTCACCCTTTGTAAGGGCCCATGCTGTGGACCGCAAATAGTGGTCCGAAGCGCACGGGCACCGGCCATGTGGCCGCCATTTGCAGATGCAGACCATTCACTTGAATGGGCCCACTATCCACAAGATTCAGTTCGCACAGCAAAAAAATAGGACATGTTCTCTGTATCTTGCAGATTGCGGATGCATTCAAGTGAATGGGTCCGCATCCATGATCCGGAGCGTAGATGGCCGGTGCCTGTATATTGCGGACCTGCTGCAATACGGGCATGGGCCACACATGTTCGTGTAAATGAGCCCTAATGCAGAGGCTGAGGATAGATTAACACCTCTGTTTAAGGCCTCATGCACACGACTGTGGGGCACCTCAAACCGCAGGCACTGGCCGTGATAATTCTGCATCGCAGTGCAGACCCATTGACTTCAATGGCGCACATTTATTAAGGTATTTGCAACTATTTTAGGAGTAAAATAGTAGCAAGTCACCTTTTCTGTCTGGCTGTGAGACAACATTTTGTCGCACATCTGGTTTTACGCTGTGTCCGCCAGTTGGGCATGACAGGAACGCGTCGGAGGACTCCAGCCCCGAAAAATTGACTAACGTTTGGCCTAGAAACGGGAATGGCGTAGTTTATACTCCAGCCACAGATGCACCTAATTTATGACGAGGCAGACACCTCGTCATAAATTAGATGTATCTGACGTCAGCGCACAGGGGAAAACTAAGTCCAGCCTAAAAAGCCGGCCTTAGTAAATGTGCACCAATGCGTCCGTGATCCGCAAAATGCAGCAACAGGTAGGAGGAGGTCTTATCTTTTGCAGTGCGGAGGCATGGACCCGGAAGCCTGGGTCAGTGCCGCTGTGCCAAAAACGATAGGACATCTCCTATATTTTGGTGCATGTTGCGGATCGCAGACCCGTTGAAGCCAATTGGTACACGGCCGATGCCGTGTTTGGCGGACCCGCGGTTTTCGCTCTGTAAAGCGGCCCCAAAGTCATGGGCGTGAGACCTTACGAATCTGGCCTAGCTGGATACTGCCATTCACCGCTGAACCCCATTGGTTATAATGAGATTGGGCCACTTTCTGGCATAAGTGCCAGTTTTCTGCCGTGCAGTGGTTTTTGTCCACCCAAAAACCGGCATTTTGCCGGAAAGCAGTTGGATCTCCACCCACAAACCGGCACATGTCATTGTTAAGGCCACTGATGGCATGTCATACTATCCACAGGATAAGGGATAACTATTAGATTGGTGGGGGTCCTATCACTAGGACTCCCACCGTTCACGAGAATGGAGGCCCTGTTACCCCTGCAGTCCCCCTGAAATAAACAGAGAGGCCAGTCGCATATGCCCCACTCATTTCTATTGGAGTTCCGGATATAGGTGAGCGCTGTACTCGGCTCTATCCGGAACTCCCATAGACATGAGTGGAGCATATGCGACCGGCCACTCTGGTCATTTCAGGGGGAACGGGGCCCCAGTTCTCGTGATCGCTGAGAGTCCCATTGGTAGGACCCCCACTGATCTTATAGTTATCCGCTATCCTGTGGATATTAGATAACTTGCAACAACTGGTGTAAACTGCAGCAGTAAAATATGCAACATAATCTGTATTGGTTACACGTGGATATGTTGTGGACTTTGCTGTGCGTTGCAAAATCTGTAGTGGAAATCTGCAGAATAATTTGCACAATTCCATGGGGGAAGTCCCCCGTGGATGTACCCTATATCGACCACTGGTGAATAATTTCTGCAGTCAGAACCCTGTACCGATGTGTGATGCGTCTGCTAAATAGTCCATTGTCTACAAATGTTCAACTGTTGCTAAACAACCTTCATGAACCTACATGACGCACATCTGTACGACTTCTCCCTAGAACATTATATTTACTCATCTCTGCCGGACACACAGTTATTATATACTTTGCTCAGTCTAGGATGGATGCATGTGGGAGGAAGCAAAGTGCTCAGAATAAAGTGATCTCTCCTGGATGAACCGGTTGGTGCTTTTTTATTAAGGACATGGTGTAGTTACGTAAACAATGTACCTTTTGTTTGTAAAAGATATTAGACCCTGGTCTATGAAGTTTTCAAATATCTTCTCTAAGACCAGTAGACTCCAACTTGTGGTTCTCCAGCAGAACTACAACACCCAGCATTCCCTGCAGTATAACAATTAGTATACTTTTTCATCCTTTAAGAATGACCTTAAATTGTATTTTTTGGCCGCTCCCTGGCACATTTGCAGCCGGATGTCTGTCGGTCCCCATTATAGTGAATGGGGCCGAAATGAAATTCAGGCAGCCCATGGTTGCACCTGGCAGTGACAGATCCGGCAGGTTGTTCCCAGCCGGAACAGCCTGCCAGATCCGCTTAAACGCAGATGTGAGACAGGCCTCAGACGTAAGATCAGACCTCCATATGAAAACCCCATATCAGACCTTAGATTAGATCCCCATATCAGACCTTAGACTAGATTCCCATATTTGACCTCAGATCAGATCCCCATATCAGACCTCAGATCAGACCCCATATCAGACATCAGATCAGACCTCAGATCGAACCCCCATATCAGACCTCAGATTAAAACCCATATCAGACCTCAGATCAGACCCCCATATCAGACCTCAGATCAGACCCCCATATCAGACACCAGATCAGACCCCCATATCAGACCTCAGATCAGACCCCCATATCAGACCTCAGATCAGACCCCATATCAGACATCAGATCAGACCCCCATATCAGACCTCAGATCAGACCCCCATATCAGACCTCAGATCAGACCCCATATCAGACCTCAGATCATACCCTCATATCAGACCTCAGATCAGATCCCCATGTCAAACATCAGATCAGACCCCCCCAAATCAGATATCAGATCAAATTCCCATATCAGACCTCAGATCAGACCCCCATATCAAATCTTAGAACAGACCCCATATCAGGACCTCAGAACAGACCCCATCAGAGCTCAGATCAGCTATAAAATAAATACATTCACTTACCTCCGCCGCTACTTTCCAGGTCTGGCGGTCTCTCCTGTACTCACGACTTGCTGGTTTTCTCTGCGCCCGCGCTGCCCTGTGACCTGATGTCGCACACACACTACGTACTAACACTGTATGCAGTCAGGACAGCGCAGTGCCCAGTGGAAGACCAATGAGTGGCGAGTACAGCTAGTACAGTACAGCTATCAGTGCTTCACTCACCACGCCTCCCACATACTAATGAGCGCTTTTATAATGGAAGCGCTCACTAGTATTTGCTTTATAAGATGCACTTGTGCGAAACATACAGTAAGTCAAATGTCACTATCACCTTTGTCATGATAGCCTTAGCCATACCAAGCACATCCTATTCGCCTACATATGACTCCTGAACCTCAGTGGTAATTCACTGTACATTATCATCTACAACAAATGTAATTTTGATCATGTGACTCTTTTTATTTCCCATTCCTCCCCTCCCTGTACCGCCTCTCATTCATCCCAATTTCACTTCTCTATAATAAGAGTATTATGTACTTGTTTTTCCTCGTTCTTTATGTTCACCTTTGTATATGTATTGCCTACTCTATGTTCATATAAAATGGTTATGAGCCAATGATATGTTTTTGAAAACCTAATAAAAACGGTATGAGTCAAAAAAATGCAATGCAACGTAGTGCATTTCATAATGCACTATAGAATGTGATATAGCATCTGACTGCATAGAAAAATATATATCCCATGTTTAACTTCTCAAGCTATTTTTTAAAAACCTAATAAAAACAACATGAACAAAAAACGCAATGGAACGTAATATGGCACCTGACCGCGTAAAAAAAAAAGCTAAAAATGTCCAAAATCAATCCTATGGGCTCGTTCACACAGCCGTTGTGTGGCTGTGGCCGTATTGCAGAACGCATACGGTGGGTCCGCAATACATGGGCACCGGCCGTGTGAACTCCGCATCACAGATCACAGACCCATTCTCTTGAATGGGTCCGCAATCACGGAGAAGTGGTGCGGTGCCGAACGGAGGCACGGATCGGAACCCCACGGAAGCATGTTCTATGTTTTTGCGGTGCGGACAGTCAGATGCGGATCGCGGATCCCATTGAAGTGAATGGGTCCGTGATCCGCATGCGGAAGGACCACAGTAGGCGCCCGCAACACGGGCACGGCCACACAACGGCCGTGTGAACGAGCCCTATGTCTACCTTCTCAAGCAATTGTTTAAATCACTCCAGCGTCTCTAAAATGCAAAAGGAAACAACTTTGCAAATGGACTTGATTAAAAATTCCCTACAACATGTATACAGCTCTTAGGCAGATGTGTCTCCATGGTAACAGACTACAAACAAACTCATAGTCACACCTTTCCTTTAATCCTCCACTTCTTTTTAATATGCATTTGGAAGGCTAGTTAGAAATAGGGGACAGGTGGCGTGGAGAGTATGACCGGAGGTTCAGACTACAGAGAGTTTGTTGTCTGTTACCATGGAGACAGACCTCTACAGGAACTGTAGACACACAAGAGGACTATTTGCAAAGTTGCATAAGATTGTTGTTAATGTGGTAATTGCAAATTTTGACTTTTTTTTTCTCTGGATGTATATGACATACAATATTGGAGAACCAGGCATGAAAGGAACCAACATTAGATACACGTACGAAAGTTTGTAAACCAAGCATGACAGCCCCAAGAAAAGGTTGTCGTTTTGCAAATCAATGATATATCTGCAAACGGGTTTTACAATGAGAATTCAAGAGGCCAAATACATATCGCATTGCGAGTCTGCTCATATGAATTTGATCATCTTAACAAGAAAATGACCTCCAGTTGTTACTTTTGCAGGGCAGAAATGAAGCCTCCAACTTACAGGATCACACATTTCCTCTAAAATTGAATATCATCCCGAGTAATTGAGAGTCTTTTATGAGCTGCCATTTTTTCTTCATATTTTTGTGTAGCTTATGCCATTTTTTGTGATATTTTTGCCTAATAATTTTTTTTCCGTGGTCAGGATAAAATATCGCCATTACAGCAAGAACATTTTCTTGTCAGAGGCGATCAATTTAGCAAATCAGATGAATTACAGCATTACACCAGCAAATCATTGCTAACCACTTTAAAAAAAATAAGAAAAAGAAATATATCCTTGCAATTTTTTTTTCCCCCTTAGAACTTTTCTATGATCATACTAAATCAGCCAGCATAATGTGTGCAGCCAGAAGTGTGATAGAAATGTATGTCCTGGCGCCTAAAAATAAAAAAATCCCTCCTTTTTTTATTGTTGCCATTGCCTCACCCCCCCCCCCTTAAGTTTTCTTTGACTACTTTTAATTAAAAAAAATTAAATAAATCAATACAAAAGAAAACATATTAAATTGAATCAAGTAATATAATGGTAGGTGTATAGCCCAATGTCACGTGGCACCAATAAGCAGGGGATGTATCCATGAAGAGCAGGGTCCCATTACTATGGTAGTGGTACACTGCAAAAGGGTTAAAATACGCTTTTATCTATTATATGCATTTATGGTATGTATGGCATGGAAGGAGTTAATAGGCCATTAAGAATAGAGATGAGCGAGCACTGAAACGCTCGGGTCCCGTGTGCAATGCCCGCAGGCATTGCGGATCCGTCCTCATCTGCATGTAAGTCAATGAGGACGGATCGTTTGGTATGACACTCATACCAAACGGCTCCGTCCTCACCCGTCTTAAAGTCAGTGGGGACGGAACCGTTTGGTATGAGTGTCATACCAAACGATCCGTCCTCATTGACTTACATGCAGATGAGGACGGATCCGCAATGTCTGCGGGCATTGCACACGGGACCCGAGCGTTACAGTGCTCATAACGAGCACTGCTCGCTCATCTCTAATTAAGAACCATCACTAAGTGGAGCTGTTACACTCTCCCCATAGAGAGAAGTGGAAATAGTACAGAGCCTAGACAGTGAAGTGAGCAGATGCTCTGGATAGTGAACCTGATAAAAAAAAATCATCACTCCTGACCTGTCAATCAAGGTGGAAAGGGCACAGGAGTTGCAGAGAGAGCAGAGCCTCTAGGTGTAATGACAACGCCCCAGTTGCTCCTAGAGTCTCATTTACATATAATAAAACATAATTTTTCTCAGCAATGTGGACACATATGAACATGGGACCAACACAGATGTCTTCAGCTGCCAAGTGCACATGTAACAGGTCAGCCAGTGTCATAGGTACAAATCTGCTGACAGATGCCCTTTAAAGATGACCTTTCACCACTTCTGACATGCCTGTTTTAATAGCTCCATGCATTCCCCACGTACTAACAATTCTGGAACATCTATTCTTATGTCTCTATGTTGTGCCATTCCTTTATTATTTGCACTAGAAGTTATGAATGAATTGCTATTTGCCTTCAGTAAAGGAACAGAGGGGAGGTAACCAGTTGGGGGTGTGTCCCTGCACAGTCTGACTCTATCCAATCAGTGCTGTCATGTTCAGACTGTGCAGGTACACCCCCAACTGGTCACCTCCCCTCTGTACCTTTACTGAAGGCAAATAGCAATTCATTCATAACTTCTAGTGCAAATAATAAAGGAATGGCACAACATAGAGACATAAGAATAGATGTTCCAGAATTGTTAGCAATACTACGGCTGCCGCCCGGCGCAATAGATACGACCCCATTCATACAGTCGTGTGAATGGGGCCTTACTGTTACACACCATGAAAAAAGGCCATTTGGTCAGGTATAATAAAAGGACTTTTTTATATTTGTTTTTTATTATTAAGGCAATGATTTATATAGAAACAACAGTAATTACATTATATATAAAATAATATAAATTAATACACAATTCACAACAAAGTTGAGACACAAAGGTATATTTGATACATTAATAATTGATATATATTTCATGACAGACCAGGGTTGGCGGGCAATGGAAAGCAGTCATTGTGAATGCTGGACCGTTCATGAAGGCTACTGCTGTGTGTTATTAGCCATTATAGGCAGGAGGAGGCTGATTATGATGTGGTTTACTGGGATTACACTGCTGTTTAGAGAAACAGATTTCACAAAAAAACATTTAAAAAAATGTATTAATAAAATATTTGGTTTTGAGAATTACTAAAAGTGAGGAACACCACAAAACAGAGTATTGGAGGAGTATTGTTTAATAGGGAATACGGGTATTTAAAAGAAAAGACATGTCAGAGCTGATGGGTCTCCTTTAGGGGGATGTTACACTAATGCCGAATTTACACATACCGAGGAGCAGCAGATTCTTGGGAAAGAAACGTTCCTACCTGACAATCTGCTGCTTGTTAAGTGGAGGTGAAGTGCTGTATTACATGCGACCATCACCTCCACAGTATGAGACGAGCGATGGCTGCTGCAGTCACTCGTCCCTATTCAATATCAGTGCAGCTTAGACGGCACAATCTGCTGCCTGAGAACGATGACTGAGGTGTCCGCACATCCGATCATTTCACCCGATGAACGAGTGTTTCGTTCCATCATTGGGTGATCGGCAGCACCTTTAGACGGCTGATTTTTCGAACGCACATTTGTAGGAACGTTCATTCCCAATAATCACCCAAATATCGGGCCATGTAGATCCACCTTAAGGGCTCATTCACACGACCGTATGTATTTTGCGGTCCTTAAAAAACGGATCCGCAAAAAATACGGATGACTTCCGTGTGCATTCCATATTTTGTGGAACAGAACTGCAGGCCCATAATAGAACAGTCCTATCCTTGTCTGTAATGTGCATAATAATAATACCGTTTGTGGAACGGAAATATGGACATATGAAAACGGTATACACACGGAGCCATTTTTTTTGCGGACCCATTGAAATGAATGGTTCTGCATACTGTCCGCCCAAAAAAATGGAACAGACACGGAAAGAAAATACGTTTGGCCTTTTTTTTTTGTGTAATACCACTTAGGCTGCTTTCACAGGGTCAGTGTTTGATCAGTGATTTCCATCAGTGATTGTGAGTCCAAACCAGGTACGGATCAAAAATACAGAACCTGGAGCAGATCTTTCCATTAACATTATCTCTGTGTAGTCTTCACTTCTGGTATTGGCTCACAATCACTGATGGAAATCACTGACCAAACACTGACTGTGTGAAAGCGGCCTAAGTGGTATTACACAAAAAAAAAAGGCCAAAAATGAAAAACTTTTTCGCTGCGTTTTAATAGCATTCTTGTGCCATTTTTAACAGTGTGTTTTAGCACATGTGCTTTTTTATGGCATCTTCTGCATTTTTTTCATTTTAAGTATGTACCCCTCTCTGATGTCACTTCCTCTGTAGATCAATATAAAAAGCCATATGTATGGGACACAAAATGCCAGAATATTAGGCAAAAAAAAACATGACACCCAGGGCAAAACAAAATAAAAAAAACTGCCTCACAAACCCACCAATTAAAAAAAAAAACGTTCGTCTGGAGGTAGTGTTTTTTGATCACCTATCCTGTGGAATGGTCATCAGTATCTACATCATTGGTTGGGGTTCAACACCCAGGACCACCTCTAATCAGCCGTTTGAGAAGGCACTGGCGCTCTCAGTAACGAGATGGCCTTCCCTGTGTTTGGCATTGCAGTTCAGTCCCGTTTACTTCTATGGGGCTGAGCTGTGCCTAGGCCATGTGACCGATGAACGTGACGTCACATGTCCTAAGGAAAGCTGCGAGAAGGCCATCTCACTACTGAGAGCGCCAATGCCTGCTCAAACAGCTGATTAGAGGTGGTTCTGGGTGTTGGACCCCCACTGATCAGACACTGATGACCTATCCAGATATCATCAGTTAAAAATATCTCAGAAAACCCTCTTTACACTATAGCAATCCATACTGAACATGTGCTTGACCCATTATGTTAGTATCTGGGGTTCATGTGCTGGACTGTGTATTCTGGTTCGCCAATCCCTGTGCGAAACCCATAAGGCAACTTGGATCTATCCATTTTGGTGTTATCAATCGGTCCGTGTGTCCGTAAAACCCGCTTAAGTTGGTCGAAGATTTCATGATCTGGAACGGCCAGGGTGTTAATATTAAATCCCATCATTCTGGTGATGGTCTCTCTGAAGTCGACAAGCTGCAGAATAGAACAGAGAAATAAAAGGCGTCTTAATGCTCTTCTTTCAAGGTATCTGCCGGCCGGGACACCTTCTCCAGGGAGGCAGAATCGTCTCCCTTACATTTACCACCTTTATAATTAAAGCTTTTCTAAAAACTCTTCACAGTTACTCAATCTACCACCCAAAAACACCTCCTAATTGCATTTTGGGGGATTGGTTAAAAAAAAAATTCTTGTTATATTCCTTATCAAGGAAAATGTAAAACCCCTTCTTCCAAAAAAGACGTATCACAAGATCTACGGGACAAAAACCTTCTTTATTCCCAGGTATTGTATAAAGTCTCTTAAAGTTCTCGAGTGCCTGCAAGTTACAACTCCCCCCGAAAAAACTATTTAATGAGCGATTTTAAGAGTTGCTAAAAAGATACTAATGATTCACTTTAATATACGAAGTGTACCTGTTTTTCTCTCCTTGCTACCTCCTCGAGGGCTCTCTTGGCTGTGTGCAGCTCATTAGTGACTGCTTCCACCACCTGCTGACTCCTCACTTTCTCCCCCACAGACTCGTGTTCGGTGTAGTCCAGCTCTGTTTTCAAGCTCACTACCTTTTTAGCAGCTTTCTCCTTAATTTTCTCGAGCTTTTCTAAAGACTTACTGAGAAGTTCTATGGTTTTCTTCTGTTGGTTGACTTTCTCCTTAAAAGAGAAGAGAACAAGTTACCGAATAAGATAAGCAGAGTGCTTCATTTCTTCTATGTTTCTCTCGTAAAACTTGTAATTTAAATGATAGATTATCGAGTAGGTTGTCGCTATACAATTTATTGCATTTTACTATATGTATACTATGCAAGGAACTCATTCAATCTCTTGTATCCTTAGAATTAGTCTTTAGAAGTATCTGTCACGTATGGAAGGGACCATCGCTAACTTGTAGGCCACCATTTAGGGCAGATCATGCAAGTAGGTGGGGACAGTGGGGAGGTGGGGTGCAGCCCTGAACTCCACTGCACCACTGTCCCCACCTACTTGCACGATCTGCCCTAAATGGCGGCCTACAACTTGGCGGCGGTCCCTAACTTGATTAAGTGCAGGGGCCTAAACCTAGCAAAGCCAGGATTGCCAGGATTGGATCAGAACCCAAACTCCAAGACAAAATCAGCCCAGAGTCCGAAACAGAGAAATATGTCAGAACTAACACAGGATACAAACACACAGTCAAAAAAAAGACAGGGTCAGTGCCAGGAGATAATGTCACAGAAATTATCGGCAGTCAGGAGCAAGGACAGAGACAATCCAAAAGTCAGAATACCAGGAATCCAAACAATAGTACAATACACGCTAGTGAGGTCTAAAACCTCCATAGCCTACCATGCCTATTGTCCTACCATTTATGGATTAGCTAAACACCACAACCACACCAAGTATCAATGTCCAACCACCATTCAAAGGCTCCATCATTGGTTTGCCAACACTCTGCATCTCCTGAGGTCTGTAGCACTGCAAACTTTCAAGAATGTGCAGAAATGAGTTGTCATTTCCTGTTTTCTTGAGCAGAAAACCAAAAATTTCCTGATGCCAAGAGTGCTCGACAGACCCCATTAATGTATGATGAAAATCATCCCTTTCCACATGGTATTCATTTCTTAAAAAATATGACAGAGCCAGCAATGAAGATTTTTTAGGTGTTTTCTTTGTCACCAATGTCACGCTGAGGTTCCTTGGACCCACTATAGGAACTGATTCTGAGGTCTAACCTATATCTATGTAAAATCTAATGGGTTATATGTGAATTGCCCCAAAAGAGATAGACCTTAGGGACATGTGACTGGTCCAAGGTCATCTCTAAACAGGGTTTTCTTATGCGGGATCCTTGAGCCCCATTATTGTGTGTGAGCCTGGGCCCTCCAGATGATCCTCTAGTGGGCCAGTACAACCATCTATGATTCCGTTCACCCAATGTTAGAATCTGGAGTCAGTGTTTGGGGGAGGCAAGGAAAGGTTTAGACTACTTTGCCTCTTTGTTGGTTCTTACTTTTCTCCTAAAACTGTGTGTTTATATATAATTTATAGTCTTCAACCATAAATTGGATTCTAAAGGGGTGTGCAGTGCTTCAGTGGTGGTCCGATTCCCGGGACACCCTCTGAGGGTAGGTCATCAATATTTTGGCACTGCACAACCTTTTTTCAAAGAATAAAACATTATTTTAGTTGAAAAGCAAGGCTTCCTGATATTTTTAATAAACAAGTGATACGGAATGGTTCACCTGGTTGATGTAAGCACATATCTAATCTAAGCTGTAGAAAAAGGAATGAAATCCCTACCGGTTTGGTCCTGATCAGGAAGCTATTTTTGGTCTTCTTTTCTGATGTCATCACAGACAGGAAATGTAAACCTCAAAGATAATTTTTCAGTTTTGGAAAAAGATGAAAATCAACTGCTGCCAAGTGGAAGCTGTTGGTTAGAGGTTTCTCAGAAGTGTCCCAGCATGTCTTACAGATCGTACTTCATCTTTTTTTAACTTGCAACGCATACTGTCCAATGCTAAACTGACTGTATCAACAAGCTGCCCGAGAAGAGGTGTAACTAAAAGATCCAGTGCAAAATCTGTAACGTGGTCCATCATGTGCCATTTATAATACTGGTGTCTTCTCTGGCAAAGGGGCCCTTGAGTCCCCTTTGGCACCATGGCTAGGATGCAACTGCTAGCTCTGGACCTTGTCATGCTACACCTCTGCTCTCACCCCAACCTTATTGAAAATAGTAAGTGGGGCGCACTGGCCACAGACCCTACAGGAAAATTTCCTGGTGTGCCGATGCCACCCTAGTCCTCCTCATGGCCTCCAGCCAGGTGCATAAAGATGCTCTCAGCAATAATTAATGTAGGAGCATCAGATACTTATGCACCTGGCCAGTGGCCACAGGTGCCCCCATGAATTCAACTGTATTGCTGTCCTCGACGATGATACCGTTTCATACTGTAGCCTTGGCGGCAGTATTTTAAGCTGCACTGCGGTATTTGGTTCTGCTGGGGCGGTACTTTGTTCTGCACCACAGTATTGGTGTTCCCGCCTACTTCTGTTTTCTCTGCCTACATGTATTGACCCTGCCTACTGTCAATTTGGACCCACCGACAAAGTGGAGCCACTTTTAGGTTTTTTTTCCAGGGCCACATTAAAGGGGTTATCCCATTTCAGACAATGTGGGCATATCACTAGGATATGCCCCCCATTGTCTTATAGGTGCGGGTCCCACCGCTGGGACCCGCACCTATATCGAGAACGGAGCCCCAAAAGTGAAGGAGGGTGCACTGCGCATGCGCAGCCGCCCTCCATTCATATCTATGGGGCCGCCGAAAATAGCCAAGCGCTGGCTCGGCTATTTCCGTCGGCTCCATAGAAATGAATGAGAGTGGGGGCCGCACATGCGCAGTGCACCCTCCTTCACTTTTGGGGCTCCGTTCTCAATATAGGTGAGGGTCCCATCGGTGGGACCCGCACCTATAAGACAATGGGGGCATATCCTAGCGATATGCCCCCATTGTCTGAAATGGGATAACCTCTTTCAAGTAAGCGGATTTGTCCAGGTGCAGAGCAACTAGCTTGTACAATCAGGAGACCAAAGTCAAGACCACCGGCAAGAAACCATACCAGTATAGCTTGGTATCAGGGAATTTTGTCAAATGCTATAATATGTGATAACTTTCCAAATATTACACGTGATAACATATATGAGGAGAGACCATACGTAGGAGTAATGGTCCTAAATGAGGTCCTATATGGATAGGGAGCTATGCAGTTATAAGAAAACCAAGGTCTTGTTTCTAACCTAAATTCACTGATTTTTCTTTTAGCTAACATGCTATAAAGATTAAGGGAAGAAGTGATGCATAATTCCTCACTAAACTCTCCAAAGTGGCGCCTTCACCTTTAGATCGTTCATATCGACAAGCTGAGCCGTCAAGTTTTGATTAGCAATTTTCATGTCGCTGAGCTGTCCCTGGAGTCTCTCGACCTTCTTCTGCAATTTTTGGGCTGTCATAGTCGTCGAATTTTCAGCATTTAGGAAGCTTTGATGCTCTTTTTCTCTTTCGTGCTGTTTGATTTTCTTCTCCAGTTGTTCGATTTGAGAAGATTTTAACTCTAGTTTTTCCCTTTGGGAATTCACCTGCGAAGAAATATTCCTTTGGTTAGATAGAGAAGCAGCCGAGGGGGTCAATGAAGACAAAAGGCATTAGGAGTGGAGAACCTTCAATGAGGATCTCGGTTGGAGGAAGAACGCTGGTAAGTGAAGCTGATCAAGGCTAAGGTTGCATCAGTTGTCATCCGTTTGAGCCATTTCTGCCTGAGATCCGTTTTTTTAGATGGGAAAAAAATTCCTGCATGCAGTACTTTTTTCCCGTCTACAAAAACGGATCTCAGACGGAAATGGCTCAAACAGATGACAACTGATGCAAAAGGATCCTGTAAAAATATAGACCATATGCAATCCTATGCATAACTGGTGCAACAGGATCCGTTTTTTCATCTCTATTCTTCTGACGGATCAGAAGAACGGAAAGATAAACAGTGATGTGAGTGCACCCTTACCAGTTGGGGTGTGTCCTTGCACACTCTGAGATAAAGTAATCAGTGCTGCCTGTGGGCATAAACACACCCCCAACTGGTAACACCCATCTGGATCTTTGTTCCTGACTACAGGCAATTCAGTAATGATAGAGGATCTAGTACGAATAATAGTGGGATAGTACAACATAAAGTCAAAAGAATGGATGCTCTAGAATTGTTGTTACATGGGGAATGCAAGTAATTACTAAAACCAACACATCAGGAGAGGGAATAGGTCCTTTTGAACTGTCCTACTGCATTATTAGGAGGCTGGACACGCTGTTAGGAGTGTCTGACATCAAGGTTAGAGGGGTTGTCCGAGAGTATAAACCCCCATACGCTGGGCACCTCATACTGAATATACTTACCTGGCTCCCCGCTCCCTGTGCCGCTCCTGGTCCTTGCACTGCAGCTGCTGCTTCTGCCTATGTGCGGATGAAACATCCTGTGTCAGGGGAAACAGCCAATGGCAGGCAGGGACGAGGATGAGCCTCCCTAGCATCGCGGGTGACGTTCCAGCCTGCCATTGGCTGACCCCCGACACAGGATGTTTTCATCCACGCATGGGGAAAAGCTGCAGCAGCTGTGCGGGGAGCGGGGAGCCAGGTAAGTATATTCAGTGGGGGGGGGGGGGGGGGGCGGCATATGAGGGGGCTTTTTATACTTTCGGATAACCCCGTCATCTCCGAAACACCCCGTGAACTAGAGTAAGCGTTGTATAGTGTAAGTAGTGCTGAATCCGAATATGTAAGTTTTATCTTCATACTCACTTCCATTCTGACGCTGTGCTCCCAAAAACCTGCAGTAAAATACACTCAGTGGACTCTTCTTTGAGACTCTCCATTATATGAGTGAGCACCGGAGTCCACTGAGTGCATTTTACTGCAGGTTTGTGGAAGCACAGAGCCAGAATGGAAGTGAGTATGAAGATAAAACTTACATATTCGGATTCAGCACCAGTTACACTATACACCGCTTACTCTAGTTCAGGGGGTGTTTCGGAGATGACAGGTTCCCTATAATGTCGGTTTTCAATAGCAAACAGCAGAACAGTGAATGTGACTCTGGGGTATAATACCAGCTGTAAGTCAACATCAATATGTTATAAGCAATGTAAAGCATTTGCAAAGTTACGCCATATTTTATGTACATTCATTCTACATGTAAATGGTGTTAAATGTGGACATGCTCTTTAATTACCTCCCCCCCACCTCTCACAAAGGTAAAAAAATGTCGGTGTAGGAACTGTCATCAGTAGGCATAATATGTCAGATGGATACCAGCATAGCTATGTATACTGTATACGTCTATATGCCTCCAATTTTATAGAAAGGCAAAAATTAAATTCCGCCACATGAATAGAGGAATTCTCTACTACAAGCAATAGCACCACATGGCGGCACGTGGCATCCATAATAGGATAGATATCACAATGGCAGATAACAGCGACGTATTCACACTCCACATTAGTTTAGGTCTGACAACACTGGGATCATTACAGAACCCAGGATCATTAGTTGGGGAAGAGAACTATCTCCATGTCTATGGCCGGCATCAAATTTCCTCATTACCTTCTTCTGGAGATTGTAGATAAGAGTTTTATTTTCGCTCAGAAATTCTTTATCCCTCTTGCAGATTTCATCAGCTCTGTTCAGTAACATGTCGTACTGTGATACAAGGCTCTCAGATGAAATGTCTTGGCTTATTTTCATCTTCTCAGCCAGCTGCAGTAAGAACTTCTTGAGCTTTGACAAAGCAGAGGAAGAACATACAAATGTTAACATGATAGCACTTCTGAGATCAGCCCTGGAGAAATGCGCCTGAATGTAAGACAAATGAAAGTCTCATCTTAGTTTCTTTCCATTATTTTACAATTTATATCATATTGTGATGAGTTTTGGAATTTAAAGGGCATCTGTCAGCAGTTTTGTACCTATGACACTGGCTGACCTGTTACATGTGCACTTGGCAGCTGAAGACATCTGGGTTGGTCCCATGTTCATATGTGTCGGCATTGCTGAGAAATATGAAGTTTTAATGTATGCAAATGAGCCTCTAGGAGCAATGGGGGCGTTACCATTACACCTAGAGGCTCTACTCTCTCTGCACTTTGACAGGTTCAGGCATGATCACATTTTCACTGCCTGGCCCTGTCAATCAAAGTGCAGAGGATGCAGCAGTTGCAGAGAGAGCAGAGCCTCGAGGTGTAATGGCAACTCCCCAGTTGCTCCTAGAGCCTCATTTGCATATATTAAAACATAATTTTTCTCAGTAATATGAACATGGGACCAACACAGATGTCTTCAGCTGCCAAGTGCACATGTAACAGGTCAGCCAGTGTCATAGGGACAAATCTGTTGACAGATGCCCTTTAAATACTGGTGGCCTATCCTCAGGATTGGTCATCAATATCTGATCGATGGTCGGAAGTCTGACTCCCGGAACCCCTGCCAATTAGCTGCTTGAAGAGGCTTCTTCTTAGGTCTGTGACGTCATGTTCATATGTCATATGGCCTTTGTACATCTCAATCCCATTTAAAGGGGTTGTGCGGGATCCTAAATGAGTTTTCATCTCAATCCCCATGCTTCCGCTGTGATCCATAGTTTACAACCCAAACTTCCATGTTGTGGGTGTAGATCAGCAGCAGCCACAACACTTCCAGAAACGTAAAGGCCCACTACACCCTTCCCTGGGCCAAAAACTCTGCCCACTACACCCTCCATCATCCCTTTGCTTCCCTCATGGGAGGCCTGGTCAGGACATCAGAGGATACTGTCACAAGACCACTCTATCCTCGTAGTGAGACAGAAAAAACAGCGCAAGTACATTAGTAAGTTGCAAGGCTTGGCAGGAATACACAGCGAAAGGGAAACAAAGTATACCTGGAGAACCCCTTAAAGTGAATTAGATTGAGCTGCAATACTAAGCATAGCCACTTTATTGTGTACGGCATTGTGCTTGGTATGCTATGAAAAGGTCCCACTGCTCGGCGGCAGTGCCAAGACTCAGACCTTGAAGATGGGTCATTAATATTTAAAGGGGTTCTAAGGGAATTAAGAAAATGAAAATACTTACATACAACTTTATTATAAATATATTTCCAAATACCTTTCATTAGTTATAATGGCTCGTTTTGTCTGGGGAGCAATGATTAGGAGAAATAAAATGGCCGCCGTCCTATTAGTACACAGAAAACCTGTCCTAATCACAGAGGAGGACAAGTTACTTCACAACACTCAGGTAAAGAGCTGCCTCATCCTCCTCTCTGCTCAGCTTGTCAGTAGAATATTAACATACACTATAAAACAAAGTTATTATCTACATTTAGTTAATTTAACATAATAAAATACAAATATAGATTGTATTGTATAGCACAAGTAGAGCCCCACATCACAGGGTAGTGCAGGACACATTTTAAGCGTGTTGGCTGGGTATAGTTATTACATAACCTCTTACATAAGAGGGGTTTATAAAAACCTATCTTCTTAAGTGTTATGCTATCTCAAAATCCCCGGCATCTACAGAGATATTCGGAGGCTGGTGTCAACCAGACAACTAATCATGAAAAATGATACAGGCTATGACAGGGAAAATAGGTTTGATACCATTTTGTAGTAAAAGGGTCAGAACCAGAGGATCTAAGAATTAGATTATATACTTTAAAAATGTTCCACATATTTAAAGGGGTATTCCAGAACTGCCTTTTTTTTTTTTTTAATTACCCACCCCCTTCCCTGCCAGAACTGTGAAGGGAAGCGTGCTGATCTGCTCCCTGCTACTATTCCTGGCTCTGTAGGTCACTACTGTCTTCACTGTGCTTCAGTCCCTGTACGTAAAATTACCATATGGACTGTGTCACAACTCAGTGGTGGTCTCCCCCCAGTGTCACGTGACCAAAGTGATCCTCCTAGATCAGGGGTCAGCAACCTTCGGCACTCCAGCTGCCGTGAAACTACAACTCCCAGCATGCACACTTACTAAGCTGCTCTTGAAGCTCCCATAGATAAAGGGGTTGTCTCACTTCAGCAGGTGGTGTTTATCATGTAGAGAAAGTTAATTCGAGGCACTTACTAAAGCATTGTGATTGTCCATATTGCTTCCTTTGCTGACTGGATTCATTTTTCCATTACGTTATATACTGCTGGTTTCCATTATTACGACCACTGTGCAATCCAGCAGCAGTGGTCACGATTGCACACTTCAGAAAAAGCGCCTGCCTCTCTGGTGGCTGGGACTGTGGGAGTGCGCATAGGCTGGTGCTTTTTCCTATATTGTGCAAGCACGACCACCACTGATGGATTGCAGGGTGGTCATAACCATGAAAACGAGCAGTGTATAATGTGATGAAAAAATAAATCTAGCCAGCAAAGGAAGCAATATGGACAATCACAATACATTAGTAAGTGCCTTGTATTAACTTTCTCTACATGATAAATGCCTCTTGCTGAAGTGAAACAACCCCTTTAAGCATTGTGGGAAATGTAGTTGCAAAACAGCTGGAGTGCTGGAGGTTGCTGATCCCTGCACAGGGCATTGAATTTAACTGGTTTACTTGTTTATTAAAGGGGTTATCCAACTATTTGTAAATGATTACGTATTCTCTGGATAGGTCATCAGCATCTGATCAGTGGGAGTCCGACGCCTGGGACCCCCGCGGATCAGCCCAACGCTCCTGTGAGTGATTCAGCCTCACTACTTAAAGGGGTTGTCCGGGTTCAGAGCTGAACCCGGACATACCTTTAAATTCACCCAGGCAGCCCGCCTGAACAGGGCATCGGAGCATCCTATGCTCCGATGCCCTCCTTTGCCCTGCGCTAATTAGCGCAGGGCAAAGGCATTTAGCCCAGTTCCGGTGATGTACCGGGCTCTGCCAGGGGGAGGCTTCCGTCCGGCAGTGAGCCCGGTGACGTCACCGGCGCTGATGGGCGGGCTTTAGCGCTGCCCCAGCCAGTAAAACGGCTAGGGCAGCGCTAAAGCCGGCCCATTACAGCCGGTGACGTCACCAAACTCACTGCCGGGCGGAAGCGTCCGCCCGGCAGTGTGTTATGTAAACAAAAGAGCCCTTGCCCTGCGCGATCCAGCGCAGGGCAAGGGAGGGCATCGGAGCATGAGATGCTCCGATGCCCTGTTCAGGCGGGCTGCCTGGGTGAATATAAGGGTATGTCCGGGTTCAGCTCTGAACCCGGACAACCCCTTTAAGCTTAGACCAGTGACCACATGACCAATGGTCAAGTGGCCTGGGCACAGCTCAGCCCCATTCAAGTGGCCACTTACCTTAGATAGCTCTCAAACAGTTCAGCCAAATGCTATTCGTCCAGCCCCCAACACACATGCATGCTCAGCGTGAACGATCTTGCAGGTGTTCCTGATACCGAGAAGGGAATAAACTCCCTTCAGATACCTCTGGCAGTGGCTCTAAGAGGACCTATCACCTTTACTGACACTGTCGGGGGAGGATACACCGAAGCTCATTATATATCGATAGAATAATCAGTATGCACTAAGCATGGCAGTTGTAAAGCACCAAGGTGAAGATTATGGCAATAGCCTCCAACAGCAGCTGTGTTTCACCTGTGGCCCTCCAGCTTATATACATCTACAACTCCCAGCATTAATCAAGAGCCTTTCAGTGCATGCAGGGAGGTTTCATGTCACAACAGATGGAGGTCTACAGGATGCACATCATTGTGTGGAGGTCCATGTCCACGTTACTTATATACTGTACATACCCTTTTCCTCTCCATGTTGAAGCCATCTTTGATCATCTCCTCTGAGACAAGCTTGCCCTTCAGATGTTTCATGGAGTCCTGGTGTTCTTGCAGTAGTTCCTCGGCTTTGTACGACTTGGCCATAGCCTCGTGATACAGATCCCGTTGTTTCTCTATCTGTTTATTGAGCTTCTCAATCTTCTGCTGCAGGTCCTCACAGGTCTATGTGAATAAAGGGCGAGAGTTCAGCTACTGCTACATATTACAGAAATGGTGTCCATATAGTTACTACGACTCCCAGGATGCTCCAATAATTGTAGTTACGAGAACAGCCAAGCAAGTGTGCATCTTGGGAGTTGTAGTTTTACCACAGATGGAGTGCCGGAGGTTAGCCATCATAGATATAGTACGCCTGCTCTGGGGTGTCGGTCATGTTATAACGTGGTAGAAAGCCATGTATTATAGCATGGCTGACCGGAGAACTACCCCATATTGCATATTTAGGCTAGTGATTCTTATTTACTTTTTATTATTCTGTATGTGATTTGTCTGTGTTATCTTATATTTAATCACACTTAATAAATATATTTATTCACCTAGCCTGCGTAAGCTTATTCATTCTCAAATCTTTTGAATTCACGTTACAGTCCCTTCATAATAAGCAGATCATAAAGTGGTCCCCTGCTGGGAAAAAAGTGATCATCTATGATCTCGGGAGATATTTTACAGTAAGTATTCAGTTTCACCGCAGGATAAATAAAGCATTAAATCCTGCCCATTCAAATCAGTGCTTTGTGTGTGTGTAATGCAGGACAGGTCCTCCAGAGCGAAGGCCAATCTTGGCAGCTGCTCTCTGCTCTGGCCAAAAGACGACAATCCTGAACAGGGGACTCCCTTGGTTAACTTAATGGGTTTTTAAAACCAGACAACCCTCTAAAGCTCCACTAGCATCTGGATTTTTATGAGAGTATTATTTCCTCCACAATGTGGATTCAGTCGGCTACAAAGATGAAGAAATAGCAAAATGCTTTACGACACTTGGAAGGTATCATGTAGAAGTCAGACTGATATCTGAAGGTGGACAGACCATTTTATGTTGACGCCCACATTCCTCCAGTCACTTTTCCTTAGGTTTCTAATATGTGATATTTTTATATACTGCAGACTTGTGAATGTAACTCACGGATTTCCAAGTTTGTTCGCTGCTGCAGAGTTCTTGGATCCTCTCCTTAACAGCTTCCTCTGTTCTAGGAACAGTTGTAAATCCATTACTCAGGATTGTGGCCAGCTGACCTATGAAGCTCTGGTGCAGGCTGTGAGATGCCTTAGTCTCGTAATCTGAGGTACGCAGAGTCCTCTCCAGGTCATTTATTTTCTTCTCTTTTTCCATCAGCTCCTGACGAAAACTGCCCCATTCTTTATGGTTGTCCTTCAGCTTCTCCTGCAGAATTTCCTTTTCTCGCTCAATGTTCTTCCTGGCTAAAACAGCCTCATCTCTCTCCTATTCACAGTAGAAATCAGAAAAAAATGGAGACTATTATATGAAATATATTATGAAATAGTAATTGAAACCATTACCCTAAAACTTAGTGTCATGTAGGCGGGATGGGGTGGCTGCAGCCAGGACCTCTACGGCCTAACATATTTAAAGGGCATCTGTCAGCAGATTTGTCCCAGGCTGACCTGTTACATGTGCACTTGGCAGCTGAAGACATCTGTGTTGGTCCCATGTTCATATGTGCCCGAAGTGCTGAGAAAAGTGATGTTTTATTATATGCAAATGAGCCTCTAGGAGCAACGGGGGCGTTACCATTACACCTAGAGGTTCTGCTCTCTCTGCAACTGCCACGCCCTCTGTACTTTGACAGGGCCAGGCACTGAAAATATCACACCTAGCCCTGTCAATCACTGTGAATAGGGCGTGTCAGTTGCAGAGAGAGCAGAGCCTCCAGGTGTAATGGTAACGCCCCTGTTGCTCTTAGAGGCTCATTTGCATACATTAAAACTTTGGGGCACATTTATTAAGACCAGCATTTTAGAGGCCAGTCTTTATAAAGTCTCATAGCTGGCAGAGAAACCGCTGAAGTTATGAAGAGACACAGGCCTCTCCATAACTTCGGCACATCCAGCCCCAGTTCTAAATGTAAGACAGCTTCCTAGGCGTAGAAAATGATGAATGAGACAGGCCTACTGGCCCGACCCCTTCCACAAATTTAGACCTGGCGTGAGCGGAGAGAAGTGGCAGATATCGGTGCTAACTGGTGCGCAACTATCTGCGCCTGAAATATGCCTAATATAGGTGTATTTCAGTATAATAAATGACCCCCTTTACTTTTCTCAGCAATGAGGACACATATGAACATGGGACCAACACAGATGTCTTCAGCTGCCAAGTGCACATGTAACAGGTCAGCCAGTGTCATAGGGACAAAACTGCTGACAGATGCCCATTAACAATATGTGCACCTTACAACTGTAATCTGCACTGGTGGCCTGAGATGCACCACAATTATGAAGAGGTATGCACAGAAAAGAATAAAGACAGTTTAAAAAGTGCTGGTCTTAATAAATCTCCCCCTCTGTTTTTAGTCGATGAATTTTACCACTACTACATGTGGTAGTATATTGCTAGGATATAAGATATCCTAGCCCATCTAACTGGATATGGCGTTATGTAATTCTGGCTGGGTACAGACACCACTAGGGGGAGCTAACTGGATATGGAGTTATTGTAATTCTGGCTGGGTACAGACACCACTAGGGGGAGCTAACTGGATATGGAGTTATTGTAATTCTGGCTGGGTACAGACACCACTAGGGGGAGCTAACTGGATATGGAGTTATTGTAATTCTGGCTGGGTACAGACACCACTAGGGGGAGCTAACTGGATATGGAGTTATGTAATTCTGGCTGGGTACAGACAACACTAGGGGGAGCTAACTGGATATGGAGTTATTGTAATTCTGGCTGGGTACAGACACCACTAGGGGGAGCTAACTGGATATGGAGTTATGTAATTCTGGCTGGGTACAGACACCACTAGGGGGAGCTAACTGGGTATGGAGTTATTGTAATTCTGGCTGGGTACAGACACCACTAGGGGGAGCTAACTGGATATGGAGTTATTGTAATTCTGGCTGGTTACAGACACCACTAGGGGGAGCTAACTGGGTATGGAGTTATTGTAATTCTGGCTGGGTACAGACACAACTAGGGGAGCTAATGGATATGGAGTTATTGTATGTGACTGAATGGGAGCTGTATAAAACCGAATGCAATAACTTCCACCTGGCAACTTTGGGAAACTGCCATGGGTCACTGCAACCACTGGAACCAAGTCAGGATCCTGCCCTCTTCCATCGCAGGCCCTAAAGCAGTCAAGTGCCCTATGTGGGACAGACAGAAACTTTACTTTTGTTTTTTGTTTTTTTTTAGTAGATATCAAGTTACAGATACAAAGCAAGAGCGAATGTGTGACCCGAGTCATGACAATACAGGTCACTTGTGTGGTTCTAGCTACAAAGCAATAGACATGACATGAAAAGTGACCCGATAAAATGTAGAAGAAACAGTCAAATTGATGAATTATCTCTGACAACTACCACTGACATTGCGAGCCGCAACCCTGGGTTATACAGACCCTCCGTGTCACTCAGTGAGAAAATAAAGACGGAGCTACCAGCGCTTTGTGTTCAGTGGCTGTTTTGACTATTGTTCTCTTGGGTTTTTTTTAAGGGGACAAACACTTCTGGGACAAACACTTCTGTCCTATCTCACCCTCTTCAAAGATTTAACTTCCGCAGGATAATCCGCCATTGCTTTTTTATGTTTCTCTGACTCCGCCACCAGTTTGACAATGGTGTCCCGGCTAGCTTTAGACTCCACTTCTTGGCTTGCCAAGGCATCTTCAAGACTTGTTATTCTTGATTTGTGCAGTTTATATTCTTTCATCAGTTTCTCCACCTAAAAGAGAACAAGTCCTTGGTCATAAAATAAGATCAGGTGGTCCTCCCAGAATCAACAGGTCATCGGTGGTGGTCACCAAGCGCTGCCTTCGATAAAATTATTACAATAAATAGTGGATGACACACTTTTTACTGTAGAAATGGTGCTCTGTCTATATGACTCACCCTATCAGAAAAACTGTTTAATTCGTTAAAAATGTAGACGAGCACTCTCATTTGCAATACATAGATACGCTGGCTATATAAAGTTGTATATATATATATATATTTATTCCCTCCAAATATAGCAATATAAAGATTTAGAAGATAAATAAAAAGAAAAACTGCATATAAAAACAATCAATAAAAAACAATCATGGCACCAAAATAATTCATATCTAAATGAGTCCAGTAATAACTAAATAACTGATCCAGAAAGTTTTAATCCATTGAATCTGCTGATTTTACATATTATATATATGTGGAGATGGACTGAATTGAGGTACATTGCTGATCAAGTGCGTTTGGATTGTTGAAAATATGAATGACATTTGATGATTTATTGTAGTTCATATACGGACTCACCTGACTCTAAAATCAACGGATTCAATGGATTAAAACTTTCTGGATCAGTTATATTTAGTCAAAATCTGACTTTCCAACAAGCCTTGGGATTTGTTATGGGAACAGAGCCAATCCGGATACCCATCCATATTCCCTGGTCAAATCCAAAGGCTTGCTGAAAAAGTCAGATTTTGAGTCACTTCCAAGAGGTGGCGCTGGCGAGATGGTCCTCCTCCTTGCAAGATACCTTTATGCATGTTCGGCGCATTGCCAATAAGTCTCCTTACCATGAAGCACCTCCAGCAAGTATCCATACTGGATGGGCCCCCCTAAAGAAGACCTGTCACCACGGTACTTAATCTCCTTGAAGAGGACCTGTCACCACAGTGCTGAATCTCCTTGAAGAGGACCTGTCAGAACAAAATGCAATGCAATCCAAAAGCAGCATGTTATAGAGCAGGAGAAGCTGCGCAGATAGATATATAGTTTTGTGGGAAAAGATTCAGTAAAACTATAATGCATTTGCTTTCTCTACTTCCTGTGAAAAACTATCGGTACAAGGAGGAGGTGCCATCAGTGACTGACAGCTCTCTCTTATGCTCACTTACGGTATACACACACTGCCATGAATCACTGATAACTCCTCCCTCCTGTACCTATAGGTATTCACAGGAGGAGGGAAAAACTATAAATGTATAAATTACAGATTGAATATTTTGCCAAATAAATATATAGCAATTTGCGCTGCTTCTCCTACTCTATAAGATGCTGCTTTCGGATTTAATTGCATTTTGTTCTGACAGGTCCTCTTCAAGGAGATTCAGCACCCAGCCTTAAGCCTTATTCACACGTCCGTGTTCAAATCCGTGAGCAGGTGGTCAGTGAGGCATCCGTGAAGCTGTCCCTGAAGGATCCGTGTTGTATCCGTGTTTCACTGACACTGAACAGCTGAAAAATAATTTTCAAAGCATCTCTTTCTAATGATCCGTGAAACACGGATGCAACACGGATGGCATCTGTGAGGGATCCGTGGTTTTCACGGACTCATTGACTATAATGGGCGTGAGGGATCCGGGAACACGGATCAAGATAGGACATGCATCCGTGCTAAAAACACTGACCCACGGACCGTGATGAAACACTGATGTCTGAATACACACATTCAAATGAATGGGGACGTGTGCTGTCCGTGGAGAACACGTACAGAACACGTCCGTGAAACACTGACGTGTGAATGAGGCTTTAGTCATAGGACACTTATAAGCCATTAATGCGTATTACCCCTCTAAAAAATTAAAAAATAGTAATAAAAAACAACGTTGCTTGTCTTTCTTGCACGATTTGCAGCCAAAGTCAGAAATGGATGTAAAAGGTATCCGAAATATAAAGGAAGGACTTATATTTCTCCTTCCTGGTGGATCTACTTCTGGCTTTGGCTGAAATTTCTGCAGGCAGATCTGCTTCCAAACCTTGTCCAAAAAACTCTGCTCCCTCTCTGTTCCAGCACCATCCTTGATTCTGGCACTGCATCAATGATATTTCTGACTACTCCACGTGATTGGTGCTTCCAATCTCTGGTCTGACCTGCACCGCCGCTCCGGTCCTTGATGCTCCGCACCCTGCCGAGCCTGCAGAGATTATGTCCCATTCACATGACTGCCATAGCCAATCACTGGCCTCAGCAGCCACATGACCACCACAACCGACCCCTGCTCTGAAAAATCTAGTAAAATCCTTTTAACAGTATCACAGGGTAAGAGGCTTACCTTTATCACCAAAGCATCCAGGGGATCCTCGTGTTCCTCAAAGTCTATATTCAGACAGGAGGACAACCGCTCTACACACTCCTGTAGTCTTTTCCCCAGACCAGTGCTTTTCTGTTCAGCTTTTTCTCTTTCAATCAGATGTAATCTGAATTTTAATAGACACATGAATATATTTTAGCACTATCCATAGGAAAAGTCCTGACATTTTCCAGTTTTTACATTAGGCACTGGAGCAGACAATAGCCTGGCATTTCTAATCTTCTGTAGCAGCGTCATCTCTTTATCATTAGAGGACAGGGAATATAATGACAAGTATATTATACTATACATACAAATAGTGCACTGTATTGGATCCTTGATCTCGGGGGTGAACAGGACTCCATTTCTATATTAGCTTATGGACAGATTTCTTTTCTTTTTTAATTTTTTTTATTTTTTATTTCTGATTGTTCATTGTAGCTGCCATAAAGTTAAAAAAAAAAACCTGCCACACGCTCTGTACAAAAAACACACAATGGCCCTGATTTATCAAGGCTGGCACGTGTTAACGCTGACCTTGACAGAGTCTGCGCTGCTGGAGGAGGCATGCAATTTCTGACAATACCTGCTTCCTCCGGCTCTCCACGTGCCGGGACAAAATGGTCATTCTTTACGTCAGTTGGTGGCATAAATAATGATAATTTTGCCCTCGCAGCGTCCTCACTCCACTCTCCCCACGCCATCTTTTCATAGACTTGGCAAAGGTGGCATAAAATATAGACCGTGATGGGAAAAGTCGCAAATCTGGTGGATTTCTGACTTTTCCACGCCAAAAAGAGGAATGATAAATATGGCTGCCTACAAGGATAATTTTATGTGTACAATAACTGATAAATGCCCCTCAGTGGTCGTGCACATGACCGCATTTTGCTTCCGTGCGATATCTGGTTTTCGGGCAGCACGGTGGCTCAATGGTTAGCACTGGTGTTCTAGGTTCGAATCCAACCAAGGGCAACATCTGCATGGAGTTTGTAAGTCCTCCCTGTGTTTGCCTGGGTTTCCTCCCACACTCCAAAGACATACTGATAGGGAACTTAGACTGTGAGCCTCATTGGGGACAGGCTGACGCTAATGTCTGTAAAGCTCTGCGGAATATAGTAGTGCTGACCCAATAGGGGTAATCACATGTCCGTTTTTATCACAGATTTATGTGTCCAATCTGAGAATCTATCGCAGGTCCAATTCTGGCCCATTTTTGCGGACGAGAATAGCCCTTTCTATCGTGATACAATCTGTTTTTGAAAGATTCTGTCATTGCAGGCCATGTGCATGGGGCAGTACAGTACTATCAAATAAGGGGGCTTTTCCACTAACCTTAATCGGTTCTCCAGCTCTTTAATCCGCTCATTTAACTCTTTGTTCTCTCTCCGGAGAGAATGCATCTCAGCGCTTATTTCGGCTTTTTCACTAGCCGTATGGTCAAACTCCTTGATGTGTTCTTTTAGGCTCTGCACATGGGACGACTGGCGGGCGCACCTCTCTTTGTACTTTTCTAGCTCCTCTTTCATTTCTTGCAAGTAGACATCTTTAGCTGCCAGCCGTTTCTTTAGGTCGGAAACCTAAAAAGTGAAGGAATGAAACACGTGAAAGACCAATGGCTATGCAATCCTTTTTGAGACTTTAGCAAAAGTACAACTCCGCAGCAAAATCAGCATGCAAATTTTGACATGTATATAGCCATAGTTGCCGACAGTCACAAATTTGCAGGGATGGCCCCTAATTTTCAGAGACAGTCCCTGTAAATTCGGGCTGTTCTGGGCCAAAAACGTTCAGGGCTTAAATAAAACCCCACCCATAAATGGATTGCTTCTGGGGGCGTGGCCTATGTATACCAAATTTCCAAACAGCAAAGGGGTAAATAGGGATTTTGCTGCAGATTTGTCAAGTATTTTACCCTATGCATTGCATAAATCTCATCCTGCTGCTACTGCATTTCAGGGGCGGATTGGCCATAGAACTTACAGGGAAATTTCCTGTTGGGCTTATGCCCAGGGGGCCACCTGAGCCCTCCTCACGGCCGGCCAGTGGAAGTTTTTGGGGATGTATTTTGTGATTTTGGGTCAGTATTTTGTGATGGACTGTAGTATTTGGCTCTGTTGGGGTGGTATAATGTGCCACAATATGGTATAGCTGGCCCTGCCTTCCATCAAATTGGACCTGACTACAAAACTGGGCCACTTTTAGTAATTTTTACCCTGCCTGATAGCAGGGTAAATTTAAAGCATATATGCCTGTGTGAACACACCCTTATTCAGGCTAAGGCATAACATATTGTGTTAGTTCTGCCTAGAGAAGGGATGCTCAACCTGCGGCTCTCCAGCTGTTGCAAAACTACAACTCCCAGCATGCCCTAATAGCTGTAGGCTGCCCAGTCATGCTGGTAGCTGCAGTTTGCAACAGCTAGTGGGCCGCTAGGTTGGGCATCACTGGCCTAGAGCACTCCCTGACATTACTCACATTATACTGTTATATGTGGAAAGTATTTGCTGCCACCTCTGGTAACAAACGGAACTGCATGTGTCAAACAGCAAATAAAAAAAATGAATTCCTTTAAAAAATGGCAAACCCATCAATTATGGTAATTTTCCTTCCTCTGAGGTATTTGGTGTCAACAGGGTCTAATGCACCTAAAGGTACGTCAATTATGTTCTGAATAAAACGGTATTATGTATATATACATATGGAAGTTTTGTCCAGACTCCAGCCCCATTTTGTTTTACTTGGTGTAGCCAAACCATAAGGATTATACTTCTTTTTATTAAAAAAGAAACCACATTTTGGCTTAAAAACTTACTTTATAAAACAAAAATGTATTAAAAAAATATCATTAATCCTCATTATTACAATTTCCATTCCTTACTGTGTAAAACTGCCAAGGACTACAACGATTTTCCAGGGAGATTTTCGCTGGACTCGGAGTACAGAGCGCTCTGCAGAAAAGGAGCACTTCACCTGCCTATCAGGAATAATGGCTAATACTTAATACTTCGCTCTGACACCACCAAGAATACAGGACTTATATCGGACCAAAAAAAACTATGAATTAATAGTTAAAGTCCAAAAGAAAAAAATATTCAAATTCTACGTTTTTTAATATTCTACTTTTTTTAATATCTTTAACAGAGTAACCTAAAGCTACTAACCCTTAGAGGGGTTGTCCCATAAAAAAATATTCTTCATTTTTCAAATCATCTTGAATACTTTTGTAATTGCACGCAGTTAATATTATACTTATTCAATAAAATATGTCTGCATAGCGCCACCTGCTGTTAGCTCTTTTCCTTATTTCCCTGTCTACCTTGCTGAGGTGGTCGCACATGTTCAGTTCCATCCTATCACTGCCACCAGCGGTATCTACTGTTAGAAGCTGGAACAGTTACAGGGAAAGAGCTGTGGCAGAAAGGACACACCCCCTGAGGAAGGAAACACTCCTTGAGCTGTGATCGGAAAATAGCTGCAAAGGAGAAGACACACCCCCTGAGCTGTTGGCTTCAGATAATTGTAGCAGAGCAAATGGAGCAATGAATGTGGAAATCTCTGGATCCATGTGAGATACAGGGCTGGTTCTAGCTTTGTTATACAGAGGTTGTCATACACTAAATGGTGTCTGATTTTCATTGCTTTACATTATTCATGGGATAACCCCTTTAAATTTGGAGCTTTTAAGCTATACGTAAAGGGAGTTATCCCGGAAGTCCCCCTGGTTTTCACCCTTTAACCACAATCTAGGGATCTGGACTTCGCTTGGAATAGTCCTGGTGTGATTGGCAGCTGACCCACAAGGGTCAGGCATTACTCATAGTCAGAAACAGACCAAGGTCAGGGCAGACAGAGAACATGCGTATCCGTAAAACTAGTCCAAGGTCAGAGGCTGATACATCGGCAGACAAAAGGAAAAGCATACCTTCACTAGTAAACTAGAAAATTTTAAGCTCAGGCATCCTCCCATAGGGGAACGTGCCTTAAATACCCTAAAGTGACCAACCAAAAGTGCACAGGAGCCCTAGAGACAAACCAGGAGGCCTTCACAGAGAAGCGCAGGCTGTGGCCTGCAGAAGCCACGTGAGATGCCAGCAGACCTGCTGCTGGTGGGCAGCAGGAGGGTAAGTCAATGGCACCCCTATCTTCCTGGAGTAGAGGGACAACAGTGGGCACGGGCCGCCATTGCAACAATATTGCAGCTATATTCTGATTTGTTTGCAATGAGCTGCTGAGCTCCACCTAGTGGTGGCTGGAGAGAGCCAGAATTATGAGATGTATAACATATATCTACTACAACCATAAGCACTACAAAGATGTATTAAAGGGGTTATCCCATGACGAATGTAAAAAATGAAAATCAGACATCATATAGTACATGACAACCTCTTTCTAACAAAGTTAGAACCAGAAAAATCACTGCCTGCCTATGGATACTAAAATACAAAAATAATGAAGAATTTATTAATAGTCCGTTTAAAACTAGGTGGGGCTTAAAGGCCCAAAATCCTGCAGGCAACCCTGAAATCGCTGTGTAGGTGAGAAACAAGTACCAAAAGACACTGTATAATGTCACACATAAACAGCGACAACTGAATCACGACTGATGACAGGAGCGAATAAATAAGCCACCTGTTGGTAGTTGATATCAGTCGGATCCAGTGGGTCAAAACACTGGGTCCCCACGTGAAGTGGAATCAGATGTCACATATGTCCACATCAATGCCTAGGACCCAGGTAACACTGGCTCTGTATAGGTCAGTGTTGTTAAGTGCAGATATGCTTGATCAATCAATGTGTCTTGTATCTGATAAGCTATCGCACTTACAATACTATTGTGCTGACCCTAATCTGCATCCTTCCTCACACTGCAACTCCCCCATTAGATACCCCACATGTACTCGACGCGTTTCTACAGTATTAACTGTGTCATCAGGAGTATTAAGGTAGAGAGGCGACTGAGGTAAAAGACATGAACTCAGCTGGTGGTGCTGGGTACATAGAAACAATGTTGCCAGATTGGCAATAGAGAAAGGTGCAACTGTATCGGAAGTCCACTGATGGTATGAGCTCCCGGCAGTTGCGGAAAAACACAGAGTGTAACAGAAAGGAGTCCGCGCTGTAGAGACGGTCACTCAAGCAGCGCTCCGGCACTGGTTCGGCCGTGCGCGCGCGCCCTCCACGTGGACCTTAAACCAGGAAAGCTCCACCTCTAAGGTAGGTTAGTCAACCAATCAAGGGACAGGGCAACCACAGAGGCGTGTCAGGCTCACAGGCCACGCCCCCTGGTCCTGAACGCAAACGTGGATTGATGACTAAAAGGTAACATAGACAAATAGAGGAGAGGGATAAATAATACTCTGTGATAAGGGTATGCAAATTAAAAAGAGGGACAGAACAGGGGAAGAAACAAGAGTCACTAGTGACAAAGGTCCACCTTAGTTACTAGCCAAATAGCGCAGCCAATACAATGCTGCACACGTGACCACCATTGTCCACATTCATCGATATTCAATGGGGGGTGCTAGTGTGTCAATCTAACCGGTCGGATTAATTGTAAGTCATGATGGAAAGGAACCAAAAAGATAGCCAAGGATCACAGGGGGAGGCAAAATAGATACCTATCTAAAATAAGACATCTAACCTCCCTCTGTTGGTCCCAATATGAAAGAGAAATTGCTGTATAACAGTACCCATATCTCATAAAGTGAGTACTTTCTGGTACGGGGGTCTGCCCCAATGAGGGCACGCGATGTAAGATCAAAAACTCTATATAGTTATAACCATGTCATCAACAGAGTCTTGTCAAAGCATAAGGAGATGATATGAAAGCAATAGAGCCCCTGTATCAATCCAGATATATTATTCAATAAAACATGAGAATGAAATCTGGTCATTCAATCCTTTTGGTTTAACCACCAGCTCAGGGGGGTGGCAATGGGGAGCCCTTGTGCCCCCAGTTTTGCTAACCTCTACCTGGGCTGGTGGGAGAGATTTGTGGTGTTTTGTGATAATCACACTGAGTGGTCCGACTGTATGTCCTTTTATGGCTACGATTCATTGATGATGTGTTTATACTTTGGAAGGGCACAAAAACCCACTTCCTTGACTTCGTAAAAACACTGAACATCAATGAATTAGGCCTGTATTTTACATCAGATATACAGGAGAATCAAATCACCTTTCTGGACCTACTCATTACTAAGGAACTAGACGGTAATATCACTACGAACCTTTTTAGGAAGCCAACCGCAACAAATACATTGCTGCATTGGCAGAGTTGGCACCCCTACCCATTACGTAGGGGAATTCCTAAGGGTCAATTCCTTAGAATCCGTCGCAATTGTTCCACGCTGGACAATTACCAACAAGCAGCATCAGACTTGGAAGATAGATTTCTTAGACGGGGCTATCCATGTAAGGTTTTACATACCGCACACCAGCACTCATTGAGTCAGGCAAGGGATGCACTTTTGAATCCCAAACAGAGATTGAGCGACAATAGCCCCAGGATTGTGGGCACGTTTGATGATGCTCACAATGTAATACGGTCCATCTTTAACACCTTTTGGGGAATTCTTAAAGCGGATCCGGACATTGGCGGATCACTAGGTGACCACCCATCGATCACCTATCGACGGGGACGCAATTTAAAAGACCGATTGGTACACAGTTTTTTCCAAACCTCCCAACCGGACACATGGCTAACCAATCGTACTGTGGGCACTTTCAGATGCGGGTCATGCATCGCCTGCAGTTTCATTGATCAGGGCAAGAGCTTCAGTTGCACTCAAACAGGCAAGACCTTTGCAAGCCGCTCATTTATTAACTGTAAAACATCAGGGATTGTGTATTTAATCTCTTGCGTCTGTGGCCTTCAATATGTCGGCAAGACCATACGAGAATTCCGTCGCCGCATAGGTGAACATCTGGGCGATATACGGAATGATAAAGATACGTCAGTAGCCCGCCATGTGAAAATACAGCATGCCGCCAATCCTAGGGTACTCAAGTTCCAGGGAGTCGAATTAATGCGCAGATCCCCTCGTGGGGGGGATTTGGACACCCTGTTACTGAGGAAGGAGGCTCAATTGATCTTCAGACTCCAGACGGTTAAACCAAAAGGATTGAATGACCAGATTTCATTCTCATGTTTTATTGAATAATATATCTGGATTGATACAGGGGCTCTATTGCTTTCATATCATCTCCTTATGCTTTGACAAGACTCTGTTGATGACATGGTTATAACTATGTAGAGTTTTTGATCTTACATCGCGTGCCCTCATTGGGGCAGACCCCCGTACCAGAAAGTACTCACTTTATGAGATATGGGTACTGTTACAGTGCCGGAGCGCTGCTTGAGTGACCGTCTCTACAGCGCGGACTCCTTTCTGTTACACTCTGTGTTTTTCCGCAACTGCCGGGAGCTCATACCATCAGTGGACTTCCGATACAGTTGCACCTTTCTCTATTGCCAATCTGGCAACATTGTTTCTATGTACCCAGCACCACCAGCTGAGTTCATGTCTTTTACCTCAGTCGCCTCTCTACCTTAATACTCCTGATGACACAGTTAATACTGTAGAAACGCGTCGAGTACATGTGGGGTATCTAATGGGGGAGTTGCAGTGTGAGGAAGGATGCAGATTAGGGTCAGCACAATAGTATTGTAAGTGCGATAGCTTATCAGATACAAGACACATTGATTGATCAAGCATATCTGTACTTAACAACACTGACCTATACAGAGCCAGTGTTACCTGGGTCCTAGGCATTGATGTGGACATATGTGACATCTGATTCCACTTCACGTGGGGACCCAGTGTTTTGACCCACTGGATCCGACTGATATCAACTACCAACAGGTGGCTTATTTATTCGCTCCTGTCATCAGTCGTGATTCAGTTGTCGCTGTTTATGTGTGACATTATACAGTGTCTTTTGGCACTTGTTTCTCACCTACACAACGATTTCAGGGTTGCCTGCAGGATTTTGGGCCTTTAAGCCCCACCTAGTTTTAAACGGACTATTAATAAATTCTTCATTATTTTTGTATTTTAGTATCCATAGGCAGGCAGTGATTTTTTTGTTAATTTTGTGTATACACATCCCTGACATTTTTGCTAGCAGTGATTTGAAAGTTAGAACCAGCCCTGTACCTCACATGGATCCAGAGATCTCCACATTCATTGCTCTGCCAGATTTATATCAAGCTGACAGCTCAAGGGGAGTGTCTGTTCTACTGCAGCTAAGGGGGCGTGTCTCAGCTCTCCCTATCACAGCTCAGGAGGC
The DNA here is from genome assembly GCA_900303285.1 of Rhinella marina. Classification (NCBI taxonomy): domain Eukaryota; kingdom Metazoa; phylum Chordata; class Amphibia; order Anura; family Bufonidae; genus Rhinella; species Rhinella marina. Next base: position 1,113,017 of record ONZH01017253.1, on the reverse strand, counting down.
ACTTAAAGGATGAAACTGAGCATGTGCGGCCATCTCAGTGAGCAGGACAAATAAATAAGAAAAAAACTGCAGGTGGCGCTATACAGATACATTATATTGAATAACTTAGTACAGTAGATATGCTAAATTTTTAATTACATACAATCACAAAAGTATTCAGTTCCAGGTCCTGGTTTGAAAACTGTAGAATATTATTTATGAGACAACCCCTTTAAGAAAGGAATTGGCACAGAACACAGGACCTCAAGGCTTTCAAAGGTGACTCCATGAAATTTTGCATTACTTTGGTTCAGTCCTGTCAACAAGGTGTGGAGTCAAATGTGTGCCATAGGGCCCTATGATTTCTAGCTGTACCCCCCTGGATTCATTGCAGGTTCTATTTTATGGTCATCTCCAAAGCTGATGCATTTGAAATGATAATTTGCAGGGGGTTTAACCTAAGTGTGGCAACTATTCAATTTTTTCCCCACTAGATTTTTGTTTGAAGGGATATTACATGGAGACCTACAGGTTTCATAAGGGAAGGACGGCTGACACACTGAATTCACTTGACATGGCAGAAGTATCCCACTTTAGTGACGAGGAAAAGGTCTAGTACATTTTCTTATTGCTGGAAATTGCACCTTATTATAGGCAGTAATACACACCATCTCACTGCATTAGATAGAGTACAAGGCTTGGCCACCGCCATATATACGCGATATAACACAATAATAGTCTATCCATAATACCGCTATTAAAGGGATAGTCTCATGAAGACAAACTCTGTCCATATGCCTAATTAGGGTACACGCAGGCGTGGGATTCAAATTTTTAACGACAGGTTCCCTACTCAACCGCGGACACGGGACGTCACGACTCATGTTTTCATATACATACACCATATATTTGCAACACACATAAATACACTATATACATGGTAGACATACACCACATATACACTACACACACATACCACCCAACTAAGCAGCTAAACTGTCAGCGGCGTGCAAAGCAGTGGAAGCGAACATCTCCAGCCGCCCTGCCACCACCAGAGCACCAGATCAGGACTCTGCCGGGAACATGGTTCTCCGATCAAGTTGTAATTTTAACCAGATCTGGAGAACTGGAGGGAACTGGCTGAATCCCATGCCTGGGTACACTGATGTCAAAAAGGTGGTCCCCAGCTCCAAATCTGACAGACTTGAGTGGTCATTAGCCATTACATGAACCGCCATCGCCTGCCATGTAATACTACATTTCCCCTGTAGTGGCCACTGCAGCGGAAGTGCCTGGCTAGCCATAGCTTCCCCAGCAAAATCAGCCGATCGCCAGTGCAACAACCATGTGACCAAAATATTTTTTTAAGGGGGTGACATTAAGATCTATGTGTGGAAAAAAAAGTATTAGAGACCATGTACCCTTGTGGTAATGTATAAATACAGTAATAATTTTATATCTAGTGCAATCATTCAGGCGTTGAAGGTGACGCATTTAACTCATTTAGAGCTTGATGGTGGCAACGCATCTGAAAAAAATGTTCTGACGGGCAACAAAAGTCAGTGACACAGCTGGAGGAGTAACCTGGAACTAAAGTATCACACTATTGGCAGGACGGATCCGGCGGGTGAAGGGGCCCGCTGGATCCGTGCTGCCGCAGGTGCACGTGTGGGGCCGGAGCCCAACATGTTGTATTTTCGTTCTGGCCGCCTCTCAGCAGGGGTTACCGTGCTGCGGCCGAATCCGTGCTGCCGCTAGTGTGAAACTAGCCTAAGTCACATGACTGGGTATAAAAGGAGCGCCTAGGAGAGGCAGAGTCTGGCAAAGCTGGCAGAGGTTCACCAATCTGCCAAAACTGCATCAAAAGATTGTGGGGACAAAATTTGTTCCACCATCTACAGTATATAACAACAAAAGATTCAGAGGATCTGGAGAAATGTTCACAAGGGACAAGGCCGGTCAATATAGGAGGTTCATGATCTAAAGGCCCTCAGGAGGCACTGAATTAAAAACAGGTGTGATTCGGTAGTGGAAATCACTGCATGGGCTCAGGGACACTGCCAGAAATCACTATCTGTGAACACAGCTCGTTGTGAAGTCCACAAATATAAGTTAAAGCTGTATCATGCAGAGAAGAAGCCATATGTCAACACAATCCAGAAACACCACCATCTTCTCTGGGCCAAAGCTCATTTAAAATGGACTGTGGCAGACTCATGTCCTGCAGACTCAAGAGGAAAGGGACCGTCCAGCTTGCTATCAGCATACCGTACAAGAGCGTGCCCTGCATCCCTGACGGTATGGGGTTGCATTAGGGCCTATAGCATGAGCAGATTACACACCTGGAAAGGCGCTTTCAATGCTGAATATTAGATAGAGTTTTTAGAACAACACAGGCTCCAATCCAGGGAAGACCTTGAATATTTCAGTAGGACAATGCTAAACCACATACTGCATCCATCACAACAGCATGGCTTCTCAGATGAAGAGTTTGGGTGCTGAACTAAAGTTGATTTTTTTTCATGAAATGGTAAAATGCCTCACTTTCATCATCTGATATGTTCTATGATCTAGTGTGAATAAAATATGGGTCTATGAGATTTGCAAATTGTTGCATTCTGTTTTAGGGGTTGTATATCTTTATGGCACTCAGAGCCGATTTTCTGAAACAAATCTCCAAAGCTTGTCTGGCCATAGGAGCCCAAGGATACAGCATAAGTCTCTGATCTGTGAGATGTGACCGCTGGGACCCCTACTGATTACGAGGTGTCAGAGTGCCCAAACTGAATGGAGCGGCAGCCATGCATGTACAGCTGCTGTCCAATTCAATTCTATGGGGTAGGCTGCTAGAAATAGCCGAGCGCTGTACTCTGATTCTCTTCAGGTAGTCCCACAGAGCTGACTGGAGGGGCATCTCATTCTTGTGATTGTTGGCGGTCCCAATGGTCAAAGATAACTATGCAGGAATCTGGACCTGTCAATCAATGAGGGATGAGCTAGCAGAGGAAGGCAGAGGAGCAAGGGAATCACCATTGGTTCACTTAACTGTTCGTTTGCATATGGATTAAAAGAACTTTTTTCTTCAGATTTAGGACTCATGCACAGAAACATGTGCTGCCCATTCTGTGCATTGGGGACTGCAAATTGCGTTCCCCAATGCACGGGCACTGTCTGTGTGGCTGGCACAGACGGATGCAGACCCACTCAACTTGAACGGCTCTGTGATCCGTCCTCACTGCAAAAAAAATAGTTGAATTCAAGTGAATGGGTCCGAATCCGTGATGAAGAACCACAATATGGGCACCGGTCAACAACCAGGGGAGTAGCTATAGGGGAAGCAGCTGCTTTGGGGCCCGAACTCAGAAGGGGCCCACCCAGGAGTAGGACTGAAAGACTTTAGTGACATGCCATACATGATATATGTATGGGAAACAGACGGATTGGCTGCGGGGCCTGGTCTGTGCAAGCAATCTTGACTAGGGGTTGCACACAAGTTTCTCACGGGGGAAGAGGGGTTTGGTGCTGCTCAAAAATTTGTTGTGGGTCCCAGCCATTTCTAGTTACACTACTGCCAACTACAGTTGTGTGCATGAGCCCTTAAAGAAGAACTCCCGCAAACATTTTTATTCTCTGACCTGTTAGAAAGGTGCATGATATAATCTGTAGTGATTCTCATTTTCTTATCAGTGACTGTTTCTGTGAGTAAAAACCTCTCTTCTTATTGTAGCTGGGTCATGTGACCAACTCCCTGACCTCCAACTGACCCAGGACAGAAAGCCAGTAACTGCTCTATTCATTCCTATGGGAGCCTCACTTTCAGTCTCATAGGAATGATAGAGAATTAGACTTCCTGTCCACACATAAGTCTCTGTGTGAGTTGGTGGGTCTAATTGCTGGTCACATGACACAGATAAGAAACTTCAGGATGATAGAAGTCAAAAATTCAGACACTGGTAAGGAAATGACATTTACTACAGATTACATCATGTACATTTCTAGCAGGACATGGAATAACATTTTTGTCGGGAGTTCTTCTTTAAGCAAAGCTATCATTGAAAGGTATCAGTACATTCAGCTGAGCTAACCCTGCAAGGCATTGTGCCCGGTTTACCAGTACATTTCCTGGTGACAGACTCCCTTTAATTCTGTGTCTGTGGAGGGGATTTGGAGCTCTGACCGCTATAATAATACACTATATTACAAAATGAATAACTATTTTATTGTTTATTTAGAACATTTTGACCTATTTAGATTAAAAAACAAACACATTGAGGATTGCACATTACAGCTCAATCAAAGAATATAGTACTGACATAACTTGACATCTCAGAGCCAGGGGCGTAGCTATAGGGGGTGCAGAGGTAGCAGTTGTTATCGGGCCCAGGAGCCTGAGGGGACCAAAGACCCTTGTGCCACAAAAGAAGACACCGGTATTATAGAAAGTGCATGCTGGTCAAGTTATACCACTGGCTGGAGGGAAGGGGTTAGGTCAAGAATTTGGGATTGGGGGTGGGGTTTGCCATTTCCCTGCCCCTGACCACAAAGCACTGAGGGAAGGGGGGGGCCCAAGCTGAAGTCTTGCATCAGGGCCCATGAGCCTTTAGCTACGCCCCTGCTCAGAGCTTTTAGTGATCTGCGGGGGTCTCACATAGTTGAGCCTGCCTTACGACTTTAATTTCAGCAATGAATAAATGGACCTCACCTCCGCCTGTAAACCGGTATTCTTCACGAGCAGAGCAGCGTGCTCGCTTTGCGCAGACTCGGCGGCGGTTTTGTAGGCAAGCAGCTGGTCTCTGAGCCCAGAGTTGTATGGAGCCTGAAAATGGAGCATATACTGAATATAGAACATCATATTATACACGACATGCCATGGTTTGGGTTGGAGGACTACAGACTACACCAGCTGTATAAGAACAATATCTGCCCCCATTTGCCACTTAATGATATAAACATATGTCAGACCATAGACAATAACAGGGAAAGTTCTGCTTGGTGTTTTTCCCTGCTGAGCTGGAACATATAAAAAGAAAAATTATGATCATGCTAAATTTAATTTGCACTTGCATGATTAACTGGGTAGAAAATGTTCTTTTTTTATTATGTAACAACCCACCATACTTAACTACTGGACAGAGTGGTCGAAGTTTAACCTTGAACTGCTGAAAGCTCAGTATTTCTTTAGTGATTGCTACAGATTTATATATTACAAGAGCGCCCTCTAGTGACTGTATCTTCAAAATGCAGGCATGTAGGATTAGCCACCTCAATGTTTAGCAATGGAAAACTGATGCAGATTTATCTCTGTCTTCGACTGCGCAAAAAAAAATAAAAAATCATGATGAGCTTGACTGCGAAAAACATCCTAAACTTTTTTCTAAAAAATTCTTGATAGTGATTGTTACAGGGCTGAGATTCAGTCCTGTTTTCATATTTAAATTGGACACATGGTTGAGTGAGTGACATCACTTTGTCATGTGGTTCTATAGTCTTGACCCCGCCCCTTCCTGTGCTTACATCACAAGTACAAGGGGGAGGCAGGTGTAAATATACCTGGCCACTGGGGCATTCCAGGGGAGACCAGCTTCCTGTGAGGTCTTAGATGGATGACGACCATACATGCTAAGGCCCCATTCACACGACCGTATGAATGGGGCCGTATCTATTCCGCAATATTGCAGAATAGATGAGGCCCCATTCATCTCTATGGGAGCGGGGAGCCGCCGCACAGAGCTAGCTCCGTGCCGCGGCTCTGCTGAAAAATATGAAGCATGTCCTATACTTGTCCGCATGCACGGACAAGTATAGGCATTTTGAATGGGGCCACCTGGCGTGTGTTCCGAACGGTGCGAAACACACGCCGGGCGGCCCCCGTATTATTGCGAGTCCGCAATAATACGGTCGTGTGAATGGGGCCTTAGGCTAAGTATCTTTTGTCTATATTGTTAGACTGTTGGCCAGTTACATAGTGTATGTATACTGATATGACCATGATATTGAAAGTATTTGTAGATGTACATTGTAGTTAAGTAAAGGTGTCTTTTATGTTATATCTGCAAGAGTTCTGTATTATTCCTGGTGATACCACGGCAACATTCTGTAGCTGTGGTATAAGCTGTGAACAATCCCACAAGCTAGGGGGAAAAGGGGAATGAATATTGACCGTTGTCGTCTGATAATTGGTGATATTACACCCTTTTCACACCAGTAACCTGAGATATTGCTGTTGATAACTATTATTGATATTAATAAGCAATATCTATCCTCTTTCAATGGAGGTCCAGGTAGGAGACAATATTAGTTATTAATATTCAGTATTGATATTAATAATAATATTTCTGTCCTTTTTCAGTGATAAATGCAGTTCTGTAAAACTGATGATCTATCCCCTGGATGGATCATCAGTATCTGATCGGTGGGGGTCTGACACCCGGGACCCCCGCCGTTCAGCTGTTTGAGAAGGCTGAGGCGCTGCAGGAGCGCAGCGGCCTTCTCTGTGTTTTCCTCAGGCCCAGTGATGTCATGACTAGTTTCACTGGCCTGGGTGGGGCTGAGTTCTGTTCACTTGAATGGAGCTTAGCCCCGCCCAGGCCAGTGATACTAGTCATGACGTCACTGGGCCTGCGGTAAACACAGAGAGGGCTGCAGCGCCGCTGCCTTCTCAAACAGCTGATCTGCGGGGGTCCCAGGTGTCGGACCCCCACCGATCAGAGGCTGATGATCTATCCAGAGGATAGATCATCAGTTTTAAAGAACTACAGAACTCATTTAATGTCAAATCCACAGGTAATGACATAAATATCCTATAGGTGCAGGTCCCACCTTGTAAACTGCTTCTATCTCAAGAATAGGCTCCCCCCAACCCGGTGCACCCCACTGGGAATGCAGGGGTGTCCCTGTGTGCGCAGAGTTCTCCATTCATTGTTATGGGACTTCCAAAAACAGCCGAACCTGTTTATAATGGATAAAAAATTTGTGGACCCATAGATCTCAATGGACATATTTTATTTGTTTTGAGTAGGTGTGGAATGGAAGAGAAAGGCCCCATACAAGTGAATGGGTCTGCATCTATTCCGCAAAATTGTGGATCAGATGTGGAAAGCAAGTACGGCCATCTGAATGAGCCTTTACGAACGACTATGGATCAGGTTTCCGTTCAGAAGTCAGTCATTTTACCAGACAAAATATTGCATCGTGCTGCTCTATCTTGCCCATGTATTTTTGACAAAATCTGTGGCTGAGGCCCCTAACACAGATGTGAACACAGCCTTAGCTTTAGCATCTAACATGCAGAACCTCCTTTCCACCAGCAGGGGTCACTGTTGCAGTTATTACTGTAGGAATCTAGTGGCGGTCCTGCAGAAGTGCTGGAAAACTTTATTGCCTGGTAATAGACGCAAATAGATGTAATTAAGCCTTCACGGGCAGGGCCCTCTCTCCTTCTGTACCAGTCTGTAACTTGTTTGTCCTAGAGCAATTGTCTAGACTATGTATGTAAACCCCTTTTAACATGTACAGCGCTGTGGAATGAATGGCGCTTTAATAATAAATAATAATAATAATAATAATAATAATAATAATTTAGAATATAGTGGCAATTACATAAAAGCGCTAGAGCCTTTCTCCTTTGTATTAATATACGCTATGCTCCTTAAAGGGGTTGTCTGGGTTAAGAACTGAACCCAGACATATCCCCTTCTTCATCCTGACATATCCCCTTCTTCATTTCATGCTCCAATACTCTCCCTTGTCCTGCGCTGTGTCACCTCCGCCTAGCGGTGTTGCCGGCGACATCCCCGGCACTAATGGGTGGGCTTTAGCGCTGCCCTAGCCATTTTACAGGAAGCCTCCGACTAGTTTGTCACTGGATCTGCAGAAAAGGTCCTTTCTCTACGCAGTTCAGCGCAGGGCTCATCTCAGAGGGGCTGCCTGGTGAAGAAGGAGATATGTCCGGGTTCAGCTCTGAACCCAGACAAGTCCTTTAAGTTATCTGATGCGCCGAGGGTGGTCGCAGAAATCAAAGGGCCTTTGTGCCAGACCACTATGGGGGGATTTATTGCAGCTACATGACCCAAAAGCTTGCAAGCCTGACAATTTTGGGCTTTAAAGAGGTTATCCTGCTACGGATATGCCATAAATGCCCAATAGGTGTAGCATCCATCTGTGGGTCCTGAAGGGAGTAGAGAGCAAGCTGTGCACACATAGCTACCCGTCTATTCACTGTTATGGGACTACTAAGTCCACTAGTGTGAATGGAGAGGTGGCTGCACTTGTCCGACTTGCTGTCCCTTTACTCCTATGGGACTTAAATAGAAAAAATAGCCGACGACTGGTTCATTTATTTTCGGAAGTCTAATAGCATGCGCAGGGGGCTTTTCATTCATGGCAGGGCCCTGTTCTTGAGAAAGTAGCACCTATCAGACATGTATGGTATGTCCGATAAATGTGCCTGATGGGAATACCCTTTTATATTTCCAAATTATTAAAAACGTGCAATCTATTTCAATAGAAATGGGCAGCAAGCTTTTTGCAAAACACCCTGTGGAACACTGTGTATGGTAGAGTACTGGAAGGAAAGTTATATCTCACCCAGAATGCTCAGATGGGTGAGGTAAAAAGAATCCAGGAAAGCTGGTCTGATAGAGGGACCAGCCATTCCCTCCCACTCCAGTACAACATTTTCCCCTAGTCCGAGATAACCCCAGGTGTAGCTGCCTGGGCTCATTACTGTGGGGATAAATACAAGCCGCAAAAGGTCATTCAGAGTAAGTACCTGGAAGCTGCATGACCTGTATTCTGCAAAGCTTGATCTCCCTGTGTTGGATTTGAAGTATCTAGGTGAGGTAATCTGATGTATAGTTAATGCCCAGATGGGCAAGGTGGTTTATTTTTCTTATCTGTGAAAATTGGGTCATTATTTTAGGCCATATACCGTACATCTTTAGCTGAGGAGGCCACGGACATCTCAAAAGTTTTGGTGTCTCCCCGGTATAACCTGCTTTACTCCACAATATTGGCCCTGTCAATTTCTCTGGAATTCTCATGGTGTGACCTACAGTAAGTATCTCTTAATATACAGTGAATAATGGCTTACCTTATCTTCTCCGTGGCTGTCAGGTAGGTCATAGTAGTGTCTGGGGAAAAAAACAGTCAGTAAGTCACAGGCGGTTCCCGGATCGGTAAGCTTTGTTTCCTATAGCTTCTTTGTTCTGTTGTACAGATGAGATGTATGTTTATGTTTTTCCATACTATATGTGTACAGTAATGGATGGGATTTTATTAAAGGGGCTGTCCCAGAACAGCACTATACACCGCTCACAGCATACTGATGTGAAGCCCGGTAGGTCACCAGCTCACAACAAACAGACCTTGCCCTGCGAGATGCAGCCCTGAACCCGGACAACCGCTTTAAGGATCTCAACAATCTGACCCCGTCTCTCAGACTTTTGTTCCATATCCTAGCAATATGCCCCCAGTGTCTGTGATGAAGTACCTCCTTTAAAGAGAACCAGTACAATTCACTGATAAACTGATTTAATGATACCGTTCACTTAGGGATTTGATGCTTTATTCTGGAGAAAAAGTACTATTAATCCATATGCAAATGAGAAGTTAGGTGCACAGAGGGCGGGCCCAAGTCACTCTGTGCACCCTTGATACTCCTGCTTTCTCTGCCAGCCCCTCCCTCTCCTTGATCGACAGGACCAAGCAAGATGTCTATGCAGGAACCTGGTCCTGTAAATCAGGAAGATGGAGGAGCTGGCAGAGGAAGCTGGAGGATTAAGGGTGCACACAGTGGCTTGGGCCCATCCTTGGTGCACTTAACTGCTCATTTGCATATGAAATAAAAAAAAAAAAAAATTCTCCACAATTAAGCCAAGATTGCAAAATGAAAGGTATTATTAAATTCGGCTGAGATAGCCCTACAAGGCAGTGTAACAGTGAATTAACAGATCACAGACTCTCTTTAATTTCACAGGTATTCTAATTATTTGGGGTGTTCCCCCCCCCCAATATGAAAATAAATCACATGAAATACATTCCTCTTGAAATAACTATACGCACCTTAAAATGTAATTAGCACTAGATAAGGCACAGAAGGGGGTGCTTGTTTACACATTTGGCCCATGGTCCGAGGAGGCCCAAAGCCCCTTAGTCAGTTAACCCTTTGCTGAATATTAAGAGCGTGGCCTCAAAAATTAATAGGTTGCCCTTAAACTAAATGTATTAACCAGTGGCAAAGTAAGGGCCCCATAGCAATGATCAAACCAGGCCCCCACACAGGACAGAAGGGTTTCTGCCTGAATCCTTTCCAATGACCCTTGGACCATTTTTTCCACTGCCTCATTTGGTAAAAGTTGTTCCTTTAGAGGGTAGAGTCCTGACCAAGTTTTCACCTCCAGTAGAAGAGGAGATAATCCCAACTAAGACTGGGCTGCCTCTTGCCTTGGGCCCCATAGCAGTCGCATGGTCTGCCGCTATGGCAGTTACACCCCTGGTATTAACCCAAACCTAATAATGGCAATAGTGGTTGGCAAGGGTATAACTGGGGATGGGTAAGGGCCAGTAAGCCACCCTGCTTTGGCAAGAGTATTTAGATATAGGGCTAGGGTACCGGATAAACTGATCCAAGTGCCTAGTTCTTTTGGTAAGGGACTCATTCCCAGGGGTGTAGAGGCGGCAGTCACACCTGGTTCCGGTGCCTAATGGACCCTAAGGCCACATAAGACGACAGCGATGTTATGAATGTCACATGTTAGGTGGGGGCTGTTCTAGATTTAGCATTTGGCCCCAAAACTTCCATATCAAACTTCCAAATAAAATGGGAGATAAAAAGGCAGAGCTTTGATCTACTGCCCAGTGACCACCCTAGGACCTTCCACACTTCGTGGCCAGTGAGCAGCATGTACTGCTATATGCTGTAGCTCAAAGGAAAACGAAGTACACGTCAGTATTAAAGGGGTATTCCCATCTGACAAATGTAGCTTGTATAGTTAGATATAGCCATACCAATATTATTACTAAGAGAATGTATTTATATAAAATGTACAGTTTAGAAGATTTCCCTATTTGTATATCCATTGTCCCACACACATCAGTCAGGCCGTTGCCCCCGGTTACAGCCACCACAGCCGTGTAGTAGTGGTGACCGGCTTGCTCTTGTTCAAACCCGCTCTGAGGTAACTGCTGTATTGTGAACGCACATTGCATGAGCATGCAGAGACACATCTTAGGGTTGTAGCATTTTTGTCTGCACTTCCAAAACCTAGAGAAACGGATCCTGTTCCAAGATCAATTCATCTCTATGGAGCAGGCTCCGTTTATAAAGTCTGCGTTTTGGACGGATCCTGACCAGATGTGAAAGTACCCTAAGATGTGTCTCCGCATGCTCATGCAATGTGCGTTCACAAAACAGCAGTTACCTCAGAGCGGGTTTGAACAAGAACAAGCTGACCACCACTACTACATGGCCGCTGTGGTCGTAACTAGGGGCAACGGCCTGACTGATGTGTGTGGGACAATGGATATACAAATAGGCAAATCTTCTAAACGGTACATTTTATATAAATACATTCTATTAGTAATAATACTGGTATGGTTATATCTAACTATACAAACTACATTTGTGAGATGGGAATACCCCTTTAAGCTACGAGCTAAAGTCTGGTATCATATAATGATAAATTGTTATATTACGAAGTTCATCATTGAAATCAGATCTGTTCAGGAACGCCATAGACCTGTACTGCCTCTAGGCTCTCACATGGTGATACACCTGGCCTGCTTCCAGGGAAGTGTGTGCTCTCCAGCGTCTGGCTCCAGACCTGACAACCGTTCTGTAATGTCATTGTTGTCGCTTAAAACCCCAGTGCTAGAGAGCGGAGAAGTCACCGAGCAGGTTGGACGGGTGACCTCCGCTCTTCCTTCATTACAAGACCTTACATTGTCTCGTCATCTAAAGGGCATCTGTAAGCAGATTTGTAGCTATGACACTGGCTGACCTGTCATGGAGAAGTCATGACATTTTCACTCCCTGATCCTGTCAATCACAGTGCAGAGGACGCAGCAGTTGCAGAGAGAGCAGAGCCTCTAGGTGTAATGGTAACGCCCCCGTTGCTCCTAGAGGCTCATTTGCATATAATAAAACATCATTTTTCTCAGCACTTCGGGCACATATGAACATGGGACCAACACGGATGTCTTCAGCTGCCAAGTGCACATGTAACAGGTCAGCCAGTGTCATAGGTACAAAACTGCTGACAGATGCCATTTCCCGAGTTCGGGAAATGTTTTTTTACAGTAGAAATTAATTTATGAAGGTAGTATGCAAAGTCTCACGAGACTTCGTGAAGTAATAACTTCGTCTCATAGGAGCCAATACATTCTAATACTGTATGGAGCTCCTGCTCTGTACAGTAGTCAAACAAAGTTTTATGTGAATCAACTTCGGATGTTTCATCCAAAGTCAATTCGCTCATCCCTACTCACGTACGAAGAAATCCGCCAATTTCTGACTTTTTTTTTTCTACTTTTGAACTGGAGGCAATAAATGTGCAGCTCCCGAGTCCTGGCTACAGGAATAAAATGATCTGGTTGAATCCGCGTTCTTTACAGCGCTGTATACCGATGCCTCGTTCTGTAGAGGAACGCGCCTCCTCCTGCTGGTTATTTCTACAGTCTTTGCGCGGCTTGACCTTGGGTTTTTTATCACACAACAAACAGTGACTTTCTCAGCAAAATCTTGTTTATTCTTCCCGGGAGTGGACAGATCCGGCAGCTCGACAAGAAATTTCGGACCGTTGAGGACACACACCACATAAGACATGGGGGCCCGGGACCTCTTTAGGAGCCCAGGAGGCTCTTCAGCCTCTTACCAACAACCGTAACAGTTTTAGTTGTTTTTTATTATTATTTTATATAATATTCCCACTCTCAATATTTTTGGCCAATCCCCTAATGTCATAGTTCTGTAACTTCACATGGCTATACCTTCCAATATTTGCCATGGGATCTTACATCCCTATGGTGAAAAATACCGTACAGTACCTGTGTGCATTGGCCCCAATTTACTTTTCCGTGTCTCGATTCTGTCTAAAAAGTGTCACAATTTGACAACACTAGGTTTTCTCCAATTTTTTTAAGATGCCCTCAGCTCCAATTAACTCTATGGGACTGCAGGAGATAGCGGAGTACAAGCACATGGCGACCTCCGGCAGCCCCATAGAGCTGAATGATGCAGCAGCGCACGTGCATGACTACTGGGGGCCCAATGTGATCAGCAGGGGACCCAACCGTCAGACCCCTGCCGATCAGGCACTTATCCCCTATCCTGTAAAAAGGAAATATGGTGCCTTAAGGGATCAATCCCTTTAAGACTGCCTGGGCCGCTGTATCACTGCCTGTATTATAGCCCAGAGCAGCATTCATAATTCTGCTGGCTGTCATTGGAAACAGGCAACAAGCTTAGCTGAGCTCATATAATGCAGTGGGACAGTTAGTTTTCCCCATGTGAGATTACTGTTCAGTTCCATATCTAAGGACTCGTTCACACGAACGTGCCATGTTTTGCGGTCTGCAAATTGCGGATCCGCAAAACACGGATGCCGCCCGTGTGCCTTCCGCAATTTGCGGAACGGAATGGGCGGTCCATTTTAGAAATGCCTATTCCTAATAGGACATGATTTATCATTTTTGTGGGGCCACGGAATGGAGAAACGGATGGGAACAGCACATAAAAAATGCAGCTTGGATGCGGAACCAAACCACGGTCTTGTGAATGAGCCCTAAAGATGAGACTTACCAGAGTGCAAATCATCAGACAGAGCTCTGTAAAGGCCCTGAACAAGCAGGAAATACAGTAGAATTTCAGTTCTGAAACCAGCAGCACTGTGACAGCCCTTTGTTTGGTACGCTAGTTTTAGACTAGGGTCACATGTGGCGTGATGTGGAATTGTGTATGGAAAATGTAATTTGGTATAATTCATGACTGCATGTGTCTTTGCACATGGAGCAGGGTGCTGCTACATACAGTGTTTGTCTATTATTCCTGCTAGAAGTGCTGAATGAATTAGTAGAAGTTTGCAGTGAAAGTCCAGTTGGGGGTGTTGTCCCTGCACAGTCTGACACTGGCAGCACTGATTGGATAGCGTCAGACTGTTCAAGGACACCCACAACTGGTACCACTCAGCTGGCCTTTCACTTCAAACTGCTAGTAATTCATTCATAATTTCTAGCAGGAGTAAGGCCCCATTCAGACGACCGTGTTTCACGGCCGTATACGGGCCGTGAAAGCCCGGCCTGTGCTGCCCCAGAGGACGGGAGCGCACGGCGTCATTGGTTGCTATGACGCCGGGCGCTTCCTGAGGCCGCCGCCGTATAGTGAAACACGGTCGTCTGAATGGGGCCTAATAGTTAGAAGTGTATGATTTCTGTTTCCAATAACGACCAGCAGAACTGTGAATGCAGCTCTGAGGTATAATACCAGCTGTAAGTCAACATCAGTATATTATAAGCAATGTAAAATGGAGCAAATTTCCCTTTGCAATGGATCCTGTGAAATCCACGGCAAATCAACAGCAGAAAATTCCCCCTATGTGGTCGTACCCTAAAGAGTCCCACAAACTACATGTGAACCGAACCTGTACTTTGTGTAAGTAATTTGGTGATTTCATAATCTTTAACTCTTAGGCCTCTTGCACACGACAGTATTTTTTGCGGGCTCCGATCCACATTTTTCACATTAAAAATGCGGACCCATTCATTTCTATGGGTCCGCAAAAAAAAAATACTGAGAGCGTACTGTGTGCTGTCCGCATCCATATGCCCGTTCCGTAGCCCCGCAAAAAAAAAGAACATGTCCTATTCTTGTCCGTATTACAGACAAGAATAGTACCGTTCTATTAGGGGCCAGCTGTTCTGTTCCGCAAAATACAGAATGCACGCGGATGCCATCCGGTTTTTTTGCGGACCGCAAAACAAAATGTTCGTGTGAAAGTAGCCTTAGATTACAACAATACAGAGAAAATACCTTTTCGATTTCTGGGAGCCATCTCTATTTTTGGTGTATGAATGTTCTTTATCGCGGAACTAAAGACAAAAAAGAACAAAGGTGAAGAAGACAAAATTACTCAAAGAGTAAACACACTAAAAGAGAGGCCCAGACCTGCCCGACCCAGGGTGGAGGTGATGCTTACCTGACTCCTGCCCCTGGATCCGGTCTGTTGGGCTCCCAGGCCGGCAGTTCCTTTCCCACATGCGCCAAGGACAACATCCGTCGACAGGAGCACACGTGACTGCTGCAGCCAATCTGAGGCCGCAATAGTGACCAGATCACCTTGCATCAAGCGTGATGTCACATGTGACGCAGGGGGAGCAGGTCACTGCTGCGGCCTGTGATTGGCTGCAGTGGTCATGCGTTGTTTTTGGCGAATGTGAGGAAGGAACTGCCAGTTTTCGGAGCCCAACAAACCGGATCCAGCAACGGGGATCAGGTGAGCATCACCCCCAGCCTGGGTCAGGAAGATCTGGCCCATTTTTTTAATGTTGGGTAACACCTTTAAAGGACATCTGTCAGCAGATTTGTACCTATGACACTGGCTGACCTGTTACATGTGCGCTTGGCAGCTGAAGACATCTGTGTTGGTCCCATGTTCATATGTGTCCACATTACTGAGAAAAATGATGTTTTATTATATGCAAATGAGTCTCTAGGAGCAACGGGGGCGTTACCATTACACCTAGAGGCTCTGTTCTCTCTGCAACTGTCACGCCCTTGGACTTTATTGACAGGGTTGGGCAGGCATTATGATGTTTCACTGCCTGACTCTGTCAATCAAAGTGCAGAGGGTGCTGCAGTTGCAGAGAGAGCAGAGCCTCTAGGTGTAACAGCAACGCCCCCGTTGCTCCTAGAGACTCATTTGCATATATTAAACCATCATTTTTCTCAGCAATGCGGGCACATATGAACATGGGACCAACACAGATGTCTTTAGTTATCCCCTATAAACACAATAGAAGATAACTATCTGATGGTTGAGGGTTCAACAGCTGTGACCCCCAGAGATCCCAAGAATGGGGGAACCAATCCCCAGTCTGACTAGAGTGGCAGGTCTACCGCTCCGTTCATTCTCTATGGGACTGCTGAAGTCCGGCTGAGTGCAGGGCTCAGCAATCTCCAGCAGGTGGGGCAGCAGAGCTTATGTGCAACATGCTGCTCCATTCAGACAGGACAAGGGGACCCTCATTTTCGGGATCGGTCAATTGGATCCTCACTAACCAGATAGTTATGTCCAATTCTGTAGATGTAAAAAAAATTTAAAACTCAACCCCTTTAAGGATCGGTACATCCACAATGTCCGCTATACCGTCCCCCGACATGTCTCCTGTATAACCTTCACTACTGAGATAGGGATTGGGAGATGGAAATGGGGCCTCCTCTTGCCCTAACTTATTCTGCACCCCTTCTTTGGCCTACAGCCTGGATATGTAAAGACCAAGGCTCTGAAGTTGCACTTCCCTGCCCCATGGGAACATAGTGCACCCGGAAGAAATGCCCGGAGACGTTGTACGCATCATAATCCAAAAATTACCCAAGCCATTCATAAAGAAATATCTCTGGCGTGGAAAAGTTCTTTAATCATAGATTATAATTGGAAGGAGCATGCCTCCTGGAGAACATGTGACTCTACAGAAGAAAACCAGCCACTGTCACTTAGAAGTTAAACTGAGGACAACCATGTGACTTGAAGATTTCTCAGGCCATGAAATTGTCTATGGTCACAGCCTGAATTCTGTACAGTACATCATGCTACAGTCCCACTAATAGTCTACAGGCTTCTAGAAACAGTGTTTGATTTCCTTGCAGCACCTCCGCAGGACAAATGAGGCATTACACAGTTGCAAATTAATTTAAAAGGGCTGTCCACTTCTTTACTATTAAAGGTTTAACCCAAGGATGCCCATCCTGTGGCCCTCCAGCTGTTGCAAAACTACAACTCCCAGCATGCTCGGACAGCCTACAGCTATCAGCCTACAGCAGAGCATGGTGGAAGTTGTAGTTTTGCAACAGCTGGAGGGCTGCAGGTTGGGCATCTCTGGGTGCGGGGTGTTCATTCCCCGCCGATTAGATATTGATAGCCTTTCTCGAGGATAGGCCATCAGCAGAAAAAGAGTGGACAACTTTTAAATTAATTTGGCACGATGTAATGCTTCATTTGTCCTGTGGAGGCGCTGCAGAGAAATCAAACACTACATATAGAAGTCTGTGGAGTATCAGTGGGATTATAAAATGACGTATATCCTATATTGTTGAACTATTGAGGCCGAGATTAGGTCCATTGTCATTTAATGGAGATAATCCTCCCAAAATAATTGGCGTCCCTTATGTCCGTAGCTGAAAAACATGTTGCCACAGCAACCAAACGTCTCCCTCGATCTTGGCGTGAGGGAGCCGTTTGGGGCCCAGGGGAAAGATCACTCAGATGCTGGGGTTGCTGTTGACCACAACGTTTGAGGAGTTAAATGTCCATGATTGGCGTTATGGACGATCATGGACATTGCTTCCAGGTGTCTACTATGTAAAACAGCAGACACCCACCATTTATGGAGCCCGCTCAGCTTCTGAGTGGGTACCATGTTTAAACCCCGAACTTCCACCATACATCTATGGCAGTCGTCCTTAAAGGGGTTGTCTCACTATTACAAGGCACTTACTAATGTACTGTGATTGTCCATATTGCCTCCTTTGCTGGCTGGATTCATTTTTCCATCACATCATACACTGCCCATTTCCAGGGGTTATGACCACCCTGCAATCCATCAGTGGTGGTCGTGCTTGTACAATACAGGAAAAAGTGCTGGACTATGTGCACTCCCATGGTCTCGGCCACCAGAGAGACTGGTGCCTTTTCCTCCAGTGTGCAAGCACGACCACCTCTATTGGATTACAGGGTGTTCATAACCCATGGCAGTGTATAATGTGATGGAAAAATGAATCCAGCCAGCAAAGGAGGCAATATGGACAATCAGAGTACATTAGTAAGTGCCTTGTATTAACTTTGTCTACATGATAAATGCCACTTGCTGAAGTGAGACAACCCCTTTAATACTAATGACCTATCCGATCAATAGGGGTCCGACCCCCTGCATCCCTGCATCTGAATGAAGCCGGAATCTCATCTCTGTTGAAAGTGACTGCAGGGGGTTCCTGGAGTTGGAACCCTACCGATCGAATATCAATGACCTATCCTGAGGAGAGTAAAATCCTGGAAACCCCCTTTTTGTGACCCATTACCCAACAAAGGGCCACACGGACCACAGCAATGCTGACCTAATATCAAACAGATAAGAAGATGTTTACTAATTACTGACAATGGTTTCTAAGAAATACCTCTGGAAAGCTCCTGATAGAATCCCGATACTTGGAGCGAGATCTGCTCGGAGACGAGCCACTTTCAAATAATCTTTCGATCGGGTCATCGTAGCCGTATTGATTGGAGACGTCTGACATTCTGCCGGTTGTACAGTACAGTAACACGACCCCGCTGCAGCTGACAATGGCTCCTGCTGTACAGGTGTACGGGTTCCTACTGGGAGAATAGGAGTGGCATTGTTCCTATGGGGACCTGAGTAACACCTGTCCTGGAGCCACACTGTTGTAGTAACTCGTCTCCAAGTGTAGGATGAAGCTAAGCCAATCCTCATTCACAAATAGACCCACTTACTACTATTGATGTACCTACTGCCAACCTTGTGTGGTCACTGCCGGATGCTATCAGATCACGAGACCGGCCGCACGTGGCACATGTGCCATACTGACACTGGAGCGCAGTATACCTCTATAATGTGTATATATATACATTCACTGTAGTGTACATTTATGTCTGAAAACAAACATCAGATTACCCGGCTTTCTGGATCATCAGATTTTCTAGATTACCAGCCTCTGCATTAAAGGGATTGTCTCATCATGGACAATGGGGGCATATCGCTAGGATATGCCCCCATTGTCTTATAGGTGCGGGTCCCACACCTATATCCAGAACGCAGCTGCCCTTCATTCATTTTCTATGGGGCCGGCGAAAATAGCCGAGCACTGGCTCGGCTATTTCCGTCAGCCCCATAGAAATGAATGGGAGCGGGGGCCACGCTTGCGCGGTGCGCTCCCATTCATTTCTAAGGGGAGCCGGCTTGGTGGTGGCCAGACCAGAGTCCTCCAGCCACCACCTTGCAGGGCTCCAGCCATGGGACCCGCACCTATAAGACAATGGGGGCATATCCTAGCGATATGACCCCTTTGTCCATCACGAGACAACCCCTTTAAGTATAGTGTTGGATGCGTCCAAAAGGCCCCATTCACACGGCCGTATTTTTGATGAGATCCGCATATTTTGCCTATTGGATGTGGACCCATTCATTTCAAAGAGGTCACAAAAAATGTAGATAGCACACCGGGTGCTGTCCGCATCTGTATGTCCGTTCCGCAGCCCGCAAAAAAGATAAAGCGTGTCCTATTTTTTGTCCATTTTGCAGGCAAAAATAGGCATTTTTACAATAGGTCCACAAAAAAATGGATGCAACATGGACGTCATCTGTATTTTATTTTTTTTGGATCTGCGTTTCACGGACTGAAAAATACATACGGTCGTGTGAATTGGGCCTGTGTATTAATTAAGGCAGAACAGTAGATACTAAGCAGGATTACAGTTTTTAAAAAGAAAGGGTTAAATGGGTTCTCCGAACTACAGATACTGATAACCTGTCCTCAATGTCAGATCGTTGAGGGTCTGACACCATGCACTCCTACTAATCAGCTGTTTTTGGCAGAAGCGGCACCAGAACCTAACAGTGTATGAAGCAGACAGCTCCGCAGACTGTGTAGTGGCCACGTCAGGGTACTACAGCCCCGCTCCCATGAATGTGTTCAGAGCTGCAGTGCGCCTGCGCTGGAAACTACACAGTGTATAGAGCCTTCAGCTATCACTCGGTCAGTGACAGCCCAAAACAGCTGATGGGCGGGGGTGCTGGGTGTCAGACCTCCAACAATTTGACGAGGATAGGTTATCAATATCTGTAGCTCGGAGAACCCTCAGAGACACCAATGCACGGTGGGCGGTACAGCTGTGGAGGTAACAGTGCACAGGTCCTATAAAGGACCTATGCACGATTCCCCTTGACTGTGCCGCCCAGTGCGCTCTACTTCTGGGGCCGCTATACCACCTGCATGGGGTAGAAGAACGTCCACACTGGGCATAGTCGCTGCAGATTGCTGCCATGGATTAGCTAGAAAAAGAATACTGGAGATGAATCCAGCAGCATCCACAGCGTATGACGTAAGGCCAGTACGCCTCACTTCACTGCGCATGTGCCATGAGAAACATGTGGATGGCATAAGGTAGGATAGAACATTATTGGAGGGTTATATCATCGTTAGCAAAAGCCTCCGGTTCATCCATATAGGAGAGACACACGGTACAGGCAGGGGCGTAACTACCATAGCTGCAGACCATGCTATAGCTATGGGGCCCAGGACAAGAGGGGGCCCAGTCTTAGTTGGGATCATCTCCTCTTCTACTGGAGGTGAAAACTTGGTCAGGACTCTACCCTCTAAAGGAACAACTTTTAGTAAATGAGACAGTGGAAAAATGGCCCAAGTGTCATTGAAAAGGGTTTAGGTAGAAACCCTTCTGTCCTGTGTGGGGGGTCTGGTGTGATCCTTGCTATGGGGCCCTTACTTCTCTATGTACACCACTGGGTACTGGTATGTGGCAGCCCTGCAATGTGACTGTGTGCACGGCCCTTAGGAACGTACCTTGACTTGTTTCTATGGAGATGGCAATGCTTACAGAGTATGGAGTATGACATGTCTGCCCCCTGCTGGCAACAACTAAAATGATCAGAAATATATAAATACAAATATGTAGGTTTTCTATGTTTTTTAAACATAACTGTAGAACTGCATTTCATAACAGGAAGGTTGAATTGATGATAACCGCAAAATTACTTTGAAAATGACTTAAGGCTGGGTTACACCTGATGATTTTTCGGTAGATGATCGCTAACAAGCGTCCGGCACTCCAGCTGTGGTGAAACCACAACTCCCAGCATTCATTTCTATGGAGTTCTGAGAACAGCCAAGCAAGTGTACATCTTGGGAGTTGTAGTTTTACCACAGCTGGAGTGCCGGAGGTTAGCCATCACAGGTCTTGGGCCTCATTCACACGTCAGTGTTTGATCAGTGATTTCCATCAGTGATTGTGAACCAAAACCAGGAGTGAGTCAAAAAAACAGAGCGGATGGAAATCTTTCCATTAGGGCTCATGCACATGAGCGTGTGTGTCCCGTGCCTGTGCAGTGGATCCCAAATAGTGGTCCACAATACACAGGCACAGTCCGTGTGCACGCCATTTGCAGATACAGACCCATTGTCTTGAATTAGTCCATAATCCGCAAGAGACAGTCCGCACCGCAAAAAAAATAGGACATGTTCTATTTTTTTGAGGTGGGAAGGAACGGATCAAAATCCCACGGAAGCGATTCGTACTGCTTCCACTTCAGATCTTGAGGATTGTGGACAGATTCAAGTCAATGTTTGCGGTCCACAATATGGGCACAAGGCACACACGCTCATATGGATGAGCCCTTACAGTGCAGGATCCACTCCTGGTTGCCCCTTAATAGTACAACCCTTTAAGTGTTTACTGTGAGCCGTAGGTCACCTGAAATCCACCAGTTCTTATCAGAGGCCCAGGAAGCTGCTCCGCCTGCTTTACACTGCAGCTCTGCTTTTTCATAGTATTAGCTTTGTGTGCATGCAAGCAAATCTATAAAAAACGATCACCTGCCTAATGACACAGGTTCCCCTTGTGACGCTCTGATATGGCTCTCTGCTGGTGTCCTGTGGTACACTGCAAGGTGTGGTCGTCACAGATGGGGGGGAATTATAAGGCTTTTTTGCAGTGGAACCAGGGGTGCACCACCAATGAGGCCAGGTGAGGCGATCACCTCAGGCAGCACCAGGTAGGGGCAAGGAGGGGGACAAGGCCATGGGAAATGAGCGCTTTCATTGTGTCAAAGGGGTTAGGTTAAGAAATTGGCATGGGGGGTAGTTTTAGTTTACGCCTAAGGCAGCAGAAAGGCTAGGTGTACCCCTCAGTGGGTCAGGCCATTACCCTGCTGAAAACAGCCACTGCCATTAGGGGGCACTCCTGCCATGAGGGGAAGGGGGGGGGGAGTTACTTCCTTGCACCACTTTTAGTAGAGACCTGAACCAGTCCTCTAACCACCACAATTTGGCCCTCCTGCTTGCTCATGTTTCCTGCTTCCTCATGTCCACTACATGAACTGAACGCCCCCCCCTCACAGGCTCCATTGCCATGAGGTACTCCATACTATTCACTCCACTTGTTATGTTATGGTTATTGTGCACAACATTACAGGGACGGCTGGGCCATGTCACACGAGTGAACGCGCTGAGACGTATAGTTCTACAGCTGCATTATTTGCTCCCCACTTCTCAGAGACTACACCGCCCGCGCGCACATCCTGAGGGGATCCTGGAGGGGCGGGGTTAACCTTTCCAGACCCCGCCCGTTCGCCGGGCTGAACACACCCACTTCACCTCCCATCCGCGCATGCTCAGGGCGCTCAGTGCTTCACCACGAGGGTCTGCATCTCTACTTCGCACTCTTCCTCGTCCCGCACCATCGGAGTTGTGTGGCCCCGAGTCTCCCCGCTCCGTGCAGCCAGCATGCCGGCCCAGGTCCTCAGCGGGAAGGTAGTCTCCGGGTAAGTGCACCATGCCCGGGGTAGGAGGAAGAACTCCACCCCCCCTCCCAAATCAGTCCTGGCAGTGGAGGGGTTAATAAAACACGTGCTGGTGATCTATGAGCAGTAATGCTTTACCACAAAGGGGTTAATACATAGTTGCCAAATTGGGTGATGCAGATGGGGCACAGTACAGAATGGGTTAATCCAGGGGGGTTGTTTTTTGTTTTTTTTTAATAAGTGTTAGGAAGTATCTGCACCCTGACAAATCTGGTGTCTAGGCCAGTGACAGCGAGTTGTCAGAAGTCCAGCGGCCGTCAGCAGGAGGTTTGTTGTAGTTGCACCTGTCATTTCACAGCTGGATACAGCAGTGCTGAGGGTTTGTTACAATGTATCAATATGGAGGGCATTTATATAAGAGGACTGGATATAATTGTAACAGATCTTCAGCTGCGAGCAGGAAAATATTTAGTGCCAGTGTATACAGAGGATCACAGCTGGAGGTTTGTTAAAATTGCTTCTGCTTCTGTCATTCCACAGCTGAATACATCAGTATTGGATGCAATTGTAACAGACCTTCAGCTGCGAGAAGGAAAATATTTAGTGCCAGTATGTACATTGGATTGCAGCTGGAGGTTTGTTATAATGTATCAGCTTGGAGTGCATTCATATAAGAGGACTGGATGCAATTGTAACAGACCTTCAGCTGTGAGCAGCAAACTATTTAGTGCCAGTGACTGTGTACAGAGGATCATGGCTGAAGATTTGTTACAGTTGCATCTTCTCCTGTCATTCCATAGCTGAATACATCAGTGCTAAGGGTTTGTTACAATGTATCAGCGCGGAGTGCATTCCTATAAGAGAACTGAATGCAATTGTAACAGAACTTCAGCTGCGAGAAGGAAAATGTTGAACACCAGTGTGCACAGAGGCTTACGTCTGTAGGGGTTGTTCCAATTTGCAGCATGCAGAAATCTTGAAAAGCGGTAAATATGATGTATATGGTGCTTAATATTTTGAACAGTCTCCTGATAAGCGGTTTGGTGCAGAGGGGGTTAAACACTGGCCATACCAAAGTAAGGCCGACCCTGCCGACTGGCCAACCACTTAGTGAGTTTGGAGGGTGTCCTGACTTTCTCCCAATATGTCCAATCCTTCAAAAAAGATGGCTGTTTTCTTCTAGAAACACCGCCACCCCTGTCCACAGGTTGTGTGCGGTATTGCAGCTCAGCTCATTGGAGTCAGTGGGGCAGAGCTTCAATACTGCATACAATCTGTGGACGGGGGTGGCACTTTTTTTAATGTCCACCTGGGCCACTGATGGCATATTGCTAGGATATACTAGTTAGATCCTAGTTCCACGTC
Source organism: Rhinella marina (assembly GCA_900303285.1). Taxonomy (NCBI): domain Eukaryota; kingdom Metazoa; phylum Chordata; class Amphibia; order Anura; family Bufonidae; genus Rhinella; species Rhinella marina. Next base: position 1,088,912 of record ONZH01017253.1, on the reverse strand, counting down.
TGGGACCCCCCTCGAAGTGAACAGAGAGCAGCCGTCCATGGATGGCCACCCTATGTTCAGCGCTATGGGACTTCCGAAATTAGCCAAGCGTTTTCAGAACTCCCATACCAGTGAATGGGGAGCACCCGTGCATGTAGGTTCACCTCGGGGGCCCCATTCTGGACATAGGACTGGGTCCCAGAGGTGGGACCAGCACCTACCTGACGTTGATGGCCTATCCTAGCGATGGGAGATACCCCTTTACGTCTTCTCATGACAGATACCCTTGACCCCCTAAAGCATCAGTAACAGGGCGTTCCAGTTCGCACCGTTCTTGCGGTATAGTAAAGGGTTAAAAGTAAAGTGTTAATACAAGCAGTGTTGTCACTGTGCGGCATAGAACAGGTTAACTCCATCACGTGGACTATACCCGGATTTGTCTGTAAAGGCTTCAGGCTAAAAAGAAGAAGGCGCCCGCAGGAGTCCAGGGTCTCCCATCCCCCACCTGCTGCCTTCTGGTCAGGCAGGGGTTAAATATCTCGCGTTACGCTGTGGCCTTGCAGAAGTCCAGCGACCTGGAAGCAGAAGCATTAAACTTTACCCCTGTTACGAGGTGGCGTGGTGCCTGGCGATCACTACTCCTCCCGTGGGTATGGCGAGAAGGGGAGGGCACATGCCGCTTATCTCTATTTATTTTTTAATATGGATTGTGTTGCTGGCTGTGTAATGGGGGTCATTTTGGCACATCTGAGACCTACTGACCCCACAGTTATGTAATGGGGGTCATTTTGGCACATCTGAGACCTACTGACCCCACAGTTATGTAATGGGGGTCATTTTGGCACATCTGAGACCTACTGACCCCACAGTTATGTAATGGGGGTCATTTTGGCACATCTGAGACCTACTGACCCCTCAGTTATATAACGGGGTCATTTCGGCCCCGCCGTTCATTGAGCAGACGCCGTATTCTGGGAGTCACCTGACCTGCGATTACATAATTGGAGCAGATGTGATAATTTTTGGCATTATAATACAATTTATTATCAGATCTAGCGAGTAAGGGCATCCGTAGGCCTTTAGCTTTCAGCCTTATACACATGCACACTCTGCGTGGCCAAGCATGCATGTGCGGTCAGTGGGGAGGAGGGAATGAGCTGCTGCAGGGGATTTTATCCTCTGTCTGTTCCACCTGCACTCCGTCGCCAATTTGTTTCCAACAATGATGTTTTTTGACTATCCTTCCAAAAAATAGAAAATCTGGCAAGGTCTTCATACACCACGGCTCCTCAAGCCACAGAGCAGCGTTTCAGGGGACACGCCCCCTTTGTCAAGCACATGTCCTCATCTCTAGGAGGCCGTATTTATCTCATTTCTATTTAAGAAATACGGCCTCCTAAGGATGGTGACGTGCTTGACAAAGGGGCGTGTCCCCCGATATGTTGCTCTTCATCTGTGTGCAGTATTGATGCTCCAGCGCTTGTGGATGTTACTGTATGGAAACGGCGACTGACTGCACGTGGATTGTAATGATGGAGACGTGGCAGTCTGAACATGGCAGAAAGGATTTATTATTATTAATTTTGGAATATCAAATGGATTTCAATCTATTTGGTCTGTGGAATTCATGTGTGAAAGTGCAAGTTTCTGATAACCCCACTTGAATGCCGCATCTCCTCCCCATCCTCCTTAGTCACGTGAGGAAATTGGCGGCCTCGTCGCCAGAAACTAAGAGCCCCGGGCAGCGATGCATGCAGCCAGTATGCATGATTGGATTTGAACCTAGAACCCCAGCGCTGCAACCTAAGAACAAAGGATTGGGCATGTTGAAATCCAACATGTCCAGTCCTGCAGCACCTGCCATCAGGAATAGTTGGGGGGACCCCATACACATTAGATAAGTGACCAGTTCGGCATCTCACTTTAAAGAGAATCTGTCTCCTGACATTTAACGACTTGTTCCCCATGTAATAATCATTCTGCATCAATTCTTATGACCTCTATGATGTCCTATTGAAGGTCCAGATGGGTGTTACCAGTTATCCAATCAGTGCTCACTCCTAACTGCCAATGCCCATCTGGACCTTCGTTGCAATCTGCTATCAATTCATACACCACTTCTAGTAGGAATAATAGAGGGACAGCACAACATAGTCATAAGAATAGATTCCACAGAATTATTACAAACTGGGAGTGCAAGTAGTTACTAAACCAGACCTGTCAGGAGAGGTGAGAGGTCCTCTTTAAGCGAGCAGCCCCACCAGTAACAAGTGGTGATGATTTCCAGCAAACCCATTATTATGGGCCCCCGATACAGTGTCCATATAGTGTCACCTTTACTAATACAGCCTGCTCTCATGTTCTTACAGACTTGTCCGAGAGCGTCTGAAGAATGAAGTTGCGGCCATGCAGGAGAAGTACGCCGGCTTCCGCCCAGGTCTGGCCATTCTGCAGGTTTGTGGAGTGGTTGCTTTCGTGCATGTTTTGTGCCGCCATATTGGATGAAGGCCCATACCGGCTTGTGATCCTGCAGCTGACAGGAGGAGACTAAAGCCCACCTGATGGGTCCTCCTGCATCCTGAGAATACGGGGGCAGAAGCACTGATTCAGTACCGCGTCCCCTGCAGAATTTTTCCCTGCAGAGCTGCGCCCCAGCTGCCCTCTGTACAAGTAAATGGGGCCACACTGAACTGGTGCCTTTATTCTCAGGATATTTGGGGGGGCCCAGCGGTTGAACTCCAGAGTTTAGAAAGTGACGGCATACACTAGGAAGGGAATAACCCTCTAGATCAATATCTTATCTGGGTGTAAGATGGTTATCAACCAGCACGGCCGCCGGTACAGCCCCCCATGGGGTACGACCACTCTTTCTTAGGGTCTTGAATGTAATGTTGTCTACCTAGGCACCAGTATGGGGGTCCACTATGTTATCCTCTGTCCACAGGATTAGCTATTAGGCTCCCTTTGGAGACCCTTGAAATGGATGGAGTGGCAGGCTGAGCATGCATGTCTTCCTCTCTACGGGTACGGCGCTCAAATATTCTCAGATCTCCTATAGAAATGAACGGAGAAGCAGTTTGCATGTCGGACCTGCTGCTCCCTTTCTTTTCGGGGGTACCCATTCTCATGATCTTTGGGGGGGGTCCTAGCAGTCGCACCCTTGTCAGTCCAGTAGTCATCCACAGGATAGAGCAGGGATCTGCAACCTTCAGCTGCTGCGGAACTACAACTCCCAGCATGAACACTTGCTCAGCAGTTCTTGTAACTACCATAGCAGTGACAGGAGGATTCTGGGAGTTGTAGTTTCAGAACAGCTGGAGTGCCAGGAAGGGGATAAGTTGTAACAACAAGAATAGCACTGGGGGCACTCGGTGACCACCCCTGTAGGAGGACGTCCATTGCCATCTCGACATCACATTGGAAACGTATCTGAATCTGTTTCTTCTTCATCCTCCAATAGGTGGGAGACCGAGACGATTCTAACCTGTACATCAGCGTGAAGCTGAAAGCCGCTGCCGAGGTAAGGACGAGTAATCTTCGTTTTTATTGTGTATGCCAGTCTCTCCGCTTTCTGCTTCAGATGAGTCTGTCCAGGGCAGTGCCAGCATGTGGGCTCTCTCCCTGCATCTGACCTCTGGGACCCCCACTGATCCAGTGAATAGAGGGTCCCTTTCACTGGTTTGTCCAGCCTTGAGACGCCCCAGCCGCCCACTCTGCAGGGGACTCCAGTGCGACCCAGGAGCACCATTTTCTAGAGGGCTATCCAATCCTTATAATGACCCCCAGAGTGCCCGGGTCCCTCCTCTAAAGCATCCTTCTGGATCACTGCATGACCGCTGCAGCCTCCCTAGCATCGCGGATGGCGCCATCATTTTTCATTACTACCTACAGTAAGAATACACTCGCCTGCATCCCGTCACTCTGTATGTCCAGATGGGGACACATGCGCCTCTGACCCCAGCTATGACATGGCCTCAAGTAGCACGTCGTTTTTGGGCCATGTGCCGGTGCTGGGGATTGCAGCGCACACGAGGAGCACAGTCTGGACTCTTTGCGCTGGAGCGTGTGTGTATTTTACTTTATGTAGACCACATTCCAGCGAGTAATGAAAACTGTATTTTGGAGTTGGGCCCCTTTAAGTGCAACCCAAAGATAAACCTAACGTAATGGCTAATGGGGGGTCCCAGAATTTCAAATACCCTCTAATCCTAAACTGATGTAAACCCTTAGGGCTCATGCACATGACCAAATAAAAAAAAAAAAAGAAATGCAAAAAATACAAATGCCATCCATGTGCATTCCGTATTTTGCGGAACGGAACAGCTGGCCCCTAATAGAACAGTATTATACTACATACAGTATTACACTGATATACATGATTTTATGTTCTGTATCCGTGCTGTGGAGCAGCGATCTGCATATAGTAACTCTCCGACTGTCCTAGAACTACAACACCCAGCATACTGGGAGTGTGAGATCTGCCACAAACCACTACTGGAAAGTGGAAAGCCAGTACCAGTAGTGGTTCAGGGGACCTGCTGCATCCCGTCTCTACGTCTCTAGCTCTGGTTACCTTCCTGCCTATACTCTATTCAGGTAGGTGTTTGTCCTGCCATAGGATGGACACCAACCCGATCTGTTATACGATCAGGTAGGTATTCACGTTCTGCTGCAAAAACTTCCAGGTATCTCCTGCGCCCGGGGCTTTCCAGGTCTTATTGTGTACGAGAGATTGAGGGACGTCCTTCGGTCCTGTCTGTAGCACAAGGGTCAAGGCACAACTTCGAAATAACCGCGATTGTCATCTTACACGGAGCAATAAACGTGTCATTAACCTGTTTATTACATGTAGTCACATAGCAATCCAGGGTGAGAGAATCGGCTCAGACGTGAGCTGCTCAAGTACATCAACCCCCTTCAGCATACGACACTTAAAGCGGTATTCCAGTAATAATTACATTTTATCTAATGTCGCAGCCTCCTTCCCGAAACAGAAGGTTAAAGGGGTTTTCCAGGAGTTTTTTTTTTTTTTTTCCTTTTCTGATCGGTGAGGGTCTGACACCCGGGACCCCCGCCAGTCAACAGTTTTAGAAGGCAGTAGTGGCGCAGCCGTCTTCAAATTTTCCCAAGCCAGTGACGTCACTTCCATCAGTCACATGGCCTAGGTGCAGGTCAGCCCCATAGAAGTCAGTAGGGCTGAGATACCAAGAACAGCCACTATACAATGTATGGCAGTGAGCACGCTGAGCTGCAAGAAGGGCGTAGCAATACTGCAAACAACTTCTCAAACTGCTGATCGTCGGGGCTCCCAGGTGTCTGACCCCCCCCCCACCAATCAGATACTGATGAGGATAGGTCATCGGTAACAAAAATAAAACTTGGAAAACCCCTTTAAATACTTGCTTACTCTCCACCTCCGCACTGCCGGCGGTGCATGGAGATGGTTACTTGATCCGCTGCAGCCAATAACTGGCTTCAGCAGTGATGTGGCCAACAAGCAGCACCAGTTATTGAGACCACCTCACAGGTCAGGAAGTGATGACATACACAATGGTGGAGATGCCTGAGGATGAATTGATTGCAGGGTTTGACTCAGTCTTTGTTCTTTTTCTAGATTGGTATTAACGCCAACCATATCAAGCTGCCAAGGACTGCGACAGAGGCTGAGGTAACCGGGACTATGCAAGATTGTCTGTGGTGCTTTCAGTCACCGAAACTGTCCAGATCATCTAAACTTCTGACTGTTGAGGAGAACTATCACTCCAGCCTAGTTTTACACAGCGAGCGGCATGTACCCGAAAACTAAGGGCCTCCAACTGCTGCAAGACTACAACTCCCAAGCTATGTTGTCATTGCCTTGTGCTGTTGGAGGAGCATGCTGGGAGTTGTACTCTCCTAACAGATGGAGAGCCACAGCTTGGGCACTGCTGTAATCCATACACCATTTTCCAATCCTCTGCAGACGAGTGTTTTTCTCTGTGTCCGGTATGGGAACGCAACCAAACGGAACGGAATGCATTTTGGAGCATTCTGTTCAGTTTTGTCCCCATTGACAATGAATGGGGTTAAAACGGAAGTGTGAGGTCCTCTGTCGTATCTTAATACCGGAAAAGTTAAAAGCAAGTGTGAAACTAGCCTAAGCTGTAATGATCCCATGCAACCACAAGGGGGGCCTGGTGGTATTATGTGTGGTTTGTTCATATGGTCTGCGGTATGGGCCAAGTACATCCGTCAATGTCTCCGGATAACAACCCCCAACGTGTATTTTATTACCTCTGTATTGTAGGTGCTGAGCAGAATAAAGTCAATTAACGAGGATCCAGCGCTTCATGGGTTAATCGTTCAGCTGCCCCTGGATTCAGAGCACAAAATTGACACGGAGAAGGTCACCAACGCTGTATCGCCTGCCAAGGATGTGGACGGGTGAGTCCTAACAATGCAGTGCTGAAATGTGTAAGGGTGGGGGTCATGATCAGCACTGATTGTCAGACCAAAACCAGAAGGACCTCAGGACAGGTCGTCAGTGTCTGATCGGTGGGCGTCCAACACTGTAGCACTGCCATAGTACACCAAGCACAGCACCATACATTGTATAGTGGCCATGCTTGGTATTGCAGCTCAGGCCCATTCAATTGAATGGCACTGAACCTCCATAGAGGCCACGTGACGTCACAGACCAAGGATGTGGCACCTCCCTGATCAGATGTTGATGACCTACTCTAAGGATGGGTCATCAATATTTAAAGGGGATGTCTCCCTTCAGCAAGTGGCATTTATCATGTAGAGAAATTTAATACAAGGCACTTACTAATATATTCTGATTGTCCATATTGCCTCCTTTACTGGCTGGATTCATTTTTCCATCACATTATATACTGCTCGTTTCCATGGTTTCGACCACCGCTGCAGCGCAGATACGAGGTGGCCGTGACGGCAGCTGCTGTGGATGCGTGCATATACGCGCTCTCACAGTCCTGGCCACCAGAGAGGCTGGCACTCTCCTATAGTGTACAAGCACGACCACCACTGCTGGATTGCAGGGTGGTCGTAACCCCTGGAAACGAGTAGTGTATAATGTGATGGAAAAATGAATCCAGCCAGCAAAGGAGACAATATGGACAATCACAATACATTGTATTAACTTTCGCTACATGATAAATGCCACTTGCTGAAGGGACACAACCCCTTTAACTCCCGGTAAACCCTTTGTCATGTACAGCCCCTTAGTAAAACATGAGAAGACCCTGGATTTCCATAGAAGCCGCTTTAAGAAATGTTCCAAGGAAACTAGCCCTGCTTTTTGCCGTCTTGCCCGTTGCAGCAGTAGTGTGCATGTGAGCTGATGGAGGTTGTGTTTTGATTGCATTTTCTTCAATGTGATTTGTATTATTGTAGGCTAACCAGTATTAATGCAGGAAAGCTGGCCAGGGGGGACCTCGGAGATTGCTTCATCCCGTGTACACCTAAAGGATGCCTGGACCTTATCCGACAGACAGGTAGCGTTTTATGGACACCCTCCCTAACTGCATCTCCTACTGCAGAGAATGCATTAATATTAGTGGTCACCTTCAAAAGGATATTTTTATTTGAACCCCGGACTCCAATGCAATGCAATGCACCAGTGCTAATCACTGAGCCACAAATTCCAGGTGTGGGTCCCTCCTATCTCCAGAACAGGAACCCCCAAAGTGATCAGAGAGCAGCCGCATATGTGCAGCTATCCTCCATTCACCACTACAGGACTCCCAAAAATAGGCGAGCGCTGGCTCAGCTATTTCCAGCAGCCCCTTAGCGATGAATGGAGAGGTGGGCGCACATACGCGATGCACTCACCGTTCACCTTCAGAAAATAGGCGAGTGCACTTGTTCATCTTTTTCTGGAATTCCTATAGGAGAGCATGCTGCACGTGCGCTGTGTGCCCTCCTTCAATTCGGGAGCCCCTTTCTCTAGATAGGTGCGGGTCCCACTTCCTAGCAATGTGCCATCAATGTCCCAGATTGGCCACCTCCTTTAAAGAGACCTGTCACCACTCCTGACATGCCTGTTTTAATAGCTTCATGCATTCCCCATGTAATAACAATTCTGGAGCATCTGTTCTTATGTCTCTATGTTGTGCCATTCCTTTATTATTTCTACTAGAAGTTATGTATGAATTGCTAGCAGTCTGCAGTAAGGGTACAGAGGGGAGGTAACCAGTTGGGGGTGTGTACCTACACAGTCTGAACATGGCAGCACTGACTGGATAGAGGGAGGCTGTGCATGTACACACCCCCAACTGGTTACCTCCCCACTGTACCCTTACTGCAGACTGCTAGCAATCCATTCATAACTTCTAGTAGATGTATATATATTTCCATGATGTATATTTGTCATGGGAATTATGTCGTTCACACAAATTGACGTAAATCTACGAGGTTGAAGATGTGGGCTCCAAAGTTTTGCCCGCGCTATACTCTAACAACAGGGATCGGAGAGAACCCCATTTCTGCCTAACCCTTACATGCCTCAGTCATTAGTAAATGCGACATCTTAGTGGTTAAAGAGGGGGGGCTCTCTGTCACACCAATAGGACCAAAATTTCACAGTGGGTCCATTTCTTGCCCCTTTTTTTCGGGCAAGAATAACCCTTTCTATTGACAGGAGCGAGAATTAAATGGAAGGCACACTGAAGCGATCTGGTTTTCAAAGATCCGTTTGTTTAGCAGACGAAAAATCTTATACGGACGTGTGCATGAAGCAGTTAACAAGTCGTATGTGTGCAGTAATGCTGCCAATAAAAGCAGCGACTCGTCCTGCAAAACATATAAACTTTCACACAGCTCCACTCGACAAGAATAAAAAGTTATGACCCTTAGACTATACAGTACCAACAACAAAAAACAAAGGTTTTTATTGTGTAAAAGTAGTGAAACATAAAAAACTGTGTACATTTGTTATCGCGGTCGTCCTGTAGACTTGCAGAAGTTAACGTGTATTTTTATACTGCAAAGTGAAGCCGTAAAAGAATAAAATCCAAATAGTCCTAAAAAAATTTTCTATGCCCTCCCCCCCCCCCCCCAAAAAAAAAAAGTTTTAAATATTTTAAATTGTATGAACTACAAAACGGTGCCATTTAAAAATGTAACCAGTGCTGCAAAAAAATAAATCCTTAGACTATACAGATGGAAAAATACAGACATGACTCTCGAAAGGAAAAAAAACGCTATGCCCTAAAGGCCCAAATAGGCCGCGTCCTTAAGTGGTTAATAAGTTACCGCCATAAACTGAAAAATATGTAACAAAGTATTGGAACAGGTAATAATGGTTTATATGGATAGAAATAACCTGCAGTTCATGGACCATGTGGTAAAGTCCAGATGGGTGGGTTGCCAGTGTGTGGGGTAAGCCAAGTATTGTACCCCCCAATCAATGGATACGCCCCTTTCTATGGAACAACGCCCCACAGTATGCCAAGACCAAAATTACCAATAATAACACTATATAAAGGCCAGATAATACCGCTCTACCCTGACCATACCCATTTTGGTTGCAATAATTGATAATCCCGTTAAGGTTCACAATCACAGGTGAAGTCTCCTATGACGGGAGTTCTTCCTCAATCTTGCCCAGATCACTATGATGACTTCTCCTGACCACAACTTGTTTCTGCATAATTGTATACACATAACACAACTAATCTAATGCCTCCTTTTATGCCACCATTCAGTAATCATCCCCCTTTAGACCCCAGTCCTAGTCAGTGGTACTTTCTGTTTAGATCCCAGTAGTTTTAATACCCCCGGTGGCGCCCTCTGGACATAGGATACCCCCGGTGGCGCCCTCTGGACATAGGATACCCCCGGTGGCGCCCTCTGGACGTTTTATCCGTTCTGCTGATTACTTCTTTTTTTGTCTGTTTGCAATATCCAGGAGTGCAGATTGCAGGGAAGAGAGCGGTGGTCATCGGGCGCAGTAAGATTGTGGGAGCTCCTATGCACGACCTGCTGTTGTGGAACCACGCCACAGTCACCACCTGTCACTCAAAGACGGAGGCGCTCAGCGAGGAGGTAAGTGCTCGGCCCGGAAGGACGAAGAAGATGCGAGTTCTGTGTGGATCCTTACGCTCGTGTTCACACTTAGTACTTGATTAGCTCTGGAAACATGGCACCAGGACTAAAGCACCTCTCCTATTATCAGGTGAGCAGAGCGGACATTCTTGTGGTGGGCGCCGGTAAACCAGAGATGGTTAAAGGCGACTGGATCAAGCCCGGCGCCATTGTAATTGACTGCGGCATTAACTATGTACCAGGTAAGGGATTGTAGCAGAGTTCAGAAGTCAGTCATATTGGCCGCTTCTTGCGATACTTCAGCCTTAGGGCTCATGCACACGACCGTATGTATTTTGCGCTCCGCAAAAACCAGATCCACAAAAAATATGGATGACGTCCGTGTGCATTCCATATTTTGCAGAATGGAACATCTGGCCGCTAATAGAACAGTACTGTCCTTGTCCGTAATGCAGACAATAATAGGACATCTTTTATTTTTTTTTTTTACCGGAACGGACATACGGAAACTGAAATGAATGGTTCCGCATAGGTCCGCAAAAAAAAAAACTGAACGGACACAGAAAATACGTTTGTGTGCATAAACCCTTATCCTAAGGGCTTGGTCATCCGCAAAACACGGATGCCGTCCGTGTGCCTTCCACAATTTGCGGAAATGGACGGGCGGCCCATTATAGAAATGCCTATTGCCTGTAAAACGGACAATAGTAGGACATGATCTATAATTTTTGCGGGACCACGGAACGGAGCATATGGAGTGCTGCCTGCATCTTTTGCGGCCCCATTGAAGTGAATGGGTCCACACCCGAGCCGCAACCAAACCACGGTCGTGTGAATGAGCCCTAAAGGTGATCCTTTCCGATAATCTAATCTTAAAGGGGACACCAAGCTAAATAGATTGCCATTGGTAGAGATTGGACGACCTTTGGTTTGCAACACAGAGGTACAGCTTATCGCCCTGAGAACTAAAAGGATTGGGCATGTTGAAAAACAGCTGCCCAATCTATTTCTCTGCAAGCCACGTTCAGACACGTGGGACAGTCACTGCAGAAAATCTGCCACGTGTGACTTCGCCCTGCATTGTAGACGTTTCTAACCATTGTCTCTTTCCATTAAGACTCCACCAAACAGTCGGGTAAACGAGTAGTTGGGGACGTAGCCTACGAGGAAGCAAAGGAGAAGGCATCCTATATAACTCCGGTGCCCGGTGGGGTGGGCCCTATGACGGTAGCCATGCTGATGGAGGTTGGTAGAGAATGCTCTCGGTGCACGTTTTATCTGGGGTGAAGGAATGTACAATGGACGCCCCCTCTTTCTGTTTGTCTTGCTATTGTAGAACACGGTAGAGAGTGCGAAACGTTACGTGGAGAACTATCAGCCGCAAACGTGGAACATGGAGTACACCAAGCTCCAGGTGCAGACCCCTGTACCCAGGTATGTACGGTGGTAGATCCTGCATGGCGGTGCACGTGCCGGGTGCAAATCCTGAAGTTTCCAGTGTGTATCGAAACTTGGGGATATGCCCCTATTGTCTGTGATGGGAATACCCCTTTTAGCCGCTGCTGGAGGTATTTAACAGCAGCTTCCTCTTCCTACTGAGAACACATGCTTGCTGGACGGAGCCAGGAATGCATGTGTTTGAGGGCATCTGATGGCTGTCGGCTGAATGGATAATTTTTCTAGATGTTCTATGGACAGTGAGGGAAGTAGACGTCTCGCCCCCACCTCCTGGTATTTTACTACTACTGTATCCCTCTCCTCTCTGTTTTACACTAGATGGATTTTTTTCAGTGACTGAGGTATAACAGGGTTGTCCATGGCATGCATGTTTGAAAAAGTCAGATGTAGTGTAAAATAAAAAAATATTAAAAAAACCTAGTCTCCTGCCACTCATCTGATGGTCCCTAGTGATCTCTATGTACTTTTGTGCGGATGATCATGCGCCGCCTACTCATGTGACTGGTGCAGTGAATCGGTGACCACAGCAGTCTGGTGCCAAACATACAGAAGAGGGTGCTGAGGCCATTGATTGGATATAGCAGTCATGTGGTTAGGCGGTGCGAGATCTGCTGGCCAAAAGGATACAGAAAGCAGTGGGGACCATCCAATCAGTGGCGGGGGACTAAGAGGTGAGGATTTAATTATTTTAAACCAGTCCCTGCCTTTTGGGAAAAAAAAAAAAACCTGGACAGCCCCTTCAGACCTCCTCAGTAACCGAAAAGTCCTTCTAGTGTAAAACAGTAGAAGTCTGGAGAATGAGGAGGGGGGGATGTTTTCTCAGAGCCCAGTGCTAAACAGTGGCAGAGAAAAGTGCCGTTACATGGGAAAAATAGTAACAACAAGTAACAATGCGTAGAAACCGCACGGGATATCCAAATCATCATTTCTTTAAAGGGGTTAATCCATGAATTAAAAACATTTTGTACTCGCACAGCGGGAAGACTTTCTTCCCTTTCTGTGGGTGGGCAGCAGGTCTTCAAGCACCTACATCTCCCAGGATGCATTGCAATTAGCTCTTGTTAACCGCTTCCTCCCCTGCCTAGAAAATAGTCCCTCACGTACAGCCCCAGAGATACATATAGTAAGTAATGCCTCCACAATTTCTAGCTAGAAGTGTGTGGGGGGGGGGGGGTAAATGAATGAAAGGTTCACTTAGGAGATCACTACAGCAGGGGAGGGAAAGGAGCAGGGAAGCTACTGAGCATGTCAGTCCACCTCTGAATGCAAGAGAAAGTGGACCAGAGGGATAAACAGCAGGGGGTGCTATCACAGAGGAAAATGTAATGTATGTAAAGAAACCTAACCATTTTATTACATGTATATAGCAGTAATACTTTATTTCAATGCTCTATTCATGACATAGTGATATATTTTGTGGGATAATCCCTTTAATCCATGGATTTGAGGACATTTTTGTCACCGCTTTGCTGTTTTTGATGTTGTGCTTTCTTTTATAGGTAGCTGATGTATTACCTTCTCGGGACGTCCTGTTACTGCCATGTTGTGCCTTCGTAGACCGTTCATGTTCACTCTGTATTACTGTAGCCGTCGCCCATAAAGTCTCACAAATTCCGATGTATTTTTATGAAAGTCATACTTTTCGTCTGCTCCTGCATGTTCTTTGGCCATGGCTTTGTTTTTTGGTTGTTGTTTTTTTTTTTGGGGGGGGGGAATTCCAGTAAATGTCAGGAAGAATGCAACTAATCGTTTTTTGTTGGTTTTTTTTTGCTATTTTTTTGTCTTATAAAAAGACCATGACATTCATGTTTTGTTTTTTAAAAAACTCCTTTTTTGCATTTTGTGGGGTTTTTTTTGTTCTGGGGAGGGGGGTGGGAGGGACCAAAAACATTTTGAAACGCTCTTAAAACGGCACTACAAAAATTGCAGTGTTTGCAGAGAGTTTTATAATTTTCCTATTGGCCAGAATGTCAAGTTTTTGCTCCAAAAAAAAAAGCCCCATGAAACAAAGTAGTGTGAAACCACCCTAGCAGTAGGATAGACATCACTCATAGATGATGGGGATCCAACACTGATCTGTTTGGGGGGGGGTGTGGACAGTGGTGCTCCAGGGAGCTCTGCACCTCCATTGCGCTCTGTACTTTTAGTGATGGGCGTGCCCAGGTATTGGGCCAGGGATACATCTCAAAGAAAAAAAAAAAGTCTCACCGTCTAGGATAGCAGTCATTTGACACTTTGACTAAAATTCAACTCGTTCCTCCCTCCAGTTCAGTTTTGTGTTTCCAGTACGTGCGCAGGTTACGGTGGATACACTTGCACTTTGTTCCTTAGGTTTCTTTTAGGCAAATGCTGTGTGAGCGCATTTTCCAACTGCACCACCCGGCCCTCCAGACGTTCTGCTGAAACTGAATTTGGTTAATTCTTAGGTTAAATGCACACGTTCAGGATTTATGTGCGGACAATCCGCACTGAAATCTGCAGGTGTTCTCATGGAAATCTGTGCGGTCAATCCGCATCGATTGGTGCGGATTTGATGCAGATTTTCTGCATGCAGATTTTACTCTCCCCATTGAAGTAAACGGAAAGAATCCAGACAGGAAAAATAAAAATAAATTCACATGCTGAAGCTTTTAAAATCCACTCTGAAAAAAATCTTCATCGTGTGCATGAGAATTTCAAATTCTCATAAAATACAATGTAAACGCAATCCTGATCATGTGCATTTAGCCTTAGCGTTCTATGTCAATTTTGGTTAAATTGTTACCTATGGTTGATCACCTATGAATAGGGGATAATGTAACCAGAATACCCCTTTAAGTTCCGTTCAGTTGATTTGTGAAGGGTATTAAATCTGCATATTGTACTGTAATATGGATGCAGCAGTTTGCCCACATTACAGCTCTCTTTACACCTTCATGAGCTACACCTAACTACATGTGAATACGTTTTAATAGAAAGCATACATATATTATAGGCTTGTTGAGATAAAGTAAGGTTTCCGCCAAGGTCATGATGAGAGTGAGGTTCTTCTCTTCTGAGGCTGCCGAGGGCGTGGAGCTTTTTATATTATTCCCTCTCCAGATAGAAAGGGAGCGTCTAGGGCAGTGATGGCTAACCTCGGCACTCCAGCTGTGGTGAAACTACGACTCCCAGCATGCTCCATTTATTTCTGTTGAGTTCTGAGAGCAGTCAAGCAAGGGGGGCATCTTGGGAGTTGTAGTTTTACCACAGCTGGAGTGCCAAGGTTAGCCATCACTGGTCTAGGGCCTACACATCACATTTATATTCTGCATCTACAAGGCTGGAACGTGGGCTGTACAGCAGCATCCTGACATTGCGCTCACAGGGGTCAGTGCGTGCTATTTCGGTAGCCTTCTCCAGGATGACCTGTAACCACAATGGGTCCCACTAGGGGACCGGCTTTGCCCCCCGCTGTGAAGGGATCTGTTCTTTCAGGCTCTAATGGTTATAAAAAAAAAAATTTCTGCTTAGAAATACTGGGGAAAAAAATAAATCTAAAGGACGGTCCGACTATTGTCAAAAATGCATGTCCAACTCCAGTGATACAGAGTGAACATCGAAAACGTGAACAAATCCTACACAGACGATAACCAACCGGATCAACATGGCAGCAGCAAGGAATATACCAGTCTGGATAACATCCAAGGGAATGCGTCATCAGAAAATGATCTATTGTTTAAATCACGTTTTTACGCTAAACATTTTTACAGGTTTTTTTTTCCCCCACATCACTGTTTAATAAAATTATATATAATCCTGCTATTTTCACACTGTCCACAAGGCCTAATGATAGGTGATAAGTTCCTATTTTCAGTAGCTACTATCATTATCACTGCAGGCAGGATTAGAATGACAGGTAACACCTCTCTATAGATAACACTGGATACGCTATTCACAATAGGTGATATCACAGCTTATCTGCTCCATCCTGACCTCTGCACAGGTCACAGAGCATGTGTAGACAGCTCTCTCATAGGTCAATGGGTCAGCTCCTTTCCATTGTGTCTATGGCCCATGTAGCTGCCCTCAAAAGACAGGAAGTCTAAGTCTAGATTCACATACTGTCCGTTTTTCATGGCCATTTTGCATCTATGTGTGCATATCCATTTTCTTGCTGTCTGTCCTTTTTTTTAATGGCAATTAAAAACAGATGAATTTCATTGGCTTTTTTTTCCCAACCCCTGCAGTGCCTTCACTGTATATATATTGAACCCCCCACTGTGCTCCCTAGACATGATTTGGTCCCCATAGTGCCCCCCCCTCCAGTATAAAGAGTGCCCCTATTAGTGGCTTTCGGGAATAATAATGCCCCCATTAGTGGCTCCCAGTACTAGTAGTACCGCCATTAGTGTTCCCAGTTATGACCTCATCCACTTGCACATGCAGAGACTGTCGCTCCTCACTTGATGCAGAAGGACCCGCTCTCCCAGATTGGTTACATCATCATGGCAGGAGTGCAGGTCCTTCTGCATCAAGTGAGGAGCAGCTGTCTCTGCATGTCCAAATGGATAAGTTGAGCAATTATTTTATTTTAACCACTAAAAGGCCATTTTCTTTTTTCACTAGAGTGCCTGTTTTTTAATGACCGTGAAAACGCCCAATAATAGGACATATCCTGTTTTTTGACAGCCGCTATTCACTGGCTCTTAGAAAAAAAACAAATGGGCATGTGAATGGCCCCATAGACATCAAATCATTCCGAAAAGAACCGTGTGAATGTAGCCTTAATATATTTTAGGCCTGGTGGCCAGTGCGAGTTTTTTTAAATTCTTTTAAAAAACTCACCAAAAATTCTAAAAAAAATTATTTAAATAATAGGTCAATTTCTGATGACATGTTCGAGTTAAATGCCTCCTTTATTCTATCACGTGGTTTTCTCTACATTGCAACTCTGTCATATGGTGTTTTTGTTTTTGTGGAGGGCGACCATCTTAGCACCCACAGACACCTAGATATACATGTGTATGTGACCTGGGTCGCTCCTGGAGCTCAGTCCCGCTCTCTTCTTCCCCTCTAGTGACATTGAGATCTCGCGTTCCTGTGTGCCAAAGCCCATTTCTCTCCTTTCGGAAGAGATCGGCCTGCGGTCAGAAGAGGTGGAGCTGTACGGACAGACTAAAGCGAAAGTCCTGCTGTCCACCATCAAACGTCTGCAGGGACAGAAGGACGGAAAATACGTGGTCGTCACTGGGTACTTGATTTACTTTTCCTTCCATGTCTGTAATATAGGAGGGGGGGGTGTAAAGCCGGTGGAACTACGACTCTCAACATACTTTCACAGATTGCTGCAGCAGAATAGGGGCTAACTTCACGAAACGTCATTACTGGTCACAACCAAGACAAGAGACCACTATGCACTGTGATGGGCAGCAAATCATCAAAAATACACCATAATTACACAAGAACAGGAGCCCAACTGTGCCACAGCTATAGAGAATGCGGAGGTAGCAGCGTGCCCAAGCCTTGGCCCTATATGATGACAGGAGTGGAGACCTTCAGCACTTTTTTTTTATTAATGGGGCTGTCCAGAATTAAAATAACATGGCTGCTTTCTTCCAAAAACATTGCCACCCCTGTCCGCAGGTTGTGTACGGTATTGCAGATCAGCTCCATTGACTTCCGTGAAGCCAAGCTGCACAGCCAGACACAACCCATGGTCAGGGGTGGTGCTGATCTGATATCGATTACCTTTCCTGACGATAGGCCATCAACATCATGTCCTGGAAATCCTCTTTAAAGAATGCTAACACATAAGGAACCTTCCAGTGCGTGGTCGATTAACTGAGCAAAAATATATCAAAGATCACTCCCATCATCTATCTATATACGGGACTGTAGCTATAACAAGGGAGAATCCTAGAGGAAAGAAGGTTTCTTTGCAAACATAGAAGAGGATTCTTTACGGTAAGAGCAGTGAGACTATGGAACTCTCTGCCTGAGGAGGTGGTGATGGTAAGTTCACTAAAAGAGTTCAAGAGGGGCCAGGATGTATTTCTGGAGGGTAATAATATTACTGGTTATAGTTACTAGAGAGGGGTCGTTGATCCAGGGAGTAATTCTGATTGGAGTCGGGAAGGATTTTTTTTTACCTTAAAGTGAGGAATATTGGCTTCTACCTAAGTGTATTTTTTTGCCTTCTTCTGGATCAACTTGCAGGATAACAGGCCGAACTGGATGAACGGATGTCTTATTTACTGTGTGAATATCTGTGCGGATGACATGGAGTCTGATACTGTTCTTCTCATTGTAATTTGCAGCATCACACCAACCCCGCTGGGTGAAGGAAAGAGCACCACCACCATTGGCTTGGTCCAGGCTCTTGGAGCTCATCTGAACCTCAATGTGTTTGCCTGTGTCAGACAACCGTCTCAAGGACCCACATTTGGAATTAAAGGTAAGTTAAAGATGTTTATTCCCATCTCAAATATTGATGGCATAACGCTAAGATAGTCAGATAGGCGTGGGTCCTATCTCCAGAACAGGGCCCTGAAGTGAAGTAGAGCACACTGCGCATGCACTGCATGTTCTTCCAACATGGATGAGCGAATCGGTTTCGGACCTTGCGCTGCGTGATTCAGAGGGACTGTCTGGGTGAAGAAGGAGATATGAACCCAGATAATCCCTTTAACAATTGTGTTCTCAGCAAACTAGTATCTTGTAAATAGTAAGGAACTGAGACATAAAGACAGAACATGCAGTGATCTCTTATCTTGTGTTGGGTGGAGATAATCTGGTTTAAGCGCTATTTTGCTCTGTTTATAGGGGGAGCCGCAGGAGGAGGATATTCACAGGTTATTCCTATGGAAGAGGTAAGTCCAGACTCCAGCTTTCCAAAAGGAAACCTCTGCCTGCCCTTAGATCTGTCACATAATTCACTGTCACTCGTCTATACAACAGAATGTCTGCTTTTACTTTTGTTTTTTACGTACTGTAGAGAAGCTTATGGGAAAACACTGCAGGGTATGCTGCAATTTGGAAAAAAAAAGCCATAGACCCAAAAAACACACTAAAAGTGAAGAAAGCAAAAAAAAAAAAAAGCATTGTTTGTGCTCTTTTTTTATTGCACTATAGATTTGCTGGTAACATCTAGCTGCAGTGGTGGTTTTTGCAATAAAAAATAGGGAAAAAGTCACAAAAATCATTGTAAATAAATGCTGTTTTTTTGTGGGGGGGATGGCAAAATTCTTTGTGTGAAACCACTTTGAATCTAGAATTTGAACTTGGAGCATTGTGAAACTGCATCATGACCCCATGAGGGAACCATGAAAATTGGTTGTAGCAGTTGATGTTAATGGCAGTAGTCAGGTGACTTCTTCCCAGTCAGATAATCCCTTTCATGCCTATGATTTTCAGTTTGCACTGTTTCCTATTGAAGTATTCCTCCATTGAAGTTTGAGGATATTGTCTTCGACTTTACTGTTTTCTGATGCTGTCTTAGAGCAGATCTCACTTCCAGTCACTGTGTTTACTTCCAGTTTAACCTCCATCTCACTGGGGACATACATGCCATCACCGCTGCCAACAACCTAGTGGCAGCTGCCATTGATGCCCGGATCTTCCACGAGCTGACACAGTCTGACAAGGTGAGAGGCTCATCTGGCAGAGCACGTATATCCACTGCCCAGCTACACTGTACGTATGGTAGAGCACGGAGCAGTCAGCATCCATGAGGATAATGAGCCGCGTACATCCGTCACCTGGTTATCTATGGTGTCTCCTATAGGGCTGTACAACACCCAGCACAAGGGTCTGAACAGTATGTATGGTAGAGCACGGAGCAGTCAGCATCCATGAGGATAATGAGCCGCGTACATCCGTCACCTGGTTATCTATGGTGTCTCCTATAGGGCTGTACAACACCCAGCACAAGGGTCTGAACAGTATGTATGGTAGAGCACGGAGCAGTCAGCATCCATGAAGATAATGAGCCGCGTACATCCGACACCTGGTTATCTATGGTGTCTCCTATAGGGCTGTACAACACCCAGCACAAGGGTCTGAACACAGAGGAAAGGAATTTATCAAGAACCCCTCCTTAGTTTTATTAATAAAAAATATCTAGAGGAGGTGACCTTTTTCTTGGGGTTTCTCCAAGACCAGGGACCCCTTTTAATATGGCCAGGCAGGGTGCAGAGATTAACCAAAAAAAAAGCTCACCAGGGCTCCAGTTCCAGAACGAAATTTGCATGAATGCCCATTTCCAAAAACTGGCGATGTGAACAAGCTAGCAATCAAGTTATAACCTGGGATGTAAATAACATATATGATACATCTTGAAATACATATTTAATACTTAAAGGACTACTCCGGTTGTTAGAGGTTATCCTCTATCCACAATAGAGCGGCCGGTCGCACATGTGTATTGCTGCTCCATTCATTTTTATGGGAGTTCCGGAGATAGCCGAGTACGGCGCTCCCCTATCTCCAGAATTCCCATAGAGATGAATGGCAAGGGGGTACAGAGCGCCCATTCTCGTGATCGGTGGGGGTTCCAGTGGTACGACCCCCCCCCATAAATCTGTTATCCCCTCTCCTGTGGATAGGTAATAACCTCTAACAACCAGAATACCCTTTTAAAGGGATTTTCTGGGTTTATTATGGTTTTTAGCAAATATGCTCAGGTAGTTGCAAACCTCGTGTACACCTTCCCTGTGTTTTTTTTATTTTTTTTAAATTTCAGTTCGGACTCTCCTGACCCGTTTTCACCATATTAACCAATCCTGTTTCCATCCTGTATGTAGCACTTCCTGTTGCCGTATCCAACCAAACCCATGATGCACCTGTCCTTCTTCTGCCACAGCTCCAGCCCCGCCCCTTACAACACTAAGCTAGTTTATAGCTCCTCCCACCCAGCTAGTTACATAGACCCTCCCCTATCACTGCCCAACCCAATGACAGGAAATAAGAAATTACTGCATGGACATGGTCATGTGACCACAGCCTGGAACGGGAGATAGGAGCAATAAAGGGAAAAGAAATACATTACAAAATGGACTATTTTAAAGGAAGTTGATGCAAACCTTCTGTAACAGGATGGATGCCTTTACCCTTAGACAAGTCATCATTCATTCTAACGAAGCGTAATTGTTCTCCTCCAGGCTCTGTACAGCCGGCTGGTCCCTTCCAGTAATGGAGTGCGCACGTTCTCCGATATTCAGATCAGAAGGCTTAAGGTGAGTTGGCCTCATTTTTTTAATGAACTTAATGACATATTGAAAGGACTTCTTTTTTTCCCTTCTTCTTTGAAGGTCTTTACTTTGCAGTGTGGAGCATGAAGCACCCAGCTAGTAAAAAATGTAGAAATGCTGGTTGATTTGGGGAAAAATGTTCCGCTAGAAAAACGAGTTACTTTTGTAATTTACTTTCTGTTGCAAAAATGCTGCCGTTGCAAGATTTTCCCTTTACTTCATTATAATGGCGCCCCCTGGTGTTTAATTTTTATATTAATGTGCACATCCACTTACTAACGGTCACACATGCTCAGTTACATCCTTCAACTGTCAACAACTTATATGTACCGTTAGAAGCTGTCATAGCTGCAGGGAGAGAAAGGACACACACCCCTGAGCTGTGATATGAAGAGAGCTGCTGCTGAAAGAATGCCCCTGAGAAAGGACACCCCCTGAGCTGCAGCAAAAAGGACACGCTGCCTGAGAGGAGAAGCCCCCTGTGCTGCAGCAGAAAAGACACTCCCCCTGAGATAGTATAGGCCCCCCGAGATAGGACACCCCCCACCCCACCCAGAGAGGACATGACCCCTGATCTGCAGCAAAAAAGACACGCTGCCTGTGAGGACAAGCCCCCTGTGCTGCAGCAGAAAAGACACGCCTCCTGAGATAGTATAGGCCCCCCGAGATAGGACACCCCCCACCCCACCCAGAAAGGACATGCCCCCTGAGCTGCAGCAAAAAGGACACGCTGCCTGAGAGAAGCCCCCTGTGCTGCAGCAGAAAAGACACTCCCCCTGAGATAGGACACCCCCCACCCCACCCAGAAAGGACATGACCCCTGATCTGCAGCAAAAAGGACACGCTGCCTGAGAGGAGAAGCCCCCTGTGCTGCAGCAGAAAAGACACTCCCCCTGAGATAGTATAGGCCCCCCGAGATAGGACACCCCCCACCCCACCCAGAAAGGACATGCCCCCTGAGATCCCCGCCAAGCTGCAGCAAAAAGGACACACTACCTGTGAGGACAAGCCCCCTGTGCTGCAGCAGAAAAGACACACCTCCTGAGATAGGACAGGCCCCTCTGAGCTGCTGCAGAAAGGACAGGCTCCCAAAGTTACAGCAGAAAGGACATGCTCCCTGAGATAGGACAAGCCCCCTGAGCTTCAGCAGAAAGGGCATGCCCCGGAGCTCCCAGTCTGAAATAAAGCAGGGAGATCTTCTGACATGTTGATTTTAGCAAATACTTGTATTCTCCATAAAATAATAATTATGGAGTGCCTTTTCTTACAACTCTTTTGGAGATGTTCCTCTTTTATTCCTCCTGGAAATGTATGACTAAATTGACTACTTGGTGGTACATATCTCCTTGTTGTAAAAAGAGTGTCCAATAGGCGCTGACAATGTCAGGCTTTGTAGGGACACACCTCGTCGACATCAGGAACGGCTAAGGATCTGTTCACACTTGCGCCTCTGTTGCAGTTGTCATCAGATTTGATGGGAGTAGTAGTCGGTTGTGGATACCATGATGGAACAGGATTACAGCTCTGCAGAAAAATAAGATCTACAGCCTCGCTGGTTGCTATGGATAACTGCACCTCTCCCTTTGCGCCAGTTTTGCGCCCCCGCACATCGCTGTCTAAATCCTTTAACAAAGCGCTGCCAGTTGGAGGTCGTCCCTGTTGGAAAGCTGTTCTTTGCGGAGTATTTAGGCTGCTGCTATTCCTGAGCAGTTTGTGTTGTCATTTGCCTTTCTAGGAACCTGCTTTTTGGCATAATTGCGCTCTATTCAATATGTTCTTATTTTCTAGTAACGCTTGCGTTGGATTAGCAGCCGTGCGTCTTGTAGCTTTCGCATATTGATGAGGAACTGTTAAAAATAGTGGCTCGTTGGCGGGACCGAAAATGTTCTCTGCAGGGAGGAACGGGTGCAGAATAGGTGATCCCTACCTGGACATATAGAATATGGAAGGCGATCTACCGCCATATACCTTCTAGATGCTTTATAATGCTCTGCGCCGTAATACAACAGACATATGAACTGTCGAGCATATTGGGGATTGTAGTTTTACAGTAGGCGCTAAGTGACATAACCCCCCACAGATACAACCTAGTGTTGACAAAGAGTTCTGCAGTTGTCAATCACAACCATTCAACACTGAACTGGAATCTGATTGGTTGGCACATGGCGAGGCGTTCATGCTAAAATCATGCCCTCACTGCAACCCATGGGAGAATTAAAGGGGTACTCTAGCCCTGAAGCGTTTGCTTTTTGTGTGGACTCATGCACACGACCGTATGTATTTTGCGGTCTATAAAACATGGATCTGCAAAAAAAAAAAACGGATGACATCCGTGTATTGCATCCGTTTTTTTGCAGATCCATTGTAACAATGCCTGTCCTTGTCCACAAAACACACAAGAATAGAAGAAGTTCTATTTTTTTGTGGAATGGATATGCAGACATACGGCAAGGAGTCATTTCGGTTTTTTTTTTTTGTTTGTTTTTCTTTCAAGCCCCATTAAATTGAATGGTTCCGCATGCAGACCAATAAAAAAACTGAACAGAAAAAAAATTTGTGTGCATGAGACCTATAGGTGATAAGTGCTAGGTCATTGGTGGTCCTCAGTGTCCATAGACCTTGAATGGAGCGGCGGTACGCATGCTGACTACGGACCTCAGTCTTGCAGGTAGAAGGAATGGGGGACCCTATTCTGGCGATCGCTGGGGGCCCAAGTGATTGGACCCCAACCGATTTAGTACATTACACTCGGGTATTCCCAGCAGTCCCATATAGAATTAATGGAGCAGCAGAATGTATGCCCGACCACCACTGCATTTGGGGACCCCTGTTCTTGGGTCGGACCCCCACTGAACAGATGCCTATCCCCTATCCTGTGCATAAGGGCAACATTTTTTTATCTTGGTACAAACCCTTTAAGCCCCGTCCTGGGAAGACCCCCAAAATGTCCACTTTTGGGCAGGTTTTTGATAAATCCCACCCCTTTTGCGGTACAGTTTGTGGGATTGTCTCTCCAGTATGAGAATATTATTTGATTTAATGCTTTCTAATGGCAACTTTTGCACTAAAGAATTCTCCTGAAACAGCGCCACCCCTGTCCACAGGTTGTGCTTAGTATTGCAGCTCATCCCCTTTCACCTCAATGGAGCCCAGCTGCAATGCCAGACTCAACCCATGGACAGGAGTGGCGCTGTTTCTGGTTCCATGTTTTTCTAATGTGAGACACCCCCTGGAGCTTAGTAAATTGGTAAATCTACAATATTGCAGCAGGTAACGTCAGGTAAAAAGCCTAGGCCCTGTAGTGAGAGTAATGCAGAAAATACTTACCTTTCTGGTGGTAACATTAGGGAGAATAGCTCCTGGTAGACCCTTGACGTGGGATGATGATACGGGGGAGTGCTGTGCTGCAATTTAGTGCACAAGACAAGACTGTCTCTTTGCCCATGTGCCCCCACACACTGTGCTGGCGCAGCGACCCTCCTGTGCAGACAAATGCTATCCCATTTTGGAAATGTCTCCATAGCAACATACAAATACTTATCCCCCTACGTGGAAATTTCCTAGTGTTTCATGTAAAATAGCCAGAACTGCAATGACTAATAGTGTGTGGATGAACTTATAAAGGAAGATGGAATATAAAATATAAAGATATTTCTAGATGTTTTTGCCCTTCCTATATCTGTCTATTTATCATCTGTTATATATCTATCTATATACAGTATCTAGCAAGCATTAGTACACCCCTCACATTTTTGTAAATGTCTTATATCTTTTAATGGGACAATACGGAAAATGTGACACTTTGATACAATGTATCAGCTTGTATAACAGTGTAAATTGTATAATAGTTTAAATTGGGTGTGCCCTCAAAATAGCTCAACACACAGCCATTAATGTCTAAAGTGAGTACAAAAGTGAGTACACCCCTAAGTGAAAATGGCCAAATCGTGCCCAATCAGCCATTTTCCCTCCCCAGTGTCATGTGACTCATTAGTGTTACAAGGTCCCAGATGTGAATGGGGAGCAGGTGCTCCAACCCCCCCAATAATTCCATTTAGAATAGGTTATGGTAGCTCATCTACTCCCCCTCCCTGCACAATGACTTCTGCACAGGTCACAGAGCATGCTGACAAAACTGTACCATAGTCAGGGAACATCTCCAGTCCTGTGGTCCATGTGGTTGCTCTAGGCATATTTCTAACAGCGGTTCAAGCAAGATGGCCGCCCCCATAATCCTGTGCTGAAAACGGAATAAAAAAAAAAATCTACAGTCGGAAAATAAAAATAGTTTAGAAAAAAATGAATATTTATATTTAATTAGTAAAACCATATAGGTGACACACTCCCTTTAATAGCGCTATTTAGTAGACGTGTCGTTATAGTTCAGTAGATATGTATTATCGGGCCCCATCTGCTTCTGAATTCTCCATGCTGAGAAATTTTACTGGAAATTTTCCTTTGCTGTTTTATCAAGGTCTTGAAGATATCGAATCTGGTTTTTTTTCTCCTTCCTTAATTGCAGCCTCCTTCACGGTATAGAGAACATTTGCACTCTGAAAATAACCTGCCATTATTTAGCCGCAGAAGAGATCTGAGAACATCTGTCCGTTTCCTGCAGCATTTTCAGTGTCCATTAAGTTTACGCCGGATCGTGTTAGTAACGATTGTCAAGGATTAGAAATATTATGGCTGCTTTCCTCCACAAACAGCGCCACACCTGTCCATGGGTTGTGTCCGGTATTGCAGCCTGTCCCCATTGAAGTGACTAGAGCTGGGCCTGCAGTATCACATGCGGCCTGGGGACAAGTTTGGCGCTGTTTCTGGAATAAATCGGCCATGTTTTTTATCAGTCCTGAAGAAGCAGGATTTCTCGATGCAGTGTACAGCACGTCCTGTCATCGCCTCTGGTGAAACAGAATGTACAGACGTGGTGTAATGCGTAATCTAATCCGGAAAACTGAATGATTTCAGCCTTCTGCTCTAACTTCATTTATACAGAGACTGGGCATCGAGAAAACAGACCCTACCGCCTTGACCGAGGAAGAAATCAACAAGTTTGTAAGGCTGGATATCGACCCAGACTCTATCACGTGGCAGAGAGGTAGGATGGGGGGGCATCATCAAATGGTGGCAAATGTATTAGATTTGGAGAGCAATTTACGTAAATTAATTCCACAGGTTTGCTTGACCCTTTCATAGATAGATATAGATAGAATATAGATATTAGGTAGATATGAAATAGATGATAGAGATGGGTAGATATTAGGTAGATATGAGATAGATAGATAGATAGATAGATAGATAGATAGATAGATAGATAGATAGATAGATATTAGATAGATAGATATGAGATAGATTTGTCCCTATGATACTGGCTGACCTGTTACATCTGCACTTGGCAGCTGAAGGCATCTGTGTTGGTCCCATGTTCATAAGTGTCCGCATTGCTGAGAAAAATGTTTAATATATGCAAATGAGCCTCTAGGAGCAATGGGGGCGTTGCCGTTACACCTAGAGGCTCTTCTCTTTCTGCAACTGCCATGCCCGCTGCACTTTGACAGGGCCAAGCGTGATGATGCATATAATAAAACATCATTTTTCACAGCACTGTGGACACATATGAACATGGGACCAACACAGATGTCTTCAGCTGCCAAGCGCACATGTAACAGGTCAGCCAGTGTCATAGGTACAAATCTGCTGACAGATCTCCTTTCAGAAACTTAAGAAATCTTGAATTTACTTCAGCGCAGCAAAAGAAACGATTACAGAAAGAAGTAACATAATTTTGGGCAGACTAATCCCCGCCAGGTTCGGGCTTTCGTGTCGCTCTGTAGTACATGGGGGCACAGGAGGAGTGAATGGCCGCTGCCAGTCTCTGATTAGATTCAGTGTGAAATCACTAGGGTGGGGAACAGATGGCCGCTCCACCATCTTGTCCTTGTTATTTTACCCAGTGATCTGGATTTCTGTCGCTGGGATTATAAATAGCAAAAAGCAATAAAGAAGCAAATGTCCGATTTAATGCAATGAGCAGAAAGTTTAAGAAAGGTCAGATGAAGATCAGAAGTTACGGAGTGCTTCAGTCAACATGTCAAAATGGCGTATTGTTTAAATCACATTTTTATGTTAAAACATTTTTTAGAATTAAATATAATTCCAAGTCACTAACTATAATTTTAAAAAAATGAAAAACCTTGAAGTTTTCATTCTGGTCACTAGGCCTAAAATATGTCAAGGCCTCCTGTTTTGTACAGATCACTTTTCAGCAGTCATCTTATTATCATCATCACGTTATTACAAGAAAAATATCATCTGTATATTAATAACACAGGAGCCACCATTCACAATAGGTGACGATCATTGCTTATATACTCCCCCTCCCTGCAAAATGACCACTGCACAGGTCATAGAGCATGACTAGAAAACTGTCCCATAGAAATCAATGAGTCGGGGATCACTTTTCAGCAGTCATCCCATTATCACGAGTAGAATTACAGTGAAAGATATCACCTGTATATAGTTAACACAGAATCCACCATTCAGTAGGTGATGGTCACAGTTTATGTACTCCTCCTTCCTGCAGAATGACTTCTCATAGAGCATGCTTAGAAAACTCTCCCAAAGAGGTCAATGAGTTGCTCCTGTCCAGTGTCTCTATGGCCCAGGTGGTTGCTGCCAAAGGACATGGATATGTTTTCGGGTGCAGGAACAATAGGTGATAAGTTATTGGTGGGGGTCTGACTCCTGGGACCCCCACCTATCATGACAGTAGGATCTGGTTTCTTACCTTTGAATGTAGCCGAAGTCGAGCATGCTTACCACAGCTCCATTTAAACCAGTACATTACTTGTGTGTACTAGACTGCCACACCATTGAAATAGGGAACACTGGACCCCAGTTCTCTTGGTCCCAGCAGTCGGATCTCCACTGAATGGGTTTCATTAGATGAGTGGCCCTTTAAGTTATTACACTCCAGGGGCACCATGGTGGGAGGGCGCCGTAGATCTCCGCAGCAAAAGACTTCTGACTAGTAAAGGTGATTGAGAAAAGAGGATAAGGAGTAAGTCCTGAAGATTCCCAAGTGACTCTTGCTTAGACGTCTTCTGCATTTTTTCTAGTAATGGACACAAATGATCGGTTCCTTCGGAAGATAACTATTGGCCAGTCTCCGACAGAGAAGGGCTTCACTAGGACGGTACGGTATCGTTAATGTAATTGACTAAGGGGTTTAAGGGGTTTTCATAGTCTGTAGATATCCTCAGGATAGCTCATCAATATCAGATTGGTCAGGGTCCGGCACACAGCACCCCCGACGACCAGCTGTTTTTGGCATCGAAAAAAAAACCCAAAACAGTGCACCGAGCCGGAGGCAGAAGGCTCCATCCACTGTGTGATGGTCTTGCCGGCACAGCCACTGCATAGTGGACGAAGCCTTCTGCTGCATCTCGGAAGCTGATCTGTGGGGGTGCTGGGTGTCAGACCCCCAACGATCCTGAGGATATCTACATACTGAAAAACTGACTAAGATAAAGGTGACTGTTCGGTCTTCAATGTATGTGGGGTGGGGGTCCTAAATGTGCACTTAGAGTCCCAAGGAGCTATTGGAATTGGGTAGCTCATTGGTTAACACCATGGTCCTGGATTCAGGTCCTGGTTTCCTCCTGCTATCAAAAACATTCTAGTACATGTGTATTAAAGATGGGGGAAATTAGAATTTGTGACCCACCAAAGACTGAGAACAGAAGATGTTTTTTCCTCTTCTACTTGACTGAACCTTCTAGTCTATAGATTAGGGATGGGACAACCTTAAAGTCCTGTGACACCATCATTCTTTGGGATGCAGGCCCAGTTTGACATCGCCGTTGCGAGTGAAATCATGGCCGTCTTGGCGCTCACCGATGGTCTGGATGACATGAGGTCACGACTGGGTAAAATGGTGGTGGCTTCCAGCAAACAAGGAGCTCCTGTCACTACGGAAGACTTGGTAAGTCATTTGGAGGAGGAATGAGCAATTGAACGTGAGGACTTTTGAAGACACCACTGACACTTGATTTCTGTTTTCTCAGGGGATAAGTGGTGCTCTGGCCGTCTTGATGAAAGATGCAATCAAACCCAATCTGATGCAGACGTTGGAGGTGAGCGCTGTCAGACAGCTCAGGCTGACTCTTGTGTTTTGCATCTACGGCGCTTGTAATACAAGGATTTTCTCATATTTGACAGGGAAACCCTGTGTTCGTTCATGCCGGACCTTTTGCCAACATTGCACATGGCAACTCCTCTATTCTGGCCGATAAAATTGCGCTAAAATTGGTTGGACCAGAAGGATTTGTAGGTAAGAATGACATTCAAGCAAATTGGGCAAGTGTTCTGCTTATGTAGAGGTCATCATAACCCTGGTTTCGCCATTGACTTGCAGTGACTGAGGCTGGCTTTGGAGCGGACATTGGAATGGAAAAGTTTTTCAACATCAAATGTAGATATTCTGGTTTGCGCCCCCATGTGGTGGTTCTGGTAGCTACAGTGCGGGCACTGAAGATGCATGGGGGAGGCCCAACGGTAAGTGCTATATTTCCAGTAAAAAGGCTCATGGATACTTAAAGGACTTGTCCAGTTTAGTATTTAGAGTTTAGTATTGATGGCCTATCCATTGATATCTGATTGGCGGGGGTCCGAAACCCTGCACCCCCGCTGATCAGCTGCTTTAGGGTAGTTTCAGTGCAAGACGTTTGTAGCTCCCATTAACCTCTAGTCCACCCCGGCCGCCTTTGATATCAGCCATGAATGGCCAAGATAACAATAAGCCTTTTAATAGTATGTGTAGTTTAAGAATGTTTTTGGATTGCTTTGATGCATCTCAAGTAAAATCTTTTCAAATAGTCTTGACTAGAAGAAAACCCTAACACATTGTGGTTATAGCTGCCATGCAGACCAGTGCGTCTCCATGGTTACAGACAACCAGTCCTCTGTGTAGTCGGATCCTTTAGTCATGTGATCCCCCACAAATTCTCTATCGGTCTATCGGGTGATATTTAAAAAAAAAATTCATCAAAATGGAAAATCTGGCTGCGGCAAATTATTTCAGATTCAGACTACACAAGATTTGTTTGTAGTCTGTTACCCTGGACGCATAAGTCTTTAGAGCAGCTGTAGACTTGCTAAGAAATTTTTAATCAAGACCCATTACAACATTGCTTCATTTCGTATTTTAGAAGCATTGAGACGGTTATTTGCAACCTAAAACAATTAGGTTGCAAATATAGATGCCTCCTTTGAGAGGTTTTTCCCACCATAGAAAGCGATGATGTAGTGCTAGGATATGTCAGTTTCCTAATAAGCAGCCCTTTGGCCATGAGTAGGGCTCCCTGCTCAGTGTGGCTCCCACCTCAACACTATCAAGACCCTAGGGAGCAGACCCCCAATCATCATAATGTTATGCCATAAGACTGCAAGACGGAAATAGCCCTTTAATAGACACGTCTCTTATGCATGAAGAAGTATCACAGGAATGAATATCCCGGCAGCTACTAAATATATTCTTTTTTTTTTTTTTTTTCATTTTTCCTCCCAGGTTACTGCCGGAGTCCCACTGCCGAAGGAATATACAGAAGAGGTGAGCCTTTAATAGCTGTTTTTCCTATTGCTGCCCTATAAATAGAGGAGAGCGAGGTTTAGTCATCTGCTCGTGTTCCTCACTGAAACGCTTCCCCGCTGCTGTTTTGTTTGCCTGAAACAAGAGCTTTATTCACTTGCATTTTCTGTGCTTGATTCAAGTACTAATCACGCCGTTATGAGCGCCACATTCCTCTTCTGATTCATGCTAATATTCCTTAACGCCACTTAGCAGAACCCAAGAGTCAAGCGATGACAGCCTTGGCAGGGCCTTCAACATCTCAGTTTGGTGGGGGGGCACCAAGGGGAACGTAAATGTCTGTTTTGGTCCTATCATACAGGGATACAATGTATCCCTCTGACTTTGCAGTATATGCTGCAGATTCTCCATGCGGATGTGCACAGGTAAAATCTGCGGCAAATGGATACGATTTTGACAGATCTGATCCACACGTCTGTTAACTTCTGATCACTGATTTGTTGTAGTTTGATGTCGCTCAGCTGTTGCTATCGAACCTATAGAAACTGAATGAATGTGAGCATTTTCGACCACCACTCCCGATGAGGAGAAATGGGGGTTTAGGACTCCCATTCTTGAGATTGGTCAGGCCCACAGCAATCAAAAGATTTATCACCTATCCATGGGTTGTATTTCGCTGGAAAACCCCTTTAAGACTAAATTATCACTGGTCTTCTACTTACATTGAATTACAAAAATAGTCCAGAGCTGTATTCCCAATTCTGAAGGTTTCTGAGCTCAGTTCTTCCAATACCTCCTGCTTGTTCAGTGTCTGTAATTTAGTAAGGGTCATTTATTTCTCCAAATGCTGCCTAGTAATCTGAACTAGTAAAAACTGACTGCACCCTAATGCAATGCAGCAGAATGATCTCCACTGCTAAACAGCCACTGCTTTAGCTGCGCATATCTCTGGATAGGTAGTAGCTAGATATATGGGCTTTGTATTGTTTGAAAGCTGGTATTCCAAGGTTTCAAACAATATCAGCATTATCCTGAGTACATCGGAAGATATTGCTGTTAGAAATCGGGATGCAATGATTGCAGCTGAAAGTGAAAGTAAAAGCAGGTTTTGCCGCTTATATTCCCGACTTGATTTATAACAGTGCTATCTCGTTATGTTGTGCTAATGCTGTCATTTTTGTCTTTTATGAAAGCCTGGAATGTCAGCTTTCAAACAAGACCAGTCCCATGTCTCTGGGTTCAGGCAGAACAGTTAAGTACTTTTCCCACAGCCTGAGCTGGACTCGGGCAAAACAGTTAGGTGGTTAATGTTCTTACGTGAGCATAGACAGTCTGGGTTTTGCCTGTCAACAAACTGATGACTGTTTCCAATGGCAATAGCTTTTTCCTGTACTGCTTTATAGAACACTGTCCCTGTAATACCGGGTAATGTGGTCGTGATCAGGCAGAATACAGTATGAAAATGGCGATCCGGGCACTGTTATATCATCTTAACATCTCCCACACAAACAGCTAAATAGCTGTGATGCTTCCTTAACAATTTTCTCATCAGTGTCCTTCACTGACAGCTGCCTGCTATAGCAGAGCGACCTTGTAATAAGCAGAAATTAATCTGCTCTGCACATGGAAGAGACCGAGACATAGCCACTATTTATATTTTAGTGGTAATTGTTGTAGATTATACGGTTTTTCGGCACCTGGAAAACTTGGCGGCCGTCCTTCACGCATACATAAGTGCCGAACAGTGTGCGGCTGTGTGATGAAATCCAGCTCTGCTGGAGCTACATTATTGTTTTGTAGCACAGCATCAAGTTAGGAGCAGTTTAGAGACTCTGACATTAAATCATGGCTATTTCCATTCACTGACAGCAAGAAAGACACCTTGAAAATGGTGAGGAATTAAGGCCTAGATTTACTAATCCTATAGATGGTGTAAGCTTGGCCCGACTGTCTAGTCCTGCCCCAGATTTATCACAGAGGCTCAGGCTGGATGACAAATCTGGTGCGGGATAGACACTTTTCTCTGACTTTTAAGCCAGAATCTTGGTGCAATTTTGGTGCAAAATGGCACATTTTAGGCCCACCCCCTTGCTGAGCATGATGGGGAAAATAGTGCAGAAACCCTAGATCAGGGATCAGCAACCTCCAGCACTCCAGGTGTTGTAAAACTACATCTCCCATCATGCACACTTGTTTGGCTGTCCTCTGAACTCCCACAGAAGTGAAAGCATGCTGGGAGTTGTAGTCTCACAACAGCTGGAGTGCGAAGGTTGCTGATCCCTGCCTTAGATGCACCAATTTGCGCCACAGATTTTTGGTGCAGACACATTAGTATTAAAAAGCTGCATAACTAGCTCACATCGATACAGAGAGAAGCATCTATAAAACAATGCGGTAATGTTTTTGTAAATGTTAACAGATTTTTAATTTAATTAAATGAGATTTAGTTAGGATTTTTATTTTACAATGACTTCCGTGAGGGCCTTGCTCTAAGTACATTTTTGGAACATGTCTTCCAAAAAATTTTAGATTAAAAAGGTGCGACCTTCATGTAGTACGCCCGTCTTCATCGGATGCCATGCTGGCGTATGTTGTGCCAACATTATTATGGGGTGAACCCCTCTCAATAATTTTGGTGCTGTTCAGGATATCCATGCGCCAGAAACGGAAATCTATGGCAGCAATGAGTTCAGGTATAAATAGTGCTAATTTTCTCATTCTGCGTCGGTTTCGTCCCCTCACCCGTGCACAGCCTAAATTTTAGGAAAATGTTGAGCATGACACGTTTTTGCACAAATTTAGCTTTCACAAAAAAATCGTTCATACCCCCTCCTCCATTGAGTACAGGGATTTTCCCATATTGTCAGTTTTTGACATATTGACCTCTGGGACCACCACCTATTGAAGAACATGGGTCCCCTTAGCCTGCTGCATCCAAGCTGAGACCTTCAATAAGAGGCAGGTGTCCTGTCTGTTCAGTCTCTGCCTGGAAACAGGAGGCGCTAGTTATCTTTTCTGTGGAAAGGAGGGCAGGGGACCCCCATTTGCCCCAGAGGTGCGGCCCCTCCCCATTTATAAAACATTTATATTATCTTGGGGATTTTTTGAGATTAGTAAAAAAAAAGGGATCTGCTTTTTTTGTGTCCATGTGTTGTGTCTGGTATTATACACCGAATTTCAAATTATTATGCAAAATGGATTTAAAAGCGTTGTCTCATCTCAGAAAATGGGGGTATATCGCTAGGATATGCCCCACTTGTCTGAAAGTTGTGGGTCCCATCGCTTGGACCCATACCTATATTGAGAACGGAGCCCCGAAAGTGGGGGAGGGTGAACTTCGCATGCACAGCCGCCCTCCATTCATTTTCTATGTGGCCGTCTAAAATAGTCGAGTCGGCTCTTTCCGTCAGGCCCATAGAAGTGAATGGAGGGCGGCTGCGCATGTTATAATAAAATAAAAATGTTATACTCCTTTAAGCTTTATAGGAGAAGACAACCAGTAATTTTTCAACCAGTGGAACGTAGTGTACGTAAGCAGTTTATTTTATAACCCAAATTAGGGGGGGGGCTTCTGTGACCAGCTTTACAATGCCGAGGATGGAATTTTCTCTGAATGGTAATTAGTATAATATCATTATTGGCGGTTATATGATCACTATCATTTTTCTTTCTCTCAGAACTTGGAGCTACTGGAAAAAGGCTGCAGTAATCTCCATAAACAGATCCAGAATGCCACCATGTTTGGCGTACCGGTGGTCGTCGCTGTCAACGCTTTCAAGTAAGGACCATTAATCTAGATGAAGATTATCAGACATTTTGATATAGATCATTAGTATTTGATCAGTGGGGGTTTAGTTAAATACTGATAATAAAGGGGCTGTCTCATCACTGATCACCCTCTTTGTGTGGACGCTGCTCCTGCAAACCCATGAGTGGCCACTAGAGGAGAGATGTGGTATTGCAGGAAATGCATGGAGTGACTACTGCTTAATAGCACCTGCCTGCTCATCTCATGGGCCTGAAACATTCATTTATAACTATGTATTAGACCTGTATACTGAATACTATGGCTAGATAAAGTGGGAATAATATTACATTTTTTTGCCTTTAGAACTGACACACAGGCGGAGCTGGAACTGGTCTGCCGTCTAGCTAAGGAAGCGGGGGCGTTTGATGCTGTGAAGTGCACTCACTGGGCAGAAGGTGGGAAAGGCGCAGTAGATCTGGCCCGGGCCGTGCAGAATGCGTCCGAGGCTCCAAGCGGATTTAAATTCCTGTATGACGTGGAGGTATCGGCCAGGCCTGACCTTATCTAATAGACTGTGTCTCGTCTCCTTATTGCATCAGATGGTCCTCATTATGTGTCCTTTTTCTGTCTAGTTGCCTATTGCCGATAAGATCAGGATAATTGCACAGAAGATATATGGTGCTGATGACATAGAACTGCTCCCCGAGGCTCAGAAAAAGGCTGAGCGCTACACTAAACAGGTAAGTAGTTTATAGGTTATTGCCCGGTAAATCATTCTGACATGAAAGCTTATGTGATCACTGGACAGAGGTCCAGCAGAGGTGAAACTTGCAGTGAATCTGCAACTTGTAGTGAATCTGCATTTTGCTGTGGACTGCAGCATCTGAGAGTAAATTAAGATGTTCTGCACCAGCTGAGGTACATCTGGTCACAGGTCCGTGTGCTTGTGGTGGGGACGGCAATGAAAGACTCAAAAATGTTAAGGGTTAAAAGTCCAAACGACTCTATATTTTTAATTCAACACAAGAACGTGTACGTTCAGTATTCACTTTCCAGCATCCAAATGTACGTGAGAAAAATAAATCACCTTGCCCGTCTGGGCACTAACTATACATTGTATTACCTAACCTAGTTACTTCAAATCCAAATACATAATATAAAATATAAAAAATGCTACTAAAAACGCAAATGTGCAGAAAAACACCACCAAAACCTACTTGTGGCCCCACCTTAAAGTGGTATTCCAGTTACATTAAGTTATCCTCTATCTTCAGGATACGGGATAACTATTAGCGGTACTACCACTGGGAACCCCAGTATGGGACCCTCTATCCCCTATGGGAGTTGGGCAGATAGCCGGGTATAGCGCTCACCTTTCTCCGGAGCTCCCATAGAAATGAATTGAGCGGCAGAACACATGCCCAGCAAGCGCCATTCATTTTAGAGGGCTACGGGGCCCCCGTTCTTGTGATCACGCAGGTCCCAATGGTAGGACCCCACCGATCTAAGGTCTTGCGCACATGACCGTGTTTTTGTTCTGCACCTGATCCACATTTTTAGCGAATTGAAAACTGACCCATTCATGTCAATGGGTCTGCAAAAATTGCAGGCAGCACACCGTACGCTTTCCGCATCCGTGTGTCTGTTCCGCATTCCTGCAAAAAATGATAGAACATGTCCTATTCGTGTCCGTTTGGCGGGCAAGAATAGGCATTGTTACAATGGGCCGCAAAAAAACCCAAAAACGGATGCAACGCAGACGTCATCTGTATTATTTGCAGACAGCAAAATACATACTGTCATGTGAATTTATTATTTATTTATTATATGCACTTATATAGCGGTACTATATACCGCAGCGCATTACAGACATTAGCATCACACTGTCCCCAATGGGGCTGACAATCTAAGGTATTCACCCTAATAGTTATCCCCCGTGCTGTGGATAGGCGATAACTTAAAGGGGTTGTCTCATTTCAGTGAGTGGCATTTATGGTGTAGAGAAAATTACTACAATTGTGATTCTCCATATTGCCTCCTTTGCTGGCTGGATTCATTTTTCCATCACGTTATACACTGCTCGTTTCCATGGTTACGCGGGCTTGCACACTGTAGATAAAAGCACCAGCCTATGAGCGCTCCCACGGTCCCGGCCACCAGAAAGGCTGACGCTTTTTCCTATATTGTGCAAGCACGACCACCACTGATGGATTTCAGGGTGGTCGTAACCATGGAAACGAGCAGTGTATAATGTGATGGAAAAATTAATCCAGCCAGCAAAGGAGGCAATATGGTCAATCACAATACATTAGTAAGTGCCTTGTATTAACTTTACAAGATAAATGCCACTTACTGAAATGAGACAACCCCTTTAATGTAACCGGAATACCCCTTTAATCAGCGTGCGAGCTAGACATCTATCATGAATGTTAAGTGGTTTACCCAGTAATGTGTCTTTCATAATAACAATTAGCTTATATAATGACATAATTACCAGGGGTCGATGAGCCAGTGAGTCATCCCTTCACATCATGTAACCCATACAGCGCGTTCATCAGAGCTTCTGCTGTTTCCAGGACAACTCCATTGTCACTGACCGGATAAATTCCTCATTTTTGTATTTCTCCTCTCTTTGCACCATATCCAGGGCTTTGCAAATCTTCCAATCTGTATGGCCAAGACCCATCTGTCCTTGTCTCATAATCCAGAACTGAAAGGAGCACCGAAAGGCTTCGTCCTGCCTATCCGAGACATCAGAGCCAGCGTTGGGGCCGGGTTCTTGTACCCACTGGTCGGAACGGTAAGAAACCATGTCCATGTGCGAATACCCCTTTAAAGTTATCTATAACTATTAGATGGGTGGGGGTCCTACTGCTGGGGTCCACATTGATGACGAGAGCCGAAACCCTGTATCCCTTGGGGCCCCTCAAAATGAATGGAACAGCAGGCTGACCTTACGCACTCCTGCTCCGCTCCTGTCTATGGGAGTATAGAGATGAATGGAGCGGCAGTGCTCAACCTGCCATTCCATTCATTTCGGGGGTTCCCATTCTCTGTGATCCAGTGTTAGGACCCCCTCCGATCTAATATTTATGCCTTATCCACAGGATAGTGGATAAGGTGCTCCAGCCATGTATGTAATTAAAAATTTAGTATAGCCACTGAGTTATTCAATAAAATGTATCTGTATAGCGCCACCTGCTGTTTGTTCGTTTCCTTATCTCTTGTCCACTTCACTGAGGTGGTCGCACATGCTCCTTTTAAATCTTCAACTGCCACCAGCCATATCTTCTGTTAGAAGCTGTGGCAGTTACAGGGAAGGAGTTAAAGCAGAAAGGACACAGGCACCTGAGCTGAGATAGGGAGAGTGCTGCAGCAGAAAGGACATACCCTTGAGCTGCCAGCCTGAAGTGAACTTAGCACAGCAATTGAAGCAATGAATGTGGAGTTCTCTGGATCCATGTGAGGTACAGGGCTGGTTCTAGCTTTATTAGAGATGGTCATTTACTATATGATATAAGTTTTTCTTACATTAATCATGGGATAAAGTCTTTACGTCTGCCCCTTATAGACATTATTAACATTTCTGTGTCTTGTATTCGCCATCCAGTAAATATTTAACCCTTACAAATCACAGCGACATAAAATAAACGAACGACAGTCATCAGCCATGTGTCGTACTTCACACCGTGATGCAGGCTGTCAGCTGAGGCCAGAGACCGACGGAGGAAAGCGTGAAGTGCGCCTAAAATGGGATGAGATCATTGGATTAAGGATTTGCTTCCCCAATTAATTACTTTAATGTTCTCCGTCTCGCTAGAAGAGTCCTTAAGAAACGTCTCCTGCTTGGATTTTGAGCAACCGATTAAAGAGCCCATAATTTATACTACTGTAAAACTGGGCTTTGTCTGATACTGCAGCTCCACTCCATTCACTTGAATTAGGGCCAGGCTGCAATACCATATATAGACCATGGATGAAGGTGGCGCTGTTTAGGGGGATGGGGTGCAAGTCCTTGTTTCTGAACCTCCATCCATCAATAGTATTGATCCCACCAGTCTGAAGGTAATGGCAGAGCTAGTCCTGGGAGAGCAGGGACCCACATGCTATCTCTTCCCATTACAACGAGTGAAGCTTTTGTGCAATCTCCAAAATACCTATTTATTTCAATGGGGATTTCATTAGTGAATGGGACTACAACCTCCATCCTCTCTTTTAGAATGGGTTGTAATTCTGCTGGGGTAACCCACTTTAAGGACCTGTCGCCATTCCTCGCGTCTTGTTTTAGTAACTACATGAATCCCCTTGAAATAAAAATTCTGGAGCGTCCATTACTAGACCTCTGCTTTGTGCCGTTCCTCTGTTATTCCACCTTAATATTTGCGTATAAATTTGACAACTGGGAGTTACCATTCACCTTGTCAAAAGGACAATGTCAGGCTGTGAGCAGACAGACCCTCTAACTGGTGACGCCCAACTGTCAATTTATGCATAAATTTCCAGGCATAATAATGAGAGGAACGGCACAATGAACGTGAAATCTGACCTTTAGTGATATTTTGCATTGTGAGCAGTTGCCTAATATGTGTCTATGACTTGAATCATTCTGTGTACTGGGAGGGAAATCAAATCATCCTAGCATTGCCAGCAGAACTGTATCTGTATCCTCCAGAGCCTCTAGGAGCAATGGGGGCGTTGCCCTTACACCTGCCATGTTCTCTGCACTTTGACAGAACCAGGTATTGAAAACATCATCACACCTGATCCTGTCAATCAAAGTGCAGAGGGCACAGCAATCGCAGAGAGAGTAGAGCCTCTAGGTGTAAGGGTAACGCCCCCATTGCTCCTAAAGGCTCATTTGCATATAATAAAACATCATATTTGTCAGCAATGCGGGCACATATGAACATGGGACCAAAAAAGATGTCTTCAGCTGCCAAGTGCACATGTAACAGGTCAGCCAGTGTCATAGTTAAAAAAAACTGCTGACAGATGCCCTTTAAGGGAGCCATTCAGGTTATAGATGTGTATTAGGAAAGTGCTTGCAATAAAATTTCCTAATATATTAAAAGATCTCCAGTGTAATCTGAAATGATATACGAGCCCGGGGTAGAAACACACTGGATTCTCTAAATACAGGACCAGACTGACGTAGCTCTTGTTTCCTATAGATGAGCACGATGCCCGGCCTCCCCACCAGACCCTGCTTCTACGACATCGACCTGGATCCGGTAACAGAGCAAGTGAATGGATTGTTTTAAAGTCACACATCACAGGTATTACCACCGATAGCTTCCAGGGGTTGTCCTAAGATATAATGGGATAAGTATCTGATGAGTGGGGGTCTGACCGCTCTAAATTATGAGAATGGGGGTCCTGAGCCTGCAAATGAATGGAGCGAGTCCATTCTTCTCTATAGAAACTTTCATCTCCTCAGGATCCCCGTTCTCATGAAAGATGGGGGGTCCCAGCAGTCGGACCCACAGGTATCCCTATCCTGTGGGTGGGGGATAACCTTATATCTTTAAAGGGACACAATGTCCAATGGACTGTTGGGTTGTAGCTTTGGACCCTCTATCAGCATATTTTCCATGCATGCTCCCCCAATGCAACACAATTAGTGTTTTTTCCTCTGGATCTGACAGTCCTTTATACTAGTAGCTGCTGGACCCCCAATTCAAAACCTGTGACAGAGATCCCCACCTACCATGTGCCATGTATAATATTGGTAGACAGGCCTTCGGGCCCCATCAGGGATCAGAGCCGGGTGCTCATAGGTGGAACATATTCTAGATTTTGGGTGTTAAATGGCCATGCTGGAACTATTACTAAACTTCTTTTACTCTGCTCCCAGGCGGTGGCGCTGGAGAATCTGCATGGACGCCGCGGAGGAGCTGACAATGAGATTCTGCTGCTTGAATCTTTTTACTCGATCGTATTTGTAAAAGGTGTTTTAAGTGTATTTTTCCCCTTGAGCATTTCCAACCTGTCAAAAGGAATGAATAATAGGAATGATAACGAATTCATGGTTTTACAGAAGTCACTTGTGTTTCTGTGTGTTTTTTTTTTTTTTTTTTTTTTTACTATTTTACTTTTATGTATATTTTATGTTGTGCTGGGGTAAGACGTGTAATTTTACGTGCAACCATGGGCGGACTGGCCATAGACCCTACAGGGAAATATCCCAGGGGGCTGCCCAAGCTCTTCTCATGGCCACCAGCCAGGTACATAAGGATCTGATGCTCTCAGCAGTAATTAATGTAGGAGCATCAGGCACTTTTGCATCTGGTCAGCGGCCTCAGGCGCCCCCCCTGAATTCAACTGTATTGCCGACCTCAGGACTATGATACGGTTTCATGCTATGAGCAGGCGGCAGTATTTTGTGCTGTAGTGTGATATTTTGTTCTGCTGGGGCGGTATTTTGTTCTGCACTATGGTAATGCAGGCCCCTCCCACTTCCTTTGCCCCGCCTTCTGTCAATTTGGACCCCCCTTTTAACATGGGGCCACTTTTAGGTTTTTTTTCCAGGGCCACTTTAAGTTCCCAGTCCATCCCCCGCTTGCAACCACTAGGGTGAAAAAAAAACTGTAATCTGATCTCTCCCGGTACTATATCCTGGATCTTTCAGATTATGCTTGGCACATCGTATGTCAGTTGTAGAAGCCCATGTGGCCTGTCCTATAGGAAACCTCATGACTATAATCTAGTGGTCATGGCTTCTTACAAGAGATCTCTCATACACTGGAAGAAACTCAGCAGTGGTGCGATTATCCCATGAAAAAATGTCAGTCCCTGCAGGTATACAATTAAAGGGGTATTCCAGGATTTTATTACTGATGACCTATCAGTATCTGATGGGTGTAGATCCAACACCCCCCACCATTTCAGTGGTATAAATGTTGGCAAATTGCACAGGAAAACTAATATATAATATGGAGTGCAAACATTGATACAAACCTCAATTATTACACTAGAACATGGCCAAGAATGCCAAAAAGCGAACCAACATATGATACACATCCAAATGTAAAATAAATATAGAAAAATTTTACGCGTGGGGTTCTACACTCCATTTATTCAGGCATGCCACATTGACCCAGGACTTCTTGCATTGCTTCTCATATTGGGATCAGGTATCATTTATTCCTTCAGGGTATTCACTTGCATGGTTATTGCTATTTTTGCCTGGTTCCCTATGTATATATATGTTTATTCACAGCCTGGGTCTATATGTGTTTGGTCTTATTCTGTGACCTGCGTGGTTCATGCCTGTTTGCTGGTAATACCGTACCGGCAGTTGTTTATTGTATACAATTTTTAACTCCTGTGTCGTGTTTGTCTAATAAAAAAATTTTCTATATTTATTTTACATTTGGATGTGCATCAAATGCTTTTTGTCATTCTTGGCCATAAATGTTGGCGAAATCTACTTCACTCAATGAGTGGAGTCGCTTTTCAATCCGAGCGCCCAGACTGCCAGTGGATGCACCTAATTTATAACGCGTATGTCGTGCCTGGTCATAAATTAGGAGCATCCTCTGGCAGCGCAGGGGGAATCAAAAACAGGCGTAAAACGCTTGTCTTTGTAAATGACCCCCAGTCGTCAAGTCTGCACCGGAACTACACTGAAACAGTTGGTTGGAGGGGGTGCAAAGTCTTAGACCCCCCCCCCCAATAATATGTTGATGGTCTGTCACAAGAATAGGACGTCAATAACAAAATCCTGGAATGCCCCTTTAAGGTTTACCGTACTTTAAATGACAGCAAGCACAGGCCTTGAAAACAAGAAGACAATGAGATACAAAATATAATATAAAATTACATAACTTTTCTTTTTATAACGATTAAGCTTTTTGCTGGGAGAAATGGCAAGAAAAAAAATAACGATCCTATACTGGCTCCGTCATAAGGGGGATGGAAAGATTCAGTCATGTGGGTTTCTTTCAAACTGACCCTGAACTCCTGCGGTGTCCCACAGATATGCTGTAAATGGTCGGAATGACCCTTAAAGGGAACCTGTCATGTCCGAAACACCTCCTGAACTAGAGTAAGTGTTGTATAGTGTAAGTGATGCTGAATCCGAATATGTAAGTTTTATCTTCATACTCACTTCCATTCCGACGCTGTGCTCCCACAAACCTGCAGTAAAATGCACTCAGTGGACTCCGGTGCTCAATCACATAATGGAGACGACTCAAAGAAGAGTCCAGTGAGTGCATTTTACTGCAGGTTTGTGGGAGCACAGCGTCGGAATGGAAGTGAGTATGAAGATAAAACTTTCATATTCGGATTCAGCATCACTTACACTATACACCGCTTACTCTAGTTCAGGGGGTGTTTCGGAGATCACAGGTTCCCTTTAAACATTTTGTAATTTAAAAAAAACAGTAATATGTCAGCAGATATAAACCACCGTCAGTGCTAGGGTTATTTTACATCTCATATAAGAATTTTGTATGAACATGCAATGGAATGATTGACTACCACTGACTGCTCTCTGACGCTGGCTAAGAAGTAAGGACTATGATCTGATCTAATCGCTATTAAACTAAAGGGTTAATTACAAAAACGTGTCCGTAGTACCGCAAGGCAGCCAATCTCTGTACGTAGCTCCGGGCTTCTTGGTGTGTCTCTTCAGCTCTGAATTTATTGCAAGGCAGACGAGAGGCCGCAGCCTCACCAACCACTTCCTCCCCCAGTAGTCACTGTGCAAATCATGTCAGCGCACAAAAAAACGAAAGCGTTTTAAGTTGTTAAAAAATCCACTTGCATACTTAAAGGGAATCTGTCACCAGCGACCTCCCTATCAAACTGTTTGCATAGACACATCCATCTGAATAAAACCCTGTTTTCCTTTTGTTGATCCGAGGCTCTGCTCCCGAGTTATGATACTTTTTCTTAATATGGAAATGATGCCTTTGGTGCAATGAGGGCTTCACCGTTGCTCTTGTTGCACCCAAGCTCACCTAATTTCTGTGGCTAGCCCCTCGCTCCCTTCTTGGATTGACCGGACCAGGCAGTGGCAAAGCAGAGAGTGAGAGAGGGTGATTATTCTGGACTAGGGATGCCCAACCTGCGGCCCTCCAGCTGTTGCAAAACTATCAGGGCATGTTGGGAGTTGTAGTTTTGCAACAGCTGGAGGGCCGCAGGTTGAGCATCCCTGTTCTGGACGATTATTGGCGCGTCTAGATGCACTTTAAGCCAGTGACAGAAAGCATGCATACTTGATTGAGCCGAGTGTGCATGTGTAAGGTGGGTTTGATGCAATAGCTGTTGAGAGGACAAGGATTCACTCGATATCCACGAGCTATACTGTGTCCATGTGGCATGATGAAGCGTATGTAGGGCTTTAGTTGTAGCGAGGTATGTCCCTTCCTTTATTAAACAGTTTAGTGCAGTGTGAAGCTGCAATGACCTTCTCCCGTGAAGGACACACTCATTATTTGGTTACATGTAATTTCTTGACGTCTTGATTATCCCTCGGTAAATCGTGGGAAGACTGAGCTCCTCATCATAATTTCTTCTGCCTATTTCTTGTTCCCTTGTGCCGCTGCAGGACATGTTTAATTGCAGCAGACTTTTGATGCCTCACAGGTGGACATCTGCTTGACATTTTACTATCAGTATTCTAGGATGGAAGCTGCCAAGATCTCCAGAGAAAGCTTCAAGGAAAGTTACAGACCACATCATCCATTTCCTAAAACTTGTTAGTAACAGTTTGGTGTTGGGAGTAGGACGTGTTTAGTAATCTAAAGATAACAAATGAGGACTTGAATGGAACATGTACAAATCCTAATCCTGCTATGACAGTCCTAGTCTGCACCTCCGGTGGCCTGGTGAAGACGCAGAAGAGGCATCATGAATGACTGCCAAGGTTGCTGACTGCCATTTCTCCTAACTCCACCACAAATGTGCATGACTTACCCAATGGTGCAAGTTTATTTCAACAGTGAGAGGAAAACCAAGGATCAGACAGGCTGAAAACCAACATAGGGACATGAAAAACCAAGGATCGGGCATGTTGGAATCCAACATAGGGACAGGAAAACAAAGGATCAGACATGCTGAAATTCCACATAAGGACAGGAAAACAAAGGATCAGACATGTTGAAATCCAACATAGGGACAGGAAAACCAAGGATCAGGAATGTCGAAATCCAACATAGGGACATGAAAACCAAGGATCAGGAATGTCGAAATCCAACATAGGGACATGAAAACCAAGGATCAGACAGGTTGAAAACTAACATAGGGACATGAAAAACCAAGGATCGGGCATGTTAGAATCCAACATAGGGACAGGAAAACCAAGGATCAGGCATGTTGAA
This sequence comes from Rhinella marina, assembly GCA_900303285.1. Taxonomy (NCBI): domain Eukaryota; kingdom Metazoa; phylum Chordata; class Amphibia; order Anura; family Bufonidae; genus Rhinella; species Rhinella marina. The sequence continues at coordinate 1,044,551 of ONZH01017253.1, read as the reverse complement.
ATTCCACATAAGGACAGGAAAACAAAGGATCAGACATGTTGAAATCCAACAGAGGGACAGGAAAACCAAGGATCAGGCATGTTGAAATCCAACAGAGGGACAGGAAAACCTAGGATCAGACAGGTTGAAATCCAACAAAGGGACAGGAAAACCAAGGATCAGGCATGTTGAAATGCAGTATAGGGACAGGAAAAACCATCAGGCATGTTGAAATCCAGCACACGGAGAGGAAAACCATGGGTCAGGCATGTTGAAATCCAACATAGGGACAGGAAAACCAAGGATCAGGCATGTTGAAATCCAACAAAGGGACAGGAAAACCAAGGATCAGACATGTTGAAATCCAACATAGGGACAGTAAAACCTAGTATCAGACAGGTTGAAATCCAACAAAGGGACAGGAAAACCAAGGATCAGACATGTTGAAATCCAACATGCCTGATTTCTCTTCGCTCTGACATCTGCTTTTGGTGGTTTGTTGGAAGGCCATCATATCCTTTAGATTGTCCGATTTGGACAACTTTTATATTAGACAACAAGGAGAAAGTTTCACATATCTTAGGTCTGGAAGATGAGATTTTACTTTGCCCTTTATCTGGCTACTCGCCAGTATCTCAGCGTCTTCTCTCCACTTCTGGAAAGTTCATGATAACATTTCCGAAGGTCAGGCTGACAGAGCTCCTGTACATGTGTCCTTAACAGTACAGTTGCTGGATTCTTCTTTGTGCTTTATATACATTTAGCAGGTTATTAAAGGGGTCATCCAGGACTAGTAAAAGTTGGCTTCTATCTTCCAAAAACAGCACCACACCTGTCCACAGGCTGTGTGTGGTATTACAGCTCAGCCCCATTTATTTCAATGGACCTGAGCTACAATACCTGTCCCAACCCATGTCAATCGAGGTATGGTGGGCAGGATTTTGCAAGCCATCTGACCAGTGCCAAATTTAAAAAAAATACCTGTCTGCTGTGCCACTGCCCTGCTCCTGGCCACTTCCGGTCCCTAGTGGACTGGAAGTGGCTTGGTCTCATGCCCGCTGCAGCCAGTCATTGCTCTCAGCAGTCACATGTGCTAGAATGGCACATTGTTGCTAGTGCTGTTTTAGCACACATGAACACTGAGGCCAATGATTGGCTGCAGCGGTCATGAGAGCAAGCCACTTCCGGTCCAGCAGGGACCGCAAGCAACTAGGAATGCGCCATTGGCACAACAATTGAGAACTGCGGAGACGTGAGGTTTCCGTTTTTTTTTTAATTGGTCACAGGTTGCCACCATTGGGGTTGACAACCCCTTTAAATAAAGCTTACGTAAGAATGACTCTTTACTTTACAAAATATCCAAAAGGTTCAGGAAATCTGTTTTTGGGTGGTAATACCGGCCATGGAGGCGTACAGTGCCATCTGGCTAAGTTATGGACTGATACATCTACTTGCAAATGCAAAATATTCTGGATCTGGAAGGTAACAGACAAAAACGCGTTAAAAACCATTATCACCGAATTAAAATGAAGGGAAGGTTACTTCTGAGCAGCAGACAGCGATGTGTCCTTGCAGACGCCCGCAGCTTTCTAATTAACACATGCAGCGCATTAGTTCATCCCAGGATTCTGCCGCTGACTCGGTGAAGTGATTAATGAGGTGTTGATACAGAAAATCTCACCGACATGACTTGCAATGGCGGAGAATATGTATCTTTCACTCAGATACCAGAGCAATACAGTTATGTTTTCCTGCTGCAAAATATAATTGGGAGGCAAATAAGAAAAATCACATCGAGTTCATATAACTTCTATGAACCTCTTCCTATATCGTGAATAATTACGATTCTAGGTCCCCAACCCGACAGTGTAGTCCTTGGCCTAGAGAGGATGTGAAGTGTTGTGAGCAAAGATTCTTCAGGTCCCCATGCATGCGCCCATACAGAAGCATAATAGGGAACCCATAGGTGCACGGGGTCTTACAGTACAGTAGTCCCTCAAGATACAATATTGATTGGTTCCAGGACGACCATTGTATGTTGAAACCATTGTAAGTTGAGTAATTGGTTCCAAAGCCCCAAAATGTCATCCAAGATAAGAGAAAATTAAGATTTAAGAAAAATAAGCAGATAACTAAGACAGATAAAACAAGTCCTTACATATAACAGTCAGGAATAGCTGATAACTAACATCTAAGGCTACTTTCACATTAGCGTTTTTAAATTCCGGTATTGAGTTCCGTCATAGGGGCTCAATACCAGAAAAAAACGCTTCAGTTTTGTCCCCATTCATTGTCAATGAGGACAAAACTGAACTGAAGACAACGGAATGCTCCTGAAAGCATTCTGTTCCGTCTTCAGACCGGAGAACAAACTGCAGCATGCTGCGGTTTTCTCTCCGGTCCAGGCATCCGCACCAAGCCGGATCCGGAATGACCCCCAATGCAAGTCAATGGGGACGGATCCGTTTGGTGTGACACACTCAGTAATCCGGATCTGTCCTCCATTGACTTGCAATGGGGGGTCATTCCGGATCCGGCTACACAGAAATACATACAGACAGACATACATACATACATACTCATATACTCCAGCCCGGGGCGCCGGCAGCACGTCTTCACGCGCCTCCTGCGCGCAGCTATGACGTTTCCCCACTGCGCCCAGCAGAGGGCGCTGTGGGGAATCGGCATCACTGCGCGCAGGAGGCGCGTGAAGACGTGCTGCTGGCGTCCGGGGCTGGAGTATGTAAGTATGTATGTGTTTGCGTGTGTATGTCTGTATGTATTGCTGTCTCAATGTCTGTCAACATGTGTGGGGCCGGAGCGCTGCTCCGGCTCCACACATGTATCAGCGTTAGCACGGATCCGTTGGCACCCTTTAGGTGCCGGATCCGTGCTAACGCTAGTGTGAAAGAGGCCTTATCCAGCTATTTACCAGAGAAGTGGCCTTGATTGGTTGGATCTGAGTCTGAGACATTGTATGTTGAGTCTAGTTTCAAATTACGATGGGTCAGAAAAGACCATTATATGCTGAAAATATTGTATCCTGAGGCTAATGTGTCTTGAGGGATCACTGTACCTCCATCCAATTTTACACAGAGGTTTCTGTATTAATAGCAAACCTCATTGACGCCATTTCTTCAGCATTCAATAAAGACAAAAGACTAAAAGAAATATTTCCATAGTTACCTCTTCTAGCATACAAACAACCATCAAACTTGAGGAATCAGGAGTGTCTTCTCATCGCCATCAAAGATGGGCACTTTTCCAACGCAACCACAAAATGTGCAAGACTTGCAAACATATCTAATCCACTAATACAGTCCGTATACCCAACACCCAACAGACCTATAACATCACAGATGCCTTCTCATGTGAATCCTCCAATCTGGTCTACATGATACATGTACAAGGTGTGCTAATGGAGGAATTTATATTGTGGAGACTGTACAGAAACTGTCATCCAGAATGAACTTGCAGAGATTCAAGATAAACCACAGGGCTGATCAGTGGTGTACACAGAGAAGTAAGGGTCCCATAGCAAGGATCACACCAGGCCTCCCACACAGGACAGAAGGGTTTCTGCCTAAACCCCTTTCAATGACCCTTGGGCCATTTTTCCCTCTGCCTCGTTTGCTAAAAGTTGTTCCTTTAGAAGGTAGAGTCCTGACCAAGTTTTTACTCCCAGTAGAAGAGGAGATAATCCCAACTAAGACTGGGCCCCCTCTTGCCCTGGGCCCCATAGCAGTCGCCTGGTCTGCCGCTATGGTAGTTATGCCCCTGGGGATGATACAACTGTGGGAATCCATTTCTCTGGACCAGGACACTCACTCCATACACAAGGTTTTAATTCTCCAAGGGAATTTTAAGAATGATAGAGACAGGAGAACTTGCACACTATAGGAAAAAGCACCAGCCTATGTGCACTCCCATGGTCCGGGCCACCAGAGAGGCCGACGCTTTTTCCTTTTGTGTGCAAGCACGGCCACCACTGATGGATTGCAGGGTGGTCTGTAACCATGGAAACGAGCAGTGTATAATGTGATGGAAAAATGAATCCAGCCAGCAAAGGAAGCAATATGGACAATCACAATACATTAGTAAGTGCCTGGTATTAACTTTCTCTACATGATAAATGCAACTTACTGAAGTGAGACAACCCCTTTAATTATGCATCCTCCCCCCCATGTACATATTTTTCTGTAACACCCTATAAGTGTTGCGCCTTTTTCTCAGCCTTCCATTTGTAGTGGATGGAGCTGGAAGTTCATGGTTCCGTCCACTGTGTTGTGGCCATGCTGCGGTACACCAGCCAAGCTCCCATTCAGGTGAATAGGAGCTGAGCCACAGTATGTTAACGCCAAAAAATATACAGTGGACGAAGCCTTCCATCCACCGTCTCGTTTCTGGCTCCGGCGGCTACCTTGAAGAGCTAATCAATGGAGGTGCCTGGTGTAAGACCCCTATTGATCTCATACTTATAACCTCTCTTGAGCATAGGCCATCAATATCTAATTCACTGGAAAACTCCTTTAATTCATACATTGCTCTTCTATTGGTCATCACAATTGCTTTGTAACTTGCTGAATTTTGATGTATTGCATTAGAGGGGATTGTCTTGTGATATTCTGCCAGGACAATTCTGTATATGCTGTATAGATCTATAACCATTCATTCCATGCAATATATGTAAATGAAATACAATGAAAGCAGGTTAATGACCCATGCATCAAATCTTCTGACAGACCCCTGACTCATCTAACCTACATACAGTGAAAGCAGTGCATTCATATTAGCAAAAAAAAAAACTAATAAAATGGGGACGCTGAACATCTTATTTTTAGAATATCGAAGCATCCACCTGTTCCTCTAGTAACGTGACTAATAGAAGATGTAGGAGAACATTATAATTCCGATACTGCGGGAGAAGAGCAGATTCTGTCATCTAGCTCTAGGAAGCGGACCAGACAAAAGCAATCCTAATGAGAACAAACGGCCTGCCTTTGGCTGCAAATCTGTCGAACGTGAAAATGAATAGAAACGCATTACAGAAATTTGCCATTCAGCCTGAATAAATCTATGAGTCCATCAAAGTTTATCTTAAACTGCAATCTTCTAAATAGTCTAATGTTATGAAGCCTGGGAAGAAGGCGGCCAAAGATATGTCCTGCCAAAAGGCCGGGAACTAGGTGTGGATTGGAAGTGAACAGCCCCAGAGCACTAAATAACATTTCCATTACCTGTAGGATACCTTCTCTGGGCCGGAGGGCAATGTAATATTCATTGAAGAAAAATACAATAGGGATATGCTGCTCCTTTGACAACGAGCATCAGCAAAATTTGTAGGAACATTGAACTTGGCAGAGTTCCCAGAAGGAGAAGTAGACCTTTTTGCCATGGCTGAGTCTTCAAGAAGGATAGCCTGAGGCAACTGTAAGGAAATAAGCACTGACTTACCAATATTGAACTTAATATGATATTACCATCTCTATTGATGGTATAGCCTTCCAAGGGGAGTTCTGAAATCGGAAAGTGGAATTTTGGACAATTTTGGAATGATAGGTAAGAAAAGGGATGGAACTTGGAATGCGTGAACATAGGAAGACAGAACGTACAAAAATATTTAAAAAAAAAAAAAAACAGGAAAAAATCCCTAAAAAGTCAATCCAATGATCTCCAAATACACGGCTAAGTGAGGCCATGGTTAGATGGTAAATGTAACAAGCTCTTAGACTGCCGGGTTCCTTCTCAAGTCAATACAAACATTATAATATCACACGTAACTACATAAGTGATAAAGGTGCAGTCAGCGTCGCCATGGTAACAGTGAAAACGTCAATAGCAGTGCTTGCTGTGCATTGATACTTTGTCATTTTTTTCGCATTAATTACTCGCTTCCCTTTGTTAAGGAAAAGTAACATAATGTAACCCGACCGACACATGAAAAGGGAGATACAGAGGATAATACATGGCGGATATCTGCTGGGAAAAATACAGCTGTATATGCCAAGCAGTTCTATAGGGCTCCATTCACCCGATATAAACCAGTCCTATTGGCATTCGCTGGGCAGGTATATATCAGTACACATTTTTTTCAGCTGCATAGGAAAGCGTAGTGTTTAAAAAATATATACATATAGTGCATGAGGTACCTTTTAGGGCTCATGCACACAAACGTATTTTCTTTCCGTGTCCGTTTATTTTATTTTTTTTTGCAGACCGTACGCGAAACCATTCATTTCAATGGGCCTGCAAAAAAAACACAGAAGTTACTCCGTGTGCATTCCGTATCCGTATTTCCAATCCACTATTGTTGCCCGCATTATGGACAAGTATAGGACTGTTCTATTAGGGGCCAGCTGCTCCATTCCGCAAAATACAGAATGCACACAGATGTCATCTGTATTTTTTGCGGATCTGTGTTTTGCGGACCGCAAAATACATACAGTCGTGTGCATGAGCCCTTATCAAGAGAGCCTAGAGGTGGCACACGCCAGTGGGTGTCTGTAGGGTGGCATATATTGGAGGCTTCCATCAGATGTATATATATATATATATATATTTTTTTTTTAAAAAAAATACTCCCACCATAAACCTCTAATGGAAATCTCAAAATCTCAAATGTGACGTGAACAGAGTCTTAGCTCTCATGAACACCAATCCATAGAGAACCATAATACGGTGCCCAGGATCTACATTAGGACTTTACTGGAATTTGTGAGAAAGAAAATTGTAGCATTTTCCATGACATGCTGTATTACTGTAGTAATCTTTTTTTTAGAATCCTCAGTGCACCATATAGCGGCACCCGGAGTGCCTTCAGCTCTGTAATGCAGGATGGTGTACTGCGATACAAGCACAGTGCACACAGCTTTGAAGCTTGAGCCAATGCTGCTTAAAGAGGACCTGTCACCGCTCTGGACATGCCTGTTTTCATGCATTCCCCATATAATAACAGTTCTGGAACATCTATTCTTATGGTTCTATGTTGTGTCATTACTTTATTATTTCTACTAGAAGTTATGAATGAATTGCTAGCAGTCTACAGTAAGGGTACTGAGGGGTGTTACCAGTTGGGGGGGTGTACCTACACAGACTGACTCTATCCAATCAGTGCTGCCATTTTCAGACTGTGCAGGGACACACCCCCAACTGGTTACCTCCCCTATGTACCCTTACTGCAGACTGATAGCAATTTATTCATAACTTCTAGTAGAAATAATAAAGGAATGGCACAACATACAGACATAAGAATAGATGCTCCAGAATTGTTATTACATGGGGAATGCATGAAGCTATTAAAACAGGCATGTCAGGAGAGGGGACAGGTCCTCTTTAATAAAATGTTATTGGATCCACAGCAATAATGGTAGTATTGCGTTGTACGTTATATATGCGCCGAAACTGTAATTTTATAGCTATTGAGTTTGGTGGGCTCTCCTGTTCTGTGGATGTCCACGGTGTCTGTTTTTTTACAGTCAGGTCTAAGCTGATCTGCAGCCGTCTTCAGTTTTAAGGAGGACCTCTCTCCTGAACTGTCTGTTTTAGTAACTATTTGCATCCCCCATTTAATTACAATTCTGGAGCACCTATTGTTATGACCCTGTGTTGTGCCATTCCTTTATTATTCCTGCTAGAAAATAAGAACGAATTGCTAGCGCTTTGCAATGAAGGTCCATCCGGGTGTTACCAGTTAGGGGTGTGTCCCTGCACAGTTTGACACTATCCAGTTTGTGCTGCCAGTGTCAGACTGTGTACACACCCCCAACTGGTAATACCCAGCTGGAGCGTCATTGCAAACTGCTAGCAATTCCATCATGAACTTCTAGTGATAATATTAGAGGAATGGCACAACATAAAATCATAAGAATAGACGCTCCAGAATTGGGGAATGGCAAGTAGTTACTAAAACAGACAAGTCAGGGGAAGTGACAGGTACATTTCTGAAGATGTGTCAGGCTGGAAAAACAAATGCGGTGAAAATCTGCTTTATCTTCTCATCAGATAATGAATTATGGCAGCTAGTGGTCTCTTGATGCTATTTAAATGGATAACCCATTGAAGTATTCAACCTGCACCCAATCCGCAAGGCTAGGGGGTTCTGAGAAGGACCTGCAGGAAGTTTCAAATTCTCGTGCAGACCCGGCATAGGCTGACATTAGTTTGTCAGGTCTGAAGGGCAATCAGCACTATAAAACTTCTTAGAGGGCATGTCACTACACTAATAAGACATTTTACTAGAGGGTTGTTCCCTCATTCTGGGTCACAGACAGCAGCTACAAAGAGGGTCTCTCTTTCTGGATGACCTAGCACACATCCACACATTACATGAACACCTCATTGATTTTAATGGCCATCATGTAATGCTTCATTTTCCCCTGTGGTGGCACTGCAGGAGAATTAAACACCTACAGCAAAGTTCCAGCGGATGGCTGGGGGTCCTCCGTCTCCTATCACCATATTCCTTTTACAAGAATGGTGTATCTGGGACAGTTAAAGGGATTGTCCTGGGGGAAATATTCTACATTTTTTAGACCAGCACCTGGATGTGAATACTTTAGTATTTGTATGTAATGTATATCAGTATATATCTGTATAGCGCCACCTGCTGTTTGCTCTTTTTCTAATTTCTAATAGCTGCCACTAGCTGCAGTAGAAAGGACATGCCCCCTGACAAAGTGCACGCCCCCTGAGCTGCCAGCTTGAAATAAATCTAGCATAGCAATTGAAGCAATGAATGAGGCGATCTCTGAACCCATGTGAGTGACAGAACTAGTTCTAAGTTTGTTAGAAATAGACTGTCATGTACTATATGATATCAGATTTTAATTTTCTACATTCATTCAACTCTTTTAAGGCACATAGACCCAGGTTCGACCTCTACCTTTTAGGCCCCTTGCAGAAGAGCGTGTGTCACGCACCGAGTCCGCATCGCAGCTCCTGGCCTGAATTTCCGGCACAGACGGGGTCACATAGCATTATAATGATTTATGATGCTATGTAACCCTTACAGTTCTGGAATGTATTGGGTAACACTAACAGCATTATGTCAGTGTCATCTAATACATTCCAGAACTGTAAGGGTTATATAGCATCATAAATCAATATAATGCTATGTGACCCCGTCAGTGCTGGAAGGTCTGGCCAGGAGCTGCGTTGCGGACTCGCTGCGTGACACACGCTCGTCTGCAAGGGGCTTTAGGCCCCCATAGCAATGCCCAATGCCACCTCACAGCAACCCCTTAGTGGGAGCCAAGGTGACATCAGCTGGTCACAGTGCATCCTGCTCTTGAGGGGACGTTGCCATCTAAATAAGAGCTGCTGCTTGTTAGTGACTCTTCCCTCTGGTTTCAAAAGGGGGTGCCATTCAACAGACCCTCATCTTTGATGTCCATAAGTAATATAAGCAAAGTTTGTCCTGAGGAGACACTGGTTTCAGGTGAGTATGCATGTTACATTATGTCAGAGGAGAGGTGAGTAGCTTCCAAAAACCTCAGGCTCTGCTAATCCCAAAAGAAGACACATCGGCCAAAAAATATCCAACAAGGTCTTACCCGATAACCCACTGATAATCAGCCAGTGTTCATACACATGAGATTAGATCCCGGCATTTTCTTCAATAGCTGCCAGCAGAAAAGTGCATGAGGACCCCCTTAAAGACCACTTAAGAAGCCTAACCGTAGAAAAAAACACTCTTCAGGACGCAACAACAGAAGCTTCAATAGCAGGTCTGCAATTATGAATAGAGCCCTTTTCAATGGACATGTTTTCAAGACCAAAGCACGTTTAAATCTCTGCAATTTCCTTTGAATAGCTTCCATTCTGAGACCATTCATAAGGGGTATTTCCGTGTTATTATTCACTACATAACAGAAAACCGGATAACAGAGAAATTGGTGCATGGGGATGAACGGGGCTTGTGAGAAAACGCTCCAGTACAGGTTGTAATAGTCCGCAAGGAGGGTCGACAATACATCTCTAGAGCTATAATGAGATAAAAAAAAGAACAAAAAGCTACAGAATGTGGGTTAATGATGCAACTATATAACAAAATGTGAGTGAATGTGTTCTTTGTACACCTACGTATTATATATACTCCATTATATGCCCATAGCAATCTGTCAGTGGTAAGTCGTGCATATAGGGCTTCACAAATTGGTTGGAAAATGTAGATCTACTTAATGCAGTGGTCTACATCATAGTGCAATGAATAGAGGGCCCCCAATATAGTACCAGAAACTCAATGGCATGGCACCTGTGTGCTAAGAGACAGAAGTCCTGCTCAGGTGCTTACCATACAGTAGGACCACCAAAAACTGTGCCCCTGACCTGCCTCAGTGTTGGGTTAAGTGGTGTTCTCCATCCACAAGCTCCTCCTGGGCACCTTCATGCTACACACAGTTGAATGTCCTAGGTACAACCCATTTGCTGACTGAAAATAATGATGTTTTCACTGTCTGGCCCTGTCAATCAAAGTAGAAAGGGCGTGGCAGTTGCAGAGAGAGCAGTGTAACGGCAACGCCCCCGTTGCTCATAGAGGCTCATTTGCATATATTAAAACTTTTTCTCAGCAATGTGGGCACATATGAACATGGAAACAACACAGATGTCTTCAGCTGCCAAGTGAACATGTAACAGGTCAGCCAGTGTCATAGGTACAAAACTGCTGACAGATGCTCTTTAACAGTTTTGGTAGTCATCATTGACAATCTTGTACTCAGACATGCCCCTATCAGTCCTATATACAGTAGGACAGTTCCTTTTTACAACGTTGGATCATTGTACAGAGAGGTGTAACTTAAAGTTCTTAAAGGGGTTGTCTCGCTTCAGCAAATAGGATTTATCATGTAGAGAAAGTTAATACAAGGCACTTACTAATGTATTGTGATTGTCCATATTGCTTCCTTTGCTGGCTGGATTTATTTCACCATTACATTATACACTGTTCGTTTCCATGGTTATGACCACCCTGCAATCCATAGGAAAAAGCACTAGCCTATTTGCGCTCCCATGGTCCAGGCCACCAGAGAGGCCGAAGGCTTTTTCCTATAGTGTGCAAACACGACCACCACTGCTGGATTGCAGGGTGGTCGTAACCATGGAAACGAACAGTGTATAATGCGATGGAAAAATGAATCCAGACAGCAAAGGAAGCAATATGGACAATCACAATACATTAGTAAGTGCCTTGTATTAACTTTCTCTACATGATAAATCCCATTTGCTGAAGTGAGACAACCCCTTTAAGTTCCAATGCTACCATGTGCCTTTTATAATACTGGTGTCTTCTTATATTGCGGATGGGCCTTTGGACCCCTCACACACCAGGGCTCCAGGGTGCTACTACCACCTCTGCGCCCCCAACAGCTATGCCCCTGACGGAACAATGCGTACATTTCCCAAATAAGAGAATCTTGTATAGGCACCGAACAAGCAAAATATGCTGAAAGATTTCAGCTCTGAAGTCAGAAGAATTGTGAATGCAGCTCTAAACTACATTACAGGATGTCACTCAGAAACAGTGCAAGGTAAGTAATGCAATGCATAAAGTTGCTCAGTTTTGTAGGTAGATTGTAGGTACATTCACCCTTAAACTTTTCCATGAGTGATGTGCAGGAGGCGGCTGTACCCAGGCTTCGCTTTTCCCGCGAATGTAGGAATCAATAAATAACTAAACCGCGATGAATCACCCATCAGGGATGCTTTATGAACAGCGATGAAGATGTCTCTTCGAGGCAATTGATTTAATTTGTTAGAAAGAGCAGATCCAGTCGCTGGCTGCCGGGTAAATGTACTCCCAAGCAATTTCACACGATTTTTTTTATGTTATTTTTTTCACTCTCTTCTACAATCGCAGCCCACTCTGCTACTTGTGGGGGCTCATTACTAACAACTTTGATTCTGTCATTGTGAAGCGGAGCTGTCCGTCACGTGGTTGCCATGGCGATGACCAATAGCGAGCCCGTGTGTAGGAGTTTCCATCTGGCTCTGAATGCAGCATGACCTGTCAGATAGACACAGGCAGAGGCAGTCTGGCTCCAACAGGGATGAAGGATCGAACCCGAGAACTAAGACATGTAAGTTGCCGAGTCAAAAATCCCTCTGATAACATCTTGTGCGCCTTCCTAGTGAAGCTTTGTCCTTTGGCAATGAGTAGGATGAGCCTCATTTTTCTACAGTGCAATGCAGCGTGCTATGCTACAAGGTTATACTATCACACCGTAGGATGTAGCCATGGCAGAGTCCTACAAGGAGACAGATGCAGCATGCCTGAGTTTGTCACCTGGCACAACTTAGCATGGACTGCGGGTAAACCTGCTATGCCATCTTAATTGGAAGAGTTATCGCCCTGCACAGTGCCAAAAGGGTTACGTGAACACATTCAGCTCTGCTGCATCTGTATGCAGAAGCGTAGCTAGGAGGGGGCTGGAGGGTATTCGCCCCAGGTGCAAACGACTCAGGGATAGGGCAGTAAGCCTAGTTACGACTCTCCTGCCTAGTGAATATCAGACTATGGCGTAGACGATGGCTCAATGCACAGAATTCAAGGTTAATGTCAGGAGCAGTGCTCCTGGGTATGTCTGGTATTTTCTACTGAGTTCTCGTGTTCCTAATATAAAACTGTAATTTGAATTGTTTCATAGTAAATGCTTAATGTTAATTATTTGTATTATTATCATTATTATTATTTATATTATTATTTGTATTATTTTTATTATTATTGGCATTTATATTTGATACAGTGAATTTCTAAGGAATTGTGGTTTTGTCCTCTTAGTTTCTATTCTCTTGCACTGCCTCTGTGTACATAGCTATAGGCAAACATGTCAAGGGAAAACTACAGCGAAATTCACATTACAAGGGCTCATGCACACGACCGTATGTATTTTGCGGTCCGCAAAACATGGATCAGCAAAAAGTACGGATGTCGTCCGTGTTTTGCGGAACACAACAGCTGGCCCCTAATAGAACAGCACTATCCTTGTCTGTAATGCGGACAATAATAGGACATGTTCTATTTTTTTGCGGAACGGAAACAGAATGCACACTTTTTGCGGACCCATTGAAACGAATGGTTCCGCATACGGTCCGCAAAAAAAAAAAAACGGACACGGAAAGAAAATACGTTTGAGTGCATGAGCCCTAAAGTAGATCTTTCGATAAAAGGTTAAGAGGAGCCATTCTTCACATGCAAAAGTCTCCTCTTCGGCACTGCAGTTTGCCGATTTCTTTCAAATTTCAACCCATCCAGTGGGTCTCACAGATTTGCACAGTCCACCTACGGCACCCTTCACCCTATGGACAAACACGAGGGGCAAAACGATGGAGTAATAGATGGCTACAGATGCAGCAGAGTTGAATTTATTATTGGGCTGAATTTATTATACGGTGTTATCTGTGGTTTTACATAGGACTGCAGGTTGCCAATGTTAACTCACCATGAGCAAGCAAGGTGTCCTCAGCAAATCAACGAGTGTCTCTGCATGCTGGGGTGTAGCTAGCATGGGCCATTTGCCCCAGGTGGTGGGTGCAAGGGAAGCACCAACAAGACACTCAGCCTTAAATGAGGGTGATATTACAATTGGTCTCCCATTATTTTCCATAGGACTGTGGGTAAACTTATCGTACTACTGTGTAGACAGATATCATGCTGCACAAACAATGTGAGTGATGTATTCAGCTCAGCTACATGTGTATAGCATAGATCTTACAGTATATATAATACTAACTACAGAACATATAGAATTCAATGCCGAGACGATCAACCTTCTTCCTCTACTGCGTAAAGTCTGCAATTTGGCTATAGGTAATACATGTTAATCTCTGGTTGCTGGGTAGCAGGAGAAGAAAGAATAAAACGCTTTAGTAGCTCTGGTGCCTGAAAGGATATAGCCACCACGTTTCTAATTGTTCTGAAGTATGTAAAATAAAATAGTAATATGTTTGCAGCTCCTATGCAGACCTATGTGTCTCCATGGTTACAGACTACAAGCACACTATCTGTGTAGTCAGAACAGGCAGTTATATATTATACCACTCCCTCTGGCTGATCTTGCTAACCTACAGAAAGGCTGTGGGTCTAGCAATGAGGAGTGTTGCAGCTAGACTGCAGGCTGTGTTATACATGGAGGTCTATGTAGGACCTTATACACAAAACGGTTGCTTGATTTTTATTTCTTTTGATGCACTGGAACAATAAAAAATGGTTGTAAAAGTGCACATAGCCTCTAAGCTAGAGGAATAGCTTGATCGTTCTGAATCTGTACCAGGGATTCCCTGCTCTAAGTATGTCAAATTAAATAGTAATATGTGTGCAGCTCCTATGCAGACCTATGTGTCTCCATGGTTACAGACTACAAGCAGACCATCCTTGTAGTCAGATCCGGCAGTTATGTGTTTTTCCATTCCCTGTCTATTCTTGATAACCTACAGAAAGTAGAGTTGTAAGGCTGTGGCTGTGAGTTGCCACACATTAGTGCAAGGGAGTCACGACTGGGAATGGTACAGACACAGTCCTTTTTGGCAGCAGGATATGTGCTGTTGGTTACGGCAATTTTTAGAATGCTGTGAACAGTTAATAATAGTAGGGTCTCCCAATGTGCGCCAAAGGGGTATGGTGGCAGGTGTCTCTACAGCACCTCTGTACGACCTGCACATAATGCCAGTCTTCACCACAGCTTTCAGATATACTTCCGGGACGAGGGTCAGCAATACCCAGATGTCGAGTTTAGATGCCCATAGTGCCAGCTAAACCTACCTCTGACAGAGACAGGGTCCTACTCAGCTTACAGCATATGCCCAACCATCCTTTGGCCGGAGGGCCACCTTTTAAATAGAATTCCTGCCCACTAGGTCCGCATGAAGAACGTGGTGTGCTGAAACTCATGTGCTCTTATTTTTCTATGAACCGCTCATCATGTAACTCTCCACCAATCAGGGCCTCCCCAGCACCATGTTGGTTGGGCATGCCTAAATGCACTGGGAAACCACCATGCCCTACAACAGTGGTGGCGAACCTATGGCACGGGTGCCAGAGGCAGCAGTCAGAGCCCTCTCTGTGGGCACCCGCACCCTGGAAAAAGTCTATGGTGTACCAATATGCCTTAGACTTTTCCTGCCATTCATCAGCGCAGGGCGCACTATGACCATCACAGACAGCGCACCAATTGTAGACAGGCTATTATAGCTACATTATAAAGTACATGGAAGATACACTATACTGGACTGTAGTATTCAGGTTACATTGCCGTGTTGGCACTTTGCGATAAATAAGTGGGTTTTGGGTTGCAGTTTGAACACTTGGTCTGTAAAAGGTTCACCATTAGGCCCCTTTCACACGAGCGAGTTTTCCGCGCGGGTGCAATACGTGATGTGAACGCATTGCACCTGCACTGAATCCTGACCCATTCATTTCAATAGGTCTTTTCAGATGAGCGTTTTTTTTCACGCATCACTTCTGCGTTGCGTGAAAATCGCAGCATGTTCTATATTCTGCGTTTTTCACGCAGCCCTGGCCCCATAGAAGTGAATGGGGCTGCGTTAAAAACGCATTGCATCCGCAAGCAAGTGCGGATGCAATGCGTTTTTCACTGATGGTTGCTTAGAGATGTTGTTTGTAAACATTCAGTTTTTTTTCACACGCGTGAAAAACGCATCAAAACGCATTGCACCCGCGCGGAAAAAACGGAACAACTAAACGCAATCGCAGACAAAACTGACTGAACTTGCTTGCAGAATGGTGCGAGTTTTCCTGAACGCATCCTGAACGCATCCGGACCGAATCCGCGACGCTCGTGTGAAAGAGGCCTTACTGCACTACAACAAAAAGACCAACAGTCCCAACATAATATCTGTAACACTTGCCCCCCCCCCAACACCTGTGAAGAGGGGAGAACATCTCGCACAATAATAAAGCACATGGTGCCCCAATTCTTGGGGACGCAGAGAAGCCGCAACAGTTCCAACTAGTCCAGGGGGGGACCCCATCCACCTGACGCCTGTTCTACTGTCTGTAGATTATAAAGGAGAAAAGACAGAGGACTGTTGCAGGCTGTGTTAAACATGGAGACACACAGGTCTGCGTAGGATCTGTATACACCAAACGGTTGCTTGATTTATTTATTTTTTTCAATGCACAATAAAAATGGTTGTAAAAGTGCACATTGTAGGCTCGAGGCATAGCGTGATCATTCGGAATCTGTACCAGGGGCTCCCTGCTCCGATGCTGTACCCTAATGTGTCAGAGGTCCCCTACTGCACCCCCTATAGCTATGCTCCTTTAATCAGCCCACAGAAGTGCCCGGATATAGCCATCTGAGATCATTCATATTTTTAAAAACACCTTCTCACGATTTGTTTTGCTCTTTTGACTTTCTGCAAAGGACTAATATTATTTTTGTAGTCGCCTTCACAGGATTGAATGAGAAGGCAATTAACGAAACGTATGGCAGTCCATGTGCACCACGTGTGCGCGGCTCGTCCTGTGCTCCACATCTTACATAACAGCATGCTGCTTGCTGTACATTTTGTGCTATGAATAGTCGTAGTAATGAACTGTGAAGATCCCAAGTGCTGGCAGCAAACTGCACTCAGTGCTACAGAGAGCTTGAGATGAGCAACTTTTAAAAAAATTCCATTCAGGTCTGATTCAGTCCGCAAATTCGGTTTCGGTCCGAATAAATTCGACCTGAATCGAAAATGTCTCAATTGTCTGGAAAAGTCTCTCTTTCCTTGATTCTCCCAAATGGAATCACACAAAATTTGGAAATTCATATTCATATTTTAAAATTCGTTCACGCTTCGTTTGGTGGTAAAAGGTGAATTGCATTATGGATTCCGTTACCACGGACCATAACGCAATTCTATGACGGAATTCCTTTAGAGGCATTCGGTTAGAATAAAAAATCTATGGGCTGCGTAACGGATCCGTCCGGTCTCTGTAAAGCCTCATTCACACGTCAGTGTTCTCCACTGACAGCACACGTCCCCATTCATTTGAATGTGTGTTCAGACATCAGTGTTTCATCACGGTCCGTGGTTCCGTTTTTTTAGCACGGATGCATGTCCTATCTTGATCTGTGTTCCCGGATCCCTCATGGCCATTATAGTCAATGAGTTCGTGAAAACCACGGATCCCTCACAGATGACATCCGTGTTGCACCCATCCGTGTTTCTCGGATCATTAAGAAGAGATGCTTTGAAAATTATTTTTCAGCTGTTCAGTGTCAGTGAAACACAAATGCAACACAGACAGCAAAAAACGGACCCAACACGGATCCTTCACGGACAGCTTCACGGATGCATCACTGACCACCTGCTCACGGATTTGAGCACGGACACGGACGTGTGAATGAGGCTTAATGCAGGAGAGAACTCCCCTGCATAACAGAAACGGGATGGATCCGTTATGCAACCCATAGACCTCTAAAGGCATTCCGTTATGCATTCCGTCATAGAATTGCGTTATGATCCGTGGTAACGGAATCCATAACACAATTCACCTTTTACAACCAAACGAAGCGTGAACGAATTTCATAACATGAAATTCACTCATCTCTACTGGAGACCGATAAAAAACGAGTTATAAGGAGAGGGGCCGCTTATGGCAACTAAGGCCTCATGGACACAACCATATTATGTATCTGTGTCTGATCTGCATTTTTTGTGGATTGCACATGGACCTATTCATTTCTAAGAATGGACAGCACACGGATGTCGTCCGTTCTGCAAATGATAGAGCATGTCCTATTCTTGTCCGTATTGCGGATAAGAATAGTAATTTCTAGTAATGGGAGTGACAAAAATACGTATTGCATATGGAGGGTGTGCGGATTTTACGGATCCGTGGTTTGCAGTCCACAATACGGACACAGTTATGTGCATGAGGCCTAATCAGGTAATATAGATGCATGGTGGAGCTTGGTGAAAGGCTTATGATCAGTGGGAGTCATTTACTTACAGCCCTACGCCAATTTTTGACTCCGTTTTTAAACCCCTTCGTGACAATATTTGATCACACAGGCGTTTTAACGCCGTCCTTGCCTCTAAGGAATGGCAGGAGAGTGGTGGGGGCTGGACCTGGGTCGGCCCCAGCACATTCACTAACATTTACGCCATTTCAAGTTATAAAAGTTGTTAAAAAAAAACCTACTCCATTCAGGGAATGGAGTAGAATTTCAATCTAGGCACACACTGCCAGAGGATGCACCTAATTTACGAGGTGCTTGCTCGTCATAAATTATGTGCATCCTCCGGCAGTGCAGGGGCTATAAAAGTCCTGCGTAAAAAGCCGGTCTTTGGCCTGACTGGCCTGACACATTTATCTACCTTTATGCCATTTTCTCAGAACTGCCGTAGATTTCAGTCTAGGTCCATGGACTTTCGGAGGATGCGTCTAATTTATAGCAAGACCCGCACCTCATCATAAATTAGGCACATTTTCTGGCATGACAGGGGGTATCATAGACTGTTGCAAAACTACAACTCCCAGCATGCCCAGACAGCCTACAGCTATCAGCCTACAGCAGGGCATGGTGGGAGTTGTAGCTTTACAACAGCTGGAAGGCCGCAGGTTGAGCATCCCTGGTGTGAAATATTGGTCTTCCCCCATAAATAAATAAATAAATAAAAATATTTACATTTTGCTTGTTCTGTGCCTTGAGGAAGTCCTTCTGTCTTTTGGAGGTCCCAGGCTCTGTCGAAATAAAGGACCAGCAGAAAAAACCCTCATTTGGATCTGACTTTGGAGACAATCACTTGCCACTAGGATCTGTTTTTTTGTGTGTGTCATGATGACATATATGATTTTATGGCCTCATTCACACTTGGCCATTTTGGTCAGTACTTTGTATCTATCTATAAGCCAAAACCAGGAGAGGAACCTAAACAGGGATAAATTAACATGGAAAGATCTGCATTTCTGTGCGTTTGGAACCACTACTGTTTTTGTCTTATTTTGATGCAAAATACTGACCAAAATACTGCACAAGTGAGAATGAGACCTTAGATGTTCTGTACAGACGGAGGGCCCACAGACCAGGACAAATGTCCCTAGAGTTTCTTTCCCCTTCCATACACTTTTTATGGCCCTTTCCATGAACCTGATTCTAAAGTTGGATAACAATGCAGTTTCTCTACAGAAGGGAGTCCAGCATAGGTTCTCACCACCTGGTAGTAAAGGGTATTGGTCCAGTAGCAGCGGCATGGTCTACGTCTAAGGCCTCATGCACACATCCGTCGAGCACGGTCCGTGAAAACCAGGCCTGCCGTCCTTGCGGAGAGCACGAGTGCACGGCGTCATTGGTTGCTATGACACTGTGCGCTTCGTGCACTCAGCAGGATGGGTTTTCACGGACCGTGCTCCACGGATGTGTGTGTGAGGCCTTACCTATGTATGCCCTTTGGCAGACTCGAGATACTTATAGATTAGGGTCCCCACACATATGGCTGTGCTGTTTTTTCTTTACCTGTAAAAACTGCTAGAATAACCATAAGCAGTTTTTTCTACCCATAGTTTTTGCTAGTTTTTTTTGGTAGTATTTTACAAAGACTGACTTTTTACACCAGTCTTTGCTTCTCCACTGCGCTGCTGGAGGATGCATTTAATTTACGGAGAGGTGTGCGCCTTGTCATAAATTAGGCAGTCTGTGCGCTTAGAGTGAAAAACTAGTCCAGCCACTGAATTTCCAGGCGTAAACGGTAGTAAATTTGACAGTGCTGATGTCCTTGCCCTGCCCCCCCCCCCCCCCCAACTCCAAAGTGCCCAGGACGGCATAAAAACACCAGTGCAAGGAAATATTGTCCCATGGGCATTTAAAAAGTCACCAAAATGAGTCTTGCGACTGTTTTTACATAAAAAACTAGCATAAAAATGTTAGTAAATAACCCCCAGTGTGTTTTACCACTGACATTGTCTTCATGGCACAACATTTCTATATTCTTCCCCGATAGATGCCAAGACCTCCAGCATTCTACATTTTTTAAAATACCCAGAAAGACAAAAAGGGGTTCTCCAGCATTACAAAAACATGACTGCTTTCTTTTAAAAACAGCACCACCCCTGTCCGCGGGTTGTTTGTAGCACTACAGCTTGGCTCCATTGGAAACTGTGGAGCAGAACTGCTTTCTGTAATGTATGTCTGAGGCCTCGTCCACATTTTCTGTGTCAGTGACACGTCTGTGAAAAGAGGCGTACGAGTTTTAACCGTGAAGATATCCGTGAAGAATCCGTGGTTGGTCCGTGTGTCCGTTTTCACCATCTGTGTGTCATCTTTAACTCACTGACGTTGCTCAGCTGAAAAATAATTTCCAGAGCATCTCCTATCAGTCTTCAGTGAAAAACGGTCGCCCAACGGATGTCATTTGATTTTCACTGACCCATAGACTTCAATGGGCGTGCTTCGTCCGTATCACGAATCAAAGTAGTGCATGTCCCCATGATTTATTTTTCTGACCCACGGGCAGTAAAAAAATACAGACACATTTAAATCATGTGCTATCCGTGGAAAATGTAGACAGCACACGCCAGTGAAAAATGGAAATGTGAACAGGCCTGAGGGTTCAGCAACACCAGCAGTGAAGTAGAAAAAAGAGCAAAAGTTGTATCCGTCTTTTATACACTTTCTCCTTATTTTATGATCCACTCTTGATTTTGGCTTCTAAAACCGCATCCAGAAAGCTGACCATGTGGTCGTACCCAGGGGTGCACCACTAATGAGGCCAGGTGAGGTGATCGTCTCAGGCAGCACCAGGTAGGGGCAAGAGGGGGGCAGCGAAAGGGCCATGGACAATGAGCGCTTTCATTGTGGCAAAGGGATTAGGTTAAGAAATTGGCATTGAAGGGGGGAGGGCCGTTTTAGTTTTTGTCTCAGGCAGCAGAAAGGCCAGGTGCACCCCTGGCCGTACCCTGAGACAGGTGAAAATAGATTATGAGCCCCATTTGGAATGGAGACGGGTGTGAGTGATTCCAATCTGTGCACAGTGATGTAGAGTATGTTGGTGCTATATACGCAGTGGGAAATAATAATCATTTGTCGTAAAATAAAATAATTATCATGGACAGTCAGAAAATCGTTATGGCCAGCTTCCTCTTTAACAGAATCACCATTGAACTGTTGACTGTGAATAGACATCGTAACAATAAAATTACTAATTGCAATGTAACAACCTAGTTGTTGCATTGTTTGTTAAAAGGGCTGTCCCACGAAAAATATCCTACAGTTTCCAAACCAGCATCTGGATCTGAACACTTTTGTAATTGTATGTAATTAAAAATTTATCATAGCCCCTGAGTTATTCAATAAAATGTATCTGTATAGCGCCACCTGCTGTTTGTTTTTTTTCCTATTTGTTTGACCTGCTCACCGAGATGGCTGCACATGCTCAGTTTCATCCTTCAGCTGTCTCCTGAGCTGTGATAGGGAGAGCACAGACACACCCCCTGAGCTGTGATAGGGAGAGCTGAGACACGCCCCCTGAGCTGTGATAGGGACAGCTGAGACACACCCCCTGAGCTGTCAGCTTGATATAAATCTAGCAGAGCAATGAATGTGGAGATCTCTGGATCCATGTGAGGTACAGGGCTGGTTCTAGCTTTGTTAGAAAGAGATTGTCAGGTACTATATGATGTCTGATTTTCATTTTTTTACATAGTCATGGGATAACCCCTTTAAACAATAAATTTAGTAAAATATTATGGAAAAAAATAAAAATAAAACTGTAAAAGTAAATAAACGATCCCCCACCCCCAACAACCCAAATATGGGTTCCGCAAAGATGGCCTCAAGGTCACCTTGAGCTATAAGAAAGTCAAACAGACATTATAATTTCATTTCTGTGGACTAAGCAAAGATGGATGACCTTTCTGGTTTCCTGGAAATGGCTCCAAGTAATCATACATTACTCCTTGGCTGTGACATATGCAGACTGCTCCCTTTGCTTTTACTGATATTAGCTGACGTCAGATTGGAGGATGAAATACTGCAGCGCAAGCATCGTCTTCCTGCTGCACAGCACATCTATAATATTGAGACATGCTGCAAGGAAGCAGGCGGTCTGCCACTTAATGTAAAGTGACTGTGTTATGGAGCACTAGTCCTCGAAGGGAATAAGACTGAAGAAAGTAATTGCATCTCAATGGCTCTTATAGAAATAGTACAGTTATTCATTGGATGTCAGTTACTGAGACCGGCTTTTGTATGCAGGTCTTAGATTCCCCCCTCCGTTGCCATAAGATTCGGCTAGCACCTTGTCATAAATTAGGTGCAACTAAGGTATTTCCTGCACCTGGTGTAAAAACTACTCCAGTCTCCAGCCAACATTTACGACTGTTTCCAATATTAGTAAATTTGCCAGGTCCAGGGTCCCAACCCCGGGACAGAACTCCCAACACCTATTAGCCTCTCCTAGGGCTACATGGTGATCTTGGCCGCAGCACCCTCACACGACCTAAGATCACTGTGTAGCAGTGTGGCCACTGAACTTAAAGGGGTATTCCCATCTGAGACAATGGAGGCATATCGCTAGGATATGCCCCCATTGCCTGAAAGGTAAAAATTGCCTGTGCTCAGCAATTTTCAGCGACCCCATAGAAATAAATGGAGGGCAACTGAGCATGCTCAGTTCTCGGTATAGGTGCAGGTCCCAAAGGACCTTCATGAGGTAGAAGCCAATTTTCCTCATTTTAGGGGGAAAAAATTCCTTCCAATCGGGTAATCAGAATAACTCCCTGGATCAACGACCCCTCTCTAGTAACTATAACCTGTAATATTATTACCCTCCAGAAATACATCCAGGCCTCTCCTGAACTCTTTTAGTGAACTTACCATCACCACCTCCTCAGGCAGAGAGTTCCATAGTCTCACTGCTCTTACCGTAAAGAATCCTCTTCTATGTTTGTGTACAAGCCTTCTTTCCTCCAGACGTAGAGGATGTCCCCTTAGTATATAGTAGTATAGTATAGTGTATATAGCACTAATGCAATTCAGAAAAATCCATGTTTTCAATGTTTGCATATGTCCTTGCTCGTGGAGCAGCGCATTATTACAAGCAGTGTTTGCTTCCTGGTCTAATTTTTTTGCTATCCCAAGGTTAGGTCATCCAATTTAAAGTCCTGGAAAATCCCTTTAAAAATGACCGCTGGAGTCACTTGCTCAGACAACAGTATAACATAATAAGTGCTTCCTACAAAGCTCTTCACATAACCCTAAGGGCTCATGCACATGACCATTGGATGTTTTGCAATCTGCCAATTTCGGATCCGCAAAACATGTGCATTCCACATTTTGCAGAACAAATCGGTCGGCCACTAATAGAACAGTCCTATCCTTGTCCGTAATGCAGACAGTAATAGGACATGTTCTATTTTTTTTGCGGAATGGCCATGTGGACATACAGACACGCAATGCACACAGAGTCATTTCCGTGTTTTTTTGCAGCCCCACTGAAGTGAATGGTTCCACATACGGGCTGCAAAAAAACCCAGAACGGACACAGAAAAAAATTACGTTCATGTGCATGAGCCTTAAAGGTAAGGAAAAATTCTAAAGATCTGTTAAAGGGGTTGTGCAGTGCTAGTTTATTGATGACCTAACCTCAGGATTTGTCCACACGTCTTCAATAACTGACGGCTACATGCTCAGTCATCTGACAGCTATCTCTTCCGACTCTACCATACACCACATACTGTATGCGTTTCTCAATGCTGAGAGAGGAAAAAGCTGCTGCCAGACACCTCTGATGGTGGCTTATTTCCCAAGAGTACAAGAGGATCAGATGTTTATGTTAGGGGAGCGTCGGGAGCTCCCTATACATATTAGGTTATTGGCCAGCCCCGCTGAAAATGGCAGGTTTGGCTGACTATAATGTGCCTTTTGAGGTTGAATTTGCTGGATCTGTACTGCGTCTGAATACTAGTGAGCTAGGCGGTTGCTTTATAATAATCAGGATTTTGGCTTACAAATGTTTAGTACACAGGATCGTATTATATGGCAAGGATTCTCAAAATAACAACGCATATTATTAGTAATATATTATTATACTATATAATTATACTATATATGCATATCGGAGGTGGACTGGGAACTTAAAGAGGACCTGTAACCACTCCTGACATGCCTGTTTTAATAGCTTTATGCATTCCCCAGGTAATAACAATTCTGGAGCATCTATTCTTATGTCTCTATGTTGTACCATTCCTTTATTATATCTACTAGAAGTTATTAATGAATTGCTAGCAATCTGCAGTAAGGGTACAGAGGGGAGGTAACCAGTTGGGGGTGTGTACCTGCACAGACTCACTCTATCCTATTAGAGCAGCCATTTTCAGACTGTGCAGGTACACACCCCCAACTGGTTACCTCCCCTCTGTACCCTTACTGCAGACTGCTAGCAATTCATTCAAAATTCTAGAAGTTATAATAAAGGAATGACACAACATAGAGATATAAGAATAGATGTCCCATAATTCTTATTACATGGGAAATGCATGAAGCTATTAAAACCGGCGTGTCAGGAGAGGGGAGAGGTCCTCTTTAAAGTGGCCCTGGAAAAAAACCTCAAAGTTGCCCCAGATACAAAAATTAATTAATGCTGAGAGCATAAGATCTTTATGTAACTGGCTTTTGGCCAAGAGGGAGGTTTAGTTGGCCCTCTGGGAAATTTCCCTGTAGGGTCTATGACCAATCTGCCCCTGACGCGTATCTGTGTATTAGTTCTTTTCGTCAGTTACTTTTTCTATATGGAAACTAAAGCTTAGCTACAGTGACAAGTTGAAAATTTACATTGTATCACTATCTGGATTTTTACCTGATTTTTTACTCTATCTGCAGATATTTGCCACTTGAAAACACCAGATTTGGAATGGAAGCATACCAAGACAAGCTACAAAGTACACGCTAATAGCACTAATTATTCACAGTTGATAGATATTCTTTGGTTCTACATCCCTATATTGACATGTCGGAGTGTAAAGTGATCTCCTCTGATGAGCCTCACTCACAATCGGGGGAAAATGACCAAGTTAGCAAATATTTTAGAAGCTATTCATCCATGGGATTCCTCCGGAAAGGAAAGAATAAAAGAAAACAAAGTCGAGGCAATCTATGTAGTAAACCAAAGGACTTTAATGAAAGTGACAAGAAAAATTTAAACATGGTGGCAAAAAAAGGTGAGGTTCTTGGTTTGGAAGAAGTCTCTAATGAGTTTACTTGTTCCTCATCGATTATGGAGACCTACCATCTTAATGCTAACAAAGAGGCAAAGTTCAGCTTCCGTAAACTAGAGGATGGCACTTTCGCCTTAGAAACCAAAAGCGAGCTTAATCCAGACAAGAGTGAGTCTGGGATTCTAAAGAGGTCCACAAAGTCGCGGCACAAAAAAGGGCGTTACTCTCACAAGCCGTTAAAAATTTGCTTCAAAAAAAGAAGCAAAGCTCTTCGAAAGTCTTCAGATTCTAACGACGAGTACAAGGCAGATCATAAAACATTAGCGGGCTCAACTTCTCGAGAGGAAAACAGCTGTGTTGTGGACAGCCTTGACGAGTGTTCAGAACAAGATCAGACGAAAAGAAAGACCTGGGCAACTTTGAAGAGTCTGGTAACTCGGAGGAGAAAGTTACGCTCTTCAGTAAAAAGGAGTGGAAGACACCTTGAAACTGACTCAGTCAATGCTTCCATTCAACAGATTTCAAAGGAGAAAAGGTTCTCCAACATGAAGATTCCATGCATGAACTTTTCAAGAGGCAAGAGGTCCACAAATAACCCACTACCTACTGAAGACACACTTTGTACCATCAAATCTTCAGATACCAGTGGAACAGATTCAGGACCTGACTGTGGTAGAAGTGACCAAGCCTTGGCCGTTAAGTATAAACTTCAGAAGACTTTAGATATAGAAAATGGCAAAATTGGTGGCAATCTTGATGATGGTTTACAGACAAGCATGGATCCAAAGGCAGAAGACAAAGATAAACTATGTAGGCCTTCAAGTAGAAATTCTAAAATGATTCAGAACATCCAAGAAACCGATAGACCAAAACTCGATGAGAACTTATCTCTAAGCGATGGAATCCAACTTGTGACTGAATCCCAAAAAATGAACAGTGACAATTCCCTCAAGAACCGTGAAGACGACTTGAAAGTCCCTTTGATCAGTGAAATTTCCATCAAAATTGACTCACCTTCAGATGTGTATGAAATGCTTCTTAATTCTACAGCCGCTTCACTTGTCAGTACAGTTATCGAGTCGTCCATTCAAAAGTTTATAGAAGAGGAAACTTTCCTTAATCACCTTCCGTGCAAGGACTCTGGACGATTCTATATTTGAAAAAAACAAAGAGAACATAAAACACATATTTTCGCTATGTTGTCAAATTTTGTGCCTTCAAATATAAACATTGTAAAATAAAAAAAGCAACTAAATCGGAAACGTTTTCTGGAGTCGTCTTGGAATCCTTTAAAAGTCAGTGGAGTCTGTGTCTATCCATTTGAACACAGATCTAACGCAGCTGTCACATCCCCACTATAATGTTATTATATTATTATATCTTGCTTTTTTATTTTATTTAATGTTTATGTAAGTAAAATTAATATATAGTGTAATAATAATAATAATAATAATAATAATAATAATAATAATAATAAAATGCATTATATTCATAAGGTCCCATTCACACAGAGTCTTTTGCTGCCAGAATTTGGCATGGATTCCATGTCAAAAAGCAATTGGCAGCCGCACTGAATCTGCCTCCAACTGTTTTCAATGGGAGGCTGTATTGCACTTCATATGGCTGCGGTTTAGTGCTGTGACCATGCCAAGAGCAGACAAATCCATTCCACTGGAGACTGCTGCAGGTGTACACTTGCAGTTTAGGTCCATTTAAAGGGGTTGTCAACATAACATCTTCTTCACCCATTCAGCCGGTATGAGTGGAACATCAGAGCGTGAAATGCGACGTAGTGCAGGGCAAAGGCTGTTTTGTTTACATTTTTATACCGCTAGGCAGAGGCTTCCTCCTAGCAGTGATCCCGGTGACGTCACCGGCACTAAGGCCCCATTCACACGACCGTATGTTTCTTTCCGCATCTCTCCGCATTTTTGCGTATCAATGCGGAAAGTTACGGACCCCATTCATTTCCCCATAGGAGAAAAAATGCGGAATGCACACCCTGTGCATTCCGCAGCCGTATCTCACGGCGGTTTGGCCGCAAAAAAAATGAAACATGTCCTATACTTTGCCTCAAAAACACGTCCGTAGCCCCATTCAAGTCAATGGGTCCGCAAAAATGCGGAATGCTACGGAAGACTTTCCATATGTCTTCCGTATTTTTGCGGATCCATGTCCGTATATATGCATATATTCATATTTGGCTCTAAGGTGACAGTTTTAAATTACTTTTTTTTTTATTTTTTCAAATCACAGTCAAAATCTTTATGTAAAATAATTTCAAAGACACCTTCCGTATTTTTGCGGATCCGCAAAAATACGGAAGACTTTTGATGCTTCTGTATCCGTATTTTTGCGGAAGTACCTCCGTACTTTCCGTGCCATATTTCTACGGAGCTAGGAACACATATGGTCGTGTGAATGGGGCCTAAGGGCTCATGCACACGAACGTAAGGCCCCTTTCACACAACAGTATTTTTTGCGGGCTCCGAACCCATTTCTATGGGTCCGCAAAAAATACTGAGAGCATACGGTGTGTTGTCCACACCCGTATGCCCGTTCCGTAGCCCCGCAAAAAAGATAGAACCTATCCTATTCTTGTCCGCAAAACGGACAAGGATAGGCATTGTTACAATTGATCCACAAAAAAAACGGATGCCATATGGACGGCATCCGTTTTTTTTTAGGATCCGCAATTTGCGGACCGCAAAACACAACGTTCGTGTGAAACTGGCCTAAAATGGAGGTTACTCCGTGTGTATTCCGATTCTGTATGTCCAATCCGCAAAGTAATAGAACATGTCCTATTATTGTCCGCATTCCGGACAAGGATAGGACTACTCTTATTAGGGAGCAGCTATTACTGAATGCACACGGACGTCAGCCGTATTTTTGGTGGACCACAAAATACATCCGGTCGTGTGCATGAGGCCTAATGCTAACAAAGAGGCAAAGTTCAGCTTTCATCAATTGCACTTGTTTTACAGGCTAGGGCAGCGCCAAAGACTGCGCATTAGTGCTGGTCTCACCGGGCTCTTTGCTAGGTGGAAGTCTCTGCCTAGCATTCCCATACAGAGACCCAGTATGTCACCAATAGTGAAGAAAATGCCCTTGCCCTGCACAGAGCAGAGCTTTTTGTTCACTACCGGTGACGTATCGGAGCATTGAGCATTAAATGTTCTGATGCTCCACTCATTGCTGTTTATGAGGGAAGAAGGGGTTATGTCCGGGTTCAGAGCTGAACCCCTTTAATAGGACTAAAACACAAGTGGGTCTGCAGCATTCAAATTGAAAAACTGAAGCAAAAACAAGTCCAGAATACATGGCAGATTTTGCTTTTGCAAAATCCACACTGTGAGCTAGCCCTTAAAGGGAACTTTTTTCCCCTCTAAACGGCCACTACTGCTATACAGAGAACAAGATTATGTTTAGGAAGCTGACATGTCAGTGTCAGTAACTGCATACATTCCCCATGTAATACTATATTTTCATATGACTCTATGTTGTGCTATTCCTCTATTATACCTGCTAGAAAGTTATGAATGCATTGTCAGCAATCTGCAACAAAAGTCCATTTGGGTGTTACCAGCTGGGGGTGTTTGTATGCCAGCACAGCCTGACACTATCCAATCAGTGCTGCCAGTGGCACACTGTACAGATTAGCAATTAATTTATAAACTTTTAGCAGGAATAATAGAGGAATGGTACAACATAGAGTCATAAGAATAGATGCTTCAGAATTGGTATTACATGGGGAATGCAAGTAATTACTAAAACCGACATGTCAAGAGAGGGGACAGGTCTTCTTTAAATGCAGTGTGTGCAGCATACATACTGCCCGTGTACGATCAGGGTACTTGGTAGTTAAGGTACCATCTAGCACATGCACAGTGAAGCGAGATGTACTGGACCTGGCTTCACGTGCACACTGCGCATGCGCTGTATCTTGGCCAGAGGGATATTAATCAAGGCTGAAAAGGTCAGCCTAACTACTCAGAGGACAGCACCATGCAGCATGTGCTGCATTTAAACTTTATTTTTTTTAAATAATGCAAGAACACAACGTTATTATAGTGCCAGGTTTAGATACATAACTGCAGTATAAAGCAGTAGTACTAAGGAGACCAGGTTGTGAGTATAAAGCTGCAGTGTCATTTTTACCATTTCTGATGCTATATGTTCTCCTAGGTGCTGCTACGTGTAGTATAACCCTAATGATGTTGATTAGTAACCTAAACAACAAAAAAATGAAGTGTAGGAAGGAGCAGCAATGAAATTTTGATATGCACGGTGACCACTGAGGACAGTGCCTGGCTGCTGTGGTCACTTGCTTTATCCCTGCATGTCATGGCTGTTGTGTTCAAACGGAACGGTGCTGGAGAAAGGGGTGAGTATAAAATGTTCTTTTATTTTAAGAAATTGTAGGGGTTTCTGACATATCTAATTATCTCAGACAACCCCTTTAAGCCTGGGGTCGTGATGATCAGACTCTATGATTGCAGAATTATATCACATACACTGTGCTGCAATAACAAACACAGTCCATGGTGTGGTGCTGCATCTGGAAAAAAATGCAGACCTTTTTTTTCTATTTAAATTTTGGAGATTCCCTTTAACCACCTGTTTTTCCCCAGTCCAGCTCCAGTAGTGAGAAAAGTAGCTAACTGGAGGGCTGCTTTAGATGTTGCTATGCTTTAGATGGTAGCTAGAAATATGCAACTGGTCTCGTTTGAAAGCTGGCATTCCAAGATTTCAGACAACATGACAGCAATATGTTCAGGACAGGGGAAGATATCACTGATAGAAATTGGGATGCTGTGAATACAGCTGAAAGTGAAAGCGAAAACAGGTTTTACCTGCCATTATTCCCAACTTGATTTCTAACAGTGATTTTTCCTCTGTTGCTGTCTGACATTAGCTGTCATTCTGGTCTTGTATGACAGCCTGGACTGTCAGCTTTCAAACAAGACCATGCATGTTTCTAGCTGCTACCATTCAGGAGATAGCAGCATCTAAAGAAGCTCTCCCCCCTCCAGTTAGCTACTTTTACCAGAGTCCAGCTCCGGCAGTGGGAAAACAGGTGGTTAAAGGAGTTGTCTGGGCTTTTTACTATTGATGACCTACACTATAGATTTTTTTATTTTATTTAAAAATTATTATTATTATATTATAATAATAATAATAATAGAAAATTATTGAAGCCCAACCATAGTGGTTTCTCTTCACAAACCAGTTTATGGCAGGAGATGCCATAAAGCAGATGTCTCTTTTTGGTAATTTGGTTTGGAATAAAGAATATACTAATGTGTTGTATTATGGATTATACATTCCAGAACTAAAAGCAATCTTTGAATGTCTTTCTGTATGTTTATGCATATGTTTGCGTTGATTCCTGTTCAAATGGAGACCATTCAGCAGTGAAATATAGAGAGATTTTAGATAATTATTATGAAATTCCATCATTTAATTTTTATATTTAGATATGTTTAAGGTGTATCTGTATTTTTTTTTATATGAAATGCTGCATTTTTAACACTGGCCACTAGATGTCAGCACAATAGCCACTCTATGTTACTGCCTGGTACATAAGGAAGCACCTCACTTTACAGCCTACAGCGAACTGCAAATTGTCACTAATAAGCAGAATATGAATCACAAAAATCACAGTTTTATTGTACTGCCTGAGCCAGGATAGCCAGTTTTCACACTAGCACTAGCATGAGGAAGATAGTAGATGAAATATAGCCTCAGTACCGTAGATATCATCTGTTAGCGAATGGCTGTGTATGAAAAGAAAATCCTGCTGTGCTGCCCATCCAAACCAATTATGATTTTTGTTTTTTTACAATTTATTGGTAAATTGACAGCTGCTCTGAGTCATGCCCTCCTTTTTTTCCAGACTGGCCACAAAGCAGCTGCAGAGGTCAGAAGGCTTACACAATACATAATTCAAGACATATTCATTTCCAGCTGACAATAAACGCTAAATATAAAGCCGTTCCTATTGTTCCCTCTTCAATCTCTTATTACATGCCACTAAATGTTACCTAATTATACGTAATACTGGAGGCAGCAGACTGGACGGAGACAAGACAAAAGTGCACATTCTTCCTTCTGCATCCATCCACTTGGATATGAAGATCCCCGTCTTTCTTCATGTCATACGCAGCATTTCTGCCATGTTATACAATGATCCATGATCAAAGAAATTTAGTTCCCTAGGAAAGCTGGCGGCAGTAGCTCAAAGTCTTATATATCCTGGGGATTTTTTGGGGGGAATTAGAAAGTAAGATTTCTTTCGATTACTGTTTTGATTTACCTTTCTTTTAAAGAAGAACTCCCGCAAAAATTTTTATTCCATGTCCTGCTAGAAATGTACATGATGTAATCTGAAGTGAATGTCATTTTCTTACCAGTGGCTGTATTTGTGAGTTATATCTTCCCGATGTTTCTCATCTGTGTCATGTGACTAGGAATTAGACCCACCAACTCACACAGCACCTTATGTGTGGACAGGAAGTCTAATTCTCTATGCATTCCTATGGGAGCCTCACTCTGAGTCTCATAGGAATGAATAGAGCAGTGACTGGCTTCCTGTCCTGGGTCAGTTGGAGGTCAGGGAGTTGGTCACATGACACAGCTACAATAAGAAGAGAGGTTATTTCTCACAATTACATTCTCAGATAAGAAGATGACATTCACTACAGATTATATCATGCACCTTTCTAACAGGTCAGAGAATAAAAATTTTTGCGGGAGTTCTTCTTTAAGGTTATGTTCACACTTATGTTGTGGTTTCTGTTTCAAGTGGAAACCACAAAGCAGTACTGGGTCCGGCCAGTGCGTGACAGACTCCAATGACTTTTAATGGGGTTCCATTAAGTTGCTGCTTGTTTTGGTGGAAAGAACAGTGCTACTTGCAAAACTATACTTCCCCTCAAATCAGAAGGAATCTGCGGTGGAAGCTCTGAATTGAGCCTTCCACATAGATGTGAACAGACCTTAAAGGGGTTGTCCAGGTTCAGAGCTGAACTCGGTCAAACCCCCTTCTTCACCCAGGCAGCCAATCGGATACGAGCATTTCATGCTCCGATGCTCTCTTTTGCCCGGCGCTGAATCGCGCAGGTCAAGGGCTTTTAATGGAGATCCGGTGACGTACAACGCTTTCCATGGATAAGCTTGGTGGAGGCTTCCACCTAGCAGTGAGCCCGGTGACGTCACTGAGAACACTGATAGGCGGAAGCCTCCACCTAGTAGTGTACAAATGTGAAATGCTCTGATGCTCATGTCAGAGAGGCTGAGTGGGGGAAGAAGGGGATATGTCCGGGTTCAGCTCTCTAGGGCAAGAGCTTATTCTGGAGATCCGGTGACATATCGGGCTCTTCATGGATAAGTAGGCGGAGGCTTCCGCCCAGCAGTGAGCCCAGTGATCTATTATTATGACTTTCTGTTGTGGCATTCCCCTATTATTCCTACTAGAGTTTATTAATGAATTCCTAGCAGTTCACAGTGAAGGTCCTGCTAGTCGTTATCAGTTTGGGGTGTGTCCTTGCACAGTCAGACAACGGCAGCACTGATTGGATGATGTCACACTGTGCAGGGACACAACTCCAACTGGTATCACCCATCTGGACGTCCATTGCAAAGTACTAGCAACTCATTCAGAACTTCTAGTAGGAATAATAGAGCAATGGTACATCATAGAGTCATAAGAATAGATGCTCCAGAACTGTTATTACATGGATGGGGAATGCACATAGTTACTAAAACAGACATGTCAGGGGAGCCTTGTCCTATTCCAAAACGGACAAGAATAGGACATGTTCTATTTTTTTTTGCCGGCCCGTAGAATGGATTCACAAATGTGGACAGCACAAGGGTATGCTGTCTGCATCTTTTGTGGTCCCATTGAGATGAATGGGTCGGCACTTGATCTGCGAAAAAAAAAAAGGCTGATCAGATGTGAACCGAAAATACAATACTGTAGAATGCATAAGGCCTAAATGGGACCGGTCCTCTTTACCACAAGATATCCTCGTGTAGTATTTTAATCAAGAGTTTCTTGGCTGGTTTGCATAATCTGGCCATGCTGTTTATTCTTCTCTACCCCCTGTACACATGCACACTTGGCCAGGCATGCATGTGTTCTCCATAAATCTGTCAGTGGCTTGTTTTCCCTGAGAACAAAAGGATTGTGCTTGTTAGGGACCCCTTGAATTGAATGGTTCCGCATGCGGTCCGCAAAAAAAAAAAAACGGAACGTACACGGAAAGAAAATACTTTTGTGTGCATGAGCCCTAAGAAAGACAGCCCAATCCTACTTTCTCTCAACACTGGCCATCTAGGGAAAGTCAGGACACCCCCATAACACATTTGATGGTTTCCAGGCCTGCCGAAATCGGAAAATTGTGCTGTAGTTAATCTGCGCCACATTTAGTGAATCAAATTTTCTGCACCATCGCATGGCAGATGAAAGGAATTTCACAGAATTTTTTTTTTTTATAAAATTAAATGATTCAGGTAACAGGCCGTATGAGGAATAATTGCTTTGCTTACCCTTTGTCTTCCACGTCAGTACATTTCGCTCTCGTGTGAAGCGCGGTTAATGTTATTCGGATGAACAATGGCTGATGTAAGCTGGTAATGGTCTACTCGTCGGCAGAACAATAACTTTATCAAATGTCGAACCAGGCCGGCTTGAAAGTAACAAAAGAATGTTCCAGAAGTTGAGCTCGCTGTCATGTAAATGACTGAGGACACAATACCGCCACACACCGCTCTACCGCAAGAAGAATGGCATTGCTTCCCCTCTAAGTGGTTTTTATAATGCAAAAACAAAGCCATTGGACGGATTAATCAGAAGTGATGTAAGAGCCACATGCTACAAAGAAAACATGAAATAGTTGTGCAAATCTTTCATAAATGTTTTTTTTTAAAAAGTGCCGCAATGTTGAGCGCTATTGGGGCAGCCTCTTTTCAAGATGTGTTTGACTAGGATCAGTGGGCTTTTCATTGTGACTCTTTTAGATAATCTACCAGTCTAAAAGACTCTGATGAGCCAGGGGCGAACTGGGAACTTATAGCAGCACTGGAAAAATCCTAAAAGTGGCCCCATGTGGTAGGCGGGTGCAAACTGACAGAAAGCAGGGCTAGCATAAGTGTGCAGAAATACTATAGTGCAGCAGAAAATACCGCCCCAGAAGCTGTCCCTCTGTGGTGGCCATCAGTACCTGCCATATTCCGTTCTCCTTGAGATAGGGGGCTTAGGTGGTGAGATTTGGGTCACAGCACCACAGTCCTGTATTCAGCATGCTACCTGGACTTCCCCTAGTAATCCCCTATAGTGCCCCCAGTAGTATGCACCCAAGTGGTCAAGGCAACCCTAGTAATCCCCTATAGTGCCCCCAGTAGTATGCACCCAAGTGGTCAAGGCAACCCTAGTAATCCCCTATAGTGCCCCCAGTAGTATGCACCCAAGTGGTCAAGGCAACCCTAGTAATCTCCTATAGTGCCCTCAGTAGTATGCACCCAAGTGGTCAAGGCAACCCTAGTAATCCCCTATAGTGCCCTCAGTAGTATGCACCCAAGTGGTCAAGGCAACCCTAGTAATCCCCTATAGTGCCCCCAGTAGTATGCACCCAAGTGGTCAAGGCAACCCTAGTAATCCCCTATAGTGCCCCCAGTAGTATGCACCCAAGTGGTCAAGGCAACCCTAGTAATCCCCTATAGTGCCCCCAGTAGTATGCACCCAAGTGGTCAAGGCAAGAACAAAAGATAAAATGGCGAAATCTTCTCCGCAGGCCACGACTGTGTTCAAGCGCCATTTGTACACTGTCTTAGGGAATTTGAGGTCGACTACCACATACATAAGTACCTGATGCCCCCAGTGTTAATTAACACAAAGAGCGCCAGACAGTGGCGTACATAGAGAAGTAAGGGCCCCATAGCAAGGATCAAACCAGGCCCCCACACAGGACAGAAGGGTTTCTACCTAAACCCTTTTCAATGACCCTTGGGCCATTTCTCCACTGCCTCATTTGCTAAAAGTTGTTCCTTTAGAGGGTAGAGTCCTGACCAAGTTTTCACCTCCAGTAGAAGAGGAGATAATCCCAACTAAGACTGGGCCCCCTCTTGTCATGGGCCCCATAGCAGTCGCGTGGTCTGCCGCTATGGTAGTTACACCTCCGGCCAGATTATGTCCCTGAGCCACCTACCTGAATGTCAATATATTTCATCAACTGGATTACAGACAGAGGACTCCTTTTTAGTTTATCCAATGCATCACAGACGGGGAAACGCCGTTCATGCTGTGGTAGGTATTTCAGATGCACTACTGTGAGTGCCACCAAAAGAGGACAAGCCGCAGTGCCTTAAAAGTGACAAAGAATTCTCACAGGTGTACGCCCTGTTCCCATAAACTTTCCACTACGCTCACCAAATGCAGAGCCTGCTCCCTGCCGCGCCATTAGTGCCTATAGGGATGACATAAACCACGCATGATTGCTGTTTGAGTAGTTCGGAGACATGGAGGCATTGTAACCCAACTCGGGTTCTCTTCCAAGGTACCACCGGGAACCGAACCCGAGTTCAGTTACAAGGTTTTTTTTTACAGTAATAATTAATTCCCGAAGTTATTACACGAAGTCTCACGAGACTTCGCAAAATAATTACTTCGGCTCATCTGGGCCAATACATTCTAATACCATACGGAGCGGGAACACTGTACAGTATTACAACAAAGTTTTTAGCGAATCAACTTTGGATGTGTCATCTGAAGTCTATTCGCTCATCCCTAATTATAACATACCACTGCGTGAGACATAAGTACAACAGAGTTCATACCCTGGAGACATTTAAGCACACAGCCGCCTTAATGGTATATACCCCATACTTAAAGGGTTTCTACAGTTTTTAAAAACTGATGATCTATCCTCTGGATAGATCATCAGCATCTGATCGGTGGCGGTCCGACACCCGGGGCCCCCGACGATCAGCTGTTTGAGAAGGCAGAGGCGCTGCAGGAGCGCCGCGGCCTTCTCAGTGTTTACCGCAGGCCCAGTGACGTCACGACTACTATCACTGGCCTGGGCGGGGCTAAGCTCCATTCATGTGAACAGAGCTTAGCCCCGCCCAGGCCAGTGATACTAGTCGTGACGTCACTGGGCCTGAGGAAAACACAGAGAAGGCCGTGGCGCTCCTGCAGCGCCACTGCCTTCTCAAACAGTTGATCGGCGGGGACCCTGGGTGTCGGACCCCCGCCGATCAGATGCTGATGATCTATCCAGAGGACAGATCATCAGTTTTAGACAACTGCAGAACCCCTTTAATAATCTTTAGGGTGCGGCCACACGGTCAGGTTTCCTGATGCCGTTCTGGAAGCAAAAATCAGGAGTGGATAATAAAAGGTGAAAAAGTATAAAGGACGGAGACGACTTCTCCTCTTTTTGGAATTCACTCCTGGTTTTGGCTTCCAGAACCTGACCGTGTGGCCGTACCCTTAGGGATGTCATGCTGAATAAATAGCCTGCGATATTAATCTAGTATAATGTGCCTAATTAATGTCTGCAGGTAATTAGCAGTGACCTGGATCCTTTTAATTTGATCTCTTTCTATAAATACCTTACAGACCTTCTCCTATGTAGAACTAATGAGAACACTTTAAAATGAATATAATAAGGATATATCTGGGCCATTACCAGAATGAGAATAAGGCCTCATGAATGTGACACCACACGACGGAGTTATTCTCTGCTAGAATATCCACCAAGGTCTGTACAAACCGAACAAATAAAAAACACTCTATAGGTTTCCATATGAAATCAGAGCCATAGGGAGGTACATTATGGGTCTATGATGCCTTAAAGGGAACCTGTGATGCTGAACATGGTGTCTGAGCTGCAGGCAGCAAGTTATAGAGCAGGAGGAGTTGAGCAGATTGATATATTGGTTTATCGGAAAATATTCAGTAACATTTGTAATTTATTCATTTAAATTCCTGCTCATTCTAGGCTTTAAAGTCAGAAGGGGGAGCTATCAGTGATTGACAGCCTTCTCTCTATGAGGAGGAGGTCCTATTAGTGACTGACAGCCTTCCCTCATAGAGAGAAGGCTGTCAATCACTGATAGGACCTCCTCCTCATAGAGGGAAGGCTGTCAATCACTGATAGGACGTCCTCCTCATAGAGGGAAGTCTGTCAATCACTGATAGGACCTCCTCCTTATAGAGAGAAGGCTGTCAATCACTGATAGGACCTCCTCCTCATAGAGAGAAGACTGTCAATCACTGATAGAACCTCCTCCTCATAGAGGGAAGGCTGTCATCTCTGATAGGACCTCCTCCTCATAGAGGGAAGGCTGTCAATCACTGATAGGACCTCCTCTTCATAGAGGGAAGGCTGTCAATCACTGATAGGACCTCCTCCTCATAGAGGGAAAGCTGTCAATCACTAATAGGACCTCCTCCTCATAGAGGGAAGACTGTCATCTCTGATAGGACCTCCTCCTCATAGAGGGAAGGCTGTCAATCACTGATAGGACCTCCTCCTCATAGAGGGAAGACTGTCATCACTGATAGGACCTCCTCCTCATAGAGGGAAGGCTGTCAATCACTGATAGGACCTCCTCCTCATAGAGGGAAGACTGTCATCACTGATAGGACCTCCTCCTCATAGAGGGAAGACTGTCAATCACTGATAGGACCTCCTCCTCATAGAGGGAAGGCTGTCAATCACTGATAGGACCTCCTCCTCATAGAGGGAAGGCTGTCAATCACTGATAGGACCTCCTCCTCATAGAGGGAAGGCTGTCAATCACTGATAGGACCTCCTCCTCATAGAGGGAAGGCTGTCAATCACTGATAGGACCTCCTCCTCATAGAGGGAAGGCTGTCAATCACTGATAGGACCTCCTCCTCATAGAGGGAAGGCTGTCAATCACTGATAGGACCTCCTCCTCATAGAGGGAAGGCTGTCAATCACTGATAGGACCTCCTCCTCATAGAGGGAAGGCTGTCAATCACTGATAGGACCTCCTCCTCATAGAGGGAAGGCTGTCAATCACTGATAGGACCTCCTCCTCATAGAGGGAAGGCTGTCAATCACTGATAGGACCTCCTCCTCATAGAGGGAAGGCTGTCAATCACTGATAGGACCTCCTCCTCATAGAGGGAAGGCTGTCAATCACTGATAGGACCTCCTCCTCATAGAGAGAAGACTGTCAATCACTGATAGAACCTCCTCCTCATAGAGGGAAGGCTGTCATCTCTGATAGGATCTCCTCCTCATAGAGGGAAGACTGTCAATCACTGATAGGACCTCCTCCTCATAGAGGGAAGGCTGTCAATCACTGATAGGACCTCCTCCTCATAGAGGGAAGGCTGTCAATCACTGATAGGACCTCCTCCTCATAGAGGGAAGACTGTCAATCACTGATAGGACCTCCTCCTCATAGAGGGAAGACTGTCAGTCACTGATAGGACCTCCTCCTCATAGAGGGAAGGCTGTCAATCACTGATAGGACCTCCTCCTCATAGAGAGAAGACTGTCAATCACTGATAGAACCTCCTCCTCATAGAGGGAAGGCTGTCATCTCTGATAGGACCTCCTCCTCATAGAGGGAAGGCTGTCAATCACTGATAGGACCTCCTCCTCATAGAGGGAAGACTGTCAGTCACTGATAGGACCTCCTCCTCATAGAGGGAAGGCTGTCAGTCACTGATAGGACCTCCTCCTCATAGAGGGAAGACTGTCAATCACTGATAGGACCTCCTCCTCATAGAGGGAAGGCTGTCAATCACTGATAGGACCTCCTCCTCATAGAGGGAAGACTGTCATCACTGATAGGACCTCCTCCTCATAGAGGGAAGGCTGTCAATCACTGATAGGACCTCCTCCTCATAGAGGGAAGACTGTCATCACTGATAGGACCTCCTCCTCATAGAGGGAAGGCTGTCAATCACTGATAGGACCTCCTCCTCATAGAGGGAAGACTGTCAATCACTGATAGGACCTCCTCCTCATAGAGGGAAGGCTGTCAATCACTGATAGGACCTCCTCCTCATAGAGGGAAGGCTGTCAGTCACTGATAGGACCTCCTCCTCATAGAGGGAAGGCTGTCAATCACTGATAGGACCTCCTCCTCATAGAGGGAAGGCTGTCAATCACTGATAGGACCGTCTCCTGGACTTTACAGCCCAGAATGAGCAGGAATTTAAATGAATGAAATACAAATTATACTGAATATTTTCCCATAAAACTATATATCAATCTGCTCAGCTCCTCCTGCTCTACAACATACTGCCTGTAGATTACATTGCATTTTCATGGTGACAGGATCACTTTAAAGCTGCATATAATTCAGAAATCCCGCCGCATACTCTGTATTAGGAGTCTGCAACGTCCAGCTCTGCGACTATTGTGAAACTACAACTCCCAGCATGCTATGATATGTTGGCTATGGCTTCACATCAGCTGGATAGTTGCAGGTTGACCTGTATCATCAACATCGCACATAAAGGAATACAGGTAACCAATCAAAAACTCTAATTTTAGTTGCCCGCTACGATATATTTCAGATGATCACAGAAATCATTGTAACAAACACATTACTACTTTAACAGGAAATACTCTAGAAACATATACTGGCAAACAAAGAATACACATTGTTATTCTCATGCATATGCGCTCAGGAATAAGCTCAGGATCACAGATATTTGCACTATATTACATACAGGAGTTGTCACATTTATCACAGGAAACCCAGGGCACATGGCAGACTGAACCATTTGTCCCCTCATTTTACCTCTTGTCCCCGACAGGTATGTCTTACGTTCACCCATTTGGGGCTCTAATCACATTAATAACCAAAAATAACGCATCACAGGTGACCAAGGACAGACAATGACTGTTATAACTACTAAACCCATCATTCTAAGGCTAGGTTCACATCTGCGGCAGAGATATGAGAACAGCCTTCTGGAGTTCTCCGGATCCGGCATTGCTGGATACTACCGTCTCCATTGACTATAATGGGGTCCGGCAGGGATCTGGCCGCTAACCGGCAAATACACACGCAGACGAGACGATTGTCTCTCAGCCGGAACAGCTGCCGCAGGTGTGAAAATAGCCTAAGTCACCCACTGTACGATTACAATGGTATGGATTGACCGCTGAGCTGTATCTAAGGCTCTGTTCACACTAGCAGCATGGCTTCCGTTTACGTCGATGATTAGTGATGAGTGAAGAGAGACTCGGATGCTTCATCCGAAGTTGCTTTG
The DNA here is from genome assembly GCA_900303285.1 of Rhinella marina. Lineage (NCBI taxonomy): Eukaryota > Metazoa > Chordata > Amphibia > Anura > Bufonidae > Rhinella > Rhinella marina. The sequence goes on along the minus strand of ONZH01017253.1, from coordinate 1,004,139 downwards.
TTCAAAACTTCAGATTATTACTGTACAGAGATCCATCTCCATACAGTATTAGGCCCCATTCACACGACCGTATTATTGCGGACCCGCAATAATACGGGGGCTGCCCGGTGTGTGTACCGCACCACTCGGAACACACGCCGGGTGGCCCCATTCAAAATGCCTATACTTGTCCGTGCATGCGGACAAGTATAGGACATGTTCTATCTTTTTATGCGGAGCCGCGTCACGGAGTTGTCTCCGTGCCGCGGCTGTGCGCTCCCATAGAGATGAATGGGGCTGCATCTATTCTGCAATATTGCGGAATAGATACGGCCCCATTCATACAGTCGTGTGAATGGGGCCTTAGAATGTATGGGCTCCAATGAGCCGAAGTCAGTTATTCGCAAAGTTGCGCGTGACTTTGTTAAGTAACTTCGGTAATTGATTTTTAAATTGGAAAACCACTTTAAAACTTGGAACCGAACTCGGCTTCAGTTCCAAAGTACTAGTCGGAGCCGAAGGCAAGTTCAGTTCCAAGTTTAAAATTGGTTTCCCACTTTAAAAATCAATTACCGAAGTTATTTAACAAAGTCACGAGCGACTTTGTGAATAACTGACTTCGGCTCATCGGAGCCCATACATTTTAATACTGCACAGTATTAATCCGAGGTCTTGAACAAAACGACTTTGGATGTAGCATCCGAATCTTGCTTCGCTCATCACTAGCTATGACGCTTTTCTTAAGGATCCAAATGGTCCAAACTGGTTTTTTTGGATCCAGATTGTGCTTTCTTTGTTACCAGAATGACTATAAAGCTTTGGCGGAAATCTCAGCTGATCCCCATAAAACCAGCGTGCTAATAAATGGCTAAAGTAGTAAATGTTGCACGTAACAATAGAAACAAAATGTGGGAATATTTATAACAAGGAAATCAAATAACAGTGGAAACTTGATGGCACCGACTCATATGGAAAACCCTCTCTCAGACAAAACCTCCCCTGAGGGTCAGCAAAGAAAAGCTGCAGCGTCCGCTGAAATGGACAGGTGGAATTACACTGCGTCTATCCAAATGAACGGAGGACCGTGGAATCCGTCGTGTCTTGCTCTTTGCTCTCGGTAACAGAAAGTGGTCCCAGGCAGAGGATCCCATGACATCTTGATAGGATAGTCTATTTAACAACCCAAAAGGCAGTGTCTCTACTTTTGATTTATACTAGGAACAAACATGGATCAATAAGTATTAAAAGAGTTGTCCCATAATTATATATTACATTTCTATGTTGGATAACGCACAACAGAATTAGTTTTCTAATGGAATAATTTTAAAAAAATGCTCCTGTCTAGCGGCGCCCCCTGCTGTTCTTTTCACTCCCTCTGAGAACGTCCATGTAATGTGTCCAGTGACGGAGAGAAGTAGTTTTTACCACACTGACTCTTATTAGCTGGCCGCACAATAACATAAATCACTCTGCTGCCTGTGTACATAGTGATCCAGGGGGCTGAGATACTGAGCATGTGTGACCACCAGCACTGGACACGTAAAGAAATTAGGTGGACATTCTGAGAGGGAATAGGAACACCAGGGGCTGCAATAACAAGTATGCAGCATCAATATCTACACACAGGAACTACTGTCTGCCACCTTGCTTCCATCTTATCCTTAGCTATGGTGTCCCTAATGCATCCTACATTTCCCATCATGCTTCTGACTATGCAAAAACAGAAGGGGGGAGGGGGGTTCATCACTAAAGGTAGCCAGTGACAGAGAACTTCTGTCCCCCCAGTCACAACAGAGTCTCAGTGTATTACTTTGTGCTGCAGCTTCAGCCTCTCTCCTCTGCCTTCTGCTTGTGATAGGTTTCTCCCTGCCAGCTCTTAAAAGCAGGACACAGGGGAGAGCAGTGTGAAGCTATATGGGATACACTGGAGATTCTGCACACAGCACACATATAAAATACAGACAGGCAGTTGTGAATCAGAACAGGATCACATGACAGCTGCCCATAATGAAAAGGTTCAAAATGAATGGATGCAGCTGAAACAAACTACAGAGCTGGAATATTGTTGGTGAGATAGCATTTTAGAGTATGCCCAAAAATAAATTTGCCAGAGTGATTGAACATTGAAAAGTTGTTAGGTATTGCATGATTTAAACACAGACAAGTAATATTTAAAAGGAGTGTCTGGAATATTAATATTGATGACCTATCCTTCAGATATACCGTATATAATATTAGAACAGTTGGGGTCCGACTCTCATAACCCCCACTGATCATCTGTTTATAGAGGCTGCAGCACTCTAGTGAGCACCGCAGCCCCTTAATTGTTTACAGTGCTCCCTACACTCAGCCCACTGTACATAGTAGTGGCTGTGCTGGGGATTGTCATGCTTAAAGGGGTTGTGTCATCTCAAACATTGGTGGCATATCGCTAGGATACGCCACCAACGTCTGATAGGAGCGGTTACCACCTCTAGAACAAAGCCCGCAAAGCCAAGGAGAGCATTTTACACATGCATGGCCGCCCGCCATTCATTTCTATGGAAGTGGCGAAAATAGCTGAGCGCCGGCTTGGCTATTTCCGTAAGTCCCATAGAATTGAATGGAGCGGTGGCCGCTCTTGCGCGGTGCACTTCCCATTCATTTCTATGGCAATTCCACTGCACTGACAGGAGGGCAGCCACACATGCTCTGCCCGCTCTCGTTCACTTTGCAGGCTATGTTCTAGAGTTAGGTGAGGGTCCCAGAGGTGATAGCAATATAAGACCAATGTTTGAGATGATACAACCCCTTTAAGTGAATTGAACAACCCTGCAAAACTCAGTATAGTGGCTACTCTTTGTACAGCAAACTGGAGCACCTTTAAAGGGAGTCTTTCACCTGTTTTTCACCTATATAACTAACAGCACTGCCCCACAGAAGATTGCAGACACATCCCAGACATACCTGTGTGCACTGTGTGTCTGTATTACATGTCACATCCCAGACATACCTGTGTGCACTGTGTGTCTGTATTACATGTCACATCCCAGACATACCTGTGTGCACTGTGTGTGTATTACATGTCACATCCCAGACATACCTGTGTGCACTGTGTGTGTGTATTACATGTCACATCCCAGACATACCTGTGTGCACTGTGTGTGTGTATTACATGTCACATCCCAGACATACCTGTGTGCACTGCGTATCTGTATTACATGTCCAGGAAAAGTACTTCTATTCTGCAAGTGCCCAGCTGAAAGTGAAACTAAAAACAGCTTTCTCTCCCGACTCAGTTTCTAACAGCTATATCTTCTGATATAGTGGATATATATGTTGGTATCATTTGAAAGCTTGGAATGCCAGCTTTCAAGGAAGGTCAGAACCATATTTCTATCTGCTACCAATCCCAAGATATGAGCAGCTAAAGCAGCCCTCCCCTATTCAGCCTGGTTTGCAGCAGCAGCAGAGCTGGGCACTTGGGAGCTCTTTTCCTGCAGAATAAAAGTGCTTTTTCTGAACAAGGAATACAGACACACAGTGCACACAGGTATGTCTGGGATGTGACATGTAATACAGACACATAGTGCACACAGGTATGTCTGGGATGTGACATGTAATACAGACACACAGTGCACACAGGTATGTCTGGGATGTGACATGTAATACACACACAGTGCACACAGGTATGTCTGGGATGTGACATGTAATACACACACAGTGCACATAGGTATGTCTGGGATGTGACATGTAATACACACACACAGTGCACACAGGTATGTCTGGGATGTGACATGTAATACAGACACAGTGCACACAGGTATGTCTGGGATGTGACATGTAATACAGACACACAGTGCACACAGGTATGTCTGGGATGTGTCTACAATCTTCTGTGGGGCAGTTCTCTTAGTTATATTGGTGAACAACAGGTGAAAGACTCCCTTTAAATCAGTGGAGGTGCACAAATATGGATCCGTACCTGCCGAATATTGAAGGCCTATTCTTAGAATAGGTCAACAATATTAAAATCCTGGAAAACCCCTTTAATTGTGGGATAACACCCGTAAACTAGTTTTCAAATATAATTACAGTAAGCTTAAAGGTTTAACTCCATCAACAGAATGATTTTGAGCTGGAGAGCCCTGAAGGGTTTCTTCCCAGAAAACACACACGTATTTTATTCTACTAGAACAGATTCCACATTTTCCTGTGAATCTGAGGGCTCGTCTTCTCCAAGGAACTCAGGAGGATCCAGCAGCAGGTCAGACTCTTTCTGGCTGATATCAGTAATGTTACTACAGTAGCTGTGCAAGTTCTGCTCCACCAGGTTACCAAGTCTCTGGTACTTGTGTGGCTTCGTTTTATGGGTGTGTATGTGCTCCAGCAACTGGCTGCGTCTGGCGAACCTGTGTCCACACACCGTGCAGCTGAATTTCCTCTTCCGTAAAAACGAGAAGTTTAGTTCGATAGGATCTGCGTCTTTTGTGAGGAAAGATAATTGGTTGAGTTGGAGCTGTTCGGCGTGGCTTGCGCTCAGAAGTGGCTCCTCGGTTCGGTTCAGAAGGTAGCCCCCAAGCCGGCAAGGGTCGGCATTCTCAACGTTTTCAAGTATGGGACGCACTTCGCCCAGATCGTCGCTCTCTAGGATGGACGTTGGGACTCCAAATGGAAGTGACTGAGACACGTGGATATGCAAGTGATCTCTCAACGTAACGCGGGACTCGAAGTGCTCGCCGCAGTAATGGCAGGAGTACACTCTGTTGCTGGATGTAATGAGGTTTGGCTCGACCTCGTCTGATGGTGGAAGCGAGTGGTGCGGGGAAGTTATAGATTCAGGTTCGCTGGTCTCCTGCTTTATGGACCTCACGCTCTTCTGAATGTCTTCTATTGACTGCACACTGGTGCCGATTTGGCTGGTAAAATGTGAGCCTTGCTGCTCCGAACCTACGCCTTCTAGTCCAATAGCAAGGGACAACTGCAGCTGGGGATGTTCTCCTTGCGGGATGGGTCTTGTTGCACTCGGCTGGTTCTTCCTCATGTGAAGGCTTTCCTTTGGCGCTTTTTGGGCCGTTGATATCTGGATTCCATATAGGTTAGAGGTCGGTATGGTGTCTGACGGCAGCACTTGGGTTGGCTCACTGGCAGGGGACGTGAAGAGATTAGCATGTAGGAACTTCACTCCTTCCTCCAATCTGTACTGGTCCACACTTTGTTTGGGGCTCTTCCCTGTGTACATGACGTGTAATAGGTAGCTGAATATGTCCGGCTGGATGTCCGTCGGCTGAATTTTAATGCATTCACTGTAAGAGAGAGCAAACGTATTGGTGGAAGGAATGAAACGAAAGACAACTGCAGGTAAAGAACCCTGTGCACAATCGACTCCATGATTATCCGTTTAATTGTGATATTCATTTGCTATTTTGATTTAACCCTTAAAGGATCAAGCCAATTTTGGCCTTCCTCACATTCCAGCGGTCATAACTATTTTTTATGGGTAGAACTGGTGTCATTGTTTGGTACATATGCTTAAAGGGGTATTCCCATCTCACAAATGTAGTTTGTATAGTTAGATATAACCATACTGATATTATTACTAATAGAATGTATTTATATAAAATGTACCGTTTAGAAGATTTTCCTATTTGTATTTCCATTGTCCCACACACATCAGTCAGGCCGTTGCCCCTGGTTACGGCCATGTAGTAGTGGTGGTCAGCTCCTGTTCAAACCTGCTCTGAGGTAACTGCTGTATTGTGAACGCACATGGCATGAACATGAGGAGACACATCTTAGGGTTGTAGCATTTTTGTCTGCACTTCCAAAACGCAGAGAAACGGATCCTGTTCCAAGATCAATTCAACTCTATGGAGCAGGAACCATTTATAAAGTCTGCGTTTTGGACGGATTCTGACTATTGCGTTTTGTACTGGTAGCGTCCGAAACACAGTTGTTAAAGTACCGTAAGATGTGTCTCCGCATGCTCATGCAATGTGCGTTCACAATACAGCAGTTACCTCAGAGCGGGTTTGAACAAGAGCAAGCCGTCCACCACTACTACATGGCCACGGTGGTCGTAACTAGGGGCAACGGCCTGACTGATGTGTGTGGGACAATGGATATACAAATAGGGAAATCTTCTAAACGGTACATTTTATATAAATACATTCTATTAGTAATAATATTGGTATGGCTATATCTAACTATACAAACTACATGTGTGAGATGGGAATACCCTTTTAAGGCCTCATGCACACGGCCGTTGCCCTTCTGTGGCCGTATTGCGGCCCGCAAACATTGGGTCCGTAATACATGGGCACCTGCCGTGTGCACCCCACATCCCATTTACTTGAATGGTTCTGCAATCCGGAAGATCGGTGCGTAACGGAGGCACGGAACCCCATGGAGTGCTTCCATGGGTTTCTGTCGGTGCTTCCGCACCGCAAAAAAGTAGTGCATGCATTGGATGTGGATCGTGGACCCCATTCAAGTGATTGGGTCTGCATCCTACGGCGCCCTATGCAATTTGCGGCCCTGCCAGCACACGTTCGTATGCATGTAGCCTTAGTGTCCAGTTCATATTAATCTTTAATTGGGCAAAAAGGCACAAAATCAAGAAATTCCCCTGAGGCTTCTATGTAATATTTTTCACCCATACACTAAATGATGCTATAAATTTACTGAACAGGTTGTTACGATCCTGATGACACCAAATATGAGAATATTATTCAGTGTTTTGGGACTTATATTTTAATACCTTTTATTTACTGTAAAAAGAGACCTATATTCATAAAGTAATACATTCTGTTCTTTCAGGTTTACAAATATAAAATATAGTCTGTAAAATGCAGCATAGTGCTCTGGCGGTCCAGTCCTTGTATAACATAGTTGGCCGTTCATCTGTTGACCGCCATGTAATAATGTACGGGCCACCAGCAAAAACAACCACTCTGAGCCTTTACTAAGTGACGGTCTAGCCTCAAGATAGGCCATCACTAGCTGATCCCACCATGTCTGGAAATCGTACCGAAATTACACAGGACCGTCAACCTTGTAGTGAAGGCAGCTCATTACTACAGTGCTGCTTCCATCAAAGTCAATGGGAGCAGCGTCGTAGTGATGATCTCCCTCCAGTGCACGGTTGACGGTGCTAGTGTCGGACCACCGCTAGTGATGGCCTATCTTGGGGATAAGCTGCATAACCCCTTTAGAGTGTACCTGTGCTTTTGAAAAACCTTTGATATGTCACAGCAATATATCTCAAAGGCTTTGATCGGTGGGGGTCTTAGACCCTCGCTGATTGCTAAAATGAGGAGGTAGAAGCTGTGTCTCCCCAGTGCTCAAGACTAACTGGAGACGGACTCATAGACGTTCTGCTGAGCCCATATTCGGTAGTGAGGAGAAACAGCGCTCTGCGTGAGCGCTTCCATCTCCTCCTTTTAGTAACTGGCGGGGGTCTCAGCACTCGGACCACCACCAATCAAAACATTTGATATGTGGCTATGACATATCAAAAGCTTTTCAAAAGTATAGGTACCCTTTAAGAAAGAAAAAATAAACGATCCCTTTAAACGACTGTGTGCTAAGATCCCATTACCACCACAGTGTTGAGTGCAGGCTATCGTGCTGACTAGCTAAGTTTATTAAAGAAGAACTCACGCAAAAAAATGTATTCCATGTCCTGCTAGAAATGTACATGATGTAATCTGTAGTGAATGTCATTTTCTTACCAGTGGCTGTATTTGTGAGTTATATCTCCCTGATGTTTCTCATCTGTGTCATGTGACTAGGAATTAGACCCACCAACTCACACAGAGACTTGTGTGGACAGGAAGTCTAATTCTCTATGCATTCTTATGGGAGTGAATAGAGAAGTGACTGGCTTCCTGTCCTGGGTCAGTTGGAGGTCAGGGAGTTGGTCACATGACCCAGCTACAATTAGAAGAGAGGGGATAACTCACAAATACAGTCTCTGATAAGAAGATTGCATTCACTACAGATTACATCATACACCTTTCTAACAGGTGAGAAAATAAAAATTTTCGCGGGAGTTCTTCTTTAGGTTTGTGACGTTTTCTAGGGCTATAAAATCAAACCATTTTATGTGAAAATATCAAGAATGGGAAGAAAACAAGAAAAACGTAGAAATTAAGAGACGTAAATCTCAGCACCTGGTCTGGTGGATGAAGATCATCTTGAAATAGTTGGAGAAGGCGGCAAGAACGGCCCTGTGCGCTTTAAAATACACGTCCCCGATGGCTACTGTGCAGTCACAGAGGAAGCCAAACTCTCGCTGCATGTTCAGCTGCTGGAGCAGAAGCAGACTGTGGCTGGACTGATCCATCCTCCCTGCAAATAACAGATAAGTTAGTGAGATCGGAAAGGAGGAAAACTCCAGGAGTATACATCAGAAGTATTCCTTACAGTGTACCTCAGACCTGTCCATAGGCCCTCATCCAGTGTAAGCCAGAGAATGTCCTTTTGGCATACGCTGGGCCGGTAAGTGTCAGCATTCACTTTTTTCACTGCGCATTATGCAGAGGGAAATATTTAAAAAAAGTATATATTTTCTTGAATGGGAGCCTATGGACTATGAATCCCACTGTAAAGCCTCATTCACACGCCTGTGTTCCATGAAAGTGTGCTGTATGTGTTCTCCATTTTAATGTGTGTATTCAGATATCAGTGTTTTAGCACGGTCCGTGGCTCCGTGTTTTTTAGTGTGCACGCATACTCTATTTTGTCCGTGTTCACGGATCCATCACGCCCAGTGTAATCGCGGGGCTCTGATCGGTTACCATGGCAACCAGGACACTACTGAAGTTCTGGCTGCCATGGTTAGCTCCCTGCTGCCCTGTGCACAAAGCACAGGGCAGCAGGGAGAGTGTAAGTCCAATGCACCCTAATAGAGCTCTATTAGGGTGCATAGGACAAGGGTTCTAGGAACCCTAATAGGAAATAAAAGTAAACAAAAAAAAGTTAAAAAAACAAACACCAAAACAATTTTAAATTCCCCCTTCCCAATTTTACATATAAAATATAAAAACAATAAATAAGCATATTAGCTATCGCCACGTCCGAAAAGTCCAAAGTATTAAAATATTAAAAAATATCTCCTATGTGGTCAACGCCGTAACAGAAAAAATAAATAAAAACGGCACGATTCGCCATTTTCTAGTCACCTTGTCAATGGTGGTGCCAATATTCAAAAAGGGTCCAAAAACAGAGCCTGGAAACTATAGGCCGGTAAGTTTAACATCTGTCGTGGGTAAACTGTTTGAGGGTTTTCTAAGAGATGCGATCTTGGAGTACCTCAATGAAAATAAGCAAATTACTCCATATCAGCATGGCTTCATGAGGGATCGGTCACGTCAAACCAATTTAATCAGTTTCTATGAGGAGGTAAGTTCTAGACTTGACCGCGGGGAATCAATGGATGTCGTATATCTGGACTTCTCCAAAGCATTTGACACTGTACCACATAAAAGGTTAGTATATAAAATGAGAATGCTTGGCCTAGGAGAAAATGTCTGTATGTGGGTAAGTAACTGGCTCAGTGATAGAAAACAGAGGGTGGTTATTAATGGTACATACTCAGATTGGGTCACTGTAACTAGTGGGGTACCACAGGGGTCAGTATTGGGCCCTATTCTCTTCAATATATTTATTAATGATCTTGTAGAAGGCTTGCACAGTAAAATATCAATTTTTGCAGATGACACTAAACTGTGTAAAGTAATTAACACAGAGGAGGACAGTACACTGCTACAGATGGATCTGGATAGACTGGAGGCTTGGGCAGAGAAGTGGCAGATGAGGTTTAACACTGACAAATGTAAGGTTATGCATATGGGAAGGAATAATGCAAGTCACCAGTACATACTAAATGGTAAAACATTGGGTAACTCTGACATGGAAAAGGACCTAGGAATTTTAGTGAACAGCAAACTAAGGGCTCGTTCACATCACCGTTAGGGCTTCCGTTCAGTCTTTCCGTTATAACATCGTTATAACGGAAAGAAACGGAATCCCTAGGACGGACATCAAAACGGACACCTTTAAGAGGCATTCCGTTTTGATCCGTCATAATAGAAGCCTATGGCTCTGCTTAACGGATCCGTCTGGTTGCCGTTATGCTGGACGGAAAACAAAGTCCTGTCGACAGGACAGGACTTTTTTTTCACGGACAGAGGAAAAAAGTTGCCTATTTTTACAGACTGTCCAGAAATTTCTGGACGGCTGGCAACCCTGGTACAGTACCTGCAAAGTGCATGATATTAGACATATCTCATGTGCACTTTGCTTTTTTCTTAGGTGCGTAAATTGACTCGCTGTGCAGATTTCACCCTGCAATCTGCAGAAAATCTGCATCAAACCGCATGTGTGGATTTATGTGCTTTTTCATGTGTAGTTTTGGTGCAGATTTCATGCAGATCTTCTGCAGCCACCCTAAGGCTAAGTTCACAAGTGACTGTAATCCAGGGGAAAAAACTGAATGAAAAACCGCAACAAAACTGCATGTATTACATGGGTTTTTTGTTGCGGAAAAGCCAGCAGATATCACCCCCTCCATTGGAAAGGGTGAAATCCACAATGTCAATTATGTTTTCAGTTTTCGCGCTGGGATTCCACAGTTAATGCACATTCAATTTCTCTGGACATATATTTTGGTGGTGTGAACATGGCCTGAAGGCACCTGTACTGGTGGCAGTAGTATGCCATATGGCAAACCATATGTGAACACTTCAGTGCATGGCGTCTATGGGCGAAAAGACACTGGAGGTCGTAACAGTTTTAAGCCCCTTTTTTTCCGTTTTACGCCACATTCGACACAAAGGAGTGGCTCTAGCAAGTTTACTAAGGGAAAAAAGGAGTAAAAGTTGCCAAAAACTGATTTTTCCAGCAGACCAAAGACTAACAAAATTACAAAAACTGCCTAATTCATAACGCGTACACCCCACCATAAATTAGGCACAATTTAGGCAGCAAAAGGCACTAAGAAGACAGTCATAAAACGGCCCCCACTAAATCCACGTGCATTTCCTGACAACTGCAAGTCGTGGTAAAAACAAAACGCGCACACAAAAAATCTCCTACATTTACAGACACCTTAATGGCAAAAATGTATTGCAATTAAATGTACCCATCATTATATAAACTCCTCTTTAATAATTTGTATAATTCTATGATGTCAGAATAGGTTTTGTGACTTCTACATGACACAACATAAGGTTTCTGCAGTTTATTACCAGTATTACATATAAAATCCCCTCAGGGATTCATGATGTTGCAGCAGTTCACACACAACATGGTGTTCTGCAGATATTACTGCTTACAAATAACAAAACCCACACCAACTGAGGTATTATTCCCACTATAAATGGGTCACAGGCTCATGTATACGCCTAGTAAACAAGCCCCTGTGACTCCCTCATTACTGCACGGCTCCGCCGCCATGTTATCTAATCAATGCGGCCGCCAAGCCCCGCCCCTTCACTTTCCCGCCCTCTCGCATGGAAAATTCCAAAGGAAGCGAACGAGAAACGGCTCCCAGCGCTTACCCACAATGCCCCGCTCCCCGTGCTCTCCTATACGCGCGCAGTGGAGGCTGCAGCTGCTGCTGGGCACACCGGCTGGGCGGGCAGACGGGCCTGGCTGTGACGTTCACACGTACGGACGAGTCAGGAGGAGGGGGGGGGCAGTGTCACATGACTGGCTGGATTGCGCCAGGAGCAGGGACGTGTCACACAATATACGCAGATCTATTACCTGTGAGGAAAGCTGAGTGACAACCGGCCATTACAGCAAGTGCAGGCGTAGTCACCCAGCACCTACAGAATCCTGAATATGTGGGGATAATTTACCAGTCAGGAGTCTAGAAAAGCTGGGTGAGAGCAGCCGTCACCTCACCTGACCTATGGTGCCAATATTAAAGGGCATCTGTCAGCAGACTTGTGGGGTGACCTGTTACATGTGCACTTGGCAGCTGAAGACATCTGTGTTGGTCCCATGTTCATATGTGTCCGCATTGCTGAGAAAAATTATGCTTTAATATATGCAAATGAGCCTCTAGGAGCAACGGGGGCGTTACCATTACACCTAGCGGTTCTGCTTTCTCTGCAACTGCCGCGTCCTCTGCACTTTAATTGACAGGACGGGTGTGATGTTTTCACTACCTGGCCCTGCTAAAGTGCAGAGCAGCAGAGGGCGCAGCAGTTGCAGTGAGCAGAGCCTCTAGGTGTAATGGTAACGCCCCCGTTGCTCCTAGAGGCTCATTTGCATATATTAAAACATCATTTTTCTCAGCAATGAGGACACATATAAACATGGGACCAACACAGATGTCTTCAGCTGCCAAGTGCACATGTAACAGGTCAGCCAGTGTCATAGGTACAAAACTGCTGACAGATGCCATTTACCGGATGTCCTTTAATTGTGCATTATTCCTGGATTTCATCCTCTGAAATACATTGGGTGACATTTGCAGCAAAGTGTGTGGAGCTTCAGCGTGGATTTTACAATGCAAAAGGCGAACTCTAAAAATCACTCCACAGGAGATGTTGAACGTAGCTGAAGGGTGTATTCACATGCTACAGATTTCGGGCTCTTCTGCGTCAGCGTTTAGGTCCATTCTGCTCTGTTAGAGGAGAACAACAAGAAGGGGCGGATAGGGCACCGGGGTCAGATAAACCCCATTTACTGTAATAGGGTCTGCAACCTCCAGCACTCCAGCTGTGGTAAAACTACAACTCCCAAGATGCACACTTGCTTGGCTGTTCTCAGAACTCCATAGAAATGAATGGAGCATGCTGGGATCTGGATTTCTGCAGATAGCACACTGACCCATTCATTTCTACGAGGCCATGCGTACATCCGTATTTTTTCGGATCCCCTTGATCTTTCTGCAAGTTCTAGAACATGTCCTTTTCTGATCCACATTGCAGACAAAAATACCCCTTTCTATTGATGGGCTCTCTATTTTCCGCTCTTCTGATCTGTCAGAAGAACAGAAAAATAAAAAAGTAGGTCATCAATATCAGATCGGCGGGGGTCCAACACCCGGCACCTCCGCCGATCAGCTGTTTGAAGAGGAGGTGTGCGCCGTACCAGCGCTGCCTCCTGTTCACTGTTTACATGCTGGCCATAACGGGGTTGTGGTGAGTAGGTGTAATTACACCTCATCGCCCCATTCATTTCAATGGGAAGGATCGCTTCCATAGACTTGTATAGGAACCAGTCTTCCCATAGAAATGAATGGGGCGGTGAGGTGTAATTACACCTACTCACCACTACCCCTGTTACGGCCAGCATGTAAACAGTGAAGAGGAGGCAGCACTGGTACGGAGCGCGCCTCCTTTTCAAAGAGCTGATTGGCGGGGGTGTCAGGTGTCGGGCCCCCGCCGATCTGATATTGATGACCTATCCTGAGGATAGGTCATCAATATATATAACTCGGAGAACCCCTTTAAGCATCTGTTATACACACGTTTGTCATCCGTTTCAGCCATGAGATCGGTTATTTTAACCGGGGGGGAGGGGGGACAACATTTTTTCCTTCTAAAATAATCAATCTCAGGTGGAAATGGCTGAAACTGATGCCAAATGTGCAACAGGATCCGTTTTTGTGTTTATTTTTCTGATCTTCGGATGGATCAGAAGAAAGGAAAACTAAATGGTGATGTGAACCCAGCCTAAGGCTTCCTGCGGGTTTACAGACAGCATTTCTGCATGGATTTTTCGTGCGGACGTCGCTGCGTTTCCACACCGAAAGCCGCACGTGTTTCTTGCGGATTTTCATGAGGCTTTTGCATTACAAAGGGTCTAAAGTGCACTAAAAATCATCATAAATAATTGACAAGCTGCAGATTTTAATTTCCACATGAGAAAAATACACAGAGTGGCACTTTGCTGGTACTGGAGCACGTTGAGTTTTTTCCCAGATGGAACCGGTACACAGGCCACCTGCCCACGAGTGCGGCTGAACGCACATAAGATCTGCACGAATTTCTGTGCAGCTTTATCTGTGTTTCTTTAGCATATCCGCAGTCTAACAGAAGTTTTTGGTGCGGATTTGATACGATTTTGTCGTATACAGTATCTCCCCCTTCCACTGAAAAGGGTGAAATCCGCACCTAAAACCGTACACGTAATTGACATGCTATTAAATTTGAAAACCGCAATGAAGGTCAATTTCAGCACAGAAAAAAATCTGCAAATTGTACATGAGATAGTGTTATCCCATACACTGTGCCGGTACTGTGCTAGGCTTCATTCACACGACCGTATGTGTTTTGCGGTCCGCAAATTGCGGATCCGCAAAAAAAAAAAAAACGGATGACGTTCCATATGGCATCCGTGTTTCCGTTTTTTTTGCGGATCCATTGTAACAATGCCTATCCTTGTCAGCAAAACGGACAAGAATAGGACATGTTCTATCTTTTTTGCGGAACGGAAATACGGACATACGGAAACGGAACGCATACGGAGTACCTTACGTTTTTTTTTTGCGGACCCATTGAAATGAATGGTTCCGCATACGGTCCGCAAAAAAATCGAAACGGACACGGAAACAAAATACGGTCGTGTGAATAAAGCCCTAGGCTGCGGTTTTTCTACAGGGGAATCAGCGCGGGGAAAAAAACACACATATTCCGCAATGTGTGCAGTCAACTAGGTTTTTTTAGCAGCTCTTTTTTTCTGCACTTTTTTTTGGAGGGGGGGTGTACATGAGCCCTAAACCACTGCTGAATACAGATTTAATTGGGCGCCATTTTCCCGGCTCCCGCATATTGTCCCACATCCACATTATACCATATCTTTGCAGTCCTGTACAATGCCTGCTTCTCGGCAGTGGCTCCATTTATCTGTTATTCTGCCGGTGCTGTATTTAGGACGGATACGCCGCAGATTTAAGTTTCCACAGCAGCTTTCACCCCTTTGCAATGCATGAAATACGCTGCAAGTTAAAATCCACAAGTCTGCAAAACAGACAAGAATAGGACATGTTCTGTTTCTTTGCGGGGCTGTGGAATGGACCTTGGGCATCTTTTGCGGCCTCATTGATATGAAGGGGGTCAGGATCCAACACGCAAAAAACAGAAGCCATGACACTAGTGTGAACATGGCCTGAAGAGCTCATTTATACCTTTGCAGACTGTGGTTATCAATCTGAATTGTATGGATGTGGCGCCACCTCTTGGTGGGGTGACGTCCATAGCTTTTATTTTTTCTATATATTTTGTGTTAATTGATTACATTGTTACACATCTGACTTTTCCTTTGCTCCATTATGATTTTAACAGTAGTTTTTAGCTAATGTGTCATGGACACGCCTGTATACAACACAGAATGGAGAGACATGCATGCCTGTGGCCACTTCTCCATTCACAGGGGCCCCAGAGGCGGGACTGGCACCTTTTGGATACGTATGGCATTTCTTATGGGAAGTACGTTATGCTGATAATACTAGATGTGGGCGAGCATCATCTTAGGCTGGTATATATAATGGGGTAATCCTTTAAAGCAGGGGTGCACAACGTTTTCTGATTGGGGGCCACATTGCCAGACTGAACCAATGATGAGGGCCGAAAATAAAATTTAAAAGGGTATTAGAAACTGAAATCCTGTATTTATACCATATTGAGCACACAGTATATACCATTAATGTCTAGTTAGAGTTCCAGGATTCCCATCTAATGGGAGAATACATGAAAAATACACGTGAGCAGCCACAAGACATAGATATACATCTCTATTATCAGATGGTTGGGGGCCGCACAAAATGGTATCAAGGGCCGCATGTGGCCCCCGGGCCGCAGGTTGTGCACCCCTGCTTTAAAGGCTATGTACACCTTCAGAGGCATTTTTTTCTGATTCTATTTTACTCATTTTGGGCTAAAAATTATTTCTTCAGTAGGTCTTTATTAAAAATATTGAGCCTTTCTGTCACAAAGGGTTCACTGTTTGTCTAGCTGTGTGAATGGTTTTTTCACTTTGTGCCGGTCATCTAATAAGCCTTATTTCTAAATTACTAAAAGGTTATGAACACGTATTTAAAGGTGTTGCCCCATGAAAAATGTACAATTTTCAAACCAGCACCTGGATCTGAATAATTTTGTAATTGGATGTAATTAAAAATGTTGCATAGCCACTGAGTTATTCAATAAAATGTATCTGTATAGTGTCACCTGTTGTTTGTTTTTTTCTTATTTCTATGTTCTGCTCACTGAGAAGGCCGCACATGCTCAGTTTCATCCTTCAACTGCCTCCTGAGCTGTGATAGGGAGAGCATGAACACGCCCCCTGAGCTGTGATAGGGAGAACATGGACACGCCCCCTGAGCTGTGATAGGGAGAACATGGACACGCCCCCTGAGCTGTGATAGGGAGAGCATGGACACGCCCCCTGAGCTGTGATAGGCAGAACATGGACACGCCCCTTAGCTGTGGCAGAAAAGACACTCCCCTTGAGCTGTCAACTTGATATAAATCCAGCAGAGCAATTAATGAGGAGATCTCTGGATCCATGCGAGGTGCAGAGATGGTTCTAGCTTTGTTAGAAAGAGATTGTCATGTACTATATGATGTCTGATTTTCATTTTTTACATCATGGGAGAACCTTTTTAAGCCACATTGTTATCAGTAAGATAGGAATTTAGCAATAATGAGTGTTTATAAGGTCAGAGATGAGGAGCCGTCAGCTGAGCTGATGGGAAACAGTGAAAACACACATCCTACTACTAGAGAATCTCAAGGCTGCACAGAGAAAGGAGCTCAACATTTTTAATGAAGACCAATTGAAAAAATTATTTTTGGCTCAAAATGAGTACAATGCAATAATAATAAAATATTGCCCCCAAAGATGTACATCGCCTTTACAGAAACCCTCCAATTCAAGAAAATAAAAATCACATTAAGGGCTCATTCAGACGGCCGTAAGCTGTCCGCAAAAATATGGATCCGTTTTTTTGCGGACAGTTCAACTTGTCCGCAAAAATAAAAAAGAGATAGCATTCCATTTTTTTGCGGACCCATGTCCTGACTTTCACTGACAAGTATAGGACATGTTTCATTTGATTTGCGGAGCCGTGGAATGGAAAAAAGGGCCCATAGAAGTGAATGGGTCAGTAGTGTAATCCGCAAAAAAAACGGATCCGCATTTTTGCGGACGACATACGGACGTCTGAATGAGCCCTAACTGGTGAATGAACAGAGCACTTACACGGTGACCTCCTCTTTATTTCAGCTGCAGATCCACCAAGTCCTGATTTCCTCTTCTGCCATTCAACATGGCCGCACTTCTTCTCAGTCTATCAGACGCTCACTCTGCATGGGTAGTCTGAGACACCTCCTCTTGTCCAGCCCTGCTGTCTGATTGCCAGCACTGCGCATGTGAGCGCAGCAGGAGGCGTCTTGGACTACCAAATGCACCGTATGGATCAGATAGCAGTGCGGCCATCTTGGATGGCGTAAGAGGAGCCTGGGAGGTGGTGGATCTGCAGATGAAAAGGAGATCACAATGTACATGTTCTGTTTGTTCCCCAGTTAAAGGGGTACTCTGGTGTGAAGAGATGAACTGAGCACATGCCCTACCATCAGTGGGGGGTCTCAGTTGTAGGACCCCCAACTACGTAATAGTCATCCCTGATCCCTAGAGATGAATGGAGTGGCACTGCTGTTCTTTTTATGGGGTCCCATGGTGTACGGGGTCTCCTTACTTGTGATGGTGGGGATCCAAGCTGTAGGAGACCCCCACAATCTAATAAATTATTCCCTATCCTGTGGACCTGCTACAACTGGAATACCCCTTTAATGATTTTTTTTTTCTCTCTTGAACCAGAGGGTCACTGGAACATCTTAGGCTTCCTTCACATACTTTTTTTTTTTGCGGCTTTTTTTTTCTGGCCTATCAAAAATGGCATGAGTTTCACAAGTGTTTTCTTTCTTCCCCTTTTTGTATAGATTTAGATATAGATATCTGATATGCATTGTTTTCAGGCATATTTTCTCCCCTTTAGAGAAGCCTATAGAGAATGAAAAGACAGAAGAGCATTCTGCGGGAACCAAAAAGACTAAAGGTGAGCCAAAAAAACACCATAAAAGATGTGCTGCTTGTAGCAGGTTTTATAATTCCTTACTGGATTTCCGCTAATATCTGGCCGCAAACTCGTCTCCACTGAAGTGTATGGAGGATGCGGGGGCTGTAAATCGGCGACAGGTTGTGAGTAGACCCCCTTTCTCCCAATAGCTGAGAGCTCCAGAGGTAACCACTGTGTCCACTAGCTAGTCTCGGGGGTCACGTGCCGTACTGCTGGCTCATGGGTCCCAGCGCACAGCGGTGGCGCCTGTAGTACAACATGTGACCCCTGAGGCCGCTGCAGCAGTGATTTGCTGACTACTTGTAAACACAAAACTGGCGGGACCGCCGAAGCGGCCTCAGGGGTCCCATACCAGGCTACTGGCATTACCACTGTGCGATGGGAGCAGTACAGCACGTGACCCCTGAGGCCTCAAGCTAGCCGTCTGTCAACGAAGACCAGGGGGATCTCCGGAAAAGGGCTCATGCATGCGACTGTAGTTTCAGTCCACATCCGATCCGTGTTTTTTGCGGATGGAGCCACAAAGGATGCGGACAGGACACCACGTGCTCGCTCCGCATCCGTAACTCTGTTCCGCAACTGCGCTAAAAAAATAAAATAAAAAAGGAACATGCCCTATTCTTGTACGTTTTCCAGACAAGGATAGGACATTTCTACAGGAGGCAAGCACTCGGCCAGGAGCCGTATTTTGCAGATCCGCAATTTGCGGCCGCGTGCATGAGGCTAATTAATTAGGAAGATAGCGGGGTTTTATAGTCTTTGCGGCTGTTAATTATTTTAACCCCTTGAATGCTGCAGTTGAGATTCTGTAAGTCCATTGCTCTGCACATATTCCTACACTTTATAATGCAGCTGAAACTAGTTGTGAACCCGAGGGATATCCCTCCAGCCTGGCAGTGATGAGGTGGGTGGTCTCCCTGCAGTCCCCCATGTACATTCTCCCAGCTTCACTGTCATTACTATGGGCATTTCCCACACAGTAATTACAGTATGTGTCCGTGTCCACCAGGGGGCGTCCGTAATCAGCGCAGACATAGACGGAAGAAGCTCGGCGTAGCCTCCCCTTCCCCTGAATGCTGTCGGGGCAGCGAGGGAATCGGTGATCGAGCCACGGATCGGGGGGTGATCGGCGGGACTCGGGGTTCTCGCTGCAGGGAGGGGGGCGGCTCCCCCACCCGCTAGCATCCGAATTCACATCCAGTGTCATTACACGGACCGCCCGACAAGTCCTGTCCGTGCCCAGGGGTCCTAGAACAGCCATATTTGCGTGCAGCCGGAGCTCATCAGCAAGGTGGGTGGAGGTTATACTTCCTGCACGGTGACTGGCTACATGTGAGTGCACTGATGGCGTGTTGTGCATGCAGTGTGCTTGGTATGGGCCAGACAGGCCTGTGTGCAGCTGTGGTTGATGCTCATTTTAGCCATTGGCATACTGTCAGGATGGATGGGGCTAGTTCCCGGGTTGCAGTTTTGATTGACAGGCCGTGGCCACCAGCAACTTGCAACTCATAGGAGCTCTGCCATTGGCTGTGCAGGGGATGTGACGTCATGTGATGACATGTTGGGGGGGGGCAGTGCATCCCTTCCTGGTCCTGTAATGGCACATTTAGGGTTTGGCACTAGAACAGGGATCAGCAACATTCAGCCCTCCAGCTGCTGTGAAACTACAACTCCCGTCATGTACACTTCTGCTATACTTGTAAGTCCCATAGAAATGAAAGGAGGATTCTGGGAGTTGTAGTTTCAGAACAGCTGGAGGTTGCTGATCCCTGCATTAGAATATATGTCATCCTGGATAACAGGAGTATAATGGGTCTATATCCAGGACTGATATAACAGAGCGTGTTATCTGATATCTGCTGCTGACGTCAAGGATCAGGTCTGAGGCCCCATGTACATGACCATCCGTTTTGTAGTCCACAAATTGCTGATCCAGTCCGTGTGACGCCTGCATCTTATTTGTGGAGCCTTTGCTTTCAATGCTCCACATTTTGTGGACTAAGAGGGGGATTTATCATCTCCCTGTGCCAGAAAAGAGCATAAAAGTCTCATAGCTTGCACTTAAAGGGGTATTCTTATTTCA
This sequence comes from Rhinella marina, assembly GCA_900303285.1. Lineage (NCBI taxonomy): Eukaryota > Metazoa > Chordata > Amphibia > Anura > Bufonidae > Rhinella > Rhinella marina. Next base: position 983,998 of record ONZH01017253.1, on the reverse strand, counting down.
AACATTGATGGCGTATAGCTAGGATATGCCATCGACGTCAGATGGGAGCAAGTCCCACCTCCAGGGCCCACACCTGTCTCCCTCCAAAGTGGAGGAGACAACACGCGTCTGGCTCTCCATTCATCACTATATGAGGTCTGAAAATAGACGAGCAAGTGTTTTCAGAAGTCCTATCGCAGTAAAGGGAGATTGCAACCACCTCTTCATTTGGACTGCTTGGCAATTTTCATAGCTGTGATTGGAGGGTGGACATGCCTGCACGGTGCGCTCTCCTTCTCTTTAGGGGGGCATGTTCTGGAGATAGGTGTGGGTCCAACCTCTGGGAACCGCTCCTATCTGACATCGATGGCATCTATCATATCTGAGATGGGAATACCATTTTAACTTGAGAACAGGGGTCCCCCAATCCCCGTCTCACAGCGGTTGCGAATAGAGAGATGGCTGCACATTCGTAATCTGTCCAGTAACTTCTATGGGAGTGCTGAAAATCGCTGGGCGAGCTTACCTAGCAGGGCTATTCATGCACGGCCACCTCTCCATTCGGAAATAGGAGAGGAAAATAGATGCATAAAGCCTCATGCACACGTGCGTTGCCCAGACAGCGGGTCTGCAATATGCGGGCACCGGCCTTGTGCACCCCGCATCACGGATGTGGATCCATTCACTTGAAAGGGTCCACAATCCGGAAGGTCCGTTGTGGAACGGAGGCACAGAAGCACCTCGGAGTGCTTGACTCTGTCCATGCCTTCGCAACGCAGAAAAGTAGTAAATGCCCTGCTTTTTTGCAGTGCGGACGGACTACGGACCCATTCAACTTGAATGGGTCTTGATCCGTCTGTGGAATCCGCACTGATGTTGCCCGTGCATTGGGGACTGCAAATCGATCAACAGCCGTGTGCATGAGGCCTAAAGCAACAAATAATGGTTTGCTCCCCTCTTCTCATGCACTGTGGTCCTTTGCTGCAGCCAGTCGTTTAGTATATAGTATCGTCAGATGTCGGACATATCTTTGCATCTTGCACCCAATTATTAAGTTATGTAACTGGGATTTTGTTCTGCCTTTTTTTCATAAAGGAACCGCTGGGACACATCATGATGGGAAAAGCAAGCCACTGTAGTTATGTGCTCCAGCAGCTCTACAACCAGAGAGAATGGGGGTTCCTCTGCGACTGCTGCATCTCCATCAGTGACATCTACTTCCAAGCCCACAAGGCCGTCCTTGCCGCCTGCAGTTCTTACTTCAAGATGATGTTCATAAATCATCAGCACACCATGGCGCAGATCAACCTCACCAACACCAAGATCAGTGCCGAATGTTTCGACCTGATACTGCAGTTCATGTACCTGGGTAAAATTCTTAAGGCGCCGGAAAATTTTGAACAGTTGAAGCACGCCATGAGTTACTTGCAGCTCTATGTTATCCCTGACTGCTTGGAAGACATACAGGATATCGATTCTTCCATTAAATGCTCCTCTTCTGCCTCAAGTAGCCTGAGTAGCAAAATGGTATTTGGCGTTCGTATGTATGAGGAACCCAAAGCTAAGAGCAGAGAGGAGCCAAGCAAATGGCCGTCGGAGCCCGTATTACCTGTCAACACTGTTCCTGAGAAGCAGGTTGAACACAGCGTACCTCTTGTGCTACGTAAGCAGCTGCAGAACATCTGCAAGAAAACCCCTTCCCCAAAAGTGTCTAACCCGAGAGAGCGTGGGAGCAGGCGCTTTGGACGTAGCTACACCTGCGAGAGCTGCGGTTTCGCATTCAGTTGCGAAAAGCTTCTCGATGAGCACTCTCAAACTTGCACTAATAGGCATTTCTTCCAAAACAGAGACCAATCCAGCAACGACCCAAGCCAGAGCGGGAGCGAATCTCCGGCCTCAAAGTTTTCTCCGTCCCAAGACAACGCCCATAGGGCAGACTCAAGTCAATGCGCGGAGGCGTCCGTGTCTTCCCAGAGTGCGAAAAACTCATCCGTCATTCTGGACCAGATAAAGAACGAACCCATAGACACTACCGAGAAAAACTCTGTCATCATAAAGATCGAAGCCGATGAGAACTCCATGGTGGAAATGGAAGATATTAATATTGTGAAAATCTCGGAAAAAGATTATTTTGAATCTTCAGACATTGACGACGAGGACGAAGCCGACGAGGCTCTTGGCGGTTATTACCTTGGAGAACACAATGAGAAGTCTTTACAGCAAGCACTGGGAAGCTGTAGAAAAGATGTTGACTCTCTGGATCAAGATGGTGCAGAGACCAGCGACCAGGGTGCCTCTGACATGGCATGTGAACTGTGCGGTGTGACCGTCACCGAGCAGGACCTCTCCTCCCACTATCTGTCTCAGCATATAGAAAATATATGCGCATGTGGTAAGTGCGGGCAAATTCTCGTCAAAGGTAGACAGCTTCAGGAACACGCCCAAAGATGTGGAGAAGCTCAGGAGCGACTCGAGAACAGCGAGCGGAGCATTGACGAGAGGATGCACTTTGGAGACAGCATGGAGGAGTCATCGGGAATGGGAGAGCTGGCAGACATGTGGGATGACTTCAGTGAAGGGGGCATTTGCACGAACAGACAGATCTATAAACATTCCTCTTGCCCGTACCGTTGCCCGAACTGCGGGCAGCGCTTCGAGGCCGAGAACCTGGTGGTGGAGCACATGTCTCAGTGCTTAGACCATGAAGTCTTCAGAAGTTCCCTGTCCGACGACAACGAGAAAGATCACCGGAGAAAACATTTCTGCGACATCTGCGGCAAAGGTTTTTTCCAGCGCTGCCACTTACGGGAACATTATACCGTGCACACCAAGGAGAAACAGTTTTCCTGCCAGATTTGCGGGAAGCAGTTTTTACGGGAGCGCCAACTCAGGCTGCATAACGACATGCACACCGGCATGGCACGATACGTTTGCTCGCTTTGCGACCAAGGAAACTTTCGCAAACACGACCACGTGCGACACATGATCTCCCACTTGGCGGCAGGAGAGACGATATGTCAGGTGTGCTTTCAGATCTTCTCAAGTAACGAACTCCTAGAGCAACATATGGATATTCATCTGTATACCTGCGGAGTCTGCGGCGCAAAATTTAACTTGAGGAAAGATATGAGGGCGCACTACAACTCCAAGCATTTTAAGAAAGCCGCCTAAACTGTAAAACCGTTACCTGTGTGGCAAAGAAACCAAAGAGCTAACCATTTACACGTTACATGGGAAGCCTGATCATATATGTGTTCTTTTATATATGATGTATACAGTGTATATATAGAAGATATATATACACTAAGTAAATACATATATTGTGCCTGTGAAAACGTATCTGACAAGATTGTTTTTTCTTATTTTTGCTTCAATATCCATATTCAGACGTTTCTCAGAAAGCAATTCTATGAAGAAATGACTGGACGAATCATTACTGCCTTCCTGCCCCTTATATATCGCATGATTTCTGGCCATGTTTGCTGGTGTGTTTGGAATGACCATGAAGTATAGCACCTTCTCACAGTATATCACTTGCTGCTTGTTCCAAGACTGCGTATTATCTAGGGAGCCCTTCTTCGTACTAAATGAATAGTATACACGTTAATGAGTATGTATGTTAAAGTGTAGCACCATGCCGCCATCAGAAGATATATAACCTAGGGTGGAGTAAAAAGTGCAATTAAAAGAAATTATAGGAGAGGTGTCGCACACAGTGGTTTTGCAGCGTTTTTTTGTGCCGTTTTTCTCCACTTTTGGTGCGTTTTTTGGGTCATTGGAGTGTTTCCCTGAAAAAAAGTTTGAAAAAAAAAATGGCTTGTAGAAAATGCATGAAATTCATGGCGTTTTTTTTAATAGGCCAGAAAAGGCACAAAAACAACTTGTGAAGAAAGGGTAAGGGCTCTTTCACACGAGCGGATTCAGTCCGAGAAATCCGCAGCGTGTAGGAGAGCCAAGCCCCGTTCTGGACAGAAGGGGCACGGAGAAGTAACATGATTAATAAGGCTCTGTGCCTCTCTGTGATCTTTTTACTACAAAATCACAGTGAGATAAAGTTATTAATGTGATTTTGTAGAAAAAGGTCACAGAGAGCGTTATTAGTTATGTTAATGCTCGGTGCCTCTTCTGTCCAGAACGGGGCTTGGCTCTCCTACACGCTGTGAATTTCTCGGACTGAATCCGCTCGTGTGAAAGAGCCCTAACAGAGATAGCTATAAGGTTTTATACTGCATTTCTGTTGTGTTTAGTACATTATAGGAACACTATGGTGGTTCTGCTAAGCTGTGTTATGCCTAGGACAAGGACCAAGGACGCCGGGCTTTAGAGAATATCAAAGAGGTTCCCTGTGCCATGCACCACCCCCTGAGCACCAGACATAATGCACGTCTTAAAGGGGTTCTCCAAGTTATAAATGTTGATGACCTATCCTCAGGATAGGTCATCAATATCAGGTCGGCAGGGGTCCGACACCTGGCACCCCCGCCGATCAGCTGTTTGAAGAGGAGGCACGCGCCGTATCAGCGCTGCCTCCTCTTCACTGTTTACATGCTGGCCGACACGGGGTTAGTGGTGAGTATGTGTAATTACACCTAACTGCCCCATTCATTTCTATGGATTGAATCGCTTCTATAGACTTGTATGGGAGCGATTCTTCCCATAGAAATGAATGGGGCTGTGAGGTGTAATTACACATACTCACCACTACCCCTGTGTCGGCCAGCATGTAAACAATGAAAAGGAGGCAGCGCTGATACGGCGCGCGCCTCCTCTTCAAACAGCTGATCGGCCGGGGTGCCGGGTGTCGGACCCCTGCCGATGTGATATTGATGTCCTGAGGATAGGTCATCAATATATATAACTTGGAGAACCCCTTTAAGCTTACCTGAAGTGTGTCTTTAAATGGCATTTTCTATTAGATTTGTACCTATGACACTGGCTGACCTGTTACATGTGCACTTGGCAGCTGAAGACATCTGTGTTGGTCCCATGTTCATATGTGCCCGCATTGCTGAGAAAAATTATTTTTTAAATATGCAAATGAGCCTCTAGGAGCAATAAGGGTGTTACCATTACACCTAGAGTCTCTGCTCTCTCTGCAACTGCCGCGCCCTCTGCACTTTGATTGACAGGATCATGTGTGATGATAGGTTCACTTCCAGGTCCTGTCAATCAAAGATGAGTGAGCGCAGTAGTTGCAGAGAGAGTAGAGTCTCTAAGTGTAACAGTAACGCCCCCGTTGCTCCTAGAGGCTCATTTGCATATAATAAAACATAATTTTTCTCAGTAATGCGGACACATATGAACATGGGACCAACACAGATGTCTTCAGCTGCCAAGCGCACATGTAACAGGTCAGCCAGTGTCATAGGGACAAATCTGCTGACAGATCCCCTTTAAATGCCTCCGCTCACACAGCTGAAGGTGATCTTCCAGATCCTATTGAATATGTTCAAAATGGAGCTGAAGTCTTTATATAATACAGTTCTGATTGTAGCCGATACAGTAACGTGACTGTGGGTATAAGACGACATTTATACTCCCCCCGGCGCATACGTCAAATATATCCATAGACCCTGATGCAACCATGGTAGGTCCCTTTGGCTCTTATACTACCTTTTTTAGAGATTAGATCAGAACCTATGGGTGGAGTATACAGTGTCCTATATGTCAGAGGTAAATCTTCCGGGCACATGCAGCTGACTTAGGGGCCGTTCAGACGGCCGCGTTGTTGCGGATGCGCAAAGACACAGATGTCGGCCAGTGTGTGTTCTGCAATTTGCGGAATACACTTGGCCGGCACCCCATACAAGATGCCTATTCTTGTCTGCAATTGGGGACGAGAATAGGACACGTTCTATCTTTTTTCACGGGGCCTTGGCTCTCCGCGATCTAATGTCGCCCATTGAAATGAATGGAGCTGCATCTGTTCCGAAAAATTGCGGAATAGATGCGGCCCCATTCACACAGTCATGTGAACGGGCCCTTACACTGCAGATGCCATGCGCATTGAATGTCTTTTACCAGTTTAACTGCCGTCCTTGTGTTTTCTTCAGTAGAGAGCTTAGGACTGGTTCCTAGCTCTTATGGCCCAGCGGGTACCTAATACACAAAACTGCATAGGATGAGGATCAGAGAATAAAGGGAGCACGGCAGCTTCTAGGACGCTAAGAGTGGAATCAAGTGCAGTAGGTTTTGCACCATATAAACTAATGGGAACATGTTACAATGTTACATCATGTGTTAAGCCTCATTCACACTTCAGTGTTTGGTCAGTGATTTCCATTGTGAGCCAAAACCAGGAGTGGAGCATCCACAGACATAAGGTATAAGGGAAAGATCTGCTCCTGTTCTGTGTTTAGAGCCGCACCTGGTTTCAAAATCACTGATGGAAATCACTGACCGAACACTGACCTGTGAATGAGGCATTACACGTATTTAAGAACTAATGCATTAAGAATAATCCACTAGGCTTTGCTTGATGATGTGACGTGGTTATAATTCTCTTAATATCCTCAGGATAGGTCATCAATATCAGATCAGCGGTCTTCGGCCTCCTTGCAGCTTACCAGGTACAGTTGGTGAATGCTGCGGCCTCCTCACAGCTGATGAAGCACAGCGCCATCCATTGGATAGTGGCTGTGCTTGGTATTGCAGCTCAACCCCTTTGACTTGAATGGGACTGAGCTGATCCTAAGTCAGGTGACTGATGAACATGACATCACTGTCCTAGGAAGAGACCGTAATGCTCACCAGAGCCCTGTAGTCTCTTTAAACAGCTGGGGTGTCGGGAATCGGATCCCGTCAATCTGATATTGATGAACTTTTCGGGTAACCCCCTTGAGATGCACCAAATCTTTGGCACAGATTTTTAGAGCAAACTTAAGCAACCAATAGGTGAGTGTGAACCACGTCCTGCATTTTAGACAGGATTAGTGAATCTGCCCCAATGTTTTCTGTAGGGGTTTATCAGCATCTCAAAATGGAATTTGCGCAGGTGTACTGCCGCAGTGTGAACACCAGGGGGTGTGAGGGTACTTTATTTCTGTGCACACGGCCGTAATACGGCTCAGTGACTGTGTGTTTTATCTGCATTTTTTCTTCCAAAAGGGAGCAGATCCCAATAGGGAAGCAGGAAAACCTGTCCTCCACTCCCTTATAGGAAAAGCTGACTAGCACCAGAATGGTCCTGATGGTGTTGGAAGTATCAGGACCGTTTTGGTGCTAGATTAGGAAAACAATGGGGAAGATTTATCAAACTGGTGTAAGGTAGAATAGGCTTAGTTGCTTACAGCAACCAATAAAATTCCACATTTCATTTTTGAAAGCTCCTTTGGAAAATGAAATACGGAATCTGATTGGTTGCTTTAGTTAACTAAGCCAGTTCTACTTTATACCAGTTAGATAAATCTCCCCCAATGAGTCTCAGGAATGGTACTGTCAATAATCTATACAGGTTTTCCCTTTGAGGTCTCATGCACACCGCCGTAGTTTTGGTCCGAATTCTATCTGCGTTTTTTTGCAGATTGATTGCGGACCTATTCACTTCAATGGGGCTGGACTGCGATACCAAGCATGGCCACTATACCATGTACGGCGCTGTGCTTGGTGAGCACGGAGAAGGCTGCAGCACTCACAGGAGCTCCGGTGTCTCCTCAACCAGCTCGGGTCTCGGACCCCCACTGATCAGACATTCAGAGGATATGTCATCAGTATCAAAGTCTCTAAAAGTATACAGATATATACTGGCTAAGCATATGATTTTGTCTATATTACATTGGAGAATTTTCCTTCCCGTGCCGGCGCGTATTGCTGACCTGGTGAGTGCTGTGCTTTCCTGTGGACTAAGCATATGACTAATGATAATCTATGGAGACGTTAGACATGTACAGTAAAAGTTCCCCACATACGGGCCGAATGTTGACCCCAAACGTGGTTGAAACCTTTCCACAGCTCTGTACTGGAAAGGAGCACAATGATATCTACTATGTATACATATAATAAATACCGTCCCTTCAATTATCCCGCATAATCACCCAAAGTACACTGAAAATCTCAGGTGTTTCCGCCTACCAAACTGAATTCAAGTTTATTATATTGTTAAATAATAAAACCTGTAGAAATCACATTGCTGGCGTCAACTTCTTGTCTGCACTGGTTTTATAGAGGGCTATAAAGGGGTGAATTCAGAGAGGTATTTCTGGCCATATCTATTAGATATTGACCTCGAGTATTAGGAGGAAAGGCTAAAAAGAAGCTGAAATAATGATCAGCATTTAGGGGGAAATCCATGAATGCTTATTTAAAGGGGTTTTCCAGGAGTAGAATATGGTTGGCCTATGCGCAGGACGTCCTATTACTGGTACCCATCAGCAATGCAGCCTCTTCATAATATAGCAGGCACAGCGCCGTACATCATATACTGGCTGTAGCTGATATTGCAGCTCACCCAATAGTCGTGACATCGCTGAGCCTGTGGAATACAGCAAGAAGGCCATTGTGCTACTGCCTTCTCAAACAGCTGATCGGCAGGGGTCCCGAGTGTCGGACCCCCACCAAGGATAGATCATCAGTAATCAAAGGTACAGAACCCCTTTAAAAGCTACCTTTGATGCCCTTTCTGTGCAGGTGAATGCACTCTATAGGGGGGACATGCGTTTAATTGCAGCTCTTCACATGAATGGTTGGACCGCCAGGGCTACTTCTTATCACGCTGGCTCATAAAGGGGTGCCTATGAGTGGCACGCCCCCCTTTATGACACCCGTGTGCCCTAATGGGGCATATGGACCTGGCGGTATAGCCGCTCTAGCTCTGCAGTCTAAGGGGCCTCTTGGATTAGCTCTGTGATCTATCTAGTAGAGCAGCAATTCATGTTCCCGCCGGCTCGCATAGCATTTGTAATCTGCCCTGAGCCGCACATACTTGTGGCTAGTCGTAGGAATCTGGAGGAGTGGCAACATGGAAAACGAAGAGCAACTGCAAGAGCTGGAAAAAGCCCAAGACTGAGCTCCAGCAGAGCGTCCCTGCTCACACACAGCGCACAAGGAGAGTCTTCACACCCTTTTTCACGTATTCGTATTCTCCATTATTAATGTAGGAGGTTTTTATTAGGGCAGACACACACGAGCCAGCTGAATGTGATAAACCCGCAGCGTGTCAGTGTGAGGTCCCATTCTGGCCTCCTACCCTCTGACAGGACCGCACAGCATTAGGGCCCATTTACGCGGCCATGTCCGTTTTGCGGTCCACAAAACACAGATGCCAGCTGTGTGCATCCCACATTTTACAGTCCCACACATCAAGCCCTATGTTAGAAATACCTTTTGTCCGCAAACTGGACAAGTATCTGCATCTTTTGCAGCCCCATTGAAGTAAATGGATGCACAAAATATGAAATGAAAATACGGTCTTGTGAATGGGCCCTAATGCTCTGCGACCCAGAGAGTCCTGAAATCTATAATGTGTACATCAGATACTGATGACCTATCCTGAGGATAGGTCATTCGTATTGAAAATCTCGGAAAACCAATTACATGGACAACTTTTCTTTACCTATGTATTTATTTTTGCACATAGTGTTATTTTGTGTTGTTTTTACTTATTGATGTGCTTTTATTTTTTTATTTGTGTATGTCATATAAGCAATAGTCATGTTTATAGAAACAAGTACCTATTGGGCCGGGTTCACATCACGTTTTATGCCTCCGTTTGACATATACGTTAGGAAAAAAAAATGGTTACAAAAATGCAGCACACCATGTTCTTGTATCCTGCAGAGTCCGGTAAAAATAACGTGTACTTTTTTGTTTTTTTACAATGGAACTCTATGGCATACTGTATGGCATCAGTCTGAGGCATCCGTTTAACATCTATGTTTTTTTATTACATTTAAAGGGGTTCTCCAAGTTAAATTTATTGATGACCTATCCTCAGGATGGGTCATCAGTATCAGATTGGCGGAGGTCCGACACCCGGCACCCCCGCCAATCAGCTGTTTGAAGAGGAGGCACGCGCCGTATCAGCGCTGCCTCCTCTTCATTGTTTACATCCTAGCCGTAACGTCAGTAGCCGTGATCAGGTGTAATTACACGTAACTGCCCAATTCATATCAATAGGAAGACTAGTTCCTATACAAGTCTATGGAGTGATTCTTCCCATAGAAATGAATCTGGCGGTGAGGTGTAATTACACCTACTCACCACTAACCCCATTACGGCCAGCATGTAAACAGTGAAGAGGAGGCAGCGCTGGTACGGCGCGCGCCTCCTCTTCAAACAGCTGATCGGCAGGGGTGCCGGGTGTCGGACCCCCACCGATCTGATATTAATGACCTGAGGATAGGTCATCAATAAATTTAACTTGGATAACCCCTTTAACAGATGAGAAACATGTGATGTGAACCCAGCCGTACCTTTACCTGGTTACCGTGACTTCACCATGAGCTTTCACTTGCTCCAATTGCATGGCTTGTGTGTGTAGATATATAAGAGGTGGGTCATGTTCATACCTTCTGCTATGAGTAAGAGCTAAACTTGGTTCCTGAAACATGAAGGCATGGATTTTATACTGGACATAATAATAAAGCTGCAATTTTTACCGGAATTGGATGCTGGAATTTTTCTCCTCTATATGCATCACAGAAATCGCCAGCAGGTGAGCTGTACCCATTTGTTTTTCTGAGTTTTTTCAAATGTTTGCAAATTTATTAAAAAGGAAAAACTAAAATTCTGCATGTATTCAGACCCTTTGCTATGACAATTGAATTTTAGCTCTGGGGGCCTCCTATTTCTCCTGACCATCTTTAAGATGTTGATTGAAGTCACTTGTGGTCCATGATTTGGAAAGACACGGCTCTGTCTATATACTGTATGGTCTCACAGCTGACAACACATATCAGAGCAGAAACCAAGGGAAGAACTGCCTGTAGAGCTCAGAAACAGGATTGTGTGGAGGCACAGATCTGAAGAAGGGTGCAAAAATAAAAAAATCCTGCTGCGCTGAAAGTTCCCAAGAGCACAGTGTCCACCGACGCTGCCCATCCAACCTGACAAAGCTTGAAAGGATCTGCAGAGAAGAATGGCAGAAGAATGGCAGGTGTGAAACCTGGTGGCGTCATCCCCAAGACCAGAGGCTGTAATCACTGCTAAAGGGGCTTCAACTAAGTCCTTTCTTTTGGTAAAATTAGTCAAGGGGGATGATTTTAATTTTTAATATTTTTTTTATATATATATTTTTTAAAACATTTTTTACTGTTATTTTTAGTCCCATTAGGAGACTTAAACCAGTCATCCTCAGATCCCTTATCCCATAGACTACAATAGAATACTATCGTAGTCTATGGGACCTAACGTGATAGTGTCAGGTATGAAAGTTATCCCTTATCCTCAGGTTACAGTATAAGGGCTCATGCACGCGAACGTATTTTGTTTCCGTGTATGTTACGTTTACGGATAGGATGCGAACCCATTCACCCGCATCTGTATGTCCCCAAGCCCCGTAAAAAAGCTAGAACATGTCCTATTCTTGTCTGTTTTGCAGACAAGGACAGGCACTGTTACAATGGATCCGCAAAAAGAACGGATGCAACATGGACGTCATCTGTATTTTTTGTGGATCCGCCTTTTGCATATCACAAAATACATACAGCCGTGTGCATGAGCTCTAACTAACTGATCAGTGGGGGTCCGTCCTCTGTGATCCCCAACGATTCTGAGAACTGTGGCTCCATGTTCCTGTACTGATGGAGTGACAGGTCATACATGCACTGCTGGAGTACAGCATTTGGCAATTTCTGGTGGTTCCATAGAGAATGAATGGAGCGGCTCCATCAGACTGGGGGAACAGGACCCCCATTCTCGGGATCCGTGGTGTTCCAGTGGTCAGACCCCCACCAATCTGTTATCCCCTATCCCGTGGATGTGGGCTAACTTTCATACTTGGCACAACCCTTTTGGAACCCTGCAATTTTGATGCCTCCCCTCCGCATCGCTATTGACTGCAGCATCTGAGGGGGTTTTACAGTCAGGGATTGGAGTTATCTTCCTTCCGGGTTCAGTACCCTCTGTGTATGGACCAGGATCAGCACCTTTTGTGTATGGACCAGGATCAGCTCATGACCCTGCCCTATACACTTCTCAGACATGCAGGCACATCCGAGGTTGTGAGATGGTTAACGAGGACCTCAATCCCCAACTGGTACTACTGTATTGTACATTTTATTCATAAACTTATAGTAGGAATAATAGAGGGTCTGCATTAACACAAGACTAGACGGTTCTGAGTTGTCTTCTAGTGTGAAATACAGGAATTTACTGCAGCAGACACGTCAGGAGAGGTGTTGCACATACTTTGGGTGCTGTTGGTGTATTTTTTATTAATCCTGCCAGCAGAGTTCTGCCATAAGCACAGCCTGATCCTCCCCATAAGGAACCATCTCCTCCTGATCCCCCCACCTCCCTCTGACGCAGCCGCTCAGATTCAATCCCTTCCAGATTCCTCCCATAGTTTATTGAAACGCAGGAATTATCCCCAGGAACCAAATAAGGAGAAGCGCTGCCCAGATGCTCGGAGACGCTGGAATAACAAACACAACGCGCCGGGCGGAGGAGCCACGCCTCCACGTCAAAAAATTGACACACGTGCTGCGTCACGTGACCGGTCCTGTCGTTCACTCATTGGTCCAAGCAGCTGTTTTTTCCCGCCTCTCTTGGCAAAAAGTGTCAAAAGCCTGCCGTCGCCATGGAAATGGTCCTTGACAGATCGCCAGCATCCCTCCTCTGTCCCTCGCAGAGGAGCGCTATTGGCTAGTGGGCAAACAGCGAGGTGCTCCAATCAGACAGCGAGCTAGGACGGCACCGCGTTTGGATTGGTCAACCTGTTTCCCGGCCGGCAAATGACCGCAGAGGGCGGGAGCATATAAAAGCTGGGGCAGCCGAAGGAGTTACGCAGTTGCTCGACGACCCGATTGAGAGCAACAAGTTCTGGAAAAGTTCTAGCCAGAATGTCCTCCAACGCTCCTGCTGTGGGGATCGACTTGGGCACCACCTACTCCTGCGTAGGGGTTTTCCAGCATGGCAAGGTGGAGATCATTGCCAATGACCAGGGCAACCGCACCACCCCAAGCTACGTCGCCTTCACCGACACCGAGAGGCTGATAGGGGACGCTGCCAAGAACCAAGTGGCCATGAACCCGACCAACACCATTTTCGATGCCAAGAGATTGATCGGCCGACGTTTTGACGACGCCACTGTTCAAGCCGACATGAAGCACTGGCCCTTCACCGTCGTCGACGACGGGACCAAACCGAAAGTCAAGGTGGAGTACAAGGGGGAGGTGAAGACCTTCTTCCCGGAGGAGATCTCGTCCATGGTGCTGATCAAGATGAAGGAGATCGCCGAGGCTTACCTGGGGAAGAAGGTGCCCAACGCCGTCATCACAGTGCCCGCTTACTTCAACGACTCGCAGCGGCAGGCGACCAAGGACGCGGGGACCATTGCCGGCATCAACGTGCTGCGCATCATCAACGAGCCGACGGCGGCCGCCATCGCCTACGGGCTGGACAAGAAGGGCGGTGGCGAGCGCAACGTGCTGATTTTCGACCTGGGCGGTGGCACCTTCGACGTGTCTGTGCTGACCATTGACGACGGCATCTTCGAGGTGAAGTCGACGGCTGGCGACACTCACCTGGGTGGCGAGGACTTCGACAACCGCATGGTCACGCACTTCGTGGAGGAGTTCAAGCGCAAGAACAAGCGCGACATCAGCGGCAACAAGCGGGCACTGCGGCGGCTGAGGACGGCGTGCGAGCGGGCCAAACGTACCCTGTCGTCCAGCACCCAAGCCAGCCTGGAGATCGACTCCTTGTACGAAGGCGTCGACTTCTACACCTCCATCACCCGCGCCCGCTTCGAGGAGCTGAACGCCGACCTGTTCCGTGGCACCCTGGAGCCTGTGGAGAAGGCGCTGCGCGATGCCAAGCTGGACAAGGCGCAGATCCGCGAGATTGTACTGGTCGGAGGCTCCACGCGCATCCCCAAGATCCAGAAGATGCTGCAGGACTTCTTCAACGGCAAGGAGCTCAACAAGAGCATCAACCCGGACGAGGCGGTGGCGTACGGGGCGGCGGTGCAGGCCGCCATCCTGACCGGGGACAAGTCAGAGAACGTGCAGGACCTGCTGCTGCTCGACGTCACCCCGCTCTCCCTGGGCATCGAGACAGCCGGAGGGGTGATGACCGCCCTCATCAAGAGGAACACCACCATCCCCACCAAGCAGACCCAGACCTTCACCACCTACTCCGACAACCAGCCCAGCGTGCTGGTGCAGGTCTACGAGGGCGAGAGGTCTATGACCAAGGACAACAACCTGCTGGGCAAGTTCGACCTGACGGGCATCCCCCCTGCCCCTAGAGGGGTGCCGCAGATTGAGGTGAGCTGCATGGGAGTGATCAGGGTGGGGATCGGTGTTAGTGAGCACCAATCTGAGCTGCTATGTAGTGGGTGCCAACCTAAGCAGCTATTCAGCCTGGGCATCAGTAGTAATCTGAGCAGCTATATAGACTAGGCAAGTTCGACCTAAGGAGCATCCCACCTGCCCCTAGAGGGGTGCCGCAGATCAAAGTGAGCTGCATGGGAGTGATCAGGGTGGGAATCGGTGTTAGGGATCACCGACTTGAGCAGCTTTGGAAGGGGATGATTTACAGCTTGGGCATCAGTAATAGTGGGCGCCAACCTGAGCAGATTTACAGTCTGGCATCAGAAGTAGTGGGCCCCAACCTGAGCAGCTATACAGACTGGGCAAGTTCAATGGCATGCCCCCTGCCTTTAGAGGGGTGCCGCAGATAGATGTGAGCTGCATGGAGTGATCGGGGTGGGCATCGGTGTTAGTGATCACCGACCTGAGCAGCTATAGGAAGGGGATGATTTACAAGCCTGGGCATCAGAGGTAGTGGGCAGTAACCTGAGCAGCTATATAGCCTGGCATCAGTAGTAGTGGGCACCAACATGAGCAGCTATGGGTGTTAGATCATATTGGGAAAATGCTAAAGTCACAATTCCTGAAGATCATGTTCTGCTGAGAAGCTGTCCTGAAAGGGGTATTCCCCTATGGCATGTACATAGGATATAGCATAAATGTTAGATAGGTGCTGGACCCACCTCAGGAGCCTTCTCTTATCTCCAGAACGGGGACCCCGAAGTGACCGGAGAGCGTACCTTACACGCACTGCATCCTCTGTATTCACTGCTATAGGAGTTCCGAAAACATCAAAGCACACACTTATGTTCGGAAGTCCCATAGCACTGAATGGAGGGGGCCCCGCATGTGCACTGGACTCTCCATTCACTTCGGGGGCCCCTTCTGAACATAGGAGCAGGTCCTATTGATATCCTAGTAATGTGAATGTGGTGCTGTGCCCACTCTGACCCATCTTAGACTGTAATCGCACTGCATTTAAAGGGGTCTTCCCATCGGCACAGGATGGCCCGGCACCTGGATGCGGTGTGAACTACAGAACCTGCCGGAGCGGACTGTGCCGTCCTGTAGTCCCCACCACCCCAGACTGCCTCCTGTGGATCTGCCACAAACGTTTGAGATGGGAATATCCCTTTAAGCAGGACTTTCAGAATATATCCCCATAGGCTTCTATCAGTCAGAGTCTGGCCGGTGGTCTGGACCTGTGAGATGTGTATCCAGTATCATGTATACGGCCACATTTCAGTTTGTTGGGGCGTGTACCCGGTGTTAGCTAGGCGTCACCCCGTGCAAACAATTCATTTTCTGCACTGAATACCCTGGGCACAGCACAGTGTGTTGTTGGCACCCCGGACACATGCCTCGCCCATGGGCAACATTCCTATAGCTCATACCTGGGCGGCCGGGGGACTAACAGTGCTTAGAAAAAAAAATCTAAAATAAAAATTGCTGACAAAACTAAAAAGACGCATAATCGTCATCAGCCGACAAATTAAAAAAAAAAGGAACTGATCTCCCCCCCCCAAAAAAAAAGGGTTGTCCTGGATTTTAATATGGATGGCCTATCCTCAGCATAGGTCATCGATATCTGACTAGCAGGGGTCCGACACCCTGCACCACTGTCACTCAGCTGTAGCACTGGAAGTTGCTGCCTGAACTGCACAGCTCCACCCACCGTGTAGTGGACAGAGGTGGTGACTGCAGCACTGCCCCCATTCACTTCAGTGGGAGCTGTACTGCTGTAACCAGCAATGTCCGCTGCACGACGGACAGAGCCGTGTAGATTCTGCATTGGCTACTGCAGAACAGTTGATCGTGGGGGTGCGGGGTGATATTCATGGCCTGTCCTAAGGATAGGCTACCAATCCTCAGGAACACCCCTTTAAAGGGGTTGTCCGGTTGCTTTCATTAAAAAAAATGCACTGCAGTACTTACCCAGTAGATCCAGCGCCATCAGTCTGGTTCTCCCCACCGTACTTTGTTTATCCAGCTGCAGCAGCGACGACGTGTCATCACCTTTAAGACCTCTGATTGGTTGCAGCGGTCACCTGTTGTCAACATGACATCACCACTGCAGCTGGGTAAACCAGTCGGGGAGAGCAAGAGTGGCGGCGCTGGATAGTATTGCAGGATTTTAGATTGTTAGCTATTTGCCAGCATTGTCCAATTTCATGCTAAAACTAGACAACCCCTTTAAGGCTAAATTGGGTTTTCCAGGCTCCACATATTGATAGGTCATCAGTGTCAGGTTGGCGGGGGTCCGATACCCGGGACCTCCACCGATCAGCTGTCCCCTGCAACAGAACTAAGGCTTAGAACAGATCTGGGAGCACAGCGCCGTTCACAGTGTAGTGGCCATGACGGGTACTGCAGCTCAGCTCCTAGTCAAGTAAATGTAACCTGGCACCTGTGCTTCCAGCTCCATTCAGAGTGTTAGTTCCATTGCCTGAGGCTGCAGGGGATAGCTGATCGGTGGGGGTGCCAAGTATTGGACCCCCATCTAGGTCATCAGTATCATTAAGGGTTCGTGCCAATTGATTTTGTGGCACAGCCCCTTTAAGGCACCAAAATCTGCCCCCAAAAAAGTCTTTCACAAGGTTTTCTTCAATCTTATTGTGTCTGTCTGTAAGAGAAGATCCTGAACATCCCATAACCTATGTTCGCCTTCGCTCCAGGTGACCTTCGATATCGACGCCAACGGCATCCTGAACGTGACGGCCGCCGACAAGAGCACCGGCAAAGAGAGCAAGATCACCATCACCAACGACAAGGGCCGGCTGAGCAAAGAAGACATCGACCGGATGGTGAACGATGCCGAGAAGTACAAGGAGGAAGACGAATCCAACCGAGAACGGGTGTCGGCCAAGAACGGGCTGGAGTCCTACGTCTACCAGATCAAACAGACGGCCGAAGACGAGAAGCTGAAGGGCAAGCTGAGTGACCAAGACAGGGAGAAGATACTGTCCAAGTGCAAAGAGGTCGTCGACTGGCTGGAGAAGAACCAGATGGGCGAAAAAGACGAATTCGAGCACAAGCAAAAAGAGCTGGAGAAGCTGTGGAACCCGATCATGAGCAAAGTGTACCAGGGCGGCGCTGGCAACCCGGGCGGAGCTGCCGCAGGGGGCTCAGCGGGGGGCCCCACTATAGAAGAAGTAGATTAGATTTACCACTAGGGGGTATTGTTCACTTTTTTAGATTGTTTCCCTTTCCCCCCTAAAGTCTTCAGGTTCCTAGCTTTTATTTTTAATTTTTTGCAGCACTTAATTGCAGGAACTTAAAGCACTTTAAGGAAATCTCCACCTTTCTGGAAGTTTCCACAGCGCCATTAGACCGCCAGTGCCAGCAGTGCCCTAGGCATCGCAATTACTGTATGACTAGCGCGCTTTGATCTCTGGCATTTCCACGCCTGTTACTGTTGGCGCCGGATACAGCAGCAGAGAGAGAACATCTAAGGAACTTTCCACCAAGGTGGAGATTTCCTTTCATTCTTGTTCATTGCAGTTGCCAAAGTCAGCGCGTAGCGTTAACGCTCAGGGTAGTGCGAGTGGTTCTTTAATAAAGGCCCCTCAAAAATTGGATGTGCGCTTCATTAACCCATTGTAGTGTGGCTGTAAAACCGTCATCTTGTGTACATACAGGAGATTGTATACGGGGTCCTCTGGTTGTTATACAGTTAAACATGTTACAGGCTAGGTTTTAAAATAAAGTTCTGAGTATTAAAAGGACGTTCTGGGTTTCAGATATTGATGGGCTATCCTCATGTAAGTTGTCAGATCAGTGGGGGCCTGACTATCAGCACCCTCGACGATCATCTGGTTTAAGGGGCTGCAGCGTTCTTGCGAGCACAAGGGTGCAGGATATAGCAGCTTCGCCCGTTCACCTAAAAGCTGCAGTACCCTGTACTTCCACTAGGTGCACGGCTTCGAGGTGCCGATCTGGCCACCTACTGATCTGATATTGATGGTCTGTCGTGAGGATAGACCATTAATATTGTGATCTCAGAAATCCACTTTAAGGCCACATTCACACAGCCAAAATGTAGCTGAATCTAGGTGTCCACGTTACGGTCGTATGCCCAAGACTCCACGCAACGTGAGCTGTCACCCCTCCTGACATGTCCGATTTAGTAACTACCTGCATTCCCCACGTAATAACGATTCTGAAGCATCTATTCTTATGACTCTATGTTGTAACATTCCTTTATTATTCCTGCTAGAAGTTATGTATGAATTGCTAGCAGTTTGCGATGAAGGTCCAGTTGGGTGTTACCAGGGAAGGGGGGGTCCCTGCAAAGTCTGAGATTATGCAATCATGTTAGACTGTGCAGGGACACCCCCCCCCCAAACTGGTAACACCCATCTAGACCTTCATTTCAAACTGCTACTGGAATTAATTCATAACTTCTAGCAGGAATAATAGAGGAATGACACCACATAGAGTCATAGGAATAGATGTTCTAGCATTGCTATTGCATGTGGGATACGAGTAGTTTTGCAAACAGACATGTCAGGAGATGGAACAGGACTTCTTTAAGTCGCAGTAGACCTTTATACCATACATGTTACATTATTGTTTGCCGGCCATCTAATGTGTATGGGGCCCTCTTGACTCCCCCAGTTGCAGAGTTGAGGGGGATCGCCTGTTGGACTTCAGCTTGGTCCCCAGTTTGGTCCCCTCTCTTCATTCAGAACACATGGCAGGGCATGCATGTATATGGTGAGGTCAGGAGAGATGGCTTTCTACTTAATGACCGCTATCTAAAACGTATGGCCAGCTTAATTCTCCTAAAGCGCAGGAGGTGCGGCCCTTGCACCCATTACGGCTGTGTGAAGCCTAAGGTTAACCCAGGTCATTCCCAAGAGCAGATTCCGGGGAGTCTGACAATGTCATGTGTAGGGTAAGAGCCTGGCAGAGATGAATTGGCATGCTAGATTTCAACATGCCAGAACTGGCTGGCACATGTATACCTGCAAGGTGGGGGTGCATGTTTATGGGAAAGATTGACTTAAGCATCGTGCAGGGTTGGATCTAGGTTGACCTGCATGCATAGGAATCAATACTTGCATCCTTAGATCTATCTACCTGGATGAGACAGACTAACCATACCCCATCCTTATTCAAGACTGACATGGGTAAGCCTTAAAGGGGTATTCCAGCCACCAGCATTTCTGTGGAGCAGATTTGTCCCTATGACACTGGCTGACCTGTTACATGTGCACTTGGCAGCTGAAAACATCTGTGTTGGTCCCATGTTCATATGTGTCCACAGTGTTGAGAAAAATAAAGTTTTATTATATGCAAATGAGCCTCTTGGAGCAACGCGGGCGTTACCATTACACCTAGAGGCTCTGCTCTCTCTGCAACTACCATGCTCTCTCCACATTGGTTGATAGGAGCAAGCAGTAAAAATATAATCACACATGACCCTGTCAATGAGTGTGCAGAGGGTGTGGCAGTTGCAGAGAGAGCAGAGCCTCTAGGTGTAATGCTAGCGCCCCCTCTGCACTTTGATTGACGGGGTCAGGTATGATAACGTTTACACTGCCTGGCTCTGTCGATCAAAGTACATAGGGCGCAGCAGTTGCAGAGAGAGCAGAACCACTAGGTGTAATGGTAACGCCCTCGTTGCTCCTAGAGTCTCATTTGCATATATTAAAACATCATATTTCTCAGCAATGCGGACACATATGAACATGGGACCAACACAGATGTCTTCAGCTGCCAAGTGCAGATGTAACAGGTCAGCCGGTTATATAGGTACAAATCTGCTGACCTTTAAAGGTGAAGTTCTTGCCAGGATGGGTAGAAATTCTTAGATTTTTCACATGTATACAGTATAGTGAGTTATGCAGCATTTCAGTTCAGAATGTATAAAGTACAATACAGAGTTCTCCTTTAATTATTCTCCATAACCCTCAGTTATATAGTCCTATGTATCCATCCTCCTTTGCTCCATCCTTTGCTTGGAATTCATATATACCTATAGATCAGGTACCGAGCTGTCGCTGCCTTCTGACCTTATGTTTAGGTACTACAACCACCATGATCCAAAGATGATGAGTATTGCAGTCTGCCTCTGAAGCATGGGTGATAGTCTCATTTCTTGTCTGACCTGCTCGGTGACGGCTTTTCCTTTAATCTTCTTCATCCCTGGGGGCACAGTGATTGCTGGAGGGGTCTGTAAGCAGAACATGTATTGCCTTATTCTTCATATGTTCTTATGGTTAATAAAATATTTTCTCAGCAGCTCCGAGAATTAGTTTTTCTTGAAAATACTCGCTATATGACTATGACGTCTGCTGTCAGGTGCCCATAGAGATCAGATCATGGGCGATCCCTCTGCGGGGGCGGCTCTAATGTGTATGGGCTATCATTCACATTGCTCTAAATATCTGTCTTTCTTTGCCTATACTGATCAGCGTCCCAGTATAGTAATAAATATGGGGACGCTGATCGTCCAGTCTAAGACTGTTTCAAAAGAACCTGTCTCCTCCCCTGACATATCTGGTTTAGTAACTACTTGCAACCCCCATGTAATACCAATTCTGGTGCATCTATTCTTATCCTGTATGATGTGCCATTCCTCAATTATTCCTGCTAGAACTTATGAATGAATTGCTTGCAGTGAACCTCTACGTGGTTGTTTCCAGTTAGGGGTGTGTCCCTACACAATGGCAGCACTGATTGGATAGTGTCAGACTGTGCAGGGGCACTTCCCCAACTGATAACACCCAGCCGGACATTTCTTGCAGTCTGCTAGTAATTCATTCATAACTTCTAGCAGGAATAATAATAAAGGAAATGGCATATCATAAAGTCATAAAAATAGATGCTCCAGGATTGTTATTACATGGAGAATGCAAGTAGAAAACCAGACATATCAGGAGAGGGGACAGGTCCTCTTCAAAGTGATATGCCCCTTTAGGTTGTCCTCTAATTTGTCACTGAAGCATGCCATATGAATGGGTCTGCAAAATTGCGGAACGGGTGCGGACCCATTCATTTCAGTGGGGCCGCAAAAGAGGCGGACAACCGTGTTGGATTTCTTGCGACTGCCGCGGCGATCCCATTCATCTCTATGGGATCCCCGCTACTCAGGGATCCTGGCTGCGACGGGTGTCGCGCGACAACTGTCGCCGTGTAGCCCTAGCCTTAGTCTCATAGTAATTGAATAGAGCAGCACTGAACATGCCCAACCAATGGAAGAAGCATCAGCAGAAGGCTCCATCCTAGTAATCATGAAGGTCCCAGCAATCATATGTTGTGGATAGGTGATAAATGTCTAGATCTTGTTACAACTCCTTGAGTGGGGGTTGTATTGTGCATGCTTGGTTTCTACATGTTCCCTATAGCGTTTTCTTACGTACGGAGGGGGATTTCTAAATTTGTAAGAGCCCCGAAGAAGAAATGACACAAGCCCTTGGGCGGCACCACCATTCTCTGTCATACAAACGCGATAAAGTCTAATATTGTGCATTTGGCAGCACTCTGATTCCCATAATCATATCCATGTAATTGGAATTCCTCGCTGGCATCAGTCGTATTTACTAAGTAAACTACAGGGAGTGGTGACCACTAATGAATGGTAACCTGAACCCCAGATAAAAGGTCCTGGTGGATTTATGGCTTAAAGGGAACCTGACACCATGAAAACGCAAAGTAATCTGCAGGCAGCATGTTATAGATCAGTAGGAGTTGAGCAGACTGGTATATAGGTTTACGGGAAAAGATTCAGTATATCCTGTATATCATTCAAATCAATTCTTGCGCATTCTGGGCTTCGAAGTCCAGGAGACGGTCCTGTCAGTGATTAACAGCCTTCCCTCTATGAGAAGGAGGTCCTATCAGTGATTGACAGCCTTCCCTCTATGAGGAGGAGGTCCTATCAGTGATTGACAGCCTTCCCTCTATGAGGTGGAGGTCCTATCAGTGATTGACAGCCTTCCCTCTATGAGGAGGAGGTCCTATCAGTGACTGACAGCCTTCCCTCTATGAGGAGGAGGTCCTATCAGTGATTGACAGCCTTCCCTCTATGAGGAGGAGGTCCTATCAGTGACTGACAGCCTTCCCTCTATGAGGAGGAGGTCCTATCAGTGATTGACAGCCTTCCCTCTATGAGGAGGAGGTCCTATCAGTGATTGACAGCCTTCCCTCTTTGAGGAGGAGGTCCTATCAGTGACTGACAGCCTTCCCTCTATGAGGAGGAGGTCCTATCAGTGATTAACAGCCTTCCCTCTATGAGGAGGAGGTCCTATCAGTGACTGACAGCCTTCCCTCTATGAAGAGGAGGTCCTATCAGTGATTGACAGCCTTCCCTCTATGAGGAGGAGGTCCTATCAGTGACTGACAGCCTTCCCTCTATGAGGAGGAGGTCCTATCAGTGATTAACAGCCTTCCCTCTATGAGGAGGAGGTCCTATCAGTGATTGACAGCCTTCCCTCTTTGAGGAGGAGGTCCTATCAGTGACTGACAGTCTTCCCTCTATGAGGAGGAGGTCCTATCAGTGACTGACAGTCTTTCCTCTATGAGGAGGAGGTTCTATCAGTGATTGACAGCCTTCCCTCTATGAGGAGGAGGTCCTATCAGTGATTGACAGCTTTCCCTCTATGAGGAGGAGGTCCTATCAGTGATTGACAGCCTTCCCTCTATGAGGAGGAGGTCCTATCAGTGATTGACAGCTCTTTCTCTATACACAGTCATAAAGGGAAGACTGTCAGTCTCTGATAGGACCTCCTCCTCATAGACAGGAAGGCTGGTCTGGGTTGAGGGAAAGCTGAATGGAGCAAAGTCCAGAGATATTCTTAATGAAAACTTGATCCACAGTGATCTGGATCTCAGATTGGGCTGAAGGTTCACCTTCCAGCAACACAATGACCCTGAGCACACAGCAAAGACAACACAGGAGTGGCTTAGGGACAACTCTGTGAATGTCCTTCAGTGACCCAACCAGAGCCATTATTGGACCCAATCGAACATCTCTGGAGAGACCCAAAAACAGTTGTCCACCGACGGTCTCCATCCAACCTGACAGAGCTTGAGAGGATCGGCAGAGAAGAATGGCTGAAAGTTCCCAAATCCCGTTGTGAAACCTAGTGGCATCATCCCCAAGAAGACCGGAAGGTGTAATCACTGCCAAAGGGGCTTTAACTAAGTCCTGAATAAAGCGTCTGAAGACTTATGTCAGTGCAAGATTTAAATTTTTTTCTTTGCAATAAATTAGCAAAGATATTCTCTGGGGGGGCAATTTTATTTTTATTTTAGCAGAAGGCTGCAACATAACAAAATGTGAAAAAAGGGAAAGTATCTGAAGACTTTCTGAACACACTGTACATATCAATCTGCTCAGGTCCTCCTGTTCTATAAGACGCTGCTTTCAGCTCAGACACCAGGTTTTGTATGACAGGTTCCCTTTAAAGTTTTAAAGTTTATACTATTGAGACATTTTCGTCCCTTGTATTTTTATAATTTCCTGTTTGTATCCTCCAGCAGTGGAGCTGTATCTAATCCTGTATCCCTGGCCCCGGCTGTCACACAGCTCTGCTGTAGCCGCCCCCTCCTGTCCTCCTGCCCACTCTGAGACAATGGGATGGTTACCTAGCAACACACTAGTTCACGTAAACACTAAAGTGATTGCAATCTGCTCTGGTGACCATCCATGGAGCAGGTAAGTACTCCCATCCTCCATCTACATACCTCCCCAGCTACGTACAGCCATTTGCACCTATACTTTACTTTTTACGGTGTAGTTTAGTTACACTTTGGCTGTAATTGTCTCATTATATCTCCTGTTATTACGGTATATATGCAGATAAGTACGATGTATTGTTAATGACAGCTCGTTTACTTAAAGAAGTACTCCCGCAAAAAATGTTATTCTCTGATCTGTTAGAAAGGTGAATGATATAATCTGTAATGAATGTCATTTTCTTATCAGAGGCTGAAATTGAGAGTTTACACTCTCTTCTTATTGTAGCTGGGTCATGTGACCAACTCCTTGACCTCCGAATGACCCAGGACAGCAAGCCAGTCACTTCTCTATTCATTCCTATGAGACTGAAAGTGAGGCTCCCATAGGAATGCATAGAAAATTAGACTTCCTGTCTAAGGTGCTGTGTGAGTTGGTGGGTCTAATTCCTAGTCACATGACACAGATAAGAAACTTCAGGATGATATAACTCAAAAATTCAGCTACTGGTAAGAAAATGACATTCACTACAGATTACATCATGTACATTTCTATCAGGACATGGAATAAAAATGTTTGCGGGAGTTCCTTAAGTTAATTACAGCTAGTTTACATCTGGCAACTGGTTGAATATCACCTAGGAAGATTAACCTTTACCATGACGGACACGAGCGGCGACTGATGGAACCCACTGACTTTTAATGGAATCCATCAGGTTCCATCATGGGTTGTACATCATTTTACTGGGAAAAAAAATAGCCACACGCTGCTCCATTTTTCCTAGCAAGAAGGATGGAATCTGTGATGGAGGCTCCGAACAGACGCAGATGAGAACCTAGCCTTGATTAGTTTCAGTATTGAGCGATGGCTAACACCCTTACTGCACAATTTGGGTTTCGTAAAGGCTGGGATGTGTCGCACAACATTGGATCTAATGATTATCAATGGTGTCACAGCACAACGTGTCATTCACAAAAAAGCTATACCTAATGGACTTTGTTTTGCTGACTAACCCCCATTTTTTTTCTTTGCAGACGCAAATAGCAAGCATCTTTATTCCATTGGCTTGCAAATCTCCTGAGATTTTTCAGTGACTTGTTCTTGCACGAAATATGTCGCAGTGTAGCTTAAGCCTAAGGCCTCACTGTTTTCCCCTATATTTAATCACACTTCACAAATATTTTATCACTTAGCCTGAACCAATAAGTACTTAATTAAATATGTAAAATACCCTTACGGCCCATGTTTCATCCATGACACTGCCCATGATTCATCCGTGGTTCTGTGATTTTCAGTCTCCATACATAAAGCAAGGTAATAACAGTACTATTTAAAAAATTGCTTGATGACTGCTGTTAAAAATTGTGGCAGTCACAAGTCTCGACTGGTAAGCTATCTGTGACACATGGGTCAGGCCTGTCTGGGCTTCTGTTGATGGGGCGCACAAACTATTCCAACTTTTTCTAACAATTGAACCCCAAAATACCCTAGAAAATTCAACACAGAACATTCCACTAATCTTTAGCCTTTGGTTAGCCCCTACAGATAACAAAAGTTCCTCCAGGAAAATGGTACTGGAAAGAGGACACAAAAACACTGGAATTTACAAGGTAAAAAAAAAAAAGTTCATTGTCTTTGGAGAATGTCCACATTTCAGATAACCCCATTTGGTCTTGTATTCAAAGCTGCTTTTCATGGAACCCGAATCTCCTGCAGCTGAGATACTGATGGGACAGAAGGTCAGCTGCTGCTAGGGGTTTAATCAGGCCAGGGTTTTGGTAACCGTTTAGGGTACACCGGTGTCCTTTATTGGCATTTTTATTGGGGCGTTGCCTCAGCTGTATTGAAGAGCACAGACGGTCCTGAAACCATAGGGGCTTACAATCTAAATTTACCTAGCTGTGGGTTTTTGGAGTAAACCAGAACACTTTGGAGAAATCCTTGCAAACCCAATACAGATATTGGCGGTCATTTACAAAGAACGGAGTTTCCTCCCTGCACTGGCAGTGAAAGTGCCTAATTTATAACGTGGCTCAAGTGTCATCATAAATTAGGGAGGCGCACCGCCAGTAGTCCGTGTGCTTGGAGTAAAGAGTACTCCAGCCCCTGACTGGAGTAGTTTTTACTCCGCTTTTACAAGGTATATGTGTTGGGCCCGATGTCCCAGCTACCACCATGCCCCTGTAACTCTCAAGTGGCGAACACAGCACAAAAATGGGGTACTTCACCTTTTTTTTTTTACGCCAAAAACAGGAGCCGTGCTCTTAGTAAATGGACCCCATTATCTTTTGTTGGATTTAAACCCAGGCCCCCAATGTTGCAAGCAGTGGTGTACATAGAGAAGTAAGGGCCCCATAGAAGGATCAAACCAGACCCCTCACACAGGACAGAAGGGTTTCCTCATAAACCCTTTTCAATGACCCTTGGGCCATTTCTCCACTGCCTCATTTCCTAAAAGTTGTTCCTTTAGAGCAGTGATTTTCAACCAGTGTGCCTCCAGCTGTTGCAAAACTACAACTCCCATCATGCCCAGGCAGCCTACAGCTATCAGCCTACAGAAGGGCATGGTGGGAGTTGTAGTTTTGCAACAGCTGGAGGCACACTGGTTGAAAATCACTGCTTTAGAGGGTAGAGTCCTGACCAAGTTTTCACCTCCAGTAGAAGAGGAGATGATCCCAACTAAGATTGGGCCCCCTCTAGCCCTGGGCCCCATAGCAGTCGCATGGTCTGCCGCTATGGTAGTTACACCCCTGTGTGCAAGGGAACGGTGCTAACCACTGAGCCACCATGCTGCCCACAGGCTGCTGCCTGTATACTGACCCATATGTGTAATAGCACCACGTTGGGAACCAGGTTTGCACATCATTTTGCATGAAGCAACACATATATGTACGATTGCCTCGCCATCATTGTGGCCCCAGCACTAGGGATCAGCGGTGCTCTTGATTTCTCCAGAAGAAAAGCATATTTCTGCGGTCGAAGCTGAACAATGGCCGCCTTATTTCTGCTTCTGGTTTGCTTTTTTGCATAGCAAATGATCTGCTGGAACACATGTCCCGATCTGTCTTCTATTATCCACATCTATTCTGTTGCAATGACTGGAACCTTGGAGAATTTACAATATGATAATATCTTGGCACTGGTGGATCAGCGCTAGATTTCCGGCAGCTTAGTCGCCCCTGCCAGACCACAATACGTCCATTTTTAGACCATCATCTAATAGGATTGTACAATAGGCAGATTTCTTCATGCTGAGTGATATTTCGAGTCAGCCTCAGGGAAGAGCTTCAATAATAGCTGGATGGCAGAAACATGCTGTACCCTGCCATGGACTCTGCCACCACCCACTACCCGTGATGATGTCCATGTAACCCATTAGGAGATATGCAAAGGGATCATTCAGATTGGTGGGGGTCTGACACCCTGAACCCTCACCAGCCAGAGCTGGAAATTATACAGTGGTCAGAACCGGAAGAAGATAGTCAGGGTACTGCAGTCCCATTCAAGTGAATAGTAGCTGAGCCACAGGACACCGGTGCTGGAAACGACATGGTGGATAGAGCCTTCCGTCCACTGTATGGTTTCTGACTCCAGTGGTTGCCCAAAACAACTGGGGGTGCTGGGTGTCAGACTTCCCCCAATATGATATTGATGACCTACCCTGAGGATAGGCCATCAATAACTAAAAACTATTTATGGTGGCCATACACATTAGTCTAATGGTCCAGTCACACATCCGTATGAATGGGTCTACACCTGTTCTGCAGTGGGTGCGGACCCATTCATTTCAACGGGGCCGCAAAAGATGCAGACAGCACTCCATGATATTCTGTGTTTGCATAAGTCTTAGCGCCCACACAGGACTGCCACCTTTTTGCAATTGATGTACAGTTGTTCTCTTACTGTTTCAGACGATCGGACACTTACTTTCGTTGGGGACATGGATCTAAGTCCCCGGAAAGAAGCACCGACAGAATCACGAAATCTCCCAAACAGAAGAAGCAGCAACATGAATTTGTGACTCTAGAAGATGTCAAGAGTAAGTGTCATACATGTGCATGCACAGGGGCGGTGGGTGAGGTTACGGAGGCACCCTGACCTTGGTGCCTGAAGAGTCCATTAGCCACATATAAAGAGACCAAGACTACACATAACATGTCATAGATTTTGAGTAGGGGGCCCATGAACTTCAAGGCGCAGTTCTACAAAATAAAGTCCATTGTTGAGGAGATGAGCGAATGGCCATAGGAGCTCATGGGGCACAAGGGCATGGCCACAGCAACCCTCATGGGGACAAGGGAATGGCCATACCAAGCCTCATGGGGACAAGGGCATGGCCACAGCAACCCTCATAAGGGACAAGGGAATGGCCATAGAGACCCTTGTAGAGAACAAGGGGGTGGCTATAACAGCCCTCGTAGGGGACAAGGGAACGGCCATAGCAAGCCTTATGGGGGACAAGCAAATGGACATAGCAACTCTCTTATGGGACAAGGGCATTGCCAAAGCAAGCTTCATAAGTAACATGCAAGTGGACATAGGAGCCCTCTTAGGGAACAAACTCGTAGGGGATAAGGAAATGGCCAAAGGAGCCCTGGCAGGGGATAAGGGAATGGTCGCAGGAGCCCTCATGGGGGACAATATATTAGTTTACTATCCATTACACTGGACTTAACTTGAAAGCTGCTGAAGCAGAAGCACACAGAGGCAAAATGACACCAGAAATGCTAAACTGGGGTGGATGTGGCACAAAGAATATATGACACCACATTTGCATAAAGAAAGGGGGAGTGGGCTATGTTTGACCTGTCATCAAGGTAACATATTATATCTGCTGCGGTGCCACCTTGAGACCAAATGGCATTATGCTTGACTTTTCGAATTAATATTGGATAAAAAGACAAAAGAATCTATTATAGTCGCCACTTTTTCCGAGGACAATGTTGCCATTATTTGCAACAAATGTATCAAACTGTCTCACCAAGATGATACATTTGTTGCATCCTTAAGATTTTGCTCAATTTTGAGGCTGGAGTGAGGCCGCCCAAAACTTTTGCAATGGGTCGAAGTTCATAAATGTGTCTAAATCCTGGCCAAGCAGCAAGTGGGCCACTGAATGGAGCAGCGGGGTATATGTTTGACTGCAGGGTGGAGGAACAGGGGTGTTCAGGGCTTGATCTAGTAACTATAAGGCCCCCAGCTATCAGACTTTCATCGCTTCTCCTGTAAATAAATGTCCATTGTAGACCTTTTTGGAAAACTGGAGAACACGTCTTAACTATGTGTCCACTGTCTTCCAGGAGTGGCTTTAAACTTAATTGAAGAACAAGAACGACTTTGCTTGACTT
Organism: Rhinella marina; assembly: GCA_900303285.1. Lineage (NCBI taxonomy): Eukaryota > Metazoa > Chordata > Amphibia > Anura > Bufonidae > Rhinella > Rhinella marina. Next base: position 954,515 of record ONZH01017253.1, on the reverse strand, counting down.
TTGGATTTTCCAGCATCCTCAGGTAAACACAAAAAGACACAATATTAAAAGGGTTTTTCTTGAGTACAACCTTGATGACCACTCCTCAGGATAGGTCACCGGTATCTGATTTGGTGGGGGTCCGACTCGCGGCACCTTCGCCAATCAGCGATTCGGTGATCTCTGTAACCTCTTCACAGCTCACCAAGCACAGCGCCATACATTGTATAGTGGCCGTGCTTGGTATTGCAGGTTAGTCCCATTCACTTGAATGGGACTGAGCGACATGTAGGCCATGTGACTGATGAACATGACATCACTGGCCTTGGAAAAGGACGTAGCGCTCTCTGATCAGCCAGTATTATCCAAGGGGGGAGGGACATGTCCGTGTATGGGATCCTAAAATTACTTTTCTATAGTACCTTGTGGTATATGGGTGGTAGCGGAGCTATCTGTGTCAGCCCAATGCATGGGTAGCTCAGGTTTTGCATCAGTTTTGAGTAGGTGGGTTAGTGTTGTGCTGCCCCCTACTGCTGGTTCTGATGACTACGTATTCTTCATATATAGGGACCCAGGATAGAAGAAGGGTATTACATCTTCCTGTGAAGATACATCCTTTGAAACCTCCAATAATTTACCTTTCAGGTTAATAAACCAAATTAATAATATATATATATTTTTTAATTCATTCTCTTTTTTCTATTTAGATCTCAGCAACTTGACGATTTCCTCATGGCTTTGATTAATTACTTATATTGCTTTTTGGTGAAACAGTCCCGTGGCAAGCAGCCCAAATCTTTACTGCCGTAAGTGTTTTCATGAGCTGAAAAGTTGTAGAATATTGTGCTGGGTTTTGTATATTTATGCGCTTTTGTTTCCAGACACACCCTTGCTTATAACTCTGTATTATGCTGGTTGTTACCATTCCCTTAGTCTCAAATTGCCAGCATTGACTGGACAGGATCAGTACAGGATAAGTAATGTAATGTATGTACACAGTGACTGCACCAGCAGAAAAGTGAGTGCAGCTCTGGAGTATAATACAGGATGTAACGCAGGATCAGTACAGGATAAGTAATGTATGTACACAGTGACTCCACCAGCAGAATAGTGAGTGCAGCTCTGGAGTATAATACAGGATGTAACGCAGGATCAGTACAGGATAAGTAATGTAATGTATGTACACAGTGACTCCACCAGCAGAATAGTGAGTGCAGCTCTGGGGTATAATACCGGATGTAACTCAGGATCAGTACAGGGTAAGTAATGTATGTACACAGTGACTGCACCAGCAGAATAGTGAGTGCAGCTCTGGAGTATAATACAGGATGTAACTCAGGATCAGTACAGGATAAGTAATGTATGTACACAGTGACTCCACCAGCAGAATAGTGAGTGCAGCTCTGGAGTATAATACAGGATGTAACTCAGGATCAGTACAGGATAAGTAATGTATGTACACAGTGACTGCACCAGCAGAATAGTGAGTGCAGCTCTGGAGTATAATACAGGATGTAACTCAGGATCAGTACAGGATAAGTAATGTATGTACACAGTGACTCCACCAGCAGAATAGTGAGTGAAGCTCTGGAATATAATGCAGGCTGTGACTTGATACTACAAGTTACACAATATAACGTGTTTATAAAGTTACTGTTTTTTGTTTGGAATAATTTTATATTTAAAACTGTGTTCAATAGTGGATACATGCTGTAAGTGACATGCAGTATGTACATACTTATTATTATTATTATTATTATGTTGCGTGTATGTCCTGTACTGCAATATTAATCCCCTGTTATGTGTGGTTCTAGGCGACCAAAAGTTCTAGAAGAAGAGGAGATGGCGGCCATCAACAAGACCGTGGAGGCCGCAATGAAGCACCTCGCCTTTAAGTACTCCGTTCTTGTACTTGGGGAGGGGATGGACAAGCAGCATCATCTGGCGTGTGGAAAGTATGATATCTTGAGATAATAGGCTTATTATCTAATATCTATCTATCTTGCTTTATATACTGAAATTGGAAACAGCAGATCACAGTGTATCCAGCTTTATAAAGCCCAGTGATCAGCTGCAGGGAAATTTCCATAGATAGTATAGAATTACATATAGTATTAAAAGGAAGCCATTCAAATGAATTGCCATCCATGCAAAACACGGGCAAGCCAAGTCTACTAGAGCAACATCTTGTGTGTGCAGTGGCTCTGTGCTAATAGGGGGTTGTCCCAAGCAGGGGACCTCTCTCTGTCATCTCAATGTGTCTTAGTAGGGCTTAAAGGGTTATTCCCATCTCAGACAATGGGGGCATATCGCTAGTATATGCCCCCATTGTCTGATAGGTGCGAAAAAAATGAACGGAAATGAACGGAGGTCAAGGAAATGAACGGAGGTCGCACTGCGCATGCGCATCCGCCCTCCATTCATTTCTATTGGGCCGCCGAAAATAGCTGAGCACTGGCTCGGCTATTTTCATCAGCTCCATAGAAATGAATGGGAGCGGTGGTCGCGCATGCGCATGCCATTCATTTCTATGGGAGCAGCAGGGAGCTGCGCCTGGTGGTGGCCGGACCCCGGGGTCCTCCAAGCACAGCGCTCCCCACTCCGTTCTCGATATTGGTGCGGGTCCCACAGACAATGGGGTCATATTCTAGCGATGTGACCCCATTGTCTATGATGGGAATACCCCTTTAATGAAGAGATAACATCTTTATGAACACATGCACTTGGCAGAGCCATGTGCACCGAGACTGCGCAGCACTGCAGTACATAGAGGCGTTATAGCTACTTAGGACAAGCCACATGGGTTCCGTGTGCTGTTGTAGGTATTCTTCCCTGGAAGTAGAAGTACAATATTGATGTCCTATCCTTAGGACAGGCCATCCACATCTGATCAGTTCCCGGACCCCCTGAAAATTGGCTATTTGAAGAGGCCGGTGAGGACAGTGACATCACGTTCATCAGTCGCATGACCTGTGTGCAGCTCAGTCCTATTCAAGTGTCTGGGCTGCAATACCAAACATGGCCACTATACAGTGTACGGCGCTGTGCTTAGTAAACTGCAAGGTGGCGGCAGCACTCATAGGAGGACCACACCCTCTTCAAACAGCCGATCGTTGGGAGTGCTGGGAGTTGTACCCCCCACCACGCAGAGGATAGGTCATCAATATTGTACTGCCAGAAAGACCCTTTAAGGGAGGATACCTCTTTATATACGGGATTTGATGTACCATGGCGTACTCATGTTGATTTTTCGTGATGTGCCCGATGACTCATCCTGTAACTACACAGCATCTTTTGTCAATCATGTATGCTCAGCCATCTGAATCTGTGTATTATCCATTTTCTTTGCTTTGGCAGCGCTCTTGAGAACTTATTTTACTGGCATTTCGCTCACCAGTTTTTGTTAACTATTTGCATACTTGTGCAGCGGCCAAACTGGGATCATTTAAGGACGCGGGGGCGAGTAGCGTCTTTGTTCGCTGTCGTGTGGGGTTTACTTTTAGTTTTGGCACTGATGGCAGTGAATACCTTCCTACTAGAAAAGGCCTCGGGTTGGAGACTCTTAGCAGAGCTTCGTTTTTGCTGAGAGGTTTTTACTCAGCAGCTTTCGTCAGACAAGCCCTGACAGATGTCTTCATCTACACTGCACCTATTTCTGCACTGCTTCAGGGCCACAATGTCAAATCTTTAACGTGGAGCCCCCCCCCCATCGGCCATGTGCCATTTATAATACTCGTGTGTCATTATTTGGCAGACTGGGATTTTGTTCCCTCCCCGGGCCCTAGGACCCAGATAACGCTGCTGCCTATATACCCCCAATAACCGTGCCCCTGACTGGATTAAAGGGGTTGTCCACTATCTGATCGTTGGCCAATTAGCACTTCTGAAGTACCGGCACCAGAAGTCGTCACTGGAACAACACAGCGCCATCTATTGTGCAGTGGACGGAGCTGGTAACTGCAGAGCTGCTCCCATTCACATCAATGCAAGCACCACTGTAGTAACCACCTCAGTCCACTACACAATAGATGGCGCTGTGAAATTTTGGCGCTGTTCTGAAAAAGCTGATTAGTGGGGATTTCGGGGTGTTGGATACACGCCGATCAGATAGTGAACACCTATTCTGAGACTATGCCATCACTTGTAAAGGCGAGGATCAAATGTACACACCTAACTCTAGAACATAGCCCCGTTTGCTCTCCGTGGTGCTCCTGTTTACTTTTATGGGAGTTCCGAAAAGAGCTGAGTGGTAATATTTAATATTACTATTAAAGGGGTTGGTCCACCTCACACATTGGTGACATATAAGCAGGATATGCCACCAATGTCAGATAGGTATGGGTCCCACCTTCAAAGTGCTCAAGGGCTCACCACAAAAGAGCGATCACCTGTCCATTCACCTCTATGGGACTCCCAGAAATAGCCAGGCCGGTGCTCGACTATTTTTTGGCACGCCCAAAGAAGTTAATGGAAGGCAGATGCGCTTCCGCAGTGAGCCCTTGTTCACTTTGGAGGTGGGGCCTGCATCTATCCTGGTGATATGCCACCAATGTCAGATAGGTGCAGGTCCCACCTTCAAAGTGCACAAGGGCACACATCACAAGTGCAACCACCTGTCCATTCAGCTCTATGGGAGTTCCAGAAATGCCGGTGCTCGACTATTTTTTGGCACACCCAAAGCAGTGTGCCTTGTTCACTTTGGAGGTGGGACCCGCACCTATCTTGGTGATATGCCACCAATGTGTGAAGTGGGACAACCTCTTCAATAGTAATGATAGAAATGGTATGACTGTATACATTGAGTCCAATGACATACTGATAGGGAACTAAGGGTACATTCCAACTGATTATCTGACAGATGTTCTGATCAATCATTGGTCAGATTGCCCTTGACACACACAGATCTTTTGTTATACAAATCAACTATTGGTCTGATTGGGCAGATATTGGTCAGATAATCTGTTGGTGTAATACAGGCCTTAGTCCATAGGCTTACTATGATTCCTATCTCTGTGTTCCAGGGGCAGAGCGTCGGCCACTCTGAGGGACCGCCGATTCTTTGAGGTACTTCTCCTGCTCTTACCTGTCATGGCTGATGGAAACCAGAATCAAATATCAGTAATTACTAATCATCTACTGCAGTCGGCTCCGGGCAGGAATGGTCTTGATTCTGTCAGATTGTGATAATCTCACCTGGCGTCCTCCCAGAGGATGAATAATCTATTGTGTATGAGCAGAACGTTTCCTCTCACATTTTGCAGGCCAGCCTTGGGGCTGTACAGTATTAGATCCAGAGATGTAACAGGCCGTTGTCCTGAGGGAAGCGTTCCTTCCTGCTCATCCGTGGAGAAGACCGCTATTACATGCAGCGATCTCCTCCACAGTATGGGGAGCAGTGATCGCTAATGCTATTGCTCGTCCCTATACTGAATCACTGAGCGTTATTAGATGGCACGATCTGCCGCCGGCAAGCAATGATTTTTGCCTGATGAATGAGTGTTTGCTAGTCAACAGACAAATTTAGTTGTATTTTTAGACTGGCCTTGCCACTTTCCCGAAAAGATAGATAGATATTAGATAGATAGATAGATAGATAGGCCTTTCTCAACTTCAAGTTACAATGGAGGGCTCTAGGCAAATTACTGTGTGAGCGCCCCTCCCTTTGCAAGGAGGTGTAGGGAAACTAGATCAGGAAAACCAATAGACAGGTGAAAGCTAAAAATGTATCCAGCTGTAATGTACTAAAATAGGCACAGTCACAAAAAATAGTGGTACCTTGTCAAAATAATACCACCAAATAGTGCTACTGTGCCAGTAGAATGCCAAAATACCAGAGCTATAGAGTGCCTAAATAATAATGCCACAGAGTACACAAATAATACTACACTAGTAATACAGCCCGGTGAAGTAATAGTAATACAGCCCAGTGATATAATAGTGATACAGCCCAGTGATATAATAGTGATACAGCCCAGTGATGTAATAGTGATACAGCCCAGTGATATAATAGTGATACAGCCCAGGATTATAATAGTGATACAGCCCAGTGATGTAATAGTGATACAGCCCAGGATTATAATAGTGATACAACCCAGTGATGTAATAGTGATACAGCCCAGGATTATAATAGTGATACAGCCCAGTGATGTAATAGTGATACAGCCCAGGATTATAATAGTGATACAGCCCAGTGGTGTAATAGTGATGCAGCCCAGTGTAATAATAGTGATACGGTCCAGTGACATAATAGCGATACAGTCCTGTGATATAATAGTGATACAGCCCAGTGATATAATAGCGATACAGCCCAGTGATATAATAGCGATACAGCCCAGTGATATAATAGTGATACAGCCCAGTGATGTAATAGTGATACAGCTCAGTGATATACTGTAGTAGTGATACAGCCCAGTGTAATAATAGTGATACGGTCCAGTGACATAATAGCGATACAGTCCTGTGATATAATAGTGATACAGCCCAGTGATATAAAAGCGATACAGCCCAGTGATATAATAGTGATACAGCCCAGTGAAGTAATTGTGATACAGCCCAGTGATATAATAGTGATACAGCCCAGTGATATAATAGTGATACAGCCCAGTGAAGTAATTGTGATACAGCCCAGTGATATAATAGTGATACAGCCCAGTGATGTAATAGTGATACAGCCCAGTGATATAATAGTGATACAGCCCAGTGAAGTAATAGTGATACAGCCCAGTGATATAATAGTGATACAGCCCAGTGAAGTAATAGTGATACAGCCCAGTGATGTAATAGTGATACAGCCCAGTGATGTAATAGTGATACAGCCCAGTGATGTAATAGTGATACAGCCCAGTGATGTAATAGTGATACAGCCCAGTGATGTAATAGTGATACAGCCCAGTGATACAATAGTGATACAGCCCAGTGAAGTAATTGTGATACAGCCCAGTGATATAATAGTGATACAGCCCAGTGATGTAATAGTGATACAGCCCAGTGATATAATAGTGATACAGCCCAGTGAAGTAATAGTGATACAGCCCAGTGATGTAATAGTGATACAGCCCAGTGATGTAATAGTGATACAGCCCAGTGATGTAATAGTGATACAGCCCAGTGATGTAATAGTGATACAGCCCAGTGATGTAATAGTGATACAGCCCAGTGATGTAATAGTGATACAGCCCAGTGATGTAATAGCGATACAGCCCAGTGATATAATAGCGATACAGCCCAGTGATATAATAGCGATACAGCCCAGTGAAGTAATTGTGATACAGCCCAGTGATATAATAGTGACACAGCCCAGTCCCAGTATTTCAAGTCAAACATCAGAGAATTGCAGTTAGAGTCCCCCAGAGTAGGATGTTGGAGGTCCCTAGATAATAACGATCCCCAGATCATGTCCCCATTTCTGACCCTATAATCTGACTCTTGGGCAAATTCCCCTTTGTCTGATATTATTGTAGCTCCTCTGAGGCGGGGCATCCTGCAATGGTTCTCACCATCTATAAAGGGGTGGGACCAACCATAGCTGACCTGTCTCCAAGGACCCCAGAGCATCCACATGGCTTTATGTATGACCTTGTATGAAAGCCTAAATGTGCATAGTGCACATTTCTTATCTGAACTATGAACTGCTCACAATGGCCGATCAGATTCCAGTTCCTATATGGGACTGGTTGCTTTGAATTAGTTTTCATGATTTAGCCCAAGTACGCTCATATCTTACATTTCTGTTGTCTGTTCCTTGCAGTGTTTATATAGTTTCTGCATTCAAGTTGCCTGGGTGGTGTTCAGGCGCAAGAAACTGGAAGCAATTCAGGAAGAGGTTGGCAGAATGTTGCGTACCAACAATTTTAATCCTGCCCTCCGGCTGAAAGATACGACGCCAAGCAGAAACCTGTCTGGGAATAAGAAAAAGATGGCTACATATGCTGAAGACAGGTACAAGACGCTATTGTATAAAGAAGGCCATATGTATTACATAAATGCTGTCCGAACCCACCAAATACGGCGCGGCAGGCCAAACATTCAATGTGTATGGGGCCTCCCGAACTCTCCTACGGTGGCAGATTCTCGGAGGAGATAAGGAGAAGTTGTCTTTTGTCTGCCATAGGAATCTTTCTCACCATTCACAAAACCTGCATACTTGACTGAGCCGAGCATTCATGTGTTTGGGGGAGCAGGAGCAATAACCATCATGTAATACTGGTATACTGTAATACTGGTCAATGGTGCCACCTTAGGGCCCATTTACATGGGTGGACACACAGTGAAACAATTAGGAAAGAACCGTCCGTTGCTGAAAATTTTGTGATTGTGTGAGCTGCATTTACATGCAGCAATCATCCCCTTTGTATAGGATGGGGATGAACGATCACTGCAACGATCATTCATCCCCATACAGATTCAGTTTGTCAGCAGCAGATCCCTTTTTAGACAGGACGATGTGTTGCCGACAAATGATGATTTTATGTCCGGTCACCTGATAAATGCACCGCTCTCCTGCTCTTCCTAGCAGGCCCATCTGCTGGGGTATCTCTGTCATTTCCCTGTGTCATGCTTGCCGGCTCAGCCACTCTTGCTCTGCCTATAGGCAGCATATGCACTCCCCATCTTGCCCGTTAAAGTGCCTGTGCGCGCCATCATTAGCTAATGACTGGCGACCTCTCGGTGTTTAAGGCAACTTCCCCTGTGGAAAGGTGCCTGAGCAATAGGTTTGAGTAGTGTCCTGCAAAGCTGTTCTATCTGCCTGTATACTGCCTACTGCTTGTTTCCCAGATGTGAACCTTCGCTGCCTGACCTGACCCCTGCCTGATCTTCATACTGATCCTAAGCTGCCCCCCTCTTCCCCTGAATGCTCGTACCCTGCCTGCCCTGGCCTCGGCCTGTCCCTGACTTTGACCTTGATTTTTACTGACCCCTCTGTGTTCTGCACTAGTGTCTCTTGTCCCACGTAGATCAGCTGTCAACCTCTAACCTGGGAGGTAGCAACCTGGTGGTTCCCCTGTAGTGAAGTCTAGATCCTTGTATAGGGGTTAAAACGTGAAGACCAGAGGACTGCCAGGATAACACAAGTCAAATCTGTTTGGTTGACACAGTAGTTCCACACCCACTGCCTGTAACGGTGTGTGCTGTATCAGAAGAGCGCCATTTCTTGCCCCATGATAATGGAGTTCCTCCTCCTCTTGGTCTTGTCCAGGGTCTGTAGTAACAATATATTTTTGCACACTGCTTCCTTATCACAGGACACCATGCCATATGATAGTCTAATACATTTGGATAGGAAATGAACATCTGACAGAACATGAGATTTGCAGCTGCAGAAATACTGGAGCCACACCCTGAGCTTCCAGCTCTGACACCGCAGGCTCAGATATACAATGTGATTTATGATATTAATAAATGATCACTTACGAGCACACATCCGCTATACCTTGTAGCCTGCGTATAGTTTATATATGGTAGTTCTGGTTTAATTAATGGTCTGCATTTACTAATGCGATTGCACCTGGAATTTTGGTGTTTATGAACCTATTTATGAATCAAAGGCAAAATAAAAAGAATAAACCACAGCGCTTACCTTGCCAAGGGGGGTGTATGTGGAAAGGGGCGTGGTTTAGTAAGAAAGGGTGTGGCTTAAAATGAATCTGTCAACAAAAACAATAGTACTAAACGAAGAGCATTGTCAGGTTCCCTCTGTTCTGCTGATTCAAACGTTTTTGACCCCATTCAGATCTGTGGCTCCATTGCAGAAAAATCCTGTCTATTCTGATACAGAAATGAGCTTTTTGGTGCAACGAGGGTGGCACTCTTGCACCTTATCGCACCAAAATCTCTGCCTTGTACTGTGAATAGTCTTCCGCCAGCTGCGAGTGACAGGGCCAGGTTGGCGATGTAATCTGGTATACATGATATACAGTGCCTTAAAAAGGTATTCATACCCCTTGAACTTTTCCTCGTTTTTTTTTCACATTACACCCACAAACTTAAAGGGGTATTCTCATCTTAGACAATGGGGGCATATCGCTAGGATATGCCCCCATTGTCTTATAGGTGCGGGTCCCACTGCTGGGACCCGCACCTATAGCCAGAACGGAGTGGGGAACGCTGCGCCTGGAGGACCCCAGGTTTCCGGGGGTCCGGCCACCACCAGGCGCAGCTCCCCGCGCCGCTCATAGGAATGAATGGGAGCCGGGCCGTGCATTTCTATTTTCGGCGGCCCCATAGAAATGAATGGAGGGCGGCTGCGCATGCGCAGTGCGCCCTCATTCACTTCGGGGGCTCTGTTCTCGATATAGGTGCGGGTCCCAGCGGTGGGACCCGCACCTATAAGACAATGGGGGCATATCCTAGCGATATGCCCCCATTGTCTAAAATGAGAATAACCCTTTAAATGTATTTTATTGGGATTTTATGTGATCTAAATCTAAAATCTCATGGAGCACTGTTCAATCCATCACCTGAAAATGGAAGGAGTATGGCACAACTGGAAACCTAAAGACACTGGAATGGTTTAGATCAGAGCATATTCATGTGTTAGGATGGCCCAGTCACAGTCCAGACCTAAATCCCTTTGACAATCTGTGGCAAGACTTTAAGATTGGTCTTCACAGACGTTCTCCATCCAATCTGACTGAGCTTCAGCTATTTTGCAAAGAATAATGGGCAAATATTTCAGCCTCTAGATGTGCAAAGCTGATAGAGACATACCTGTAAAGACTCACAGCTGTAATTGCAGAGAAAAGTGGTCCTACAAAGTATTGACTCAGATGGGGCTGAATACAAATGCACACCACACTTTCCAGGTTTTTATTTATAAAAAGTGTATTAAAAATATTGAAAAACATAAATCTCTTTTCACTTTACGCATACTTGTTACTTTGTGTTGTCCTATCACATAAAATATGTAACAAAATACATTTAAATATGTGAGTGCAATGCGAAAAAAATGTGGAAAAGTTCAAGGGGTATGAATACTTTTTCAAGGCACTGTAGGAGAGCGTTTTTGGGGCAACGAGGTGCAAGTGGGCAGAAATGTTTCAATCAGCAGAACAGACGGGATCTGACAGTGCTCTTCTTTTAATACTGAGGGATGTGCTGACCGGTTTCCTGTAAGATGCGACAATGCACGCTAAAATTGCAACAATATTTTGGTGCAAATTAAGCCTTGTAATAGTTGGTGTAAAGCTAGGCAAAAGTGTGTAACCCTGCCCCAAATTTATCATCCAGTCTGAACCAGAGTGATCAATTTGGCGTATCTTTAGACTGCCTAGTCTAAGTTCACATTGTCTACATTTTAGGCAGGAGCCTCTCTACTGTTAAAGGGGATGAGATTAGAAAACAGCGCCACCCTTGTCCATAGGCTGTAATTGGTATTGCAGCTCAGCCCCATTTACATTACTAGAGCAGGGCGCTATGTCCTACTGGTCCTACAGTCCTCATGCTGTTTGCCTCCTGTCTTACATAGGATTACTGACTTATTTTGCCTTGATATCTCAGAACTTCAGCACCAAGTCATATTGTAGAAATACTGAGCTGATCACAGAGTTTTGTATTTTTTTGTACATGTATATTGCATTTATATAACAGACTGATATCATTTTTGGAACAGAAAAGCTAATGTCAAACGACCTCCTGTAAAGAAAATCATCACCCAGCGCTCCCCTGTGCTCAGCTCCTTGATTCCAACTCCCAAGGAAAGATCTCAGTACTTGTTCCAGCAACACGAACTTCACCCGAGAGGCACTGAACACCTGGATATGGAAGAGCTTCAGGATTACGACATCCCGGCCTGGTGAGCAGTTAATCATGCAAGTTTATGCCATCTGTATTGAGCAATCTCTGTTCTTCTGGAATCAATTACTTGATTCTGGCAGCAGGAAGCCACCACTAGGGGGAGCTCTATACAGGTAGTACAGAAGACAGTGTCAGCTGTATGAATCCTTATGCAGTGTCCTCCCTCTAGTGAGCTGGAGGTAGTCTATGGCCAACAGTGGAAGACCTTAATTTGCAGGGTCTCTCCCACTGGTCCGATTGACAATCAGTTCTTTCTGTTAGTTTCCAGAAGGGTTGCTTTGTAAACCATTGATGTGCTGCCGACAAGCAATACAACTCTATGACAGGAGGGGTTTCAATGAACAATCGCAAGAATGATCATTTGTTCCCACCCCGAAAATTGTACCTGTGACGTAAAAGGGGTTATCTAACCCCTAAAATGACCCCCTCAATGCCCCAGCCCCTCATATACATTATACTTACCTTGCTCCATGACACCTTTGTCACTCCTGAACCCCATATGGCCCCAACTGCACTCCCCGTCCCTTGGATCAAAACATTCAGCAACGGCAAGGAGCAGCCAATAACAGGCCGCCAGGGGTGCACCACCAGGTAGTAGCAAGAGTGGGGCAGCGGAAGGTGCGCCCCTGCAGGCCGTGATGGGGACGAGTCTCCCTAGCATTGAGGGTGATGCTAGGGTGGCTGATCCCCGTCACAGCCTGCTATTGGCTGCTCCCCAGTCACCATGTTTTGATCCAAGTGATGGGGAGATTCAGCGGTGGCTGTGCAGGAAACCGGAGTGATGCGGGTGCCAGGAAGCAGGTAAGTATAATGTATACGAGGAGCCCAGACATTAGGGGTGTCATTATAGGGGTTGGATAACCCCTTTAACAAATATGTAACGGGACCACCTGAGCGGCAGCGCTGGAACGGCAGGGAATCTAATAGGAAAGTAATGCTTAGTTTATTATTTTGTACAATTTTCCAGCATTGCTTTATTGATCCCAGACAACCCCTTTAATCCGCCGTTGGTGACAAGGGTAATATTCAATAGGAAAATAGACATTTAGGAAACTCTAGAAGCCGAGCAGACTGATATACAGTTCTGAGAGTAAAGATTCAGTAAAATATTTATACGTTTAAATCTCTATTTCTGAGTTCAGTTTGTAGCATTTCGTGTTAACAGGTCCTCTTTGATTTACAGTTTACTCTATGTTAAGCTCAGAGATATGTCAGGTCACAGCATGCCCCGAATTCAAGTACATTCTAATCAAAAGCTCTGCTCTAGAGACGGTGAGATGTGTGCTCTGCATCAGGGTCGGGCTGGGACCACCTGAGAAGATAATTAGGAACTGACTTTGGACCCAATAACAACCAGATATCATATTAAACCTTATAGATGATAAGTCCTCCATATGCAAACAACACAAAGTCCTTCGCAATGCACATGTAAAGTGCAGGCTGCTGGGTGATGTCACAATGCACAGATATGGGACAGGCTGCTGGGTGACATCACAATTCACAGGTATGGTGGAGGCTGCTGGATGACATCACAATTCATAGGTATGGTGCAGACTGCTGGGTGACATCACAATGCACAGGTATGGTGAAGGCTGCTGGATGACATCACAATGCACAGGTAGGGTGCAGACTGCTGGGTGACATCACAATGCACAGGTATGGTGAAGGCTGCTGGATGACATCACAATGCACAGGTATGGTGAAGGCTGCTGGATGACATCACAATGCACAGGTATGGTGCAGGCTGCTGGGTGACATCACAATGCACAGGTATGGTGAAGGCTGCTGGATGACATCACAATGCACAGGTGTGGTGAAGGCTGCTGGGTGACATCACAATTCATAGGTATGGTGCAGGCTGCTGGTGACATCACAATTCATAGGTATGGTGCATATTTCTGGGTGATATCACAATGCACAGGTAGGGTGCAGACTGCTGGGTGACATCACAATGCACAGGTATGGTGGAGGCTGCTGGATGACATCACAATGCACAGGTATGGTGCAGACTGCTGGGTGACATCACAATTCATAGGTATGGTGCATATTTCTGGGTGACATCACAATGCACATGTAAAGTGCAGGCTGCTGGGTGACATCACAATGCACAGGTATGGTGCAGGTTGCTGGGTGACATCACAATGCACAGGTATGGTGCAGGTTGCTGGGTGACATCACAATTCATAGGTATGGTGCATATTTCTGGGTGACATCACAATGCATAGGTATGGTGCAGACTGCTGGGTGACATCACAATGCACAGGTATGGTGCAGACTGCTGGGTGATATCACAATGCACAGGTATGGTGCAGACTGCTGGGTGACATCACAATGCACAGGTATGGTGCAGGTTGCTGGGTGACATCACAATGCACAGGTATGGTGCAGACTGCTGGGTGACATCACAATGCACAGGTATGGTGCAGACTGCTGGGTGATATCACAATGCACAGGTATGGTGCAGACTGCTGGGTGATATCACAATGCACAGGTATGGTGCAGACTGCTGGGTGACATCACAATGCACAGGTATGGTGCAGACTGCTGGGTGACATCACAATGCACAGGTATGGTGCAGACTGCTGGGTGACATCACAATGCACAGGTATGGTGCAGGCTTCTCAATGACATCTAGGGTGTTTAAAAAAACAGCATCAAACATGCACACTACAGGTCCAGTTAAGCGCTATGGGACTGCCAGAAAGGGCTGAGCACTGTACTTACCTCTGGCAGTCTGGTAGAGATGAATAGAGTGGAAATGCATATGCTCGACCACTGCGCCTTTAATCTGGGTGGACACAGAACCTCCATTCTTGTGATTAATGGGTCCCAGTTCAAGGTGCCATCCAACCTTGGTCCAGCCCTGAATACTACAAACATTACTGATAGAGTCCATCCTAGACAAAGAGAAGAAGTGCTTGATGTCAGGGGCATGCATAGATCTTATAGGGCCACATAGCATAGCCACATAGCAAAACCTAGTTTTCCAGTACATGTGCGTCAAGCAGTCCCATGCAATACAGAATACAAAGCGCAACTTTCCAGGTTTCTGACAAATTCATGATTTTTTTATCAAGTGAATGTGAAATTGAATTTAAAAAATATTTTGAGAAAATAAAAAAGTTCCCCCTCTACCTCACCCACATAACCTGAAAAACGGAAAAAGTGGAACAGGTGCTTATGGCGCTCATAACGAAGACAAATCTCTCAATGTATTTATACCAGGCAGAGCGCATTGGAAAATTTCCTGCTTCCTTTCATACAGTATATTATAAAACAATCTGCCTAATGTATTGCTGCAAACGTATGATTACGTTAAATAATTCAAAATCAATAAAAATAATCTATGAAAAAAAAATCTGCCTGCAGCCACCACTAGGGGGAGCACAGTGCATAAGAAGTTATACATTGATATTAATGGAAGCTGTAAATAATTTCTTTGAACTGGGCTCCCCCTAGTGGTGACTGCTGGAAAATGCAGTGATTCTATATCAGGAACAGGAGAAGCAGGTTCCATAGCAGTAACATGGTCTGCCTCCATGGTGGATACGCCTCTGCTTGATACTAAATGATGCATATGAATGTAGAAGTAATAAAACGTCTGAAGACAAGAGAGCAGCCATTCATCTCACACTCTTCTCTATTTCCACCCAGCATTGGGATAATAGGAGAACCTATGAGACAATTTCACTTCCATGATCTTACACCATTTGGGGTTGATGAAGAAGAGGAAGCAGATCTTGAGAAACAGAATGGCTCCTCGTCCTTGGACTTCCATGGCTTCTCACCAGTACGACCTCCTACTGGCCGCCAGAGCCAGGTTATATCCAGAGCCACCACAGAGGCCACGTATTCCGATACCTATTGAGGGTGCTGTAATGGACTACATGGACTACAGATTTACTCCACCAGATATGGACTACATAGACTCTACAGGGATCAGCAACCTTCGCTACTCCAGCTGTTGTGAAACTACAACTCCCAGCATGCACACTTACTCAGCTGTTCTTGTAATTCTCATAGATGTGAAAGGAGGATTATGGGAGTTGTAGTTTCAGAACAGCTGGAGTGATAGAAGTTGTAGACCATGGATGACTACGGGCTTTGGTCCTACTTCTCTGGCCATTATGTGGACAACGGCCTCACTACACAAGCCATGTCCTCGTCACATCCATGGATCAGCATTAAAGCTGTTCATCTTTCTCTTCAGTATTGGCTCCATCGGTGTCACGTGGATGTGTCATGTTAATGGCCCTTTAATAACCAGTAAGGTCACTGCTTCCTACAAGACCAATCCAGTCCTCTCCTGCTGCCATGGTTTTTGCCATCATTACAGGTCATTTTATCCTTGCCCAATTTAAAGGTAGAATATAATAAGTAAGGCTTCTTTCACACATCCGTGTCCATGATGACATCCGTGACGTGGTGGTCAGCGGTTCATCCATGAAAAAAACATGTCTGTGGAGGATCCGTGTTTGGTCCGTTTTTTGTCCTTCATGTGACATCTGTATTCCACGGACTCTGCTCGGCTGAATATTAATTTCCAGAGCATCTCCTACTAATAGTCCGTGAAATTTACAGATCATCAGTGTTGTGTCCATGGTTTTCACTGAGCCATAGACTATAATGTGTGTGAGAGATCCATAATGATGGACAAAAACAGGACACTCGTCGGTGGAAAAATCAACGGGTACGTGAGTGGTCAGGGGAGACCATGGACAGCACACGTCCACTATGCACTGACGTATGAGAGAGGTCTAATTGTACCTACTTAAAGGGGTTGTCTCACCTCAAACATTGGGGGTGTATCGCTAGGATATGCCTCCAATATTTGATAGCTGTTGGTCCCACCTCTGGGGCCTGCACCTATCCTTAGAACGGAGCCCACAAAGTGACAGAGGGCGCACAGCACTTGCCCAGCAGCCCTCCATTAACTTCTATGGGACTGTCGAAAATAACCGAGGGCTAGCTCTGCTATTTCCGTCAGCCCCATAGAAGTAACAGGAGCGGCGGTGCGCTTCACATTTCAGACTATTTTTGCCACTCTCCAAAAAATCAAATGGAGAGCGGCCACACATGCGTGGTGCGTCACTTTGCCGGCTCCGTTCTAAGGCTAGGTGGGACCGGCAACTATCAAACATTAGAGGCTATCCTAGCGATACACCCCCAATGTCTGAGGTGAGACAACCCCTTTAAGTACGACAGGTGCAGGGTCCAGCCATCCCAGGTGCCGGCACAGTATCCTAGTGAGATGCCACCAATGTCCATGATGGGACAACCCCTTTAATGGCAACCTTTCCTCTTCTCCCAGAAAGTGAAATCGGGTTTTTGATAAATCTAACACCAGTAAAACAACTGTTGCTATCTAGGGTGGGGATGGTGCCCAGTAAGGTACCTTCTATTGGCACCCTCCTATCTTAAAGAGCAGTCTGCAGTAAGGGTACAGAGGGGAGGTAACCAGTTGGGGGGGTGTCCCTGCACAGACTCACTCTATCCAATCAGTGCTGCCATTGTCAGACTGTGCAGGTACACACCCCCAACTTGTTACCACCCTCTCTGTACCCTTACTGCAGACTGCTAGCAATTCATCCATAACTTCTAGTAGAAATAATAAAGGAATGACACGACATAGAGCCATAAGAATAGATGCTCCTGAACTGTTATTACATGGGGAACGCATGAAACTATTAAAACACGCATGTCAGGGGAGGGGACAGGTCCTTTTTAAAAAACAGCCTATTCACACGATCCATATACTATAGTGCCCAAATAACAGTGCCATGTTTTGGCCAAATAACATTATCATAGACATTCAGACACCTAAATAACAATGTCACCACCATAAACTGCAACCCAATAACCTGTACAGAGACGGCCGTGTCTCACCATTCCTTATCAAATAGCACCATACAGTGCTGACTGCTATACAGCATCTGACTAGTACCGCCTGGTGGTTGTCACATGCCTCACCTGCCGGACCAGCTGGGACACTCCCTTCAGCAGAGACACAGTTGTTGCGCTCTGTGTGGTGACAACCCCTGCTGGTACCAAAAAAGTGCCTGGAGCTACCCCTGGTGGCACCTCTGGCTACCCACTATGGACATGCCTCCCAACTGCCCAGGATCAGATCAGATATTCATGTGGATAGGCGCAGAACTAACAGTTTTAATCTATAGGGTGGAATTTATTTTTCCTTTTTTTGGTCTTTTATATAATAAATATATTTTTAATTGGAGAAAAATAAAATGTTTTTAATTTGAAAAAAATAAAAAGTAGTATGAAATTCTGGGAACTTTTTGGCCTTTTGCCACACATGGAGACCAATATTATATATGACACCAGAGGTGATATAGATTTTGCATTTTTGAGCCCAAGGGTTTCATGTTATATTTCTGCCTTAGATACCCCCAATACTGTCTGTATTGCTATACTGTTCCGCAATACTGTGCCTGATACACTGCTCCCATACTGTGCCGCCTCCAATACCCCCAAGAGCCCCTTCAGGGGCGGATTGGCCATAGACAGGGATATTTCCCGGTGGGCTGATGCCCAGGGGCCATCTAGTGGAAGTTTTTAGGGATGTATCTTGTGCTGCTGGCAGTATTTTGTGATGGACTGTGGTATTTGGCTCTGTTGGGTTGGTATAATGTAGCACAATATGGTATTGTTGGTCCTGCCTTCCATAATTTTGGACCCAACTACAAAACTGGGCCATTTTTAGTATTTTTTTCCAGGGCCACTTTAAGTTCCCAGTCCGCCTGTGAGCCCCTTATAGAGGTTCTCCGGGATTTTACTATTGATGACCTATCCTCAGGATAGATCATCAATAGTATAGTTCATTTGCAACCACACATTGCAAAACCAGGCTTAAAAGTAAAATAAAATCAGATGATAAATGTCCTCCGAAATTTTGAATCCTCAAATCAAACCAATATCATGGCCGTGCGCTCCAGTACATGCGACACGTAGGAGCCATGTTCAGCCTGTGTCCGGCTCTTTGTGTTGCGGCGCCATCTAGTGGTGGACTTTCAGAATGACAGTTCGTAAACATTAGGCTGTTGCCGGGTTCCTAATTCGCGCGAGGTTTGTAGCGGGAAGTGGCCTGCAGCGCCGCCGTGTGTAGTCCGTTCCTCAGGCCGGTTGCTGACTGCTTCACTCCCAGTGACTTCTCGGAGCACATGTGAGGAGAAGCCGCAGTCATGAGCAGCCGGGTGTGTAAGAGCTGCGGCTGCACCGACATAGATGTGGACGCGGCCCGGGGAGATGCGGTGTGTACGGGCTGCGGGTCGGTGCTGGAGGACAACATTATCGTCTCTGAGGTGCAGTTTGTGGAGACCGGAGGCGGCGGCTCCTCAGCGGTGGGACAGTTCGTTTCGTCAGAGGGTGAGTGACAGACGATGTGCGCCCCCCACAGGGCAGAGTGTGAGGGGCAGTGCCAGGGCTGTGGAGAGGAGGGGCAGTGCCAGGGCTGTGTGGAAAGTGGCAGCAGAGCAAGGCACAGTGGTCTGTATACAGGAGGCAGCAGCCGGGCACAGTGGTCTGTATACAGGAGGCAGCAGCCGGGCACAGTGCTCTGTATACAGGAGGCAGCAGCCGGGCACAGTGGTCTGTATACAGGGGGCAGCAGCCGGGCACAGTGGTCTGTATAGAGAGGGCAGCAGCCGGGCACAGTGGTCTGTATACAGGGGGCAGCAGCCGGGCGCAGTGGTCTGTATAGAGAGGGCAGCAGCCGGGCACAGTGGTCTGTATAGAGAGGGCAGCAGCCGGGCACAGTGGTCTGTATACAGGAGGCAGCAGCCGGGCACAGTGGTCTGTATACAGGAGGCAGCAGCCGGACACAGCGGTCTGTATACAGGAGGCAGCAGCAGGGCACAGTGGTCTGTATACAGGAGGCAGCAGCCGGCACAGTGGTCTGTATACAGGAGGCAGCAGCCGGGCACAGTGGTCTGTATACAGGAGGCAGCAGCCGGGCACAGTGGTCTGTATACAGGGGGCAGCAGCCGGGCACAGTGGTCTGTATACAGGGGGCAGCAGCCGGGCACAGTGGTCTGTATACAGGGGGCAGCAGCCGGGCACAGTGGTCTGTATACAGGGGGCAGCAGCCGGGCACAGTGGTCTGTATAGAGAGGGCAGTAGCCGGGCACAGTGGTCTGTATACAGGGGGCAGCAGCCGGGCGCAGTGGTCTGTATAGAGAGGGCAGCAGCCGGGCACAGTGGTCTGTATAGAGAGGGGCAGCAGCCGGGCACAGTCGTCTGTATAGAGAGGGCAGCAGCCGGGCACAGTGGTCTGTATACAGGGGGCAGCAGCCGGGCGCAGTGGTCTGTATAGAGAGGGCAGCAGCCGGGCGCAGTGGTCTGTATAGAGAGGGCAGCAGCCGGGCGCAGTGGTCTGTATAGAGAGGGCAGCAGCCGGGCGCAGTGGTCTGTATAGAGAGGGCAGCAGCCGGGCGCAGTGGTCTGTATAGAGAGGGCAGCAGCCGGGCGCAGTGGTCTGTATAGAGAGGGCAGCAGCCGGGCGCAGTGGTCTGTATAGAGAGGGCAGCAGCCGGGCGCAGTGGTCTGTATAGAGAGGGGCAGCAGCCGGGCGCAGTGGTCTGTATAGAGAGGGCAGCAGCCGGGCGCAGTGGTCTGTATAGAGAGGGCAGCAGCCGGCGCAGTGGTCTGTATAGAGAGGGCAGCAGCCGGGCGCAGTGGTCTGTATAGAGAGGGCAGCAGCCGGGCGCAGTGGTCTGTATAGAGAGGGCAGCAGCCGGGCGCAGTGGTCTGTATAGAGAGGGCAGCAGCCGGGCGCAGTGGTCTGTATAGAGAGGGCAGCAGCCGGGCGCAGTGGTCTGTATAGAGAGGGCAGCAGCAGCCGGGCGCAGTGGTCTGTATAGAGAGGGCAGCAGCCGGGCGCAGTGGTCTGTATAGAGAGGGCAGCAGCCGGGCACAGTGGTCTGTATAGAGAGGGCAGCAGCCGGGCACAGTGGTCTGTATACAGGGGGCACCTCCTGGGCACAGTGCCCTCTAGGCTGTCACCTCCCTCCTTCTGTGTCCGTGTTGTATAAGCCGTTCCTCTGCCGGTAATTAGCCTTGGCTCCTATAACGCCATCCCGGGTGGATCCTGATGCTTCATTAAAGCTGTGGGATGAAACGAGGAGGATGATGATGATGATGATGTGAAGAGCACAGCAGCTGTCGCCCGTAGCAACTCATCACTGGGTGGCTGTCACTCCTGTGACTGGTTGCTATGGTGACATAATTGACATGGAGTGCCGGATTTCACTCGTTTTTTTTTGCACTGAAAGCATAACTTGTTCGATATATTTGAAATATGATAGTACGATGTGTGTGGAGGGTGTCAGACCGCTGCCCAAAGTGCACAATTGTGTCCGGCCAAAAACCAACTGACTGTCCAGTACCAGTCCATGTGATACTGGTCTTGTAGCCCATAGGAAACAATCACAAGGCAGCTTTCTTTTTTCCAATTAATATGGCGGATAAATTAAAGCGCCAGTCCGGTTGCTATTGGCAACAGAGCCTGATTTTCTGTTAGGTCGGGAACATCCGACCTGCGGACCCCTAGCTGTTGCAAAACTATAACTTCCATCTTCCCTGACAACCTGCAGCTACTGATGTGTCCCAGTTGTTAGCTGAAGGTCTATGGGAAATATTAAATGTAGGTCACACAAGTTGTTTTTTTTTTTTTTTTTTTTTAAATAATGCTCCTGGTGTTTTTGTTCATTAGATTTTTTTTGCTCTCTGCTGCTCGTATAAAAAAGCAGTACGCCATCGACCCAGTTTTTTTTTTTTGTGGTGTTTTCACATTTTCTTCTCTATAGGGAATAAAACAGCAGAAAAAGGTGTTCAGACATTCTTTACAAAAAGAGTTTAAAAAATACTTTAAAAACCACATTTGATATTGAAAATAAAGTGCGGTTTCTATGAATTTTTTTTTTGTTTTAGTAAACAAAAACTGCAAAGCAAATTATATATGTAGGAGGCTTTGGACACAGGCACACGGCAGGTAGTTTTTGCAGGTTTTTGTTTTTTTTTACTGCGTTTCCAGACTAGATGAGCCACGGATTCCACGTGCGTTTTTTTTGGATTTGCGCCAGATCTCATCATGCAAAGGGTGAAATCTGCACTGAAAATCCGCAAAAACAATCAGCTAGTCGGGGATTTCAGAATCTGCACCGCAGGTCCATTTCCGCACCGTGTGGATGAGGCTCTGAAGATCTCATCCTTAACCTATCCTACGGATGCGCTCACGCAGTGCATATTACGTGTGCTTTTTACGGCGTAGCCACTTTTTGCCCTGTGGTTGCAGCGCTCTAATAATCTACAGGATTACTTGCAGCCAGAGACTGTATGTCGATAGGCTGGCAAACTTAAAGGGGTATTCCGGTGGTTTGAAGTCATCCTGTAGATAGGGGATAACTGTGAGATTGGTGGGAGGGGTCCTACTGCTGGGACCCTCACTGTTTACAAGAATGCGTACCCCCTGGAGCCCCCCTGAAAAATCACACCCCAATCAAAAACAACTATACAGACAACAAAAATAGACCAGTAAAGTATGGATGGGTCTTACTGGTCAGATGGATCTGCACAGGGTGGGCCGGGTGCCATGGACAACAGCTTGGTCCCGTTTGTACCGTATGGCGTTGCTCTTGTACGTTTCCACCTCTGGCTGCATAAGATTGAAAGGGGCCGTGGTCCTGTAACTGACCCAAGTATACCCTAAACCGGGGCTGGTGTACCCTAAACCGGGGCTGGTGTACCCTAAACCGGGGCTGGTGTACCCTAAACCGGGGCTGGTGTACCCTAAACCGGGGCTGGTGCACCCTAAACCGGGGCTGGTGCACCCTAAACCGGGGCTGGTGCACCCTAAACCGGGGCTGGTGCACCCTAAACCGGGGCTGGTGCACCCTAAACCGGGGCTGGTGCACCCTAAACCGGGGCTGGTGCACCCTAAACCGGGGCTGGTGCACCCTAAACCGGGGCTGGTGCACCCTAAACCGGGGCTGGTGCACCCTAAACCGGGGCTGGTGCACCCTAAACCGGGGCTGGTGCACCCTAAACCCCTCCTGATGGACAGGCACTTTGCCAAGCCTGCCTCAAGTAGCTCAGCCCAAGCCATACGCTTGCTACCCTTTCAAATAGGGGATGATTGTAGACTCTTTATTACCGGTATTTATCCCCTCTTACCAGGGAGGATATTTAAGTATCATAACAATCTCAGTATTTAACGTCCGGTGTAGTAACTATCTCAACGCAGGACGGAATATAGTCCCGTGTTCCCTGATGACTCTGGGGCAAGAAATAATTGGATGAAACGCGTTGGGACACATTTTCTGTTTATTTTGGTTTACCTATTTATACACACTATCTTTTCTTTTGCCCCCTAGTCAGCGGATTGAGGCCAGTAGGTAGGGCTGACCAGGGCCTTCAGATTGGGGAAAGGTTTCGGACGAGGATTTCTCTTTTCAGGGCGATGACTCCGTGTTAGGAGGTCTTTAGGGTATACTAGGGTCAGTTACAGGACCGTACAAGAGCAATGCCATACGGTACAAACGGGACCAAGCAGTTGTCCATGGAACCCGTGCAGATCCATCTGACCAGTAAGACCCATCCATACTTTACTGGTCTATATTCATCCCAATTGTGGGGTGTTTTGTTTAATTTTTGTTGTTTAGTTTAGTTATTTTGGATCGGGGTGTGATTTTTCAGGGGTCTTGGTACTTTACCCCCTTCTTATCCTTAATTTATTAAAAGTTACGTTTTAAGTTTCTCTTTACTACTAAAAAAAACAGATAAAGCACAATTTTTCTGCTGCTTTTTAGCATTTTTTAAATGGTGTTTTTCTCCTATAGAGAAGGTGATTTGAAAACCTAGAGCTGCAGAACGCTGTGTTTTTGAAAAGAAGGCAAAAAAAAGCAATAAAAAAAAAAACAAAACACCGGGAGCAAAGCAAAAAAAAAACAACAATAACAAAACTTGTGTGTCCTTCATTTCATGTTTTCAATAGACCTTCAGCTAACCTCTTGAGCTGGCGCTTTTAACACAAAAAATGCCACAAGAATGCAAAAGAGCAGAAAAAAGTCTAAAGTGGTTTTCCATTCTGGCAGTACTGATGACCTATCCTCGGTGTCAGTGCAACATCTGGCACCTCCTCCCATCAGGTGCTTTTGGCAGCCGCCGCTGGTGCTGCAAAAACAGTTGATGGAACCGGATGCAGAATGTTCTGTCCACGGAGCAGAGGCCGCACCGGCGTGTGTATCTACCTACATGACCACTACACGGCCGCCTGCTTACGGCATCATCAACTGTTTTGTTTCCAGAGCTGGTGGGTGCCAAATACAGCGGAATAGAGGGGGGTGCCACCCCCCCCCCCCACCAACCTGATATTGATGATCTATCATGAGGATAGGCCTGATGTTCAGCTAGAATGTGTCATCAGAAAATGACCTTTTGTTTAAATCATGTTTTTATGTTTAACGTATATTTGTTAGAATTTGGTGATTTTTAATTTTTTTTTAATTTTTCGATATCACTATATTGTATAATTATATAGTCCTGCAAATTTACAGTGGCCACTAGGCCTCATGATTTCCCGTTATGTACAGGTAACTTTTTAGCAGCTATCTCATTATCATCACTTGCAGGATTACAATGACAAATAGCACCTCTATATAGAGAACAGGTAATGTCACAGCTTATCTGTTCCCTCCTGACCTCTCCACAGTTTACAGAGCATGCCCAGAAAACTCTCCCATAAAAGTCAGAGGTCTCCTCCTGACCATTGTGTCTATGACATGAACTCTTAAAGAGGTTGTCCCAGTTTTCTAACCAGCCCCTGGATCTGAATACTTTTGTAATTACATGTAATTAAAAATTTAGCATAGCCACTGAGATATTCAATAAAATGTATCTGTACAACGCCACCTGCTGTTTGGTTTTTTACGTATTTTTTTGTTCTCACTGAGATGGCCGCACATGCTCAGTTTCATCCTTCAGCTGCCTCCTGAGCTGTGATGGGGAGAGCATGGACACGCCCCCTGAGCTGTGATGGGGAGAGCATGGACACGCCCCCTGAGCTGTGATGGGGAGAGCATGGACACGCCCCCTGAGCTGTGATGGGGAGAGCATGGACACGCCCCCTGAGCTGTGATGGGGAGAGCATGGACACGCCCCCTGAGCTGTGATGGGGAGAGCATGGACACGCCCCCTGAGCTGTGATGGGGAGAGCATGGACACGCCCCCTGAGCTGTGATAGGGAGAGCATGGACACGCCCCCTGAGCTGTGATAGGGAGAGCATGGACACGCCCCCTGAGCTGTGATAGGGAGAGCATGGACACGCCCCCCGAGCTGTGATAGGGAGAGCATGGACACGCCCCCGAGCTGTGATAGGGAGAGCATGGACACGCCCCCCGAGCTGTGATAGGGAGAGCATGGACACGCCCCCCGAGCTGTGATAGGGAGAGCATGGACACGCCCCCCGAGCTGTGATAGGGAGAGCATGGACACGCCCTCTGAGCTGCAGCAGAAAAGACACTCCCCTTGAGCTGTCAGCTTGTTATAAATCTAGCAGAGCAATGAATGGGGAGATCTCTGGATCCATGTGAGGTACAGGACTGGTTCTAGCTTTGTTAGATAGAGATTGTCATGTCCTATATGATGTCTGATTTTCATTTTGTACATTAGTCATGGGATAACCCCTTTTAATGTATTTTAGGCCTAGTGGCCAGAGTGAAAATTGCAGGATTTTTTTTTTGACTTGGAAAAAAAAAAACTCAACAAAAATTCTTTAAAAAATAAATATATGTTTAACATGAAAAGGTGATTTAAACAATAAGTCATTTTCTGATGACACATTCCCTTTAAGGCTACTTTCACATTAGCGTTTTTAAATTCCGGTATTGAGTTCCGTTATAGGGGCTCAATACCGGAAAAAAACGCTTCAGTTTTGTCCCCATTCATTGTCAATGAGGACAAAACTGAACTGAAGACAATGGAGTGCTCCTGAAAGCATTCCGTTCCGTCTTCAGACCGGAGAGCAAACCACAGCATGCTGCGGTTTGCTCTCCGGTCCAGGCATCCGCACCAAGACGGATCCGGAATGACCCCCAATGCAAGTCAATGGGGACGGATCCGTTTAGTGTGATACACCAGTAATCCGGATCTGTCCTTCATTGATTTCCAATGGGGGGTCATTCCGGATCCGTCTTACATACATACAAACATACAGACATACATACTCACATACTCCAGGGACGCCGGCAGCATGTCTTCACGCGCCTCCTGCGCACAGCTATGACGTTTCCCCACTGCGCCCAGCAGAGGGCGCTGTGGGGAATCGTCATCACTGCGCGCAGGAGGCGCGTGAAGACGTTCTGCCGGCGTCCCTGGAGTATGTGAGTATGTATGTCTGTTTGTATGTATGTCTGTGTCTTGTTTCAATGTGTGTCATGTGTGGGGCCGGAGCGCTGCTCCGGCTCCACACATGTATAGCGTTAGCACGGATCTGTTGGCACCCTTTAGGTGCCGGATCCGTGCTAACGCTAGTGTGAAAGTAGCCTAAGGCTCTGTTCACACCCGCCAATGTAAATTAGTGAGGCAGTTGCATGTAAGGCCCCATTCATTTGCGGACCGAAAACAGCCGGCAGTGTGCACTCCGTACTGCGAACCCATTGACTTGAATCGGTCAGCGATGTGCAAGACATGGCAAAAGTTAGGATATGTCCTATATTTTGCGGATCGGAAGCGCTTCCGTGGACTTTCAGGTCCGTGCCTCTGCACCGCAAAAGATAAGACGTCCTATATTTTGCGGATCGCTGACCCATTCGTCAGTGGGTCCGCACTGCAGCACGGAGTGCACACTGCTGCTGCCTGTGCATTGTGGACCGCAGCACGGGCATACAGTCGTGTGAATGAGCCCTAATGCTGACTCAGGTTGGATATAATACGATATCTGCTGTATAATATGATAATATAATGGCAGCCATTTAGGACATGACAGGAATAGAAAGCGCTGCCTGCTCTGAAGCCCCGTGACAAATAAGAGAATTGGTTTTTACATTTTCTAATTGGATTTGCTCTAAGCGACTTGGAATAAGCGAAAAATCAACAAATGTCAGAAAATGGATATTTGTGAGCGTGCGTGCGTCTGGCGAGGAGTCTGGCCTCTTGCTGGTGACATTATAATGCAGAGCAAATACCGGCTCCGGAGCCGTTCCCGTCGCCGGGGTTTGCGAACCTCTTTATATCTGCACCTTGATCAGACCCATTACAGCAGGACGGGAAATCAATGGCGCGCCCTGGCTGTCAGCCATTCTGCCATTACTGCACGGGCAGTATTGAACCCTGGTACTTTATAGACTTAAGCAGTAAAGTAGACTGTCCTGGGGGTGTCAGCTGGTAGGGGGGCCGCCCACGTGGACGTCTTTACTGCTGCACGGTCCTGTGTGCAGTCATTCTCAGTAATGGAGGGGCTTTCCTTGGAGACATTGCCAGCAGTGAAGTTCAGTTTTAGTGCGGGTCCTGTGTGCACAGTATATACCACAAAGCTAGCGTTCTGGGGCTGCTGTATGGCACCTTCCATGTGCATGGGTTATAGGAAGCTGAAGACATCTATGTTGGCCCCATGTTCATATGTGCCCGCATTGCTGAGAAAAGTGATGTTTTAATATATGCAAATGAGCCTCTAAGAGCAACGGGGGCGTTACCATTACACCTAGAGGCTCTGCTCTCTCTGCAACTGCTGTGACCTCGGTATTTTGATTGACAGGGCCAGACAAAAATGCGTATGTGCACATGGCCACATAGAAATGAATGGGTCAAAGAGCATGAGCACTTAGATTAATATCGGCTGATCATCCGATTCACATGGCGGCCTCCCGACTGTCATTCCATAGCAGCTGTTGGATCAAAGGATCAGGCATATTAGAGGTCAGCATGCCCAATCAAGTAGTTTTTGGGAAGATAAGTCACTCTCTGAGGTGTATGACACCAGTGCAGTAGACATGAGCCAGTCAGCCAGGAACACACAGCGTCATAAATCATGCTGTGAGTTCATGTCAGGGGAGCAATGTTCAGTCCGGGGAATACAGCCCTCACATGGAGCTGAGTGCTGGTCCTGAAAGGGCCAGGCATTGGCAACGCAGCCAGGCAGGGGCTGGCCACAGAAAGGAGCGGAGCTTGGGTGCAACAAGAGCAATTGTAACGCCCTCTTTGCACCAAAGGCCTAATTTGCATATTAAGAAAAAGCGTCATAACTTGAAAACGGAGCCTCGGATCAACGAAAGAAAAACAGTGTTTGAATCAGGTGAACCACAGCGATGTGTCTATGCAAACAGTCTGATAGGGAGGCGGCTGCTGACAGGCTCCATTTATTGTCTAATGCCTGATCGCTTGTTCCTCAGATGTGGCATCTCCAATCCTTATCACTATGAATGCCCGGCTGATAAGACCAGTCATGTGGGGGATTTGGGTGGAGACAGCTCTGTGACGTGCATGGACAGCTTTACTACCAGTCTCTGAAGATAGTGCTGCAGTCTGTTATTTGTACACTAGGTGGCAGTGTTTCTATTTGAATTTCAACTTTGTGGCAACGCTTAGATGTTCAGGTTAATTTCATTTATTTGCCCCTGTGTGGTGTACTGAGGGGCGTCTCCTTTTTAATACTTTGTGTTATATATATATATATATATATATATATATATATATATATATATAGTGTTGTGTGATCCATGTAATAATTATTTTACTAAACCTTTTCAATTTTTTCCTAGGTCTTGGTAAATCTTCCACACTTGTTGGAGGGTTTCACACAAATTTGGGAAAGGAATCTCGAGCCCAAACGCTACAAAATGGTACGTAATCCTCATTTCCCTCCCTGGAATTTGACTCTCTCCACATATGGGGGTGGTATATTACTGTTGGAGTTTTAAAGGTTAAATTTTCTATATTTTTAAACCAGCATCTGGCTCTGAATACTTCTGGAATTGCATGTAATTAAAAATGTAATATAGTCACTGAGACTAAGCAAAAATATAAACTCAGCTTAGTTTAGTAGGTGATGTTCTCCAGAGGACCAGCAGGGGGCTCTGTGCTCTTTTCGGTGCTGATATTGGAGCTGTGCAGCTGATGGTGTGAGTTCTTCCCCTGCAGATGACTGAGAGCTGAACTTCTTGTGTACTTGCCATATTTACCAGCCCTTCACGGTTTGGTCCGAGGCTGCAGCGTTTCGTCATCTGCCGGCAGTTGCCTGCTCAGCACAATTCTCCTTCCAGCAGTTTGGGAGTGAATGGTCGCCCTTGTATACTGCTAATTGGGCATGACATGAAGGGAAGGAGAAAGGAGCCTTGCTGTATTACACAGCGAGATGCCACGCTGACGGCCCATTACAGGACAATAAACGCAGCTCATTTACATTGGGATCAGCATTTCTCCTGCCTTCACTGTGCATTCTTGTACCCCGGTCTGCTGGCCTATAGGAAACTGTAGCCCATTGTAAAGGATGGCGTATAGTTATTAGATGGCCAGCAGGAAAGATTCTGGAATGAAATGCCGTCATGGTTTAGCCTTTGATTTCAAAGTTTTGGAAAAAACTGAGGTTGAAGGAGTTTCATATTGTAGATATTCATGGACCCTAAACTGCGGCTAACTTAAAGGGGTATTCCGGTTAGATTAAGTTATCCCCTATAACTCTTAGATCGGTGGGGGTCCTAGTGCTGGGACCCCCACTATCATGAGAATGGAGGCCCCGTAACCCCTGCAGCCCCCCTGAAAAGAACGGATCGGGCAAGCTCTGTGCTTGGCTCCCATAGAAATGAATAGAGCAGCCAAGTGTCTGTGCGACCGTCTGCTCCGCTCATTTCAGGGGATACGGGGCCCCCGTTCTTCCGATTGGTGGGGGTCCCAGCAGTAGCACCCCCACCGATCTGATAGTTATCCCCTATCCTGTGGATAAGGATTAATTTAACCGGAGTACCCCTTTAAAGCAAAGCCTATGGCTGGAGACACACATGTATGGGTTTTTTTTTTTTTTTTTATCCCTCATGGATTTGGCAGTAACAAAAAAAAATAGCAAAACCCGACTTTTTTTCAGTCATCATTTGTACACCACCCGTGCCAGTTTCCAAAAAGGGGATCGGCGGGACCGTCGGACCCAATATATAATAATCATTATTTACACCAGAAATGACGACTGAAATCTAAGCCAACTACCAGCTGACGCACGGACTGCCGGAGGAGGCAAGTCATTTATGATGAGGCTAAAATTAAATGCCTGCTCTGGCAGCACTATGGTCGTCTTTAGGGCCCTTACACACGACCGTATGCTCTCCGAGACATATAGTCCATGAGCGGGCCATATGTCCCAGAGCGGCATGGTTTGTGCACATGGGAGCGCACAGCATCATAGATTACAATGATCCTCTGCACGTCGGGCCGCCCTTGGGGCTATTGTCCAGTACTCATAAGATCATATATAGTCCTGCGGGCGGGCCGGCGTGCACAGCATCATTGTCATCTATGATGCTGTGCGCTCCCGTGCTCACGATCGATGCCGCTCCGGACCATATGTCTCGGAGTGCATACGGTTGTGTGCAAGGGCCCTTAGGGTTACTGACTTGCGAAGGAGCCTAAAAGGGTCCAAGCACATGGCTGTATTTGTGTTCTGAATGGATGGGTATAAAATATATACCACCACTATAAAAAACCAGAGCATGTTAATACTGTTCTGTGGTGGACAGCACTGGAAGCACTGAGCCCTTTACTGGGCACTTAAAGGGGTTTTCTGACATTTTAATACTGATGTACTATGCTCTGGGTAGGTCATCAGTATCTTATTAGTGGGGGTCTGACACCCGGGACCCCCGCCGATCAGCTGTTTGAGAAGGCACTGGCGCTCCTTTGAGTGCTGCAGCCTTCTCACAGCTTTTCTTAGGCCAGTGACGACACGTTCATCGGTCACGTGGCCTAGGAGCAGCTCAGCTCCATAGAAGTGAATGGGGCTGAGTGCGATACCAAGGACAATGGCTATACAATGTACGGCACTGTGTGGTGAGCTGAGAGAAGGCCTCGCCGCTCACGAGAGTGCCGGTACCTTCTCAAACAGCTGATCAGCTGGGTTCCCGGGTGTCGGACCTCTACCGATCAGATACTGATGACCTGTCTTAAAGGGATTGTCTCACTTCAGTAAGTGGCATTTACTGTATCAGAAGAAGAAATCCAGAGTCAATGAGAAGGACACTATCCCTCACTTTGATCTGTATAAAATTACCCCTTCTATACAAGCGCCAAACTCTGGGTTGACATGCCAATGAAATACAGGATTCAGAGGAAGTGGCCACTCACACCCCACTATAAGGCCAAAGATAGGGTCTGAAGGTCCAAAGTGTAAAGGGACTAGAGATCCGAATACAGTACAAAAATCAATCCCAATTGGGGGATAAGGTATTGAGAACAATGATCTGCACTTACTTCACAGGGGGGAGGGACCGTAAGGAAAGCACTTATAGCCCCTTCGGTGCCACTGCCCCCCTTGCCAGGTTCGCTTGTAGAGTAGTACGGTAAATGATGGCAGTCTGTTCAAGCGACTTCTGATCATAACCTTTATTCTGTTACTCGCTCAACGCGTTTCGGGGTTAGGATACCCCTTCCTCAGGAGCAGATATTAACAAACATATTTACATACCTCATGCAGCACCATTTATAGTCCCAGAGAAGCAATCCAAGTGGAATACATAAATCCCTAGAGAACCCCCCTGGTAGACCAATCATATCCGGGATTGGCTCACTTACAACCAACCTCTCGGAATATGTTGACTACATATTACAGAGGTATGTCCCCCTATTACCATCCTACCTAAGGGATTCTACTCATTTGTTGAACATCTTAAATGACATACAATGGAGAAATGATTACATCTGGGTTACACTGGATGTCAGTTCCCTGTATAGTAATATTACCCACCATTTAGGACTTCGGGCTGTGAAGCATTTCTTGGAAACTGACTCTCTGGTACCAGGAGATCAAAAAGATTTTGTATTGTCAGCTATTACATTTATTTTAAACCATAATTATTTTGAATTCAACAGTACTGTATATATTCAAGAAAGGGGGACCGCTATGGGTACGAAATTTGCCCCGTCTTACGCTAACTTATTTATGGGGAGATTTGAAGAGGAGATGGGTTTCCTTGATCATCCGGATATTATACTTTATAGGAGATTTATTGATGATATCCTATTAATTTGGAAGGGTACAACCAGTTCCTTGATAACATTCATACAAACGGTTAATTCTAATGATTGGGGCCTGCAATTAACATTAGAACACTCTTGTAGCGAAATAGTTTTTCTAGATCTCCATTTAAGTGGGAGGGAAGGGTAAATATCCACCCGCACCCATTTTAAGACGGTAGATGCAAACAGCTACCTTGATTTCTCCAGTAACCATCTCCGGAAATGGAAAACCAACATACCATTCAGCCAGATGCGCAGAATCCGAAGAAACTGTTCGAATGATACAGAGGCCAAACAACAACTGGGCACTCTAAAAGAAAAATTTATGGAGAAAGGCTATCCTGTCAAATTGATTAAGGACTCTGAAAAAAGAATTTTAAAAGAAAATCTAAAAGATTGTCTTATTAGCAAAAAATCTAGTAAACATACAAATGAGGATAGGAGGCCACAAAGTAATCTTATTACTAGATATAATTCCAAGCACTCCATTATTAAAGGGATCCTAACTAAACATTGGTCTATCCTTTTAAGGCCTCTTTCACACGAGCGTCGCGCATTTGTTCAGGATGCGTTGCGTTGCGTTTTTAACGCACCCCCATTCATTTCTATGGAGCCTGGGCTGCGTGAAAAACGCAGAATATAGAACATGCTGCGTTTTTCACGCAACGCAGAAGTGATGCGTGAAAAAAAACGCTCATGTGAAAAGCCCCATTAAAATGAATGGGTCAGGATTCAGTGCGGGTGCAATGCGTTCGCATCACGCATTGCACCCGCGCGGAAATCTCGCCCGTGTGAAAGGGGCCTAAAGGATCCAATATTAGGCCCAAGACTTCCCAAGAAACCCACTGTGACATTTCGCAGAGCTAAAACCCTAAAAAATATACTAGCTCCATCATGTCCAAAATTTAATACCCACAAAGGAACATCCCAGTCATTGATTTCTGTGTCATCTAATATAATAACGGGGGCCTTCAGATGTGGCATACGTAGGTGTAAATGCTGATTCATGCTCCAACATGGAAAAAATACTATAAGTGGTTCAACCTCGGATGAATTGATACCTATCAAACAAAAAATAACATGTGGAACGACAAATGTCATTTACATGTTGGAATGCCCCTGCGGCCTTAGATATGTGGGCCGTACCACCCAATGTCTTCGAGATAGAATGACTGAACATCGTTCAAACATTAGAAGACTGGTCTACACACATAGTGTATCACGACACTTTGCCTCTACCCATAATGGTGATTTTGCAAAACTTACAGTAACCCCATTAGAACACGTTCCCTCTTCCTACCAGTTACTGTGTAGAAAAGAAATGTACTGGATTTTTAAATTAAATACATTGACGCCTTTTGGACTCAATGAGTCGGTAGAACATATTATTTATTGAATTAACACAAAAGGGCACATTATGCGCTTAAAAATAAAAATAAAAATGAAAATATAAATATAATATCATGAATAGAGCTATAGGACGCATAGCAATAATAACTATATAATAATATATTAAAATCTATACTAAGCCCTATTAATAAGGATAAGGGGGACCTTTCTGGGAACATTGATTTTTGTTTCTGTATATTGATTTTAGATATTTCATTTATCAATTATCGTATTCTTTTTTATATATATATATTTATTGATAATATCGATTATATTTTATATGGAGTTTTATATTTTTTATATATCTATTGTATCGAGTGCTCAATTATTTGTTAGTAGTTATATTATTCAGCAGTGATTTTGCAAGTCCATAGTCCCCGATGATATCACTGAAGGTGAGAGTTCACATCTGTCTAGTGGCCGTTTCCGATGCGTTCCAGTGTTGGAGCGCAACCGGAACCGGAAGTGACGTATCGGCTTTGCGTTCCAGGGTGGAACGCATGCCGAGAAACTGCATTTCCTGCTCTGAATAGGCGGGAATTGCGGTCACAGTCCACTTGGATTGCTTCTCTGGGACTATAAATGGTGCTGCATGAGGTATGTAAATATGTTTGTTAATATCTGCTCCTGAGGAAGGGGTATCCTAACCCCGAAACGCGTTGAGCGAGTAACAGAATAAAGGTTATGATCAGAAGTCGCTTGAACAGACTGCCATCATTTACCGTACTACTCTACAAGCGAACCTGGCAAGGGGGGCAGTGACACCGAAGGGGCTATAAGTGCTTTCCTTACGGTCCTTCCCCCCTGTGAAGTAAGTGCAGATCATTGTTCTCAATACTTTATTTATGCCATTTATGCCATCATTTACCGTACTACTCTACAAGCGAACTTGGCAAGGGGGGCAGTGGTACCGAAGGGGCTACAAGTGCTTCCCTTACGGTCCTTCCCCCCTGTGAAGTAAGTGCATATCATTGTTCTCTATACTTTATCCCCCAATTGGGATTGATTTTTGTACTGTATTCGGATCTCTAGTCCCTTTACACTTTGGACCTTCATTCAGACCCTATCTTTGGCCTTATAGTGGGGTGTGAGCGGCCACTTCCTCTGAATCCTGTATTTCATTGGCATGTCAACCCAGAGTTTGGCGCTTGTATAGAAGGGGTAATTTTATACAGATCAAAGTGAGGGATAGTGTCCTTCTCATTGACTCTGGATTTCTTTTTCTTGTATACCGCGCCCGCTTGTTCGGACGCTGATACCCTTACAGCAGCCTGCTCATCATCACACCATAAGAATCCTTTGCACAAAAAATTTTGCCTATTGGAATTTCATTGTCGATCACATTCCTTTCCCTTGGCGCCGGGGTTTCCATCCATCTTTTTAATACCCCTTTATCACTCCAGACATATATATGTACATATAAGACATACCGTATTTTTCGCCCTATAAGACGCACTTTTTTTCCCCCAAAAGTAGGGGGAAAAATGCTGTGCGTCTTATAGGGCGAATACAAGTGAGCGCTTCCATAAGGAAGCGCTCACTTGTACGTAGGGACCCCCATCAGACCTCAGATCAGCCCACCCAGCCACTGATAAAGACCATACTTACCTGTTCTGCGCTGCCGCTGCCGTCCGGTCCCACGCTCCGCGCTCTTCTCTCTTCCCTGCCGGCACGCACTATGACCTGACGCTGCGGCGTCAGGTCATAGTGCGTGCCGGCAGGGAAGAGAGAGGAGCGCGGAGCGTGGGGACCGGACGGCAGCGGCAGCGCAGAACAGGTACGGTAAGTATGGTCTTTATCAGTGGCTGGGTGGGCTGATCTGAGGTCTGATAGGGGCACAAGACGCTAATCTGAGGTCTGATGGGGGCACATTCTGCTGATCTGAGGTCTGATGGGGGCACATTCTGCTGATCTGAGGTCTGATGGGGGCATGATATGAGGTCTGATGGGGGCATGATATGAGGTCTGATGGGGGCATGATATGAGGTCTGATGGGGGGCATGATATGAGGTCTGATGGGGGCACATTCTGCTGATTTGAGGTATGATGGGGGCACATTCTGCTGATCTGAGGTCTGATGGGGGCATGATATGAGGTCTGATGGGGGCACATTCTGCTGATGTGAGGTCTGATGGGGGCACATTCTGCTGATGTGAGGTCTGATGGGGCACATTCTGCTGATTTGAGGTATGATGGGGGCACATTCTGCTGATTTGAGGTATGATGGGGGCACATTCTGCTGATTTGAGGTATGATGGGGGCACATTCTGCTGATTTGAGGTATGATGGGGGCACATTCTGCTGATTTGAGGTATGATGGGGGCACATTCTGCTGATTTGAGGTATGATGGGGGCACATTCTGCTGATTTGAGGTATGATGGGGGCACATTCTGCTGATCTGAGGTCTGATGGGGGCACATTCTGCTGATCTGAGGTCTGATGGGGGCACATTCTGCTGATCTGAGGTCTGATGGGGGCACATTCTGCTGATCTGAGGTCTGATGGGGGCACATTCTGCTGATCTGAGGTCTGGTGGGGGCACAGTGAGATGGTATGGGGGCACAGGGGGCTGATATGGGGGTCTGATGTGATGTCCTTAAATTTATGGGCAGTCTGATAAGAGGATCTGATGAAAAATATTTTTTTCTTATTTTCCTACACTAAAACCTAGGTGCGTCTTATGGGCCGGTGCGTCTTATAGGGCGAAAAATACGGTATACATATATTGTTTTCTATTTTTTTCTTTTACTACTATTTACTGTATCATGTAGAGAAAGTTAATACAAGCCACTTACTAATGTATTGTGATTCTCCATATTGCCTCCTTTGCTGGCTGGATTAATTTTTTCATCACATTATACACGGCTCGTTTCCATGGTTACAGACCACCCTGCAATTCATCAGTAGTGGTCGTGCTTGCACACTATAGGAAAAAGCACCAGCCTATGTGCGCTCCCATGGCCCCGGCCACCAGAGAGGCTGATGCTTTCTACTATCACCACTTATGGATTGCAGGGTGGTCTGTAACCATGGAAACGAGCAGTGTATAATGTGATGGAAAAATGAATCCAGCCAGAAAAGAAGGCAATATGGACAATCACAGTACATTAGTAAGTGGCTTGTATTAACTTTCTCTACATGATGAATGCCACTAAGGCTACTTTCACACTAGCGTTTATATATTCCGGTATTGAGTTCCGTCATAGGGGCTTAATACCGGAATAAAACGCTTCAGTTTTGTCCCTATTCAACTGAAGAGAACGGAATGCTCTTAAATGCGTTCCGTTCAGTTCTCTTCAGTATACAGACCGGAGAGCAAACCGTAACATGCTGCGGTTTGCTCTCCGGTCTGGGCATCCGCAACAAGACGGATCCGGAATGACCCCCAATGCAAGTCAATGGGGACGTATCCATTCGGTGTGACACAATAGTAAACTGATCCGTCCTCCATTGACTTTCAATGGAGTTCGTGACGGATCCGTCACCCTGCACTTACCTGTCCTCGCAGCTCCCTCCTCCCTCCAGCAGGGGACGCTGTGGGGAATCTCCCCATTGTGTGCGCCGCCCTCTGGAGCTGCGGGGAGAGGTCGGAAGCTGCGGGGACAGGTAAGTTTAACCCCCTCGTCCTCAAAATAGTGTATGGTGCAGGTGTGGGACCGGAGCGCAGTTCCGACCCCACATGTGCACCTGCGGCAGCACGGATCCGGCAGGACCCTTCACCCGCCGGATCCATGCTGCCGCTTGTGTGAAAGTGGCCTTACTGAAGTGAGACAACCCCTTTAAGGATAGGCCATTAGTATGTCGGAAAACCCTTTCAACAGTCCTGAAACCAGAGCCCTGCGATCTGGACTCCACTAATATCCAGCGACTTCCCTAGACGGTGTGCAGCCGGAGGAGCCTGATATTCCTGTGCCCGGTAGGTGGCATCTGCACAAATAACTTAAGAGCAGAAGGAATTTCTTTTGTCCTCTGCTGGATTTCTTTGTATTTGCTGCGTCCAGTAAGTTACACGAGGAATGTTGAGTCGGATCCAGTTGTTGTGGCTTAAAAATAGATGCTTTTAAAATGAGATTCTTTTCTCCTGGGAGCCGAGCGTTACCCCGGTATGTGCCTACAAATAGCTCTCCGCGGTAATCTTAGCACAGATTATTCTCGTTTTCTTTCCAATTTAAGATGAATGCACATGTTGTGGATTAACACCCCTCCCCTTCTACACTTTGTGCTGGGGTGGTGATTTAGTTTTTTTATTTTTTATTTCTTTGCACAATAATTGTGCAAACTGCGCTGGACTGATGATAATCGCAAGTTAAATCAAGCCTGTCCCATTGAGAATGCAGTGCAGACTGATCTATAGTTTTAGCTTGACTGACGCCACCCCCCAGTGTATACACATTCATTTTTCTATCACATTATACACTGCTCATTTCCATGGGTTACGACCACCCTGCAATCCAGCAATGGTGGCCGTGCTTGCACACTAGGAAAGATGGCCGGAACCAGAGGAGTGCACATAGGCCGGCGCTATTTCCTACTGTGTGCAAGCACGACCACCACTGATGGATTGCAGGGTGGTCGTAACCCATGGAAATGAGCAGTGTATAATGTGATAGAAAAATGAATCCAGCCAGCAAAGGAAGCAATATGGACAATCACAATACATTAGTAAGTGCCTTTTATTAACTTTCTCTACAAGATAAATGCCATTTGCTGAAGTGAGACAACCCCTTTAAAGACTAATTGATTGCCTAAGGGAGTGACTACCTTCATTTCCATCACTGTCTGGAAGCTATGTTGTTGTAATGTGATCAGCGACTTATCGCCAGTCATGTCTGAGAGCAGGCAGAGACCTGACCCCATGTTGAGGGTTATAGTCGGCTTGTGTAGTGTGTATTGGAGGCTGCGGTGGTGCGCTCCGTCCTGCCTTCTGATACGTCACAGATACCTGTGAGGAGAACAACTTGTCTGTGATCTCAGACCTGCACCGAGACCCCTTTGGCACTGCTCAGAGATTTCTTCCATAGATGTGAATGGTACATCAGACTGCCCGGATGTGGATAGAGGATTTCTTTAAACAACCGGAATACCCCTTTAAGGGTATGTTCACCTATGCTGTGGATTTGTGTGCAGCCGATACGCAGTATTTTACAGTACCTGCAAAGTGGATGTCTATTTCAAAATAATCAAATCCACCAGCTGTGTAAATGACCTGCGGTTCGGTTTGCAACGTGCACTGCAGAATTCTAACCTGGATCTCACATGTTGCAGCGCAAAGGGTAAAATTCACAACAAATGCGCATCAAAATCCTGGAAAAACATGCAGGTTTTGCAGCGGATTCGATGCAGAGTTTTTGCATATCCATGGCAGATAATTTGTCCGATGTGGAATTACCCTGAAGGCTTTCTCGAATGGTATAGTCACATCGTCCCGTGTCCTCGGGGCAGCGCTGATCACATCCCGTCTATTGTTGTGTCTGAGCGCTGTACAGACAGCATCATCCTGGATCCCATCTCTCCTCACTGATAGTGATCATCCTGGGCTACAACCCACACAATGACACTTTGATGTACTTTCTGTTTTGTGCTGTCTGTATTCTGTGCGTCTACTGCTATCTGTGGTTTTTTTTTTTTTTATATCCTGAAATCTTGCATTTTTCACCCTAACCACTGAGTCTCACAATAGGCTAACATTTAGGCCTCGTGCACACTGGCCGTGTGCTCCTCGGATTATGAATTCGGACCTGTTCACTTGAATGGGTCTGCAATCCGGAGCTGTGGAACGTAGGCGCGGAGCCCCACTTCCGTAGTGTTTCTTTTCTCACCACAAAAAAATAGGGGGAATGCATTGGGGACTGCATTCAAGTTGCAGTCCCCAATGCACTGAATGGCCAAACAACGGCCGTGTGCAATAGGCCTAACTGTTCTGCAGAGATCAATTCTCAGCAGTCATTCACAGGCAGGATTACAATGTCAGCCAGGGGTGCACCTAGCCTTTCTGCTGCCTGAGGCGAAAACTGAAATGGCGCCCCCCCCCCCCCCATGCCAATTTCTTAACCTAACCCCTTTGCCACAATGAAAGCGCTCATTGCCCATGGCCCTTCCGTTAACCCCCCCCTCCTTGCCCCTACCTGGAGCTGCCTGAGGTGATCGCCTCACCTGGCCTCATTGGTGGTGCACCCCTGATGTCAGCTAACACCTCTATGTAGATAACACAGGATCCACCTTTCACAATAGTCTGACCCTTCTTGTTCTATACAGATCACATCTCAGCAGTCATCTCATGACCATCACAGGCAGGATTACAATGACAGATAGCAGCTCTATATAGATAACACAAGATCCACCGTTCACAGCAGGTGCTGTCACAGCTTATCTCCTCTCCCTCCTTGCGTAATGATCTTTTCAGTGGTCATAGACATAAAAAGAAAAGATGTAACGGGCACCTGTTGACTTCTGTGAGGCCACGCTGTGTGTCTGTCCATGTGGCACACGTGGACTGTCAGTGTGATGACGTTACACTGATGCAAGGTCACTGATGATATCTCCCCTTCATCTTCCAGGAAAGAGACAGATCCATAATTTGGGAGTCCAGCTACAGCTCAACAAGCACTGTTTGGACACCGCCTTCAACTTCTTCAAAATGGCCGTCAGCAAGCACCTGACCCGCGGTAGGAAGATGACGCATGTTATCGCCGCCTGTCTCTACCTGGTCTGCCGGACAGAAGGGACTCCTCGTATCCTTTCCATGCCGCTCCTCGCTTTTCCGATCGTTTCCTTTTAGTTAAATATTTTATATGTCTGAGCGTTTTTCCATATTCACTACCTACCGCCTGTAAGTGCTCTATTAAGCCGCTACCTGTCAGCGTAAACGTTCGCCTTGAACAATACCTGTTACTTCTCACCTCTTAGTATTGTTCGTGACGTCGAGCAGTTTTATTATTCTTCTTACCCGAGCTGGAAAATCCGGTCTCTTGAGACTCGTGTTGTTACAAAGCGATGTAGGAGGCTGCTATTTTAGTATGACTGTATCGCTGTATTCCCTGCTCCCCTCCATATACTGTGCATACTGCAGTTACTAAGTATCTGCATGCGGTATCTCAAGGGAAAGCCGGGACACGCATGGCGGTAGTCATCGCTTGGACTGTAGTAACGCCCGCCCTGTGCTGCCTGATTGCTTGATAATCGGATTAACCGTGTCAGCTAATTGTCTGTGTCTGCAGCCGGCGTACACAAAGCCCCGGGTCACAGTCCTCTTGTAGAGGGGGGACATTTTGACTTGCAGGTGTCGGGGGCGTCTTTGCTTGGTATTCAGATGCCCCAGAGGCTCATTGTAGGGCCTTGTAGTTCGGTAAAAAAAAGGCACAGAAGTCTTTTCCAGAAATAAAAAAAACGCTGGTAAATCGATTGTGTTTGTCAGATGTTCTTATTGCGGATTTCTTTCAGATTGCACTATTGAAATGCTTCATTATTCATTTCCTTCGTATGTTGGGAGCCAGGAGATTTCAGTACTGACTCCAGAGGTGCAGAAGAACTTCCATGTGTGTGTTTAGGAGAGGTATAGAGTGGGCTCAGCATGCATGTTGGTACCTGCATCCCTGAATTTAATGGAGGCCATTTTTGGCTCCAAGAATGATAAAAAGCAGAGTGGACCCAGCATGCATGTGGAACCTGCACTCCCTGAATGTTATGGTAGCCAATATGGCACATCACAGGTAGGAATTAGTGTTAGGTTCCCGTCTTACAGAGATTGCCTTGACGTTTGGCAGACAGGCCCAAATAATTTTGTACAAAATGTATTTGCCAAGAATCTCAAATTTACAAAAAATTAGCACCAGAATGCTTTCTATTACTATGGCATTTTTGTACTTTATTTGGTTTGCAAAGTGCTGCTGCATTGTATTTTTTTCCTTTGTGTTTCTAGCCATAGCAGCGTGCACCTGCGCACTGGGATGTGCTGACT
Organism: Rhinella marina; assembly: GCA_900303285.1. NCBI lineage: Eukaryota > Metazoa > Chordata > Amphibia > Anura > Bufonidae > Rhinella > Rhinella marina. The sequence continues at coordinate 913,166 of ONZH01017253.1, read as the reverse complement.
GACCCCCTTTTTCTTTTGATGTGTATGTATCCATCAGTGTGAAGGTAGCTATGCACCTTAGGCTACTTTCACACTAGCGTTTTTAAATTCCGGTATTGAGTTCCGTCATAGGGGCTCAATACTGGAATAAAACGCTTCAGTTTTGTCCCCATTCATTGTCAATGGGGACAAAACTGAACTGAAGACAACGGAATGCTCCTGAAAGCATTCCGTTCCGTCTTCAGACCGGAGAACAAACCGCAGCATGCTGCGGTTTGCTCTCCGGTCCAGGCATCCGCACCAAGACGGATCCGGAATGACCCCCAATGCAAGTCAATGGGGACGGATCCGTTTTGTGTCACACACCAGTAATCCGGATCTGTCCTCCATTGACTTGCAATGGGGGGTCATTCCGGATCCGGCTACACAGAAATACATACAGACATACATACATACATACATACATACACACTCGCATACTCCAGGCAGGGACGCCGGCAGCATGTCTTCACGCGCCTCCTGCGCGCAGCTATGACGAATCGTCATCACTGCGCGCAGGAGGCGCGTGAAGACGTGCTGCCGGCGTCCCTGGCTGGAGTATGTAAGTATGTATGTGTGTGTATATGTATGTCTGTATGTCATGTATCAGCGGCAGCACGGATCCATTGGCACCCTTTAGGTGCCGGATCCGTGCTGCCGCTAGTGTGAAAGAGGCCTTAGATAGCATACATCCATTCTCAGTAGGGTAATAAGCCACTGCCCGACCCCTCTGGTGATGACTTATCTCCCTAGGGAATAAAAGGATTGGGCATTTTGAAGTCTAACACGCCAACTCTTCTTTACTCGAACACCTGGCACCGGGGAAAATTCGGGATGCACCCACATACACGTCAGGCTAGTTCTACACTAGCAGCAGCCTGCATCCGGCGTGTGAAGGGTCCCTCCGGATCTGTGCTGCCGCAGGTACACTCGTGGGGCGGAACCGCGCTCCGGCTCAATTCACTGTAATGGGGGCGGGCCGCGGATCCGGCCGCAGCACGTTAACCTCTGCTGAGAGGCAGCCGGAGCAAAAATACAACATGTTGTGTTCTTATCCAGGCAGTCATATAAGGAGGCAGAGTATTACTACAGGAGTAACACTGACTGCAATGGAGGAAGGGTATTAAAGGGGTTCAGATACATCACAATAAAACCGTCTCTCCTGACAGTTGAACATCCTGGTCTTGGTCCCATCTTCTTAGCTGTCTGCATTCTTGGGAAAATTGATTGATTTATAATATGCAAATGAGCCCCTAGGAGCAACGAGGGCGGTGCCGTTGCACTTCATTGTTCCCAGAGGCTCCTCTCACTGCCTTTTGTGCCACTCCCCCCACACTGACTGACAGGGCAGAGCATTGAAGACGTACTCGTGCTTGGCCCGAAGTCTTGCGGGAGCTCGTTTGGCGCATGCGCTGTACAGAGGTGGGGATTTGGAGGCATGTCTTACTATTTTTGGAAGTCCCATAGCATTGAATTGAGATCAAGCTGCGCATGCGCTCCCACCCCTCCATTTACCACTATGGGGTTTAGAAAAAGCATCGCACGTGCCTGGATATTGTCAGAAGTCTCATAGTGGAGAATGGAGGGTTGGCTGCGCATGCACAGCTTGCTCTCACAGTGGTGGCCATAAATTTCCCTTAATGAGGGAGCAGACACTGGCGATGCATTTTACGTACGTATTTTATGTACTCGTATGTGTAAAGTGTAAATCCAGCAGAAAGATGTTATATACCAACACAGATGTTTGGTGAGACTTTGTTCCGTGCTGGTACTTTTAGGCCAAGAATTTTACCATATTTTGGAATATATGTGATGGATAGTAAGATGGATAATAGGTAGGTCTGGGTGTCATTTAACCTCTGTGTCTTCCAATTCCTGGCCTGGTTCTTGGTTACATCAATGAGACCTTAAAGGGCATCTGTCAGCAGATTTGTACCTATGACACTGGCTGACCTGTTACATGTGCACTTGGCAGCTGGAGACATCTGTGTTGGTCCCATGTACATATGTGCCCGCATTGCTGAGAAAAATGATGTTTTATTATATGCAAATGAGCCTCTAGGGGCAACGGGGGCATTGTTGTGCCATACTATATTGGCCTCACCGCTCAGTGCACCACCATGATTCTAGCAGTACTTTTTGTGACCAGTGCCGCTGTGTGTGTCTGCATTGCACAATGGTAGGGCACATTTGCTTGATATAATATTTTTTTACACTATAATCGCCTTGTGTAAGAGGCCCATCGGCTGTGTATCCCATGCAGGTATACCCTGCTGAATTCACTCTGCTCGACAGCAGTCACTCCATGCTAGGTTTTCTCTTGGCCTGCATTAGTAATCAGATTTATTCAGGTGGAGAACCTGATGACCAGGTAAAATCTTCCAAACCCTCCAGCAGACTGTGTAAATGTGCGATACAATGTCTTCTCAGTCAGGCTTTTTCTTTGTCATTGACATGCTTATTGCTGGTCGTGGTGTCGTGTTTGTTTTTGAGCAGTCACTCCATGCCAGGTTTTCTCTTGACCTGCAATAGTAATCAGATTTATTCAGGTGTAGAACCTGATGACCAGGTAAAATCTTCCAAACCCTCCAGCAGACTGTGTAAATGTGCGATACAATGTCTTCTCAGTCAGACTTTTTCTTTGTCATTGACATGCTTATTGCTGGTCGTGCTGTCGTGTTTGTTTTTGAGCAGTCACTCCATGCCAGGTTTTCTCTTGACCTGCAATAGTAATCAGATTTATTCAGGTGGAGAACCTGATGACCAGGTAAAATTTTCCAAACCCTCCAGCAGACTGTGTAAATGTGCTATATGGTGGCTTCCCAGTCAGGCTTTTGCTTGTCATTGACATGGTCATTGCTGGCCGAGGTGTCGCGTTTGTTTTCCAGCAGTCACTCTATGCCAGGTTTCTTCTTGGTCTGCAATAGTAATCAGATTTATTCAGGTGGAGAACCTGATGACCAGGTAAAATCTTCCAAACCCTCCAGCAGACTGTGTAAATGTGCTATCCGGTGGCTTCCCAGTCAGGCTTTTGCTTTGTCATTGAGATGCTGATTGCTGGCCGAGGTGTCGTGTTTGTTTTCCAGCAGTCACGTCTTCATGCCCTGTCCTCTCCTCTGGATTCTCAGCCTCATTTAGCTTGTCTTGATGTATTGCATTAAAGTTTCCCCTAAGCAACAAAGCATTTACATGTCTGTGTGCAATTACTTTACATAAATCTTGCTGCTGATTTAACTGTTTCCAGCTTCCAGGCATTGCCGTCGCCTGTCTATATCTAGAGGTGGCGCGTTACCTTTCTTGTATCTTTCAGGACATCTGTCGCCACAGCTGCGCCAGAAGGGGAGGCCGGTCATCCATTACATCACATTGTTGTCTGGCTTTTTGAAGGTTTATTAGATCGCATCGCCTCACCTGCGTATTCTCTTGTTGGTTGTTTTGTGGGCAGAACTTGTGCTTCGCCTGTAGCTTCTAATTTCTTCTAAAAGACGTCTCAAAGAGAAAGCAGCGTGCCAGTTCTTATAATACCTTCAGCTCTGTAGATATTAAAGACGGGTATTCTAGTTGTAACAAGATATCCGATAAATATTAGATTGGTGGGGGGCTGATTGCTGGGACTGGCACCAGTCAGAAGAACAGGAGCTCCATACCCCACAGGGACCCTCGAAATGAATGGAGATAGCAGGGTTTGGGAGCGTGGCTATTTCCGGCAGTTCCATAGAGATGAGTACAGCGGCAGTATGCATGCCTAACGTGCCGCTCCATTCATGTCGAGGGGCTCCACAGGGTATCGGGTTCTCCTCATTGGTGGAGGTCCCAGCAGTTAGAACCCCACCGATCTAATATGTATCCCCTAAAACTGGACTACCCCTTTAATGCAGACAGAGCAGTTTGCGCATGGAATTTCCATGCAGATTATTGTGTGGCAAATGCAGATTTTTTTTTTATTGCGGATTTCACATATTTGGATTTTGATGCAGAATTGCCATTGGAACACAGCAGATTCCGCCTAAGAAGTTCACACGTGGCGGATAGAAAAATCTGCAGCGTCAAATGACATGCGGTGCAAATTTGAAATATGCAGCATGACAAAATCCACGGCGGACATTTCTGCTTTTTTTTTCTTTTTTTTTTTTTTTTTTTACTCATGTGGACATCCCCTCCGTTGACATGAAGTTATTGTTGCATAAGGCCTCATGCACATGAGGTCAGCAAATCGTGGATCGGAAAAACACGGATACTGGCTGTCTGCATCCGGCATTTCCCCTTCTGCAGGACCCCCCCCCCCCAATCCCATGTTAGAACTGCCTATTCTTGTCCGCAAAATTTACCAGAATAAGACGTGTTCTATTGTTTTTGCAGGGCCGCAGACTGACGTGCCGATGCGGTCAGCCTCATTGAAATGAATGGGTCCACATCCGATCAACAAAAAATGCAGACCGAAAATATGGTCGTGTTCATGAGGCCTAAAAGTTAAGAAGGCTTCTAATATAATGCTTCCAGTGAATGGCAGCAGTGCTTGTCTCTTTCCCTAATTCTCATAGTCTTCAGTTGAGAGAGCCATGCGCAAGCCCTGCTGCCTCTCCATTGATGCCGTTTATTTGGCATCTCCAAACGGGTCAAAGAACCCCCATTTTTGCAACAGGTAGAGGGGGGCCCTTGACGAGCAGAAACCCATGTAAACACATGGAGAAACTGCAGAGGTTAGGCTTTTTTCCCCACTGGCGTTAGGATTATCTGGCAGAGGAACAGCTTGCCGGATCCGTACTAACGCTTGCGCACGCTGCGTTTTTTTTTTGTCCAGACGCCTCTTGGCACGTTTACCGTGCCGCGGCTGCATCTCCGGCCCGTCCCCGTTATAGTAAATGGATCCGGGGCGGACTTCCGGCAGCACACGTGTGCAAACGTTAGTACGGATCCGGTAGGCCGTTCCCCTGCCGGATAATCCTAACGCCTGTGTGTAAGAAGCCTTATTTTTGAAACCAGGACCCCATTATTACAAGGCAGCCATAGTAATCACAGGGCCACCATGCTGTCCACATGAAGCCGACCTGTTGGTCAAGCAACACACCCAGCTCTATCCAATGTCTGATAGATTCTTGTCTGTCTCCACAATGGCTTCATCTCCTCCTTTTGTGTTTTCTTCAATTTTGTTTCCTTCGTTACTGAGTGCACACGGCTGTCCTGCATCAGCAGCCTCCGAAGGAGAGGAAGACGATGTGAACGGTGTAGTGGGGAATCAATAGCTTTCGATTAAACCAGTAATTACCTGCATCGCTCGTCCTCACCTGTTTATTGCGCCAGCCTGTCCCACTGTTCCTAACATACCAGATTTTTACTTTTTTTTTTTTTTTTTTGTAAAGACCGCTTGGAGAATTGCTGTTGGGATTTGCGCATTACCTTCGGAGGGTCCACTTGTTTTAGATTTCCCATCTCTTGTGTCTGAGGTCTAATAAAGGCCATTTCGTCGCAGTCGCGTAGAGCCCGGCTTTGCAATTGAAATTAGATTGGGAGGTTCCTGACGTTTTCACAGCCGAAGATGTTTGCTCAGACTCGAGGGAAATTAAGGGGGGGGGGGGGAGGAAGGAGACGTAGATTAACACCAGCGCTATTTTCTGTTTGTTATGTCCTATTCATTTTAGGCCTGAAGACGTCCCTGGCTTTCTATGAGCTGGAGAAGATTGGGCAGTTCCTCTCCGGCAGCTCTCTGACCGCGCTGCGTTGGTGGCCGTTAGGCTTTCATTCTGGACCATATTATTACAAGTAGATGAGAATGTAAAGACACTGGGGCACTTTTATCAGGCTCGTCTGTTATTAGACGGACATTTAGACAGCCTGTTAGTCTTTTGCCGAGTATTTATTAAAACACACAGATGAATTAGAATCAGAGTATTTTTATTAGGACACCCATCCATGCTGTGCATTGGGGACCGCAAATTGTGGTCCCCAATGCACATGCACCATCCATGTGGCCGGCACTGACCAATGCAGGCCCTTGATGGGCCCGTAATGTGTCCACACCGCAAAAAAAAAAGTTGCATGCTCTATTTTTTTTTATTTTATTTTTTACGGTGCACAGGCACACACCAAAATGCCACAGAAGGGTTAGTCCCATCTTAGACAATGGGGGCGTATCGCTAGGATATGCCCCCATTGTCTCATAGGTGCAGGTCCCAAAACTCGAGCGCGGAGCAGGGAAATGAATGGAGCCGCCCTCCATTTATTTCTATGGTGCCGCCGAAAATAGCCGAGCTCTGGCTCGGCTATTTCTGTCGGCTACATAGAAATGAATGGGAGTGGTGGCCACGCATGCGCAGTACGCTTCCATTCATTTCTGTGGGGGCAGCGGGAGAGCTGCGCCTGGTGGTGGCTGGACCCCAGGAAAACCATCCTCCAGACACAGCTCCTCCCGCTCCGTTCTCAATATAGGTGCGGGTCCCAGCGGTGGGACCTGCACCTATCAGACAATGGGGGCATATCCTAGCGATATGCCCCCATTGTCTAAGATAGGAATACCCCTTTAAAGTGCTGTGTCAGTGCCACAGGTGTTTTGAGCAGTATTTAAAGTATTTTAAAGGGGTTGAGCGGCACTACAATATTGATGACCCATCCTCGATGGGGGTCTGGCTCCTGATGCCCTGTCCGATCAGCTGTTAGAAGAGGTAGTGGGGCTCGTGTGAGCCATGTCACTGGGTTACATGGCACATGGGTGACCGGCCGCAGCTATCGTGAACCAACGTCAAACAGGATGTTGGCGCAGCATAACTCGGGACCCGCAGGGCAGCAAGGGATTACCACTGCAGGTCCAAACACTCTGGGGGATTTTTTTTTCCTATCTAAAAAAAACAAAAACAAAAAACAAAAACGGATCTCAGATGGAAATGGCTCAAACTGATAACAGGATCCGTTTTTTTTTTTTTTGTTTTTTTTTCTGTTCTTCTTACGGGTTAGAAGTACGGAAAATGAAACCGAGATGTGAACTCTCCCTTACTTCTGACTTTGCTGTTTTCTATGGCAGACGCCGTCTTCAGCTCGGCAGTAAGGTCACGGATTTACCAGAATTTTAGGCTATAAAAGTAATTTCCCTTGAGCCGAGCCCTGTTTTATGAGAAGTTTTAGTTTTGCCCTGAGGATCCACACTTCACAAACTAATGAACTGGATCGCGGACAGTAACATGAAATTGGCAGGAAAGTCCGGCAGCTGAGGCTTTCAGCGATCCCACCCTCCGCTTCAAGGTTGCGGCTCGGGCCCATCTGTTAATTCTCTTGGCACAGGGAGTGTCCAGCTTCACCCTGAAGTCACTGGAAGAGACAAGTGCGTATTTGATCTAAGCAGCTGGACATTGCAGATAAGGACAGAAATAATACCAGCAGAACATTTTACTATGGGATGACATGTACGATACGCTTGTGTGAATCATCCGGACATCCAAACGCTTCTCAGAATGATACCAAAGGGGTTTGTAGGAGATGAGAAAAACATGGCTGATTTCCTACAAAAATATCTCTCTTCTCCATGGGTGTTATGTGATATTGCAGCTCAGCCCCATTCACTAGAGCACCAGTTGCAATACCGCACACAGCCTGTGGACAAGAGTGGCGCTGTTTCTAGAACAAGGCAGTTTTGTTTTACTTGTACAAACATTAGTGGTTACCTTGAATTAAAAATAAAGTTGTACTAAAGGTGGCTTTACACTGACCGATTGTTGGTTACATTATCATGGACGAATGCTCGTTCCCGATAATCAGCCCTGTGTGAATGTGCCGCTGATCAACCGATGAGCTGAGCAAAGTTCTGGTCAAACGAGAACACCTAAATCATCATTTCTGGGAGGAGGGTTGTGCTGTGTAAACGGTGATCTCCTGCCCAGAAACAATGAATCTGTGTGAGGATGAGCAATACCAGTAGCCATTACTCATCCTCATACAGACAGGCATTTGTTGGGAAGGAATGCTTCCTTCCCATCAATCGCCTGCTTCATCGGGCCGTGTGAACTGGCCTTAAGGCTAGGGCTACACGACGACATGTGTCGCTCGCCGATAAGTCGCACCAATGTCGCGTGACAATTTTTTTAATCATATTCTATGGTTGGTGTGGCACTGTGACATGCGACATACTGCCACACGACAGTCCCAGAAAAAGTCATCTTGGATGGATTTTTTGTGACTATCGCGTCGCAGTGCAACGCCATGGACTATCATTATAAAAAAATGTCGCGCGACACATGTCATCGTGTAGCCCTAGCCTAAGTCTCAATCAGCAGTCTTTATTCCTTCATTCATTTTTAGACTCCTTGATATTCAACTTCGAACCTGCTTCGAGTTTCAGGCTTTTCTCATGTGAGTGCTTCCCAGTAATACATGCTGGGTGTGAGGTATGTGTGTCCAGGATGCTGCTCTCCTCACTGTCTCCCATTGGCGCAGCTTCATTTTTGGACCGCCCCCCTCCTCCACCTTCTACAACCTATAAGGGATCTTCTCTCACTTGTACTGACAGTCGCCAATGCTGAGGAGTGTATGGTTTCCCCTTCTTCCCCCTGCAGAGTTTGGCATGGCTGTTTTCTTTGTACACCTGTACACAGTCTGTTTTCTTCCCCCTGCGTACTGCCTTGCAAGTGCTTTCCTTCCTTTTTACAGCTGGTGTGAGCTGCCCTCCTTGGATGCTTTCCTCCCTCTCCATACTCTGATCAGCCCTGTGTCACCACCACCTGACACTAAGGGTCCATTTACATGGGCTGATACACAGGAAATGATTGGGAATTAACTGTTTATTCCCACAATGTCCGATTGTTCAGCTGCGTTTACGTACAGCAATGTTCGGCGCTGTATGGTGATGAATGATTGTTCATCCCCGTACAGTTTCATTATTTGTCGGCAGCACAGACCAGTATACAAAGGGCAATGTGTTGCAGTCAAACAATGTGCCGCAGAAGCGATCGCACCACCAGACATATGAGCTTGCTTATTTGTAGGGTGATCGGCATCACATGCGGGCCAGTTATTGGCCTGATAATCTGCCCATGTAAATGGATTCTAAGGGCTCATGCACACAGACATATTTTTACTGTGTCCATTGCATTTTTTGCAGCCCGTATGCAGAACCATTCACTTCAATGGGACCGCAAAAAAAAAAGTGTGCAATCTGTGTCTGCATGGCCGTTCCGCAAAAAAAATAGAACATGTCCTATTATTGTCTGCATTACGGACAAGTATAGGGCTGTTCTATTAGGGGCCAGCTGTTCCGTTATGTGGAATGCACACGGTCGGTATCCGTGTTTTGCAGTTTGCAGACCGCAAAACACCCAACGTTCGTGCGCACGACCGTATGAATGGGGTCGTATCTATCCGCAAACATGCGGGAATAGATGCGGCCCCATTCACCTCTATGGCTCTTTTGAAGCATGTCCTATCCTTGTCCGTGCGCACAGACAAGTATAGGCATTTTCAATGGGGCCGCACGGCGTGTGTTCCGAGCGCTGCGGAACACACACCGGGCGCCCCGCGTATATTTGCGGGTCTGCAGTAATGCAGGCCCGCAAATATATGGTCGTGTGAATGGGGCCTAACACTGAGAGAAGGGAGGAGAGATCAGAGAGCTGTGATAAACAAGAGCAGTTCTCCGATGGGTTTATGTCAGGTTCAGAAGCAACAGCAGCCACTGATATATGGAGGACTTGCACACACTCTACAGAAACAAAACGGTCAGAAGTTTTGATGAAAACCATTCAGAAAGTTGTTCAATTTTGCTGTTAGAAAGCAAATTAACAATTTAAAACAAAATCAGCAAAAAGTATTGTTTCTATAAAGTTTTACTTCCAAGAGCTGAATTAGCCTGTGAATCAGCGGAGCGGTGACCATTGTACCTGGTTGTGTAGACGCAGGTGGACATTGTCTATTATGCCGTTTATAATGGTAATTATTGAAAGGTAAGCCCCGTCCATTGTGTATTGTGCAAGCAGGTACAAGCCTTGTGGTGCTGCTTGTGGATGATGCATGAGACGTTTGTGCGGTTTCCATCTTTATTAAGGTTACGTTGACCCAAAAAAAGAGTGAAGAATGTGCGTCGGGCAGTGATGCTATCCAGCAAGTATTTTAAGTAGCTATTGTGTGTAAATGGAAGACTTTAGTGGACGGTGTAGACAGCGTTATCTGTGGTGTCCATCAATCCGTCATCCCAGGTGTTGAGCACTTGTACAGATGCCGCCAGGTTCAGACAAAACATCATTACCTTGTGGTTACTCGCTCGCCTCCTGTCCTTTTTTTTTTTTGTTTTTTTTTTCTACTCTTTATATTTTCAAAAACAATAGATATCCTGGCGTTAAGTGGTGAAAACATCACTAAATCTGGAATAGATTGTCTGTAAACACACATTGTGTGTGATGTTAGGCTTAAAGGGGGGTTCTACCTATAGATATGCCCCATGACATGTCCATTAATGTTATTGGGGGTGCAGTAGATGGTATTTTGAAAATTTTAAGAAAGGTGGGGTTGTTTTTGGTGAGATGTGCCGATGTATGCCCCGAGGATCTCCTTTACAATGAATTGGAGATAGCTGTGTTTGAGAGCACTCATGGTTGGAAATCTATTAAGGTCTCATGCACACGGCCATTGTTGTCCTGTGCTGTGGACCGTAAATTGCACTGGTACCAACCATATGCCCGCCATATGCAGACGCTGACCCATTCACTTGAATAGGATCCGCATCCAGCGGCCCACACTGCAAAAAAAAGTAGTGCCTGCACTTTTTTGCAACGTGGAGGCACGGACAGAAAACCCATGGAAGCGCTCCGGATTGCGGACTCATTCAAGTGAATCTGGTGTGTCTTCTGGCAGTCCATGTTCCATAAAATCTACATCTACGCTGTAATGGACTGCAGTTTTTGGCGTAAATTTTTATTGTCCTGTTAGGGTGCCCCCTAAAATATTGATATAAAATATTGCAAAAAAAAGTTGCACATTTTTTACACAAAATGCTGCTTTCTCCATAATTTTCAGGTTTTTTTTGTACTATTCTCCCACGATGCAACAGTCCTGCGATTTATGGTGCAGGATTTACACAGTTTTGTTGAAGGCCTCGTACACGTGACCATATCATATTTTTTGTCTGCTTCCGATCCACAATTTTTGAAGATCAGATGGGGACTCATACCTATGGGGCCACAAAAGATGACGACCGCACACGGAGTGGTGTCCGCCTATCTGTACAAGGTGTCAGACAAGAATAGCATTAGCGCACATGACTGGTATCCGTGTTTAGTGCATCTATAAGACGGATGCGGGCCTGTGTATGAGGCTGGGCTTACATGGGGCAGCCGCAACTGCTTCACCCAATGAAGGCCAATGGTATTACTTTAAAATTCATATAAAAAATAGAGATTTTGTACTGGCAGACATGGTACAAATATATGTTTTACTTTAACAGGAATGAATATACATGTGAATAGATTTATCTCTTCTGTCTGTGTCGGGGCGAGGGGTTGTGGCGTGTTATATTGTTTTATTATAAAGCAGATTATTATTTATTTGTTTTGAAATCTAAAATATGGTAGTAAACATCCAGGGTCACCGAGAAGTGAAAGGTCAGGCTTAGCCGTGGTTATCCGGCCTGGTTTGACATACATACACAATGACTTGTGACAGGAGGGATAACAGCCTCGCAGATTAACCCGCTGATAGCATTGAGGCTCCATTAAGAAGATGCCTTTTGTCCTTGGTTTTAGAATTTCAAGGGTGGTGGCAAAATGACTTTGACGCCTGATGCTAAACTGGCGGTAACTGGGATTTTATTGTGCAATGTAAGCTGGCTGCAGATATGGAGTGAGGTCCGGCTACGCGGTGACATGCGTAGCTCAATGTTTGTCATTGGTGTTGCACTGACACACGCGACTTAAGCCTCATTCACACGTCAGTGTTTCACGGACGTGTGCTGTACGTGTTCTCTACAGACAGCACATGTCCCCATTCAATTTAATGTGTGTATTCAGACATCAGTGTTTCATCACGGTCCGTGTTCCCGGATCCCTCACGCCCATTATAGTCAATGAGTCCGTGAAAACCACGGATCCCTCACAGATGACATCTGTACTGCATCCGTGTTTCACGGATCATTAAGAAGAGATGCTTTGAAAATTATTTTTCAGCTGTTCAGTGTCAGTGAAACACGGATGCAACACGGACAGCAAAAAACAGACACACAGACCCAACACGGATCCTTCACAGACATCTTCGCGGATGCCTCACTGACCACCTGCTCACGGATTTGAGCACGGACACGGACGTGTGAATGAGGCTTTACTGTGACGTGACTGTATTTTTTTGTTTTTGCAGTGCACCCGCAATTTTTTTATCGCACGCAACCCGCAACACAAAATCCAACATGTCTGGATTTTTTGTGACTGTGTGTCGCGTTGCAACACCGCTGACAAACATTGCGTGGCACATGTCACCGTGTAGCCGAACCCTAAAAAAAAAATAACAAATTATCCCTCCATTAACTTGCATATTGGCTTTCTGATTTGTAGGCCTCATGCACACAAGTGTATTTTGCAACATTTTTTGCGAAATGCCCACAAACTCATTCATTTCTATGGGTCTGCAGAAAAAAAACAAAAACGGACAGCACGCGGATGTCGTCGGTGTTCTGTCCGTGTGTCCATTCTGGAAATTATAAACCATGTTCTGTTCTTGTTTGTATTGCAGACAAGAATAGTCATTTCTAATAATGGGAGTGAGAAAAATGCGGATTGCCCACAGAAGGTGTCCCTATTAGTTTGCGGACCGCACAGTGCTTACAGTCTCGTGCATGAGGCCTTATGGGAAGTTTTTAGAAGGGTTGGGATATGTATGAATGGCTGCACTGTCGTGTGTGCAGACCCAAGTGATCTCTGGAAGTGCTGGGCTCAGATTGCACATTCTTCCAATAGCAAGACTACTCTAGAAAGCTGCCCGGCACTTCAGATTCCTCTACAGCGTGCATGCTTTTCATTGCTTAGAGGGGAGTAAGCTGCTGCCGTTCTTCTCAGCGGTGGCTCATCTCCCACCAGAACAAAAGGGTCGGCCATGTTACAATCCAAAGTGCCTGATCCTTCCAACATCAGCTGTCAGGGTAGGGTCAAAATGCAGGTTCAAAATGAGTATGCCAGCCTGAATTATAAGAAGAACTGGTCCTCATGAAGGACGTGCACGTTCTGACTCTATTAGAAGCTGTCTCCGTGGCTTGCGGGTGGTATGGCCAGGTTCACATGAACGTATTATGTCTGCAAGCTCCTCTTAGGCCTCTTTCATACGAGCAAGTTTTCCGAGTGGGTGCAATGCGTCACGTGTACGCACAGCACCCGCACTGAATCCTGACCCATTCATTTCAATGGGTCTGTGTATATGAGCGTTTTTTTTTCCCACACATCAGTTCTGTGTTGTGTGAAAAACGCAGCATGTTCTATAAGTTTTTCCCGCAGCCCTGGCCCCATAGAAGTGAATGGGGCTTCAGTGAAAAACGCATTGGATCCAGAAACAAGTGCGAATGCAGTGCGTTTTTCACTGATGATTGCTAAGAGATGTTTTTTATCACGTGTAGGGTTGTCACGGGTATCCAATATTTCGATACTGAATCGATACTTTTATACCAGTATCGATTCGGTACCGGGATTTGCTTTTTTGCCATACCCTTGGCAGATAAAATAAAAAAGTCTCTTACCTGTCCTGCGCCACGGCTCCGCTCCGGGTCCGGCGCTCCTCTGTCATCTCTGCCCGCACTGTACTGTCCTGACCGCATACAGCCTGACCTGACGCTGCATGCAGTCAGGAGACAGTGTAGCGCCGGGAGGAGAAGACCCGGAGAGCTGGACCCGGAGCGGAGCAGGAGAGGTAAGAGACTTTTTTATTTTATTCTAATGGGGGCAGAATGAGCTGATGTGAGGTCTGATGCGGGCACAGTGGGCTGATCTGAGGTCTGATGGGGGCACAGTGGGCTGATCTGAGGTCTGATGGGGGCACAGTGGGCTGATCTGAGGTCTGACGGGGGCACAGTGGGCTGCTCTGAGGTCTGATGGGGGCACAGTGGGCTGATCTGAGGTCTGATGGGGGCACAGTGGGCTGATCTGAGGTCTGATGGGGGCACAGTGGGCTGATCTGAGGTCTGACGGGGGCACAGTGGGCTGCTCTGAGGTCTGATGGGGGCACAGTGGGCTGCCCTGAGGTCTGACGGAAGCACATTGGGCTGCCCTGAGGTCTGACGGGGGCACAGTGGGCTGCCCTGAGGTCTGACGGGGGCACAGTGGGCTGCCCTGAGGTCTGACGGGGGCACAGTGGGCTGCCCTGAGGTCTGACGGGGGCACAGTGGGCTGCCCTGAGGTCTGACGGGGGCACAGTGGGCTGCCCTGAGGTCTGACGGGGGCACAGTGGGCTGATCTGAGGTCTGACGGGGGCACAGTGGGCTGATCTGAGGTCTGACGGGGGCACAGTGGGCTGCCCTGAGGTCTGACGGGGGCACAGTGGGCAGCTCTGAGGTCTGACGGGGGCACAGTGGGCAGCTCTGAGGTCTGACGGGGGCACAGTGGGCAGCTCTGAGGTCTGACGGGGGCACAGTGGGCAGCTCTGAGGTCTGACGGGGGCACAGTGGGCAGCTCTGAGGTCTGACGGGGGCACAGTGGGCTGATCTGAGGTCTGACGGGGGCACAGTGGGCTGCCCTGAGGTCTGACGGGGGCACAGTGGGCTGCCCTGAGGTCTGACGGGGGCACAGTGGGCTGCCCTGAGGTCTGACGGGGGCACAGTGGGCTGCCCTGAGGTCTGACGGGGGCACAGTGGGCAGCTCTGAGGTCTGACGGGGGCACAGTGGGCAGCTCTGAGGTCTGACGGGGGCACAGTGGGCGGCTCTGAGATCTGACGGGGGCACAGTGGGCGGCTCTGAGGTCTGACGGGGGCACACAGATTTTTGTGTGTTTTATTTTTTTGGCATGTTATCGAGTATCGCAATACTTTTTCTTGGTATCGAAATCGAATCAAAATTTTGGTATCGTGACAACCCTAATCACGTGTATGAAAAACGCATCAAAACTAATTGCACCCGCGTGGAAAAAAACTGAACGCAATCACAGACAAAACTGACTGCACAAAAATCAATGTAGAAAATCTGCATAAACTACACTGCCACGTCCATAACCCTTTAAAGGGTTTTTCTGGTAATAATGCACCTTTTACTTATGCCTTGTAGGCTGCATTACCTATTGAAAGATTCCTGCTTACCTGCTCCCCAACGCTCTAGTCCAGCGTGCTGGCTCCCGCTTGTGCATATTCCGGTCCCCGGCTTGTTCCAGTTGGATACAGACATGGCCATCTGTACTGCTGCAGCCAATGAATGGCTTCAGAGTGGATATGTTACTTGGGGACACATCACTGCTGAAGCCAGTCATTGGCTGCAGCAGCACATGTGATCTTGTCCATTCCCAGCTGGAAGGAAACAAGCCAGGGGCTGGAAGGCGGAGTCAGCGGACCGGAGCAGGTGGGGGGGGGGAGCAAGTAAGACATAAATAAAAGGTGTACTATTACCAGTAAACTGAGCTGTAATATCCAACACCTCCATAGACAGGAGTGGTGCTATTTCTTGGTTAAATAAGACTACTCTTTTTTTTTTTTTTATCCTAATCTCGCTCAATGTTTTCTCATTTTCGACAAAATTAGATTGCTTCCTGCCCAGCAGGTCTCCTGCTATTTTTGGTAATGTGGCTCCCATATCCGTACACCTCATACTGTGCTTCTCAAGCAGGATCGTCAGATATACACGGAACCACACCACCCCTGCTCCCAGACACACGGGTGACTGCAAGGTTTTCTTATTACCAGCAATTAGCTGTATAGTACGTGCAAGCCTCCGCTTGGTTGGCTTCACCGCTGCTAGGTGAAAGGGAAATAATCTGCTTTCCTGTCATGCACAGAGCATTTTTTCATTCCACATCTGACTTCATTGGAGTTGTCCAGTATCAGTATAATTGTTGTAATGCACTTAAAGGCTTATTCTAGTTATTGTCTCCTATCCACAGGATAGAGGGCAGCTATTAGATTGGAGGGGACCCGACAGCTGGGACCCCCGCTGATCATGAGAACAGGACCCTGAAACGAAGAGAGTAGCAGGTGGAGCATGCACGGTTCTGCTTCATCTCTATAGGACTTCTGGAGATATCGCAGTACAGCGGTTGCCCATTTCTGGAAACTCCATAGAAATGAATAAAGTGGCAGTGCCTATCCTCAATCCTCCCAGTTCTTGGTTCCAGTAGTAGGGCTCCCACCATCTAATAGTTATCGTGTTGATAGATGATAGCATACTACAACCGGAATACCACCTTCAGTTCATGGTAGTGTCATTTGCACAATCCTGGTCCGGTTTAGAATTTGGACTTTGAGGTTTGTCCCATATAGGACACTCCTAGTACCAGAGCAGAAAGCAGCTTAAAGAGCATCCCAGCATCCTCTTGAATAATACAGCCAGCCCATTGACATCAATAGGGACTCTGTAGGGCAGGGGTGCTCAACCTGTGGCCCTCCAGCTGTTGTAAAACTACAACTCCCACCATGTCCTGCTGTCAGCTAATAGCTGTAGACTGTCCGGACATGCTAGGAGTTGTAGTTTTGCAGCTAGAGGGCCGCAGGTTTGAGCATCCCTGCCGTAGGGTATGTCCACTCATAACTGAAATGCTGCGGATCTTCTGCAGCAGAAAATCTGCAACAACAAAAAAACAAAACTGTACCAAATGTTACGTTTTTTGTTGCAGATCTGACCCAGAATTCACAGTTTGCATTGGTGAAATCCGCAGTGAAAATCCCCAGCATAAATTGACGTGCTGCAGGTTTATAATCTGCACCCCAGATCAATTTCCACTGCAGATATTTTTTTCCGCACAAGTGTGAAATGGAATTGCTAAAAAGTCGTTCACTTTGCCGACACTGCGGAACGTTGCAAATTTACAGCACGGAAATCCGCTCCTGCAAATCTGCAGCATTTAAGTCGACTGTGGACGTACCTGTAATGTAAATTCTCCTAATACCTGTATTTGCTGGGGGTTGTAGCAGGACACCCAAAGCTGATAAATCCACAGATACCATACTGCAGCCTGCAAATTTTTTTATTTTTGGTGTATGGGGAGCTCCTGACTCTCCACTGACAGATGGATTGAATTTCGGCGCCCCGTCCTTTAGTTCTCCTGGAGACGTCCCTTTGCGTTTGTCATATTTCCCTTGCCTCCCTCTAGAACTGCTCAGTACACCCGTCTCCCCAGACTCTTCTGTTCATTCCCTTTAAACGTCTACATGACAATTAATATTTTAATCAGCAGCAGCCGAGCGTCTGTATGGAGACGGCAGATGTTGTTGTGCCACCAGTCCATACCTCCCTTCTCGGAGGGGGCGTCCATTCTCTTTATGTGCTTTTATATACGTGCTGTTGTATGGGAGGCCTGCCGTATGAAAAGAATCCCAATGAATATTCATAACCTGGATGAAAGTCAAACAAAAGTATTATAGCGATGCCAAGTGACATCAAATAATCAAATATGGAAATCAAAAAAAGTGTTTTCAAATGAGTTCCATTTGGTGGGGACGTGCGAAGAAAATCTGCATTCAGGTGGTTTTCTCTCTTTGTCAAGAAAATTGCAGTCGTGCGGCGTACATTACAGTGCATAATGGAGACGTCGCCTGCTACCTGCACGAATTGGGTCTTCGGCGACAGCTGTGTGCCGCAGGGCGACCACATTGATCGTCGTTAGATGCAACATCATCGCGGTCACCGAAGTCTCTGTGTAGCCCTAGCATTTATCACGTGTCCGTAGGATTGGTGATGTCAGATCGCTGGGGCCCCCTTGATCTTTAGAGCGGGGGTCCAAAGTCTGGAGGTGAGGGGGGATTTGAACGATGTGATGGTCCAGCTTGCGTCCTGCCACTTCATTCATGGTCTCTGAGTATGCTGTAGACAGGGACGGATTGGCCATAGACCTGACAGGGAAATTTCCCACTGGGCCGATGCCTAGGAGGCCGCCCAAGCCCCCCTCTCTGCCGCTGGCCGGGTACTTGATGAGCTCTCAGTGGTACTTGATGCTGTGATTGAGGTACTCATGTACCCGGCCAGTGAACACACATGTCCTCCTGAATTCAACTGCTGTGGCCCGCATCTCACCTCCTAAGCCCCCTGCTCCATATCTTAATAAGAGTCAACTGGAGAAGGAGGACGGAAAATGGCAACCATTGATGGGCGCCACAAACTTTTGCTGACCTGACCTACTTGTGTTGCCCACCTTCTGTCAAGTTTGGACCCTTCTACAACATGGGGCCACTTTTAAATTTTAGTTTTTTTTTCCAGGTCCACCTTAAGTTCTCAGTCCGCCCCTGACTATGCTGATAGGAGCACAGTAGTAATTCACCAAAGTTTCACGCGACTTGGGGCAAGATGAAGTTTGGCTACACGGAGCCAATACATTTTGATGCATGTACGGAAACAGCATTAAAAACTACGTTTTTGAAAGAATCGACTTCTGATCTATGATCTAAAGGTCGATTCGCTCAAGCCTAGTCCCAGCGACAAGGAGGAAGACGTGTACTTAACCACCACCGGGCCAGATTTGTGCGTCACTGGATGTAACAGGCATCATCAGTGAACCCTAAAAATCCAAGAATAGGCCAGGTACTTTTGCATTTTGTCAGAACGGGAACTTAAGATGGCCCTGGAAAAAATACTAAAAGTGGCCCTGTTTTGTAGTTGGGTCCAAATTGATGGAAGGCAGGGCTAGCAATACCATATTGTGGGTCATTATACCACCCCAGCAGAGCCAAATATCACAGTACATCACAGAATACCGCCAGCAGCACAAAATACATCCCCAAAAACTTCCACTGGATGCATCGCCGCCCCCCCCCCCTTCCCCTTCCCCCGGGCATCGGCCCACCAGGAAATTTCCCTGTAAGGACTATGGACAATCCACCCATGCCCAACGATCAGATACTGATGACTGGTGTTGAGCTGACTTGTGTTTTTAAGTTCGGCGTACAAGGTTCGGGTTATCTAAGAATTCTGTTAGGGATTCCGCTACCACGGACCATAACCCGAACCTTGCACACCAAACTTGAAAACACAAGTTCGCTCATCCCTACTGATGACCTATCCAGAGGTCACAAATAAAAATATCTCGGAGAACCCCTTTAAGGAGACCAGCAGTGTATGGAGACTTAGTGGCAATGCTCCAAGGGAAAATAATATATAATAATATATCTCCTATGGAACTGTGTCTTTTAGGTGTTCACAAACATGTAGGTTACAAGAATGCGCTCTGTGAGGTTGTACTCAGCAAAATAAAGATGAAGTCAGCAGCCTGGATGAGGCCCACACACTGAGGTCACGACCTCCGGAGAACGCCCTCCTGACCCTCACACCCGCCACTAATGACCCTAATCCCCCTCCTTTCCAGGGAAAGTCTTAGCTGGAGGTCACACAGCGTGTTTTGCTAACCTAGCAGCTACCAGCTCAGCACATCCACATCCCCCCTCCTGTAAAGACCAAAGCCCGCTCTCTAATGCCACTGCTGGATGGCTATCCTATAAGTCGGCGTCTGGCCCTTTAAACAGGCCTTGGTATAAGCCAGATATGGCTGGGTCCCTGGGAGTGCACATAGGCACGCATGCTTGTCCTGGCCACCTCATCTCTGCGCTGCAACCATAGAGACGAGCAGTGTATAATGTGATGGAAAAATGAATCACAATACATTAGTAAGTGCCTTGTAGTAACTTTCTCTACATGATAGATGCCACTTGCAGAAGTCAGACAACCCCTTTTAGGTGGAAGCATTTTCTATGACCGTCACCATCCTGGGACAGGCTATCTAGTAGTATATCCTGATGGCGATCATTCATCCCCGCTTCACTTTGCATCAGTCTTTCATAACGAGCACTGATCGACTTGTATATGGTCAATTGGTACTCGTTACCAGTCAGGTAATAGGAGGATTTAATGGGCCGTAAAACTTCACCCTCAGGGCTCATGCACACGAACATATTTTCTTTCCGTATCCCTTCTGTTTTTTTTTTTTTGTGGACCGTATGTGGAGCCATTCATTTCAATGGGGCCGCAAAAAAACAGAAGTTACTCTGCATTCCGTATGTCTGTTTTTCCGTTCCAAAAAAAAAAATAGAACATGTCATATTATTGTCCGCATTACGGAGAAGGATAGGACTGTTCTATGAGGGGCCAGCTGTTCCGTTCCGAAAAATATGAAATGCACACGGACCCCAAAATACATACAGTCGTGTGAATGTGCCCTTACCCATTGTGTAGTTTTTTATTACTGAAGTTCTCCGTTTACTTTCCAGCACTCGGCGTGTCTGACCCGTCTCATATCGCTGACCTTGTCCGTGTCCCTTTAATGGGGCCTGTGTAATGTTGGTAACAGAGGGGAAAAAAAAAGCAAACAGAGCGGCAGTCAGTTTTCTGGATGGCTGATAAAACCAATCTGTGGCTTTTTAATTAATGAGGAAATGTCAGCGAGCCAGGCACGTCTAATGGCCTATCAGATTGTAGATTACCTGGCCGCAATTACTCCCACAATAAAAGTGTTCATTGACGGAGGCCAGAACATAGCCGCTCTAACAGAGCCGCTTCTGTGCCGACGACCTGCTGATCCCAGATTGAAGCACCAGATATGGCTCCCTGCAAGAGGCGCGACAGTCTGCGGTGCAGGAGACGTACAGCTTAATAATAAGGGCTCTATGTACCTTAACCAGGAGGGGGACGTGTCCTTAGACCTGAAGTCTGCGGCTTCTTAAAAAGTTCTGATATAGAAATGTAATCTTTCTGGGATTTATATGGACTGAAGGAGAATACAGTGCAAGGGCTGGTAACAGAGAGCAGTGTCTTGCATTCACATGGGGAAGGTCTCTTTAAAGATTTTTAGATGCACAAAGATGCCCAGTGTGCTGCGTCTCCTGTAGACGTTTAGCTGGGGCTCACACACGTTTCCGGATGGGAACAACATTGCGTACGATGGAGAAGGGAGGACATTGTTCTTTGTACTTTCTGCCTTTCCACACCCTTCCTTGGCTTTCCTGTTGACACAGATCCCTGTCCTCGGCCGTGGAGTTCTGCTTCGAGTGGGCGTTCAAGGTGTAGTTCTGGAACTGTCTGCGTACGAGTATTTATGACCTGCAGAACTGTAGGCGAGCTGTGTGCCCAGCCAGCAGATGGGAGGCTCTGTTCACACATGGCAGATTTGTTGCAGAAATTTCTGCGACTGTTCCCATCCATATGACGGGGGATTGCAGAAATCTATGTGCTTGCTGCAGAAACAGAACATGGAATTGCAGTTGCAGAAATGTCTGTAGCTCTTATGGTTTCCTGTATCCCATTATAAAATATTCTGCTATGTCCCATATATCAATATAAAAAGTTTTCTCTTAAAGGGGTTGTCTCACTTTAGTAAGTGGCATTTATCATGTAGAGAAAGTGAATACAAGACATGTATTGTGATTCTCCATATTGCTTCCTTTGCTGGCTTCATTCATTTTTCCATCACATTATACACTGCTCGTTTCCATGGTTACAGACCACCCTGCAATCCATCAGTGGTAGTCGTGCTTGAACACTATAGGAAAAAGCACCAGTCTATGTGCGGTCCCAGGCACCAGAGAGGCTGATGCTTTTTCCTATACTGTGCAAACACGACCACCACTGATGGATTGCAGGGTGGTCTGTAACCATGGAAACGAGCAGTGTATAATGTGATGGAAAAATGAATCCAGCCAGCAAAGGAAGCAATATGGAGAATCACAGTACATTAGTAAGTGGCTTGTAGTAACTTTCTCTACATGATAAATGCAAATTACTGAAGTGAGACAACCACATTAAAGGGGTTGTCTCATCTTAGACAATGGGGGCATATCGCTAGGATATGCCCCCATTGTCTTATAGGTGCGGGTCCCACCGCTGGGACCCGCACCTATATCCAGAACGGAGCCCCCGAACTGAATGAGGGCGCACTGCGCATGCGCAGCCGCCCTCCATTCATTTCTATGGGGCCGCCGAAAATACCAAGCCAGCTACTTGCGTCGGCTCCATAGAAATGAATGGGAGCGGTGGCCGTGCTTGCGCGCTGCGCTCCCATTCATCTCTATGAGCCCAGCGGGGAGCTGCGCCTTGTGGTGGCCGGACCCCTGGAAACCCGGGGTCCTCCAGGCGCAGCGCTCCCCGTTCCGTTCTGGTTATAGGTATAGGTCCTAGCGATATGCCCCCATTGTCTAAGATGAGAATACCCCTTTAAGGGCTCATGCACACGACTGTATGTATTTTGCGGTCCGCAAAACACAGATCCACAAAAAAAAAAGGAGCTGTAGCCTTTTTGTGGCACAACACAAAATATAGCCTGTGTAGCCGGACCAAAATATGACCGGATTCTTGAATGGCAGATCCGTCTTCTTCAGAACACCCTCTTAGGTAAAAGGGGAGTCGGGGACATCCGCTGTTCAGGACCCTCATCTATTAATCTGAACAGAGCTTCTCTGGCTCTGAAGGACCTTTCCTGTCCTACAACACATTGATCTCAATGGGCGCTGTGCAATGCTTTATTTCTCCTGTGGTGGCGCTGTAGGGAGATTGAACACTTACTGCTAGGTTACCCCGCTCATTACAGCTGTTCGCTGCGGGTTCCAGTAGAGGGGGAGAATTTGTGATCAGTTTCTCAAGGGATCCTTATAAAAAGTAGGAATAGTGCAAATAGAAAACCCTATAAGCATCTGTCTAACGTGATAGATCTGCCTTTCAGGAGTCACAGAGAAGTGGGTGATAGCTATTATGGAAAGTGTAATGGTCGACGTATTGGTTGTCAGATGGTTGTGTCCCAGCTTGCAAGAAAAGATGGAATATTATATATTTACTGGTAATTTTTGTCTTTTATTTTGCAGGAAATTGTATGTGCACATAGGTATTTGTATATTATGTGACCGGTTATGCCCTTGTGCAGCTGCTTCTTATGAATCCGTCGCTTTATCTTCCTCCTTCCTGTGTTCCTCTGTGTGTATTTCCAGACTGAGCCATGTTTTTCCCTGCCCTGGTTACTGGGATCGCAATGTGCAGTTTTTATGCAGATGTCCCCGGGCAGCACAAGTGATCAGCTCTGTCTTATGATGTGTTCGGGTCCTTGTGCAATTTCTGATTCTGGACTGTAAGGAGCGCCGATCGACTATAAAACCAGTCGATGGTGCTCGTCTAATCGTCACTGCAATCGCTCGTCCTCCCTGCACTTTACATTATGTCCGCAGCATTTAGATGGGCTGTAGACCATTGAGCACTTTGATGGTCACATGAACGATCTGATCTGCTGACCGTCATTTGCTCGTTTACACGAGACAATTAGCAGGAGTGATGGCCCGATCATCTGTCCTTGGAAATGTGCCCTAAAAGAGTAGACAGCCTGATTTAAAAGGGTTTTGCCATCACAGACGATGGGGGCATATCGCTAGGATATGCTCCCATTGTCTGATAGGTGCGGGTCCCAGCTCCGGAGAACGGAGCGGGGAAAGTAGTGGAGGGCGCAATGCGCATGTGCAGCCTCCCTCCATTTAATTATATGGGGCTAAATAGGAGTGGGGGCTGCGCATGCGCGGTGTGCTCCCACTCACTTCTATGGGAGCAGCGGGGGAACAGTGCTTGGTGGTGGCCGGAACCCCGGGAAACCCAGGGTCCCCCAGCCACAACTCTCCCCGCTCTGTTCTCCTTGTAGAGGTGGGACTGCTACCTATAAGACAATAGGGGCATATCCTAGCGATATGCCCCCATTGTTTGTGATAGGAATACCCCTTTAACAGGTGATAGTTAAGAAGGAAGCGTTCCTTCCCGACAATCTTCTGCTCGCTAGAGGAGGAGACCGCTGCAATTACATGTAGCCATCTCCTCCTCAGTATAGGGAGGAGCAATCTTTATGCCATGGCTCTTCCCTATACTGAATCATTGTTTGCCCGCAGCAGATCTTGACTAGACACCACCATCTGCCGCCTGCGAACGTTTTTTTTTACATGTCAAAAGATTTGGATTGCCAGATATATCCAATAATTACAGGCATTCTATGGCTGTAACCGTAAACTGGCTGTAAATCAAGGATGCTCAAGCTGCGTCCCTCCAGCTGTTGCAAAACGACAACTCCCAGCATGCCCTAATAGCTGTAGGCTGTCCAGGCATTCTGGGAGTTCTAGTTTTGCAACAGCTGGAGGTCTGCAGGTTGAGCATTTCTGCTGTAAATTGATATAATGGATACCCGGCTGAGCATACATGTTTATGGTGCTGGGGGTGGGGGCTGTCGTGGGCAAACAATCCTCTGCGGATGGCTTTATAGTGCTCATGACCATCTCGACTTTCGATCTTTCCAGTTCTTCCTGCCTCAGGTTATGTACCCGGGAGCCATCATGAAATATCGCAGTACATTTTGGCTTACTGCAGTCGGTATCATCCAGAACTTAGCAGGCCGGTTCTCCCCTGGTTGTCCCAGTTGGGTTTCAGGCCTTAGCATTTTATTTGCTTGCCAGACTGGTGATGGTCACCATTGGTTTAGGTTATCTTGGATGGGAGACTGGGGGGCACCATGCTGCATGCTGTGTCTCCCATCTTACCCTAGAGCTTCAGTGGCGCCCCCTGCCGGCACTGTGGGTGACAGTGTACCTGTCACAGTATGGCCGTGCAATCTTCAGACCTCGGGGATGACGTTCTGCTTAGTGTGTACACTTGTGTGTAAGTAATGTAGACCCTCTTAGTACATTTCCTTCTGTGCTAATCCTTCTGTTGGAGCCACGACTGACAACACATGGCTGCTCCAAAGCAAATGTAATTGAAGGTAATGGGGGAAATCACGGTTTATTTGCTGTCAATACATCTTATTAAACATGCATGAAGTCCATTTGGCAGCTGCCGCTCGGTTGATGAACTATTAAAGAGCATTTGCTACCAGAGTATTTAATTACAGATTACAGTGTACAGGGTATGGAGAGAACAATATACTGGGGGGTCCAAGCCCTTATACTGCTATGAGCGACTGCGCCAGATTCCTTAACAGCGCGTACACCCTATTGATGAATCTGCACAGGGAATAGTTGTCGCCGCATTTCATAAATGTCCCCAGAATTGTAGCACGTGGTTTGGATTTTGCATTTCTTTAATAGGATGTGGGGGGGGAGGGGGGGTTTACAATGGTATAAAATAATAGCATGCACGTCTGCCGCTCCATTCAAACGGGAAGCACGAGCCCCCAATCTCATGATCGGCAGGGGCCGCATCGGTTGGACCCGTGGCGATCAGGCACTTATCCTCTATCCTGTGGTTATGGGATAAGCTGTCTTAATGGGTCAACCCATCTAAGTATTATAGTCTGTCCTCACTCGCCAGCTTGGTAAAATGGACGACTTAGGACCAGGGGACCGTAGGCACAGGAGCCTCAGGGGAGTGGTAAGGTGAGTCATTCACATGATCGCGCCGTGTTATGCCGCCCGCGCGGGTTCCGCAATTGGCGGCCCATTATAGAAATGCCTATTCTTTTCCCGCAAAATGAAGAAGAACAGGACATGTTCTATCTTTTTTGCAGGGCCGCAGAACGGATCAACAGGTGCTGTCGGAATCTTTTGCAGCCCCATTGAAATGAATGTTTCTGCACCCGTTCGGCAAAATTGCAGAACGGATGCGGACCCATTCATACGGTCGTGTGAATGAGCCCTTAGGGTGCTAACACAATACGTCTTTCGTTCAAATCATTTTTAACAAGTGTTTTTTGGGATGATTTTTTTTTCAGACTTTTATTTTCCTGTGAAGAAGTTTGTTGGGAAAGCATCTGAAAAAAAATGCCACCCCAAGGGCACGCTGCCATACAAAAACAAATGCCAAGGAAGCAAAAAAGCAAGGAAAATATTTTAAAACGCCCCTACAAAAAAAAGTGTTTTAGAACTTTCTATTGTCCAGCATTTAACATCTGACCGTGGTGTTTTTTTTACCCCCTCAAAAAAAAAAAAATTAATAAAAAAAAAAATAGTGCGAAACCACCCTTACGGCTTTAGTGATGCATTTAGCTAGCACAGTTTGTAGGTCTGGCTTTAGGACAGCCATGGATTTATTTAATATTAGTGGATGTTCTGTACAAAATTCATTTGAAAAAAAAAAAAAAAAAAAAAAAGCCTTTTTCGGTTCAGTTCGGCCTCCTGCTTTTGCAGTTGTAAATTTCTCCAAAGTCAATCTCGGATGTGCAGTCTTGAAATGGAGAGGATGAGAGCGCCCTTATTGGCTTCCCGCACAGCTGCTCGGCCCGTGAGTCCATTTACTAATTCCACCAATTTGTGCATCGAACGCCGTCTGCAGAAGCGCGTTTTGAACCCTTTTAGTAGCGATCCCTTCGTCTCCGATGTTGATGGGAAGTGCAGACAGATTACATGTGATGCAGCCGGCTACTCGTCTGAAAGGGGAAGGGGGGGAGTACATTGTCCTTAAAAGCTTCATCAAGACAAGGAGGATTATAAAGATTATTTGTTAGGTTTAACCTGTTCGTTCATGCAACGCTTATCTTATAGAAACTATAGGGGAGGGGGGGTTCACTGAACTGCATGGGGGTCGGAGTCAGCGAAAAATGGCACCACATTTATCACAAGGGCGTAACTTTTCTAATCATTTATGAAAGCGTTCTCATTTCTTACACCACCTTGTATAACCCTTAAAGGGGTTGTCTTATGCTCTTTTAGCTTTTTAGGGAATATGGGGACACGTTGGAAACTCTGCGACTCATGACTCTCCAAGCTGGTATGGAGAGCTGCATTCATCTGATGGCTACTGTGTAATACTACATTTCTCCTGTCCCAGTGGCGTACATAGAGAAGTGAGGGCCCCATAGCAAGGATCAGACCAGGCCCCCCACACAGGACAGAAGGGTTTCTTCCTAAACCCCTTTCAATGACCCTTGGGCCATTTTTCCACTGCTTCATTTGCTAAAAGTTGTTCCATTAGAGGGTAGAGTCTTGACCACGTCTTCACCTCCAGTAGAAGAGGAGATAATCCCTCTTGTCCTGGGCCCCATAGCAGTCGCATGGTCTGCCGATAGGGTAGTTACACCCCTACCCTGTCCTCCTGTGACAAAATCAACCTTTTGGTGGGGCTCCCAGGAGCCAACAGCTGGTCGGTCACTTCCTGAAAGGGGTTGATGCAACCCTCTTCATTATAGGTACACAAGATATACAGTATTTGGGAAGCCTTTATCCATGTTCCTGAGAGCTATGTATCCTACAGTGGGAAACTACAAGGTCTCCGTATTGAATGGGACTGTTCCACCGGCAGATACCGTGGCAGGGCAAAAGCGCAAAACTGTGTCAGAAATTCAAGGGTCAGCCTCAAATTTCACGTTGGATTTTTTTCAACATGTACAGTATATCCTCCCAACAGATAACCATAGTTACCAAAGATCCATGGTGTAGACGGGCCAACCTGCGGCTCTCCAGCTGTTGTAAAACTACAACTCCCACCATGCCCTGCTGTAGGCTGATAGATGTAGGTAACGTGGGCATGCTGGGAGTTGTAGGATTGGCCATCCCATGCCTCGCTGTTGGTGATAATTTGTCATAAGCTCCTGTCCTGATTGGATAATTAATATGCCGGAGCGACAATCGCGTTACAGTATCATTAGCGTAATCAATGCGCGCAATTCCACCCGTAGATACAGTAATTGCTGCCATTTGTATGTTTATTGTTTTCATTTGAATTGTTTAACTTTTTATTTATTTATTTTTTACTTTTATTTATTGTTTATTTTTTAGTCCATTGTTTGTTTGGTGAAGTTGTAGTTTTGCGTTTTTAGAATTTCTCGCTTGTTGTGATTCAGCAGCTGGAGGCCACCCGCGATTCCTTATAGATGACCTTTATTGTCACCATTTATAGCAAAGTATGATCTATATTTGATCTTGGAGGGGAAAAAAAGGAACATTCCCAACTGCTAGATAGGACTGGCAATGATATAGTGCAGTAATTAGAGGACGGGAAATGATCATGGATTGTGTTATTACAAGGGCTGTAGGTGACCTTCCTTAAAGGAAACACACCAGAGAGGCGGCGGGTGGGGGGGGTGATGAATTCTCCTTGTTGACAATGGAAAATGTCATTTGGTGAAGGAGGGTAAGGGGACAGGGAAGGAGTTGTAGTCAATTTAAGTTGCAAAAGTACATTGAACGCTCTTATATATCTTGGAGAATGTATGAATGCCCTTTACTTCATGATGTATGATCAGCGGTTTAATTAATTGTAGGCCTGGGCTCCACAGCGAGATTTTTTTCACTTGCGAATCAGAATTAAATGGCAGTAAAAATCCCAGTGGAATCCAGACCCAAATTGCGTAAGGGACGGTCTGTTTTTTTTCTTTTTTTTTTTTTTTTTGTATTATTCAGATGCATCTAAAAGGCAGTGTTTGCTTTAGCCTTAGTGAAAAGTCTATGTTATACCTATGTGCCGCTATGGTAGCGGGCTACAAACAACAGAGACCTTTGGAGTACTTTCGTGGTGTTCATCAATTTGATGCCAAGAATAGTGCTGCATGCTGTGCTAGCCTTCCAGTCAAATCTGACTGCCAGAACTGCCAGTGGAGCCTCTGACCTGTAGTATGAAATGGGAGTTGATTTAGCACCAAATGTATGGACATGGGCGGACTGGGAACCTAAAGTGACCCTGGAAAAAAAACTTAAAGTGGGCCAGTCCAAATTAACATAAGACGGGGCAACACAAGTATGCAGGGGCAACTGAAGAAGGCAGGAACTGCAATACTGAAGTGCAGCACAAAATACCACCCAGGCAGAACCCAATGCCACGGTGCTGCACAAAATACTGCCGCCCTCACCACAGTATTCAACTGTATCACTCTCCTGACGACGGTAATGGATTTGAGTTTAGGAGGGCACCAGTGACCGTTGGCCAGGGCCATAAGCATACCTCCCAACAGTCCCAGATCCAGCGGGACAATCCCGGATTGCAGTGGCTGTCCCGGTACGGAGGAGGTATGTTCCCGGTCTCTGGCAGCTGTCTCTGCGTCCATAGGACGCAGAGACAGTTGCCTGTTGCAAGAAGAAGCAGACAGTCGGAATCGGCTGCCTGCTTCTTCCATCCTCCCCCTGTCCCCCCCTGCAACTCTCTCTGTACCTTCATCTGTGCCTCATGTCTGGGCAGGGGGCGGGGCTGGCCGTCAGTCAGCATAGGCTCTGCCCCCTCTAGACAAGAGCAGAAGAACTCCTGCTGGTGATTCTTCTGCTAGGAAAAAGGTAAGTATAAGGTTTTTATTTTTTTTTAACTTTCTGTGAGGGGACATCACTGTGTTTATTATCCCTGTACTGTGACATCACTGTGTTTATTATCCCTGTACTGTGACATCACTGTGTTTATTATCCCTGTACTGTGACATCACTATGTTTATTATCCCTGTACTGTGACATCACTATGTTTATTATCCCTGTACGCGGACATCACTGTGTTTATTATCCCCGTGCAGTAAGGGGACTGGGTGAGATTAGCTTATAGTGGGTGGAGTTAGGGGTGTGGCCTAGTGCTGAAAAAATTAGCAGCAGTCCGCTATGCACGCCGCACAATATGTCCCTCTTTGTCTCTTTGCAAAGTTGAGAGGTATGCCATAGTACCTGATGCGCCTACATTAAAGGGGTTGTCCAGGTTTAAAGCTGAATCTGGACATATCCCCTTTTTCACCCATTCAGACTGTATCGGTGGAACATCATAGGCAAGGGCTGTTTTGTTTATATTGTCACACTGTGGTGCGGTGACGTCACCGGCGCTAATGGGCGGCCTTTAGAGCTGCCCTAGCCTGCTCATGTCTTTAGGATCAGACTACATAGGATTTGTTTGTAGTCTGTTACCATGGAGACCCATGCAAGAAGCTGTAGAATCAAAACAGTAGCTTTTAGATCAAGACCACATTGAACCTCTCTGAGACCAAAATTGGTCTTCTAGGAGGGAGAGATGGTCTGTTGGAGAGGTTTCAGTGGCTTTGTTCCTTTTTTACTTATGTAGTATTGGATCCGTTGGTTGTGAAGGTGGACGTTAACTTTATGGGTTTATTCACACGTAGCTGCTGAATCTGTAAAACTGCATGCTGTTTTGCAGTGTGGTGATTGGCCATGTGGTTTTTACAGATTTCGTTTACATTTAAACGTAGCCGGCAATTACCACATCACAAAACCACATGCACTTTTTTTTTTTCTAGACGCGGTTTTGATGTGTTTTCAACCTCCCCTCGTCCATTACCTATGAATGTGCCCTTAGGCTCACACGTATAGCTGTCCACTTGTAGCTGATATACAGCAGGAGCCATGGTGTTTTTATGATTTTTTTTTTCCCTTCTGGTTTTATGCAACATTCTGGTGCCCCGTGGAGCCCATTGTTCGCCTGAAATAAACCGGCACGTAACCCTAATAAACAGGAACAGGGCAATGCCTCCTGCCGCTCGCAGATTCTATTAACCTCGCACAGTTTAACACTTGATAAATCTGTCATTGTATTTGACTTTTTTTTCAATCCCCGCTGGCACCCTGGTAAATGTTCCTGCCGTCTTGGACCATGATGGACGTTATAGGTTTTATATAGCGCATTTTATGAAAATTCTTTTTTTTTTTTTTTCTATTCACATTTGAAGGCATTACACCTCTGCTTAGCGCATGTCGAGGAATACGGCAGCAGTGAATTATAGTGCTGACATGTATTGTTGCTCTCAGCATGCGGTATGAAGGAGGATAACAATTTCCAGTAAATGAATACGCCTCACTCCTTTATTTAGATCCCTTATTGATCATGGCAGTTTATATACGTCTTTTTCGCTCCTTTCTTTTGTGTCTTATGTTGTTTAGTGTAAGCAGTATAGAAGCACAACTCATTGACTTACATCTTCACTGCGCAAGCTCCATTACGACACCATCTTCCTCTCTCTTCCTTCGAGACTTCGAGAACTGGACTGCAAGTCATCCATCTTTCCATCGCCCTTGTTTTGTGTCACTAGATATCGGCTTATAGATGTAATATATATATATATATATATATATATATCTACTGTGTATCTGTCTATCTGTTGATTGGCGAACAGTATGCAAAAACTCTTCCTTAAAGGGGTTGTCTCATCTCAGACAATGGGAGCATATTGCTAGGATATGCCCCCGTTGTCTTATAGGTATATATCAAGAACAGAGCCTTGCAAAGTGGTGGCTGGAGTGGTGGCTGGGAGCCACCACTCCAGCCACCACCAAGCATGTGCGACCACCGCTCCCATTCACTTCTATGGGCCCGATGGAAATAGCCGAGCCAGCACTCTGCTATTTTCGGCGGCCCCATAGAAAATGAATGGAGGGAGGCTGCACATCTGCAGTGCGCTCTCCACCACTTTCGGGGCTCAGTTCTCGATATATAAGTGTGGGTCCCAGCGGTGGAACCTGCACCTATAAGACAATGGGGGCATATCCTAGCGATATCCCCCTATCGTCTGTGATGAGACAACCCCTTTAAGGCCCCATTTACATGACCAGGTTTTTGCTCCACATCCCATCTGTTTTTTTGCGGATTCGATGTGGACCCATTTATTTCAATGGAGCCGCAAAAAATCCGGACAGCACACAGTGTGCCGTCCGCATCCGTATGTCCATGCCGTGGCCCTGCAAAAAAAAGATAGAACATGCCCTATTCTTGTCCAGTGTGCTGTCTGCAATTTTTGTGTCCCCATTGTGACAAATGGGTCTGTATCTGATCCTTAGTTTTTCAAAAATACACCTCTCTGTTCACAAAAAAAGGTACGGGTCCCACGGCGTCCGCTCCCATACGACATCCCGCGGCCAAGGGAATAGCCCTTTAATAAACAGAGAGTGGTGAGTTACATTTCACCTTGTCAGTAGGGCATGTCCGTACACAATCAGTGTCAGGCACACCACATCGACAAAAGGGGAATATAAACGCCCATCTGTCACGCTATTGATACATTTCCAAGAGTAATAACAGAGGAATGGCACAAAGCAGAGTTCTAAGCAAAAATGCACCAGAGGGAATACAATTATTTACTGAACAATAGGCGCTGACACATGCTCCTTAAAGATTGCTGAAAGAATAATCACAATGGGGAACCTGACAGGATCATAATTTATTATTTTGTTT
The DNA here is from genome assembly GCA_900303285.1 of Rhinella marina. Lineage (NCBI taxonomy): Eukaryota > Metazoa > Chordata > Amphibia > Anura > Bufonidae > Rhinella > Rhinella marina. Next base: position 880,983 of record ONZH01017253.1, on the reverse strand, counting down.
TTTGGCTCCTGTCCTCAGTGAGCTCACAGTCTAATTTCCAACATTCAGGCTGAGGCCAATTGCTGGAAGCTAATTAACCTCAGCATGTTTTCATATAGGATTACCTGGCCATGACCATATGTTAAGTATACATAATGCACCTGATAGTCCTTTTGCGGTCAGTGGGATTGGTTAAAGGCTAAGGACACCTTTGCACTGATTTTTTTATTTTTGTTCTAAATGCAAAAGTAAGCAGCTTTCTATATAGTCTTCATCATCAATTTCCCACCGTTTTGCTTCTGCAGGGTATGTGTAAGTCCTTCACCTAGCTGCTGATGCTGCTGAATCTAACATCATTCAGAGCGCTGCTCCTGTTTCTGCCTGTTTTCTTTTTTTCTGTCCTTTCTCTTAGCAGCAGGGAGGGGAAGGAGGTTGTTCTCGGCAGATCAGTGTGTGGAGAGGGGGCAAGCATCCAAAGACTGTAGTTATGGAAGAAAGCACACACGCTAAAGTCTACATGGTAGGAGGTGAATTCACAGGCTGCGTCAGTGTACATGAGAGGAGGGGGCAGGGAATCGCACAGTCCTTGGCATCAGTTGGTCATAGATTGGAAAAGCAGTGCAGGGATGCACCGACCTTATATATTAAGGCTTCATGCACATGGCCGTGGCCGTATTGTGGTCTGCAAAATATGAATACCTTCCGAGCACACTCCACATTTGCTCACTCTCATCAGTAGAAACAGACCAGAATAGGACATGTTCAATAATTTGTGGAATGCCCTCAGAGAGCCAGAAAAAATATGTATGTATATATGGCCCCGTAGAAATGATTGGAAGCGCACATGTCTGATTGGCCACATGGTATGGGGTTCCATTCTCGTGATCAGTGGGGGTCCCCATGATAGGACCCCCACTGATCTTACAGTTATCCCCTATTCTGTGGATAGGGGATGAGTTAATATCACCGAAATACCCCTTTAAGTTTCCAGACAGAAACTTTTTTTTAACTCTAGGTAACTTATGTACTATTCATTGATTCCACGTCAGAGGTTTCCATAGCTGTTACATGTTTGTCGGCGGTTAAAGGCAGTAAAGGTTTGTTTGAGTTGATTTTATCTCTTTACCACATCAGAGTTTCCCTCTCTTTGTCTTTGGTGAGCCGTTGTAGTGAATGTGCTGGTGTGTGTGCAGTCTGAGCTTCTGTTAGTACTATACCTTATCTGTTACATGAGGGCTTTGTTCACATCACGTCAGGACCTACATATACACTGGGAAATCTCCTGGTGTACACACCAGCATATTCTTGGGGCTATATTCACCCCAGGGAGGCCTAAAGAGGGTCCTTTTGGGGTTTATATTGGTGCAGAGTGGAACAGGGATGATCAGTACAGTACGGGAGTATGTATATCATGTGATATTGTTGTATTTTATGTCTTTTTATGCAGTAGGAGTCTATTAGTGACATATCCCTCTTATGCCTGTACATTGGGATACATTCCCTCCTTCAGAGTAATACACCCGACATATACCTTCAGTGTAGGCTCTAATTTTGTAATGTGAACAGAGCCAAGATTATTTGAGCTAAATTGCGTATTAGTCATGTCATGGTACAAGCTACGTCCTTATGGACACAGGGAGGTCCCCTGCTCAGGAGCTGCCCTTCCATTAACAAGAGCGGGCAGCAGTTATAAGGAGCATCTCCCACTCTTTGCTTGACCATGTAATGTATTGATTTCACTACTTAACAGTGTTTTTTATGAGCACAGTATTGAGGACCTATCCTAAGGCATCTGTGTTGGTCCCATGTTCATATGTGCCCGCATGTTTTATTATATGCAAATGAGCCTCTAGGAGCAATGGGGGTGTTACCATTACACCTAGAGGCTCTGCTCTCTCTGCAACTGCCATGCCCTCTGCACTTTGATTGACGGGGCCAGGTGTGATAAAGTTTACACTGCCTGGTCCTGTCAATCAAAGTGCAGAGAGCGCGGCAGCTGCAGAGAGAGCAGAGCCTCTAGGTGTAATGGTAACGCCCCCGTTGCTCCTAGAGGCTCATTTGCATATATTAAAACATCATTTTTCTCAGCAATGTGGACACATATGAACATGGGACCAACACAGATGTCTTCAGCTGCCAAGTGCACATGTAACAGGTCAGCCAGTGTCATAGGTACAAAACTGCTGACAGATGCCCTTTAAATAGTGATCAGTCCCTGTCCTCAATAGGACTCACAATATCAGACACACACGGACTTTGGGCAGTTTCATAGGAAGCCAGTTAAAGGAAAGGTGTCACCAAAAAATGTTATCTGCCAGTTAAAACCATATAGTGACCTATCTCCTATTTTCTAATCTTTTTATTTTCTGATTGCAGATGTATTTATTCTATTTCCTGAACATGATTATGGGGGCGGCCATCTTGCCTGAGCTGTTCTTAACAGCATTTAGAAAGTATTAAGAAAATTGCATTACGGCAGCCCCATGGGCCATAGACACAATGGTCAGAAGAGGACCTCATTGACTTCTATGGGAGAGTCTTCTAGGCATATCTGTGCCCTGTGCAGAGGTCATTGTACAAGGAAAGAATAGATAAGATGTGACGATCACCTATAGTGAATGGTGGATCCTGCCTTATCTATACTCAGAGGTGATACCATTGCAGGCAGGATTAGAATGGCAGATAAGCAGATAACTACCGTAAAGTGATCTGTACAGACCAATAAGTGGCTTCTATTATTCTTAGAGGCCAGTGCAAAAAATGCAGGATTTTATAGGTTTTGTTTAAATATAGATATTGACATAGAAAATTAAAAATAACCACCAAAAATTTGTTAAAAATATGTTACAGGTGAGTAAAACAATTTCCTTTAACCTATTAGTATAAAGTGTGGGAGGAAGCCCATGCAAACACAACGGAGTACGTATACACGCTCCAAATTTCAGCCTCCGGTTGGATTCGAGCCAAGGGTCCCATTTTCCCTTCTTACGTTTTTTTTTTCACTAGATTCTGATAATAATTTCATGTAGTAAGTAAATTAGATTAGGTTGTTTGTTCTATTTCACTATCCCAGAGATAAGCGGCCCCCAGTGTATCTGCCAGCCGCTTCTCCTCCTCCATAGGAACTACATTCATCAGATTTATTACAGCCATTATAAGAGGCAACCTTCAGAGAATGTGAGAGGAATTAGAGGTAAACCATACGATTGTGTCCAGGACGACATATATATAGTTTATTGGTGATTTGCTCAGGACGAGACGTGTTGCTTCCTTCACTTGTCAGGGATGATCCCGGTAGATTTGTTTTGGCTCCGGCAGAGAACGCCGGCCGCCGCCGTCGAGCTCATCTTTCATGCACAAGTAGGATACACCTTCCTGCGGTTCCGTTTTCCTTTTGTTTGCCGTTATTCTACTTTGCAAAGCATATTTCCTTTATTATCCCCATTAGACTTTGGGCTGGCAGCTTTTCCATCCAGCCCTGCGGCCTCCCGTGGAGCCCTGCCACGAGGGCTATGCTCTCCGTAATTGGACCTGATTATATGGGAGAGCGGCTGTCTTCTCCTCCCCGGCTTTCAGAGCTGTAGAAACCACTCAGCTTCACACTGCTTCTTCTATTAACAGAACCCAGTTAGAGATCACATCTCAAGTCTGAAAGTGCAGGTGAATAAAACGCGTCGCCTCATTAGGACCGTACAAAGGTTTTAAAGGTCAGGGATAAAAATGACCCGGCGGCATTGCTCTACGGCCATAGCGGCGTCCCCTGGTGTTTTTTCTATATCCTTTTAATCCACACATTGTCAGATTTCATGGACTGGCTTCCCTGCTCGGCGTTTCATTTTTCATACTACACATTATATCTGCTGCTCGATTAATAAATGATCAGGGCTTTGTGTTCTGTCAGAAAAAAGCCATGTCCTCAGAGAGGGGCGAGAAATTAAAGGGCATCTGTCAGCAGTTTTGTACCTATGACACTGGCTGACCTGTTACATGTGCACTTGGCAGCTGAAGACATCTGTGTTGGTCCCATGTACATATGTGCCCGCATTGCTGAGAAAAATTATGTTTTATTATATGCAAATGAGCCTCTAGGAGCAACGGAGGCGTTACCATTACACCTAGAGGCTCTGCTCTCTCTTCAACTCCTGCGCCCTCTGCACTTTGATTGACAGGACCTGGAACTGATGACGTTTACACTGCCTGGCCCTGTGGAGAGCAGAAAGAGCAGAGCCTCTAGGTGTAACAGCAACGCCCCCATTGCTCCTAGAGGCTCATTTGCATATATTAAAACAATCTTTCTCAGCAATGCGGACACATATGAACATGGGACCAACACAGATGCCTTCAGCTGCCAACTGCACATGTAACAGGTCAGCCAGTGTCATAGGTACAAAACTGCTGACAGATGCCCTTTAAGTGGCATGGGCAGATGTGTAATCCGCAGTATATCACAGAGCAGAGGAAAGGACATGGATTTTGGTAGAAATTTCATGCTATGCTTGCAGAGTGAAATCTGCGGTGAAAATCTGTGACGGAATAGACATGCTGCAGCTTTGAAAATTCCACAATTCCACACTGATTTACTACGGCAATGAGCTGTGGATTTCCAGGGTGGAATCTGAACTGGGATGTGGGAGAAGATTACAGGATTATGGGGAAAATGTTCATTGCAGATTTTGCCCTGATTGGTTAAGGACCCAGATGCAAACTGCTGCATCACAGGCTATGATTGTATAATGAAAGGTTTTATAGTTAACTTTTTATGAATTTATGTATAATTGGGCATTTTGAAGAACTCTGCTTGAGATCGGTGGATGGAAACATTTTCATCCAGATGTAACCTGTCAGGCTAGTATCCAAAGATACAGATGGCCATTATTAAGGGGATATCACTAACGAGCAGCGTCTCTCACTGTAGAGGATATGCTCACTCAAATGTGCACATGTAATACCGTAGCCCAGGGATGGCCAACCTGCGGCTCTCCAGCTGTTGTAAAACTACAACTCCCACCATGCCCTGCTGTAGGCTGATAGCTGTAGGCAGTCTGGGCATGCTGGGAGTTGTGGTTTTGCAACAGCTGGAGAGCCTCAGGTTGGCCATCCCTGCCGTAGCAGATAGTGGCTGCTGCAGGGGAAATGCGCAGCTGATGACGGCTTCCCCCAACATCAGATGTTTGCCGAGTGCCTGGGAACATGGAAGCCGTGCATTGGTGCCAGTTGGACAGGAACAGAGCAGATTTTCAGATACTCTGTAAAAAGAAGCTTTTGTTTTTATAGCCTCAATGCTAGGGCATACATAGAAACCACTGGGCACTAGCACTACCACTAGCAAGAATCTAAATTGGGCCCTCATACCCCATTCTTAGCCCCTCCCACTACCCATCCTTGGCTAGTATATACAGCAGTGTACTGATATGTGAGGTATGAGGTATACATTACAACTTGTACCTCACATATCAATACTATATGTGTATATACATACGTGTATGTATGTACACACTGCATCTATACCTCATATCTCACATGTCAGTACACTGCTGTGTATAATATATATATACAGTGCTCCCTTAAGTTAAAATATTAATTGGTTCCAGGGCGACCATTGTATGTTGAAACCATTGTAAGTTGAGTAATCGGTTCCAAAGCCCCAAAAATGTCATCCAAGATGAGAGAAAATGAAGATTTAAGAAAAATAAGCAGATAATTTAGACGAATAAGGCTACTTTCACACTGGCGGCAGGCCTGATCCGGCAGGTGAAGGGTGCTGCCGGATCAGGCCTGCCTCAGTGACATGTGTGGAGCCGGAACCGCGCTCCGGCCCCACACATGTCACACAGTACATACAAATACATACACATAAACATACACACACATATAGACATACAAACACACATACATACTTACATGCTCCCCGGCAGGTCTTCGGAGCGTCAGGACGGCTCACACAGGTCACGATTCCCCACAGCGCCCTCTGCTGGGCGCCTGGTGGAATCGTCATCTGACGATTCCACCAGGCGCCCAGCAGAGGGCGCTGTGGGGAATCGTGACCTATGTGAGCCGTCCTGACGCTCCGAAGACCTGCCGGGGAGCATGTAAGTATGTATGTGTGTTTGTATGTCTATATGTGTGTGTATGTTTATGTCTGTATGTGTCTATGTGTACCCGGATCCGTAATGGACTCCATTGAAAGTCAATGGAGGGCGGATCCGGTTACCATTATGGTCACACCAGACGGATCCACCCCCATTGACTTGCATTGGGGGTCATTCCGGATCCGTCTTGGTGCGGATGCCTGGACCGGAGAGAAAACTGCAGCATGCTGCGGTTTGTTCTCCGGTCTGAAGACGGGATGGAATGCTTTCCGGAGCATTCCGTTGTCTTCAGTTCAGTTTTGTCCCCATTGACAATGAATGGGGACAAAACTGAAGCGTTTTATTCCGGTATTGAGCCCCTATGACGGAACTCAATACCGGAATTTTAAAACGCTAGTGTGAAAGTAGCCTAACAGTCAGATGCTAACTAGCAACTAATCCCGCTGTTTTACCAGAGAAGTGACCTTGATTGGTTGGATCTGAGTCTGAGACATTGTATGTTGAATCTGGTTTCAACTTACGATGGGTCAGAAAAGACCATTGTATGTTAAAAATATTGTATCCTGAGGCAATTGTATCTTGAGGGATAACTGTGTGTGTGTGTGTATATATATATATATACAGAGAGAGAGAGCAATGTACTGATTTGAGACGTACAAGGTATAATAGTGTGTACAGATATATGTGGTCAGTTATATTATGGTCACTGTGTGAGGTACATGAGGTATTAGTGGTTGTAACTGTCTGCAGTACTATATATATGAGTATATATGAATAAGAATATTCTGTTGTGTATAAAGCTCCTATTCAGACTTTGGTCCATGCACATGACTGTATCCGTTTTGCAGTCTGTGTTGCATCCGCATTTTAGCAGACCCGTTGACTTTAATGGGTCCACAGTCTGCATTTTGCGGATTAGTATAGGACATGTTCTGTCTGTTTTTGCATCTGTATGCCCATTCCGCAAAAAATCTAATTGAAAACAATGGGTCTGCAAATAAAATGCAGATGGCACACCGACTACATCTGTATTATGCGGATACGCGAATTGCGGACCGCAATACGGCTACATTGGTGTGCATTGGGCCTCATTTGTGTACTGTCTGTACATTAGCAAAAAAAAGGGGGTTGGGCAGAAGAAATGGAGTGTGGGAACACATAACTGCAGAATCAGACTACACAGGTTTTGTTTGGAGACACTTAGGGCCCATTCACACAACTGTGTGAATGGGGCCGGATCTGTTCCGCAATTTTGCGGAATAGACGTGGCCCCATTCATTTCTATGGGCAGCATTACATCGCGGAGAGCCGCGGCTCCGTGAAAATATATAGAACATGTCCGTGATAGCGGACAAGAATAGACATTTTGTATGGGGTGCCGGCCATGTGTGTTCCTCTAATTGCGGAACACACACTGGTCGGCATCTGTGTTTTTGCGGATCTGCAACAACACGGCTGTCTGAACGGCCCCTTAAAGTGATCTTCCAGTTCAAGAAAAAAAATTCACATTAACCGAGGAACAGACAAAACACTTAAAGGGGTTATCCAGTAATACAAATACTTCTCCACACTGCCCGGGCCCCTCCTATAGATGATACTTACCTGGTCACCCGCGTCCCTCCGGATCCCTACACGCCCCCTGCTGCATCTACCTGTCGCACCGATCAAAACGGTGATAGGGAAAGCAGCCAATAGCAGGCCGCGAGGGTGACCAGCCTCCCTGGCGTCACTCGCGATGCTAGGGGGGGCTGGTCACTTCCTACTTGTGTAGCCCTGCTTTTGGATTGGCCTCCACTGCTCACATGAGTAGCGCTAGCCAGTCCAAGGGCAGCACGAGGTATCTTGGACTGTCCTGTGCACCAGGTAGTCTGAGAAGTTGAGTGGCCATCTTGGATGACAGAAGAGGAACCTGGGAATTGACGGATCTGGAAATTGATGGATCTTAAACTACAAAGATAAAAAGATGGTCACTTTGTAAAGCCTTTTTCAGACGAGTGAGTGTCACGCTGTGGACTTGCACCCGTCCTGAACTTCCAGCACTGCAGGGTCGCATAGCATTATATTGATTTATGATGCTATGTAACCCTTACAGTTCTGGAAAGTATTGGATCACACTGACATAACACTTACATAGCATTATAAATCAATATAATGCTATGCGACCCCAGCAGTGCTGGAAGTTCAGGATAGGTGCGAGTCTGCAGCGTGACACTCGCTCGTCTGAAAGGGGCCTAAATGTTCTGTTCTTTTGTATGAGTTTTTTTTTTCTTTCTTGAATCGGAGGGTCACTTTAAGTTTGCGTAGAAGCTGTAAACGCAAAACTGTGGATTTTTTTTAAAATTCAGAACTGCTAATTTACTTAAAATAAATGGTCGAAAAGGAAATCACATCCTTTGACGCGAGACACGTTTGTATGGTTCAGGATTTGAGTGGATGCTGAGGGAAGAGGTTTGCAATGCATTATTGTGTTCCCTACCTGCAAAAATATTACTTACTATCCATTTAAATATGTATAAAATGTTTTTTTTTTTTTTTAACGAAGAATATTTTATAGCCTCTTAGTGGAAATCTCTAGCCCTGGCTCCATAATAAACCACGTCGGGTTCCACCTTCCTCTGTTTACGTTCCCCACGTCCTTCTCCATATGCACCGGGCGGTCACTTGTCTCGCCTGCGCCTGTTTTGTCTCATACTTTTCCCCGTACACTGGAGGATTTGTTGTTTCATTTACAACTTGTTCACACCTCCGCCAATAAACGGGTTTACACCTTCAATTCAGAAGCCGCATTTGCCAACTTTTCCTTCTCTTCAGCGGGCGCCAGAGGAATTAATACGACTGGAGTCCGGGGGGCTTAGTGCAGCGCGACACACGGCAAGGTGTCGGGGGCGATGGGAAACCCACCCTACTGTGACATTTTGCAGGGGATACCTTCTGTACAATGAGGGGTCTGTGGTGCCTGTAATTATATGTAGCCTGCGCCCTCCATTGTGCGTTGGCTTCTCTGATTCCATTTTATTCGGACCTTCCCTGTGTGCATACATCAAAGATTAATTTGCGGAAGCTAATGAGCCTTTTAAAAAGCTGACTGTAAACAGTTTCAGCGAGCATATTGTGCAGCGACAGGGGGGCGGGCATGGCACAAAAGCTGCTATTCACTCCGCAGCAAAGCCACTTTACCCATGTTTGTGAAGTGCTATTGCTCGGAGGCAGGATGGCGTCGTCCTCGCTGGGGTTTTTTTTTTCGGCCTGGCCTGCGAGGCAGACGTTGTTGACACGTCCTCTGTGTGCACAAAAGCTTCAAAAGAGGATTCGCTCGCCATGAATAGAAATACTCAGACCTGGTGGGGGACAGATGTGAACTGACCACCGCATGCACCAAAGCTTAAGACATTAGCGAGCAGAACGAGCTTCTTATATCATAAGTCGTATCCTCAGGTTCTCAGGACTGGAGATAGGTGAGATACAGCAGTGATATGGTAATACTAGGAATAGTAAGGTTTCTTTAGAGCAGGCAGGCTCAACCTGCGGCCCTCCAGCTGTTGTAAAACTACAACTCCCACAATGCCCTGCTGTAGGCGGATAGCTGTAGGCTGTTCGGCCATGCTGGGAGTTGTAGTTTTGCAACAGCAGGTTGAGCATGCCTGCTTTAGAGGGATTATGTCAAGATTTAAAGGGGTTTACTACTTTACTACTGACAATGTACACTCTGGATAGGTCATCAGTATCTGATCGGTGGGGGTCTGACACCCGGGATCCTCGCCGATCAGCTGTTCAAGAAGTCAGCAGCACTCGCAGTAGCGGCGCGGCCTTCTCGCAGCTTTCGGTAGGGCATGTGACGTCGCGTTCATCGTTCATGTGGCCTAGGCGCAGCTCAAACCCATAGAGGTGAATAGGGATGAGATATCAAGCACAGCCGCTATAAAATGCCTGGCGTTGTGCTTACAGGAGCGCCACTGCCTTCTGAAACAACTGATCGACGGGGGTCCCGGGGTAAAGTTTGGTGAAAAACTACTCCAGCCAGACTGCTGTAGATTCCGTTAATTCGCTCAAGCATCGTCATATATTAACCAAGTCTTAGAGCTGCGTAGGAGGAATCGAAGACTGGTGTAAAAGCTGGTTTTAGTAAATGACCCCCAATGTGTTTTTTTCCGTCTCACCGTCCAGGTGCCTTGTCTTTGTGATATGGATGGAGATAATCCGGGTAACTGTACTAATTTTCAGGTTTTGAGCAAACATTTTAACTTGTTTAGAAAAAAAATGATGCTTTAAAAAAAAAATTAAAAAATCCGCAGTAACAACGCCACCGTTGGACATCAATAAGTCTGGTACTGCAGTTAAGCTCCATACAAGTGAACTGGGATTTAGACAACAGAAATAATTCTGGATCACCTTATTGATATTTGCTTGATTTATTCAACATTTTTTTGTCATATTTGAGTGTGTGCATGTATTATAATCGTCCAGCTCTGATACGTATCGGATCTTATGATGCGAGTGTCGATCAGGGGGATGATGGGATGGTAATTTCATGCCGTATCAGCTCCTGAACAGTTAAACTCTGGCTCCAGTAAAATGGCGTGCATGTGTTTAGCAGGGGCCACGGTCCCTGCTGTGAGGGCAGCACTGATTAATGATTCCTCCCCATACACTGCAGCTTGTGAGAGTTTCATTTGCCAGGGCCTGTGATTTATGACACCTGTTTGCAATCTCCCGGGGTTTGGAGGAGGGCACTTGTCTCGTCCACTGTCTCTCTCCGCTCCGTGTAATATGTCTGAAGGGAGTAAGCATGATTCACATCCTTAAATTGCCCGAGCAGCTTTGAGTCAGCCTTATCCTCCGGTGGCTCCCTGCGCTCTCCTGCATTGATCCTCCTCCGTGTTCTTCATAAAACCTTCACATTGAGAAGTCGTGCAACTTGCAGCCCTCCTGTATTGTAATGAGAAGATATGCATAGATCTCATTCTCATTTGCTCCTGTATATTTTTAAGCATTTTTTTCCTATACTTCTGCTATATAAGCATTGTATATTTGTTGCAACAAGTGGACTCATCGTGACTTCCCCCTCAGCTCGTGGTGGGCTGGTGCATAACGCCGCAGCCAGTCTGCAGTAAAAAGATAGGCCTCGACCCCATCTCCAGTCAGGCTCTGGATCCTCTACTTAACCTCCAGATCCCCAGTGAGGGCCGGTGGTGATCCGGCCGATTTCCCTCATAAACGCCGGGTTTCCAACGGACAAAAGCCATTGCATGCAGCATTTTCTTGTCTAGCAGACGGATCTCCAAAACCGAGATGTGAACGAGGCCTTAGCAGAATAGGCAGAGCCTTGGATAAGAGAGGAGATTATTTCTGACTGCCTAAAGAGGTATCTCCCAGGCATAGAGAACCATCTCTCTAGCGCCACCTTCTGGAAGTGGCTCCCTATAAGTCAAAGTGCGACTTTTTAACACGCCTTGGGACATGTCAAGGGAAAATAGCCAAGCCTTATATCTATCTGTTTCGGGTTGCTTGCTTTACTTATACCCTGCCTATGCTGCACCCGAGGCATCTCACTCCGCCGGCCAGAATCCTGCTTCGTACTGATGAAGGGCAAGCACCTCGAAACAGCTGTCTATGTATGGATATTTGGCTTGGCCATTTTCCTTGTTCTGTCCCAAGGCTTGTTAAAAAAAAGTCTCATTTTGACTCCTAAGTAGCCACTTCCAAAAGGAGGCGCTAGCGAGATGGGTCTCATTACCTGGGAGATACCTCCTTGAATATTATTTTCCCATGGAGCATTGCCAATAAGTCTCCATAGTCAGCTAATGTCTTTTAAGGAGAGCCAGTACCAGACTCCCATCAGAAAATACAGGTGCACTGCAGCTAGGTTTCCTAGCTGTTGCTTAATGGTCTTTGCCATAGACAGCAGCAGTGGACAGGAAGAGAGACGGCGCGTGCACACTGGCGTTAAATCCAGTGTGAAATGGCTGGAGCACCGCCGTGCCTCATTGACTTCAATAGGACCCAGCGGGATTCCTGCCACATGCTTGCACCAAGCACAGCGCCGTACACTGTATAGTGGCTGTGTTTGGTATTGCGCTCAGCCCCATTCACTTGAATAGGACCGAGCTGCTCCTAGGTCACGTGACCGATGAACGTGACGTCACTGGTCTAGGAAAAGCAGAGAGAAGGCTGATCGGCGATGGTCCTCGGTGTCGGACCCCCACCGATCAGTATAAAAATCTTAGAAAACGCCTTTATAAAAAAAAAAAAAAAATTACGTGGGGAGTCCATACTCTAGTATGAAAGTGCCCCGGATCCAGGTCCATCCCGCTGTTCATGCGCCTCTTCAGTATCTGTGTATTTTCCTCGTCCCAGGCTTCCAGTATAATTTTGATAAACTGTTTAATTGTGTAATGGCGTCCGTCCTGCAGCGCTGCCTACAATAACGTTATTTGGCCGGCATATTTGTGCATGATATTTGTCTGGAAGATATTGAGCTAAATCCTATTAAGTGGCCGACCGCTGGCAGGCTTTATGTCCCCGGTTCAGGCGACACTCATGGAGATTGCTGCACATCCTATTAGCGGCCGCTTCCTACGGTGTTGTTTGGGATGAGCTCATTATTGCTCTGAGTCATCCTCTCTATATACCGGTGAAGGATGGGAGTGATTGTTATTTAATTGTTGAATGGGTTGGATTGTATCCTCAGCCTTAATTTGGCCCATCCGATTAATCGCAGGGGACACATCTGCAGCAGCGTCTTCTGCTTTCCATCCCCGCTCCGTTTTGCGGATGCCGTGGTTTTTCCTGCCCTTCCTCAGGCCCTGTGTGTTTTTCTTAATTTAAGGACCTTCTGATTGCCGCACCTCGGAGCCGGCCGATATTAAACGAGTGGTTTTAATTAAAGATCTTGCTTGTTGGAGAGCCAATTTATTAAGGTTCTCTGACCTCTCGGCTCGCTACAAGTGAACGCAGACCTTGATGTTTGTGCAACTCCTTCCTTTGAAATGTTTCACCCACACAGTGACGAGCGAGATCTTGGCAAGTTCTCCCAGTGACTCAAAGCTTCAGCCTCAAAGGGAAGGGTCTGTATGTATCATCCCTGATCCTCGCTGTGCTTCCCAGTAGACTTGACCGTGTCTGGTAGGAAAAGCAGGATGTTATATCAGATAAGAAAACATAAGACGTGCTGTAACTGGAGAAATGAATGGTCACCGCCAGTACGTCACTGAATCATCCTCCTCTGTAATATAACCACCAGGCCTGGGCACCCTGTGGTTCTACTCAACCGAAAGTAGGTCATGGGGCGATGTGGGTCTTGTGGCAGTAATACGGATATTAAAGGGTTTTACTGCAACTTAAAGGAATTGCCTCACTTCTGCAAGTGGCATTTATCATGTAGAGAAAGTTAATACCGGGCACTTACTAATGTATTGTGATTCTCCATATTGACTCCTTTGCTGGCTGGATTCATTTTTCCATCACATTATACACGGCTCGTTTCCAGGGGTTCCGACCGCCCTGCAATCCATCAGCAGTGATCATGTTTACAACACTATAGAAAAAAAAACGATGACCTTTCTGGTGGCCGAGAGTGCACTTTTTCCTGTAATGTGCAAGCACGACCACCGCTGATGGATTGCAGGGTGGTCATAACCCCTGGAAACGAGCAGTGTATAATGTGATGGAAAAATCAATTAAAGGGGTATTCCCATCACAGACAATGAGGGCATATCCTAGCGATATGCCCCATTGTCTATGATGGGCCAACCCCTTTAAGCCAGCAAAGGAAGCAATATGGACAATCACAATGCAATAGTAAGTGCATTGTATTCACTTTCTCTACATGAGGGCTCATGCACACAACCGCAAAACACGGATCCGCAAAAAAACTGGTGACATCTGTGTTGCATCTGTTTTCATTTTTGCATATCCATTGTAACAATGCTTGTCCTTGTCCACAAAAACGGACAAATATAGGACATGTTCTATTTTTTTCTGCGTAAGGGACATACGGACATGGAATGTACATTGAATCATTTCCGTTTTTTTCCAAGCCTCATTGAAGTGAATGGTTCTGCATACAGACCTGTACAAAAAAACGGAACGGAAACGGGAATAAAAATCTGTTTGTTTGCATCAGCTCTAAATGCCATTTTCTGAAGTGAGACAACCCTTTTAAGGGAGTTGTACAATTCGGAGTTAATAATGGAGGAGTCCTCAGTTCAGGATCCTCTTCTTTAGGCCTGGGAGTGGAAAGCGGTTACAAAGAGAGTCTTTCATTCTGGGTGACCTGTCCTGTCCTGCATTATACAGACAACCCAGTGATTTAATTGTAAGCTGTGTAATGCCTTATTTCCCCTGTGGGGGCGCTGCAGGGAATTTGAACACTCATTGCCAGGTTTCCTTACAGATTACAGCTGATTGATGGACACTTTGGGATCAGTTTATTGTCAAGGTAGCCTTTTAACAAGTAGGGGTTGTATAAAGCAGAGAAGCCTTTTAAATATTAAAGAAGAACTCCCGCTAAAAGTTTTATTCAGTGACCTGTTAGAAAGGTACATGATATAATCTGTGGTGAATGTCATCTTATCAGAGACTGTATTTGTGAGTTATAACCTCTCTTCTAATTGTAACTGGGTCATGTGACCAACTCCCTGACCTCCAACTGACCCAGGACAGGAAGCCAGTTACTTCTCTATTCATTCCTATGAGTCTGAGAGTGAGGCTCCCATAGGAATACATAGAGAAATAGACTTCCTGTCCACACATAAGTCTGTGTTATCTGGTGAGTCTGATTCCTGGTCACATGACACAGATGAGAAACATCAGGGAGATATAACTCACAAATACAGACACTGGTAAGAAAATGACATTCACTACAGGTTACATCATGTACATTTCTGGCAGGACATGGAATAAATTTTTTTGCGGGAGTTCTTCTTTAAGGGCCTTTCTAACCAAGAATTATGTTTGCACCGTATAGCAGCACAAGGAGAACCTAATGCTCAGGCAGACTGCTGGGGAAAGAAAGCAGAACCGTTAAAAGGGGGATTCCAGTAGCAAGAAATTATCCCATACCCATTGGATAAGGGATCACTAACATTGGTAGAGGTCCATCCGCTGGAGCCTCCACTGATCACGAAATTTGGGGTGTTTGTGCCCCCCTTTATGAATGGTGCTGCGATCAAGCATACTCTTTCGGCTCCATTCATCTCTTTGGGACTGCCGGAGATAGCAGTATAGCACTATCTCCGCTCCGGAACATCCATACAGTTTGAATGGATCGGCAGTGCACATGCTTGATCGCTGCTCCTTTTAAAATCCGTAGTGATCGGTTTCTTGTTTTTTTCAATGAGTAGGTGAGATGTGCGGAAAATCTACATCAAATCCGTGCCAAAAACCGCAATGAAAATGCACCAAAATGAGATAAATAGTGCAGATTTACGTGTGTTTTATGTGCAGTTTCGGTGCAAATTACTTCCGAATATTCCTCACGTAAATCTGCACCGTGTACAGCCGCCCTCAGGCTGTCTTCAGACTTGGCAGATTTGCTCTGGATTTGCAATACGATACAGGTGGATGAGGTTTTCATAGAAAAATGCCTCTGTAAATACACCCTCGGACAAATCCGCTGCTTTTTTGCGAGGAGCATTTTGTGTACTTTTGAGTGAATTTGCCATATTGTTGTCATTTCTTCTGCAGGAATTACCTGTCATTTCGCCGCAGTGACTCATTCTCGCTGTTATTGCCTCCCAGAATGAAAATACATTACGCCCTGTGAGGTAAAATGGCCGTACTCTTTCCTTGAAGAATAGATCTAGGCCGTACGTGAGAAGAGCTTGTGTTCTCTGCGCGTTTTGTGCCACAGAACCATAGGGACCCCGCAGTACATAAATACCATGGCGTTTTCCCGGGCCCAGCGTATGCAAATTCTCTTTTAAATATGTGAATTTTAATGCGTACGCCCGTGTAGTAAAAGAAATAAAATAACAATATGCATGGGAAGAAGACAATTGCCAGGCAGCGTGCCCGTTTCTGAATCATTATTTAGGGGAGAACACAGGATACAGAACAGCGGTTCATCACGTCTGCCGGCAAGAGGATCGGCCTGCAGAAGGGCAGCATGGACGGCTTAACCCTTTCAGGGTCAGTTCATTAATAGTGAATTGCACTTCTAGTCTTCCTGGGTGTGCAGTGTCAGAAGATGAGGTACGTGGGAGTCCGTGCTCGGGGAGTACAGAGTGATTCATAGGCTGGGGCTAGATGTGTCACACGACAGCGAGCCCCAGAAGAAAAGTCATGCAACCAAACAGTTGTGCGTCTTGACTTCAACTTGTTGTGACGCAACCGTTTTAGGACTATAATTTGGCTTTAAAAACACAGGCACGTTGCAGAAAATTTGCAGGCAAGTCCCATATTGCACGTGACTTGCATTGTAGTCTATGATGGCAAAGTCGCATGTTACTTCTTAAGTCGCCGTGCAGCCCCCAGCCTTTGGCCCCTTTCAGACGTCCATGATGACATTGTTGACAACATGGTCAGAGGTTCGTCCGTGAAGATGTCCGTGAAGGATCTGTGGTTGGTCCGTGTGTCCGTTTCCATGTACTCTGCTAGGCTGACCATTTCCAGATGCTCTCCTACCAATGGTCTGCATCACGAACAAATGGTCAGTGAAAAACCACTGATGTGTGAAAAAAGCCCCATGCACACGGTCAGATCCGTTTTGCGGTCCACAAATTGTGGCTCCTCAAAATACAGATGCGGTCAGTGTGTTGTCCTCTTTTTTTTTTTTTGTGGTTTTTTTTTTGTGGACCCATTGACTTCAATGCGTCCGTGGTCCTCATATTGCACACCAGAATCTTACATGCGTGTGCTGCCATGTCTGGTCCATATGGCTGAGCTACTGTACTAAACACAACCATTTGGATAAGAGAGCATCGGTGGTGTCCGTCCCCAAAAACTATTCAGTGAGTGTGAATAAAGCGTAAGGCCTCAGGCACAAGTTTTACCACTCCATACAATCTCTGAGCCAAAATATGGCACCCATAGAAATCTGTTGGGGGTCTACAATACCTTATCATGCCTACAGCTTCAGTGATTTGTTCCATCAGATGTCATGTTATGAAGATATTCTCCCCCCAAGAACTTTACTTCTAGGATAATATCCATGTAAAACCAAAACATATGGTGGTGCATGACTTGCCTATAGCCTCATGGTATGGACAGATAAGAACTCCATGGCTTTGTAGGGGTAAAAACATCAATTACTGCCATAAATAGCCCAAACCTGGTACCCGAAGGTGCTCACCTGGAGTTGTGTGAGACGCAACAACTAGTGTGTGCTTTGGTAGTCCTTTGGGGCCTATTCATAACAGAGGCAGCTCCCATCTGAAGATGACCTCCCAAACGAAAGATAAATAGCAATAAAACAAAAAGGTCCAGCAGGAAGGACTTCCTAAAAAATTATGGTACTTTGAAAGTATTTTATTTTTTTATTAAACAAAGAAAAAATTACGGGACAGTTTCCATATGCCCGGTTTTGAACTGATAATAGGTTTTTAACCCCGAAACGCGTTGGATTTTTTTCTCTTTTATTTAATAAAGAGATGCTTTTAAAGTGCCACAGGATTCTGTGGAGTCCTTCCTGGAGGCCCGCCACTGCTGGATCTTTGATTCAGATTTGTCTTCTGTTTGGGAGGACATCTTCAGGCGGCTGGTTCTTTGGAGACTCATTGGTTATGAATTATGGCCATGGAGGTCCCCCCAAAAAAGTGCACTAGATGTTCTGTCTCACACAAGAATCCTAAGTGAACAACTTCAGGTATAGGGTTTGGACACCTTCAGGTACCTGTAAGATAGTTGACCTTGATGACCACCAGGCCAGGGCCATATCCTCTGGTACAGACCTCACTGCATATTATAAACCGTCCGGTTTTTGATACCCCTAATCTAAATCTGACTATAGGGCAGTTTCTATTTGTATCAGGGACAGATGGAAAAAGCGTTGTGGATCCGCAGTGAGCGGGAACACATGCAGATCAAATGATGTTGAGAAAAAGAGTCTTAGATTCTGACCAAAATATTCTCTCTTATTCCTTATAAAGACCGTAAATCCATCGGAATCCGGTCTTCTGTTTATTTTTACTGTCTTTTGGGAAATTTCTACTGGAAAATAATAAAATTGTTCTCGTTCCCCCCCCCCCTTTCCCCCTTTTAGTTCAGCAGACTACAAGAACCCTTTGTGTCTACAATGTGTTTCCTTGACTTCCCTCTCAGATATGTTACTTGATCTCAGCGACCTTCTTCAGGTATGGTATAATCTTCCAGCAGTCTGCTTTGTGTTAACTAGCTTTATCGCTGCCAGCTGGGTGTTGTGGTGAATAATGCTTTTTATTGTGTGCACGCTCGGAGATATCAAGGACACCGCACCTGCAGTGTTTTGACTCCTTGTGCTTGCCTGCGCTCGGATGAACACCTTGTAGATGCCAAGGCCTGTGGCAAGAGCTCTTTGGGATGGCGGCCAGTTCAAGTTGATGATGTGAAGGGATCCAGCTGCATTGACTTGTGCTGGGAGTTCCTTTGAAGTTTTTAACTCTTTAAAGATGTTTAAGTGATCATTAGACCGGTCTATAGAGAGCGTGTGCACTTAGAAAACTCCATTATGTCTCAAAGATGTTTATACGTTGGGCGGGGTGGTCAAAAAGTGAGTGCACCCTACCCACCTGAACGGCTGATCTGGTGGACACCATGCTCCTTCTGAAATTTCTCCAAAGAGAGCTGTTAGCAGTGCGATTGAAATCAGTAGTGCTCGAGTATTAAGGTACTTGGGACTATTTCAGTTGAAAAATAGTTGGAAGTCCCTTTTTTAACCAGGCGTGCGACAATTTTTACCCGTATAGACTGTTTCATGCTGTGTTCAGTAGTTGTGAGGGATCGGGGCATGTCATGGGCCAGGACTCTAGCCATGGCAAATTTACTAACTAACTAAATTTTTACAAAAAAGCTACGCCCGTAAGGGGCTGGAGTAGTTTTCTTGCCTGGCACAAGGACTGCCATGGATGCGCCTATTTTATTATGAGGAGCACACCTCCTTATAACAGCGCAAGGAGGCAATGCAAGACCGTCTTAGTAATTGTGTCCCGGTGAGTTGAAATCAATGGCTATAATACTGTCGCCGTTTAAAACATGTTCCGTAGTTGTCAGCCGACAGCTGTTTCTCCCGAGTCCTCCATACACGTACACACTTGGCCGAGTATGTGTGTATTTTCGGTGGATAAAGAAGAAGAAGCCACTGTCATACAGTTCTGGTGGTGGCTTATCTCCTAAGGGAATGAAAGGATTGGGCTCATCTGATGGGGTTGTAGACCATCAATATTTTTATGTTTGTGGGGTCAGGGGTGTAACCACCATAGCGGCAGACCATGTGACTGCTATGGGGCCCAGGACAAGAGGGGGCCCAGTCTTAGTTGGGATCATCTCCTCTTCTACTGGAGGTGAACACTTGGTCAGGACTCTACCCTCTAAAGGAACAACTTTTAGCAAATGAGGCAGTGGAAAAATGGCCCAAGGGTCATTGAAAGGGGTTTAGGCAGAAACCCTTCTGTCCTGTGTGGGGGGCCTGGTGTGATCCTTGCTATGGGGCCCTTACTTCTCTAGGTACGCCACTATATGGGGCCTTTACTGATCATTGAGAGCTCCACTTATCAGTATCTTCCGAGAACAAGATGCATGTGCCCTTTAAAGTTCTTTGGTATACATGGTGGTTCAGTGACGAGCACTGTTTACTTACACGTCCATGCACATCCGTATATCCGTCCTGCAAAAAAATTGAACTATGTCTGTTTTGCGAACAAGAATAGGCATTCTGACGATGAGGCCGGCGGAAATGAGAGGATGCACACGGCCCTTAGACCACAAAATACATAGTGGTGTGCGTAAGGCCTGATTTGTGGTTTATTGCTGTGACTACTGCAAGAGGCAACGCCACATGACCAGTGTGATTTATACCCTTAGCTTCCTGGATTCGATTGTAAACACGTTCTTCCCTTGTTTGGGTGGGATATACCCCGGGTTGCCCCCACACCCCATAAAAAAATCAAATTAGTGATATGAACCTATGGGTATGCACTCTTTTGCAGCCCGGTGAATACACCCTCAGTGGTTTCCCCATGCACTGATCATGCAGCGGGGAACCCCACAGCTTTTAAGCCCAGGCGATACTATTTTAGCTTATTAAAAACGGATTGGTTATTCCGTGTTCGTTGTTAATGGGGGAACGGTTTTGGTTTTGAAGATTTCCGTACAGCCATTGATAATGAACACTGAATAACAGACTCGTTTCTAATAGCTGCCCGGTACCCCGAAGGAGATTGGAAATGTGGGTTACACAGATGCATTGACAATTGAAGGCACACAAGGCCTGGTTACTGATGTATCTTCTCACGAAAGATTAGTTAGTGTGTACCAAAAAACTTTCAGAAGATGTGTTTTATATAGACACATAAATATGGCAAAGGCTACAAAAGTGATGCTGTAGACCTGGATGAGCACAAATCCACAGTTACAGGAATTGAACCCGCTCATACTGTGGTCAGTTGCAACCGTGGCATCCGATGGGTGAAAATCCTGGAGCGCTGCACTCTCAAGGCTGAACGGCTACCCCGCACCAAGATTAAGAGATTGGTTCTGTTGCTAGGACAGCCCCAGGCCTTCGGAAGGCCCCAAGGCTACCACAGTAACTCTCCCCTAGGTGGCAAGATGAGCAGCTAAATTGATCTTTCCCTCTCAAAATAAAATAATAAAAGCTATTTACTACACTATATATACCCCTAAAATGGTTCCTAAAAAACTACAACTAATCCTGCAAAATAAAATAGTTTAGAAGAAAAAAGTTATGACTGCAGAAGCACAAAAGGGGGAAAATGCAACTGGTCCTTAAAGGGGTTATCCAATCCCTATAATAACCCCCCAGAATGCCGGGGCTTCTCCCCTAGAGTATACTTACCTACTCGCCAGCACCCGCGTCCCTCTGGATGCCTGCACGGCCACCGCCACATCTCCCCACGACGGTGACCAGCCTCCCTCACTGCTGTGCCCCAACAAAATTTAAGTAACTATTTTTCATAAAAATCTACAATAAAAAGTGACATTTTTGGTGGGAGCATTTGTACAAATTTTAATGTGACTGTTAGGTTAAACAATAGTTCATTTTCTGATGGCACATTCACTTAAATGTCCTAGGGAAAAAAAGTGAAAAAACCTTTGTTTTTTTAAATATAAAAATTAAAATCACTCCATTTCCCCATAATAAAAATAAACAATAGAAAAGACATCATTACGATTGCCGCTTTCCAAATGCCCGTACTCACCTTTTTTTTTTTTTTTGTCGCTTTAGCTCCCCAAAATTTTTTAATAAAAAGTGATGCAAACCCAAAATCAATAAAAACTACAGATCGCCACACACAGCTCCATAGACGGAAATATAGAAAATTTATGGGGTCAGAATATGACAATGAAAAGAAATTCATTTTTTCCTAAGTTTTTATTTATTTTTTAAGTAGTAAAATGGAAAAAAAAACTATATAAATATGGTATCGATGTAGAATGATCGCTGCTGACCTGACGCCTTTAAAAGAAAACCCATAAAACTGTGGTGGAAATGTGTGTTTTTTTTTTCCCCCCCAGTCCAACCCCATATGGAATTTTTTCCAGCTTCCCTCTACATCGTATGCAATATCAAATGGTACTAGAAAGTGCAAAAAGAAAGCCCTCATACGGCTATGTGGACGGAAAAAAATAAAAATATTATGGCTCCAGGAAGGCGGAGAGGTTAAAAAAAAAAATATGGAAATTCGCTGCGTCAAGAAGGGGTTATTGGCTGATAACAGGAACTATTTTTATTCAGATTTGGATACGACAGTCTTTAGGTGTAGTGTCCCTTTAAGAATGTTATGGCGTCTTGCCGTGTGTATGGAAGAGGGTGAACTGAGTTGAGATGAACAGGTAAGTGTCCTGATAAAGAGTCTGAGCGGCGGCTGCCCCTCCATTATGCAGGGACACGCCCGGCTGTCAGGTTTGTGGACCCGTCTGGCGGGCAGACTGTCGGTGTGTCTCATTCTTTGCACCGTCATTGTTACCTACACAAAACCGCACAACGTTGTCATCTTATTGTTCCTCGCATACAGAGACATTTTCAGTGATATCACCGGGAAACTGAATAGAACGTAATTCTTACTAATTGTATGTGTCAGAGCGCCGGGTTTGTGCCATTAGTTGCTTTATTAGACAAGGTGCGGTCTATGGGTGAGTAACGCTGGTTGTCGGATAGTTTATCCCTGGCATCAGTCAGCCTCCTCCAGCTGTTGTGCAACTGCAACTCCCAACATGTTCCATTGACTTCTGTCATAGTTCCGAGAACATTCAAGCAAGTGAGCATGCTGGGAGTTGTAGTTTTGCAGCAGCTGGTGAGCCTCAGGTTGACCACCCCTGGTCTAGTACAAGGGTGCACAACCTGGCGCCACATGCGGCCTGCAGTGCCATCCTGTTTGGCCCCCATTCTTGTTCTTGCCTGTGTCTGGTGGCTTTTGAAATGGACAGTCATTGACAAAAAAAAAAAACAAAACACATCCAGATGTCGGATTGCTGCAGAACTCAGCATGCAGTTATTTCTCAGGCAGGTATGTAAATGATAAAAGTGCTTCCCCCTGCTGCCAATAAAAATGCTCTCAGAGGTTACTTTTGGGTAGTGTACCTCTTGGTGAGAAGACATTTTGCCCAGTTGACAGATTTTAAGAGGGGGCGCATCATTGGACCGAGAGCAGCAGGTAGGTCATTTTGATGATTTGCCCACCATCTGACCTAGTTGTTAAGAGGTGTTGAGAGGCTTGTTTACGTGAGGGAACGCACACGCGACGAACAGGACGGACGCCCCAGACCGCCAGTACAGAAGATCATTTGATCCGCTGACCAGCACAAGTAGCTCCTACTGCGGATCCATCCGCCAGTCTTGATCTCCTTGCGCTGGCGTGAGATGTGCCAGACTTCAGCTATAACTTCCGTCAATTTCTGGCGAAAGTTATGGTAAATGCGGTGAGCAGCACGAAGCCACAACCCCTTTCGCTAAGCCAAGCCCCCTTTTTCTTGGCACTTTAGAAAAAGGGGGCTTGGCTTAGCGAAAGGGGGTGTGGCTTCATGCCGCTCGCCGAAAAGCTCAAGAAGCTGAGCCGAGAAGCTCAAGAAGTCGCAAATTATGGTGCACACATGCTGTGCGCCATTATATATTTATATATAGACTTTACAGTTGTGACGTAATGGCATTGATAAATGTCCGTCATAATCTACAATGGAAAGAGCCGCATACCTGCATGGTTGCTTCCTATCTGAAGTACTAATGGGTGGGAAGGGAGACTCCCATTTCCCAAAAAGTGAAAGTCTTGGAAGTGGCACCCACTATATATTTTTGATATGACCTTAATGTCCCAAACGGTAAAATCCCTCTAAGTTTGTTCTTTGGGATTGGATTGATCTGGAAATGTGGCCTCCATAGTCTCCTGTGGAGGAATGACTGGGCATGTCCTGCAGTGGCCTATTTTCCTGTGTCTATAGAGAACACATGCACACTCGGCCGAGCATGCATGTGTATGTAGAGGTGGATGGAATAGCTGTTGGCTGTCTATCTAAGGTGCATGGCCACCTGTATGACACAGTGATATATGGGCGTGATATGTGCACCAGGATTAGGAGGAGAAAAGCGGTTTCTTTCTGTGTCTGTTCCATTTTTTTTTTCACGGACCATATGCAGAACCATTCATTTCAATGAGTCCGCAAAAAAAACGGAAGTTACTCCACGTGCATTCCATTTCCGTATGTCCGTATCTCCTTTCCGCAAAAAAATAGAACACGTCCTATTATTGTCTGCTTTACGGACATGGATAGGACTGTTCTATTAGGGGCCGGCTGTTCCGTTCCTCACAATACGGAATGCACACCGACGTCTTCCATGTTTTCTGTGAACCGCAAAATACATACGGTCGTGTGCATGAGGTCTTAGAAGCAGAAAAATAGATTCAGGACGCCCTTAGCAGATGAGGACCACATTTATATTCCCCTATGACCACGAGCACGTCCGTAGTTTGCCGGATAGTTCACGCCGCCTCCAAAAAAGGGGTGAGAGAACGGGCACCGCATCGTCTCCTCCTGCCATTTTCATCTGTGAGTAAAAATAATTGCTGTTGCATGCCCGCCCGGCCTGGACGGCCATTGCAGGCATATTACAGAGCAGCTGGTGCACTTTATTTCAGTCCCCCCAGCTGTCCCGGTAAATGGGATCCCTCCCAGTGCTATTTATTGCTCCGTGGCTTTTTTCCTGACAAGTGAAAAGGAACTGCAGGAATGGCAAACGCTTGATGAATTTTTACCTTGAAAATAATTAACATTCTGTAGAACCCAACAAGGCATCTTTTTTTGTACTAATAACGTTCTATCTGTTACCCCAGGGCCGTACATCCCCCTCTCTGCTCACCCCTTATACGAGGACATTCTGCTAACTTTGTCAAATCCGTAATATTTAAAAGTTAACGTAATTGCGTAATTTTTGGAAGAGGCGTCCAGGCAGAAAAGCCATTTAACTTTATATTAAAACAGCTGCAGGAACATGCATTTATAGTAGGATTAATATAGACATTATGTGTGACCCTGGGCGGCCCTGGTGAATGCAGAAAGTGCCCATACCCAAAATTAGGGTCCTTGCCGTTCCATGGGGTGGTCTGCACAAGGGGCTGCACCTTATCCGCAGCTGCAAGGTCAGGACCAAAGCACCCTTTGTAATTGAGGGGTTGGAGAGGTGTGAACGGGACAATTTTGTCGAACTTCAGGGGTCTGGAAGGAAGGGGGTTGGGGGCACATTCTGCAATAAAGATGGCGTCCCACAGGCCATGGAGCCTGTACAGGAAATAACTCTCTACACAGACACAGTCCATGTAGAATTAAAGGGATTTTCCATTTCTTTATAGTTGATGGCTCAGACTCAGTGTCTGATTGGCAGGGTCCGACTCCCAACATCCTTGCTTCAGAGTAGCTCTAGCACGAGAACTAAACACACCCTTTGAAGTGAATGGGTGGACGTTACAAGCTCCATCCACTGCATAATGGACGACACTGTGTAGTTTCAGAGATGCAAGGTGTCAGACCCCCACCAGTCAGGTATTGATGGGTTAGCCTGGGGATAGGCCATCAAGAGTAAAGCACTGAAGCTTCGACACTTTGCACAAACCACATTTTCTGGGCTTTCTGTTTCCCTTCCTACAACCTTTGAACGTATCTGTAGAGCGGGGGTGGATACCAAAGGCCTCATTTCTGGGATATACTCCATATTAGTTACCCCTAACCCGGATAGGCTGACTAGACACTCGTATATGACGCAGTGGGAGGATTATTTGGGCAGAGTGCTTCCAGACACCACCTGGAGGCTCATATGGAGAAGAGCGGCTAAATCTTCTATGTCTGTTCTTGCACAGGAGAATTACTATAAGATCCTGATGCATTGGTATCATACCCCCGCTCTCCTGCATAGGATATATCCATTGGTGTCCGATAGATGTTGGCGGTGCCACTCTCGGACTGGGTCTCTATATCACATTTTCTGGGAGTGTCCTAGCATACAACCGTTCTGGAATACAGTTAATACTCTGCTTAAGGATATCTTCAACTGTGTCTTCCCCATGGACCCTATTATATTTCTATTAAACATCTTCCCCAACACACTCAGAGCTCACACTCGTAAGCTAATATCCCAGATTCTAACAGCTGCTCGGTGCCTGATTCCGAGGTTCTGGAAGCAAACTAGTTCACCGGTTTTCTCGGACCTATACGCTAGGGTGGTGGAGATCCGCACCATGGAATACTCTACGGCACTCTACCTAGATAAGGCTGAACAGTTTTACGCTGTATGGGACGTATGGGATGACTATTGGCTAGCGCACCGGACGGGTGCTATCTGACCCCCATGCTGCTTATTGCTCCCCCCCCATTCCCCTCACTGTCTGTGTCCATTTGTTGGGTGTTCTATTTCCATATACTTGTTTGTTATGTGGTGATAGGCCTCCTGTGTCTCTGTCCTCTGTCTCTTTTTTGTGGTACTTGTTTTATTATATACCAAAAAATAATTCCACACCATTAACAAGGTTTTCCTATTGCTTGGTGAGGTTTATTATGTTACGAACATGATGACTGTGTTACACTACTCTGTATTGATCTGAATATGTATCATTCATAGACCTGTGAATTTTCTTCTGTGAATTATCTTCTGCACTGTTGTGGAACTTCAATAAATATACAATTATAAAAAAAAAAAGAGTAAAGCACTGGACGGCCCATTTCAGCTACCTGAACATTAAAGGGGTATTCCAGTATTTTACTACTGATGACCTATCCTCAGGACAGGTCATCAGTATCTGATCGGTGGAGGTCCGACACCCGGGACCAGGAGCGCCGCTGCCTTCTCCCCGCTCACCAAGCACAGCGCTGTACATTGTACAGTATAGCGGCTGTGGGGCTGAGCTGCTCCTAGGCCACGTGAGCTAGGCCTAGGAAAAGCTAAGAGAAGACCGATGTCGCCAGGTGTCGGAACCCCACCGATCCGATACTGATGACCTATCTAGAGTACAGGTCATCAATTAAAAAAAAATTGGTATAATTTTTCTAAAGTTCACCCTGTCCAATCTCTTTTCCCTTAGCTTAATCATTAGATGTGTATTGGGGCCTTTAGAGCTGAAATCTCTCTGCTCAACGTCTGCACAGTGCCTGGGAAGTGTACTCTTGACATCGGGCACTGTACAGTAATCTGATGTAGTGGAAATCGGCTCTATAGGCGCTCAGCTGTTGGGGGTGTCTGTCAACATGCTTGTTGACTGTTTTCAATGACATTCAGCAGAATAGTGAGTGCTGCTCTGGAGTAAAATGGTTGTAACTTGGGGTGAGTATGAAATCCATATAAAATGTTTACTCAATATAAAATACTCAAGTTTTCATCTACATTACTTATAAAATGTAAACTAGTGCTCAAAGACTGTAACGAGGTCACATAATCAGAGAGAGATTATGAGAAGAAACGAGGCCGATTCAGCAGTTATGTAATAGGAAGAAAAAAGATCTGCCAAACCGGTTACTGGCACAAGTTACTGTGTAATCTGTCTCCATGAATCTTTGTAGCTTAAAGGGGTTGTCCAGGTTTTTATTTTTCTTAAAATGTGCACCCCCAGCCTGGAATACTTGTGCAGAAATCCATGCCCCCATGCTCTCTGCCTCGGCGCCCTTCACTGGTCTTCCAGTTCTCGACTCTCAACTTCCACACGGACGGGGTCACGTGCGCTACTGCAACCAGTGACTGTCCTGCGGCGGTGATGTGTCCCTATGGCTATCTTCACCCTAGCGATAACACTAGATCTGACTATAATGAGACTAGCGTTAACATGACTCTAAGGCCCCTTTCACACGAGCGAGTTTTCCGCGTGGGTGCAATGCGCCACATGAACGCCTAGCACCCGCACTGAATCCTGACCCATTCATTTCAATGGGTCTATGTACAGCATCAGTTCTGCATTGTGTGAAAAACGTAGCATGTTCTATATTCTGCGTTTTTTTTTTTAACCCAGCCCTGGTCCCATAGAAGTGAATGGGGCTTCAGTGGAAAACCCGGAAACAAGTGTGGGTGCAATGCGTTTTTCACTGACTGTTGCTAAGAGATGATGTTTGTAAACCTTCCGTTTTTTTATCACGCGCGTGAAAAACGCATTAAAAAGCATTGCACACGCGCGGAAAAAACTGAACAACTGAACGCAATCGCAGACAAAACTGACTGAACTTGCTTGCAAAATGGTGCGAGTTTCACTGAACGCATCTGGACCTAATCCGTCACGCTCGTGTGAAAGGGGCCTTACGTGGATCCTCTGCTTCATCTCAAACCTGAATTAAAAAACGCAGATGTGAAAGTAGCCTAAACCGTATGGTACTTGGGAATTTTTTATTTGTTTATTAATATTATTAATTACGCTACATAGTGTCACCAGATTGTCACCAGAAACCCGGAAACGTGGAAATACAAAGCCGCCGGTCTGAATGTACATGAATCGGCAGACTTGCCTTTGATTGTAGGTTATACGGCTTTTTTCCCAGTTATTCCGGAAGGTGTAATGATGTCTTCTGTTCTTCTGACAGGTGAACGTGTACGTCCTGGGGAAAACCTTTCTTCTGCTGGCCAGAGAGCTCTGCATTAACGCTCCCGCTATAGGTAACTTTACCGCTCGCTTTATGTCCTTCACTGTGAACGTCTCTTGTAAATGAGGCAGTCACTCACCGAAAAAACATTTCTATTCGTGAACAACCTGTGGCTATGTGGAAAATGCTGCGCTATGCTTCCCAGCACGCCTTGATGACGACTTTAGTACACAAGGCCGTTTCCAGCAAATGCATTGATTTTGTAGGCAAAAAGACGACTAGTGGCGAGGCTTGTGTGATATAAGAGCAGCCAGCTGAAATATTTACGACATAAGGTAGTCATGGAAAAGATAAAAATACGTCCCTGGTATTTCTGACGGCTGCAGAGGAGTGTCCTCCATACAAACCTGCAGACCATTGGGGTATGTTCACACACGGCAGATTTTTTGCGATTGAAAATTCTGTTGCATGCTTCTGAATAGCCTTGTGCATGCATTTCTACAAATTTCTGCGACAAATGTGTTGCATGCACCTTGACTCTTAGATGACCATGCCAGTCACATGTGAATTTAGTCATGGACATGCACAGAGCAGAAGTCATCTGAACGCACCAACTTTGGCAGCATCGACTGAGAGTATTGGGGGAATAGCAGTTTTTAGGGGAAAGAAGAAGGATCAGGCATGCTGAATTTCAACGTGCCCAATCCTGTGTTCACAGGGCAGTGTGTGCCACAAGTGTTCAGCAGAAGCTTCTTCATTGTTCCCCCCATTAAAACAGACATGAACGTATGCTTTTGGCGGAGTTGCCATCCCAACAAGCAGGGCCACCATGCAGTCAGGGGCCCGGCCCAGTCATTTCAGGTCTCTGACATCTGCAGCCTCAGTGCAGTGAATATGAATGAAACCATGTGGCCCTTGCGATCGATATAGAGGGAAGGGGCCCTTTCCCAGGACAAAGGGGGAGATTTATCAAAACGGTGTAGTGGAAAACTGACTTAGTTGCCCATAGCAACCAATCGGATCCCACCTTTTGTTTTCCAAAGGAAAATGCTCTGAAAAATAAAAGGTGGAATCTAATTGGTTGCTATGGGCAACTAAGTCAGTTTCCCGTTAAACTGTTTTGATAACTCTCCCCCTATATACATTTTTACTAAAGAAATAACTTTACAGGCTTCTATGGGAATTTGAACCCCAGACCTTCTGTCAGTTTTTAGTTTAAGATTGCATGTTACTCGTTTTTGGCTAAAAATCATTTTTTCTGTCACAAAGGGTTAACTGTTTTTCTAGCTGTGTGACTGGTACTTTCACTTTGTGCCGGTCATCTAATAAACCTTATCTCTAAACTACTGAGAGCTCATAAACACCTATTTAAGCCACATTCTTATCAGTAAGATAAGAACGGAGCTATAATGAGTGTTTATAAGGTCAGAGAGCAGAGATGAGTCCATCTGCTCCCGGTCTGACGGAAAAGACCAAAAGGGTGCTTTTAGAGCATTTCAGCTCTGTACTGAAAAATGGACTTCATATTTTTAATAAAGAAACATTATTTTTAGCTCAAAATGAGTGCAGTGCAATAATAAAAAAAAATGCTCCCAAAGGTGTACATAGCCTTTAATGTATATGCAAAAGTAGTGTCCTTTTACCATTCATATGGCTGCTATTAGTTGGTTTACCTATTGATCTATTCAATCACATGTGGACATAACATTTTAAGGACCCCCAATTTTTTTTTTTGTCCTGGAAAACCAGTAAATATTTTATTTATTGTACAGATTATATAAAAAATTAACATTTTGTTTTCCCATTTACATGCATTAACAAAGATCCATTGAAGATTTAATACATTTACTTACATAACATGGCTCCACCTGGTGTTCAGAGTGTATAACAATGTGTGTGTCCACCTGGTGCCGGTGGACGTGCATGCTCAGACATTCTGCCACTGCCTCATTCCTTTTGCTGGCATAGTGATCATCTGTGCACCGAAGAGCAGTGTATACACATTGCTTCTACCCTGCTTGTTGGGGAAATATCCTGTCATATAAAACCTGAGAATTGACTTGTGAGCAAGCAAATACTATTTCTTTTACTGCTCCAATCTCTTTG
Organism: Rhinella marina; assembly: GCA_900303285.1. Classification (NCBI taxonomy): domain Eukaryota; kingdom Metazoa; phylum Chordata; class Amphibia; order Anura; family Bufonidae; genus Rhinella; species Rhinella marina. The sequence continues at coordinate 850,615 of ONZH01017253.1, read as the reverse complement.
GCGTAATCTTTATGTAACTATGTTTAGGGTAGGTTATTGAGGGCTATATTTACATCTGACAGAGAGAGAAGTGAATTAACTGGAAACTTACTGAGGGCTGTATTCACAGCTGACAGACGGAGATGGAGACTGACTGGAAACTTACTAGGGTCAGTATTTACAGCTGACAGAGGGAGAAGGAGACTGACTGGAAACCTACTGAGGTTAGTATTTACAGCTGACAGAGGGAGAAGGGGACTGACTGGAAACTTACTGGGGTCAGTATTTACAGCTGACCGAGGGAGAAAGAGACTGACTGGAAACGTACTAGGGTCAGCATTTACAGCTGACAGAGGGAGAAGGAGAGTGACTGGAAACCTACTGAGGTTAGTATTTACAGCTGACAGAGGGAGAAGGGGACTGACTGGAAACTTAATGGGGTCAGTATTTACACCTGACGGAATGAGAGAGAGACTTTATGGAAACTTAATGGGGTCAGTTTTTACAGCTAAGAGAGGGAGAAGCAACTGACTGGAAAACTACCCGGTCAGTATTTACACCTGACAGAGGGAGAAGGAGACTTTATGGAAACCTACTGGGGTCAGTATTTACACCTGACAGAAGGAGACTTTATGGAAACTTAATGTGGTCAGTATTTGCAGCTGACAGAGGGAGAAGGAGACTGACTGGAAACCTACCGGGGTCAGTATTTACAGCTGACAGAGGGAGAAGGAGACTGACTGGATACCTATTGGGGTCAGTATTTACACCTGACAGAAGGAGACTTTATGGAAACTTAATGGGGTCAGTATTTACAGCTGACAGAGGGAGAAGGAGACTTTATGGAAACCTACTGGGGTCAGTATTTACACCTGACAGAGGGAGAAGGGGACTGACTGGAAACTTACTGGGGTCAGTATTTACAGCTGACCGAGGGAGAAAGAGACTGACTGGAAACGTACTAGGGTCAGTATTTACAGCTGACAGAGGGAGAAGGAGACTGACTGGAAACCTACTGAGGTTAGTATTTACAGCTGACAGAGGGAGAAGGGGACTGACTGGAAACTTAATGGGGTCAGTATTTACACCTGACGGAATGAGAGGGAGACTTTATGGAAACTTAATGGGGGTCAGTTTTTACTGCTAAGAGAGGGAGAAGCAACTGACTGGAAAACTACCCGGTCAGTATTTACACCTGACAGAAGGAGACTTTATGGAAACCTACTGGGGTCAGTATTTACAGCTGACAGAGGGAGAAGGAGACTGACTGGATACCTATTGGGGTCAGTATTTACACCTGACAGAAGGAGAAGGAGGCTTTATGGAAACTTAATGGGGTCAGTATTTACAGCTGACTGACTGGAGACTTACTAGGGTCAGTATTTACAGCTGACAGAGGGAGAAGGAGACTGACTGGAAACCTACTGAGGTTAGTATTTACAGCTGACAGAGGGAGAAGGGGACTGACTGGAAACGTACTAGGATCAGTATTTACAGCTGACAGAGGGAGAAGGAGACTGACTGGAAACTTAATGGGGTCAGTATTTACACCTGACGGAATGAGAGGGAGACTTTATGGAAACTTAATGGGGGTCAGTTTTTACAGCTAAGAGAGGGAGAAGCAACTGACTGGAAAACTACCCGGTCAGTATTTACACCTGACAGAAGGAGACTTTATGGAAACCTACTGGGGTCAGTATTTACACCTGACAGAAGGAGACCTAATGTGGTCAGTATTTGCAGCTGACAGAGGGAGAAGGAGACTGACTGGAAACCTACCGGGGTCAGTATTTACAGCTGACAGAGGGAGAAGGAGACTGACTGGATACCTATTGGGGTCAGTATTTACACCTGACAGAAGGAGAAGGAGGCTTTATGGAAACTTAATGGGGTCAGTATTTACAGCTGACAGAGGGAGAAGGAGACTTTATGGAAACTTACTGGGGTCAACATTTACACCTGACAGAGCTAATTTATGACAATCCCCATGTTCACGGGATATAAAGATCGGCCTAGCACACATTGGTCTTGATAAATCTCCCCCATAGAATGCTTTTGGGGTGTGATGGACTAAAAAACTGGGAAATTGATCATATTGTATACTGCCCAGCTGCCAGTTTACAGTACCACAGATTAACAGGGGTGCTGAGGGGTGGCACAGAGCCAATGCCAGGCAATATACATTTGAGGTTAGTGGCCTTTTTGGGACTTTTTGTAGGAACTTGTTGCATGGGATTACCCATTTAGAACAAATGCATTTTCTGCCCAATTTTCTGTTAATTTACAAATCTGATGCAGAACATCAGGCACTGCTTGAACATAAAAGGCGCCCACGTACAGCCCGCGCCTAACCTGATGATCGGCTGCGCGCGTGTATAATTAACAGTTGACCCACATACACAGGTGTGGATATTCTGCAGTTTCCTCGGGTCGTAAAACAAGTTATCATTCATGAAATCTTAAACAGACTCAGAAAGTGGCTTGTAAAACACCCAGGACGCCAAGATTAAAGGAGAGATTGTCGCTCACCTGCAATTTCTTAAAGTCATAGAACTGCCTTGTTAATGCAAGGGATAAACGTGCATAGGGAAGAACAGACCAGCTCGGGTGTTTTACGGCAAATCCTCTTCTAAATCGGTGCTGCATTCAATCAGCAGCACCTCTAATAACATCTGTGAGGGATTCCTGGAAGGTAAAGGGATATTATGGCTTCAGCAACGAAGGGTTATTCAATGTGTAAGGTAAAATTTCCCAGTATATATCGTACATCAGTCCCTGGTTGCAAGCAATGAATATATATATATATATATATATATATATATATATATATATACACACACAGAGATGAGCTGCTGCCACAATTGTCAGGATCTTAAAATAAAAAATAGGAGAGCATATGAGGTAGTTTATAATGACAGTAAGCCTCTCACCCTCAGGGCACAACAGCCTGTAGTTCAATGTATGGATGTAGTGTCTGCTGCTGCTCGCTGTCCCTCCTGCATACAAAAGATACAGAACTTCACAAGGGTACATGCCTACCCAGAGCCCTTTGTTACACCTCCGGCTGCCATAACGGCCATTAGCACCCCACCATCATGCAGCAGGGAGGGGTAAGGCAATGGGCTGAGATAGGGAACCTTTCCCCGCTGTCTAACATACAATTGCTACTGACTGCGGCATCTAATGGGTGAAACTGCAGAGATTGGATTAATCTTGTATCCTGGCAATTGTGCAAAGTAGAAGAAAAATATGAGCTGTAGCGGCGCTGCCAAGGACACCACCAGGAGTAATTCCAGCAAGCTTTATTGGTGGTACAACAACGCGTTTCAGGATCGTACTGATCCCTTTGTATAAGTGCGATCCTGAAAATCATTCTTGTACCACCGATAAAGCATGCTGGAATTACTCCTGGAGGTGTCCTTGGCAGCGTCTCTACAGCTAATGTTTTTTATTCCTCTACTCTGCACAATTGCCAAGATAGAAGATCCCTTACATTTCACCCATTAGATGCCGCATTCAGTAGCAACTGCAGCATACAATGAGTTAGGGCTCATTCAGACTGCCGTATGAATGAGTCCACATCTGTTCGGCAGTTTTGCGGAACAGGTGCGGACCCATTCATTTCAGTGGGGCCGCAAAAGATGCAGATATCACACAGTGTGCTGTCCGCATCCGTGGTTCCGTTCCACGACTCAGCAGAAAAGATAGAACATGTCCTATTGTCTGCAATCACGGACAAGAATAGGCATTTTCTATTATGGTTGTGGCCATGTGCGGTCTGCAAATTACGGAACGCGCACGGCCAGTATCCGTGTTTTGCGGAACCGCAAATTACTACAGCTGTCTGATTGGGCTCTTAGAGGGAAAAGGTACCCTATCTCAGCCACATGCCTTACCCCCTCCCCGCTGCATGTGATGCCATGACAGGTGATATCAGCCCCCTGTGTATGGGGGACGTCTGCTGGTCTTGTATCCAGTATAAGGGCACCGACATTCACTACGCAGCCAGCGCCTTCTGACAGGTGGGCCCCAGGGGCCTGATCCGGCTCCTCTTAAAGACCAGGCATTTATAGCTCATGGTTCTTGACAGGTTAACACATGAACAGTATTTTTCTCTCTTCTCCGCTGCTGAGATTTGCATCCGGCTGAAATAAAGTTTGCAAGCCCCAAATCTGAAGCTGCACCACTGAGAGATTTCTGATTACTTTTGGGTTGATTGTTCACGGAGAATCCAATCCACCACCTACTATCCAGTTCTGTCTGTCTGTGTGGACATGGATGTGACTGGTGATTTGAGCCCACACAAGGCGTATTTTCCAGCACGTTTATGCAGCACCTTCAGCGCCTCGGTTTGTGATCGCGGCTGCGTGATACATTTCCTTTATCAGCCGCGCTCAAGCAGGATCTCACAGGGCGCTTAAAATTAAAAATCCAAAGCCATTGTTCATTTAGCCTAATTATGTTACACTCCATTAACCCCCCGTTTTGTCACACGTGCCCCTATTTGCTCATATCAGAAAATCATTTGCAGTATTCTGGAGCATCATGGCCGGTCAGGCCTCTCATCTCAAGGGCGGGGAGCAGAATTACATCGGATTAAAAAGTAATACGTAAATCAACAGTTGTGCTGCCAAATATCTCCTCGTGACCCATTTATCATGCAGTTCCTGGAGGAATCGATCATGGAAGTATGGCAGAAACAGATTAAGGGCAAAATAATGATGACTGGGGAACATGGCCATCTACTGGGATGGTCTATGGGGAACAAACCAATGGCCTTCTGTATACAGTATTGGTTTGAGGCTGTTGAGACATTGATGTCTTCCTTGCCCATCAAGCATTAAAATATCTCCATCAACCAGGATTCTGAGGGTACAACCCTAATAATGGGAGAGGAGACACTTTTCGGTCACTGGTTCTTCTCCAGTTAGTGCTGTCTCCAGAGGATTTGGCCCCAAGGAGACACTTTTTCTTTTGGGGGGGTGGAGTTGTCCAGTCCATATTCTTGTGAAATATCCCCTCATAAGCAGATCTCTGGGAGGAACTGACCAGCTAGCCGAGGTCCTAGTATTAGATGGTGCCCGTAGACGGTGCGTCCTCCAAGGTTGAATTTTTCAATTGCACTCCTCAAGTACCTCCGAACAGGTCGGGATTTCCTTAGCGTAGGCATGGCCAACTTGTGGCTCTCCAGCTGTTGTAAAACCACAACTCCCACCATGCCCTGCTGTAGGCCGATAGCTATAGGTAGACTGGGCATGCTGGGAGTTGTAGTTTTGCAACAGCTGGAGAGCTGCAGGTTGGCCATCCCTGCCTTAGTGTTTCACAGGCCATATAATTATGTCCACGCACTGCCACCGGGGTTCACTCCTAATTCATGACCCGTTGGGGGATATTTGAGGACCGGAGTTGGGGTTCGTTGCTCCAGAGGAAGAAGCGCTCTTTGCAGCAGCTGTCCACTTAAGCTAATAGGGGAGACGGGCGCACATCACCCTCAGATTGGTCGTGCACGAATTCTGATACTGTACTATGAGAAGTGCAGTACTTTGATAAAAGATTGAGTAGCCTAGAATATTCTCAGCGTCTTATTTGAGCGTTAGCTTACCCCTTGTAATTTTTAGAGCAAATTTTCTATTTTTGTAGACCTGCTAATCCCAGGACAAGTGATTGCTTGGCATTTAATAAAAGCTGGCTTATAATCACTGCGGTGACCTGCCTTTACCTATTGTGGATAAATCTTGGTTACCAGCCAGAATTTCCTGTAGTGTACTTTGGCAAATGAATGTTTAATTTAAGTTTTTGAGCAAATTTTGTAGTGTATAGCCCAGCAATTGCTTTATCTGCCCTGCCATCCGTTGAGTTCTCCAGAAAGCTGGGCTAGATGCAACACTAAGACACGCTGCAGATTACAAAACCCACACGGCAGGTCAATTTCTGCATGGAAAAAAAAGGTACATGATTGTGAAATCTCATACACTTCGCTGGTGCTGTATTGCACTGCGTCTTTTTCAGCACGAAAAAAAAAACCAGGCACAATCTGCAGGTAGCAATGTGTGCAGGTATCCTTTGGGTGTATCCTTCAGCAGTGTAGTTTAGGCCTCATGCACACGACCGTACCCAGGTTGCAGTCTGCAAAACACGGATACCGGGCGACATTTCATTTCTTAACACCTGTAGAAATGTCCTATCCTTGACCACAAAACGGACAAGGATAGAACATATTCTGTCTCTTTTTGCGGGGCCTCGGAATGGACATACGGATGCGGAGAGCATTGTCCCATTGAAATTAGTGGGTCGGATGCAGACCGATCATATATGATTGTGAGGCCTTATGCAGTATTTTGAGCAGTTTTCACTGAATTTCCCCAACAAATCTGCTTTCAAATTTGCATGTGTTACCTGCGGATTGGCCCCAGATCTCACTCTCTGCATTGCAAAGGGTGAAATCTGCACTGAAAATCTGCACAAATAATTGACATGCTGCAGATATCAAAATCTGCACCGCAGGTCAATTTCTGCACCGTGTGAGTGAGATTTTTGAAAATCCACTTTGGTGGTACCGTATTATGCTATAGATTTTCTGCATGAAAATCCACACACAATACACACCCTGTGCCTATACTATGCACTTAATTTACATGGACGTTTTGGTCACTCATAGCCCTGCATATGCGGCATCACAAAGCTGATGTGGGGTCAGGGCCATCTATCCAATGAGGCAGGTAGTTCTGGCTACAATTGTATGGACGGCACACATTAGGGTCTGTACAATTCAGGAGAATTGAGCTCAGCCATAGGTAACCCAAGTGAGGGTCTTCCCTGTGTTTCCTAAACAAAGGGAAGACCCTAAACAACTAAGGGTGCTATCACACTGACCGAAGTATGGGCAGTGCGAGCACCGATGGATGAGAACACGTACATGGGCGCTCATTTGCACCTACCTGATTACACAGGCCCATGCATACAGAATTCTGGAGGAATGATCGCTACTGCAGTCATTCCTCCCTCATTCACTTCTGTTCATTATCAGCAGCACATCCCTGATTATACAGGAAGATGTGCTGCCGATAATTGGGCACCTTTCATCCTGATAAAACAGGTAATTGTAAGGGAAGAGCGACGCCTCTGTCTATAAGGTGTGTCTGGTATTGCAGCTCAGGTCCATGAAGCTGAGAAGCAATACCGTACCCAACCTGTATACATGGGTGGCGCTGTTTTTGGAAGAAGGCAGCCATATTTCATTTTACTGGAAAGGCCCTTTTAATGTCCATTATTCACCTGCATTTCCTTTCGTCCACTGTGAGTAGCCCTGTGGGTAAATATCAGTATAGCTTCAGTCCACGGCCTTGTGTACCCAGGTCAATAATGATGATGTAGGTGTAGTGCTGGCGCACACAGATAAGACATCTGACACATCGCATTGTGTTGAGTTTCAATGTCTAATCCCAGTGAAGTCTATAGAAATGACACTGACAAGGCAGGCATCGGGTATAAGTAAAAATCTTTTATGTAACATATTTAATTACCGCTCCTCTGTCGAGCAGGCTAGATTTGAACAAGTTATCTATATACAAAATAAATGCACATTATGTGCAGATTTCTTTCCCATTCCCCTGCGTCTCGCAGTGTCAATAATTCAAATAGCTTATAAATAAATAAAATAAGATTAAACTCTACAAGCATTCCTTCGGTTGGAGTGTCGGCGGCCCCCGCGTTACATTCCATACAGTTCATAAGAGCGACTACCCCCTGTTCAGTGCGTGGCCGGACAACCAGGGTGGAGTAGAAAGGGCTGATCTCGTCGCTGGCCGCTCTAGAAAAAGAGGGGCGTCGGTGTGCTTTGAGCAGTAGTCAGGAGGTGAAACGCGTCATGCATAAAAGATCAGCTCTGGAATCTGCCCCCCTTGTACCCCGGTCCCGTTGGTACTGTCTGATGAGCACTGAAACTGGAAAGTCACTTTTCCACACTGTACTTCCGTCATGCCCTCTTGCCCAAAGTAACTGAGCTCGTTGCCATCCAGGATGGCACTGACGGTGTAAAACGTGTCCTGCTCCACCTGCACAGGGTGCTCAAACCAGACCGAAAATGTGTTACTAGAACCATCGGAGACAAATTTAGTCAGATTTTGAGCAAGGACCACGCCTTGCCTTTTGAGTTCAATTTTGACACTGTATTCTGCTTTGCCGCAGCTCGATCCATAGAGCCCAAGTCCCGCTATAAATATCCTTTTGTCTACCGCAAACTGGATGCTGTCACAACGTCCCCTGTACCTCCACTGGTTACTGCGGTAGGCCGACGACTGGAATCTGTGGCATCTCTGAGGAGCGAGACCCTTCCTTTTAACGAGAGGGAACTCCAGCTGGGGTTTGTTAGCCGCCGTGTACCACAAGAATATACTGCGCGTCTCCTCCAAGGTTAAAATGTCCGACTGGGCAGCCCCATTGGCAAATTCCTCTAAAGTCATGGTTGGAATCCGTACCAAGTACAAGGCCTTTCCCAGTACATTCCTTTTGTTCGTAGGTGTCACCGGCAGGCCTTGTCGTTTGCACTCGGCCTCTGCCCAATTCAAGACGGCTTCAAAGACGACGTCTTCTTTAGTGTTTAGCGTTTCCCGTGTCACGATAATCTCTAGGGTCGGCAGATCGATTTCACAGAAGCCTTCTGATTTCAGTGCCAGTTCAGCCTGCGCATCGATCACTTCCCAGCAGCGCAACGTCAGATCTGGCTCCTCGAAGAGGCGGCTTTGCGAAAGTAAGACACATGCATTTTTGGCCTCTAAGCTAGTCTCAAGAAAGTTAACACAGGCCTTGGCCAGCGCGGGGACAATATACTTCTTGGCAGCATACAACGTGGCGAGGACGGTGTCTGCTTCCAGGTCGATCTCGTCACTGTACAAGTACCTAAGGAAAGAGGGCACAATTGAGTTGAAATTGAAAATACTTGTAGTAGTCGGAAACATTTGCTTAAAAAGCCGTACATCTGCTACATTCACATCCACAGCAAGTCGGAAACATTTGCTCAAAAAAGTCTTACATCTGGCCCATACAGAACCACAAATCGGAAACATTTGCTCAGAAAGCCGTACATCTGGCCCAAACAGATCCACAGCAAGATGGAAACATTTAGTGAAAAAGCCGTACATCTGGCCCATACAGAACCACAGCAAGATGGAAACATTCAGTGAAAAAGCCGTACATCTGGCCCATACAGAACCACAGCAAGATGGAAACATTCAGTGAAAAAGCCGTACATCTGGCCCAAACAGAACCACAGCAAGATGGAAACATTCAGTCAAAAAGCCGTACATCTGGCCCAAACAGAACCACAGCAAGATGGAAACATTCGCTCAGAAAGCCGTACATCTGGCCCATACAGAACCACAGCAAGTCGGAAACTCTAAAATACATTAAAGGTGGATTTTTATTTTTATTTTTTGCTGTAGTTCCTGGAAACGACTTCCAGAACCAGCCGTATTCCTCGCATAATAAGGAGCCAAATCTTTTGTGGTTTTTGACAAGGGCTATTCTACCCACCGTTCTAAAAGCCATTAATGCCAGTCAGAATATGCATATTTTATAAGCTTTTATGTTTGCTGCAGCATTTCTTTTTTCCAATTTTTTAATGACCCCCACTTACTTTAAAAGGATCAAAAAAGCAGCAGGTTCCACGTCCGGGATATGGATTTCAGATTTGACCTCGGCTAGATCTCCATAAAACATGGCATAAAACACCGAGCTCCCGACGGCCAAAATATACTGGGAGGGAAAAAAAATATTTTATTGTGAAAGAAGGACCTTTTTTTTATAATTTTTGTAAATTTTTGGGCTTCCAGCTTACCTTGTGAGCAGGGACTTTCTTGGAGGCCCCAGCCGGCCCCACCACAAAGTGCACATCAGCCATTAGCTCGTTGTTGAACATCAGTGCATTCCTAAAGGGAGAATACGCACACATGTTTAGCTGGGAGAATTCGACAGGAATACGCTAGTCTAATTCCGACTACAAAGGCTGACGTGTGTCTAATTGAGGTGGCCTTCCCTTTAAACGCCAACGACGGGGATGAAAGAGATGACACATCCCTTTTCACGGGCGTACAAGGAAGGTCTGCTAATTTTAATCAGGCGTTTCTAGCAGCGTCGATTTTGCTGCAGCCTGTTTGTCTTCTACAGACTTGTCAGCCGCCTCGTACCAGTCTTATATGGGTTAATCATGGCAATCTGAGGGATTTTCCCAAGGATTCGTAGAAATTCTCACCGGCTTTACTTCAGATTACTGGAAATAAAATTAAAAAAAAGAACATAGCTTTGCCTGGAAAGCAGTTGATCCAGAGGGACAAGGGGAACCGATAACACTGGAGAAGTGATGCTATAATTTGGGTCTAAAAAACAAAAAATAAACTGCTAATCTGCATGTGAGCAAAGCCTGCCCTTCCCTGACTGGTAGTGTCTTATGTACCATTACATGCAGTGCAAGAATATGCTCGGAGAAATGTCCTCACTAATTTTATGCAGTCAATTATGACCCATAGTGTTCACAGCTCCCCAATGGCTATCTTCTATAGACAGAATGTACTAGAAGACCCCCTGCAGTATTCACATGCACGTGCCTGGATGGCGGAGAAAAAAAAAGGTACTTATAATCAATGGCCGTGCAACAATCCCCCACTGACAAGACTACACACATGGCCAGAAAATCCATCTCCTTTAATTTTCCGGTCGCAGTGTGTGTCGTAGTATTGCAGAAGGAGCTCTACCTGCGTGATCTGACCCAGTGCTGTTCTGGTTGGTCCTGACAGCTCTGCAGTGAGGGATCCCCCCTATCTATATCACAGTGTCCTGTTCCTTCTGATGCTCCTTGCAGATTAGCAATGGCTCGGTGCATGAGCTGCCTGCTAACTCAGTGCAGGGCTGGTGGGGGGGATGCCTGTCGGATTCATACGTGGTGATTACAGACGTGGGGTGTTTGCATTGGCCGGAGATTAGTGCCGTCAGATTGAAGAATATTGTTTCTGTTGCTCATCTCGATTGCCCATTACAATGCAGGGTCGGCGAGAGCTGCTTTCCAACCTAATCACTCCCGTCCATTATTTGATATGGCAGTGGATCAATGCATTCATGTGGTGCGCTGACCTCGGCGTTGGGCACTGGTACAAAGACTATATATTTAGCAATTTATATGTATATGTTACATCTGTGATAGTCGCCCCGGGTTATACTGGATGTTTGCATCTTTTCGGATGGTCTAGGATAAGTTATGTGGCTGCAGTTTGATGTTCACTTGCTTTACTCCTCTTGTTACCCCTGTACCCCTATTTTTGGATAGTCTAGGATAGGTTATGTGGCAGCAGTTTGATGTTCACTTGGTTTACCCCTCTTGTTTCCCCTGTACTCCTATATTTGGATAGTCTAGGATAGGTTATGTGACAGCAGTTTGATGTTCATTTGTTTTTCCCCTTATTGTTACCCCTGTACCTTTATTTTGGGATGTTCTAGGATAGGTTATGTGGCAGCAGTTTGATGTTCACTTGCTTTACCCCTATTGTTACCCCTGTACCCCTATTTTTGGATAGTCTAGGATAGGTTATGTGGCAGCAGTTTGATGTTCACTTGCTTTACCCCTATTGTTACCCCTGTACCCCTATTTTTGGATAGTCTAGGATAGGTTATGTGGCAGCAGTTTGATTTTCACTTGCTTTACCCCTATTGTTACCCCTGTACCCCTATTTTGGGATAGTCTAGGATAGGTTACATGGCGGCAGTTTGATGTTCACTTGCTTTATGTTTGCAGCGTCAGTATGTGATCCTCCTGTGACTGCAGCATTAGGGTTTAGTACCCCTGTGATGCCAGGATTGGGTACCCCCATGTCAATATGTCCACCTAAGTGTCAGGATGTAAATTTCACGTCCCAAAGGTAAGCCGTGTAAACCCTGTCAGTTGCCATCTGCTAGCAGCGTCAGTATGTGATGCCCCTGCGAATACAGAGTCAGGCTTGTATACCCCAGTGACTGCACTGTCATTAGTGCTCATGGTTGCTGCACCAAGCCCTGTAACCTCTGTGAATGCACTGCCAGGCTCTGCTGCCTTTGACTATGGTCATGGGTACTCCTAGTATCCCCCCCTGGACTTCAAATAATGATTACAGTACCCTATCACTGCCCCGAAAAGTTACGGGCCCCCACAGATTTGCACATTCATTGCCATAAGCTCTTGTATGATTTACGTAGGGCTTCCAGGCCAGCTGCAGGGGGCACTGTGCGCTCACCTCTCCCTCAGGGTCGGGTGGAAGGACTGCCAGTTGGTACTCTCGACGTTGTTGTTGTTCAGGTTCTGTAGTTGCGGCGGTGGCGGTGCACTCTGCTGGATCTGGAGGGCGTTTTTCTTGGCGGTGACCGCAGCAGCGTTATTACTGTTGGCGATATTCGTGTTTGCACTAGCAGGGTAAAGCTCTGCAGCCATCTTCCTCTTGAGAGCCAGGGGCACTATCTCATAGCATGCTTGCACCTTGCCGTTAGCCCGGGCGCTCTTTTTAGACTTCTTTAAGGTCTCTGGAAGCAGAAGAAAGAAAGTCAAACACTTCATGATCCTGCCATTCAGGCAGCCTGGGTCTAGTGGCATGGGCAAGGGAGAAAACTAGTAAGAGCTCCTCTTTTGTAAGCATCAGTCACAATCGCTGTGATTAACTTCCAAAGTCACCAGGATTAATTAGTCCGTAAGCAAAGACAGAAGGGAATAAAAAAACAAAAACCACCATGCAGTTATGTAATCGACCTCCGTGACGTGTACGCCAGTGCAATCCACGGAAAGCAATCACAAGTTGCGGCACCCATAGGGGAAAGTAAACCAAATGCCCGGTTACCGGCTGCTTCAGCGGTCTAGGATATATCCAGGGCTCCTCTAGGTGTAGCAGGCTGAAGTTTCTTGCACGCCGTCTATTCCTTGGCTGTGGTCAGCTTGCCCGGCACTCATTATAAGGATGGTTAGGTTGCCAGGGTGGGTGCACCAGCTGCCGGTGGCGCTGCTTTTGTGTATGCTGGCGTATGCATAGCACAGGGAATAGGAGACAAGAATAGAGAGAGGCGCCTCCTCCTCCCCCTTCTCTCCAGTGTGTGCTGCTGGTTTGAGGCTTTACGTGTAGAAGTGGAGAGAACTGGGCAAGGCTTGAGCTCAAATAGCGAGCTGGGGCTGCCTACGTCACCGGCCGGGAAGCCAATCGCAGGGCAGGGTCCTTGCCATTCGCAGCAGCAGCAGCAGCCTTTGCACCAACAAGCCCCTGTGTGTGCAGCTTAGCCTGGGAGAGAGGTGGGAGGACTCTCTAAAGCCCCCCTCCTTCCTTCATCAGACAATATGTCATTCTTCTGTCCTCCCACCCAAAGCCCCTGATCATCAATCCAAGTGCACAGGATAAACCCATAAAAAAGAGAGAGAGGAGATGCACTGTACTGCATGGACAGAGAAGAGGAGCTGCACACAGACATGGTGCCCACTGAGAAGTAAAGTCAGTGCAACCGAAAAGTGACTATGAGGGGTGCACTTTATTACATGCACCAAGTCAGGGGGTGCAGGACGGAGCACCCTGCGCTATGGGAACCAACGGAAATCTAGCAAAAGTTAACCCTATGCACACTGGACAAAATGGATGTTGGGGAAGACCCCCTGAGAACAGGGGTGCATCTTATTACATGCACATAGTCAGGGGGTGCAGGACGGAGCACCACACTCTATGGAAACCAAGGAAAATCTAGCAAAAGTTAACCCTATACACACTGGACAAAATGGATGTAGAGGAAACCCCCTGATAACAGGGGTGCATCCTATTACATGCACTAAGTCAGGGGGTGCAGGATGGAGCTCCCTTCTCTATGGGCACCAAGGGAAATCTAGCAAAAGTTAACCCTATACACACTGGACAAAATGGATGTTGAGGAAGACCCCTTGAGAGCAGGGGTGCATCTTATTGCATGAACATAGTGCAGGGTTGAGCTGCTTTGAGCAGCAGGGAAAGCTCTAGCAAAGGGAAGGCAAATAGGAAACCGACCATGATGCATGTTACAATGTAAGTGCAGGGATGAAAGTTTGCTTAGAAACACCTAGCAATGAATGCAAGTTTGCAAAGCTTAGATACATCAGGCAAGAGAGCCCCCTCCCCTCCCCTATAAACACACATCTGGTGGGAGAAGGAATCGATTGAGCATTGTCTGCAAACCCCAGGGCGGTATAGACCGTATACAAGGGATGCCAGGGGGGGTGCAGCATTGCATAGAGCATGCCCACATCTCCCAGTGTACCTTTGTGGGGCCAGGAGCTGCTCTCTCCGTCCACACACACGGGCAGGAAAGTTTGCAGAGCAGGAATCGTCCATGGAGTGCGGAGCCATGATTGTGGAGATGGCAGGAAGGCTGAGAGGGGCGGGCTCCAGGAAGCAGCTCCTTCCTTCTCTGCACACATCTGGGATTGGACCATTCCTCTAGTGACCAATAGAGGGCGCCCAGACATCCACTAGAGGTCTTATGCCAGCAGTATGATAGCTGAAAAATCCAAACCTGGAGAACCTGAGGCTCCTAAATCCACACAGGATCAGCCCGGGAGCCCAGACAGATTATTTATTTATTTGTGTATCTATCTAATCCTGTGTTTGTTTATTTTATTCTATTTGTTTGTTTACAGTTTACAACATATTAATAAACAAGTCAATGAAACACGAGTTTTTGCCTTCAGTCAAGTTCTAAAATAAAAATGAGCCCTGTTTTTGACAGAAAAACAGTATAGCTGCCATTATCGCCTCTTTAAAGGTTGTGTCACCCAGCTTTGCCAAGTTCCTGAATGTTGCATGTGCATTTGACAGTGATAAGGTTTTGTATCTGATCCTCTGCCAGGGTTAATGAATACAAAAATAATAGCGAAGGCAATACCGACATGAACATTGGGACATGAGACATTGGGTCCCCGAGCAACACCTGTCCTGCGTATTTAACCCGGAAAAATTTGTTTGAAAAAATTAGAAATAAAATATGAAAATATGTATGTTATGTATAGACATCAGACTTGTTGGCGGATCCAGCCCATAAGAATATACAGCACAGAATACAAAGCATCTGGCAGTCTCCTGTCAATTTTAAAATGAATTTAATTAATCTGTTTTTTTTATGTTTTTTCTATGGAAAGTGAGGTGACTACAAGTCCTGATCTTCACCTGGAATATTTTCATAGTATAATAATCTGCTGTAGAATTTATCCCATGTATTCCATTGGGGTAAAATAAATCTGCAAGGCGTGCATGGTTACAATTTTTCATTAGTAATTGCTTTCTGCACATTTTCAATATGCATTGCAGACAGTGTCGGACTGAAGACCCTTGGGCCCACCAGAGGAGATGATTCTGGGGGCCCACCCTTTTGTGTATCTAAGAGCTTAAAGGGGTTGTCTCACTTCAGTAAGTAGCATTTATCATGTAGAGAAAGTTACTACAAGGCACTTACTAATGTATTGTGATTGTCCATATTGCTTCCTTTGCTGGCTGGATTCATTTTTCCATCACATTATACACCGCCTGTTTCCATGGTTACAGACCACCCTGCAATCCATCAGTGGTGGTCGTGCTTGCACAATATAGGAAAAAGCACGACCACCACTGATGGATTGCAGGGTGGTCTGTAACCATGGAAACAGGCAGTGTATAATGTGATGGAAAAATGAATCCAGCCAGCAGAGGAGGCAATATGGACAATCACAATACATTAGTAAGTGCCTTGTATTAATTTTCTCTACATGATAAATGCCACTGAAGTGAGACAACCCCTTTAAGGGCCCTGTTTTATTAGGAATGCATTAGTGTCAGAGCTTGGGCCCACCGGAAGATCCTCTGGTACTGTGGTGAGCCAGCCCCAACCCTGAGGATATAGAATTTAATTGCTGCAGTAAATACGCAATGAAATCTGCAGCATTAAATTTGCGTGCAGTTTTGTCTCATATTTTTAAGCCACATGTGAATGCAGCCCAAGTGTCACTCAGCTTTTCTCTATCTATCTATCTATCTATCTATCTATCTATCTATCTATCTATCTATCTATCTATCTATCTATCTATCATGCCCTTCAGGACTGAAGGGATGGTGGGTCCTGTAAGAACGGCCATGTTCACTGACCAGCATGATCACGCTCGCTTCCCGCTGTTACTGCATTTACACACATATCAAGCGGTCCTAAATCTAACCCTGGTGGTAATCTCCAGCACTGGGGGATTTCTATTCCTATTACATTTGCACTGACATCATATTGTAGAGAACTGCAGGCCATTTGCAGGTCCAGATAATACCTTCAGTGCTACAGGGTCCACAGTGAATTGCAGGCGACCCCCTCTACTGACGAGAGGCAGTGCAGCATTAAATATTTCATGCCATATAAAGTCTTCCACCCCCTACAATGCCTTGATAATCCTAGCATGGTGTGCGATGGCTTCAGTACTCATCTGTGCATAAATAGGTCAATTAAAAGACAAAAAAAAATATGGCAAGACCTGATAAGAAGCGAGATCAGAGAGATAGGGCATAGATCATCTGTCGGGTCTCACTGTGCATTCTCTGCAAGTCACTGTCATGGAGGAAACAGGGCAGAAACAGAGGGATCGATAGAAGCGGGAAGACTGAGCAGATTGATCATTGAACGCTGTAGGTTTATTATTTGCAGCTGTTAAATGCATCCAAATACAGCAGAGAAATTCCTCTGTTCTGGGGTCACCGGAGGGATCTCGTCCGATGAAACAGAAATACGTTAAAATGTACATTGATTTGTGATTACAGCGATTTTGCAAAAACCGAACCAAAAATGTGATTGGACAGCAATTATCTGCCATAGCAGCCGCTGAAATCTGGAGGTTTTGGCCGACTTTGATCTAACTTGTACGGTTATCTTTGCTGACTCTTGGGGCTCATGCACATGACCGTGCTGTGTTTTGCGATCTGCAACTCGCCCATAACAGTAATGCCTATCCTTGTACGTAAAAGGACAAGAATATGACATGTTCTATTTTTTTAATTTTTTTTTTTAAGGCCCCTATGGAACGGAGAAACACTGAGTTCTGTCCGCATATTTTGCGGCCCCATTGAAGTGAATGAGGAACCAAACGTTTGTGTGCATGAGCCCTTATAGAGGACCTGTCACCTCTCCTGACATGTCTGGTTTAGTAACTACTTGCATTCCCATGTAATAACAATTCTGACACATCTATTTTTATGGCTCTGTGTTGTTCCATTCCTCTAATATTGCTTCTAGAAGTTTATTAATGAATTACTAGCAGTCAGCAGTGAAGGTCCAGCTGGGTGTTACCATTTGGGAGCGTGTCATTGCACAGTCGGACACTATCCAATCAGTGCTGACTGTGCAGGAGCAAACCTTCAACTGGTAACACCCATCTGAACCTTCATTAGAAACTGCTAGAAATCCATACATAACTTCTAGCAGGAATAACAGAGGAATGGTACAACATAGAACCATAAGAATAGATGGTACAGAATTGCTATCACATGGGGCGTGCAAGTAGTTGCCAAAACAGACATGTCAGGAGAGGGGACAGCTCCTCTTTAAAGAGGACCATTTTCCTGACATACCTGTTTTAATAGCCTCATACATTCCCCACGTACTAACAATTCTGGAGCATCTAGTCTTATGGCTGTATGTTGTGCCATTCCTTTATTATTTCTACTAGAAGTTATGAATGAATTCCTAGCAGTCTGCAGTAAGGGTACAGAGGGGAGGTAACAAGTTGGGGGTGTGTCCCTGCACAGACTCACTCTATCCAATCAGTGCTGCCATTTTCAGACTGTGCAGGTACACACCCCCAACTGGTTACCACCCTTCTGGACCCTTACTGCAGACTGCTAGCAATTCATTCATAACTTCTATCAGGAATAATAGAGGGATGGCACAACATACAGATATAAGAATAGATTTGCCAGAATTGTTATTACATGGGGAATGCATGAAGCTATTATAATAGACATGTCAGGAGAGGGGACGGGTCCTCTTTAAGGTCTACAAGTGTTTTGCTGGCATTAGTGGTTGTCATCACTGGACATTTAACCTCTGTGATGCTGGCCACGTGCACAAAGCTCTGCTCACTCTTCACATCTACATTGGGAGTATTTGTCTGAAGATGGAAGACTCCAACCTATTTCACTGTATAGGCATACGTCACCCATAGTGCCCCCCTCAAAAAATATGTATAGAGCAGGGATCAGCAACCTCCAGCACTCCAGCTGTTCTGAAACTACAACTCCCAGAATGTTCCATTCACTTCTGTGGGAGTTACAAGAACAGCCGAGTAAGTGTGCATGCTGGGAGTTGTAGTTTCACAGCAGCTGGAGTGCCGACGGTTGCTGCTCCCTGGTATAGAGTTTTATAAGGGAGGCTGTTTTATATACAGTAAATAGGTTCCAGCCCAGGGAGGACAAGACCACACTCTTCAGCTTCTGATGGATATGTGTATTGGTGTGACATATGATATGCTGATATCTGATGGGACGGTTCACTGCTGGGATAATTTGTGGTTTTTTTTTTTTCTTTTTACACTAATTGTCTTAAATAAGAGACACATGAGCCCTGGTGTAAAATCTCAGCTGGTGTCTTATGAACTCCCCCCCCCCCCCCCCATCCTTATGCCAAATTATCCATGCTTGTCAAGAATAGACAGTGCAGATTACATATGGTGTACAGTAATGGGGGGGGTTGGTACTCACACAGGAGGCCACTTACAGTTCTCTTTAACTACATCTATCCCGGCTGCTGCTTCATCAGCTCCATTTGACGGCCAGAAAGATCCATCTCTTCTGCTGATTTATTAACACTGATGTGTAATATCATCGGACACTGATGAGAATTTTCTCATTTTGCCCAGTGTACGTAGGTTATATACCATTGACCATAGTCCTCATACTATTCAGAAGGTCCTGCCACCCCAGTAAAGATGAGCAGTGAAAGGTTAGATGATGGGAAGTAAAACTAGGATCACAAGGCCCACTTTTATGGCAGCAGTCCGTTGGATAGAGATAGTAATCTGTTCTGAAAACCAGAGGAGTTTTAGATATTTTAGTATATTGGATGAAACTTTGTCTTATTCTGTCAGCCTTGCCTACCCCATGGATGTGCTGGTGCCAGTGCATGCGCTGAGATGTCCATAGACTGGCAGCTGTTTCAGTGATATCAAAGTCTACATTGTATAGGCACATTTAGGATTAGGGCTCATGCACACGCCCAGCCGTACCTTTATTGCAGCCCACAAACAGCGGGTCCGTAGTATATGGGCACCGGCCGTGTGCACACTGATGTGGACCCATTCACTTGTTTAATATGTTCTATTTTTTTGTGGTGTGGATGGATCATGGACCCATTCAAGTTGAATAGGTCTGGATCCATCTGTGGCAACCACACGGATGGTGCCCGTGGACTGGGGACCACGATTTGCACGGACCGGCCGGCACACATTCATGTGCTTAAGCCCTAACTAAGATTACCTGTGGGTTTTTTTTTTCCCCGCATGGATTTTTGTACGAATTAACCGCAGTGTGATACAGTACCAGCAAAGTGAATGAGATCTGCTAAATCTCATGTGCGCTTTGCTTTTTTTTTTTTTTCCTGTTGGGTGGAAATTGACCTTTCGTGCGGATTTGAAATCTGCAGCTTGTCAATTGTGATTCTGCATCTTCTGTAGAGTGGTTTCCCCCATAGACTCCAATGGGATTGCTAACATAAACAGAAAATCCGCACCTCATACAATCGTAAATCCGGACCGTGTGCAGCCACCCTTAGGCCACCTGCACACGTGGAATACATGCATCTTTTTCCGCGCAGAAGAACTACAGCATGATACAGTCCCAGCAAAGGCTACACTTTTACAGATTTTTTTTCTGCATGTACATTGACCTTTCGTGCAGACTTCAAAATCCACAACACTTCAATTATGTTTGTAGTTTTCGCTTCGGATTTCACACTCTTTCAAATCTGCACCAAAAAACGCTATTATGTATTGCAGTTTTTGGTGCAGTTTGGGTGCAGAAACGTATAGAAATCCTGACGGAAATTCATGCCCATCTTCTGTGTGTTCGCTTGTCCCGGTAGGCAGGTACCCTCAGGCTGCATGCAACTGTAGTTTTCATCCGTGCAATATCAGCATTTTTTTTTTGTAGATAGCACACTGACCCATTCATTTCTTTGGTGGAACGCACACATTTGTATTTTTGTGGATCCATGCTGCAAATTATGGGGCAGGTCCTATTCCTTTCCATCTTATGCATGAGAATATCCTTTTCTATTGATGGGGATGATAAAAATCTGGAATGCAGACGGAAGGTATCTGTATTTTGAGTATCCATGCTTTGTGGACTGTGGTTCGGCCGGGTGCATGCCACCTTTTTTTTTCCCCCCAAAGATTTGGCTGCCAAACAGCATCAAATCTTCTGATGTGTTAGGCCTCTTTCACACGAGCGCGACGGATTAGGTCCGGATGCATTCAGGGAAACTCGCACCATTTTGCAAGCAAGTTCAGTCAGTTTTGTCTGCGATTGCGTTCAGTTGTTCTGTTTTTTCCGCGCGGGTGCAATGCGTTTTGATGCGTTTTTCACGCGCGTGATAAAAAACTGAAGGTTTACAAACAACATCTCTTACCAACCATCAGTGAAAAACATATCCGCACTTGTTTCCGGATATATAGAATATAGAACATGCTGCATTTTTCACGCAACTGATACGGTCATGTACGCAGACCCATTGAAATGAATGGGTCAGAATTCAGTGCGGATGCTATGTGTTCACTTCCAAACTCGCTTGTGCGAAAGGGACCTTACATGTGGATTGTGTTGTAGATTTGGCTGATTTCTGCCTGCTGCATTGCACAGCTTTTCAATGATAAAAATCTGCAGAATGGTCTGATTTTCATGAAAAAATTCTGGAACACGCGGATGAAGTTTTGGGTTGGGTTTGAAATGCAGTATTCAATGAAACTGATGCTTACTATGCAAAAACCTACCTTGCTCTTTTACTTTGGGTAGATTCACAAGGCTGTGCAGCTTCTGCAGTGAAAATCTGCACAAAGTCAGCACCGCAGGTCAGTTTCTGCACAGAAAATTTTTGCACTGTCTCTGAGTTTTTGAAAATCTCATCCACTTGGCTTGTGCTGGATCATGCTATGGTTTTCTGCACGAAAAGCCGTGTGGAAAATCCACCTGTAATATTTATTATACTCACTTATATAAGGCTATTATATTCGGCAGCACTTTACAGACATTAGTATCAAGCTGTCCCCAGCGGGGCTCACAATCTGAGTTTCCTATCAGTGTGTCTTTAGAGTGTGGGAGGAAACCCACACAAACCCATACAAACTCCGTGTAGATGTTGTCCTTGGTCGGATTCGAACCTAGGACCCCAGCGCTGCAGGGCATCATACACCGTGTGCATATACACTACGAGGGGGAATTAAAAATTGCACCATGCCTGATGATATTTGAAGGAAATCTCTTCAACTTTCTGTATTTTCGCAGTTTCCAGCTTGTGTGTTCTTCCCCATAACTCTGCCTTTTGGCAACCATAAACCGAACTTGGCTTCAGTCTGGGAAGGGTCTGTGATGGAGCTGGGCCGGCATCCTGCAAGGACAATGAAAGTCACAGTGCAGCCTGCAAGTAATTTCCTCCTCCATCCTGCGGTGCCTGACAAAACAAGGAGCACAGCTTTTCTATTACATGAAACTTCCCCCAAGTCTCCTTGCTTTGTGTGTTCTGTTTGGGGACACAACCTTCTGAATGTCACTTCTAACCCTCCACCCAAGGGCCCTTTAAATGGCGTGACGTGTGGTAACATAAAAACGCGGCTGATAATGGTATCTTGTGTTTGCACAGTGTAATAGCTGATGATATTACAGGCCCCCGAGAACCTTCCCAGTGTACGCTCTGCTTCTGTTACTGGCCTCGTGTCATTGACTCATCCTATAGAGCAGTGATTTTCAACCAGTGTGCCTCCAGCTGTTGCAAAACTACAACTCCCATCATGCCCAGGCAGCCTACAGCTATCAGCCTACAGAAGGGCATGGTGGGAGTTGTAGTTTTGCAACAGCTGGAGGCGCACTGGTTGAAAATCACTGCTATAGAGAGTCCCTAGTACAGTATTATTGAGGCGGTGTCTGCCCCCTTGGTAGTTCATAAAGTTTGGTGACTAAACAAAACAGGAAAATCGCGGTACCGTATGCTTATTCCCTTAAAGGGATCATGAAGACAACCTTTGTCCATGTGATCTACAAGGACATACAGTAGGGGCGGCTCCCACTTGACCCTTTATTTGCACGGATTCCCATTCATCTAAATTACTGGAATAATTAATACTACTTTACCCCTGTGGTGGTCTCTGTAGGGGCAAAGGCAGGAGGTTCCTCCACCAAAATCAGTAGCTTGCTGCAGATGCCAGGAGTGGGACCCGGGGGGTGATCAGTATTTTGTGTATTTCTTTTTATTAAATGGTTCCTGTCAGAAGGTGCATGCTGCCTAATTCATGGGGCGGTCAGGGCTTTTAGTTTTGCAAGAGTTGGATGACCACAAGTTGGAGACCATTTCTCTTAGGCCCCTTTCACACAAGCGAGTTTTCCGCTCGGGTGCAATGCGTGACGTGAGTGCATAGCACCCGCACTGAATCCTGACCCATTCATTCCAGTGGGTCTGTGCACATGAGCGTTTTCTTTCACGCGGCAGTTCTGCTTTGTGTGAAAAATGCAGCATGTTCTATATTCTGCGTTTTTCACGTAGTCGTGGCCCCATAGAAGTGGATGGGGCTTCAGTGAAAAACGCTGGAAACAAGTGCGGGTACAATGCGTTTTTCACTGATGGTTTCTAAGAGATGTTGTTTGTAAACCTTCAGTTTTTTGTCGAACGCGTGTGAAAAACGCATCAAAACATATTGCACCCGCGCGGAAAAAACTGAACAACTGTACGCAATCGCAGATAAAACTGACTGAACTTGCTTGGAAAATGCAAAATGGTGCAAGTTTCACTGAACGCACCCTGAACACATCCGGAGCGAATCCATATAGTTTGTGTGAAAGGGGCCTAAGGGTATGGCCATACGGTCAGGTTTCCTGATGCAGGGTTGAAAGCCAAAACCAGGAGTGAATTCAAAAAAGAGAAGTCGTCTCCGTCCTTTGTACTTTCTTTCCTTTTATAATCCGCTCCAAAACGTCATCATGAAACCTGACCGTGTGACCGTACCCTAAGGGGATGTTTACAAGAGAGATTTTGAAAGCGAGCTAAAACAAAAATCGGTGTGGAATCCACATGTGTTTTTGTGCAGTTTTTGACATGTTTTTATGCACTTTTTATGCAGATGTTCATTAGAAAGCTGCATTTCCATCTCGTGGATTTTGGCACAGATCCGTGGCAAAAAAAAACACGCAGAAAATGCACAAAAAACACATGGACTTACATGGAGCTGTTTTTTTTTATGCTTCTTATTCATTTCAGTGGGATTCAGCCCCAGAAGCTGCTTCTTTTTTTCTACGCTGCTTCGTCTGCATCCCATTGAAATGAATGGGGGGCTGCTTTGAGGTGGAAACGCTCCAAAATCAGCACCTAAAAAACTCAGTGTGAACTGGCCCTAGTGCATCCAAATAATTTTTTAGCCACGGAATCCGGTTATTCTTTTTGGAAGATGACAAGCCAGTGTTTGCCAATGGTTCTCACATGGCTTATCATTACGCTGGATTATCATCTCAGCATTTGGGCCATCGCTGACGTACTATAGAGCCGGACGAGGCTCCGAATATCTCATTCCAGAAGAAGTGAATTCCCCGCCCGGCTCTGTCACCTTCACGCTGTATAATTACAGGATTTTGTGACTCTCTGGAATATGGGAGCCGCTCTCGGGAAACCACATGGTTTCACTTCATCCCTATTGTGGGATTTATACGGCCTTGTAAACAGCCATTGTCTGCATAGTCTTTCCTGCCTTTCCCAGAGGTCACAAAAGGGAATCCAGATGTCTTATCACTAGCTCCTCGCCCTGCACAGGGTTAATGGTTTCTTCAGAAATGTTATAAAGCAATAATCTTTATATGATGTAAAAAGTAAGATAAGCTGTCCCCACAATCCTGTACTCCACGCCGGGGAAGTTCTGGAGAACGTCTTCCTCCCCCGGTTTCCCCGGACAGGACTTTGAGCATCTGGTGACTACTCCTATCGGGCAGATCACCTTTCATCTCCTTCATGTACTGGTGTTATTACCATGGTTACAAAACTTCCTGGATGTATTGGGATTTTATTGCACGCTTCGG
Source organism: Rhinella marina (assembly GCA_900303285.1). Classification (NCBI taxonomy): domain Eukaryota; kingdom Metazoa; phylum Chordata; class Amphibia; order Anura; family Bufonidae; genus Rhinella; species Rhinella marina. Next base: position 826,343 of record ONZH01017253.1, on the reverse strand, counting down.
GGTGATTAACCTGTGTGCCAGGGCCGTGCCAAGGTGGCCCCATCTGCACCTCCTCCGTCTCTGCCCAGGTCACTCTGCATTTAGTTGACTTCCATTATGTGGAGTTAAAGGGGTTGTATGATAAGATTAGAAAGACTTGGCCGCTCGTTTTCCAAAGCAGCGCCCCTCTTGTCTGGAGGCTGTGTTTGGTATTGCAACTCGGCTCAACCTGCCTCAAGTGAATGAACAGAGATGCTATTGCCAATGTAGAAGGTTGTCCATGGACATGTGGTAAATGCCATCCTCCTCTCCAGCATGGCGGTTTTATTTCTTAGACAGAAATGCACGCTCTTATAACGCCAATACCTACCTCTGCCAGGAAATAAAGGATGATAACTCAGCTATATCTGGAGTCAGGACCCCAATACACACATTAGATGATCAGAAGGTTTGGCCAATGTTCTTCTAATTAATAGTGCTATTATTATGATGTCAGTATTTTTGCATCGGTATTTGTAGGCCAAAACCAGGAGTGGGTCCAAAACACAAAAGAGGCACAAATATTTCTATTCTACCTTTTCATTGTAGGTTCTACTTCTGGTTTTAGCTTACAAATGCTGATGCAAAATACTGACCAAATACTGACCGTGTGAAACAGGCCTTAGACTGGTAAAATACGCTATTTATCATTCATTTGTGCCAATTTTTTGTCATAGAAAAGTCTTCAAAAGTTGGAAGAAAAGTCTTTTCAGCAGTTTTATTATTCCTTCAGAGTACAGACAGAAAATAGCACACATTTTACTGTAAATCTACACCTGCTCCTTGCAGCCATAGCGTTCACTTTCTGTCTTTAGCGCGGTCTGAAATGCGACAGATTTATGATGAGTCTTGCGCTGGTTAATACATTTCGCACACTTTCCTCCAGCATAATATTGTGCGTATAAAACAGCTCAGTACATGTGGGCCTATGACTCCCAGAATCTATAGCTGTGCGCTGGATGAATCGTCCTGCTGCTCTTTCAGGTGGCGTAAGTGCTTTCCTTTCATGGAGCCCTGCTGGTTCAGTCTCTGCTGCTGTTTAATAGGGAACAATGTAGCTTTACAGAAGTTGTATGGCCTGCCTCCCTGTAGTAAATAGGGGGATCTCTGCATGATCTTCCATTATGGGTTTTTCTAGAAGTGAAATGACAGATAATGGTGGCATGAATCATACAGCAGCCGTTTGTACGCAGCGTCCAGTATCTGCTCTGTTTCTATATGTAGTGGTCACACTTTGCTCTGTACATTCACTGTCACTAATGTATACTCGAACGCTGTGCCCATACAGTGATACATAGATATGGTAAATGGCACTTATTATGTAATTATTACTCTCTATATATACCTGCAGAATCGTAGGAGGTCAGTATGGAGGACCTATGTTCAGGATAGGTCATCAATATGTAATTGTGGAGGTTCAACTCCTGGTATCCCCACTGATCTGCTGTTTGAAGAGGCTGTGACGCTCTTGCAAGCCTTGCAGCCTCTTTCTAAGGCTACTTTCACATTACCGGCAGCCTTTTCCGACAGGTGAACAGCCTGCCGGATCCGTGCTGCCACTATAATGGGGGCAGGCTGGAGTTCCAGCCACAGCAAGGCACACATGCCGAGAGGCGGCCGGAATAAAACTACGACATGTCGTAGTTTTGCTCTGGCGGCACGCATGCATTAGCAGCAGCATGGATCCGGCAGGCTGTTCACCCGCCGGAGAAGGCTGCCGCTAATGTGAAAGTAGCCTAACCCAGTGACGTCATGTACATCGGTCACGTGGCCTAGCTGCAGCTCAATGCCAATCAAGTGACTAGGCCTGGGCTGCATTACCAACCACAGCCACTATACAATATATGGCGCTGTGCTTGGTTAGCTGTGTAGACGTTGCTGTGCTCTATAGACCACCATTGGTGGGGCTGCCAGGTGTCGGACATCCGCAGATCAAATATTGATGACCTAACTTTAGGATAAGTCATCAATATCGGATCAGTGGGGTTGGCGACTGTTTCAGGCAGCAGCAAATGTTAGAAACTATACAGCCACTGAACTGTCTGCATGCAGCCACCACTAGAGGGAGCTTACTGCATACAGTATTATTATTGAGTTCAGTCTATGGTAGTGTGCAGTAAGCTCCCCCTAGTGGTGGCTTATTAGCATTAATGCCATGAAATCTGGAGTGCTGGAGCTCTGGCCGTTAAGATGTTTTAAGAAATGTATTTGCATGGAATATTGAACTTATTAGATAAGAAATGAAATAAAACCTCTCTCTTCCAGACCCCTGTTTATATATTCCTCGATTTGCACATATGCTAGAGTTCGGAGATAAGAACCATGAAGTGTCGATGACGGCGCTGAGGCTGGTCCAGAGGATGAAGAGGGACTGGATGCACACAGGACGCCGGCCGTCTGGGCTTTGTGGTGCCGGTGAGAATGAATTAATTTGCTTCTAGGGGAGAATATTTCATACTGCTCTGTACACTGCCAGACAGGCCTCGTGCCTGAATTCTAAAGACACCTCACAGTCTAATCCGTAGCCTCCATGTTAATCATTTGTAGGGATGCTCGTTCCCAATAACTGACCAGTATAATTGTGCCACCATTAAATGAATAAACCCTCGTTTGTTGGCTGATTGGCATCTCTCATCAGAATGGAAGGTTTACGATTATCGGCAGCACATCTCTCTGTGTAATCATGGACGTGCTGCCGATAATCCCGATTGTGATAGCAGTTATTTCTCCCTCATTCACTTTACATTGGTCTGTGCAATTAGCCAATGCAAACAAGTGCTGATTAACATGATTGGCATCGATTGGTGCTCATCCTGCTGAACACTGGATTCAGTCTAAGGCCTGATGCACACGACCGTTGCTTGGGTCTGCATCCGAGCCGCATTTTTTTGCGACTTCTATGTGGACCCATCCACTTCACTGCAAAAGATGTGGACAGCACTCACAAAACAACTAGAACATGTCATTCTCTTGTCTGTTTTGCAGGCAAGAATAGGCTTTCCATTTTGCAAATTGTGGAACGTACACAGGAGGAGCGGAGCAGATTGATGATATCGTTTTATGGGAAAAGATTCAGTAAAAATTGTAATTTATTCATTTAAAGGGGTTCTGCAGTTCTGTAAAACCCCCGCCCATCAGCTGTTTGAGAAGGCAGCGGCCCTGCAGGAGCGCCACGGCCTTCTCTGTGTTTTCCTCAGGCCCAGTGATGTCACAACTAGTTTCACTGGCCTGGGCAGAGCTAAGCTCTGTTCGCTTGAATGGAGCTTAGCCCCGCCCAGGCCAGTGATACTAGTCGTGACGTCACTGACTTGCAGCAAACACAGAGAAGGCCGCGGCGCTGCCTTCTCAAACAGCTGATCGGCGGGGGTACCGGGTGTTGGATCGCCGCCGATCAGAGGCTGATGATCTATCCAGAGGATAGATCATCAGTTTTAAAGAACTACAGAACTTCTTTAAATCTCTGCTCATTCTGGGCTGTGAAGTCCAGGAGGTGGTCCTGTCACTGATAAGACCTCTGCCTCATAGAGGGAAGGCTGTCAGTCACTGATAGGACCTCCTCCTCATAGAGGGAAGGCTGTCAGTCACTGATAGGACCTCCTCCTCATAGAGGGAAGGCTGTCAATCACTGATAGGATCTCCTCCTCATAGAGGGAAGGCTGTCAGTCACTGATAGGACCTCCTCCTCATAGGGAAGGCTGTCAGTCACTGATAGGACCTCCCCTCATAAGGGAAGGCTGTCAATCACTGATAGGACCTCCTCCTCATAGAGGGAAGGCTGTCAATCACTGATAGGACCTCCTCCTCATAGAGGGAAGGCTGTCAGTCACTGATAGGACCTCCTCCTCATAGAGGGAAGGCTGTCAATCACTGATAGGACCTCCTCCTCATAGAGGGAAGGCTGTCAATCACTGATAGGACCTCCTCCTCATAGAGGGAAGGCTGTCAGTCACTGATAGGACCTCCTCCTCATAGAGGGAAGGCTGTCAGTCACTGATAGGACCTCCTCCTCATAGAGGGAAGACTGTCAATCACTGATAGGACCTCCTCCTCATAGAGGGAAGACTGTCAATCACTGATAGGACCTCCACCTCATAGAGGGAAGGCTGTCAATCACTGATAGGACCTCCTCCTCATAGAGGGAAGGCTGTTAATCACTGATAGGACCTCCACCTCATAGAGGGAAGACTGTCAGTCACTGATAGGACCTCCTCCTCATAGAGGGAAGGCTGTCAGTCACTGATAGGACCTCCTCCTCATAGAGGGAAGGCTGTCAGTCACTGATAGGACCTCCTCCTCATAGAGGGAAGGCTGTCAGTCACTGATAGGACCTCCTCCTCATAGAGGGAAGGCTGTCAATCACTGATAGGACCTCCTCCTCATAGAGGGAAGGCTGTCAATCACTGATAGGACCGCCTCCTGGACTTCAATGTTCAGAATGAGCAGAGATCTAAATATGTAAATTACAAGTTATACTGAATCATTTCCCATAAACCTCTATATCAATCTGCTCAGCTCCTCCTGCTCTATAACATGCTTCCTGCAGCTCAGACACCATGTTTTGTGTGACGGGTTCCCTTTAAGTACATAAATTATGAGCATTTATCTGCAGAGTCCCCGGCTGGACTACTTGCAGTCATAGGTAGCCTGTGAAATTCGGTGAGACTGGGCAGCGGCGTGCATTCCTGTCCACACCATTACACACGTCATTTTACCTTCACATTATAGCATTTTCTTCTATTAAAGTTTAAATCTTACAGGGGAGGGGGTGGGGGGGGGGTGAATGACCTTTCCATTCTGACCTATTCCGCGCAGATTATAGCTGTGCAGAGGCCATCCGACAGGAACATTTCACTAGGAAATATCGTTCTCATAAATGGCTCTTCCAAACGATTGGGCTTTTTTTTTTTTCCTCCAACACTTTAATTGCCACGCGAATATGAAATGCATCATTGGGCGCTATGTGTTTTCTGTAAATGTGTTTTTCCTCCGTCGTCTAATCGCAAATACCAAAAACATTAGGAGCTGTGATGATTACGGATTGCACATTATTTATGATGTGTGGGCTCCATCTGCTCTCATTGTAAACTGTGATGACATTGTAATGCTCCCCTCGCTCCCGACTATTGCATGTTTATTCTGAGGAGGCCTTTTTTTCTTTTTCTTATTGTGTGCACTTTAAAGAATCCTAATGGGTCTTAATCCTCAAAATGCAATGTATAACACTAAGATGTGCCGCTACTGGGACAATGTTCATACAAACCCGGGCTCCACATTATTGTAACACAGGTCTACCTGTGTCATTTGGCTCCCCCTCCTTCCACCCAAAAAAAACAAAAAACGGTTCCTCTCTTGTTCATGGGGTCTGTCTGGTATGGAGTCTGTTCACTTTAATGTAGCCCATAGACAAGAATGACACTGGAAGAAGAAAAAAAAAAGCAAACATTTTTTCTAATCTTGTAAAAGACGTATAAGTAAAATCTAAAGGGGTTCTCCCATGACTGATGTGAAAAATGAAAATCAGAATTCATATAGGACAGTGATGGCTAACCTCGGCACTCCAGCTGTGGTGAAACTACGACTCCCAGCATGCTCCATTTATTTCTGTTGAGTTCTGAGAGCAGTCAAGCAAGGGGGGCATCTTGGGAGTTGTAGTTTTACCACAGCTGGAGTGCCAAGGTTAGCCATCACTGATATAGGACATGACAATACCTTTCTAACAAAGCTAGAACCAGCCCTGTACCTCACATGGATCCAGAGATCTCCTCATTCATTGCTCTGCTAGATTTATATCAAGCTGGCAGCTCAAGGGGAGTGTCTTCTCTGCTGCAGCTAAGGGGGCGTGTCCATGTTCTCCCTATCACAGCTCAGGAGGCGTGTCTCAGCTCTCCCTATCACAGCTCAGGAGGCGTGTCTCAGCGCTCCCTATCACAGCTCAGGAGGCGTGTCTCAGCTCTCCCTATCACAGCTCAGGAGGCGTGTCTCAGCTCTCCCTATCACAGCTCAGGAGGCGTGTCTCAGCTCTCCCTATCACAGCTCAGGAGGAGTGTCTCAGCTCTCCCTAATACAGCTCAGGAGGCAGTTGAAGGATCAGTCTGAGCATGTGCGGCCATCTCAGTGAGCAGGACAAAGAAATAATAAGAAAAAACAAACAGCAGGTGGCGCTATACAGATATTTTTTATTGAATAACTCAGTTTATACTTATAAAGTATTCAGATCCAGGTGCTGGTTTGAAAACTATAGAATATTTTTCGGGGGACAACTTCTTTAACCTGTTGATGACACTAATGCTCCATTTCCAGTGATTGATAATGGTTTTCGTGGGCTATGTCATGTCCTATCTTTTAATAATAGAAATAAAAAATTCGGACCAACGATATATATATATATAAATATTTTTTCTTAAGTGCATACCCATAGAGCAGAACTATAGACATAATAATAATATGGTTGCACAACATGTAATCAGCAATAAGAACAAAAGTAAATCTGGATATATGTGGCGCTATGCCGACTAGAGATAAAAACGGAAGTCCTTAGTTACACATATTTGCAAATGCGTGATCATGCCCACTCACCAATCGTCACGGTAACTTCCTGTGGAATGGGTCCCTACACTCGTCAGACGAGTGTAGGGACCCATTCCACAGGAAGTTACCGTGACGATTGGTGAGTGGGCATGATCACGCATTTGCAAATATGTGTAACTAAGGACTTCCGTTTTTATCTCTAGTCGGCATAGCGCCACATATATCCAGATTTACTTTTGTTCTTATTGCTGATTACATGTTGTGCAACCATATTATTATTATGTCCTATCTTTTGCCATATCTTGCGGATCGCGGACCCATTCAAGTCAATAGATCTGCATCAGCAGCAGGGAACAAAGCCCTTAAGGTCATGTGAATGGTCCCTTAAACTGTCGAGCCATGAGAGGACACACCCACCGTATAACCCTCACATACTTTTTCGTCACCACTTTTGAAAAGTGAGAGAAGTGAAAGGTGGCAAACTATGGCGCAGTTTATTTAGTGTGACACATGAACAATTACGAATAGGCAAAAAAAAAGATAAAATGGCTTTCTTTTATATTTTATCATTTACATTTAGGCGATGCTCTTTTAGTAATTTCTAACAATGCAGAACTTGTGAGAAATGTCACTGTCCATGAAAACCTTGGTAACAGTGACCACAATATAATTATATTCCAACCAAACTGTAAAACACAAACTCTGGTCGGTAGGGCAAAAACACTGAATTTCTAAAAGATGAATTTCCCAGGGTTGAGCACTGCACTTCAGGACATAGACTGGGAGCAACTATTGTCACATAATGACACTAATGCTAAATGGGAGCGCTGCTTTATATCTACTTTGGAGAAGTATATTGTTAAATACATTCCAAGAGGAAACAAGTACAAGCGAATGAAATTAAACCCCACGTGGCTTACAAAGAGTGTAAGGGCAATAAAAGACAAAGAGGGCCTTTAAGAAATACAAATTGAAGGGGTCAGCTGTAGCCTTCAAAAAGTATAAAGAACTAAATAAATTATGTAAGGGGCGAAAATACACAATGAAATACAGGTGGCCAAAGAAAGTAAGAACAACCCCAAAACATTCTTCAAATACATACATGCAAAAAAAGGTCAGAACATGTAGGACCCCTAAATGATGGTAATGGGGTGTTGGTCACTGGGGATCGAGAGAAGGCAGAGCTCCTAAATATTTTATTAGCTCTGTACATACAAAAGAAGTTAGGGCATCTCATGAGGGTGGTACCACTGGTGGAAATACCTCAAATAACATACTTACCTGGCTGACTGTAGATATGGTCCTTAATACGCTAAAAAATTAAAAGTGAACAGGGCCCCGATCCAGATTGATTACACCCTAGAATTCTAAAGGAGCTCAGTTCAGTCATTGCTTTGCCTCTGTTCATAATATTTACAGATTCTTTAATGACATTAAAAGCATTATACCAAGAGACTGGCACAAGGCGAATGTGGTTTGTGCTAGGTCTTCACCAGGAAATTATAGACTAGTAAGCTTAACATCCCTAGTGGGAAAAACGTTTGAGGGCCTTCTACAGGACTACATACAGGATTATGTAACTGTCAATAATATAATAAGTGATAGCCAACATGGTTTTACTAAGAACAGAAGCTGTCAGACTAACCGAGGAGAGTAGACGCCTGGACCGAGGAAAGGCTGTCGATATTGTGTTTTTGGACTTTGCAAAGGCATTTGATACTGTCCCACTAATTGAGTTCTATTGGTTTAGAAAATATAATTTGTAATTGAATTTAAAATTGGCTTCATGATCGTATCCAAAGAGTTGTGGTCAATGATTCCTACTGTGAATGTTCCCCGGTTATAAGGTTGCGTGCTGGGTCCGCTATTATTTAACTTATTCATTAATGACATAGAGGATGGGAGTAGTAGTGCTGTGTCTATTTTTGCAGATGACACCAAACTTGGTAATACGGTCCAGTCTATGGAAGATGTTAATTAGTTACAAGCTGACTTGGACAAACTTACTGTTTGGGCCTCCACTTGGCAAATGAGGTTCAGTATAGATAAATGTCAAGTTATGCACTTGGAGGCTAAATAATCTGCATGCAGCATATGTTTTAGGGGAAGTAAAACTGAGAGAGTCACTTGTTGAGAAGGATCTGGGTGTATTAGTAGATCATAGACTAAATAAGAGCGTGCAATGCCAGTCAGCTGCCTCTAAGGCCAACAGAATTCTGTCTTGTATTAAAAGAGGTATGGACTCGTGAGACAGGGATGTAATGATGCCACTATAGAAAGCGTTGGTGCGGCCTCATCTGGAATACGCAGTTCGGTTCTGGGCACCAGTCCATAAAAAGGAGGCCCTGGAGTTAGAAAAGGTACAGAGAAGAGCCACTAAACTCATAAAGGGCCTGGAAGATCTTAGTTATGAGCAAAGATTAAATGAACTGAATTTGTTTAGCCTTGGAAAAATGACGTCTAAGGGGGGGACATGATTAACCTGTACAAATATATAAACGGATCATCAATATCAAGAGAAGCTATTCTGTGTTAAACCCCTTCAAAAAAACAAGAGGCCGCTCCCTACGACTGGAAAAAAACAGATTCAGTCATAAGAGGCGACAAGCATTCTTTACAGTAAGGTCTGTGAATCTCTGGAATAGCCGCGGGAACTGGTCACAGCAAATACGGGAGATGGCTTCAAAAAGCGTTTAGATGACTTTTTAATTCAAAATATGACCGTGTGTAGAAATCTTGTTCTACACACCCTTTCCCTTTGGCCCAACCCCTTTTTAAGAGGAAAATGGACATTTGTTCCGGGGATCAATATAGCAGGATTACAGATTGGACTTGATGGACTTTTGTCTTTTTCCAACCTTAACAACTATGTAACATGTGCCCCCAAACAGCGCCTAGAGACCCTCTCCCATGGCCTCATACTGCTACATCAAGGAAAAGAATGAAACTGTTATGTCTGCTGAAATGTGGAGAAACAAAAGCATTAGTACATCATTAAAGTGGATGGACAGTTTGTAAGAATGATGCCAGATATGTCGTAATGTATCTCTTGTATGTCGCACAATATCTTACCCCTGCCGTGCTGTAAAAAGTCCTCAGGTCCCCATCTGTGGGCCCCATAAACATCAGCACCTGTCCACTGCTGTGTCTATAGCGTTCAAGAGATATGATTTACCCCATCACTGCTGTCTGTGCTGCCCCTGGATCCTCTTCTTGCACATACACTGAGCAGTAGATGAACTGTTGCATGTATGCGCAGAAGAGGATCCATCTGGACGCAGCAGGGGACAAGTACTGATATTGCAGCCCGCAGATGGAGACCCGAGTACCTTCTGCATCACGGCAGGGGTAAGATATTGGGTGGCAATAAGTAAGATTATTTTCAAAGCTACTTCATTTTCCATTCTAGATGCATTGGACAAATACATTGGAGTCCAAGGTGTTTATCACTTTTACAGAAATTCCGTAATTTTTTTAAAATTAATTTTCCTAACTAGCTATTGAGGACTGACGCCCACATTTACTAGTGTGAGTGCACCTAGACATAGTCAGAATCTGCACCAAATTTTTGCACGTTTTTTGGCTTGTCTAGAAATATCATCTGTGCCTAGTTTGCCTAGGGGTGTGACATAGCGGGAAAAGGGGGTAGGGCCTAATCACAATGCGGCGCAAAATTCTATTGCAAACTAAGTCAACCAATAATTGGTATACAGTATGACAATTGTGTCTATCCCTGCACCAGACTTCTTATCCAGCCTGAGGTGAAGGTCTAGACAGCCTAGAGCAGTGATGGCTCACCTCTGGCACTCCAGTTGTGGTGAAACTACGACTCCCAGCATGCCCCATTCCTTTATATGGAGTTCTGTGTGCATCTTGGGAGTCGTAGTTTTACCACAGCTGGAGTTGCCGGAAGTTAGCCATCACAGGCCTAAAGGATTAGTAAATCCACCCCAGTGCCTTCAGTTTTGCCCGCAGTTGTCCTTTAAAGGCTATGTACACCTTTGGGGGCAATTTTTTTAAAATTATTATTGCATTTTACTTATTTTGACCTAAAAATCACTTTTTCAATTGGTCTTTATTAACCATATGGAATCCTTTTTTGTGCACAGAGCTGACATGCTCTACTAGCTGCCTGTGGATTTTTTCTCCAATCCGTCATCTGAGAAGCAGACGGACTTCTTATCTCTACTCTCTGACCTTATAAACACTCATTATAGCTCAATCCTTACCTTACTGATAAGAATGTGGCCTAAATAAGTGTTTATGACCGCTCAGCAGTTTACAGATAAGGGTAATTAGATGAGGGCACAAAGTGAAAGTGCCAGTCCCACAGCTAGACAGTTAACCCTTTGTGACTCAACAGCTCAATACTTTTAATGAAAAATAATAACATTTTTAGGCAAAAATAAGTTAAATACAATCATAAAAAAAGAATTGACTCCAAAGGTGTACATAGCCTTTAAGGCACGGTCTGGTACAGTTGGCACTGTCACCGGTGATGCAGAACCATTATGATGTATGCAGCGGCCGGCACACTTCAGTTTTGCAGACTCCATTGCCCTGGGTTTTTCGCCACCGTGGAGAACATTGATCTCTTGCCGTGTGATGTGAGGGAGATCATTTTCTTTGACCTTGAAGAATAAATCTGCTTTATATTTACCGGCCTATACGTAGGTTTTCACAGTTTACATGATTTGCGGGTCTTTGAATGTCAGTTTTACATTACATCGCTTAATAAAATTCAGGGCTGTATTCTCCATCCACTTCTTATATATTATCTTTCAATCACCCCGGTATCGGCGACACCAAAATGATAGAGACCGCTCAGCATTTCCTGAGCGTTTTTCATCTCTGTAAGCTTCACTCCATTGGAGCAAGAGAAAGGTTTACAGCAATTACCCGAGCTCACCGACTAAGAGCTGAGTTTGTAAACCTGGGCGGAGGCGATGCATGTGCACCCTGCTGCCTGGAATACCAAGCAGCTGTTGTGAGTGCCTGCCGGTGATGCCCGGCACAGATCACCTCGTCTTGTTTTTTTCACCTGTTTTTTGCTGACTTTGGCTTTCTCCTCTCCGCAGCTCTCCTGGTCGCATCCAGAATGCACGACTTTCGACGAACTATTAAAGAGGTCATCAGAGTTGTAAAAGTGTGCGAGTCCACCCTGAGAAAAAGGTGAGCGTGTGGCCTATTAACCTCAGACATTGTCTATGAAATACTGGAGCTTCTGCATCTTGGAGATTATTAATAATCATTGAACACAATGGAGGGCTCTGCAGGTTTAAAGGGGTTGGCCCATCACACACATTGGGGGCATATCGCTAGGATATGCCACTAATGTCTGATAGGTGCAGGTCCCACCTCTGGGACCCACACGTATCTATAGATTTTATAAGGGAGTGCTGAAAATAGCCTAGCAGTGCACTCGGCTATATTCAGAAAAATGAGTGTAAAGTGCAGCCACCTCTCCATTTACTTCTATGGCGCCGATGGAAATAGCTGAGCCAGCCGAGCTTGGCTATTTTCATCCCTCCCATAGAAATAAACGAAGGGCAGCCACTTTGCGAAGTTCTAGAGATAGGTCCAGAGGTGGGACCCTCATCTATCAGACATTGGTGGCAGATCCTAGCAGTATGCCACCATTGTTTGAGAGGACACAACCCCCTTTAAAGGGGTATTGCCATCTTGGACATTGATAGGTGTGGGTCCCACCTTCGGGACCCGCACTTAGAACAGAGCCCGCAAAGTGCTGAAGGGTGCACCTCGCGTGCACGGCTGCCATCCTTTCATTTATATGGAACTGCTGAAAATGGGTGAGCGGTGCGTGCGCTCGGAAGTCCTATTGAGATGAATGGAGGATGGCCCTCAGGGACTTTGTGGGCTCCATTCTTAGTATAGGTGCGGGTCGCACCAATCAGACGTTGGGAAGATGGGAATACCCCTTTCAGGCCTTATTCACATGGCAGTTAAGATCACACGGCTGTTAAGAGCAATGACAGCCTGTGGGTGTATTCACATGTTCGTTTTTTTTTTAACAGACCATAAATACTGGTCATCAAAAAATAGTACATGCATGTACATTTCTGGTTGTAAATAGTGAATTAACTGCTGACTGCAAAAGACGGACGGATAGAGGTGAATGTAGATGGTGATATAGATAGAGGCTGATCAATAGAGGGAGATTAAAAGAGATGGATGATGGAAAGGTAGAGACAGAGAGATATGAGATAGATATTAGATAGATGGATAGATAGATATTACATAGATATTGAGATATACCGTGTTTCCCCGAAAATAAGACCTAGCCCTAAAATAAGCCCTAGTGCTATTTTGCCTTGTTTTTGGAGTAGGCTTAAAATATAAGCCCAAGATAGACAGATAGGAGATAGAGAGATAGATATTAGATAGGAGATAGATATAGGATAGATAGATATGAGATAGATAGATGGATAGATAGATAGATATGAGATAGATAGACAGATATTAGATCCATACCTTGCCCTTATAGATCTCATCACCATGACTGACGATATTTCTGTCAATCACTAGTCCTGCTGGCGTCCATTGATGTGGAGGTATTATAGGGCAGTATTCCACATCACTGGGGAAAAAATATAAAAAAATAATAAGACACTGTCTTAGTTTCGGGGAAACACGGTAGATGGATAGATATGAGAGATAGATATGAGAGAGAGAGATATTAGATAGGAGATAGATATGAGGATAGATATGAGATAGATAGATAGATAGATAGATAGATAGATAGATAGATAGATAGATAGATAGATAGGAGATAGATAGATAGATAGATAGATAGATAGGAGGGAGATAGATAGATAGGAGATAGATAGATAGATAGGAGATAGATAGATAGGAGATAGATAGATAGATAGATAGGAGATAGATAGATAGATAGATAGATAGATAGATAGATAGATAGATAGAAAGAAAGATAGATAGATAGATAGATAGATAGGAGATAGATAGATAGATAGATAGGAGATAGATAGATAGATAGGAGATAGATAGATAGGAGATAGATAGATAGATAGGAGATAGATAGATAGATAGATAGATAGATAGATAGATAGATAGAGGAGATAGATAGATAGATAGGAGATAGATAGATAGATAGGAGATAGATAGATAGGAGATAGATAGATAGAAGATAGATAGATAGGAGGGAGATAGATAGATAGGAGGGAGATAGATAGATAGATAGATAGATAGGAGATAGATAGATAGATAGATAGATAGGAGATAGATAGATAGATAGGAGATAGATAGATAGATAGATAGATAGATAGATAGATAGGAGATAGATAGATAGGAGATAGATAGGAGATAGATAGATAGGAGATAGATAGATAGATAGATAGATAGATAGATAGATAGGAGATAGATAGATAGGAGATAGATAGATAGATAGATAGAATAGATAGATAGGAGGGAGATAGATAGATAGGAGGGAGATAGATAGATAGGAGGGAGATAGATAGATAGGAGGGAGATAGATAGATAGATAGATAGATAGATAGATAGGAGATAGATAGATAGATAGATAGATAGATAGATAGATAGATAGATAGATAGATAGATAGAGATAGATAGATAGATAGATAGATAGATAGATAGATAGATAGATAGATAGATAGATAGATAGATAGATAGGAGATAGATAGATAGATAGGAGATAGATAGATAGATAGATAGGAGATAGATAGATAGGAGATAGATAGATATTAGATGATATTTGTAAGAGATTCTCCCGGACAGGATATTTTGGAGAGTTTTTCAATGTTCTCTACAAAGTAATAGATGTGAGCTGCCGCACCCTAAGAATTAAGAAGATGCCTAAAAGTGATCAGACTTGTGGGAATATTTGATAACCAGAATAATATAGTAATGGGAGCCCTTAGGAGATTTTAGGGTGTATTTGATCAGATCCAGGGGTATTGCCATCTCGGACATTGGGGGCATATCGCCAGTTCATTTCAGTGGGACTTCCAAAAATAGCCAAGCATGCCACTTGGTGTAGGCATAGGGTTAGACGGTAAGCCCATGGGGTGATGGGGGGAGCAGCCAATAGCAGGCCGCAATGGGGACGAGCCCCCTTGAGGTCGGCCACCCTTGCGGCCTGCTATTGGCTGTTAACACCCCTTTCCCCAGATGTTTTGATCCGTGCAACGGGGGAGATGCGGTGGCGGCCATGCAGGGATCAGGAGCGACGCGGTTGCCGGGTCATTAGGGGGGAATATTTTAGATATCGGATAACCCCTTTAAGATATATAATAAATGGTTTTTTTTTTTTTTTTGTTCTATGTTATTAGGTACAGTAAGTGGATAAATACAGGCAGGTTTATTGTAGATAGATAAAACCAGAGCTGGAGAGAGGGAGATAATTGGATGTCATCTTATATAATATTACACAAGGGATAAGGTTTGGGCTCGTTTGTGGCCTCAGTGTTTCCCTCTGGGGTGCACAGTCACACAGTAAATGCAGGATTATTGGGTGTTGCCGACAGCTTGCAAAAATGAAATCAGAATGTCTTTAATCATTATATGCGGGAGACGAGATATCCCCTTCCTGATTGTCAGGGATCCTGCAGAGGATTTCATGGTGACCACTCACTCTGCTTCACCGAGGACATCATCCAGATGGCACAGCCTTGTGGGCTTCCAGTCCGGTTTACATTAAAGAGGCAGCAGCACCACTGATACAATATCTGCTGCTGTGCTCCCAAACTTATCCTGATGTTTTAAGTGCGGGATTAAGATATTTTAAGGATCCACGTTTGGACTAGATCTCATTACTGGTGGCTGGATTTTGCGTCTTACTACAGAAAGGCTGTACGGCCAGGAGAGCAAAAAGTTTTTTAAGGCAAGAGACAAAGGAAATTTTATAATTGCAATTAAATGTGGAGGAAACATCCAGTAGAAATGTCAGATGGATAATTAGAAAGACCTCTCATCTTCTTATATAAATATAGCAGTTTTCATGACATGATATTTCCGTTTTACGTTGGCTCTAAATTCTTGAAGAATTGCGTTTAGGCCAAGTTCGTCCTGTTTGACCCTGCTGATTAAAATGATACCTGCCTTGTGAAAGTCAGCTGCGGCGTTCCTAAGGAAAAAGGCTCTTCTTCTACCTGGTAGGGTTGATAATGCTGATTAAAATGATACCTGCTTTGTGAAAGTCAGCTGCAGCGTTCCTAAGGAAAAAGGCTCTTCTTCTACCTGGTAGGGTTGATAATGCTGATTAAAATGATACCTGCTTTGTGAAAGTCGGCTGCGGCGTTAAGTAAAAAAGACTTTATTATTGATGCACATTTGAGCCTCTGTGCACTTAGTGGTGGGGCTAGCACTGAAAGCTGAGGTGCACCAAGATGCTAAGTCCCGCCCCTTGGTGCATTAAAGCCCTCATTTGCATAAAGAATGAAAAGGTTTTTTTCCTTTGGAATGCTGCGACCACTTTTCACAAGACAGGTATCATTTTAATCAGCAGGATCAACCCTTCCAGGCAGTGTGATGTCTGCTGTGGGCGTGCAGCAGATCTGCACTAGGATTACCCCAATTCTTATTCAGTGGGTTTAATCCTTAACTTGACTGCTGTGAATAAGTAACATTAAAAAAGGAAATCTGCACAGAAATTTTCCATTGTGCATGCTTTGCTCCACATTTATTAAGTGTGTTAGACCCTATGCCATAGATATATACATGCTATCTCTCCCTGCTCCCTCCCCATACACATACACATTCAGCTTGGCCAAAAGTATGTGTATTCAACGGGGAGAGGGGAGAAAGCTGCTGCCAAACAACTCTATACATAGAGTGGGGAGAAAGCTGCTGCCAAACGACTCTATACAGAGAGTGGGGAGAAAGCTGCTGCCAAACAACTCTATACAGAGAGGCGGGGGAGAAAGCTGCTGCCAAACAACTCTATACAGAGAGAGGGGAGAAAGCTGCTGCCAAACAACTCTATACAGAGAGAGGGGAGAAAGCTGCTGCCAAACAACTCTATACAGAGAGAGGGGAGAAAGCTGCTGTCAAACAACTCTATACAGAGAGAGGGGAGAAAGCTGCTGTCAAACAACTCTATACAGAGAGAGGGGAGAAAGCTGCTGCCAAACAACTCTATACAGAGAGAGGGGAGAAAGCTGCTGCCAAACAACTCTATACAGAGAGAGGGGAGAAAGCTGCTGACAAACAACCTTATACAGAGTGGAGCGAAAGCTTCTGCCAAACAACTCTATACAGAGAGAGGGGAGAAAGCTGCTGCCAAAACAACTGTAGCTTTGGCTTATCTCCCAGGAGAACAAAATGATCGGGTGCCTTTAGTCTTAAGGTGTGCCAGATTTATCTTCCGATATCGGTCACTATGATAAATCTGGGGCATTTTTAGACTGTCTAATAATAAGACAGGATTAGCAAATCTGCCCTAATGTGGATATTGAACAGTCCCACAGGTTTTGATTGGAGCGGCAGTGCGCATGGCTGACCAACCACCTGATTCAAATTCTTGACCCCCGCGATCATACATTTATCACTTATGCTGTGTTTTGCGGGATACCCCTTTAATTTTAATTCATAATATGACCATTACTAGTGCAACAAAGCAATAACACCCCCCTAATCACTCATTAGAAGTGTTCCGTGTATGTACCAGAAGGCTTGATCGCAACAGATGAACCCCCCTGATGCATTCCCCGTTGGATCATCCTCCGCAGGATAGCTCTTTTTTTTTTTTTTTTTTTTCTTTATGTGCGTTCCCATGCTGTGCGGCAAAAAGGCCACATTTTAAAGCCTTTGAATCCTTCTCGAATGAAAGATTAAAAGTGAAATGTAGCGACTTGGAGGCTTTCCATCAGCCGGCTCCCCGCAGAGGTGCCTATGAAATGACGGCAGACGCGGTCCGCTGCCTAAATGCACTTGCGGTGTCACCTGATCTCTGGGGGTTGTGTGAGTGCTCCGCCATCCAGCCCTGCTTTATGTCCTGCCGTTTCTAAATGCTATATGCAGTGATTAGGGCAGCCAGCCGTTCTTAATAGGAAAAAAAAAAAAAAAAATTGGAGGAGAAATGGCTGCAATGTCATTTATAAAAGAAGGGCATTTACTCGCCGCCATCAACCTGTTTGATTACGGATTATGATTAAGGATCTGCGCCTATAGCGAAGGCACGGTTCATGTTTATTCCTGCCCCGCTGTTTACACCAGTCATTCACCTTCTCCTCATCTGAAGTGACAGCCTGATTTCCTTTGACGGAAGGTAAAAGAGCGAACTGAATCTTTTATGCTGGGGAAAGCAGAAGACGGCGATGAAGATATTACAGTATTCGCTGCGCCGCTCCGCAAAACCCGATTGTCAGTTTTTACAATGATCCCGCGTCGCTTTCATCTTGGGTGTTTACACTTATTATAGGAGGGAAATGAGGTTTTTTTACCGTTTTCTTCAATAACTCGTGCGGAATTGAGTTTGTCAGGGCAAGGAACACGATAAAAATAAAGATCCGCGTGAGACTTTTAATATTACGGCTGGGATGGTTAGTTTGAAGACTTCTCGGTTCTGTTTAATAGGGAAAGCATGTACGTGCTGAATACATAAACCGTACACGTCATCTGTCAGCTACACCAGTATTCAGGGATAATATTAGGTCATCTGTCAGCAGTTTTGTACCTATGACACTGGCTGACCTGTTACATGGCAGCTGAAGACATCTGTGTTGGTCCCATGTTCATATGTGTCCGCATTGCTGAGAAAAATTATGTTTTATCATATGCAAATGAGCCTTTAGGAGCAACGGGGGCGTTACCGTTACACCTAGAGGCTCTGCTCTATTTGGATATCACACGCCCTCTGCACTTTGACAGGACCAGGCAGTAAAAACATCATCATGCCTAGCCCAAAGTGCAGAGGGTGCGGCAGTGAGCAGAGCCTCTAGGTGTAATGGTAACGCCCCCGTTGCTCCTAGAGGCTCATTTGCATATATTAAAACACCATATTTCTCAGCAATGCAGGCACATATGAACATGGGACCAACACAGATGTCTTCAGCTGCCAAGTGCACATGTAACAGGTCAGCCAGTGTCATAGGTACAAAACTGCTGATAGAAGCCCTTTAAAGACCAATAACCTCCCCTGACATGTTTTTAGTAACTACTTGCATTCTCCATGTAATAACAATTCTGGAGCATCTATTCTTATGACTGTATGGTTTGCCATTCCTTTATTATTCCTGCTTGAATTTGACTGAATTGCCAGCAGTTTGCAGTGAAGGTCCAGCTGGGTGCTACCAGGGTTGTGTCCTTGCACAGTCTGACACAATAAATCTGTGCTGCCAGAGTCAGTGTGGGGATGCACCCCTCAACTGGCAACACCCAGCTGGGCCTTATTCACAATTTTTAGTAGGAATAATGGAGGAATGGCACAACCTACAGTTGTAAGAAAAGATAATCCAGAATCGTTATTACATGGGGAGTGCAAGTCATTACCAAAACAGACATGAAAGGTGACAGGTTCTCTTGAAGACGGATGTAACTTGCAGATCCTGGGCCCCCATGCAAAATCTGTAACAGGGCCCCTTAACTGCCATGTGCTATTCATAACTGATATCTTCTTCTATGACAAGAGGTCCTCTGTGCCTCTTCAGTCACCCTTGTAGCTTCTCCCTGTATGAAGACGTTTTATTCTTTGTGCGCTGTTAACCTGGTTGTCCTGTCTGGTCCTGTGTTTGGCACGGACAGACACTAACAGCACTTTGGGTAAAGTAACCATATGACGGTTCGTGCAGACTTACTAATCTGTCTGGGGCAGATTTGTAGGAGTTGTGCACCTCCGCAGTTGTTCCGCGCAACTCGCCTTGCATTGTGGGTTCAGACTTACTGGGGGAGATTTACTAAGTTCATTGCACCCACGTTATGTCTTGCACCACATTTGTAATATGTTTTACACCCATTTTGCACCTCACTAGACAAGAGATCCTTAAAGGGAAAGTGGGTGTGGCTTAGGATGAAGGGGCGTGACCTAAAGCAACAACATGCGCAGAAGTCATTCAGTAAATGATGTCTAATGTCCGAATTTATCATCCACCATGCGCCACCGTGAGGAATTCTGCAGGTCTTAAGACTGTGTCATCTAAAGACAGGATTAGTAAATCTGGCCCATAGTTATTGTCATGTTTCTTTTTTTTACATATTTTTGTAGATTAATAGAATTTGAAGACACGCCAACGAGTCAGTTAACGATAGATGAATTCATGAAGGTAGATTTGGAAAAGGAATGCGATCCTCCTTCCTTCACGGCAGGTCAGAAGAAGATCCGGATACAGCAGGTAAAGCCATTGCCAGGTACATGACTCTACTACGGCTAACTCACCTCATGTACACGGATGAATGGGCTGGCGTGCCATCCTCAAAATAAAATGCGTATCAGACATGGACCCAAAATATGGTCATGTGCACGAGGCCTTATATTCAGTCTAGAAGAACCCCATGCTGATTGATTAAAGTGATTGTCCCATTATAGCAATGACAATAACCACAAGGTAGGTGATAGGTGCCTGATCGGTGGGGTTCTGACCGCTGGGGCCCCTGCTGATCATGACAAGGGGGGGGCCTGGGTTTCCCCATTCGAATGACGCAAAAGACACAAGTGTTTGCTGCTCCTCCATACGACTGTGGGACTGCTGGAAATAGCGAAGCACTTGTACTCGGCTGTCTCCAACAGTCCCAATGGGAGATCAGACACCTATCTTGTGGATAAGTTGTTGTGATTTATAAAACCCTTTAAAGGGGTTGTCCACTTTTGAGGGTGGACAGGGATGTGGAATTGGAATCTCCCTCTCCTGGGCAGACCTGCAAAGGGAATCATACTTACCTGCTTCCTGAAGCTGAGTCCAGGCTACTTTGCTCCTCTGGCCCACCGCTATCATCGACATCCCATTTGACACCGGGTGCAGCAGTAGCCTGCCTCCTTGCGTCACATGACCAATTGACACGACACAAGGGGGGCAGGTGACTGCTGCAACCAGCAGTTGGCTTCAGCGGTGTCAAACCGGATGTTGACAGTGGGAGACCTAAGCGAGGCAGCCAAGGCCTGGGAGTGGAGGAGACGGGACCGAGTGCTGGTAAGCAGGCCATTATGATTCCTTTTGCAGGTCTGTCCAGGACCGACCAACCCCTTTAAGCTTTACTGATTCTATATACAAGATCTAAGGCTGGGTGAATAATGATATGTATTTACTGGATGCTGCCTCAACCTGTATTTGTCTAAGGTTTGGTTTACATGTTGCGAACCAGTTGCAATTAAAAACCCCTACACAAACCACTACATACATTGTGATTTATTACAGTACATACAGTTCTAGCTAATTACATTGTGTGAGATCAGTAACACGGAGCCATTGTGCAGTGCAGTCAGCAATACCGAACCCATGTGCTGAAATAATGCTGTAAATAATAGAGCGGCCGGACCCTCGCTAACAATTGTCCTATATTTATCATTACAGCTCGAGCAGGAATTGTCAAAAAAACTGGACGATGTGGAAGGTAATGCTCAGTAATTATCATTAAGGGTTGTCCACGATTCTGAAAGAAAACATGACCGCTTTCTTCTAGAAATGGCGCCACATCTGTCTGCAGTATGAACATGGTGCTGCAGCACGGTTCCATTGAGCTGAAATTCCCCTTGGTATCCTGTGGACTGGGGTTGTGCTGTTTTTGGATTCAAAAATAAAATAAAAGCAGCCGTGGCCCCATAGTCTCCTCATCTTGGAAACTCCATTAATTAGTATGCAGCTGCCATGGTTAGCAGCATGTTCCTAAAGTCAGGCGAGGGGGCCGCACGTGTGCAGAGCGGTCTCCATTCAAGTGTGAATTACAGAAAATGTTGAGTAACCTTGTTGTGTCGTAAATGTCCCAGATAACGAGCGATCTTCACGTGGTCATTCGCTGCTTTCTGCTGGTGATTGTTCCATCTGTAGTCTAAAAGCCACGCTGAGAATATAGACAGATTTCAGTAATGCCATAAATTAGTGTGCAGTGGCCTGAGAAGCTGCTCGGTGGCCTCCGGGCTACACTAGGCCCACAAAGAATGCCTCCCATGCCCAAAAGTAGTGCCGGTATCCAAAGCAATTCCAAGATGGCGCTAAAGCCTGTACTGCGCATGTCCTGAAAGCGGTCAGCGCAGGCTCAGTCACAGGACACTACTGAAATTTGAGTCTGAAGTGGCCTTCCCCTTTAAATAATTGCCCCTCGTGCAGGAAGATTGTAACTATGCAAAAACAAATGTAGTCACATATTCCTTTTTTATCACAGTTTTTATTTAAAATCAAACATTTTACAATTAAAACAAAATCCCCCTTTGCCCTTCCCTCTACCAGACTGAGGAGGAGACAGCCAAATTGCTTTACCGAGCACCATACATAGTACCCGAGGAGCCGCAGGACAGCTCAGATGCCGTGCGCCTTCACATATAGGACACAAATCACACCTTTGTGTCACTAGTTGAGAAGAGCATCGCCTCAGGGACGGTTCGAGGCAGTATAAAGCTACTCTCACAGTGTGTGGGATACTAACATAGATTTGGAGATCCCATATTTAAATGGATTCTAGCTCTAGACTCAGAGAGTGTACTGGTTGGTAATTCCGGGGGGTATCTAACCACCTGCCCCAGATGACTGCACACGTCAGAGTAGTCACATATCCTACTTGTTTCCATAACAGGAGAAATCACATCGTATCAGGACGAAATAGAGAATGAGCTGGAGAGTAGCAGGCCGAAGCCAAAGGGAATCTACGCGTCTTTCAGCAAAGAGGGTGAGATTTATTATTGCAACTTTTTGAAGTTGTTTGTCTCCAGTGATTCCACTAATTATGCTTTACACTGATCATAAGCCAGCGGTGAGACAATGAACAGGAGCTCTTTACGAAAGTAGAACCTTTTCTTCTGATCTTAGACAACCCCTTTAGGCAATCCTTTTGTTTAGGGACACTGCACTTATGCTAACGGTGAGCGGGAAATATAGATGTCTTCAGTCTGCAGCATTTTTTGCATGATCCTAAAACAGAAATCGTGTAGAAATCCAGCAGGGAACAAATGGGTTAATCGCCTACTGATCTCATCCATCTATGGCTGGTAGGTGGTTGAGAGGGCGGGGCTTAAGGAGGTTGTCCCATCTCGGCGTGGAAATGTGCTCAGCTGCCAAGCGGGCCCACACTCTGCTGTTTCCATAGCTCCTATTGCAGTGAATGGGCACTACGTAAATAGTGTAGCACAGCAAGCCATGCGGTTTCCGTGACTCGGGCTTGTACTGCTACGCTGTTTACAGTATTTTGCTCCCATTCATGGCAATCAGAGCTAAGGGTGGGTCCACTCGGCAGTTTCCGAAAGCCCGGCCACCTGGGGTTAGCTCTTGCCTTGAAAACAGTGAGATAAGACTACCCTTTTAACAGTCTTTTTGTCCTGCTGCAGACAGGACAGAGGGCAGAGGCTGCTGCTGCAGCCAGCTGTCGTACAGCCTGACACAGGACTGTGAAGAAAAGGAATATGGCTGATTCTGGGACACATAGAGATTTTTTTTTATATATATATATATTTTTAGTATTAATTATATTGGAAACAAGATAGGTTCAAAGGAAAGGAGGAGTGTGGGGGGGCTGGGATAGTTAGTTTTTTTTGTGCATTTTCTGTGTTTAGTGTTCCAAAAATCACCACTGCTCCTAGTGATGGATGTTAGGTGAATTCTAGATTAATGCTGATCTTACCCTAGACCAGATTCCAGACTATTGGAATATCTGATAGTCCTGGGCCCTTGGATGCTGATCTCTCATGATAGCTTTTCATTCATTAAAAAAAAAAGTAATTATATCCAACTCAATAATATTATATACAACTTTTATAATTATATACAACTCAATTAAAAATGGATTATCCACCAAAATGAGCTGGCATAAAGTTTGTGACACTGCTACCTTCATGTTTTGATGCGGACTGCTTCTCCCTAGATGTAGATGACTCCTCCAGTATGTTGGGAGAAGATGACCGGGAGGATGAGGAGTTAGAAGCCGCTGCAAATCATCTTAACAAGGATTTTTACAGTGAATTGGCCGAGAAGACAAAGTTACATAGCTGTGAGCCTACCGTCAAACCTATCCCTATAGAGACTCTGCTGGGGCCCCTGCCCACTGCTGCAAGCTTGGGGATTACAGACTCCATCAAGGAGTGCATCGAAACCAAGGAACAGGAGAAATGTAAGTAGAGAAGAAGTTATTCATATGTGCAGTTTTTATTCATATAGACTTTAAGAACATTTTTCACCTATGGACAGGACGTTGATAACTGGGGGCCCCACCACTGGGATCTCCATTAATCATTAGTACAGGGGTCCCTAGACTTCCGTAGCTTCTCACCTTACAATATGATGAGATGAAATTTGATAAGAACGGCAGTCAGGCTTTGAGGAAAATTCCTCCCTTAATAGAAGTTAGATGGTTCAATCCCATCATTTAATGGCATTCGATGGTCACCCGAACCTTACGGCTCCACTGTCTAGAAATTAATAGAGTAAATTAGATTTGAGATTCTTAAAATTCAATTCTAGTCCAATTCAATTTGGGTCTGAATAAAGGCGACCTAAATTGAAAATGTGCTGATTGCCTAGGAAAGTCTCACTCCATCTCTCCCTCCCTCAGCGACTCTCCAGAAACACACCAAATTCGCATTCAGTAGAAACAGAACTTTTGAAAAGTTTGGATCAAATTTCCAAATGTCAGAATCGCTTTGCTCATCTTTAGTGAGGATAATAACATCTAGTCCAGGGATCAGCAACTTCCGGCTGCTGTGAAATTACAACTCCCAATTTGCTCCATTCTCTTCTATGGGAGTTTCGAGAACTGTTGAGCAAGTGTGCATGCTGGGAGTTGTCGTTTCACAGCAGCTGGAGTGCCAGAGGTTGCCGACCCCTGAACTAGTCATTTGTCTTTTGTATTACCTGTTAGGTTTACATATTATATTCATTTGTGTAAACTCGTCGGATTATTCAGTGTTACACAGCGCTGTGAAAGTAATAAGGACGTCCATGTTGTCTCAGAGGCTCCTGTGTATTCTTGTGCTGAGGTTTCTGCTTCTCCCAGAATATAAGGAGATTGGACCACACAGTGCTTGTGTTTAAGACAGGTGACAAAACTACACGTTGATTATTAGGGTTTTTTGGACAAAATCCTTTGCATGTCCTGAAATGAAATTGGAGGCATATAGAGGTACCGTAAGACCTGAAGTGCTTTTATAGGTACCAGGGGCGGACTGGGAACTTAAAGTTGCCCTGGAAAAAATACTAAAAGTGGCCCCATTTCTTAATTGGGTCCAAATTGATGAAAGGCAGTGCCGGCAATACTATATTGTGGCACATTATACCACCCCAACAGAGCTAAATACCACAGTGCATCACAGAATACATCCCCAAAAACTTCCACTGGCCGCCCATGAGGAGGGCTCAGGCGGCCCCCAGGGCATCGGCCCACTGGGAAATTTCCCTGTAATGTCTATGGCCAATCCGCCCCTGATAGGTACTGTACCTCACTACAGTTCCCTACATATACACCCCATATTACATGTCTTGATGGTATGCGTTCAACCAAATACACTTTTGCCACATCTATTTATATGTAAGGTGTATTTTCCAGTATGAAGCAGAGAGATTGGGTGTGCGCTCGTCTACTGCACACTGTCTGGCACTATTTTTGCTCGCTGTGTGCACGCTTGGCTTCAGCTGATGCATTTCATAGTTCAGGGCATGTAGGCACGCTCATACTGTATACACATACAGTATAGACCCGGGCAGAGGAGAGTACAGTATGTAAACACTACACGCCAAAAATTTGTACAAAGTGTACAAACCTGTTATTCACAAGGTAATGGGTGGCTCTCACACGCCCTGATAACATGGGTTGGGAAACCTGACGTCTTCTAAGACCTTAAACAAACTTGTATTTATACTGGGATTAGCAGGTTAGTATTTTGTTTTTTGCTTTGATTACGGCTCAGTTATTGACCTTTTTCACGTGTGAACTTTCTGTATTGAAATGCCCGTGGGGTTTTATAAAATGCCCAGGCACAATCATTAGTTTAGGGTTGGAATGGTTCTGAAAATTGCACTTGAAATTTAGCATCATGTGACTTAAATACACTATACATAGAGAGGTTTTATGCGTAAACCAATGGGGGGGGGGCTACACAATATATGTAGTACTAATATATATTGGTCACGTAAAGGGTTTCTCCAGGATACAGATATTGATCAGTATGAGATCGTGGGGGTCTGACCCCCGTCTGAAACCCTCCGCCCCCTGCCGTGGTGCTGTAAATGATACAGTGTAGGGAGTGGAAGCACAAGGCTCCATACACAGTATAGTTTGCAGCAGCGGCGTATTGCAGTGGCAGTACCCCGTCACACTATACTGTGTACAGATCGGGCAGGGTGCCATGTGTCAGACCCCCATCAATCTGATATTGATGACCTGCCCTGGGGACGGCTTTCACTACATGATATGTCGTCACTGGTGCTAAAAAGTGTAACAGAGGGCCAGAGTCTAATAAAATAATCATTCTGAGGTCACCCTTTAAATGTGTGTGTAAAGGATTGTGGTCCCAAAGGAGCTGTCATTGAAGCAGGTCCTTAAAAGAGTTGTCACACCATGGACGTTAATCACATTCTAGGTGATAATTATCTGAGTGCTGGGACCCCACACACTAATCAGTAAAGTGGGGGTCCCAAGCCCCTCTTTCCCCCCCACTGCATGATAGCAGTGAGGTGGAATTTTAATGCTGAGGGGGTCAAGTGTGTGTCCTGAGGTCAGCTCCACAGGCATTCAGTAAAATGGCAGGACACACTTGACCCCCATTCCATTCAGACTTTTGGTTCAGTAGCCTGGGTGGTCCAAATTTTATTTATATTGTATTCTGTTTAAACCGTACCGGAGTTTAAAAAAATTGCATAATGGTTGTGCATCATTGTAAAAACTGTGAAGGATGAGGTGTTTTTTGGGATTCCCTAATGTCTTCCTCTGCCCTACTGTTCCCTGTTTCAGCTGCACAGCTAGATGCATTTCTCTCACAAGCAGGGCATCTCCCTTCTGTGCAATCTGCCAGCACTGTACAACAGTGACCTCTCTTCCCACTATATTTATTTTCTTCCAGGGAGCTCAGAAAGCTGATAAAGGAGGGGGGATTGGACTTACAGACACACAGGAGCCTCTCTGCTGTTTAGAGGCAGTGTAGAAGCAGCTCTTCTGTCAGGCTCAGGAGCTCAGCTAGCTCTAACATGTCCCCGCTTTCTGTGAACCGCCTTCTATGTCTCTGTTACAGGTGGATGCAGACAGATTTTTTTTTTTTTTAAATGAAGTGATTTAGAAATTTGCTAATTACACTGCTCTCTAATTAAATTAAATTGTGTGAAACTACAGGGACACAGCATTTATTACTTATCCAAGGGATGATGATTGCTGGAGGCCCTAACACTGATCCCCACATTAGTCACTAGAATTGGGGCCCTGAGTCCCCTACTTTTCCTCACCCCACAGCTGCAATGAGGTGAAGTTTGATAAGTACTGCTTTAATGATCTGGCGGTCACCATCCTGTGAATAGCTAGTAAATGTTCATGGAGGGACAACTATTATGGGAGAATATCTCTACATACACAGTCCGGTGGAGTGACGGTACATGGGGGGCTCTGTACCTCCCTCTGCCGTGTGTGTGATCCCTTATACAGTTGTCAGGCCCTGTCATTATCGGCTTCCATCAAGCAGGTCATCAGTGTAAAGGTAGGTGACCGAAGTCACTCGTTACTGCTGCTCCCCGCACAATGCATCATCACAGTGCAGAATTGGTGGGATATTAGACGTCGTCTGTAAGGGATATTGAGTATTTTGTCTCAGTCAGGTGCCTTATTCCTGTATGATCAGAAATCAGAAGAAAACGTCTTCAGCCGGTGACGGCGGGGTCTATTAACATTCAGCCTCATCCTTCATTACAGCTGACTGTATCGGGCCCTCAGTGACAGGGCACAATCCCGGCCGGTGTCAGGCTGATGAAACCTATGATTTATAACTTCTCTGTGCAGTTAATTTACAACATGTTGAAACATTTCGTTCTTGTTGTGAAAAATGACAGGATCCCGGCCGTCTGGAGACTTCGCTGCTCAGTGTCGTTTATATCTGTTCATTATAAGTAATGCTCGTGGTGGGCAGCGGAGGGTTAAACACGCTTCGGTCTTTTTGTAATCGCCGTACAGCAGCTTATTTTACTGAGATGATTTCTATGTGTTTTTGAGAAATAACAAAATACATTTATGGAAAATCTCTTGAATCTACAATAAGTGTTTGGTTGGTGGTGGTCCCACCACTTGGATACCCCTCTGATTGGAGGCTGGGGGGCCTGTGTCTCCTATTCTTTATTTAAAGGGCATCTGTCTGCAGATTTGTACCTATGACACTGGCTGACCTGTTACATGTGCACTTGGCAGCTGAAGACATCTGTGTTGGTCCCATGTTCATATGTGTCCACATTACTGAGAAAAATGAGGTTTGAGAAGATATGCAAATGAGCCTCTAGGAGCAACGGGGGCGTTACCATTACACCTAGAGGCTCTGCTCTCTCTGTAACTGCTGCGTCCTCTGCACTTTTATTGACAGGGCCAGGCAGTTAACACATCATCATACCTGGTCTTGTCAATGAAAGTGCAGAGGACGCGGCAGTTGCAGAGAGAGCAGAGCCTCTAGGTGTAATGGTAACGCCCCCGTTGCTCCTAGAGGCTCATTTGCATATCTTCTCAAACCTCATTTTTCTCAGTAATGTGGACACATATGAACATGGGACCAACACAGATGTCTTCAGCTGTCAAGTGCACATGTAACAGGTCAGCCAGTGTCATAGGGACAAATCTGCTGACAGATGCCCATTAAGCCCAGCAGGACACTTGGAGAAGCTGGGAAGTTTTGGCTGTTCCACCAATAGCTTATTGTTCCAGGCGTAGGAATCCCACCCATTAAAGGGGTTGTCCGGGTAGAGATTTGAACCCAGACATACCGATATTTTCACCCAGGCAGGCCCCCTGATGATAGCATCGGAGCATGTCCTGCTCTGATGCGCTCCCTTGCCCTGCCCTGCATCGTGCAGGGCAGAGGCTTTTACATTTACAACAACACACTACCGGGCGGAGGCTTCCGCCCAGCAGTGTGTTCAGTGACGTCACCGGCTCTGATGGGCCGGCTTTAGCGCTGCCCTAGCTGTTTTACATCATCGGGCTCACTGCTGGGCGGAAGCCTCCGCCTGGCAGCAGTCAGGAGAGTTCGTCACCGGAACTTCTGAAAATGCCTTACCCCTTTATGAGGTTTTCTGGCATTAGGATAGGCAGTCAATATCAAATGACTAGGGGTCTGACTCTTGGCACGCACTATTCAGCAGTTTGAAGGGGCTGCATGACTCAGGTGAGCACTGCGGCCTCTTAATTTTTTGCATTGTTCTGTCTTCCTGCACATTAGCAGTGCCGGGCATTGCAGAGACGTCACATTCACTTGAATGGGATAAAGCTGCAACACCCTGCACCAGCGCTACTCGCCCAGTAGACTGTGGACAGGACAAAGTAAAGAATGAAGACGCCATGGTTTGTCAGCAGTCAAAGCCCCACCAATCTGATTGTTCTGAACCCAGAAATCCCCTTTAACCGAAATTCCAAACTCCACTGAGTTTCCGGCATTTTATTATGGAAGCTCAGATGATGGATCCGGAGAAGCTGCTCAGTCACAGAGTACAGGGACTATTGGGGTTATTGTAGTATTACATGACAGCTATTCAGATGAATGTCCAGCCAGGTCCATCAGAGTGAGAGGCGCTCCGGCTGGTAAAGTGCAGTGTGCCGTCAGCCCTTCTCACCTATATCCATAATGTGGATATCCGCAATAGTCCAGTGTGAGGTCTCCATGTGCAGCTATGCAGATCTGGCCCTGATTATAACGCCGACATGCAGTAGTCACCAGAAGTACACAAAAAGTCAAAATGATAAAAATACAATGATATAAAATTCTTCTTCACAGCTTGATTGGACAAAGCAATATCCGACCAGTCCATCTTTGTGTTGTCTTGTCTGTGTGCCGAGTAATACCGTCTAAGCAGGAAATTAATCTCCAGACGTACCAAAACTGTGAGCTCAGAGTGACAGCGGGGTAGAGGAAATGCAGACATCAGTTTCGGTCGTTCATGAGCACCCGTCGTTTGGACGTTGAGGTGTCGCCCATTTTCAATATGGTGGATAAGACATTTGTCAGAATTGATCAATCCATAAAACCCATGGAGCCAACATCTGTGGCAGCAATGTAGACACAGTATATAGGGCTTGTATGAATGATGTCTTTTTTTATTTTTATTTTGTAAATACTAATATATATTTTGGAATCCTGTCTTGTGCTGTCCCTCCGTTATTCTCCCTGGAAACATTTAAATAAGTTGACCCCTGGTTGTCACCCTTTCCTTTGTCAATAGGGTGTGCCCATACATAGTCTGATACTGTCAGCGCTGATTGCACACTGCCGGTCACCCCATTCACATTGGGAATGGTAACCCACCCTAATCCATTTACTCAAACCTTTCCAGGAGGAATAGCAGAGGGAAAGCGCATTCTGCAGAGCTGTTAAGAAGCGATGCCCTTAAACTAAGATTTCATAGATAATGAGTATGTACTAACGCAGACATAGTGGGGGAGCTGACAGATCATTTTTAAGTGGGAATTGCGTTTCAGCAATTCCCACTTAAATTTGTAGGCGCTTGTAAGGGTTAAATGTAGTGTTTATGAAGCCGTATGAGGGTTATGATGTGAACAGTCATGTTTTGGATGGCGAGTGGGCACACAATGGATCTGAAGAGCGTATGGTGCCAACTTTTTCTTGGACATAAAGCCCTTGTAAGCTCTCTCACTGCTCGCCAGATCAGGAGAGAAACACTGACTGCCCTGTGCCAGCTGTATAAATCAGTACTGGTCTGCTGCCCTACAACACGTGCCCCTCCTCTTCCACTGGACCAGTGTCAGTGTTTACTAGTGTATGCCTAACATTATGTTCTGGGATAATCAGTGTCATCCTCTCCGGTCCCTTCTCCTGACATGTCTGTTTTAGTAACTACTTGCATCCCCCCATGTAATAACAATTCTGGAGCCTCTATTCTTATCATTCTATGTTGTGCCATTTATAATTCCTGCTAGAAGTTATGAATGAATTGCTAGCAGTTTGCAGTGAGAGTGTTAATAGCCAGAGTCTCACTGTGCAGGGACACTCCCTCAACTGGTAACACCCAGATTAACCTTTGTTCATAAACTTCTAGCAGGAATAATAGAGGAAGGAAACATTGCAGAGTTATTTGAAAAGAGGTCTGAGTTTAGAACTTGGCACTGCCCCTTTTACTGTTCACTCGCTCTAATTTCCCTGTTCAAATCTGTCTCAACTGAGAGATCAGGTTAGACTTGCCCATAGAAATCCATGGAGGGGGCATGATCAGGAGAATAGCTGCTATGATGCTTCCCACACAGAGAAAGGAGGAGATCCTGCTCCCCTATCTCTCTGTAACACACCCTTAGAAGCAGCAGCATGGGGGACTTTATACAGCAGTGCTGGACAGTGTAGATGTGAATCATGCACTGGGGTGAGATAGAAAAGGGATCAGAGCCAGCAGCAGCATCTCTCTGCTTCTGTCTTACTCTGCAGCTGTTTCCCCATACACCTCTATGGGTTTTTATGGGCTGCAGACGTCCAATGCTCTGTGAATCATGTGGATATCACCATTACGAGCAGCATGGAGGACTTTATACAGCAGTGCTGGACAGTGTAGCTGTGAATCAAGCACTGGGGTGAGATAGAAAAGGGATCAGAGCCAGCAGCAGCATCATCTCCCTGCCTCTGTCTTACTCTGCAGTTGTTTCCCCATACACCTCTATGGGTTTCTATGGGCTGCAGACGTCCAATGCTCTGTGAATCATCCGGATATCACCATTAAGAGCAGCATGGAGGACTTTATACAGCAGTGCTGGACAGTGTAGCTGTGAATCAAGCACTGGGGTGAGATAGAAAAGGGATCAGAGCCAGCAGCAGCATCTCTCTGCAGATTTTTCCCCCATACATTTCTATGGGCTGCAGACGTCCACTGCTCTGTGAGTCATCCGGATATCACTATTATGAGCCGACAGACGTGTACTGTAATATTTTCTTTGTGTTTTCCAGTGTGATGCTTTTCGCTGCCCGTCTCTCTTGCCTTCCTTCCCCTCATTAATTTCCAGATAGCCCTGCTATAAAACGCACCTCTAGCCAAACCGGGCGTTCAAAGCAAGATATCGTCTTGCGCTGCTTAGGGAAAGTCAGTGGAGACACGGCTTTAATTGTGTCTGTGACATTTCGGAGATTTGCTCCAGTCTCAGCCCTTGGCGTTCTGTGTTCATTTATATTCACAGGTACTCTGAGGAAATAGAGTCATCTCGGCTGACGTTTCAATAAGCGCAGGTTCTCCTCACCCACCCGGAGCATACGGGCGGCTGAGGATTCTGGGTCAGCCTCGTTACTGGACCCAGTTTTACATAAATATACGAAAATTACTTCTTATGTAGACTGCATGAATGCCTGCAGCGGTGGAGGAAGTGGTGCCGGCAAGTTAATTACATTTCCCTGTGTATGGCATCATGGCTGATGCTACAAAGCCTCTTCTAATGTGTTTGTAGGCACGTGTTGCATCTAGTGCTTGTATAATAGGCACACGTAAGAGAAGGGGGGTTATAGTCACATTTGGAAGAATATATAAACCCCCAGTTATCTGATCTGATCCTACATGGTGACGGATGCTGGCTGACAATCTCCTAGGAGAGGGATGGCCAACCTGAGGCTCTCCAGCTGTTGCAAAACTACAACTCCCAGCATGCCCACACTGCCTACAGCTCTCAGCCTACAGCAGGGCATGATGGGAGTTGTAGTTTTACAACATCTGGAGGGCCGCAGGTTGAGCATCCCTGTCCTAGGACAAGCATGTCTATAGGCCCAATAGCATGTGAATGCACTGCTCTGCCTGTACCATAGACACTGCTGTCAGTGGAGCCCTCTGCGTGCAATGGGATCTGCAGACAATCCCGCCATCATGGAGTCAGCCTGGAGAGGAGTGGCAGATTGGTTTGCACCCTATTGTTTCTCTACTGAAGGTATCTGGCACCCTACCACCATGCATATTAATAGAAGAGTCACGAAAGATGGCTGACTGATCGGCTGGAAACGGTCTTATACCTCTGCACATCTTAAAGATGCTGCATGAGTTAAGTAACGCTGTTTTTAAAAAAAAATTCTGCAACAATTTTAAAGATGACTTCTCCCCTCCCCCTATCTGTGTTCCCCATGTAAAAACAATTCTGGAACATCTTTTCATATAACTCTATGTTGTGCCATTCCTCTATTACTCCTGCTAAAAGCTATGAATGAATTGCCAGCAGTAAGCAATAATGGTCCTGCTGGGTGCTACCAGTTGGGGGTGTGTCCCTTCACAGTCTGACGCTATCCAATCAGTGCTGCCAGTATCAGACTGTGCAGGGACACACCCCACTGGTAACACAAAGATGGACCTTCATTGTAGAATGCTGGTAATTAACTGACAGACTTTTAGAAGGAGTAATAGAGAAATGACACAACATAGGGCCATAAGAGTAGAGGCTCCGGAATTGTTAGTACATGGGCGATGCAAGTAGTTACTAAAGCAGGATAGGGGACAGGTCCTCTTTATACTATGGTCGCTGCCGGTGTAATGTACGGGGCTCAGCCACTGATTCCATTCCCCGGCCCCTATCTATTCATATATATCACGGGTGGATACCTGTCTATAGGATTGTATGAATCTGTGTAACTAACTCATGTGCAGGAAACCGTGTAACCCGACGCTTGTGTGCATTTTCTACCCTTCACCTACATGATAAGGACACATTGAGATTATCAGTTGTGTGTGATTTGCACAGTTTTACTTGCGTGAGGCCATTATTTCCAACCACCGCATTAACTCCTATCCTTCCTAGCTGGGGTGTTGGTCGTCACCACCGTACACCTGGTCTTATTGGGTTTTAATTG
Source organism: Rhinella marina (assembly GCA_900303285.1). Taxonomy (NCBI): domain Eukaryota; kingdom Metazoa; phylum Chordata; class Amphibia; order Anura; family Bufonidae; genus Rhinella; species Rhinella marina. Next base: position 792,670 of record ONZH01017253.1, on the reverse strand, counting down.
CGTTTTTGCTTACTGACTGTCAGCGCTTATAGATATATATATAAAATATGACTTTCTAGGATACTTTGTGAAGGCAATGACGGCGGCTCCAGAAATAGCCGTATTTCCAGGTGTGTCCCGGCCGGGTTCTCATGTCCACGGGGCACCACAGATAAGACCTTGTTTACCTTTCTGCGGCTTTCAGATTATTGTCCATTTTTATCTGGGAACATAATAATGTCATACTTTCCAAAGCTTTGACCAGGATTCGGCTTCCTGTTGAGCAGTGTTATTCTGTGCAGCGCGGTTTAACTGACTCAGTGCCGCGGTTTAATATGTGCTCCGCTGCAGCTGAAGGCGCCATATGTCTTCTATAGCTTAGGCTACTTTCACACTTGCGTCAGCAGGATCCGTTTGTGAGATCCGTCACAGGCTCTAACAGACGGTCCTGAACTGATCAGTGTTGTCCTAATGCATTCTGAATGTAAAAGGATCCGTTCAGAATACATCAGTTTTGCTTCATTTCAGTCTCCATTCCATTTTGGAGGCGGACACTAAAACGCTGCTTGCTGCATGAAGAAACTGATGCAAACGGATCTGTCATGACTCACAATGTAAGTCAATGGGGACGGATCCGTTTTGTCTGACACAATAGAAAACGGATCTGTCCTACATTGGCTTTCAGTGGAGTTCATGACGGATCCGTCTCTGCTATGTAAAAGATAATACAAACGGATCCGTTCAGAACGGATGCAGGCGGTTGTATTATCAGGACGGATCCGTTTGTGAGAGCCTGGACGGATCTCACAAATGGATCCTGCAAACGCAAGTGTGAAAGTAGCCTTATCCAGCCGACAGCCATACACATGCATGCTTGGAATAGGAGTTAGAAATAAGCTACTGCCTAAAACCGCTTATCTTCTGCGAGTGCAAAAGGATCAGGCATGTTGAAATTCAATATGCCCATCCTCCCCACCATCGACATACCCCAATACACATGAGGGTCTTCCAGCCCCACTAAAATCTGTAGGGTTGGCCATCTTTGTGTATGGGCAAAGGGGTTATCCTAGGATTAAATACTGATGACCTATCCCCAGAGATGGTCGTCAATATCTGATCATTGGGGTCCGCCTCCGAGCACTCTGCACCCTGGAAAGAGCAGAAGCACCCATGTGATAGCTGTAGGCTGTCCAGGCATGCTGGGAGTTGTAGTTTTGCAACAGCTGGAGGGCCGCAGGTTGGGCATCCCTGACCTACAGTATGTGCAAGTGCAATTGAATGGGACTGAGCTGCAATACCAAGCACAGCCACTATGCAATGTACGGCGCTGTGCTTGGTATAGAATGGCTAGGCCTCCACGTTTGTCCAAGCACTGCCGCCCTTTCAAACTGCTGATCGGTGGGAGTCAGACCCCCACCGATCAGATATGGATGACCCATCCGCTTAATGAATGTTCTGATCATACTGTATATATAGTGAGAGTATAACATTGTCTATCCTTCCACAGTAGTACCGTACAGATGCGTGCACCCTATACCGTTTCTGTAGCCCACACTTCATCACTAACAATAGACTGGTTAGTTGCCGGAGGACGGATCAGCTTCTGGTCCGGCACACCTGAACTGCTGCACCGCCATTGCTGGGGGCGCAGGTGTTCGCAGGCAGGAGCGCTTGTGCACGCTAGATTTAATGTGTATGCTGACGTTCCTGCCCATACATCCCATCCAGCAAGCTGACCGAGAAGGAGCAGAGGGCTAGAAGGATGGCAGGCCAGCAGATAGGTCAGGAGGAAGGTACTCGACCATTACTTTCTATAGCCAGTGGACTAATTAAAATCCAACATGCCCAAATAAAAGTTTCCCCAAGCAACAGACATCAGGGGCCAGGCTGCTCCTGTACAAACTAAATAAAAAAAAAAAAATCTATCAATTTTTTTATGGTGTGTGAACTGAATCGGGGTACATTCACACATGACATTTTTTAAGCCAGTGTCAGGAGGGGATTTTAAAGGGAGAGAAAGTATGAAAGTAGGAAAGATACTTTCTTTATTTACTTCTGTTTTTTTTTAATATATTTCTGGTTTTGGCATCAATAACTTCCGTCTCAGATATTTATGGCTATCCTCTGAAGACTTCTCAATACTGTCTGGATTTGGGAGAAGGCAAAATACCATTAATTAACTCTTCCTCAAGCCACCTTATGGATGTCGTACATGTCCCCTTGTATTTTTCATTAAAAACAAAAATGGGACCTTTAGGGGTTCTCTTAACGGTTCCCCCAAAGTTTTCAGTTGAGGCAGTCACAAAAAATGCCTAATAAATTTGGGGTTCCCTATGTTTTTTGACCAAGCCTTTTGTGTATACCTGAAAAATAACATTGTAACATGACCAGTGTAGGGCACTGTCAGGTTATGGTGTGGTGACTCCTCTAAGCTGCTGCTCCATCCCCCATGCTTTACACTGCAGCTTAGGCTACTTTCACACTAGCGTTAGCACGGATCCGGCACCTAAAGAGTGCCAACGGATCCGTGCTAACGCTATACATGTGTGGAGCCGGAGCAGTGCTCCGGCCCCACACATGACACACATTGAAACAAGACACAGACATACATACAAACATACAGACAGACATACAAACATACAGACAGTCTTCACGCGCCTCCTGCGCGCAGTGATGACGATTCCCCACAGCGCCCTATGCTGGGCGCAGTGGGGAAACGTCATAGCTGCGCGCAGGAGGCGCGTGAAGACATGCTGCCGGCGTCCCTGGAGTATGTTTGTATGTATGTTTGTATGTATGTCTGTATCTATGTATGTAAGACGGATCCGGAATGACCCCCCATTGGAAATCAATGGAGGACAGATCCGGATTACTGGTGTGTCCACACCAAACGGATCTGTCCCCATTGACTTGCATTGGGGGTCATTCCGGATCCGTCTTGGTGCGGATGCCTGGACCGGAGAGCAAACCGCAGCATGCTGTGGTTTGTTCTCCGGTCTGAAGACGGAACGGAATGCTTTCAGGAACATTCTGTTGTCTTCAGTTCAGTTTTGTCCCATTGACAATGAATGGGGACAAAACTGAAGCGTTTTTTTCCGGTATTGAGCCCCTATAACGGAACTCAATACCGGAATTTAAAACCGCTAATGTGAAAGTAGCCTTAGTCAGCTACGAAAAACTGAGAACCATTAAAGAATGAGTATAAACTACAAGTGAAACAAATCTGATTGAGGTAATTTTCATGCAGATATGGCAGATAAGCCCCGGTGAGCTGAGGACAGTCTGGTGTTCAGTTGTGAAGGTTTTTTTTATATATTTTTGCCCCCTTTGTTTGAGGAGCGTTTCTTCTTTTTACTGTTGCTGTCTTTTCTTTTTCTTTTGCATCGCTGGTAAATGAATTTGCCGGTGAGAAATGTTCTGCGTTGTGCATCATCTGTGAAAGACATTAGGGTTTTCTTGTGCCAGAATGATTTTGTTACCAGGGTCTTCACGTGTGAGCTCCAGCAGACCTCTCATGAATCCGAACCAGCATTGTGGCGGCTGTATCCAGATGTTGTGTCTGCAACATGCACGTCGCCTGTGTGACTGGAACGTCTTACAGGCCTGTCATGTTACGTACACCGGGTAGCGTCAGGTTATGCACCTTCACAGTCCTGAAATTTTCATATTTCAAAGGGTTGTCCAGGTTTTTAATATAGATGATCAGTATCTGACTGGTGGGGGTCCGACAACTGGCACCCCCGCCAATCAGCTGTTTGAGGAGGCAGCAGCGCTCTTGTGAGCACCGCGGCCTCCTTGCAGCTTACCAAGCACAGCGCCATACATTGTATAGTGGCCGTGCAGTATTGCAGCTCAACCTCATTCACTTGAATAGGACAGAGCTGCGTCAATGCCATATGACCGATGAACGTCATTGGCCTAGAAAGAGCTGATCAGCAGGGATGGGGGTGCCTGAAGTCGGATCCCTCCCCCCAATCTGATAATGATGAACTATCCTCAGAGTAGGTTGTCAATATCAAAATCTCTGAAAACCCCTTTAACCCCATAACTGTTTTGCCAGAGTGGAGCTCCAGCAGTGGGAAAAGTAGCTAACTGGAGGGGGAGGGTTGCTTTAGATGCTGCTACCTCCTGAATGGTAGCAGCTAGAAACATACAACTGATCTTGTTTGAAAGCAGACATTCCAAGCTTTCAGACAATACCAACATGCCAGCATCATGTTCAGGACAGAGAAAGATATCACTAATAGAAATCGGGATGCTGTGAATGCAGCTGAAAATGAAAGTAAAAACAGCTTTGACTCGCCATTATTCCCAACTTGATTTCAAACAGTGATTTCTCCTCAGTTTCTCGGACTTTAGCTGTAATTTTGGTCGTCTATTAAAGAATAATGAATGTGGAGATCTCTGGATCCATGTGAGGTACAGGGCTGGTTCTAGCTTTGTTAGAAAGAAGTTGTCATTTCCTATATGATGTCTGATTTTCGTTATATAACATCAGTCATGACATTACCCCTTTAAATGCATCATGGCATAACCTCGTCCAGTCTTCTCTATATTGTAGTAGGGTGAAGTTGTCAGGGATCAGCACGGCGTGTCCTGTAGGTGAGCATTAGCTATTTGATACCATATCTGCAGGATGAATCGTGGTCACAGGCTTATACGTGGCAGGAAATACCGTTATACTAATGTCATGTGTAGACCACAATGTTGGACACAAGTCTTGTACACCTGTAGGTTGTTGACTGCCGTATTGTGAACGAAAGGTGCTCAGATAATGTATATAAAATGTCAGAAGTGCATTAAGAAGAATCTCAGAAAAGATTGTAAGGACTGATGTAAAAATTAAATCAGACATCATATAGTACATGACAATCTCTTTCTAACAAAGCTAGAACCAGCCCTGTACCTCACATGGATCCAGAGATCTCCACATTCATTGCTCTGATAGATCTATATCAAGCTGACAGCTCAGGGGGCATGTCCATGTTCTTCTTGTCACAGCTCAGGAGGCAGTTGAAGGATGAAACTGAGCATGTGCGGCCTTCTCAGTGAGCAGGACAAAGAAATAAGGAAAAGAACAAACAGCAGGTGGCGCTATACAGATACATTTTATTGACTAACTCATTGGGTATGCAAAATTTTTAATTATATGCAATTACAAAAGTATTCAGATCCAGGTGCTGGTTTGAAAACTATAGAATCATTTTTGTGGGACAACTTCTTTAAGGAATGTCTTGAGCTGTAATTGTAGATGGAGTAACTTTAGTGTAATATGTGAGTCTGCTGTGGAGGAAAATATGCACTTTGATGGAGTAATATTGGGTAATGTATTGGGGCGACACTTGGATAATTTGTAGAATGGTATGGTGTAACACTGGGCTAATGTATACATTGTGATGGAGTAACACTGGGGTAATGTGTACATTGTGATGGGGTAAAGTGTACATTGTGATGGGGTAATACTGGGGTAATGTGTGCATTGTGATGGGGTAATACTGGGGTAATGTGTACATTGTGATGGGGTAATACTGGGGTAATGTATACATTGTGATGGGGTAAAGTGTACATTGTGATGGGGTAATACTGGGGTAATGTGTACATTGTGACTGGGTAATACCGGGGTGATGTGTACATTGTGATGGGGTAATACTGGGGTAATGTATACATTGTGATGGAGTAACACTGGGGTAATGTGTACATTGTGATGGGGCAATGTGTACATTGTGATGGGGTAATACTGGGGTAATGTGTGCATTGTGATGGGGTAGTACCGGGGCAATGTGTACATTGTGATGGGGTAATACTGGGGTAATGTGTACATTGTGATGGGTTAATACTGGGGTAATGTGTACATTGTGATGGGGGTAATACTGGGGTAATGTGTACATTGTGATGGGGTAATACCGGGTAATGTGTACATTGTGATGGGGTAATACTGGGGTAATGTGTACATTGTGATGGGGTAATACTGGGGTAATGTGTACATTGTGATGGGGTAATACCGGGTAATGTGTACATTGTGATGGGGTAATACTGGGGTACTGTGTATATTGTGATGGGGTAATACTGGGGTAATGTGTACATTGTGATGGGGTAATACCGGGTAATGTGTACATTGTGATGGGGTAATACCGGGTAATGTGTACATTGTGATGGGGTAATACTGGGGTAATGTGTACATTGTGATGGGGTAATACCGGGTAATGTGTACATTGTGATGGGGGTAATACTGGGGTAATGTGTACATTGTGATGGGGTAATACCGAGTAATGTGTACATTGTGATGGGGTAATATTGGGGTAATGTGTACATTGTGATGGGGTATTACCGGGTAATGTGTACATTGTGATGGGGTAATACTGGGGTAATGTGTACATTGTGATGGGGTAATGTGTACACTGTGATGGGTAATACAGGGGTAATGTGTACATTGTGATGGGGTAATGTGTACACTGTGATGGGGTAATACTGGGGTAATGTGTACATTGTGATGGGTAATACCGGGTAATGTGTACATTGTGATGGGGTAATACTGGGGTAATGTGTACATTGTGATGGGTAATACCGGGTAATGTGTACATTGTGATGGGGTAATACTGGGGTACTGTGTATATTGTGATGGGGTAATACTGGGGTAATGTGTACATTGTGATGGGGTAATACCGGGGTAATGTGTACATTGTGATGGGGTAATACCGGGTAATGTGTACATTGTGATGGGGTAATACCGGGTAATGTGTACATTGTGATGGGGTAATACTGGGGTAATGTGTACATTGTGATGGGGTAATACTGGGGTAATGTGTATATTGTGGTGGGGTAATACTGGGTAATGTGTACATTGTGATGGGGTAATACTGGGGTAATGTGTACATTGTGATGGGGTAATACCGAGTAATGTGTACATTGTGATGGGGTAATATTGGGGTAATGTGTACATTGTGATGGGGTATTACCGGGTAATGTGTACATTGTGATGGGGTAATACTGGGGTAATGTGTACATTGTGATGGGGTAATGTGTACACTGTGATGGGGTAATACAGGGGTAATGTGTACATTGTGATGGGGTAATGTGTACACTGTGAATGGGGTAATACTGGGGTAATGTGTACATTGTGATGGGGTAATACCGGGTAATGTGTACATTGTGATGGGGTAATACTGGGGTAATGTGTACATTGTGATGGGTAATACCGGGTAATGTGTACATTGTGATGGGGTAATACTGGGGTAATGTGTACATTGTGATGGGGTAATACCGGGTAATGTGTACATTGTGATGGGGTAATACTGGGGTACTGTGTATATTGTGATGGGGTAATACTGGGGTAATGTGTACATTGTGATGGGTAATACCGGGGTATGTGTACATTGTGATGGGGTAATACCGGGTAATGTGTTACATTGTGATGGGGTAATACCGGGTAATGTGTACATTGTGATGGGTAATACTGGGGTAATGTGTACATTGTGATGGGGTAATACTGGGGTAATGTGTATATTGTGGTGGGGTAATACTGGGTAATGTGTACATTGTGATGGGGTAATACTGGGGTAATGTGTACATTGTGATGGGGTAATACCGAGTAATGTGTACATTGTGATGGGGGTAATATTGGGGTAATGTGTACATTGTGATGGGGTATTACCGGGTAATGTGTACATTGTGATGGGGTAATAACTGGGTAATGTGTATATTGTGATGGGGGTAATACCGGGTAATGTGTACATTGTGATGGGGTAATACTGGGGTAATGTATACATTTTGATGGGTTAATACAGGGGTCATGTGTACATTGTGATAGGGTAATACTGGGTAATGTGTACATTGTGATGGGGTAATACTGGGGTAATGTGTACATTGTGATGGGGGTAATGTGTACACTGTGATGGGGTAATACAGGGGTAATGTGTACATTGTGATGGGGTAATGTGTACACTGTGATGGGGGTAATACAGGGGTAATGTGTACATTGTGATGGGGTAATGTGTACACTGTGATGGGGTAATACTGGGGTAATGTGTACATTGTGATGGGGTAATGTGTACACTGTGATGGGGTAATACAGGGGTAATGTGTACATTGTGATGGGGTAATGTGTACTGTGATGGTAGGGAGACTGGGTGGTGATTCTGTGATGAGATATGGGGGTCATCTGTAGAATCATACTGTGTACTGGGGAAAATGTCATCTCCCAAAGACAATTAATCTACCCTGTCATCTGTATATTGGATATTACAATGAAAGAAGAGGAATTACATTATGGGCAGAGGTCGGGGATTGTCACATTACAGGGCACTAGGAATAGACAGGTGACCTGAGATTCCCTTGTATGCAGATTTTGGGACCACCAGCCATGGGTGTTGTATAGGCTGGAGGGGGCTGTTGGGTGGCTTTTCTCTTTAAATCAAGACCACACAAAACTGCAGCTGCTTTTTAGAGGGTAAGTGCTTTCCTGAGAATGTCACTCCAGTTTTGCAGAAATAAACAAGAAGACATTTGCCATCTCCGTGCCGCTGGTAAACAGTCCAATCATTTAGCATTCCATAATTTATAGAGAATTTCCTGCTGTGCGCTCCATTTAAGGAAATCCTAATTTATCTCTCAATCCCAGCAAAAAATAGCCCTGTCTGCTGCGGCGGAAGCAGCGAAATTAATTTAGAAAGTATACATCCTTCTGTTGTGCGCCCGTAATCTGCAGACAGGCCTGCAAGAAACATGGCCATATTTAGCATCTTGTGTCAGCGCAATTATTTACAATATCTGAACAGCGTGGAGCCACATTACCAGCATAACGGGGGCCAATCTGCAGCTGCGCAGGCCGCTCCAGATGTCCGGGCTTAACCCCTTCAATTACTTCAGAGGAGCTTAAAGACACTGCTGTGAGGAGGCCAGTCGTCTAGAAATTGTGGAACTACAACTCCCAACTGACTTGGCCTAGAGTCATAGTTTTACAACAGCTAGTCTTGCAAGAGCTGGAGTACCACAACTCACAATGTCACCTGGAAGCTTCACATTGACTGCAGTGCAATGTTGTGGTCTGCAGTTGGCTGAGGAGTTGTGCACCTTTTATTTGGGGTGGGGGGCCTGCAAAGAGAAGCATACTTAAATGCTTCCTGGTGCTCTCTCCAGGATCCTTCACTACATGGCCTCAGGCACTTCGCTGGACTCCCCAGATGTAAACTTTCTGTTTGACACCGATGCAGCCAGTCTCTGGCTGCAGCAGTGGCTTGCTCCCGTTGCATTATGACAAATGGTCACGTGACGCAAGAGGAGCAGGTCACCACTGCAGCCAGCAATTGGCTGCAGCAGCGTCAAACAGGAAGTTTACACCCTAGGAGCCCATCAGAGCCACTGATGGCTGGGAAGAGAAGGACCCAGAAGTCAGCAGAAGAAAGCAGGTAAGAATGCTTTCCCTTTGCAGGTCTGTCCAGGAGGAGGGATATAAAGCCCCCCCCCCAATAAATAAATAAAAAAATAAATAAAAAAATAAAAAATACATAATACACAAATAATATTTATTAGGGATGAGTGAACTTGTGTTTTACACTATATAGTGCAACCTCTGACCACACACATACACGTGAACAGAGCTTAGCAACCCATACAGAGCCCTTGAAGCGTCTTCTGTGACTAACAGTCCTATCTTATGGTCCCCATTTAGTTATTTTCATTTTTATCACTTTTAGTGGTTGATTTTCCCATGCACAGAGGCCTATGGAGGCAGCACCTGTGGCCATCACCTTTGGGGTCCCAGGGTTCAGAAGACCTTTGATTAGTTTTGTATGAGGCGAGCGCTGGAGAAGATGAAAGCCGGCTCCTTGTCTTTGTGTACTTAGAGGAGGCTCGGCACCTGCACAGGGATCTGGAGTAATTCTTCTTTTGAAAGTGGAGTTATGCGGTTACCTATAGCCTGCAGTTATAGAGAACAGCTCATCGCTTCTGAACCACATCAAACCAAGCAGATGGAGGCTTTCTTCCAAAATATCATTCATAGGTGGCAGATCAGACGCAGCGTCACATCTGTGTCTGTAATGGATGGGATCTGCTTTATGTTTTCCGTTTTATATCCCAGGTAACTGGAGAGAGATTAGGATGATTTATTCCTGGCATTTCATCCTCCTCGCCCAATCAGATGGTTTAGTAACACGTTAAATGGGTATTTCCATCTCAGACATTGATGGTATACCGCTAGGATATGCCGTCAGTGTCAGATAGGCGCACTGGCTCAACTATTTCCGGCAGTCCCATTCACTATCTCTCTCCATTCACCGCCATGGAACGTCTGAAAATAGTCGAGGGCGCTGACTCTGCTATAATCACTGCACATGCGCTGTTGCTTTCTGTTCACTTTGGGGCTCCCATTCTGGATATAGGGATCCCAGAGGTGTGAGCCGTGCCTAGCTGACATTGATTCATACCCTAGCGATATGCCATCGGTGGCTGAGATGGGAATACCCCTTAAAGATAGCCATACACGTTAGACAGCGGCTATTCCTTCTAACCCTAACCCCCCAGCTTAGTCTTATATCTCCTTTCAGGAAAGGGCATGTTGAAATTTAGCATGCCCAATTCTTCTTTCCCACAGTATCTGCTGACAGAGGAGTCAGGAGACCATTGTACACATTAGATGGGACTGATGCAAGGATTTGATGATGAAAGGAATATGTAATGCCCATGTGTCTGTGGGTGCATATGGTACAGGAAATGTTTTGTTCCTGCCCTTGGTAAGTAGGGGGCGCAATGAGATATATAACAAGATAAAGTGGTTCTTTACTTTGGACACAACCTACTTGTTAGAAGGGTCCCTTGACTATAAGCTGATTGCAATGTGTCCTGCTGAACCCCTCCAGCGATCATCTGTGATCTGTAGGGAAACCTGGCAGTAAGTTCTGAATTGCCCTGCAGCGCCACTACAGGAGAAATGAAGTATTACACAGTGTGTGTAAATGGAAGGGTTGTCTGGAAACGACAGGTGAGAGAGGACTTTGTAGCATCTTGACGTCCCCTTTAGGGCTCATGCTCACGACCGTATGTCTTGTGCGATCTGCAAAAAATACAGATGACGTCCATGTACATTCCGTATTTTGCTGAACGGAACAGCTGACCCCTAATAGAACAGTCCTATCCTTCTCCGTAATGTGGACAATAATAGGACATGTTCTATTTTTGGCACAATGTACATACGGAAACGGAATGTACACGGAGTAACGTCTGTTTTTTTGCGGACCCATTGAAATGATAGGTTCCGCATACGGTCCGCAAAAAAAAAAAAAACGGACACGGAAAGAAAATATGTTAATGAGCCCTTAATTGCAGAACTAAAGTTACTCTCTACTGCAGAGCCTGTACGACAACACAGAATCCCTAAGGTGACATTACGAACTGTAGACACTCTGTGCTGCTGTGAATGGTGGCTCCATGCTCCATCTGATTCTGTTACCGGCATAGTCTAGAAGCAGTTCTTCTCAGAGATCATACAAGCAGTGAACGTGGTAATTTGGAAAAAAGCCTCTGTTTCTCTTAAACTGTAGATACATTATAGGCCCATCGGAGGCCATAGAAGCTGTATAATGGATCTGTGCTGTTACTGCTGCCATGTGCATGAAAGTAATTATACATTTCTTTCCCCTAAGTATCACATCATCAGTGTTGTGTCCATGAGATCTCAGCCATTGAATTTGGGAGGTGCGGACTCCATTACTGTTACTACCATTGTATTTCTCCCGCGGCAGCGCTAGACCCGGTGTATATTGTGTTCTCTCTGAATGTTGTCCTTGGTCAAAGTGCCTTTTTATTTAGTTTTATATTACTTCTGCCTCAACCTGTCGGTAATTATATTTTTATGACCTAACATCATAATGGGGCATCAGACAGATGAGTGTTTTGACGCTTCTTTGAAGAATAATTCTAATGGACTATAAAATGTATTTTATTTGGGCTGGAACAATAGCAGATCTGCTCCATGTTACAGACACATCTAGACCATGGCGTGAGCTGAAGAGTCTTATATAAAAGTGCATGGAGTTCTCCATCCACATCACTGGCCTCAGGACTGGTGTGTGATAAAAGACTTTGGCCATAGACCTTACAGGGAAATTTCCCGGTGGGCCGATGACCAGGGGGCCACCTGAGTCCTCCTCACAGCCAAAGTTTTTGGGGATGTATTTTGTGATGGACTGTGGTATTTGGCTCTGGTATAATGTGCCACAATATGGTGTTACTGGCCCTGCCTTCCATCAATTTGGACCTGACTACAAATGGGGCCACATTTTAGTATTTTTCCAGGGACACTTTAAGTTCCCACATGGATATACATGGGCTTCAGTATCACAACAGTGACACCTCTCCCACTAGGACTCCGAATTATCAGCCGTTATCTGCGGAGGATCGGGAAGATTTATCACCTCCCTTGCTCCTGAAAAGTGGCGTTAAAAACTCTCAAGCTGTGTGTTTGTGTCTCTCTTTTTTTTTTTTACACCGCCCTCGCCTCTTTTCCAAAAGGGGGCATGGCAAGGGGCGTGACCAACACCCGAGACAAATTTATCTTCATTAACTCCAGTTGTCTGGTACAAATGAAGCCAGAAATCTACGGCACCTCTGAGCTGTCGTAGATTTCTGTTCAGGCGCATGAACTGCCGGAGGATGCACCTAATTTATGATGAGGTTTGCGCCTCTCCATGAATCCGGCAGCACAGAGAATATCAAGACTTGTGCAGAAAGTGTCCGTCTTTATAAATCTCCCTGCAGCGCCTCCACAGGGGAATTTAAGCATTGCAAATTTTTATCAAAATCAGTGGGTTGTTCAAGTAATTCATGGACATGTTGGGCCCTCCTGGCCTACTGACCAGGGTCCTGAATGCCGGGGGACCTATATATATATATATATATATATATATATATATATATATATATATATATATAATCTTAATGTCTTACCATATTATATACCCTTACACTATTAGAGGAATGTAGCACGCGCTCCACAGACAAGCTGTATAGTTCCTCCAAGAGATTACAGCGATTGTAATGCAGTTCCCTCCAGTCCAGGTACCTTTTAATCTTCACTTTTTATGATATATTTGGTGTCCAGTACCGGAGGGGACTATATGTGAATAAGAAGGAGTCAGTTGTAGTTCACTAAGGAACTTGGCGATAACTCCGGTCCATTTGCATTTTATGGGGGGCTGTAAAGAGCGCGTCTTTCTTTCTATTACTCGGTGGCACATCCATAAAGCTTGGATTCTGCCAGTGCTTCTGAAATAGCTCGCCCTGGACACGTATCCTATATCTCCGTGATCTACTGTGCCATAAAGCTTTCCACAAATAAACATTTTCTTTATGCCAGGTCCCCGGGAAGCCGCTGCGTATTTCTATCTGCATGCCCTGTTAAAAAATAGTTATCTAAAGGGCAAGTGAAGGTAGAATCTAAAATGAAAGAGAACTTGTCCACTCTCCTGACACGTCTGTCTGTAATTACTTGTATTCCCGATAAGATAATAATTCAGGAGCACATCTTTTCTTAGAACTCTGCATTGTGCAGTTCCTCTGTTATTCCTCCTGGAAATGTAGGACTACATTGAAAACTGTGCATTCCCTCTATCAGTAGGGTGTATCTTTACACGCTGTGATACCGTCAGCACTGATTGGACTGTCAGTAGGGACTTGCCCCATTGAGTGGGAATGGTAACACCCAGTATTAATACATTTCCAAGAGGAATAACAAAGGAATGGGATAATGTTGTCATTTCTGGTTGGTCAACATTGTGTATGAGATAAAACGTATGAAAAATTCTCCATCATTTCACATTGTCACATCATTAAAGGGCATCTGTCAGCAGATTTGTACCTATGACACGGGCTGACCTGTTACATGTGCACTTGGCAGCTGAAGGCATCTGTGTTGGTCCCATGTTCATATGTGCCTGCATTGCTGAGAAAAATGATGTTTTACTATATGCAAATGAGCCTCTAGGAGCAACGGGGGCGTTGTCGTTACTCCTAGAGGCTCTGCTCTCTTGCAACTGCCTAGCTCTAGCCATCAGAGGGTCAGCTTTAAAAAAAACAAACAAAAACAAAGAAGTCATACTCACCTCACTGACCCTTTCCACCACTATTCCAACGCTTTCTGGGTTTCTACTTCCTGTTCCCTCTTGACACACAGGAAATGACCTGTCAGCCAATCACTGGCTGAGGCGGGCCAGCGCTGCAGCCAGTGATTGGCCGAGTGGTCACTTCCTCTGTGTCGAGAAGGACCAGTGGGAACCTGACAAGCTTCACAACAGGAGAGACAAAGGATCAGCAAGTATCAATTTTTTTCAATGTCATGCTGACCCTTTAAAAAAAAAACAAAACATTGCGGCCGGACAACCTTTTTAATGGCTGTAAGCGCCGAGTTATTTTCGTGGACATAGATGGATCTGATAAATTTTTTAAGTAGCAATAAATTAATATTGTGTTTTTCCCTCATGAGAATATCCTGTGGTGAGACACAAGTGATATCATCTCATGCGTTGTGATCTCATCGTCCTCATCACAGAGAACATCTGTTATTTCTGCCATTGCTGGAAATGTCTGAGGTCTGTAAATAATTCATGCGCTCTCTATTCTCCAGCCAGAAAGCTGGAAGTAGCAACAAATTAATTAGCCGGAAGTACTTCTAGTAATAGCCGGCCAGACCGAAAGCTTCATGATCCGCTCTTAATTACCGTGTTTGGGAAGGTTGCATCCAGTGGTTCTGCAGGAGCCATGGTATAGAAAGCAGAGGGATTTCATTCTTCTCTAGAAGGTTTGCTTTCTGCAAATACAGAAAAATTATGTAATTTATACGAATTGTGTAAAATCTGATTCATATTTCCATTCTTCCTTCTAATATATACAAATGGGGCGGGGAAAATAAAAAGGGAAATTTTACAGCAGCCTGTAATCAGATGAGTAAAGCGCCGTTCATACTAGCATTCTAGGTCCTGTTTATAGGCGACAACACCCTTCCACATTTGTAATATTAATGATACAACAGCAACAACAGATCCCATTGACTTAGGGAACATTTACACGACCACTACAAACAGCCATAGGGGTAGACATTTTTTTTAACAGCCATCACATGGCCGTTTTCAGAACTGTTGCAACTTATGGGGCCATTTTTTTAATGGCCAGTGAGTAGCAGAAGTAAAAAAAAAAACAAAACAAAAAAAAAAACTATTATTTTTTTGGCCATTTTGACAGCCAGGTGAATCCATTGAAATCAATGTGCCCCTTTTAAACCCCCTAACTGTTTTGCCAGAGTGGAGCTCCAGCAGTGGGAGACGTAGCTACCTGGAGGGGGGAGGGCTGCTTTAAATGCTGCTACCTCCTGAATGGTAGCAGCTAGAAACATGCAACTGATCTTGTTTGAAAGCAGACATGCAGAGATTTCAGACAATACCAGGACAGAGAAAGATATCACTGATAGAAAACTGGATGATGTGAATGCAGCTGAAAATTAAAGTAAAAACAGGTTTTCGATTATTCCTGACTTGATTTCTAACAGTGATTTCTCCTCTGTTTCTTGGACTTTAGCTGTCATTTTGGACTTGTATTAAGCTTTCAAGACCAGTTGCGTGTTTCTAGCTGCTACCATTGAGGAGATATCACCATCTAAAGCAGCCCTCCCCCCTCCAGTTAGCTACTTTTCACACAGCCCGGGGTGGATTCGGGCAGAACAGTTAGGTGGTTAACGCACCCCTCTAATGGTGCTGCCTCTAGTTCAGAGCAAATGTTGCTGGGCTTATCTATACTAGGGGCACAACCGAGGACTATTGGGCACTATGGGGGCTGTGGGAGACATCATTTATACTTGGGGAGCTACAGTATGGGGTTGAGAGTAATGCAGGGGTTGTAAACAAAAGCCGATGAAATGAATTTTTTAACAGGCGCAAAACCGACGTTAAGAACGGATAGACAGACATAAAATGGATTTTTACACTAATGCAAAATGGCCATGAGAAGCTGGCAGTGTAGATGAGTTGGACACCCAGAATGAAGCTTCTGACTGCATTATGAACTGTCTAACTTGAAGGTCCTGGGCCTTACATAGTACTGGTCTCCTATTATATAGGGCAGGATCCTAGTGCAACTTCATTTACTGCACCACTTATATCTACAGCACAATTATGCAAATTATTTTATGTCCCTTCATTTCTAAATCAGAATAGGTTTTGAAAGTGTGTATTACGGCATTATTACAGTAAGAAGTGGGGTGTCCAAAGGGTAACGTATTCTAAATAGGGTCAGATCGGCTTTCTCTATAGGTAAAAAAACAAAGATGGAACTTAGGTCAGGTGAAGCAGTGTGCCCAGAAGACCCCTAAGAAAGGGATGGATTGTGTCTTTTCTAACACTTAATAAAGGCATAAAACAGCAGAACAGAATTGACTTCTGCTTTGTCTGTCATCACTTTGGCAAAGCTATCACAGTTGCAGCAAAGCTATCCAGCAGGCTGTTCTGGTAGACGGTGTTCTACGGATCTGGCATAGCCGGATAGTGCTGCATGCCCGCAGGACCCCATTGACTATAAAGGGAATTTTGCTGACAAAAATCACTGCATGGAACAGTTTTTGCCCAGTTGTATCCCGGCATTTATGCTGAGGAGTGGGCGGATCCCATTATAGTCAATAGTATCCAGCGGGCACATGGCACTCTCCGGCTATGCCAGATCTGCAGAACACCGGTAGACTGACCTGTGCCGTAACAGCCTCAACTGTGCCGCAACTGTGAAGTTCCTGCAGGTCCCTCCCCCGAGGTTCAGAATTAATATGCAGAGTAATATATCATTATAATCTGGCGGTATTTCTTTTATATTTTGTTCTCTGTTACTAAAGTCGATGCTGTAAAATAACAGAAATAGCGTTTCACTGAAGTACTGCTTACATTTCAGCAGGTGACAGTGTGGAAGACGGAGAGCTGGACCTTAATGGGATTGACGACAATGAAATAGACAGGGTGAGACCCGATTTCTCCTTTTATGTCAGGCGATATAAATGTGTTTAATCTAGTCTGTTTTCCGGTGTCTATTATTGCTCAGTTTGTTGCGTTGAGAAATAAATGGACTTATTAGCAAGTGCACTGCTGAGAGCTCTCCGAGTGATCTATGGAGCGAATATTACATTATTAGTGAGCAGTAAATAAGGAGATGGCTCCAGACAGTAATATCAGCTGACAGCGCGTACATTGCCCACCAATCTGACAACCTGATACCAAACCATGCCTATGATATTGTGGAAGTCTTAGCTGCCAACAATATGGGCAGGTACCACTCCAGGACTTCAATGTGTCTATGGGCATGGCAGGATGGATACACATTTCACCCTGAAGATTACCAAACCAGTAAATAATTGCATCTGGGCCTACTGCCTCCGGATCCTCAAACTCTTGCGTTGTAACGGGGGGAGGGAATCACAAAATGAAGGTTCATTTTCCCAATAGATGTTCTGCAGGGAAAACCAATCATGGCAGCGGTGACCATTTGAATGAATGGACCTCCATGCTTTCAAGGCAGGTTTTTGTAGTTCATCACTGGCAAAAGATGCAATGGACATGCCTATTGCTTGAATCAATAGACATAGTGGGCTTAAACACCTCTGTTCTCTTGATGTGTGTATTGGTAAATATTTGTATTCCACATAAATTAACAATTCTGGAGCATTTTGCATTGTGGAGTTCCTCTATTATGTCTCCTGGAAATGTATGTATAAATTGACAAGTAGACATTACCATACCCCTTGTTAATAGGGTATGTCCCTACACAGTCTGAGCTCCCAGGTCCTTTCCTAAATAATCGTGCTCTTGTAGGGCATATGGAGCAACACTTGACCTGGTCTCTTGTCATGACCATTGGTGAAGCATGGACTTTGACCAGCTACTCCTACCAAGCTGATTGACCAGGATGCTGCATTCTTCCACCCTAGGGCTGATCTCATATGGATTACCCATTGACTTCTCATGGTCTGATGGCCAGTCCACAGTTTTGGACTCACCCTGGCGTTTTCCCTCTTCTCCCATTAGTATATTCTGAATGAGAAAGAAGCAGAAATAAAGAAAGAGCTGTGGATGAGAGAGAACGCCGACTACCTACGGGAACAAAAGGGTAAGCGCCGTGATTTCCCATTCGAGCTTTGACATCTCGATGTGTCAGTGAAAGTGACAGGATGCAGAGAACATCATTCATGTTTTGTTAACATCTCGCTTCTATTTCTTTCAGAAAAGGAAGAGAGAATTGCAAAAGAAAAGGAGCTGGGTATTTATAAGGAACAGAAGGTACGCGCCAGTGATTATAAGAACACAGGATGGTGTAGGATTGACTTGCTCTTCCCCTCTCAATGTATGAGCTGCTCTTTGCTTACTGGTATTGATCTAGACTGTGGAGAGTATTATTATATAATTGTATTTTAAACCAAATAGTACAAAGCCCAGACTAAGACATGGCACACATGTACATACACACTCCACAAGGCACATGTCAAAGAGGCGCATTTAGAACATATGAGAGCCTATTATTGTACAAACCGTACAAACTGAGCATAAATGAATAGCACAGGTTAATATAAAAAAAAAAGTAATATATCGTATCAGAGAAAAACGTCTTTCTTCCTCACCCCCTCGCAAACTAACGTTCTGTGCTGTATCCGTCTTGAAAGACAAGACATACTCTCAGCTCACTGAAGGATCAAATTACATTCTACCCATGGGAGTCTATGGAGAGGGAAGAGGGTTGAAGAGCAGAGGGACACAGACACGCTGCCCCTAGAAATATATGGAGAAGGGATAATGGAGGAAGTGCAGAGAGACGCACACAAACATGCTGTACATAGAAGTCTATGGAGAGAGGAGGAGGAGGAGGAAGTGCAGAGAGACACACATGAACATGCTGGCCATAAAAGTCTATGGAGAGAGGAGGAGGGAGGAAGTGCAGAGAGGCACACATGAACATGCTGGCCATAAAAGTCTATGGAGAGAGGAGGAGGGAGGAAGGAAGTGCAGAGACACACATGAACATGCTGCCATAAAAGTCTGTGGAGAGAGGAGGAGGGAGGAAGTGCAGAGAGGCACACATGAACATGCTGGCCATAAAAGTCTATGGAGAGAGGAGGAGGGAGGAAGGAAGTGCAGAGACACACATGAACATGCTGCCATAAAAGTCTATGGCGAGAGGAGGAGGAAGTGCAGAGAGACACACATGAACATGCTGGCCATAAAAGTCTATGGCGAGAGGAGGAGGGAGGAAGTGCAGAGATACACACATGAACATGCTGCCATAAACGTCTATGGAGAGAGGAGGAGGAAGTGCAGAGAGACACACATGAACATGCTGGCCATAAAAGTCTATGGCGAGAGGAGGAGGGAGGAAGTGCAGAGATACACACATGAACGTGCTGGCCATAAAAGTCTATGGAGAGAGGAGGAGGAAGTGCAGAGAGACACACATGAACATGCTGGCCATAAAAGTCTATGGCGAGAGGAGGAGGGAGGAAGTGCAGAGAGACACACATGAACATGCTAGCCATAAAAGTCTATGGAGAGAGGAGGAGGAAGTGCAGAGAGACACACATGAACATGCTGGCCATAAAAGTCTATGGCGAGAGGAGGAGGGAGGAAGTGCAGAGAGACACACATGAACATGCTGCCATAAAAGTCTATGGAGAGAGGAGGAGGGAGGAAGGAAGTGCAGAGAGACACACATGAACATGCTAGCCATAAAAGTCTATGGAGAGAGGAGGAGGGAGGAAGGAAGTGCAGAGAGACACACATGAACATGCTGGCCATAAAAGTCTATGGAGACAGGAGGAGGGAGGAAGTGCAGAGAGACACACATGAACATGTTGGCCATAAAAGTCTATGGAGAGAGGAGGAGGAGGGAGGAAGTGCAGAGAGACACACATGAACATGCTGCCATAAAAGTCTATGGAGAGAGGAGGAGGAGGGAGGAAGTGCAGAGAGACACACATGAACATGCTGGCCATAAAAGTCTATGGAGAGAGGAGGAGGGAGGAAGTGCAGAGAGACATACACTGCCCATAGAAGTCTATGTAGATGGGAGGGGTGACGGGAAATGATCTGCTAGAGCAGGGATCAGCAACCTCCGGCACTGTTCTGAAACTACAACTCCCAGAATCCTCCTTTCACTTCTATGGGAGTTACAAGAAAAGCCAATAAAGTGTGCATGCTGGGAGTTGTAGTTTCACATCAGCTGGAGTGCTGAAGGTTGCCGATCCCTGGTCTAGAGGGATAAAAGGGAATTTTTCTCTGATAAGATATATTACAAAGTTTCTTATATTCATCTATACTATTGATTTATGCAAACCGTGTTTAACGTACAGTTAAAGTTGGTGTCCCATCAGGACCCACTAGCCATGGTATATATTGGGTATATGGACAGTATAGAGCAGGGGTAGGGAACCTCCGGCTCTCCAGCTGTTGTGAAACTACAATTCCCAGCATGCTTCATTCATTTCTATGAGAGTTCTTAGAAGAGCAGAGCGAGTATGCTTGCTGGGAGTTGTAGTTTCACAACAGCTGGAGAGCCGGAGGTTCCCTACCCCTGGTATAGAGGGTGGGGGAGAGTCTCTGGCACAGAGAAGAGCTCTGAACGACAATGCACTACACAGACTCCTATTCATTTGAATGGCACTATGTAACAGCTACAGGGGTATTACCTGCTAGCGGGTGTTGATTTAAAGGGGAGGTCCAGCTTTGCAGCCAGTTTTTCTTTTATTTTCTCAGCCATGAAAGCTGAATCGATTTTGCAAGTCGTCCTGATCAAAAACATGTTATTGTTTTGTGTCAACTGCTTTAGAGACTCCAAATTCTGTAAATCTTGCAAATCCTGCAGTCATCTACGCCCTCCCATCTATCTTACTGACTTGGGTTTGTAGGTTAGCGCCACAGACAGTGTATTCTGATAGTGGTGTGATAGCACTGGTCAGAGAGCCGATTATGTGGTCACCTGGTGGAGCCGAGCAATCATAGACACAGGTCTTATAGAATGGGTGGGCCAGACCTGCTGCTTTCCTCTGGTCCTCATACATAGCAAGCTGTGAAGAAAGCCAATAGATTTGGAAACCAAAAAGAGTGGGCGTGGGGAAGCACTGCCCTGGTACCAGAAGATGGAGTCATCCAGCATATAGCGGATATAGGGACTGTGCATTAGTCCGTCTACCCATGTGTCTGCTGCAGCCAGTCCATGGCCTCAGAATGGTTCTGATCGTAGATAACCTGAGACTTCTCTGATTACATCCATGTTTCAGGCTTCTCCGTTGTAACTCTTGCCACATCCCATTAATGCTGGACTTCATTCATTTTACTGGTTTACAGTGAAACCGTCCACACCATTCCCTTATAATATTCCCAACATGGTGGTGCCCTCCACATTGCTGGTGTCATGACGTAACGGGCACTTTCCCCGTGGCTTCTCGCCTTCAGTCTAACAACGTTTTCATAAAGTAAAACAAATGTGTCATGCTGCCGTATCGAATTCATCCGCTTCAAAGCCATAAGCCCCCACAGAACTTCCCTTTCTTGAAAACGGCTTAGTTTCTCCGCTTGGCTTTGAAGATCATGGATTGGAATGACTGACCTAAAGGACATAGAGACTTCAAAGAGAGACGAGGTCAGGATTCATAGAAGGGAACAGAAGCAATGATGGAAACTAGTGACGGGATGTGAGGTCGCCGGACTTCAGACCCTTGGACATGACACAACTTCTTATTGCTGTTTTTTCAGACCATATAATATATTGCTGCATGGATCCTACCCTCCATTACTACAACTGTAAATACCTTATAGTTTAGGATTTAGCTCTCTTCATAACTGGAAAGTAGTCCTGATAATCCTGTGATGAAAATGCTATTTCAAGAGCACCTGTACTTTTGATATGTCACAGCAAAGATTTTGATTAGTGGGGGTTCAGGTACAGAGACCCCACCGATCACTCAGTCTCCTGGCTGCGCATTGGAAAGTCTATGAGTCTGTCACAAGTTCTTCCCCTTCAGCAAATAGAGAGCGCTCTGTGTGATCTCTTTGTTTTAGTAATTGTTGGGAGTCTCTGCCCTTGGACCCCCACAGATCAAAACTTCTGATAGGTAACTATGACATATCAAAAGTTGCTTTTTAAAGTACAGAGACACTTTACAGTGGAGGTCCACCTTGAACCATATTTTTATGATTGTTTCAAAAAATTAATCAGTTTTGCATATAGTCCTAAAGGGGGTTGTCTGAGATACTTAAATGTCGGACAAGCCCACCAATAGTCTAAAAATGAAAAAAAAAAATGTAATAATAACTCCTTTCTCCAGCTCCATTCTCTATAGCACTAGTCTAGTCCTACTACTGCTGAGGACAGTGATTGGCTGCAGTGGTCACATTAAAAATCTCCTTTTGTTCTATGTCTTACACTGTTACGCCTAGAAGAAGATGTAGTCAGAGAGCACGAAAGATAAGACACGCACTGCCCCTTCCGACTGTGCACTAGGTATAACACAGTGTCAGAGTTCCCTGGACTGTTCCTTCAAGACTCAAAAACTTGCTTCATTTTTCATTTTAAAGGTACTATTGCTTGTGAATGTGGACCATCCCTCTAAGCAGATGACTGATATTTATCCTGAATGACTAAGGGCATTGATTTGATTTCCTACCAAAGCTTATGTCATTCAGTAAATTGTTCCTCATCCAAACTCTCATCCAGAGGAAAACCTCCAGCTCCTTGGCCAGCGGGACTTGCATCTTTTGGCTTTGCTAAATAGCCTAGAAATTATCCAGTTTCTAAGATTTTAAGAAAGTAGTGGTACTTGTACCCCCGCCCCACTTTGCATTTAAAGGACATCTGTCAGCAGTTTTGTACCTATGACACTGGCTGACCTGTTACATGTACACTTGGCAACTGAAGACATCGGTGTTGGTCCCATGTTCATATGTGTCCACATTGCTGAGAACAATGATGTTTTATTATATGCAAATGAGCCTCTAGGAGCAACAGGGTCGTTACCATTACACCTAGAGGCTCTGTTCTCTCTGCAATTGGCGCCCCCTGCACTTTAACAGGACCAGGTGTGATCACATTTACACTGCCTGGTCCTGTCAATCAAAGTGCAGAGGGCGCAGCAGTTGCAGAGAGAGCAGAGCTTCTAGGTGTAATGGTAACACCCCCATTGCTCCTAGAGGCTCATTTGCATATAATAAAACATCATTTTTCTCAGCAATGCGGACACATATGAACATGGGACCAACACAGATGTCTTCAGCTGCCAAGTGCAAATGTAACAGGTCAGCCAGTGTCATAGGTACAAATCTGCTGACAGATGCCCTTTAACCTCTTAATGCATAATTGTGTACTTGTATGTATTTGTATGGAGCGGGCTGCTGCAGTGCAGGCATTCTGTCATTTAACCTGTTAGATAAATCATTCAATGCTGATTGCAGCATCTGTGAGGCAAGGCTGAGGTATGTGGCTCCCTCGCTAACGACCCGCAAACAATTAGAGCGTCTATCGTCATCGCTACGGAATCTTGAGGTGTAATACAGGCTTTAGTGTATGTCATTATGACAGGCACATTTGCCATTCGGGAGTCTGGGAGAGTTGGGTGACATCCTCATGGGAAATATGTAGCCAGATTTATATTACCATATATGTAGCCAGATTTGGCACTGATCACACATCAGAGGCAGAATTTACCGGACCCCACAGTCTGTACTTAGTGGACGTGGTATGAATTTTCACATGGACGAGTACATTTACCCGATACATTGCAGTAGACCGCTGTAAACAGCACGGAGAGAATTTATTTTCTTCCTCCAGCCATTTGTATATTGGTTCAGCTCTGGCCTGTATTCATCGTCTGCGCTCTTTCCTGTACAGCTCAATTAAGGCTCTTCATTCTGGATGCGAACGGCCTTGGCCTCAGATTAATTTTGCAGGACTGAAATAATTCTAGTAAACCAATGTGGAGGATAAATAACATTTGTAATTGTAAAGTCCAAAGCTGCAAGACGGGCGTCCGGAGAAGTGCTTATTATTCCCTTCTCTGGCAGATAAGCCGGGTGTCTAGACACTTTGAGATCACCAGTTAATGCAGTCATAACTAAACCTGCTACTAGTATGTTTGCTGAGCCTCCTCGTGATGCACTGCCAGATACAAGATATCACAGCGAGCCGCATGACTAACTCATCTCGGCTATATATCACAATGTGTCAAGTGCAGTCTATGAAAAAAAAATGGGCTAATGACAAAGTCTGCTCTGCTGCGTCTGCATACGACTTCACTACATTCAGTATACATTCTAAACAAAAAAAAAGTTTCAATAAGGCCCCATTCACACGACCGTATGTATTCCGTGATCCGTATAAAAATGGAACGGAAGACATACTGAAAGTCTTCCATAGTGTTCCGCAATTTTGCGGCCAAGTATAGGACATGTTTTATTTTTTTTGCGGGGGAACGTCCGTGAGATAAGGGATGCGGAGTGCACACGGTGTGCATTCTGCATTTTTTTTCTCCTATGGAAAAATGAATGGGTCCATATGGTTCCGCATCTTATCCGCAAAAATGCGGATAAGATGCGGAAATGTCCATACGGTCGTGTGAATGGGGCCTAAATGTTCCCAATTTCTAAGTAGGTCAGTGGTCAGGGAAAGTTGGGTGTCAGAGCTGTAATTTCAGCCATATTGGTTGTCACCAAGCTTTCCCAGAAACAGATAACCTGCTGAACAGAATGTGTTACGGTTTCCTGGTAATTACTATGAGGTGGTATTCCACCTTAGTACGAGGCACAGCAAATCTGCAGATATCGGGAAACAGTATGTGACATGGCTTACAAATTCATTTACATTACAGTAAAATATTGCATGCAGCAGTGCTGTATGTTGCATGCTGCCTCATCTTTTCACCCAGTGACATTTTTAATCTATCTGATCCCGGGGGTTTGTTCGTGACATTTTCAGCTGCTCTGAAGGTGTTTGTGATGGTTATAAAATGTGACATTTCTCTTGGAATCCAATTGAAACATAATGTCAGCAAAGAACCAGTGTCAAGTCAATACATTGCTTCTGTCCTATGGAAGGTGATATTCTCTTTGCAACATGTTGATCTATTGGAATTCCATGTCAGGAGAACCGGTCTTAAAGGGGTGGTCCAAATGTTTAATACTAATGACGTATACTTTATCTGATTAGTGGGGGTCGAACCTTTCTCCTGCCTGAGGTGAAAATTGAAATGGCGCCAACCGAAAAGAACCCTCTCCCCTCCCGTGCAAATCTAACCTCCCCCCCCCCCCCCAGCCCATCGTCCAGCGTCTACTCCGGCCCGTCCACTAATATTTAACCTGATGCCTACAGCATCATGACAGGACTGAGTGGCCACAGGCAACAGGGTGAGAGGCATAAGAGAGTGGTCCTAGCTGGAGCTCAGTACTGCTGCTCCTCTCTCCCATAGAGCAGTGCGCTGAGGGAGTGACTGACACAGCGAGCACATTGCAGTACTGTGCTTGCGTGAACCAGACAAGGGCGGTGGGCATATAGTGCAGGGCGGCAGCTGTCCGTCAGGATGTGCCGCTGCAGTCTTCAGACCAGTGCCAGTGTGTGCGGCAGGTCTTTCACCAGCTCATAGAGTACTGTGCTGTCACTGTACTCTTTCAGATCACCACTTTCCTCTAGACAGTGCCGCCTGAGGCAGTCTTAAAAATATTGCATACCTAAACACAAATCTTTTACTGCAATTTGGAGAACTCTCCTCGGATACTTTCTCCCACCTCACAGACACTCGTAGTACTTTACAGTCATATTTTTTCCGGCCCTGCGCCCTCCCTCATATTGCTTGGCCGTCTGCCGTAGATTTATCACAATTTATCAGGGCTGCCATATGCAGAAGATGTTAAATTGGCTAATATATTAAAGCCATCTGTAGCATAAATTACTGCAGTCACAGGGCAAATGTGATTGATCTGCTGGTCCAGACTCACGCCAAGCGCTGAAGCAGCTGTGGTCCAGGGCTCTTTACTAGTATCTGGTGCTGGGGAATCCAATTTGACCCATTATCACGGTGCAATGGTACAAATAACGGAGCGCTGGCGTCTGTCATGTGTCATCCTGGAAATACAAGATTCTGCATCTAATATTCGGTTTTCATCTCAGGTCTGTTCATATTTGCACCTTTGTTCTTAGCCATGACAATTAGGGTGCCCCTACATGGCACCCAGGGGCAGACTGGGAACCTAAAGTGGCCCTGGATAAAAAAAAACTAGAAGTGGCCCCATGTTGTAGGTGGGGCCAACACAAGTAGGCGAGGTCAGCAAATAAAATACTACTCCAGCAGAACCAAATACCACAGTGCATTACAAAACAATGCCCCAGAATATGCCCCCCTGTGGTGGTCAGTGCCAGGTGCCTCATTCTATCCTATTCCGGTTGCCTCAGGATGGCAATACAGTTGAATTCAGGAGGGAAGCGTCAGATCATTACTTCCCTGTCCGGCAGCTGTGATTACGGCTTCCCCATTGGCATCGGTCCACGGAGAAGTTTCCCTGTAGAGGCTATGCCCAGTCTGCCCCTACTGGAGCACACAGCGTATGGACACCCTTATGCAGGATCCATTTAACGTGGATCCCATGGAAGGTCCCTTTACTTTTGATAGCAGGAGCACTGCAGACTGGGTGGTTCTTGCTGTCAGAAATGGCAGAATCCCTGACAGATGGAAAACTACAAGTGTGAACGTGCGCTAACTCAAGCCACTTAGTCAGACATTATATTATTGTTGTACTATGTGTATTAATATTGATCAGAATTTGTAAGATGTTTTGTAAGGAGCTCATTGTGACCCTGAGACACAGGCTGTGACCTTCCATTTGGCTGGGTTTGATCACATGAGGCCAGTGACGTGGGGGGCAGATATCACGTGTATACTATAGTGGGGGCAGATATCACACGTGTACACTATAGTGGGGGCAGATATCACACTTGTATACTATAGTGGGGGCAGATATCACACTTGTATACTATAGTGGGGGCAGATATCACACATGTACACTATAGTGGGGGCAGATATCACACTTGTATACTATAGTGGGGGCAGATATCACACGTGTACACTATAGTGGGGGCAGATATCACACTTGTACACTATAGTGGGGGCAGATATCACACTTGTATACTATAGTGGGGGCAGATATCACACTTGTATACTATAGTGGGGGCAGATATCACACTTGTACACTATAGTGGGGGCAGATATCACACTTGTACACTATAGTGGGGGGCAGATATCACACTTGTATACTATAGTGGGGGCAGATATCACACTTGTACACTATAGTGGGGGGCAGATATCACACTTGTACACTATAGTGGGGGGCAGATATCACACTTGTATACTATAGTGGGGGCAGATATCACACGTGTACACTATAGTGGGGGCAGATATCACACTTGTACACTATAGTGGGGGCAGATATCACACTTGTATACTATAGTGGGGGCAGATATCACACTTGTATACTATAGTGGGGGCAGATATCACACTTGTACACTATAGTGGGGGCAGATATCACACTTGTACACTATAGTGGGGGGCAGATATCACACTTGTATACTATAGTGGGGGCAGATATCACACTTGTACACTATAGTGGGGGCAGATATCACACTTGTACACTATAGTGGGGGGCAGATATCACACTTGTATACTATAGTGGGGGCAGATATCACACGTGTACACTATAGTGGGGGCAGATATCACACTTGTACACTATAGTGGGGGGCAGAGATATCACACTTGTATACTATAGTGGGGGCAGATATCACACTTGTACACTATAGTGGGGGCAGATATCACACTTGTACACTATAGTGGGGGCAGATATCACACATGTACACTATAGTGGGGGCAGATATCACACATGTACCCTATAGTGGGGGCAGATATCACACTTGTATTCTATAGTGGGGGCAGATATCACACTTGTACCCTATAGTGGTGGCAGATATCACACTTGTATTCTATAGTGGGGGCAGATATCACACTTGTACCCTATAGTGGTGGCAGATATCACACTTGTACACTATAGTGGGGGCAGATATCACACTTGTACACTATAGTGGGGGCAGATATCACACTTGTACACTATAGTGGGGGCAGATATCACACTTGTACACTATAGTGGGGGCAGATATCACACTTGTATTCTATAGTGGGGGCAGATATCACACTTGTACCCTATAGTGGTGGCAGATATCACACTTGTACACTATAGTGGGGGCAGATATCACACTTGTACACTATAGTGGGGGCAGATATCACACGTGTACACTATAGTGGGGGGCAGATATCACACTTGTACACTATAGTGGGGCACAGATATCACACGTGTACACTATAGTGGGGGCAGATATCACACGTGTACACTATAGTGGGGGCAGATATCACACGTGTACACTATAGTGGGGGGCAGATATCACACTTGTACACTATAGTGGGGCGTACATATCACACGTGTACACTATAGTGGGGGCAGATATCACACTTGTACACTATAGTGGGGGCAGATATCACACTTGTACACTATAATGGGGGCAGATATCACACTTGTACACTATAGTAGGGGCAGATATCACACGTGTACACTATAGTGGGGGGCAGATATCACACGTGTACACTATAGTGGGGGCAGATATCACACTTGTACACTATAGTGGGGGCAGATATCACACTTGTACCCTATAGTGGGGGCAGATATCACACTTGTACACTATAGTGGGGGCAGATATCACACTTGTACACTATAATGGGGGCAGATATCACACTTGTACACTATAGTGGGGGCAGATATCACACGTGTACACTATAGTGGGGGGCAGATATCACACGTGTACACTATAGTGGGGGCAGATATCACACTTGTACACTATAGTGGGGGCAGATAACACACTTGTGTCCTATAGTGGGGGCAGATATCACACTTGTGTCCTATAGTGGGGGCAGATATCACACTTGTACACTATAGTGGGGGCAGATATCACACTTGTACACTATAGTGGGGGCAGATATCACACTTGTACACTATAGTGGGGGCAGATATCACACTTGTACACTATAGTGGGGGCAGATATCACACTTGTACACTATAGTGGGGGCAGATATCACACTTGTATTCTATAGTGGGGGCAGATATCACTCTTGTACACTATAGTGGGGACAGATATCACACTTGTACACTATAGTGGGGGGCAGATATCACACTTGTACACTATAGTGGGGGGCAGATATCACACGTGTACACTATAGTGGGGGGCAGATATCACACGTGTACACTATAGTGGGGGCAGATATCACACTTGTACACTATAGTGGGGGCAGATATCACACTTGTGTCCTATAGTGGGGGCAGATATCACACTTGTGTCCTATAGTGGGGGCAGATATCACACTTGTGTCCTATAGTGGGGGCAGATATCACACTTGTACACTATAGTGGGGGCAGATATCACACTTGTACACTATAGTGGGGGGCAGCTATCACACTTGTACACTATAGTGGGGGCAGATATCACACTTGTACACTATAGTGGGGGGCAGCTATCACACTTGTACACTATAGTGGGGGCAGATATCATACTTGTACACTATAGTGGGGGCAGATATCACACTTGTACACTATAGTGGGGGCAGATATAACCTCTGGTCTAGGAAGCTCAGAGTGGTGAATAGCGAAGGTCTCTGAGAAAAGGCAACAAACGCGATCATATCCTATTCATACACCTTCATAGACATAATCAGCACTGTAATATATGCAGCATTAATATTGTATATATTGAATAATTTTAATTTTTTTTTGTAGCCAAAAAGGTCTTCCAAACGCCGAGCCCCCATTCAGGCCAGCACAGCTGGAGAAGCCATTGAGAAGATGCTGGAGCAGAAGAAAATCTCCAGTAAAATTAACTACGATGTTCTAAGGGATCTCAACAGCAAGGGTGGCAGCACCCCGAAACATGACGAGGAGGCCATCACTGAGAACAAATTGGAACGTAGGAAACCCTCAGCCAACAGGAGCCTGACCAGTACCATCAGCGGCACAAACAAAAGGTATTTCTGCTCAGCGCCAGTGATTGATGGGTAGATCTATACCATCTTCACTTTCTCTTGGGTTTTTGATTTTCCTCATATCAGGGGGAAAAAAAATTGAAATTGTGTTACATCTGAGTTGCTGAAGCCTGCACACATGTGTCTTCTGTCACGTGGAAGCACCTTATCCCCCCGCATTCTCTTTCTCCTCTGATCTGCTTGCCTTCCACTTCATTGACATGACACATAACATGCTGCAGCGTTATCATGCTGAACTGCATGAAAGAGCGATCCTTCCTACTGGAAATGACAGGCAAAGATGTGTAGTGATGTAGAAATGCCCCTGCGCCGAGATGATGGGCTGTTCAAAGCACGTCCATTTCATAGATCATGGAGTCATGTTGTAGAAGGCCGGAGACTGCACTGTGCAGGTAGGTAGAAGATTGCTGAGAACTACTGAAATATCATTACACATCACTGATAACCCTCGTAATGTCAATGCGAGGGTTGTTTCCTCCTGTGCATGGCACAATCCCTGGTGGAGAACACCACTGCACCCATAGTGTACCCGTGAATCTGCAAGAGCCCTTATCGTGTGTTACTCTGACGGATCCCCCAATTGACCCTCTAATGAGTTCTACTTTGTAGATTGGGATTCTGTTTCAGTATAACAGATGTGCAACTATCTTTGTATATACTGTACATAAGAACACATGATCCCCCCAATATCATGTACAGTACAGACCAAAAGTTTGGACACACCTTCTCATTCAAAGAGTTTTCTGTATTTTCATGACTATAAAAATTGTAGATTCACACTGAAGGCATCAAAACTATGAATTAACACATGTGGAATTATATACTTAACAAAAAAGTGTGGAATTATATACTTAACAAACAACTGTAAATATGTCTTATATTCTAGCTTCTTCAAAGTAGCCACCTTTTGCTTTGATTACTGCTTTGCACACTCTTGGCATTCTCTTGATGAGCTTCAAGAGGTAGTCACCTGAAATGGTTTTCACTTCTCAGGTGTGCCCTGTCAGGTTTAATAAGTGGGATTTCTAGCTTTTCCTAGTCCGGTGACGTCACGTTCATCAGTCACGTGGCCTAAGAGTGGCTCAGCCCCATTTAAGTGAATGGGGCTGAGTGCCATACCAAGCAAAGCCGCTGTACAATGTACGGCGCTGTTCTTGGTGAGCTGAGAGAAGGCCTTGCCGCTCACAAGAGTGCCGGTACCTTCTGAAACAGCTGATTGGCGGGGGTCCCAGGTGTCGGGCCCCCACTGATCAGATACTGATGACCTGTCCTGAGGATAGGTCATCAGTAGTTAACTCCCAGAAGACCCCTTTAAGGATGAAAATATCAGTTGGTAAAAGTCCACCCTGGCTGACTTCATATCTACGGTACTCCCTTCCATCCGCCCACTAGTTCAGTTGGTGGAGTTTTCCTTTAATCTAAATACAAGTACGCACCTTGATTCTCTTAGAAGGTAGCATCACACGTGGGTTTGGACGGAGATGAGAAGGTCAAATAAAGCATACAATTTTTTTTTTTCAGTATTATGCTACGAAGCCGGGCTGGAGAGGGTTAATAAATTCCAGGCATCGCTAATTTCATCATCTGCCTTAAAAATGGAGTCCCACATGAGAGAAGGCCTACTTGATATTTCCTTTTATCTAGCTGTCAGACTTGTCTTGTCCGTTTCAGATCTATCACAGCGCTGAGGGAAATGAAATCCCTCTCGAGTGCTGCAGACTGCCTGAGCCTCTGCTGTGTTTTCCTACAGGCAGTGGGGGTCATAGAAAGTTAATGTGATTTATCATAAAAGTGTATTGCAGGCAGCAGAGCACCGGGGGGCTGGCAGTGCAGTCAGGAGACGGCAGCGCGGTACTGGAGGATTTACCGAGAATTCTCACATCCTGAAAGGATTCCTTCTCTCTTTTCTGCCTACTTAGCAATTGTCAAGTTTTATAAAGTTAATCGCACTTGTTTTTTTTCATTGGAGATAAGATTAGTGTCACATCGGCTCTATACAAATAATCCACACACATGAACTACTCAAGTCGTCTTTAGTTACTTCCTTTATTCTGCTCCATTATAGGAGTAGAAAAACGGAAAAAACGGAAGTGGCAGCACATAACTAAAGCAAATGGAGCCGAGCAGACCCCTTTGACTGTAATGGGATCCGTTTGGTTTCCATTCGGAAGATTGCTTTTTTAGCAGAGAAAAAAGACCAGCTTTAGAATAAGCTGCAATCCCGTATATAACCAGTGGATAGGTGTGGCACTGTTTCTGAGAGAAAGCAGCCATGTTTTTCTGCACAACCCCCTTGCTAGATTTATTTCAGACTGGCTGCTCAGGGGACATGTCCTTTCTCGGGCTGCATGTCCTTTCTGCTGTAGCTTTTTCCCTGTAACTGCTACAGCTTATAGATACAGTTGGTGGCAGTTAAAAGGTGGAAGTGAGCATGTGCGACCACCTCACTGAGGTGGACAGAAAGAAAAGGAAAAGCAGAACTAACAGCAGTTGGTGCTATACTAATACGTTTTATTGAATAACTCAGGGGCTATACTAAATTTTTAATTACATGTAATTACTGAAGTATTTGTTTTATGGATTAGGTTGATAGTTTATGATATGCCCTACAGGACATGCTACAAAGGGAGGGAATCTAAGGGCTTGGTCACACGGCAGATTTTGTATGCAGGATCCAGCTCCCATTATCATCAGTGGGAATCCACACTTGTGTTCACTTAGTCTAGGATGATTTTCTACACAGATTTCCAAACAGTGTCAAGAAGGGACACGTCCCCTTTGGCGTTGTTTCCACTGGAAACCGTAGTGGGAGTACCATCCGCCACAGGCGGATGTGCAACATACATAATGCAAAGCTGAGATGGAAACCCAAGAGTCAGCCTTGGATTTAGGCTGTGGTTTCCCTGATGAACTTATCCTAAAGCTTAAAGGGGTTGTACAGGACTCAAAAAAACATGGCCACTTATTTTGGATACGCCACAGGTTGCAGTGGTCCGTAAATAACAGCCTATTATTGAGGCAGAGCTGATGTCCCATGAAGAGCAGTCAGTAGATTCTTGCTTTCCCTTGAATGTATTGGTAAAATTTCAGCACATTTCCCATTGAATTGTAATCTGTACAGGCAATGCTTTTTCGCCGACTCCTTGGTTTATTATAACGGTTTCTTCCTGTTCATGCTGCACCTCAGGTTAATGAAAAATACTTGTCCCTTCTAGTGGTTAAAGGCTATGTTCGCAATTGGTGTACCCTTTTTATTATTGAATTGTACTCATTTTGAGCTAAAAATCGATTTTTCAATTGGTCTTTATTAAAAATGTTGAGCCCCTTTCTCTGTACATCCTTGAGAATCTCCAGGCTCTGTATTTTTCTGTTTCATGGGCTCCTTATCTCTGATCTACAACCGTATAAACACTCATTAGAGCTCAGTTTCTATCTTACTGATAAGAATGTGGCTTTAATAAGTGTTTATGACCTTTTCGTAATTCAGAGATAAGGTTTATTAGATAACAGACACAAAGTTAAAGAACCATTCACACAGCTAAACAGTTAAAGGGGTTTTCCGAGTTATATGTATTGATGACCTATCCTCAGGCACCTCAGCCGATCAGCTGTTTGAAGAGGAGGCGCGCGCCGTACCAGCGCTGCCTCCTCTTCACTGTTTACATGCTGGCCGTAACAGGGGTAGTGGTGAGCAGGTGTAATTACACCTCACCGCTCCATTCATTTCTATGGGAAGAATCGCTACCATAAGTAAGAAAACCCCTTTAACTTTGTAACAGAACTGCTGAATATTTTTTTTTAACAAAGACCAATTGAAAAAATGATTTTAAGCCCAAATAGCGTAAAATGCAATCATAAATAAATCGCCCTCGAAGGTGTACATAGTTTTTAAGCTCAGTTTGTAATAGTGCATTAATTATCAGCTCGGCAGCTCTGTCCTTAAAAGACTTGGTGTGATCATCAGACAGCCATGATGTCAGGGAGCCCTTGTCTCCGAATTGTCGCCTTCAGTAATGTCGCTGTGGTTGTCCCAGGAGGAGACCCATGACCTGGTGGCTGTCTGTGTTGTCCAAGCCTTCATCATTTTGAGAAATAGGTTTGTTATCCATTGCTGCATAGGGGTCACCCATAAATTTCCAAGGGGGAGCAGGGAATATAATACTGTCTCCAGCCTACAATTCATTGATTACTGTACAGTTAATTATACTTGCCTTGTGGTTCGCTATATGAGATGCAGGGATAAGTGGTACCCAGGCCCTGCCACATCAGATCTCTAGCTCTGTCCGTCATGTATCACTTCTTCTACAGACCCCATTGGTTGCTTACCAGATTTGCATTCTATGAACTCCCATGGATTTTCTGATCTGGTTGTCTTGCTACTGTTAGCTATTTTTGTTATAAGGTTAGTGAAGTGCGATAAAATTTCATAAATCTCGTTTTTCAGCTGAAAGATGTAATGAAATCCGGCTCATGTGCAGCCCTTGGCGGGCATCCGTTGGTTAACTTGGCATTCTCGCTTGCTAAATACAGTAATGGAGATTGTGAATATGCCATGTCTGTTCCAATCCTCTCTAGATCTCTGACGATAAACATTTCCCTTCTCAAGCCCCCGTGGTCAGTAAAGTGTGTTTTTCAGATTAATTTTTATATAGCATGTGTCTGACTAACAGGAGGGGATTATGGAAATTGGATGTTTTTTCTTGTCATCATCACTTGTACTCTTACGCTGCTAGAATAATCGCTCTTCTCTAATCGAAGAGATCCGCTCTCCGGATCTTAAATAGATACTTACATTCCCCATGCTCCCCATCTAGTGGCACCTTTTCTCAGAATTTTTCATTGTGCTGCTCCTCTTTTATTCATTCTGGAAATCTATGAATAAATAGGTTAGCTGAGTGTAAACTTTCTCCTTATCAGTAGAGGCTGTCCATACACACTGACATTGTCAGCCCTGACTGAACAGTCAGACTGTGGAAGGATATGCCACATTTGCATCCATTTTAAATTATTCATACATTTCCAGGAGGAATAACAAGAACGGCAGAGATATGTCAGGAGAGCTGATTGATAGCATTTTCTTTGTAAGTGTGTATACAGAGATAGCTGCCACTCACTGATAGTTGTAAACAGGGAGGTGTTATCAATGATTGATAGCATCTCTGTGTAAGTGTGTATACAGAGGTATAGGTCAGTCACTGATAGCTGTAGACAGGGAGGTGTTATCAGTGATTGATAGTATTCTCTGTGTAAGTGTGTATACAGAGATAGCTGTCAGTCACTGATAGTTGTACACATGGAGGTGTTATCAGTGATTGATAGTATTCTCTGTGTAAGTGTGTATACAGAGATAGCTGTCAGTCACTAATAGCTGTACACAAAGAGGTGTTATCAGTGATTGATAGCATTCTCTGTGTAAGTGTGTATACAGAGATAGCTGTCAGTCACTGATAGCTGTACACAGGGAGGGCCATAGACAAAATGGTCTGGAGGGGACCTAATGGAAAAACTTCTATGGGAGAGTCTTCTAGGCATGCTGTGTGACCTGTACTGAGGTCATTGTACAAGGAAAGAATAGATAAACTTTGACAATCACCTATTGTGAATGGTGGATCCTGTCTTATCTATACACAGAGGTGATATCATTACAGGCAGGATCAGAATGACAGATAAGCAGGTAACTGCAGTAAAGTGATCTGTACAGACCAAAAAGTGGCGGCAATTATTCGGCTAAGAAGCCAGTGTGAAAACTGCAGGATTGTATGGGTTTTGTTTAAATATAGATATTGCCATGGAAAATTAAAAACAACATAATCAAAAATTCTTTAAAATATATGTTAAACATAAAAACCTGATTTAAACAATAGGTCATTTGACACATTTCCTTTAAGTATAGCACAAGAATAACCATGGGGATTATCCAGTTGTGGACAGTGGCACACACAGCTCTCCGTAGGTCACTATTACTAGCACGATCTGTTAAAGAAATAAGAAATGGTGCAGATGACAGAATAAAGCAAGGAGGTTAGGTTTCGTGGGTATTGCTTATTTGAGATTTTCTCTGCTTTGCCTTTAAATGTCCCTTGTTTATGATCAGACAGCTTGTTCCAATGACATTTGCCTTAGATGTTCCTTTACAGAAACCACCTTTATTTATTGTGAATTTTAATCTACCTTCTGCCGCACCGTCAGGCCGGCGGAGAGCTGCCAATTCAGCTCAGTGACTCAGTGTTGTAATGAATATAATGGCTCCTTAGTCAGAATAGTCGGAGTTTGATGGTACCTGCAAATTAAGCTGGCACTCTCCTGTAAGATTTATCGATGATGTGTTTCTCCTTTCCAGTCCATTGACTATCCTACACTTTTCCAGGGGAACAAAGAGATCACATTGAGGTCTGATTGCAGCTTTTATGGTATACCTTACATTAACTAGAAGAAATATCTTCTTAAATTACCCTGGAAGCACAGTCTTTCGGAAGGTGGGGGGGGGGGGAGTGTAGGGCACGAGACGTTTCCAGCGCACATCTGAGCTCAGTAATGATATCTGAGAGGACAGGATGTATTATTAGAGTAATAATCTTGTCTGGTTAATCCTGTGAACACCTTGTCTGGAGAAGAATGGAAAAGTACTGCGAGCAACGATCGCACTGCTGGAGGTTGTATGCTGAGGGATGTACGGTAAATACATTAGGAGCAGCCGCTATCGTCAGGCATAGTGGTAAAATCTGATTATTTCCTGTTGGATGTTTGTCCTCGGAGTTTCTTCAGGGAAGGAGGAAGCGATGAGATGGATAAGCTCGGTATTTCTGTGATGGGGATTCCGCAGAGAATCCAATCATAATGACCTTCTGATTATACGTGAGAAGATCATAACTGTGAAGTCCGTGATGTTGGGTTTCTACTGATTTGCAGAATGAAACCTCTATAGGGTGAGGCCAAAACATAGCAGATCTGTCCGCAAGCAGCCATCGCGGAAAACGCTGAAATGGGCAGGGTTTGCTGGTGGCGTTGCCGCTCTTCAACCTTTGCATTGCAGAGGGAAGGTAAAACCCACAGGGTAGACTGACATGCAGCAGATTGAAAACCCACAGCTCAAGTCGGTTTACACTGCCGGGTTTTTACCGCAGCCTGTGGTTGAGATTTCTGAGAGAAGCATTCCCTCCTTGTAATCACTTGCTAGCTAGCGAAGGGGACCGCTGCTATTACATGCAACAATCTCCTCCGCTGCATGGGGAGAAGCGATCACTATGTCATTGCTCGTCCCCATACTGTATAGTGGTTTGCCGGTGGCAGCACTTGCTCGTTCATTGGGCAATTGGCGGCATTATTACACTGCAAGATGATCACTAACAATCGTTCATGCAAAATATCCGAAATATCGGCTATTGTAATACAGCCTTAAGGCCTTGTTCACATCTCTGTCAAGGAGATCCAGCTGCCTGATATGTCACAAATGCCAGCTGTCGGCAGGACAAAAAAAGTTGCATACAAAAATTTTTTCTCCTACTGAAACCCGGTATTTATGCTGACAAGTGTCTGGACCTCATTACGATTAATGGGGATCCAACAATGGAGCAGAGAATCCGGCAATGCTAGATATCCTTGACGGAGATGTGAACGAGGCCTAACAAACTCATAGAGAGGGGTCCATCAATGGTCCATAAGGCATATAGTCAGAGTCATCTCAAAGTCAAGACTGGGAAGCATTGAGACCAAAAAAAAAAAGTATGTTGGCAATGGAAAAAAGAGGGGCAGGTTCCAGCAAAGCTTTCCTGTCCTGGAAAGTAGGAATGAGAACCATGAGCCGGAACCAGCAGAGTCCATCCGTTTTCCATGGTGCCTGTTTGCTTCTGTATGCAGCTATATCTACAGTATGTGAATAGGCACTTATCTCTTAGTCACCTTTTCAGTTGTAGGTCCCTCTTGTAGATTACTAGAAAGCAGGTGAGTTCAGGTGCATGGTAATATGATGAGAGTTCCTATAAAATGCCTTCAGTTCCTATATAGCCTATATCAGGATGACTTTTATCAGGTCATTCTGTGCTCGCAGTAATTTTACCATATAGCAGAGCTTCTGATAACGCTTCTTCTGCATTAGTCGCTCGCTGCCGTGAAGGTGTCCGCTCCAGGGCAGTTCTTATATATAACACAGGTCTTGTTGATAGACTGCAATTAAAGGTAAGATGATCTGACAGAAGATCCAGAAAGCCATCTTCTCTTTCCTATAGCATGTTTGAAGGTATGCCTGGGGCCACTGTACGGAGGCGGCGGCAGCAAGAGGGGAGGAATCGGAGTAAAAGTCTTAAGTGATCTTTTATATGATGATATTTTCCACTTGAAGGTTGGTGCAGCAGAAGGAGATGTAAGCCGTTGTGTGGTGGGTTTATGCTCTTGGTGACATTACATAATGGAGGATATTTGAAGGGGATTTCCTGAAATTAATTCGAGCACCAGTTTTCCAGGTGTGTGCCTGCATCTTGTGGCACGCTCTTCATTATTTTGATAGCCGTTACCTTTCTTTCTGCTAGATTCAAGTTATTACACGTTTAGGGTTATTTCTAATGTCTTGATAGAGAACAGACATATAGAGATTTCTTAAAATACACCTCCGATGGAAGGCTATGGAATATATAGTGTGTGTGTATATATTTATACCGCACTGTACCTTTTCTTTGGTGGCCCTCTGGATAGGAAAGTGCAGTCTGCAGCTGTTGCCTATACAGTGGATAAAAAAGGCATGGTGACATATAATGGCCAAAAGGACACTCGGGTGATCACATTTTTCTAGCGTATATATGCCAAATGTAAGTTTAGACACAGTCTAACTGTTATAAAGTGGAGAAATTGTAGGAATTTTAGGGCAATACTATAGATTATGAGATTCTCCATCACCCAGATGTATTAGGCTCACATTAGTTCACACCAGTACTTGTAATTTTTATTTTTTCTGCTTTCTTACATGGCATCTGTCAGCAGATTTGTACCTATGACACTGGCTGACCTGTTGACCATTGCTGAGAAAAATGATGTTTTATTATATGTAAATGAGCCTCTAAGAGCAATGGGGGCGTTGCCATTACACCTAGATGCTCTGCTCTCTATAACTGCTGCGTCCTCTGCACTTTGATAGGGCCAGGCAGTGAAAACATCATGACTTCTGATCCTGTCAATCAAAATGGAGAGGGAGCGGCAGTTGCAGAGAGAGCAGAGCCTCTAGGTGTAATGGTAACGCCCCCGTTGCTCCTAGAGGCTCACTTGCATATAATAAAACATCATATTTCTCAGCACTGTGGACACATATGAACATGGGACCAACACAGACGTCTTCAGCTGCCGAGTGCACATGTTACAGGTCAGCCAGTGTCATAGGTACAAAACTGCTGACAGATGCCCTTTAATGGAGCAGAACAATGAATTGTAAGCGCTGGCTTTGGCACATAACTGAACCAAATGTGCAGAACTGACCTATTTGACTATAATGGGATCCATTCGGGACACTGCTTCTTTATAGGACCAAAAAAAGCCCTTCATGCAGTTGGCAAATCCCACAAAAACATTAGAATCCACCAGGATTTGTATACCTGTAGACCAGCCTACTGGGAAGGGAAGGCATGGACTATACACAGGGCACAGAGCAGGAAATGTACACAGTCCTGAGCCCTTCATGTATGTTAGTGTAATATACCGTATTTTTCGCCCTATAAGACGCACCGGCCCATAAGACGCACCTAGGTTTTAGTGTAGGAAAATAAGAAAAAAATATTTTTCATCAGATCCTCTTATCAGACTGCCCATAAATTTAAGGACATCACATCAGACCCCCATATCAGCCCCCTGTGCCCCCATACCATCTCACTGTGCTCCCACCAGACCTCAGATCAGCAGAATGTGCCCCCATCAGACCTCAGATCAGCAGAATGTGCCCCCATCAGACCTCAGATCAGCAGAATGTGCCCCCATCAGACCTCAGATCAGCAGAATGTGCCTCCATCAGACCTCAGATCAGCAGAATGTGCCCCCATCAGACCTCAGATCAGCAGAATGTGCCCCCATCATACCTCAAATCAGCAGAATGTGCCCCCATCAGACCTCAGAGCAACAGTATGTGCCCCCATCAGACCTCAGAGCAACAGTATGTGCCCCCATCAGACCTCACATCAGCAGAATGTGCCCCCATCAGACCTCACATCAGCAGAATGTGCCCCCATCAGACCTCATATCAGCAGAATGTGCCCCCATCAGACCTCAGATCAGCAGAATATGCCCCCAACAGACCTCAGATTAGCATATTGTGCCCCCAACAGACCTCAGATTAGCATATTGTGCCCCCAACAGACCTCAGATTAGCATATTGTGCCCCCAACAGACCTCATATTATCATATTGTGCCCCCATCAGACCTCAGATTAGCGTTTTGTGCCCCTTCACGCCTCAGATCAGCGTCTTGTGCCCCTATCAGACCTCAGATCAGCCCACCCAGCCACTTAAAGACCATACTTACCTGTTCTGCGCTGCCACTGCCGTCCGGTCCCACGCTCCGCGCTCCTCTCTCTTCCCTGCCGGCACACACTATGACCTGACGCTGCAGCTGGGTGGGCTGATCTGAGGTCTGATGGGGGTCCCTACGTACAAGTGAGCGCTTCCTTATGGAAGCGCTCACTTGTATTCGCCCTATAAGACGCACCGCATTTTTCCCCCTACTTTTGGGGGGAAAAAAGTGCGTCTTATAGGGCGAAAAATACGGTATATGTCTCAGAAGCTCACAATCCCACTTTCTGTGTGTAATCGTGTGATAATTATAATTGAATTCCCTGCTATGAGTCTAGTATGCAAGGCTTAACACGCTGTGCCACCCAGACTTGTAATTAGCCTCTCCTGGCAGAAATGGGGTGCTATATTTCAAGGCATTTTGACCAGCAGCCTCATTTAATGTGATTCGGCCAGACCATAATTACACTAGCCGCCCCTGAGAAGGTCTCATTTATTTTACTTTCTGTTCACACGCAGCCAAGTCCGAGAAAATGTGACCAAGAGATGTTTAAAGATCTCAGTGGAGGCTTATTTCATCCACATCATTATTATCGGCCTCTCTGTTGGCAGACGGGTAATTACTACTCTGCATAAAATGCGGATTTATAATGAAGTACATGATCCACACCATCAACAAGTCATGTCCTCTATGGCTGGATTATTAGGTCATTTGATTTGGAGGGGACACTTCAGTTCTATGATGAAAACTGAAAACGTAACCTAAGCCAATAATGATAACTTGAGTGAGTTCCCTTCATGTGCCGTAACTGTGACGAGTTCTTTTCTCTGCGGCTTGAGCTCCCGACCTTTCCTGCGTTCAGTTTTTGTTGTCAGAAATAGTGTTCTGCCATTTTAGCTGCTTTTTGTTTGTCACCCGGTCATCAGGCTTTTTCCTGAGGCTTCTGTACTCTAGTTATATAGAGACCCTATTCTAAATTAGTGCAGGTGACAGATACGGTGGACATCACAGCTGTAGTGATGAAGCTGAAGCAGGTGGCGGTATCTTATCCATTACATTTTGTGCATGGATAGACATGAAAAATAAGAGAGGCAAGGAAGACACACACTGAGACCTGGACAAGGTTCATTGACCTCCAACAGAACACCTTAAAGGCTATGATTTATTATAATTGCATTTTACTCATTTTTGGCTAAAAATATTTTTTTTGCAATTAGCCTATATTAAAAATATTGAGCCATTCTGTCACAAA
Organism: Rhinella marina; assembly: GCA_900303285.1. Lineage (NCBI taxonomy): Eukaryota > Metazoa > Chordata > Amphibia > Anura > Bufonidae > Rhinella > Rhinella marina. Next base: position 750,830 of record ONZH01017253.1, on the reverse strand, counting down.
GGGTTAACTTTTTCTTAGCTGTGTGACTGGTACTTTCACCTTGTGCCGGTCATCTAATAGCAGCATGCTGCGGTTTGTTCTCCGGTCTGAAGACGGAACGGAATGCTTTCAGGAGCATTCTGTTGTTTTCAGTTCAGTTTTGTCCTCATTGACAATGAATGGGGACAAAACTGAAGCGTTTTATTCCGGTATTGAGCCCCTATGACGGAACTCAATACTGGAATTATAAAACGCTAGTGTGAAAGTAGCCTAAAAGTTCATAAACACTTATATAAGCCACACTTATCAGTAAGATAAGGACTGAGCTATAATGAGTGTTTATAATGTCAGAGAGATCAGAGATAAGGAGCCCGTCAGCTCCTGGTCTGATGGAAAAGACAGAAAAATCCAAAGAGTTCTTCTAGAGCATCTCAGCTCTGTACAGAAAAAAGGAAGCCATGTTTTTAATGAAGACTAATTTAAGAAAATATTTTAGCTCAAAATGAGTACAATGCAATAATGAAAGGGTGTACATAGCCTTAGCCACTGAGTCTGAGACTGAGTCCTCCTGCACATTTTACATATACTGTAACAGGAGTGATTTAGTAATCCTGTAGGGCTGTGTGGATTTTTTATTTTAACACTGGCGCTATGATAACTAAGCAAAGTACTGCAAAACCGCAGCGTAATACAGTCCCAGCAATGTCAATGGGATTGGACAAATATCATCTGCACTTTGATTTATTTCGTAGGTGCGATAATTGACTTGTGCAGATTTCACCCTTGAGAAAAACGCATAAAAAGTACACCAACAGCGCAGATTTATGTGCATTTATTTGTGCTGTTTTGGTGAAGATTTCTTGCGGATTTTCTGCACACAAATCTGCACCGTGTGGAGGTACCCTAAGGCCTCATTCAGATGACCGTATATTTGCGGGTCCGCATTATTGCGGACCCGCAAATATACAGGGGCCGCCCTGCGTGTGTTCGGAACACACGCCATGCGGCCCCATTGAAAATGCCTATACTTGTCTGTGCGTACGGACAAGTATAGGACATGTTCTATCTTTTTATGCGGAGCCGCGGCACGGAGCTGTCTCCGTGCCGCGGCTGTGCGCTCCCATAGAAGTCAATGGGGCTGCATGTATTCCGCAATTTTGGGGAATACATACGGCCCCATTCATACGGTCGTGTGAATGGGGTCTAAGGGAGTATTCCCATGGCACTGTCAAAAACTCGATACTGGTGCACCATGTGAATATATCTTAAAGGGGTTGTCCCATTAAGACAACTTATCCCATATAGGGATGAGCAAATCGATTCATATGAATCGATATGTTCATCAAACAGAGTTCCTGAGAAGTGAGGACTGTCTCCACTACTCAAGAGGCCGCTCCCCTCCCACTTGATTGACAGTGCTGGAGATTTCACCTGTTCCTGTCAGTCTTGCACCTGAACCTCTGCTCAGAGTCTGTGCTGTTACCAGAGCAGCAGTTGTGTATGCCGCACCACCCTAAGTGTAGCGACATATGCACAGTCACTGTTCTGGTGGAGGCTACACAGCTTCTGTGCCCATGCTCCTTCGTTTCAGTGGAAGGGCAGTCATGCTTGTGCACCGCTGCTCCATTCTGCTGTATGGGACTGCTGGAGACACAGAGTTGAATGGAGCAGTAGATATGCATGCAAGTCTTCAGATCCCTTCAAACAGGGAGCACAGGTCCCCATTCTCTTGATCCGCAGGGCCTTAGTGGTCAGACCCCCACCTATCATCCTGTGGATAGGGGATAAGGCCCAATTAAAGCAGGCCGTTGTGATTCCTGTCAGTCATCTGTTGCCACCCATTGCAATAAACTGTGCCTGTATTCGGCTGACATTGACTTGGAATTGCTGGACTATTAACGTTCGACCTTTTAAATAGGCCATTCAGACATGACTTGGATAATAAGTAAGCACAGGCCCTGGGACTCCTGTGAGTGTCACGGCCATCTCGCAGCTTACCAAGCACAGTGCCATACATTGTATAGCGGCTGTGCTTGGCATCGCACCCAGCTCCACAGAAGTGAATAGGGCTGAGCGCAATACCTAGCACAGCCGCTATACAATGTAAGGCACTGTGCTTGGTAATCACAGAGAAGGCTGTGACACTCACAGGAGCGCCAGGGCCTTCTCAAACAGCTGATCGCCAGGAGTCCTAGGTGTCAGACCCCCACCGATTAGATGCTGATGGCCAGAGGATCGGTCATCAGTATCAAAATCCCGGAAACCCCTTTAAAGGGTCGCACATTGACTTATAGGATAGCTCCCGTACATTTGGTGGCAGAGCTTAAGAGCTCATTTGCATACCTTCTTCCCAGAATTCCAGAGGAGCATGTGTGACCTGGAAGATTCCTCACACCGATTAAAGGGGTTCTCCGCCCCATTCATTTCTATGGGAATACTGGTTCCTATACAAGTCTATGGAAGCGATTCTTCCCATAGAAATGAATGCGGTGGTTAGGTGTAATTACACCTACTCACCACTACCCCCGTGTCGGCCAGCATGTAAACAGTGAAGAGGAGGCAGCGCTGATACGGCGCGTGCCTCCTCTTCAAACAGCTGATCTGATATTGATGACCTATCCTGAGGATAGGTCATCAATAGAGATGAGCGAACGTGCTCGTAACGAGCACTGTAGCGCTCGGCTCCCCTGCAATCGCATGGGCGCAGGCATCCGCTTCCGTCAGGTGAGAGGGAGCCGAGCGCTACAGTGCTCGTTACGAGCACGTTCGCTCATCTCTAGTCATCAATATATATATATAACTCGGAGAACCCCTTTAAGGCGCTCTCCATAAGGAGATATATAACCCAAATCATGGATTATTAACAGAATAGATTCCAGAAATCATACAGGGGAGAATTCCAAGGTTGAGTTTCACTTTATTATGATCTTCTGGTCAGGACGGTGCACTGGTGTGGTCAGGATTGCAAGCATCCCATAGACCTGTGAGTGAAGCATTTTACAAGCCCCTACTGAAGGTTTTGGACTAAATTCCCAGCTGCAGAGATTGTTAGTATAATGTTACGTAACACGTCCACTCCTGAGCAGAAATATGCAGCTAAATTTATTACCATGAGCGCACACAGAGAACAATGGAAGAGGGAACTGCGAGTGAGTCATTGTATCAGATGTGATTACATGTATGGGACCACAGAGACAGGCAGTCCACCGTTTCATCATTGGAGCGCGGGGGGGCTGGGAGTGTATATACTGCAAGGACTGGATCTGCTTTACAGTGCTATAGCTCATTTAATATATAGATGTAGCAGAGCTGAATATCTCATTTCATCTTGAAGTTACCGGTGTTGATGCACAGTGAATGAGGGGATGGGGGTTGTTGGTACCCATATAGGCTGGTACAAAGATTATTGGCAAAATTATGGGTGAACAGTGGCCAATGTCTTCTGCTCAAAGAATTTTACATAACAAAGTTTGGCTACTGCATGGGTTTAGTCCATTTAAAGGAGTTGTCTCATCACAGTAGATTTCGTGTGATTAAAGGGGTTGTCCGAGTTGAACCTGGACATATCCCTTCTACACCCAGGCAGCTCCCCTGATATGAGCATCGGAGCAGTGACATACCGGGTCTCTACTAGGAGGAGGCTTCCACTTGGCAGTGAGCCCAGTGATGTGGCCGGCACTAATGGGTGAGCTTTAGTGCTGCCCTAGCCTGTAAAACATCCTAGGGCAGTGCTAAAGCCGGACAATTAGTGTCGGTGACGTCACCAGCAACACTGCTAGGCTGAAACCTCCGCCTAGCAGTGTAAAAATATAAACAAACTGCCCTTGCCCTGCGCGATACAGCTCAGGGCAAGGGGGAGCATGATATGCTCCAATGCTCATTTCAGAGGGGCTGTCTGGGTAAAAAGGTGATATGTATGGGTTCAGAGCTGAACTCTGACATATCAACTTTTTCATCTCTCTAGCATCGCCCTCGTCCCCGTTGTGGCCTGCTATTGGCTGTTCTCCCCCGTTGCCGGATGTTTTAATGTGAGGGGTGGGGAGATACAGCGGTGGCTGTGCGGGGATCAGGAGAGACGCGGGTCCCAGGGAGCTGGGCAAGTATATTCTATATGAGGGGTCCGGGCATGGGGGGTTGGTTATTATAGGGGTTGGAAAATCCCTTTAAGGGTACCTGAAGTTGCAGATTTTGCGAATCTTTACTTGCTAAAAAACCACAGCTTAACACAGAACCAGCAAAGTAAATGAGATTTGACAAATCTCACGTACACTGTTGTGTGGATTTTGAAATCATATCAATTGTTTGTGTGATTCCGCACCTTCCCTAGAATGGTTTTCCCCATAGACTTCTGCAGCTCAGTCATACATGGCCAGGCTGGCTCCACCTGTTAGTAATTCTCCATGTGGCTTGTAGAGGAGGACCAACGTCCATGGCATCCATATAAAAGGGGTTATCTTCATGAGACAGCTTTTTTAAGAAGGATCTCTAACAGAGATACAGAAACTGGAAAGAAAAGGATACAAGATAATGATGTCCAGAGTGTACGGTCAGATAACCCCATCTCCTGCGAGAAAGTTGTGTGTAAGGCTACTTTCACACTAGCGTTTTAACATTCCGGTATTGAGTTCCGTCATAGGGGCTCAATACCGGAATAAAACGCTTCAGTTTTGTCCCCATTCATTGTCAATGGGGACAAAACTGAACTGAAGACAACGGAGGCTCCTAGAAGCATTCCGTTCCGTCTTCAGACCGGAGAACAAACCGCAGCATGCTGTGGTTTTCTCTCCGGTCCAGGCATCCGCACCAAGACGGATCCGGAATGACCCCCAATGCAAGTCAATGGGGTGGATCTGTCTGGTGTGACCACAATGGTAACCGGATCCACCCTCCATTGACTTTCAATGGAGTTCATGACGGATCCGGCTACACATACACACATACAGACATAGACATACACATAAACATAAACATACACAGACATATACACATACAAATACACATACATACTTACATGCTCCCCGGCAGGTCTTCAGAGCGCTGAAGGGACAGGACGGCGCGCACAGATGACGATTCCACCAGGCACCCAGCAGAGGGCGCTGAGGGGAATCGTCACCTGTGCGAGCCGTCATGCTTCTCCGTCGCTCTGAAGACCTGCCGGGAGCATGTAAGTATGTATGTTTATTTGTCTGTGTATATGTGTGTGTATGTTTATGTGTATGTATGTACTGTGTGACATGTGTGGGTCCGGAGCGCGGTTCCGGCTCCACACATGTCGCTGCGGCAGGCCTGATCCGGCAGCACCCTTCACCTGCCGGATCAGGCCTGCCGCTAGTGTGAAAGTAGCCTAACACAACAACTGGCCACCTGGGCTTGAGGATGTGGGATGAATCTACCAGGAACCCACCGTCTGAGGAGAAACCTAGGGGACAGATATTCAAGACACAACTGAAGGAAAAAAGGGGTCCAAGGAGGGGGGCGTTTCCCAAACAATACTCCACACGTTCCAAGGAAGATAAAGGAACATCTATCTTTATTCAATGCAGCGTATCACCTTTTAACTTCAATAAGCAATGCGTTTTGGGGTTAAAACTCCATAATCGGATCAAAAGCGCACCATCACTGGACCCCTTTTTTATGTTTTCCTACCACCTGAGCAGGTAATGCTTATATTCTGTAGGGAAAAGCTGTTCTTAAGGCTTCATTCACACGACCGTATGTGTTTTGCGGGCCGCAAATTGCGGATCCGCAAAAAAACAAACAGACAGATGACGTCCGTGTGCATTCCATATTTTGCGGAATAGAACAGCTGGCTCCTAATAGAACAGTCCTATCCTTTTCCGTAATGCGGACAATAATAAGACATGTTCTATATTTTTGCGGAATGGAAATACGGACATGCGGAAACGGAATGCACGCAGAGTAACTTCTGATTTTATTTTATTTTTTTGCGGACCCATTGAAATAAATGGTTCCGCATACGGTCCGCAAAAAAAACCGGAACGGACACGGAAAGAAAATACGTTCACGTGAATGAGCCCTAAGTCTGAATCTTACACTAAGAGTTTCCATCCAGAACTTCTGTGTTCAGTGCTTTCCTCTTCAGTGTCCAGAGGACTGAATATGAATAATTCTTCCAAGCATATAAAAATAACCATCAATGCTCATTTAAATATCATTTTAATGATGTGCGTGGTAAATAACACATACATTAATTTGCATTGTGCTCATTTAAATATCAATAGGACCGAATATAAAATTGCTAATTAGTGACCATTTGCACATGCAGCAACTGCTACTTTTGTGATCACAGTGGATTTCTTTTCATGGATCAGTAGCGGGAAGAGAAAAAGCCAAATTTTATTTGTGTTTACTTGTGTTTAACCCATTATGTGCAAGTTGTGCGCGCCAGAAACTGAAATAGAAAGCCTGTTCCTTACAGAAATGTTCCCCATTTGATGTCATACTAGTGTTGAGCGAATTGAAGTTAAAGAAGTGAAGTTCGATCCGAATTTCAGGAAGAATTAAATTCACCACAAATTTGTATTTCTTGGTGCTTCGTGGTAACAAATCATTTTTCCTGAAATGGTGTTAAAAAAACAAAAACAAACAAAAAAAAAAACAAACCTCGTCCATATGATCATAGAGAGCCCATTGTGGCCATCTTGATTGAAGAAAACATGCCAATTCTTGTGCGCACGCTGACTTGTGACGTCACCAGTTCATCACGCTGGGTGGGTGTGGTGACGTCATCAGTGATTAAATGGATGAGGTGAGTATGATTTTTTGTCGTTGTTGTTTTAATCCTTGATTAACCCCCTGATAGGCTGAATGTGACTCTCAGATGCCGCATTCAGTTTTGAACACGGTATCTGAGTGGTTAAATGGGGGGGGCGCGATATTGCCGTTAAGTCATTGCGCCCGCTCCATACAATGGAATCTGATTAGTTACAAATTAATTCGTAACAAATCAAGTTTCTTGTCGAAGTTTGGCAAAGCAGCCGAATCAGATTTCTGAAAACTTTGCTTATCGCTAGTCATTCCCATGGTCTGCACACAGAGAGTGGCTGTAGTAACGATTGGCTCTAGAGGTCTTTTGGTAACTAGATTGTGGATTCAGACATATTTCAAGCCGTGTTCACACTTGTGTTGTGGTTTCCATTTGCAGTGTGAGCCTCAGTGCACTGACAGATCTGGTGCCCATTAGAGCACATTACATTTCAGCAGACTCCATTGAGTCTTGTTGTGGTTTCCTTCGTTTTTGATGGAAAGAACAGTGCTTCATGCCGCTCTATTTTCCCCGCCGTATCTGTCAGGACTGCAGTGTGATCATGACTTGGAGAGATTGGAGAAATCCCTTGCATGGGCTGAGCTTTTGTACTGCACACAGTCAATGGACAACAGTGGTGCTGTGTCTGGAAGAAAGCAGCATTTCTATTTATTTATTTATTTATTTAAATAGTAACACTTCTTTGTATAATGATAAGTTATCTAATTTTCCAATTACCTTTCTGTATCCATTTCTCACAATTCAAGATCTCTGCTTATCATCATTGAATGGTAACCTTTACTTACCTAAAGATAAATCTCTGTCCTGGTCATGTGATAAGCTACAGGACTCGTGGGAGTAAGAGAACAGTCATTGGGTCTGTGCCTTGTAATAGTTCAGCAAAGAGGTCCGGGTGTGGCGGGCATCATTACCAGGGCTGAAATGTTCCTCCATTACAGCAATCTGAAAGCGGCCAAGAGTTGTGGCATGTATTGGATGAAAGGGTCTGCTGAATAGTATCGCTGAAAAATCTTAGATCGGAAGTGGCGAAAGGTGAGTGACACTGCCTTATCATACACCGAACCTACAGAACGGCTGCTCTGTTGGGTATCGGCAGCGGACATTATGAATATCACTGGGAGAAGCACTTTATATGCTGAGTGTTACTGGAAGACCTCAGCTTTTGATACCTTTTAATAGCTAACACAATTTTATCTTTTCTGTCTGCTGGCTAACGCTTTTACTGGAGGGTTAGGGTCTGTTCACATCTCGTTTGGCCTCACATGGCGCATATACGCTTGAAAGCAGTAAAAATGTTCTAAAAGCAGACATGAGCAAATCGATTTTACTGAATTTCTCAAATTGTTTGATTTCTTACGCACCCAAATTTTTTGTGATTTGTTTTGGGCAAAGCAGAGAGAGAGACACCACTATGCTAATTTGGGTTCCTGGGCAATATAAATGCATTGTCTGGGTGGATGGGGTTACTCGTTCACATTACGGAGAGTGCCTAGTATGTATAGTATGTGTGCGGAGTATTGTAGGCCAGGCAATGCACCGCCAGGTTTCCAGGAAGGATTCAAACTAGTGATTCTTTAAAAATGAAAAGATAGCTAAGGCTACTTTCACACTAGCGGCAGCCCGGATCCGGCAGGTGAAGGGTGCTGCCGGATCCGGACTGCCGCAGGGACGTGTGGGGCCGGAACCGCGCTCCGGCCCCACACATGTCACACAGTACATACATAGACACAGACACACACACATATACACAGACAAATACACATACATACATACTTACATGCTCCCCGGCAGGTCTCCAGAGCGCCGGAGGAGCAGGACGGCACGCACAGATGACTATTCCCCACAGCGCCCTCTGCTGGGCGCCTGGCGGAATTGTCATCTCTGCACGCCATCCTGTTCCTCTTGCGCTCTGGATACCTGCCGGGGAGCATGTAAGTATGTATGTGTATATGTCTGTGTATGTTTATGTGTATGTCTGTATGTGTGCAGGAGACGGATCCGTTCACCATTGTCACACCAAATGGATCCGTCCCCATTGACTTTCATTGGGGGTCATGACAGATCCGTCTTGGTGCGGATGCCTGGACCGGAGAGCAAACTGCAGCATGCTGCGGTTTGTTCTCCGGTCTGAAGACGGAACGGAATGCTTTCAGGAGCATTCCGTTGTCTTCAGTTCAGTTTTGCCCCCATTGACAATGAATGGGGACAAAACTGAAGCGTTTTATTCCGGTATTGAGCCCCTATGACGGAACTCAATATTGGAATTATAAGACACAAGTCTGAAAGTAGCCTAAGCCTCTTACAACTGTTTGAGAAGGCCCCTGCACTTGAAGTAGCATCGCGGCCATTTACCCTCCTTTCTGACCAGATACATTTTCTGTTTTTTTCTGCATGCGTCTTTGATAGCTATAACTTTTTTTTTCATTCAGGTATTAAAATATTTTTTGTGCTTTTTTTCTGTGATATATATGGCTTTATTTTTAGGTAGTTTTTATTTGTTTTTTTTATTAAATACCTAGGAACATGTTAAAGAGGCTTTCCGGGTCTCCTATATTGATGACCTATCCACACGATAGGTTGTCCATATCAGATCATGTAGGGTCCGACAGCAGGATCCCACCAGCCACACGATTAGTGTGCAGCTGCCATCTCTGCAAGGACGTTCAGGAATGTCCTTGCAGATATAAGCACAACCTCCCGGCTCATAGTCCATGTAAAGTCCAGAAGTGGTTAAGGACAGAATAGTGTAGCATCATGCTATTCTGTCCTGCATAAAAAAATATATACGTGATGTGTATATATGTGAACCCCCTTTTCTTAAAACAAAAAAAACTATTCAAAATTGATACTTTTTTTCTGTAAAAAAACAAAAAAAAACTAAAGTATTGAAGTATATACCAATATACATTAAGAAACTGTGTATATTTAAAGCTGCTTATATCTGTATGGGTTTTTTTTCCTGTACATTTAGCATTTACACGAAGGGCCCCTGGGTGCATCCCTGCCACGCACAGGCCTCGCCTCACCAAATGTCATGTATAACTTCCCTGCGTCTAGGTGAGCGTTGCGCCATGCTGCGCGTTCATTATGTGTTATTTTTGTACAAATGGCGTAACAAAAGTTATTTGATAGATTACTTAGTGCAGCGAAATGTTCATAATTCTCCTCATGATAAGAGTGCAGCTGGGATCATTTCAGAGCCTGGATATCACATCATTATGGATGAAGAGACATGGAAGGTTCAGGACAGAGTGAAACGCTGCATGAAACCTGGGGGGCCGGGGAAACAACGTAGAGACGGTGTAATTAGCAGCTGTCTGCTCAGACCCACAGAAAACTCAAATACTCATAAAACGTACCTTCAGTAAATAACACTGCAGGGAAAAGCATCCCACAATTAAAATAATGGAGAATTTAATAGCTTAACATTCCGTCATAAATGGTCTGAACTGGGTTTTTGCTCCGTTTATTATACAACATAGTTGTCTACAAGTCCTGTAGTCGCCCTGTTCTATCAAATTGTCAGAAATTCAGGAATGTTGAGTGACAACCTTTGTAGACCAGTAACAGCAGTCATAATAGTTGTCACCCAGCCTTCTCCGAAAGATAAGTAAGCAAGGCAAGGTTACATAGGATTTCTAACTACTTAAAGGATTTGATCACTTTTTAATTAAGCTTTCTAGCATACGGTACCCTCTTCGGTGCCCTGGCTCAGTTTGTTCATCTGCTCCAAGCTTAAAGGGGTTCTGTAAAACTGATGATCTATCCCCTGGATAGATCATCAGCATCTGATCGGTGGCGGTCCGACACCCGGGACCCTCGCCGATCAGCTGTTTGAGAAGGCAGCGGCGCTGCAGGAGCGCAGCGGCCTTCTCTGTGTTTACCGCAGGCCCAGTGACGTCAAGACTAGTATCACTGGCCTGGGCGGGGCTAAGCTCTGTTCACTCAAACAGCTGATCGGCGAGGGTCCTGGGTGTTGGACCGCCGCCGATCAGATGCTGATGATCTATCCAGAGGATAGATCATCAGTTTTAAAGAACTACATATAGAGTTTCCCAGTATACATGAGAATGCCAGACAACTGACCCCCTTTAACCCCTTGAGGACAGAGCCCATTTTGGCCTTAATGTCTGGGCCAAATTTTTGAATTCTGACATGTGTCACTTTATGTGGTAATAACTTTGGAACGCTTTTACTTATCCAGGCCATTCTGAGATTGTTTTCTCGTGACACATTGTACTTCATGACAGTCATAAATTTGAGTCAATATATTTCACCCTTATTTATGAAAAAATCCCAAATTTACCAAAAATTCGGAAAAATTTCCAAATTTCCAAATTTCAATTTCTCTACTTTCAAAATACACCGTAATACCTCCAAAAATACTTATTATTTTACATTCCCCATATGTCTACTTTATGTTGGCATCATTTTGTAAACGTCATTTTACTTTTTTAGGACGTTAGGAGGCTTAAAAGTTTAAAAGCCATTTTTCAAATTTTCACAAAATTTTCCAAAACCATTTTTTTTTAGCACCAATGCAGATATAAAGTGATTTTGAGGGGCTTACATAATGAAACCCACCATAAATGACCCCATTTTAGAAACTACACCCCTCAAATTATAAAAAACTGCTGTTACAAACTTTGTTAACCCTTGAGGTGTTCCACAAGAATTAATGGAAAATGGAGGTGAAATTTCAAAATTTCACTTTTTTCGTAGATTATTCATGTTAATATTTTTTTTCTTGCAACATAGCAAGGGTTAACAGCAAACTAAACCTCAATTTACATTGCTCTGATTCTGCAGTTTACAGAAATACCCCATATGTGGTGGTAAACGTCTCTATGGGTTTGTGGCAGTGGTCAGAAGGAAAGGAGCGCCATACGGATTTTGGAGGCAAAATTTGCTAGAATAGTTTTTAGGCACCATTTTGTAATTGAGAGACCCTGACGCACCCCTACAGTGGAAACCCTCATAAAGTGACCCCATTTTTGAAACTACACCCTACAAAGAATATATTAAGGGGGGTACTGGCCACTTTGACCCCCTAAGCATTTTACGGAATTTGGAAACACTTGGCCGTGAAAATGAAAAATTTTTTTCTTCCAATAAAATGTTGCTTTAGCCCCAATTTTTTTTATTTGCATAAGGGGTAACAGGAGAAAAGCCCCCCCATAATTTGTTACCCATTTTCTCCTGAATACGGCAACACCCCATATGTGGTGGTAAACTGCTGTGGGGGTACATGGCAGGACTCAGAACAGAAGGAGCGCCATATGGATTTTACAACACAGATTTTGATGGAGTGGTTTGCGGGAGCCATTGATTTTTATTTTTTTGAGCTATTGTCTTATGTGGGGGCTCATTTTTTGCAGGATGAGGTGAGGTTTTCATTGGTACCATTTTGGGGTAAATACGCCTTTTTGATCGCCTGCTATTACACTTTTTGTGAGGGAAGAGGGAAAAAAATGGCTATTTTGGCATAGTTTTTTTAAAAAATTTTTTACAGCATTCGCCTGGGGGGCCATCTCATGTAATATTTTTATAGAGCAGGTTGTTACGGACGCAGCGATACCCAATATGTCCAACTTTTTTATTGTTGGAAAGTTTTACACATTAGATGCATTTTTGAACAGAATAAAATATTTTTTTGTGTTGCCATTTTCAGAGAGCCATATTTTTTTCAGTTTTCGGGCGATTGTCTCAGGTAGGGTACAGTTTTTGCGGGACAAGATGACGGTTGAATTGATACCATTTTGGGGTAAATATGCCTTTTTGATCGCCTGCTATTACACTTTTTGTGAGGGAAGAGGGAAAAAAATGGCTATTTTGGCATAGTTTTTAAAAAGATTTTTTTACAGCATTCGCCTGGGGGGCCATCTCATGTAATATTTTTATAGAGCAGGTTGTTACGGACGCAGCGATACCCAATATGTCCAACTTTTTTATTGTTGGAAAGTTTTACACCTTAGATGCATTTTTGAACAGAATAAAATATTTTTTTTGTGTTGCCATTTTCAGAGAGCCATATTTTTTTCAGTTTTCAGGCGATTGTCTCAGGTAGGGTACAGTTTTTGCGGGACAAGATGACGGTTGAATTGATACCATTTTGGGGTAATTACGCCTTTTTGATCGCCTGCTATTACACTTTTTGTGAGGGAAGAGGGGAAAAAATGGCTATTTTGGCATAGTTTTTTTTAAAAATTTTTTACAGCATTCGCCTGGGGGGCCATCTCATGTAATATTTTTATAGAGCAGGTTGTTACGGATGTGGCGATACCTAACATGTTCATGTATTGTGTGTTTTTTTATTTTTAATCAATTTTTTTAACTTTTTTTTAACTTTTTTTTTTTCCACTTTCTGGACTCAGATCCACTTGGTTCTTCAAGAACCAGTGGGTCTGGTATTTTACAATACACTGCAGTACACTGTATAGTGTACTGCAGTGTATTTTCTTATAGCCTGTTCAAGCTCCTGTCTTTAGCAGGAGCTTGAACAGGCTTTCATGGCAAGCCAGACCAAAGCGTCTGGTTGCCATGGTAACCATCGGGACGCTGCCACAGCAGAGCAGCGTCCCGATGGAAGGGAGAGGGAGCTTCCTCCCTCTCATCTGCCCACACCATCGGCGCTGCCAGCGCACCGCAGCGCCGATGGGAGAGGGAGGGAGCGCTCCCTCCCTGTTAACCCCTTCCATACAGCGGTCCCTACGGACCGCGGCATGGAAGGGGTTAAACTGCTGACATCGGTGCCAGCACCGATGTCAGCAGTTTCAAGCAGAGTATCAGCTGTATGCTGATACTCTGCTTGAATAACTCTCGGCCATTCAGAAAAATTATTGCGGGCGGCACTCGCGGCAGCCGCCCGCACATTGGAAGTCTCCCCCCCGCCGCCCATCTGCCCACCCATCTGCCCACAGCCAATCAGGGGGGCGGGGGGGACACCCTGACCCCCCCCTAACCCCTGACACTCGGCGGGGATTCGCTAGAATAGCGCTATCCCCGCCGAGTACACGGAGCCTGCTGTGAATGGCTGGTCTGAATAGACCAGCCATTCACAGCGATCGCCATTATGGGGGGTGCACGGCACCCCCCGAGGCCTTCACTATGGATGGCTGGCTGTGTCTAACAGCCGCCATCAAAGCATGTTAACCCCGCTGCACTGAGCAGCGGGGGTTAACATGCATGACGTACCGGTACGCCCTGTTGCGCTAAGTACCTAGCGCCCATGACGTACCGGTACGTCCATTGTCGCCAAGGGGTTAAAGGGGTTGTCCACTTTTGTTATATTGATGACCTATCCTCAAGAAAGGTCATCAATATCAGATTGGTGGGGGTCTGACTCCAGGCACCCTCGCCGATCAGCTCCATTGAGCGATGTCACCCCTTCCTAGGCCCATGACTTCACATGGTCTGGTTGCAGTGAACTGGCTTGAGCTTCAATACCAAGTATAGCCACTATACAGTGTATGGAGGTGCACTTGGTATGCCATAAGTAGGCCGCAGTGCTCATCGCTGATCAGTGGGGATACCTGGAGTCAGACCCCAACCCATCAGGTATGGATGACCTATCCCCAGGATAAGCCATCAGTGTTGAACTCCTGGAAAACCCTTTTAACCTACCAGTATGTTTTTGGAAACCTACACAAATGTAGGAAGAACATGCAAACTCTGTGTACAGTCAAACCCAAGACTCCAGTATTGAAAAGCTATGCTAAGCACGGAGTCACTGTGCTTCTCTTGATTAGTACCATAAAATGCCTCGATGAAACAACTCTTCTGAGTGAAAACTGCATTATGTAAGTGCTCCTGTAACAACGTTTACAGCCGTAAATAATCGTCTGAGCTGCCATGTAATGGTATTATGGAGCCGCACTTTATTGTGAGAGTAGTAGACAATAAATGGTTCATGGGCGATATTTATAACCTGAATGGCGGTTGATACGCTCTGCCTTAGTTACCTGGATGGGTATTGATGATGCGGCCGCTGTGACTGATTGGATGTGACAGTTTTATTTCTGCTTCTGTCTTTTCATTTTGGCCTCCTAACAACCATCTGGCAGAAGGAAGGCCACGCTTGTAACATGGCCTATACCCTCACTGGATATTACAAACTTCGTATCTGCCACCGGCCAGATGAGCCAGAAAATTGTGAAGTTCATCTCATCAGATCACTTGTCAGACTGTGAAATCATGGCAAATAGCATACAGGACCCTGTATAGGTACAGGAAGGCCCAAAAATTCCTGGAAATGCAAGAGGGTTTTTTGTTTTCAACCCTTGCAATCACTTGGGGTCTTTAGTCCTCCATGAGATGAAGACACAGGGGTCTCAAGGGGTAAAGGAGTGGCCCTAGTTGGAGGTAGGTCACCATTACCTACAAAATCATTTAACGTGGTTCTCGTCTTACAATATCCAGTCAGTAGGCATCTGGCCATTCAGATCAGTGAAGAAAGGGGATCCCATTTTGGCTCTGGTTTCCCCTCCTCTTCTTTTTCATGACCCTTTGGGAAATTTACTAACCCCTTGTTTGCTAACAGCTACAATTGTTTTTCTATAGAGGGCATCCCTGTTCAGTAGTAGGGGGATTGGGTTAAACCGGGACTGGGCCAACTATTTCCAAGGGATCCATAGCAGCTGTATAGTTTCTTAGATATTCCAAAAACCATATGATTAACTTTTGATTATAATGGGCAAAACTAGGGCTGGGCAATTCATCAGATTTACAATTTTTTGAAAAAATTTGCACAATCATTTTATGGGGGTCTGGCACAGTGTATCGTGCAGCCTGTGAAGTGTCTGTTCAGTCCCCAACCTTTAGTTCTGGTCCACTCTCCAGGGACTGAACAGAGCACCGTTATAATTGGAGATAACTTTGATCCCAGATCTAGCTGTCAGTATTGACTTTGGCAACTAGGCATTTGGAGGGGTCCCCTTTGTCACCATCAGCCTCACACGAATGTAGTCACTAGGCACCAATTGGTTGCAAAATCCTCCAGGCCTGCCATAACTGTGTGGTTATCCAGCTGTGCCGCAGGCATGGCCTAATAGACAACCTGTTAGGCTATAATCGTTGGTTTTCAAGGCCTATCAATGCCTTATAGAAGCTATGTTCCCAAAATGGGACTAAAAAAAAAAATAATTTTAAAAAACATTATTTTCCATTAAAAAGATGATTTCACTACGATATTGCCTTATATGCCACACCCTGTATAATAAATGGTAAAGCCCTGTGAACAATGTAAAAATTGCAAATAATGACAATTGTTTTTAACTCCTCCCAAAAAAATACATGAATGTTAAGTCCCAGTTACCCCAACATGATACCAATGAAAACAAGATATTTTCCCACAAAAAAACAATCCCTCATATGGCTACATCGACAGAAGAATAAACGAATTGACAAAAAATCAAGATTGAAAATGATAATCGTTCTTATATTGATAATAATCCATTTTTTTACTTCTTTTGCGAAATACTCCAGCTCTAGGCCAACCATTTGTTGACATGGGCATTGGCACCATCCGTCCCATATTGTCAGACCTGTCTAGGTAAGCAGTGATACGTCCTCTAGTAATGTTTCTAGATGGCTTTCCCTGAAGTCTTCAGAAGACACATAGCAGAGGTAGTGCTCTGTGTGTTGTTCACACCTGTATTATGAAGAAATCCATTTCATTTCTGGGGGAAATATCTGTGTGTGTCAGGAGATGCTGAGCCCAGAGGTTTACTTGTCTGCACACATCTCCTTTTGAACGGTTCCTAATTTTTGGGTATGCAGCGGTTAAGCTTTGTTGATTTCCGTTTTTTTCCCTGCAGTTGATATTCAGTGATTTCATTAGGTGTCTGTTTTTAGATGATGTGATTTGTTGGTTTATCCTATTAGCTTGACATTTGCAGGGTTTGTGGAGCACTAATTGTACTGACATCAGGGATCCGCGTAGTGCAGGCTGCCGCTTTCTGTACAGACATGATGAAGGCCACAAAACATCTGTAATGAAGTAGTCTCCTACGTAACCTTAACTGGCAAATTCCCAGGATTCATCAAGATCAAATTCAGTAACCGTCTCAATGACGGCAAGAAACCTCAGTCGTCATCTGTTCTTACAGTTCCTTACTGCTTGATGGCAGCGTCTGGGACTGGGAATATGAGTAGGTACATGAAGGGTTGCCATATCTGACGTGGGATATGAATTCTCTCACAGCCGCTGTGTGTATGTGTTTTCAATGAGAAGAAAGGAGAAAGCCGCTAGCAGACACCTGTCTGGCTTCTCTCCCTGGACAACAGAGGGATAGGGCATGTTGAAATTCATAGCACCCGACCTTTCTCTCAGCCCCAACATGACATCTATTGGGGAAGAGTCGGGAGCTCTGCGTACACATTAGGTTGTGGACTGATCCTGCAGAGAACGGCAGGTTCGGCCAACAATACACTAATATATGATGGCTTTAATCAGCCGCTGACTGCACAACTTCCAGAAAAAAAAGCTATTTGTGAATTTGCTCGAGTGAGCAGTGCTGGCTGCATTGCTCAGACTTTCTTCAGTCAGGGATTGATCACATATCCAGGTGATGCCTGTCTTCAGATGACCCACAACTGGTCCCTGCTATAGGTAAACAAAGAGCCAGAAGAGAACCAGGGAAATGAAGAAATATATATATTTTTTTGCCTAAAACTTGCTTGACTTAGTTATATATTGCTGCCCATCAGATTTACAGTGCTATATATATTTTTTTTTCATAACTCAGACAAACCCTTTAATGCACTGGAAACATTACTTTTACATACTTACTAATATGTCTTTATCAGACATTCTGTTCCATTTCCCTCTTTAAAGGGCATCTGTCAGCAGTTTTGTCCCTATGACACTATCTGACCTGTTACATGTGCACTTGGCAGCTGAAGACATCTGTGTTGGTCCCATGTCCATATGTGCCCACATTACTGAGAAAAATGATGTTTTATTATATGCAAATGAGCCTCTAGGAGCAACGGGGGCGTTACCATTACACCTAGAGGCTCAGCTCTCTGTAACTGCCGCGTCCTCTCCATGTAGATTATAGGACCAGGCATGATGATGTTTTCACTGCCTGGTCCTGTCTAGTGGAGAGGGCATGGCAATTTCCATGTACATGAGCAGAAGCAATATCTATTATATCTATCTAGTAAGGAGCTGGTAATCTGGAGAGAACTTGGAAATATATGCAGCGTGGCAGCGTCGGTCTCCTCAGGCGAAACATTAGCATCAGAGAATATGAAATGACCATGTTTATGTGACCTCCTTTTATTCCATTGTGTGAAAAGCCTTATATACATCAATATGAATAGAGCCTGAATGTAGCCTGTTTCCATACAGTACATGCTGTGTCTGCCGCTACATTTGACGTGCATTGCATAGACTGGGTTAGATATACAGGGGTTTTATGTTTGATATATGGCAGGCAATGGTCAACCTGAGCAGACCTATCCTTGTAGAAGAAGCTTCCATCAGACTGGCTTATAGATCCCTCGATTTCTCAATGTCTCTACTTTCTCTTATTCACCTGCTCCATTGAGGGAACATCTATGATTAGAGACTCCAGAATAGCTGCATTGTCTTAAGGGAGTCTGATGTGGCCTGAAAGCTGCCTCCTTACTCTTCAGAGGACCTTGCTATTGATTTATCCATCCCCCATGCTTTACACTGCACCTTTCCTGCTCTGTACAGTATAAACTCATGTTCATTATGACATCAGTGCATTTCCATTACAGCACGGATACGAGCAACTAAACTTAAAGGTTAAGTCATCAGCATATGATCGGTGGGGGTCCGACACCCAGGTGACGATCAGCTGTTTGAGAAGGCAGCAGTGCTTCTGTGAGCGCCACGGCCTTCTGACAGCTTTGCCTAGGTCATGTGACAACACCTTCATCGGTCACATGGCCTTGGCGCAGCTCAGTCCTATAGAAGTGAATGGGGCTGAGAGGCGATACTAAGCTATACAATGTACGTTGCTGTGCTTGCTGAGCACAGAGAAGGAAGCTGTACTCACAGGAGCGCCGGTGCTTTCTCAAACAGCTGATTGGCGGGGGTCCTAGGTGTCGGGCCCCTTCCAATCAGATATTGATGACTTATTCAGAAGATAAGTCATCAGTTATAAAATCTTGGAAAACCCTTTTAATAGTGAGAGAAACGTGATTATCATAAATGAGCCCCACGTACAGGGTGATCCTACAGACCTGCTTCTATAACTTTCCACCTTAGACCCCGTATTTTCCGCCTGTGTCTGATTTTTTGGAATCACTTGGACCAATTCTTGTTAATGGGGCCGTATAAAATGCAGACAACACATGGATGTCATCCATCTGCCGTCCGTACCTGCGCGGCCAGGCCCCAAATTATAGAACATGCCCTATTCTTGTCCGTTTTGGAGAGAAGAACAGGCATTTTATCAAAGGGGCCCGTGAAAAGAGTGGGACGCACACGTCCGGTACCTGCAGCAAAATGAGCATGGTTGTGTGAATGTAGCTTTAGGCTCCATTCACACGTCCTGTTTTTCTTTCCTAATTCAATCCTGATGCGGATCCATTCATTTCAATGGGTCCTGAAAAAATGTGGATCAGATCAGGAAAGAAAAACAGGACGTGTGAATGGAGCCTTAGTCACACGTGTACGGACGCTCCCTGTTAGTATCTAACTAGGGTGATTCTGCTTTACTGCGGAGCTCGCCTTCGGATGAGTTTTTTGCTCTACTGAGAGGGAATTTTAATTGGTGATATTGAATGCCATTCCTGTCCCGGCCTCTAGTATTTTCCCAGACTTTTGTAGCTGTAAAGGGCTGTGATTATGCCAAGCATATGGGCCTGCGGTGAGCTCATTTTGAAATGCAGTGGGGCCCAGCACGATATTTTTTTTCTGAAATACATTTTCCAGCTGGTAAAGTAGCTTACGTTGTATTATATAATCATGCACATGACTGACCAGCAGCAGAAGGGCGGACACGATGATAGTCTAGAGAAAGTGTCTGCTGATACAGCGGATAAGGTAACGCCGAAGCCTGGCTGCTTCTAGTCCATGCGTTATTATACATAAGGACCGCATAGCTTTCCGGTACAAGAGAGGAAATCTATATAGGACATATGTTTTACTTTCTGGAGCTTTTACTGTATAAACTGCTTATATACACTGTATATGAGCAGCATTTAGACTAGGGATAGTGGCATC
Source organism: Rhinella marina (assembly GCA_900303285.1). Lineage (NCBI taxonomy): Eukaryota > Metazoa > Chordata > Amphibia > Anura > Bufonidae > Rhinella > Rhinella marina. The sequence continues at coordinate 730,863 of ONZH01017253.1, read as the reverse complement.
TGGCACAGGCATGGCAGCCTAGGTGTTATGAAAGACGTTTCTAATACAATTTTGTTATTTACTGGTATTATTTTTTTTGCAAACAGCTGAAAATCTTACAAAATAATGGAGTAATACTCTCCATGTCCATCCCTTCTGCCCCCATCAGTCTCTGTTTAATAGACTTCAGCGATGGCGTGGCGAAACGTGACCATTGCAGCCAATCACTGGAGACATGTTGACACCACAGAGTTCACCACAGCATCTACTGTTTAGCTGCAGCTATCATATGTCATATCAAAGCCTCATGCCCGATAAGTAGAGACCAGCAGCGGACTAGGGAAGCGTTAGCACAGGGCATTTGTAAGGTGGGTATTACTGTGTTTGTTATTTTACACTATTGCAAGCTGCTTGTAAAGAACTTATGGGGTTGGAAAAGCTATTTAAAGGGGTATTCCTATCTGAGACAATGGGGGCATATCGCTTGTCTGATAGGTCCGGGGTCCTCCGGCCACCACTCTCGATATAGGACCTGCACCTATCAGACAATGGGGACATATCCTATCAATAAGCCCCCATTGTCTCAGATGGGAATACCCCTTTAAGGGCAAGTTCACACTGAGTTTTTTTGGTGCTGATTTTGGAGCGCCTCAAAACAGCCTCCCATTCATTTCAATGGGAGGCGGAACTTTTTAATTTTTTTTTTTTTTTTACACGTGTAAAAAAGAAGCGTGGAGAATCAGCGCTGAATTTCCCATTGAAATTAATAGGAAGCTGGAAAAAAAAACAGCTCAAAATAAGTACATGCATTTTTGTGCATTTTCCTTGCTTTTTTGGTGCTCAAAAGTGAACACCCATTGTCAAAAAACGCGTTAAAACTGCCTCAAAAAATGCACAAAAAAGTGCATTTTTCATTCTGCACTGATTTTTTTTTTTTTTTAAGCGTGGTTTTAAAATCAGTCGTGTGAACTGGCCCTTAGGCCTCCTCCTCCTCCACATCAGTGCAGGTGAACACACATAAGATCTGCTCAAATTTCTGCACCATATCTGAACCAAAATCTGCAATTTCACCGTTTTGGGTTCAGATTTGATGCGATTTTGCAATCCACAAACTGACAGATTTGGAAATCCACACGACAGGTCAATTTCGGCACAGGAAACATCCGCAAAGTGTACATGACATTTGTGTAATCGTATACACTTTGCAGGTGCTTTACTATGTAGATACAGCGTCTCATCATGCTGTAGTCACATTGCATGGTACCTATATGCGGACAGATGTGATGCAATGCCTCGGCTCTGACAGAATGTGATCAGATTTACCCAAGTCTCCATTAAGCTGCGGTCTTGCCGGTACTTGCACTTTTGGCAGGTGTTCAGTACATTTTGCACAACTTTGATGATGCAAAACTATGAAGAAATGTATGCCCTTGTATAAGTGTGTCAGCGTGTATCCTTGTCAAGTAACACAATGTGATACTTTATATCGCACTTATTGTAGAGAACAATAGGAATATTATATTTCACTGGAGAACCTCCTGTGTCCTGCAGTACTGCTCACAGACCTGTCAGAGCTCCTTCTCGCACGACAGAAAAATGTGTGCAACTAAAAATCTGTTCCCTTCATCTAAATGGGATTGTTTGATCAGGAGGCGCATTGATTTCTGCAAGTCCTATTCAGATGAATGGAGCTGATTTTCAATCGCAGACATTTTAGGCTGCAATATCTGCCAAATGTGAAGGCGCCGTTAGATCACGTGTGACTCGAAATACAGCAGAAAAAATACAGCATGTATTACATGTCGCTTTTGCCATGGAAAAACTAATGGACTTCACCCCCTCCAATGCAAAGGGTGAAATCCCTAGCATAAATTTAAAATCCGCAACGCAGCTCAATTTACATTGCAGTTTTTATACACCACGTGTGAGTAAGAATTCAGAGATTCTCATCCACTTCGCTGGTACTGTACAATGCTGCAAATTTTCTGCATGGAAATCCGTGACTTCAAATCCGCAGCCTAAATCAGTCATGTGTGAACCCAGCCTTATACATTAGCTAAGCATTGCCCACTAGTGATTTAGATACAGCTGAATATCCACCAAAATGACTGTTAAATAGCTTCTCAATGAACTATTTCTAATACAAGCGTCTGTTTATGAAAAATGCATTATAGAGCATGAATCATCAGCCGCCTGCAAAATAATTACTCCTCTGGTCTCGCTGGTAAGTACACGGATTTATGGAATATGTAGATTAGACATTGAATCTCGTCTGTATAGTATTATTTTATAGTGGGAGGGATACCAGCTGCATCCTGAGTACAAAACAGCCAAGTGTCATGTGACCAGCATTTATGCTATACATCTAGACTTGGGGGGTACTGTCTTTCCTTGGGGAGAGCGCCTTTGTCGGCGTGAGGAGGCCGTACATGCTTCTCTGGAATTCTGGGAAGAAAGGGATGCAAATGTACCTATGACATGTGCACTTGGCAGCTGAAGACATCTGTGTTGGGCCCATGTTCATATGTGTCCACATTGCTGTAAAATATGATGTTTTATTATATGCAAATGAGTCTCTAGGAGCAACGGGGGCGTTACCATTACACCTAGAGGCTCAGCTCTCTCTGTAACTGCCGTGCCCTCTGCACTTTGATTGAAAAGCCAAAGTAGAGTTAATGTCATCACACCTGGCCCTGTCAATCAAAGTGCAGAGGGAGCTGTAGTTGCAGGGAGAGCAGAGCCTCTAGGTGCACATGTAACAGGTCAGTCAGTGTCATAGGTACAAATCTGCTGACAGATGTCCCTTTAAGGGGCTAATTTTGTTTTCATATAAAATTGGTCCTCTGATAATGAGCTTGTACGATGCTGCAGAATATGTTGGTGTTATACAAACGCTGAATAGTAAATGGGAGAGAAATGGTAAAAGATGGTGAATAAAGAAGGCCTACCTACACATTATGTATGTATACTGTATATATATATATATACACCTACTGTATAATTTACATGTTATCCCTTCCAGTCCTGTCATCGACAAGCACATAAGCATATGCTGAGGAATCTCTATTGTGAGCTGACGGTATAATTGAGGTTATAGCATTGTTAATGATATATTCCTTTTACAATGGACACATTGATAGAGAGAGAATGTTAAGCAATTCCCAAAGCCTTTTCATACATTGTTCAGGGGCCTTGTCACAACCTGCTCCTCTCTGTGTAATAGCTCGCACATTATAGCAGCCATTCCCCTAGTTCAATGTTTTCTTTGTTAAACAGATGAGCTCGCCTTTTCCTTCCTCCCTCCTTTCCATTTGTCTCCTTCTTCATTCTTTGCAAGTCAGATAAAGTGAAATTAACATGTGGGTTTTTGGATGAATGGAGCTGCCTATCGTTCCCTGCAGATCGGCCCTGTTCAGTAGCGACGCTCCGTCCTCCATCACGCTGAAGAATGACCCGGAGCTGGCACATTACAGCACACCAGCTCCGCATGGTTGGTAGGCACCCTAGATGTAGTCATGGCAGCCAGGAAGATAAACTTCCATATGGTGGCCGGGGAAGCAGCTGCTCAGTTTCCCGAACGTTAAGACATGGGGAAAAATACTCTAGCTCTGTTCTTGTTGGGTGGACCAGAGAAGAACCTGAGACGTCTTTGGAGAACCTCCAATTCATTCTTATTTTACGGGCTCATTCAAACAAGTCCACCTCCGTTCCACAATTTTGCATAACGGATGCGGACCCAATTATTTAAATGGGGCTACAAAAGATGCGGACAGCACACCATGTTCTGTCCGCATCCGTACTTGCGTTCTGTGGCCCCACAAAAAGATAGAACATGTCCTATTCTTGCAAATGTGGACAAGAATAGGCATTTCTATCATATGGCTGGCCGTTCCGTTACATGCATCCATGGTATCCGTGTTTTGCGGACCTGAAAAATAGATTCGGTCGTTTGAATGAGCCCTAACATTGTAAGAAATATGGGAAATTCCAGGTGCACACCCTCAGGCTCTTACTAGCAAAATTAACTTCTTAGAAATATATCAAGATGGTTACAAGAAAAGCTTGAAAAAAATGGGCTTAAAATGAAATTCACTGTTCAGCACCATTTTTTTTGTTAGTCTAAATCGGTCCAAATGTTCATGCTGATCAGTTCTTAATATGTCCAATAGAGCCAAAAAGAGTTAAAAAAAAAAAAAAAAACACAAACATCCTGGCTTCTTGCAGCAGCCACTAGAGGGCGCCTACTGTATACTGCATTCAGTGTATACTAACGCTTAACCTCCCCCTAGTGGAGGGGCATGGCACGTGGTTATTATTTTTAAAAAAATTTCTTATTATTGTTTTTGCCTTCTTGTCTATGCTGGAAAATTGTAGCTTGGTGCAGGTTCTAGGTGAGAGTAACCCTTTAAATCAGGCTGCAGACCCTTCATTGAGAAGAATGCAGGTCTCCCCCTAGATATGCCATCACTTCCTGTGGTAGGAAAACCTTTTCAGTGTCACATAATCTGGAAGACCACAAACGTGGAGTTTTGTTTCATTATCCCTTTTAATTTTTGTGCTGTTTTCCGTCGCACACGTCTCTATTCTGCTCGTGTACATGACTAGTGGCTTTAATTATCTCTGTGATCTTCAGTAGACCTCTTGTCGTATCTTGTTACTAGCCTTGGAAATTAGACAAGATGTCTGTGCTCTTAAGATTGTGACCTTTAAAGTGAATCTGGCAAGTAACAACCATGCCTCGCGTAGACATATCCCCGGGATTATTGGGTGGCGCATTGTATAGTGTCAATCCGTCCTCTGTATCCATAACATGTAGTTATTATGGGCCTGTTTTCATCCATATTTCCCACATAGAAGCAGATCTACTTGCAATTTCTACCATCGCAACATTGCGTGTATGTGTGTGTGTGTATATATATATATATATATATAGATATAGATATATATACACACATAGTAGCAAATATATGTAGTATCCGCTTGATTGGAGCTGCAAAAATTAGCCTTTAGATCATAGTGTGCATTGCCGATAGTGGTAGTCACTGAGACGTGAAGCTTAGTGACTTCTAGGTCTCCTGGAATAGTGCCACCTGCAGGCTACATGCCGCGAGTTCTGTAATACTTATTATATTGTGGATATTACTGGCGCCTGGTCATCTGCACTGCTGTACATTGATATTGCTGAGCCCCGCTTGCTCCCTCATCTTTTATTAATGGCGAGGAGCACTGGTGATCACTTTCCATTTTGTCTTTCAGATTAAAGCCGTTGGTTTCTACGCAACCACCTAAGAAGGCAGCGCTGGACCAGGTAACCGTCAGATTGCATTTTATGAGAATAAAGGTCAGGGTACGTTACAGCTGGAAAGCAAAGAGGCTGAAGTCAGGTCTTGTTTGCAGTCCTTCCAGCAGACAGGCTGCAGCTCTCCGGCCTTAGATTGCTTTCACAAACCATGGAGAACTGTACTGTGGGCTCTCCATACTCGTCAGAGACGGGGATAGTGTGCCCCACGGTGAGCACCCTCGCGCACAGACACACACTCGCGCCAGTCTTGGGTCAATCATCAGTAATACGGGCTGTTTGATTAGTCTGCCAGCGCAGAACGAGCCCAGAATGCCTTGTTCTAGTGACAGATGCTTGCAAGCGAGAGTGACATTCATTGCATAGAACTGAAATCAAATATTAAAAACCCTTTGGCTGCCTGTTATTAAAATGGATTGTGTTATGAAATGAGCCATCGTTTTATGTTCTAACAGATTGTGCCTGGGCCTCGTACCTATAGATTGTATGCCAGTCGGTGGATTACATATGTATAGCTGGAAACTGGAGCAATACATTTACTTTTGAAATGACGTTATAAGGTGCTTACTAATTAATTGTTAGGCCTCTCTTACACATCAGTGAATCGCAGATGCGTGCTGTCCATCCACGGACTGATCACGTATCCATTGACTGTAATGTGTGTATTAAGACAGCAGTGATTTTCCATGGACCGTGGGTTTCTGGTGACATCACGGGTGCACACCCGTGACTATGGATCCCTCATGCACATTATAGTCTATGGGCCCGTGACGTGGATGCTATTTGGGTTTGGTTCACGGTTTTCATGCTCTAGAAATTAATCTCCAGCCAAGCAGTGTTCTTAGAATATGGATGATACACAGAGGGCAAAAAACAGACACGTGGACCAAACATGGATCGGACATCTTCACAGATGAACCACTGACCATCTTGTCCCAGTTGTCATCACAGATGTGTGAATGAGGCTTTGTTAGGAGACCAGCCCAGAAGTCCTACTTTGTAACTCCACCAGTCCTCTCCATGATAACCTTGCCACTGATGCAGTGCAGTGTTATTCATTGGAGACCTCTGATGGATAGGTCAGGTCACATGATCCACCATCAGTAGCCATGTTGGGATTGGAGCATCAGGTAAAGAGAAAAGTGTACTAAAAAAGGAGGCAGAACTCAACAAAGGAGGACATCTCGGCTGATGTTATAACAACAATATATTAGTAAGTGCCTTTTAATGCCTATTATGGCACAATTTGAGGAAATTATCTTAAGGTGGTCAACCCCTTTAACCACTTAACAGCTTTGCTGGAGCTCTGCTCAGACTTTGAAAAAAGGACTTACGGGGACGTAAATTTTGGCCTCCCATACATCTCAGTGGAAGGCAGCCCTGAGAATCGCAGAGCGGCGGCTTATAGTCATGGCTGTGTCAAGAAGGGACATGTCCACACCAAAATGCCACTGTGAACGCCCCTTAACAGTTCAGCCAGAGTAGAGATCGGGCAGCAGAGTGAAGGGGGGTGCTGTTTTAATCCCTCATATCTCCGGATTGGTAGCAGCTAGAGATGGGTCTGGTCTTGATGGATTGCCAGGAATGAAAGCAGCAGAAAACTGCTTTACCTTTCACTTTCAGCTGCTTTCACTGCCAACCCAATTTCTAACAGCTATATCTCCTGATGTAGTTGAGATAATGCCGTGGTGATTCTGGTCTTGTTTTAAAGGTGACATGAAAACTGGTAGTCAGCTAGTAGGCCCATATCTCTAGCAGCTACCCAGCCCAAGGTATCAAGAGTTAAAGCAGTCCTCCCACTTTAGCCTGGAGGAGGAGAGGGGGTAGTGGGGTAGCTCACAGCCTGCAGGAGGAAAATAAAAAACATATACATTTGTTACCATCATAATTGCAGTGATCAACAGAATAAAGTTATATTATTAATACCACAGTGATGGCTATCAAAATATATCCCAGAAAATAATGATTTAACATTGCAATTTATGGGAGATTCGCTATGTTCCTTTGGAGCTCTGCCACAGGCAGGGCTCCATAGGAACATCGCTGTGGCAGGCCTCGGATCCTTCAGAAGGCCCAAAGCTGCTATAACAACCTAATGGCTTCCTCGATGTCAGTACTGTGGTCACAATTGACCACGGTATCTAAGGGGTTACATGCAGGCAATCATTATCATCGCTGATCACAGACAATGCCTCTGGGTCTCTCCTAAAACATAGGTGCCGGGTGCCATCTTTATAGATCTGACATCCGCCACACGTGTACAGCGGATATCGGAAAGTGGTTACTATCCTAAGTATCGGTCACCAATATCATGTCCGACTTCTGGCACCCTGTAGCAATACTAGCAATACTCCATACACTTGATAAAAACCTGGGAAATGTACTGCAACCTCAGCCCTATTCAATGGATTCATGCGTTTTCCAGCTGTTACAAAATGTACGGTCCTGCAAACAGCTGATGGTCTGGGGTACTGGGAGTCAGATCTTATATTGATGACCTAAGGATAGATCATCGATATTATTGTCCTGGAATAAGGGGCGTAGCTATAGGGGGTGCAGAGGTAGTGGTCGCTACCGGGCCCAGGAGCCTGAGGGGGCCCAAAATCCCTTGTGCCACATAAGAAGACACCCAGTGCATGCTGGGAGGGCTCTGTCATAGGTTTTTCACTGGGTCCCAGAATCTTCATGTTACACCTCTGACTGGAGGGAAGGGGTTAGGTCAACAATTTGGCATGGGGGATGTGCCTTTTCAATTTTTGCCTCAGGCTACAGGAGCACTACTGTATGTGCACCTCTGCCCCTTGCCACAAAGCACTGAGACAAGGGGGGGCCCAAGCTGAACTCTTGCACCAGGGCCCATGAGCCTTTAGCTACGCCCCTGCCTGGAATACTCCTTTAATATTTACTAGCAGATGGGAATTCAACAATTCTGCCCAAGACTCCAGGTGCCATACATTTAGAATTTAGATAATGGCATTATAAAGAGTAGCAGTAAGGTAAAAAAAAATAATCTTATGAGCCGGCTCAGTGTGCTGCCTCAGGACTCACATTAGCACTTTTTACTCTCCTTCGTTACAAAAATTGGAGATTTCTAGAAGTGCTGCAGGACGGAAATAGGCAGGATAATTAGAACGAGGTCATATTTTAATTAGATGGTTTCTTTTCTTCCTGTGGACTCCACGAGTCAATGAGCAGCTTATTTTGGGTTCCACACCACTCACAAGCATTTCTCATGCTGGATGGAAATTCTCAGCATGATCCATCTCAAGGAACAGAGTTTCCCCTGTGCCACTTAATCCCTTTTTCTAGGATTGGTTATGTATGACTAGTTTAATACTTAACTCCTGTGGGTATAGAGCAGAGAAGATCTCTGTGATGACCATGAAATTCCGTGAGCCGCCATTGTACCTTGAAGTGCCTGGTTTTGAGAAAAATTTATTATCTTGAATTTTCTTCATCCTTTTAGAGGATTTTTTTTTTTTGCTATAAATCTTAGGCCTCTAGCTTTTGTCCTGGTCTTGGGAAATTTTGTAGTAAACAACTTGGATACTAGAACTGATTGGAGTCTTATTTCTGAGTTATGTCATGAGAAAAGTATTCTCCCTACATGAATGGCCTCCAAACTGCAGCTCACACTGTTAGGACTAGCTGGGAGCTGTAGTTCCACAACTGTGGGTGATCCACAGGTTGTCATGCATAGTCTATTGTGTATGAACCACCGTAAAGTACAGTATAGTCCAAATTGATATCTGCAAGAAGACAGTCTTCCATAGGCATCATGAGTGTAGATAAAGGCTCTTGGGCCCAGGTGCAAGAGTTAAGCTTGGGCCTCTCTTCTCTGTGTTGTGGCAAGGGGCAGGGGTGCACTTAGCCCTTCTGCTCCCTGAGGTAAAAATTTAAACGGCACCCCCCTCAATACCAAATTCTCAACCCAACTCCTCCCCTTCATCCCTACTGTAAAAGACACACTTGGAAAACATTACATACAGCGCTACAAAACATAAAGGGTAATATAGCGCCACATACCTCTTACATCCAGCGATGTCTCTTCTGATGTAGATGTTCTTTTTCCTCATCTTCTTTCAGACCAGACCGCCATGATGATTTCTTTCAACCATCTCTTGCCTCTGCAGAGTCTGACAGACATCTTAGTTTCCTACTTTTCCATCATCCTCCCACCTTCTCTACATTCCATCCTGCCACTGCTCCAATACTGTGCCCGCTGTGCTCCCCAATACTATACTGCACAAACAGTTCCCCTAAAAATGCTGATGCCACACAGATAGCGCCCCCTTAAATAATTATTGGCACACAGTGGACTAAAATATAACTGCACCCAGGAAACATAATCTCCCCCAAAAATAATTGTGCTTAGCTGATACTGTGCCAGGGTGCCCCCCACAGTAATAGTGCTCCCCAAAGTTCCACCAATAGAAATAATTATCTGCCAAAGTGTACTTAGAGTTGTGCCCCCACTATGCCCATACTCGTAATCATGTTCCCCAGAGTCCCCCAGTAGCAGTAATTCTCCTTATGTGTGCCAGTACAAAAATACCCCCTGATAATGTGTGCCAGTACAAAAATACCCCCTTACCTTTCAGATCAGACCCCCATTAGACATTCATGTTAGAACCCTCCCATATCAGAACTCAGATCAGACCCCCATTATACCTCCATGTCAGGCCCCAATCAGACCTCAGATTAAATCCAAAATAAGTTAACTTACTTTTTCTGCTCCGCGGCTACTGTGCATTTCTGGAAGTCTCTTCTGCAGTTACGCTCCCTGGTATCTCTGCGGGCACGCTGCGTACAATGTCAGGTCATAGTGCATGTCTTGAATTTGCTTTACCTTGCCTCATTGGGAATGTGGTGTAAAAACAGATTTAAGTCTCTTAATTCAAAGGTCATCCTAACCCATGCAGTTGGTGCTATTTCTTATTTTGTAGGAGTCAAGCAGCCCTGTGGTAAACGAACCTGTAGTGGTGGAGAGTGGACCAGTCACATATAACCATGAGGAAGAAGCAGAGGAAGAAGAGGAGGAGGAAGATGAGCATTGTGTCAGCGCACTGCAGCTGCTGGGAGGCAACGGTAAGCATAGATATATGGTTCTATAAAGCCGGATGCAAATTTCCATCTCGGGAGCCTTTAACCTCCTGTTTCATATAACTTTTCAGAATAAGCTGCCATATGTGTGTACATGAGGTATAGCATGTTATCTGGTCATTATATGACTTGTATCTGGAATATTATAGCAGTTTTCTTCTTTGCATGCTGTATCTCAAATTCTCATTTGTCTCTGAGATGGCGCAGGGAGACTAGAAGACATATGGAGGCAGCAGGTTCTGCTTCCTCTCTTACTTATAAGCACCATATAGGACATAACAGAGAAGTACTGAGTAGTATAGATGTTAATAAAGCACTATAGGCTGGATAACTTTACTATTAGCTGCTCAGTTTTTCTCTGCAGTCCCTCCCCATTCCCTTCCACAGACAGATGATGTAATCTAATCCCTCAGTGAGCAGGCAGTCCGTCTTGGTATCGCAAGGTGGATTTATCACAAACATTGAAGAGAAAGTTAGTTTAGAAAAGGGAGAACAGCTGATAAGTAGAGAACCAGTATATTTCTCTGATACCGTATATTTCAAAGTGTCTTCTGTTCGCCTGTACTATTGAGTTTGTGTGAAAGTACAGTGACCATTCAAGCCTGACACCTAAAGCCTGTATTACACAGCCCAATATGGCAGACAATTGTCAGGATGAAGAACTCCTTCCCAGCAATCGGCTGCTCGCTAGTGAAGGAGACCATTGCTATTACATGCAGTGATCTCCTCTGCAGCATGAAGAGGAGCGATCACTATGTCATCACTCATCCCCATGCTGTACAGTTGTTTGCCGGCGGCACATCAGTATTAGACCCCACGATCTGCCGCCTGCAGACAATAATTTTTTAACATGTCAAAAGATTTGGATTGCCTGATGATTCATCGGGTAATCGACGGCAATAATACACTGCTAAACTTCACAAAACCTAGTATTACAAAAAACCCCTTATTTTATATCTGCACATTTTTCAGACAATTAGTTTCTTCCATTTTACTGCCCCAAAGAAAGCAACAGTATAATAAAAGAGGATTTACACACCTTAACCCAGCATTTCCAGTGAGTTGGTATATCAGCCGCCATAATTTTGTCTCCATGTTGTGTTTATGGCATAGCAAGAATTAATCTGAACATAAATCTCATGATTAACAAGACAATACCTTGAATGCTTCCTTCCCTGCCATCATTACATAGCTGCACATAAAGTGTAACGTTTCCCCGTTTTCTTTCAGATTACGGCTGTGAGCTGGATGACGACGATGGTTATTGATTCCCGTGGAGTGGATAACAGTGGAGCTCATTCTCCAGTGATCTTGTAATATATGGACTTATATCTATTATGCTGGTCTGTGATCAGCGCAAATGCAAATAAAATTACAGTTTTGTAATACACCTTACAAAATTCCGTTTATTTTGGTCAATTCTCTTTGGCCTTGGACCCATTAGTGTTTTCTGGGTTACTAGTACTTGAAGTTTTGTTGTAGCTTTCATTTTTTTTATTGCTGTTATTATAATGACGTAATTATGTTTTGATAAATCTGTACTTAGTATTAAATCAGTCTAAGCATGGACCTAAACAATGTGTGTTGTGATCTATGAAGTCTTACAGCTGTTGCACTTAGGCCCCATTCACACGACCATATTTTTGGTCTGCGGCCAATCCGCTTTTTTCAATTTTAGACGGAAAAAAAATTCTTTGTGTAGGACTTTTTCCCCGTCTAAAATAACCGATCTCGGACGGAAATGGCTAAAACGGATGTAAAATTTGCATAATTGAGCATAACAAATGCTTAAAATACAGGATCCATTTTTTTTGTTCAGAATAACTGAAAACTAAACGGTGATGTGAACCTGGCCTTTAGATAACTAAAGTAATTAATTGAGTCTTAAATGTTCCTTTAATGCTTTTATACCAACATACAGACTTAAAGGGGGTTTTCAAGTAGGTCATCAGGGTGGTCGTAACCCCTGAAAACAAGCAGTGTGTAATGCAAAAATGAATCCAGCCAGCAAAGGAAGCAATATGGACAATCACAATACATTAGTAAGTGCCTTGTATTAACTTTTTCTAAATGATAAAGGCAATCTGCTGAAGTGAGACAACCCCTTTAAGCGTCTATGGCAGCTTTCTGCACATACTCATTGTGGCACAAGTCCTCATTTGCGCCAAAATTTCTAACCTACCCACACCTTCACCACTTTTATACAAAAAATGTGTGTGACGGGAGACTGAAGTAGATCTAAGTGCACCTCTTGATAATTGTTGTGCATCTCACATCAGTGCAGGACAAATTGACAGTATACACAACACTGGTCCTAAAAAATCTCCCCCATTGTTTTTGTATTAACGTCTTTGTATACAGAGTTGTATGTGTCCTGTATGTAAAACTGCATTCACACTTGTTATCATAGATATGTCATGTCATAAGTTTCCTGCAGTGTCACTTTGAAAGAGATTTTCCAGGTTCCTAATATTGATGACTTATCCTCATGATAGGTCATTAATATCCAATCAGTCAGGGTCTGACACCCCCACCAATCGGCAGATTCCTCCGGCGCTGGAATTAGCACTGTGAATGTAGCAGGAAGCACAGATCCATTCAATGTGTAATGGCCATGCTGAGTTACTGCAGCTCTGCTCCTGCTGAAGTGCTGAACTGCAGTAACCCATCATGACCACTACACTTTGAACGGAGCTGTTCTTCCTGTTCCATTCAAAGTGCTTGTTTCAATGCTGGAGGTTACAGTTGAGGTGTTGGACCCTCACCAATCGGATATTAATGACTTAGCCTGAGGATAGGCCATAAATATCAGGAGCCTGGAAAATCCCTTTAATAAACTGCATGTACAGTAAGATGATGATTTACTATACAGGACTCTTTATACCAAAGTTTCTGTCAGATATTCCTCAAATGAGACCAGTATAACCTGGCACAGCGTGTGCCCCAGGTGTAATTCAACACACTGGAAATGTGCATTTCTGTACTGCTAGGTAAATTCATGTACTATAGACTGGAATTAATCTGTCTTCCTATCACTCATGAGGAACAATGATCCAGGTTTATTGCCTCTCTCTTCTTTATAAATCACATGAAACAGAGACTGCAAAATATTCCCGAAATGATGTAAACATTTCTTGCTTTTCTTAGAAGGAAAGAAAACCTTTAGAGCAAAAGATTTTAAATATAGCATATTTTAAAGGATAGCTTTTATACAACTTTATTTAAAAAAAAAATATTCTAAATGTCCTACAACTCACTTTTGTAATATACTTTATTAATTTTTTTTTTTACTGTTTTCCTGCAAAAAATAGGCCCCAAACTTCATGGTGTCTGTAGGTCTTTGGAATCCGTACAATCATACACCACTGACATGTCTGCAGTGTACGGGTATATGGATTCCACAGTTCTGCAGAGCGCTCAGTACTAGTAGGATTGTACATCGCTGCTCCTGCCTACTCCGCTCACCTGAGTCCTGGTTTCCTGTACCAATGTGCTTTGCCTGGATTTAGCTGAGCGGAACAGGCACAGGTAGAAGCTCTGCATAACAAATCTCTACCCCTGCCTGTGCCCGTTCCTCTCAAAAGCTCTGCACAGCACATCAGTACTGGAAACCCTGCACCGATGTGCTATACCAGGATTTAACTGAGCAGGGTGGGCACAGACAGGGGCAGCAATGTCTGCTCTTGCCAGTACAGAGCTCTCTGCGGGCCCTATTTTAGAAAAACCGTGGAATCCATATACTGCATAAATGTCAGCATTTTACAGATTCCAAACAGTGAACTTCGGGGGTCTATTTTTGTTGTAAAATTGTAGTATTTTACAAAAATGAGTTTTATAGCATTTCAAATATGGTTAAATACAGTTGTATAAAAGGTTAGTTAACCGTTAAAGTGATTCCAACTTGGTAAGGAAATAATTAGTAATTATCAATAAAAAGTAATTCCATGTATCTTAAAGGGGTTTTCCAGGATTTTACTACTGATGACCTATCCTTAGGATAGTAAAATAGTTTGAAAACAGCACTCACTCGGCCTTCAGACTGCCTCCAGAGATGCACCAGCATGCCCAGGACCTTTGATCCAGTCAGTCCATCAAATAGCTCAATATAAACAGAAGGACGGCAGCATCCCAAATCCAAAAGGCTTTTTCTTTATTCAAGTGGGTTCCATAAAAATTGTACAAAATTAATGGCCATTGAGTATGCTTGATAAAAGCTAGAGATTAGCCGAAACGTTGCATTGGCCCACTCAACGGCCATTAATTTTGTACAATTTTTATGGAACCCACTTGAATAAAGAAAAAGCCTTTTTGGATTTGGGATGCTGCCGTCCTTCTGTTTATATTGAGCTATTTGATGGACTGACTGGATCAAAGGTCCTGGGCATGCTGGTGCATTTGTGGAGGCAGTCTGAAGGCCGAGTGAGTGCTGTTTTCAAACTAACTATTTTACTATCCTGAGGATAGATCTTCAGTAGTAAAATCTCAGAAACCCCCTTTAAATCCTCCTATCTTGCAATAGCTGCTGCCAGCATACAAAAGAATTACTCGGTGCCTGCTCTGCCTCTGACAGTCCGGGCACACACATAAACCCTGTTTAGCAGATGCTGAAGGTTAGATGCAAGGGTGGCTCCGTGAGGACATAACAGAGAAGCAAGGACAAGCAATGCTGTCTGGCTACTTTTACAATGAGTTTTTTGGACGAGGATTTGAAGCAGATCTGCCTGCAGGATTTTCTGCCAAAGCCAGAAATGGATTTGAACAGAATCAAAAGTTTAAAAGAAGGACTTTTCTTTCCTGGTGGATCTACTTCTGGCAGAAAATCCTGCAAGCAGATCTGCTTCAAATCCTCGTCCAAAGAACTGTGTGAATATACTGTAGCCTTAGGTTGCATGGTACATTTGCAATTACATCCCCTACTGTACACCTGGCTGATCGTCTTCAGGAGAATACAGGCATGATATGAGGCTCCTCCTGCCTGTATTCTCCTAGCTGTGCCAGGAAGAACAGTTGTGGAACATTGCGTTGTATGGTTTCTGCCCTGTTCTTGGTGATCGTCTGGTAAAGTATAAATCACTATAGCCCTTCCAGATACTGTGCATACCTGTGAAGGGCCAAAGTGTCAATTTAGCAAACAATGGGCTCTCCAAGCCAGGTATAGGAGCAGAAACATCTAGAAACTGACACTATGAGGCCAAATTATGTATATATAAAACTCTGAAAGCCTCATCTGCTGCAGATCCAATAAGAAAGGTGTGTTCTTCTTTCAGTGTTTGTCCTGAATCGTGACCCAGAAACCTTATAAAATCCCCACGTGATAGAGATGAGAGTGAGCTCAGGACAAACCCATCCAATGTTCAATCCATCTTTGTTCACTTACATACTGTACCTGGGGGGATTTTAATAGTCTTGTTCAGGACAAGCAGGTGAGAAAAGCATTAATGCAGTATGCCACAAAGGACACTGTGTTAACCCTTAACTGTGCAGACAGCGGAAAATATAACAAGACGATGGAAAGTGAGCAGAGGACCAACAGTAGTCAGAGATAACGTACTTGCATTTTATAAGAGGTTTCTACCTGAAGGCTAAATGTACGTTATTGGTTTTGTGGGTGTTTTCTATAAGATTTTATCATCCGCAGTAATATTCCTTTAGTCCTGATATCAGTTTCCATGTTCTACATTGATTACAGCATGGTCGCTGAGGTAAAGGGTATATACTGTATATGTTTGTGATTACTGTTGTATTCTCATGATTTCTCCAGTGGATGCAATTTAAAAGGAGGCTCCACATTTAAACAAATGTCCTTATAATTTTGAGCAACTTACAAAATGCTTTTGCTTTATTTATATTCAGTGCTATTATTCTTCCTTCTGCAATCATATTAAACTGAATTTTGGATTATTTTGGACTATCAGCTCCCAGACTCTACGGCACGCCTGTGTTCCCTGCCCATGCACTGTTGTGGTTCATTGTGAGCATTGCCACTGTATTCTGATTTAGGCCTCATTCACACATCCGTGGACCATGGTCTGTGAAAAACCTGTCCTCCTGAGTGCATGGTGCGCTTCATGCCGCCGCTGTACAGTAATACACTCGTATAGATCATATAAGTGTATTACTGTACAGTGACGGCATGAAGCGCACAGCGTCATAGCGAACAATCACACCATTCGCTCGTGCACGCAGCAGGCCGGGTTTTCACGGACTATGGTCCACGGATGTGTGAATGAGGCCTTATAGGGGTTCTTTATAGCAGGGGTGGGCAACCTCTACTGGTCTGAGGACCATATTGTCAGCCTGCATTGCTGTTAAATCCCAGAGGAATTGCCTTCTGAGACATTTCTGGTATATCCACAATATATACCACCAATGTCTCCACTTCTGGGAATCCCACCAATTGAAAGAATGGGGGTCACCCTGCTTTCCCATTGACACCCCAAACAAGAGAGAGAAAGTGGCCATACATAGTGTAGTTTTTTTTTTTTAGATACATAAGCAGGTGAGCGGCCAACTCATCTCTCTCTCTAGAGTGCTGGACCCATTAGATACTTATGGTATATCCTGTGTCTCGGAATAGGGTTATACCACAAACAGCATTTTGGACTGCTGGGGGTCTGGCCACTGCAACCTCCTGTGATCCCGAGATCACCAAGTCACTTGCCTTACAGGGGTTTTCCCATATTGATGACCTATCATCAGGATAGGTCATTAATATCAGATCGGAGGGGGTCCGACTCCACTACTCCTTTTGCTTTTATGGGCCTTAAGGTAGACAGTGCTCCATCAGTCCCGTAGAGTTGAATTGAGCGATGGACCAATATGTGCCCTACCGCTCTAATTCAGTTCGGGACCGCTGGTGGACTCATTAGTTGGGTACAGCAACCTAACGTTTACTAGTACTTATCTTGTGGATAGGGGATTACCTAGTGCTGGGCTTGAGGTGGTGATGCATGACATGATTCAAACAGCAGTAGAGAGAGAATACCAGTCACGGTTTGCAGGAGACATAACACAGTAAGGGTATGTTCAGAAGTGGATTCTGCACCACAAACCTGCAACAATTTCCAGCACAATACAAATGAGTGGGATTTTCAGATGCAACATTTTTGCTGTGGAATTGCCAAGGATTCACCATGGAGGTTTTTTGCTAAGTCTGAACAAGTCTGACAGTTTTGCCTGCATTGCTTAAACTGGAACTTATACAGCCAGTTACCTTGATGATAATGTAAGACACATAATGCCCCCATAATGGTACCTGATGGTTGGGGTCCACACAGAATGACATCTCACCATCATGTGGGGTAGTGCACCGCTGCTCTGTAAGATATCAGCTCAGTGGTTACGCAGGGTTCACATGTTGAATAGATTTGTGGTTATTCTGCAGTATATTTTTATTACAGGGGCCCTGCAGCAGACACATGGTAAATGTTGCTTGCCTTTTATTAGTTTTTGATGTGGGTTTTTTATATTGTTATTACCCCATGGCTTTTATTTTCTGGGGAAACTACAGGCCAGTAAACCCTTTTACATGTGCTATCACAGGCTGGTTTAGATAAAAAAAAAAAAAGCCTAGAGCTTAGGGATGCATCTGTCACTATAAGGCCTCCTACACACGACCGTGGGGCTGCAGTGTCCTTGTTGTGGACCGCAGACAGGAGCTCCGCGAAACACAGTCACCGGCCGCGTGCTCTCCAGATTGAAGTGTGGATCCGCAAAATGTGGTGAAATATAGGACAAATCAGTCCGCAACAAGGCCACGGCCCGGTTGTGTGCAGGAGGCCTAAGATTGATTCCAGATTTTTTTTATTCAAGCTCTGGCTCTAACTTAACATAATTAATGTCGTTTATTTATAGGGATTTCCTCAAAGTTACTCAATACAATATGGAGATTTGTCATCTTTTATGTGTACATCCTTCATATGTCATCATTTTCTACTTTGATCTCTTTGCATTGTACTTGGCAGGTCTGGCACTATACCCACGCTAGTCTATTCCTGTTGTCCTGACATGTCAAATCTGCTTGACACAACCAGATCACAGTGTGCCGGCTGTAGTTCGCAATTCGCGGGCACCCACCGTAGGGTCGCCTTTTTTGTGGTGCGGAAGCACAGACAGAAACCCCACGGGAGCACACCGTAGTGTTTCCATGGGGTTCAGTGCCTCCGTTCCGCACCGCAGCTTAGCTTCCAGATTGCAGACCCATTTAAGTGAATTGCAACACATCACGGATGCGGACCTAAACAGCCGGGCCCGTATATTTTAGATCTGCTGTTTGCAGGCCACAATACAGACATGGCCGAAAAATGGCCGTGTGCATGAGCCCTTATAGACCAAGGTGGCCAAGCAATGAATGCAAAACTATCTATACAAAAGGGCGAATATCCAACTTCTGATACCATCAGTGGTGGCACCGGTGGGTTAACCATGTTTCCCAGCAGAACAAAAAATCCTGTATATTGCGTGGCAGTCCAGATTGTCGACGAATCCTACCAAATTTTGAGAATCGACAATATTTATCTATTGTATGTGGGCAACTAAGGCCAGACAGCAACGTCTGTTGTATGATGAACAGTCAGCAGGTATAGGAATGCAACTTTTTCCCTCTAGAAGTAAACTGTGTCCATTTTCATACACTTTTATAGAGTTTATTGCATTATGTAAAATTTGTTATTGTAAAATTTGGTGACAGGTACGTGCATACTTGAGCACTTCAGGTGGCACACATTGTATGACTAATACATTACTGTGGGTAAAATCCCCTCATGCACCAGAAGATCAATGGTCACAAGCATTTTATTGTGTTAAAAAAAAAAATATTGCAACTTTTTGAAGTTTTACACCGCTCATGACACTTAAAAAAAAAAAAAAAAAAAAGTGTACAAGGGGTCTGGCCTCCCATTTCCAAAAAAAATTAAGAAACTGCTCAGATTTGACAAACAGACGTATGGAGGTTGTTTTCAGTAGAATTTTATACAAATTTAACTTAGGGCATCTGATGCTACAATTACAAAGTATGGAGGCACTGATTTATGGGGGAGAATAGCTCTGAATATATAGTACCTGTACGATACCACACTCAACTTATCAGCTCCAGCTTATGAGTCCTAAGTCTAATAGGTAGCCCGTGTTATGTGCAAATAGATAATGTAGGTGAGGTAGGAGGTATGAAGTACCTCAGTGGTGGTAGTTTCCCAGTAAACTGATGGATCTCAAGATCTTCCTCATTATCACTATGATAATGCCCATATGACTTAGGCTACTTTCACACTAGCGTTTTAAGATTCCGGTATTGAGTTCCGTCATAGGGGCTCAATACCGGAATAAAACGCTTCAGTTTTGTCCCCATTCATTGTCAATGGGGACAAAACTGAACTGAAGACAACGGAATGCTCCTGAAAGCATTCCGTTCCGTCTTCAGACCGGAGAACAAACCGCAGCATGCTGCGGTTTGCTCTCCGGTCCAGGCATCCGCACCAAGACGGATCCGGAATGACCCCCAATGCAAGTCAATGGGGGTGGATCCGTCTGGTGTGACCACAATGGTAACCGGATCCGCCCTCCATTGACTTTCAATGGAGTTCATGACTGATCCGGCTACACATACAGACATAAACATAAACAGACATATACACATACATACTTACATGCACCCCGGCAGGTCTTCAGAGCGTTGGAGGTACAGGACGGCGCGCACAGGTGACGATTCCACCAGGCGCCCAGCAGAGGGCGCTGTGGGGAATCGTCACCTTTATGAGCCGTCCTGCTTCTCCGTCGCTCTGAAGACCTGCCGGGAGCATGTAAGTATGTATGTGTATTTGTCTGTGTATATGTGTGTGTGTCTGTGTGTATTGTGTGACATGTGTGGGGCCGGAGCGCGGTTCCGGCTCCACACATGTCGCTGCGGCAGTCCTGATCCGGCAGCACCCTTCACCTGAGGGATCAGGCCTGCCGCTAGTGTGAAAGTAGCCTAACCTGAATCACTGGACTGGTATTTATAACATTAAATGCAGCGTGGCCTCCCTTTGAAAACTAATAGCAGGCAGATCCAGAACTGCTGCCAGTGGCTTTTTGGTATGGATGGTGCAACATTAAAGGGAAAGCAAGGCATGGCAGCAGTAGATATAAACCAATACCACATCTAATATACAGTTAAAAATGAGAAACTTACCAAATACATTTTGATGAAAAAATATCCTCGCCCATCCACCACAGTAAGGTGACCTCAGGACGGATGGGAACCCACTCCAATGCCTAAATTTCTATGCCATAGTTTGGCATGTGAATTCAAGAAGAGCAGAACCCACATATGTACTGTGACTGCTATAATTGTTACCTTACTGGGTTATATAGCGTGATATGTATTGCTGAGTCTTGCTCTCCCTGCTCAGAGAAGGTTTGCTGGCACAGTGTGACCGAGAGAGGTAACAATTATAGTAGTCACAGTACTGCTCTCTCTGAATTTAGATGCCCATGTACGGCATAGAATTGTAGGTATTAGAGTAGGTATTTTTTGATCAAGATATATTTGCTAAGCATCTCATAACTGTATCTTAGATGTGGTATTAGATTATATACAGATCATATGCTGTACGATTATAGAATGCTGCCTTGCTTTCCCCCTTAAAGGGGTTCTCCATGAGTATAAAATGTCCCCCCATGTGCTGGGCCCCCCACATTGAATATACTTACCCCACTCCCTGCGCCGCTCCTGGTCCCCGCACTGCCGCTGCTGCTTCTCCCTGTACACGGATGAAAACATCCAGTGTCGGGGGGGGGCGCAGCCAATGGCAGATGGGGGATGAGCCGCGATGCTAGGGAGGCTCGTCCCCGTCCCCCATCCTTTAAAGGGAACCTGTCATCTCCGACACACCCCCTGAACTAGAGTAAGCGTTGTATAGTGTAAGTGATGCTGAATCCGAATATATAAGTTTTATCTTCATACTCACTTCCATTCCG
Organism: Rhinella marina; assembly: GCA_900303285.1. Taxonomy (NCBI): domain Eukaryota; kingdom Metazoa; phylum Chordata; class Amphibia; order Anura; family Bufonidae; genus Rhinella; species Rhinella marina. Next base: position 709,526 of record ONZH01017253.1, on the reverse strand, counting down.
ACGCTGTGCTCCCACAAACCTGCAGTAAAATGCACTCAGTGGACTCTTCTTTGAGTCCTCTCCATTATATGAGTGAGCACTGGAGTCCACTGAGTGCATTTTACTGCAGGTTTGTGGGAGCACAGCGTCAGAATGGAAGTGAGTATGAAGATAAAACGTACATAATCGGATTCAGCATCACTTACACTATACACCGCTTACTCTAGTTCAGGGGGTGTTTTGGAGATGACAGGTTCCCTTTAAGTATGACTACATGCACCTGCGTATTTATTTCACCCTGCAGGATGTACTGACTAATTTGGTTTCTGGATCCTGCAACATATTTTGCTAGCCAAAAATACCTGTGTGAACAGGGTCTTACAGTAACTTGGGTGGATTATATGGGAAGTCATTGCAGTCCTGATATTGTTGAGATGGATGCATCCTTGTGTGAGCAGCTGGTGATGCCCATGTTTTTGCTTGTTGTCACTCAACCATTATTAATTGCTCAGGATGTTCTCCAGCAGTGGCAGACTGTGCCTCTGATATACCGGAAGGGTGCACATAACTAAATACTGCTGGTTGCGGCCTTTGTATATGTATCTGTGGATCTTTCACATGCAACAATCTCTTAATGTGGGGTTGAGCATTATTAGATGAAAGGGCTTGTTTGGGGCTTCTGGAGCCAATAGACAGGGGTTTCCAGTTATTTTTTCACGTTGGCTTCAGAAATCGACTTGCAATCTGTCCTCTGTGGTGATGAAGCATTGTCTCCCGGGCTGTAAGTCACTGGTCTTGACAAGCTAAACGCTTACAGCTGTTACATTGTGCTTAACTGCCAAGAAGCCTTTTCACATCCTCCAAATCTCTGCAAGTGAGACATGAAGGATGATATGTCATAAAAGAGGAGGAAAAAGAAGCCGGCATGAACATTGATAGATGACGTTCCTCGGTGTCAGGGTCTAGGAGTTGTTGGACAGGATAAAAGTCTCTCCATAATGGCTATCTCCACAGCCATTAGAGACGGAGAGTCTGTTATCTGCACATTAACATCATATAGAAGTGCTAAAACAGGATAATAATGCCACGGGCTAATGCATGTGTCCAACTAGATGCATCAGTATCATGGCAGGTCACAAGCTTATGATTGGCTGATTGCTGCCATACCATAGCAGTCCCTGATTTTCACTATAGCCATGCTACAACGCCTTAAAGTGGTAGTAAAGTTTCCATACATCAGATGTATTTATTGAATAATTTTTAAAAAAGTATACAATTTGCTATACACATATAAATTCCTTGCAGTTTTCAAGAACCTTCACTGGATAAAAATGTGCCCTGTAATGTACATACAGGTGCACTGCTCCTCAGTTGTGCTTCTTTCCCATTTGAGTGATTGAGGGCTCACGCACACGACCCTATGTTTGGTACACATTTTTTGTAGATCGGATGCGGACCCATTCATTTCAGAGGGGCCACAAAAGATGCAGACAGCAGCAAAGTGAAAAAAAAGATAAAACACGTCCTATACCAGTAATGGTGAACCTTTAGAGACCGAGTGCCCAAACTGCCTCCCAAAACCCATTTATTTATCATAAAGTGCCAACACGGCAATGTAACCTGAATACTAGGCTCCAATCCTATTTTTGGCGCACAATTACTGATGGAAATCAACGACCAAATCACTGAAGTTTGAGGCATAGCTATAAATTGACATAATAGACTGTGTTTGTGTGCGTCTCGCAGTATTAGGCAAGGCATAGACGAGTGGGTTCGCCCAGCATTATAATGATTATAATATATACTGTATGATATAATGATTTATAAGGCTGTGTGTCCCTGGGAGACATGGAATCTATTGAATTACACTGACATAATGCTGTCAGTGTAATACAGAAGATTTTAGGACTCCGTTTTATAAATCATTATAATGCTTAGCGATCCTGTCAGAGGTCAGAACGGGAACTGACACTGCCACATGTAGCGAGTTTCTCACACTGAACTCCGTCATCTTTGTCTGGAGCGTGTAACTTCCACTGAACCAATCACTTATATGACCGGATAATATTCTGTGACCGTAGACAGCATTAATGTATTAATCCTCTGCTTTATCGCTCCTTAGTATTTCTCTACAAATTGGTAATAAAATGCTCCAGGAGAAAATATCAGCTAATTCTCTGAAATATTCCGTGCCAAATTAAATTCCTGTGACCAATTCTCACTAGTGAGTGAGTGTTCAGTACCAGGAGAGATCCCTTATAGGCACGTTCTGGCCTTGTACAGGCAGCTAAATGGTTAGAGAAATAACTTCTGGGAATTACAGTTTAATGCGGCATGACAGACTTGATAGGAGTTGGGCTTTACTTTCTCACCCGGAAGCAACAACTTCTTATCAGTGTTAGTCACAGCTTAAATGACCTACATTCTGGAAATTGGCTTACCAGACACTTCTTATCTGTCTCCTTAGAGAAACTTACTAGCCAAGTAGGTTTCTTGGAGTTTACTTTTCCTTCTCTAGCTCTACTTTGGCAGAGACCAGCTCTGTATGCAGACATATTGGCAATGCTCCGTGGGAAATTAATATGCAAAGACCTAGTCCTTACTCTGTAACAAGAAGGGATGAACACCCCAAAATAGCTGTCTACGGGTGGATATCTGGCAGGGCTATATTCCCTTGTCAAATACCAAGGCTTGTTGGAAAGTTGGATTTTGATTCATAGGGAGCCACGTCCAAGAAGGGGCGCTGGTGAGCTAGCTGTACTTTAAAAAGGAATATAAACGGATGCTGAGCAAGACTAGAACTATGGAGGACCTACAGCCATGCAGCATGTAGGTCCTCCAAAAAGTTGAATGTGACCCTGAAATTAACAAGAAAAAAAATCCAGCTTAGTTTTTTTAATGATTGCATTTTTTTTCCCATTGGAATTCCTTAGCGTGATTTAGAATTTTTATTCCCGTCTTAAAAAACAAACAAAAAAAAAAAAAACTGGCTTATCCAAACTTGGCGATCAGCTGTTATTGGTGAGGAAGCTGTGTCTGCCCTAACCGGTATAAGTGCCTAATAAATCCTATTCTGTACACACATTTTTTTTTTTTGTATCTTATATAAGGGAACTTATCCTGATGATTTTCCATAGACCTTTGTAGACTTTCAAATTTTTCTGAATAGACCAGTGATGGCTAACCTCCGGCACGCCAGCTGTGGTGAAACTACGACTCCCAGCATGCTCCATTCATTTCTATAGCGTTCTGAGAACAGCCAGGCATGTGTGCATCTTGGAAATCATAGTTTTACCACGGCTGGAGTGCCAGAGGTTAGCCATCAGTAATACTAGGTGCCAGCACTTGTAAATTGCACTATTACGTAATTTAATTTTACATAACATAATAAAATAAACACCAAAAATACGTTAGCGATATATCACTCTTATGAGTGTGGCCTGAAAGCTCCCTTTTCCTCAGACTGCTTAAAAAAATTGTTTTGTTTCTGTTTTTGGCAACCAAAACTGGCCGGGCGCGGTTTTCCTATTTCTAGATCTGCCCATCTATTTTTGGTTTCAAGGCAAAGGGCAATGAACACCTGCTTTTCCTGCTATACAGTGACTGAAATCTCTGATTATAGAATATCAAGGTTGGTAGTATAATACAAGTCCATATAGAAGTACTATAGTACGCAGTACTGTGGGATCTGTAGGGAGCCATCAAATTTTGTGACTGCTAAAAATGGCTGTTATATTCTAGCTCACACTGTCAAACCATATGATATACTCTAGCATGTTACCCCGTCCCATTCCTTAAACGAGAGAGCAGTGACATTCCCCATCACTTGCATGATTGTATTGCACTTTAATGTGCAGAATATGTCACCACTATATGTGAGTAAAATAAAATGAGGGGAATCCTGTGCAGGGTCTCACAGGATAGAACAGATGGAAAGAAGGACGGAGTGCTGCCAACCTCAGCCTGTTCCTCTCATGGGTCTTATAGTAGCTGAGTGGTCTCTCTCTCTCTCTCTCTCTCTATATATATATATATATATATATATATATATATATATATATATATATACACACACACACACACATATATATAACTTTGGATTTAGATGGACCGACACAACAGGCAATTATTGGGAACGGTTAGTTCCTGATAACTGCCTGCTCGTCAGAGGAGGTGAGAGCGGCAATTACATGCAGTAATAGTGTCTGCTGTATGGGGATGAGAGATCACTACTGCGACTGATCATGCCTACACAGATCCACTGCTGCTGGGCAGCAGATCCCTGGTCACACAGCACAATCTGCTGCCTAGAAGCAATGATTTTGGTGTCAGCATCAATGCTTTCACCCAATGAATGAGTATTTGCTCATTCATTGGGTCATCGATGGCACCTTTACATTCATACAAACGTTCGTTCCCAAAAATCAGCCCATGTAAAGAGACCTTTAAGTTCCTTTTCCACGGACTGATGTGTCTAGAAATTATCGGGAACGAAGCTGAACTTTCTGATTATTGTCAGCGGAGATGTGTGCTGCATTTACATGCAGCAATCACCTCTGCTGTATGGGACCAGCGATCGCTGCAGTGATCACTTGTCCCTGAAGAAAATCACTGACTGTTGACACAGGCCCAATCTGCTGCATAAAAATGATGATTTTTGGTACCTGCAGAATGACACGATCACCCAATGAACAAGTGTTATACAAAGCTCATCCCGACCCGTGTAAAAGCACCTTTAGTCCCTTAACAGAGTTCTTCAAAGATATCTGGGCAAGGTAAAATGGCTGCCCAAAAATGTGCATCACTTCACGCACAATCATTCTGGAGACCACCATGCACTACAGCTATTTGCAGTGATATATCTGTTCCTTGTATCATATACAATCCAGCAGACGAGCTGTAAAGTCTAATTCCTAGTGACTTGTGCTCCTGAGCAGTGCCGGGGGAAGGAGGAGGGCAGGAAACACCTGGCTGCTGGTGTTTATCTGGAAAGTGGCCGCTCATGACTTTAGTAAATATCCCATGGGCTCGTACACGGTGATCACATGGTGCGGCGCCAACTTCCTCATATAACAGCTGTGTCGTGTGGATACCGTACTCAACCGTAACGACCTCCGTGTTCCTAAAGAAAGCAATTGGGACTATATAAGTACTGGGGTGGTAGGGCTGTGAGATTGTGAATTATTCCTTACTGCCAGTCACTGAAAGCTTTTAGGACTAAAGCAAATGAACAATAAAGAACATTTTTATTAACACAAAATTGCTACTAAATTCCTTTTGTTCCGTCGTAGCTATGCTTGCAATTGTAGCTCTGTAGCTTTTTGGTTTTTGTATTTTTTTTTATTTACGTGTTGAAATTTAACTGATCTGCTTGAAGTCAATGGGACAAAACGCAACAGAATCTCAATAGACAATAGACAAAATCGAATTTAAAGAAGAACTCCCGCAAACATTTTTATTCTCTGACCTGTTAGAAAGGTGCATGATATAATCTGTAGTGAATGTCATTTTCTTATCAGATGCTGAAATTGAGAGTTTCCACTCTCTTCTTATTGTAGCTGGGTCATGTGACCAACTCCCTGACCTCCAACTGACCCAGGACAGCAAGCCAGTCACTTCTCTATTCATTCCTATGAGACTGAAAGTGAGGCTTCCATAGGAATGCATAGAAAATTAGACTTCCTGTCCGCACATAAGGTGCTGTGTGAGTTGGTGAGTCTAATTCCTAGTCACATGACACAGATAAGAGACTTCAGGATGATATAACTAAAAAATTCAGCTACTGGTAAGAAAATCAAATTCACTACAGATTACATCATGTACATTTCTAGCAGGACATGGAATAAAAATTTTTGCGAGATGTCTTCTTTAATAGAACTGCTGAAGGTCCGGGTATTGTGAGCGTAATGCAAACACTACAATGTGGCTGCATTCAGATCATCAGGGTTTATAGATGTAGCTATTAACGTTGCGTGCCGTTCTAGTACACTTGCTATTACAATGGGGCGCTACATTAATAGTGTAGTGAGACGTCCCTCGGTACATTAACAGAGTAGTGTGCCATCTGTCACGTTATCGCAAGAAGAGAGGATGATAGAAAACATATATAGAGGAAACCTAGCTGACTGTGTTTTTGGTGCAGGATACACACCCTTTAGGCCTCATGTACATCACTTATGTATTTTGTGGTCCTTACACGGAAGGAAAATTCGTTTGTGTGCATGAGCCCTTACTCTGACCTTATACCGGCTGTATACATACATGATACAGCTACAGAAGAAATCAGTAATATAAATGACACATGGTAGGTGGGGGGCTACATATTAGATCTTGCATTGGGGGCCCAGGGTCTTTAAATTACAATAATCAGAAAGGGATAGTTGGAAAGAAGTAATATGACTACAGATTCATTGGTAGTTTGTAGTCTGTTACTATGGAGACATATAGTTCTGCAGATGTATGCAAAAGATAGTAGGATAGAAGTAGGATACTTCAAGACCATCTGACTAATTTATCATTTTTTTTAAACTGAAAGGTATAGGAGTAAAAGAAAATCTGGATGTATGATTACACAGTCTTTAAAGGGGTTGTCCAAGCCCTATAATGCCCCCCAAAATGCCCAAGCCCCTCATATTGGTTATACTTACCCCAGATGTTTTGATCCATGGAGATGCGGGCATCAGAAGTGACGCGGGTGCCGGGGAGTGGGTAATGTATAACCAGTATGAGGAGCCCGGGCATTATAGAGGTTGGATAACCCCCTTTAAAGGGGTTGTTCCACCATAAGAACTTATCACCTATCCTGTGGATAGGCAATAAGTATCTGATCGGTAGGGTTTTTGACCACTGCTAATCTCACCAAGCATATGCACTACTATGCCAATCGGCAGGGGCAGAAGTGGCTTAAAACTTAAAAGTGGCCCCATGTTATAGGCGGGTCCAAACTGACAGAAGGCGGCGCAACACATGTAGGTAGGGATAACAAGTGGGCGGGGCCAGCAATACCTTAGTGCAGTACAAAGTACCGCCCCAGCAGAACCAAAAACCACAGTGCAGCACAAAATACTGCCTAGTATGAAACTGTATCGTCATCCTGAGGACGACAATACAGTTAAATTTAGGGAGGCACTTGTGGCCACCGGCCAGGTGCATAAGTGCCTGATACTCACACACTAATTAATTCCTCACAGCATCAGATCTTTATAAACCGGGCTGGCGGCCATGATGAGGGTTTAGATGCCGCCCCCCCCCCCCATTGGCCCACCGTGAAATTGCCCTGTGCAGCACAGTGAGTGGCAGCCGCTCCATTCACTCCAGGGACTCTAGGATCCCGTTCTCATGACTGTTGGGGGTAAGAACAATAACTACAGTCAATGAGGCGTCAAGAGCCCAATAGAAATGTATAGACAAATTGGTTGTCAATCTGCTCTTGACTCCTCATTACCTTACTGCCTCGGTGACGACGGTTATTGTACTTTCCTCACTACACAATTAGCTGCTTTCTCCTCCTCTGCCGGCAGCATAATTGTGGCGGCTTCTCCGTATTTAAGGTTAATTGTAAGTGGCAGGACTCCATTTAAAGGCATTAAAAGCAACGCGTAAACAAAACATGATTTTAATTGTCTGCTTCCAAAGACGGATTTACCTTTAAGCTACAATTTTCTTTCACCGGAATCTGTGAAAATTATATCAACTTGTCTTTTAGATGCCAGTTTAATTTAGTTGTTCCCAGTCTCGGTTGAGCTGTGAGAGACGGCAGTGACAGAACGCTCCTCATAAACATTTGTTCTCTCGTTATTTTCTACCTCGGAGAAATCCCCTCACTACTTGGGTTGTTTATGGATTTTTTTATTTTTTTTTTGTGCCTACAAAAAGCCACTTTTGTCACTCATTGACAAGAGCCATTTTGATTTGTATGCCTTAGTACAAGCTGGCATCTAATTATAATTCCGCCTGTGATCATTTCGGTCACGGAGAAATTAGCTGATAATTCATCTTGGAGTTTGTATCGAACCAAGAACAGACCGGTATAATTATTCTAATCAAGATATATTTTCCACTTCTGGGGCACTGCTCTCTGCAAGTTTCTGGGCCTGAAAGCGTTTTAACATCTTGCCCTCTTTCTATCTTAAAGACAAACAACGCTGATGGCTGGCAAATTACATTATTGTGGAGCTGGCAGCTGAGGACGGGTAAATAATAGTACGGAGGAGCGGCTTCTGACAAAAAGAAACCACTAATAAATAATGTTTTCTTGGAGGGTTTGAGAAATACTAACAGTTTCTACCCGGGATGAGACTCTTTGCTTCACACGTACATGGCTCCAAAATGCAAAAAATAAAATAAAAATGTGTTATTTCTGTACACAGTGCTCAATAATCACTGTTCAAAAAAGTTATTTAGTCCTTAGATTTGCAGGAAATATATAATCCCTTCTAGCAAAATGGGTCCTGTAGCTGTTCTTACTTTACAGAGAAGATTTTGGGCAAACTGTGCAACTCTGCCTGTTAAAGGGGTTGTCTCACTTCAGCAAATAGCATTTATCATGTAGATACAATTAATACAAGGCACTTACTAATGTATTGTGATTCTCCATATTGCTTCCTTTGCTGGCTGGATTCATTTTTCCATCACATTATAAACTGCTCATTTCCATGGTTATGACCACCCTGCAATCCATCAGTGGTGGTCATGTTTGCACACTATAGGAAAAGGCATTGACCTTTCTGGTGGCCGGGACCATGGGAATGAAACTAAGCTAGTGCTTTTTCCTATAGTGTACAAGCACGACCACCACTGCTGGATTGCAGGGTGTGTTCACATGCAGCAGATTTGTTGAAATTTCCAGAAATTTCTGTAATTACCCTATTTCTCTGATTGGGGTTTGCAGAAATCCACACACATGTTGCTAAAGCAGTCCCATTCACATGTATGGGTTTTTCAGAAATGACTGCAATGAATAAGCCGCATGTAAACATACAGTAACCTGTCCATCTTACGTGCTGTATTACTGCAAACGGATGAGTTTTCATGCTGCTGTTCTCCTGAGATCTGCTCATAGAGACGGAATAAGAGCAAGACATCTCTGCCATAGACACAATGGTCATTTCAAGTAGTTTCTTACAAAAGGTAGGCATTGCTGGTGGTACATTGTCTCGCACTGTGTACATTTAGAACTGAGAGCCATTTATGAAAGCATTAAAGTGGTTGTGGAGCCAGTACATATTGATGGTCTGTCCTCAGGATATCAATATCGGTTTGGTAGGTGTCCGACTCCTGGCACACCTGTCAATCAGCTCTTTGAAGAGAAGGCGGCGCTCGTATGAGCTTTGCTCGCTCTTCAACATTACACTGCATGTTGTCTCGCTTGCTGCAGCGGTGGTGCAGTGTAATTACAAGTCCTAGTCCCATTCAAGTAGATGAAAGAAGAGCTTGCAATTACATTGTGCCACCGAGACTTCCAAGTGTAATCTTGAAGAGGAAGCAGAGCCCATACGAGCGCCACAGCCTCCTACTCAAGCAGCTGGTCAGAGGAAGTGCCAGGAGTTGGATTACTTTACAAGATATTTTTGCAAAATGCTCCTTGAACATTTCAGGAGGCCTTTCTCAATTCCTCGTGCGACGTATCAGACTATCTTCAGTAAAGAGTGATTGTTGATACCTATCTCTTCTGATTGCTGACCTGGAAACCTACAGTATATACCCCGTAGCTTCTCTCACACAGTCACTCACGTATTCCCAGCCATACTTAAAATTTCCTTTTAAAATTACACAGTTAAGATACAAGATCATTTTGTTGCCAATTTCCACAGCTTTGTAGATGAATATAAAGAAGCTTCTATCGCATAATTAGGATTTACAGCTCAGAAACTCCTTCTTGCAGAAATCCTAATTGGAAATGAAGTTATAACTATACCTATATGTGTAGCACATGTAATCTCCCACAGTTGTCTTAAAAAAAAAGAAAAGATATTGATAGACAATATCTATCTCTATAAATAGGGAGAAAATGAATCTAGTACTATTCCGGGTCCCATTGATGCCCCTAATATCATGTTTGTTTGTTTTTTAATTTAGTCATGTGGTCATTGAAGCTCTCTCTCTCCCTCTCTCAGCGGTCAATCTCAGCACCAATCCTTTTCCTCTTCCAGTTGTAGTCTGACAACAGGCACAGTGTCTTTTAATGTGCTCTAATGTGGTTTCTTATAAAGATGACCCCTTTTGTTATATCCTAGGAGGCTCCCAGGGGCGGATTGGCCATAGACCTTACAGGGAAATTTCCTGGTGGGCCGATGCCCATGAGCCCTCCTCACGGCCGGCCAGTGGAAGTTTTGGGGATGTATTTTGTGCTGGTGTCAGTATTTTGTGATAGACTGTGATATTTGGATCTGTTGGGGTGGTATAATGTGACACAATATGGTCTAAGTTGGTCTACGTAATACTCCCCCTTCAAAGGTGATTTAGCAAAGAGATGTCCAAAAAAAACCACAACTCTTACCATTCTGCAGTAATATTAAATATGCACTGGACACTAAAGAGTTACATTATCAAGGCTTAGAAAATTTTCTGTATACACTGCACTGTAATAGAAGGAGGCCATGATGAGGTAACCAGGTAGCAAGAAAAATATTAATTTCAAGAAATGCATCCCTGCTGACCCTTAAATTAATTTCTCCGTGTGCATGGTTGTGATTTTGCTGCCAAACTCCACTTTTGGCCTTTCCACTTACACAGACACAGCTGTTTGCCAAATTTTTCTGTTACCTCTTGCAGTCAGCTGAGATATATAGCGCGGGATTAATATAAAGCCTTACGTCTGGTCGCGAAATAGCTTTTGAATGATGCTGCTGTCAGGATGTATGTATGGGAGTATAAATTTGGATTTGGTGTGTGTGATTTAAAGGTCTCTATTGATTGATGCATCGATAGAGTCATAATAGCGGGACATTCATAGGAACATAAACTTGTGGGTAATTTATTTACACTGTTTGCTAGATAAGCAGTATAACTAAATGCATGCATGTAACCTCCCTGACCCTCAGAGCCACGATCCTGCCCCGCCGCATGCGTTATTTATCTCTCCTAGCAGATCCTACAGTATAATACATCACATTTGGAATTTTATTTTGTATGGTTTGTTCAAAGTTTATGCACAGGGGAGGGACAAGCTATCAATATACATTAGGCTGAAAGTTGGACCTTTTTTAGTTTATAAACTGAACCCTAAGTGGTTGCCTACTCCACGTCTAAAAGAAAGTAAGTTTCAACGTAGATTCTTTACTGTAAAAGCAATGAGGCCATGGGACTCTCTGACACAGGATGTTAAAGTTGGATGCCTTTCTTGAAAAATATAATATAAAAAATACATAAAAGTTTTATTCTGACTTCTTTATTTGGAGTCGAGAAGGAATTGTTTTTGCCTATTATGGATCAATGGACATCCATCTCATGGAGCCAAGGATGGGGGTGAGGCTGCCTTTCTCTGGGTCAACCACAGTAAGATCCTATGTTGGAATTGATGGGTCTTGAAGCCTGATCGACAATGTTACTGTGTTAGATTTATCACACGCATGTGGCATACATAATTCTTGCTATGGCCGATACATTTCTGTGTCTTCATGTACACGTAATATATATATATATATACACACACACTAATATTTTACTTAATACATTTAGCACTTTTAAAATTCTGATTAGTCAAGCCCTTTTTTCCAAGCACTTTATATCTGTTGAGTTAGGCCTTACGGCTCATGCACATGACCGTATGTATTTTGCGGTCCGCAAAACATGGATCTGCAAAAAAATACATTTGACGTTTGTGTGCATTCCGTATTTTGCATAACGGAACAGCTGGCGCCTAATAGAACAGTCCTATCCTTGTCCATTATGCGGACAATAATAGGACATGTTCTTATTTTTTCCGGAACGGACATACGGAAAAGAAATGCACATGGAATAACTTCCTTTTTTTTTTTTGCGGACTCATTGAAATTAATGGTTCCGCTCATGCACCCCATTTGTGCCCATATTGTGGCCCGCAAACAGTGGGTCCGCAATATATGGGCACCGGAAGACCACAGAAGCTCTATGGATCGCTTCCGTGGCGTTTCGGTCCTAAAAAAAAAAAATAGAACATGCTCTATTTTATTGTGGTGTGGACAGATCTCGAATCTATTTAAGATGAATGGGTCTGCATTCATCAGCACAGGCCACACAGACAGTGCCAATGCATTGGGGATGATAATATGGGGACCCCACGGCACACGTTCATGTGCATAAGCCCCAAAACTGAGATGTGCTGCTAGAATAACTAAATGATTTATCTAATCAGAAATCTGGCTGCTACTATACTTAATTTTATCTCTATGTTGGAAGGTAATACACAGGATTTAGCTTAAAAGGGTGGAATGTAATGTGATATGTCGCTCTATAGCCCACGTCCATCTGTTTCCATAAGTAAGAGCTCTACATTAACAGCCCATGCATCGCTTTCATGTCCTCTAGTTAATACACTCAGAGGCAGCGCGTTTAACCTTCTGATTGGTCTTTTCATGTCCCCTCCATGTGTACACATAAACACATTAATTTCTCTTCCATCTGTCAGAATAAATTCCATCATTCCAGTAACACCAGAAACCTCTCTTCAGAAAAGTGGGAGTTTTATTTTTCTTAAATCCAATGAGTTGTTCTGTCAGGAGTCGGATCTGTGCGGGGCCGCGTTTGATGAAAGTGCACTGGAGCAAATGATTCTCTTTGAATGATACAAATATTTAGAAACGGAGGTGTGATTTCCCACTTCAGCTCGGAGCGGCAATATGTGCGCAAATTAGGCACGCGCTTCAGACAGACGGCGGATCGGCTTCCACTGTGTATGTGCAAGGAGATGGAAGCAGAAGAGCATTTTAATCTAATCTAAACAATAATTACTAGAATTGAATTCCCTTTAAAGGGGATGTCTGACCCATATGTATTGAATAAAAAATGCTTACAGTAGTGTAAAATAACAAGCGCAATAGTCTGCTCTGATGCCAACACTTCCCAGTCTCTGTTCTTACTGCTCCAGAAAAGACGTGTCTACGTTTCATCGCTGAAGAGTGAAGAACAGAGATCAGCAGGGGAGAGGGTAAGATAGTTTTTCTTTTGTTATTTTACAACATTGTAATTAGGGATGAGCGCATCGACTTCGGATGAAACATCTAAAGTCGATTCGCATAAAACTTTGTTCCAATACTGTACGGAGCAGGAGCTCCATACAGTATTAGAATGTATTGGCTCCTATGAGCCGAAGTTATTGCTTTGCAAAGTCTAGCGAGACTTCACATAATAAATTTAAAAATTAATTTGTACTGTAAAAAAAACATTTCCCGGCCTCGGGTTCGGTTCCAATGTACCACGTGGATTACAGATGACACACGGACCATCCATGGATCCTTTTTTCGCATACGTACACTGTAATACTGACATGGAAATGGGAACAAGGCCTAAGGATGGTATATCAGTTAGGTACGCCATCAATGTCTGTTGGGTGGTGGCCCAACCACAGGTACCTGCACCTATGCCAAAATTAGTGAGAGTCCAGCAAGTGTCAGCAAGTGTTTTGCGGATCCACAAAACATGGACACCGGCCATGTGCGTTCTGCATTTTGCGGACCACACATGGCTGGTGCTATAATAGAAATACCTTTTCTTGTCCGTGGCTGCGGACAAGAATAGGACATGTTCTATTTTTTTTTTTGCGGGGCCGCAGAACAGAAGTGTGGATGCGGACTGCACACTGTGTGCTGTTCGCATCTTTTGCGGCCCTATTGAAAATGAATGGGTCCGCACCCGTTCCGCAAAATTGCAGAATGGATGCGGACCTATTTTGCGGACATGTGAATGGACCCTAAACGTATGGGACTTTGTTGCAATTCTTGACACAGCGCTGATCTAAGAAACAACAAAGGAGCCTTGGCCTCTTCATTTTAGACATGAGGCCCCTTTTATGTGACCGTATTTTTGGTCCTCATGCAATCTGCACCTATTCATTTTAGAGGGGACGCAAAAAATGGAGACAGCACACTGCATGCTGTCCGCATCCGTATGTCTGTTCTGCCGTCCAGCAAAAAAAAGACAGAACATGTCCTATTCTTGTCCGTTGTTACAATGGGGAACACAAAAAAGCACAGATGGACCACATCCGTATTTTGCGGAGCTGTGATTTGAGGACCACAAATCTGATAAAGTCGGGTGAATGCCCCCAAAGGGAATAACTTTTTATTATACATCTACATAAGAAATAAATAAGAAAATGAAATTGATGCAAATATTGCCAAGCAATACTAGAAGGGGTGCACTAGCTCTAAAGGTCTTGACTATACACTGCTATCGTACTATACATCCGAATTGCTAATGACTATTGTATCTAAATCCTATATGGAGTGATGTAATTGTATCATGGACTACAAAGCCCATTTCTGAAGTTTTTATGAACAGTAACGGCTCCATTTACACCTGCAGAAGATTGGCCCGATCATAGGGAAGGAACAATCGTACAAACACTCCTTCCCGATAACTGCCCCTGTAAATGTACTGCCGATAGCCCAGTCACTAGTTTATCTGGTGATTATCTCTTTTATGTGGCAACAAAAAATTGCAGTTTGGTGGCAGCACATTGACAAGAATGCCGTCAATATCCAAACTGAACGGAGGACGAGTGATCGTGCACTACTTTTTTGTGGTGAGGATCGTGGACCCCATTCAAGTGAATGGGTCCGCGATCCGAATGCGGCGGCCCCGCGGTCAGTGCCCGTGTATTACGGGCCACAAATTACAGTCTACAGCACAAACACTGCCGGCACACATTCGTGTGCATGAGCTCTAAAAAGGTCACATCTCTCCCCTTTCTCTGAAATGTTGAGAAAATGCAACTGAAGACTGCACAATACTGGTAAGTGACGCCGGCTCCTGTTATCTGTTGCACATCATTACAGATGCGGGGTGACCTTATCCTCTGTCTTCGTAAATGAAATAAAGCCATGAATAATAAAATTACAAGAGCTCTGAGGGAAGGCTGCAGCCATACTGTCCGTGTCTCTTACCTAATGTTCAATTTATGACATGAGAGAGAGACGGCAACTGGATCCTGAGCGTAATTCATGGAGCATCAGCTTCAGAAGAGAAGTTACCCCAGAGAGTTTAGGTCACAGCCACAACAAGAACTGCACAGGAAAAGTTGTTTCAATGGAGAGATTTTTTTCCAAGCAGATAAGATAAAAATTGGCTGAACGTTATTAGCTGTCTGGTATTGGTGCAGGGAACTCCAGACTTTCCATCGAGGCAGATGTTGGGGATTTAAAGAGGACCTCTCACCTATTTTGAGATGTATTAGAGACATGTCTGAAAGTAGCATGGGGGCAGGCGCGTAGCTAAAGGCTCATAGGCCCTGGTGCAAGGGTTCAGCTTGGGCCCCCCGCTCCCTCAGTGCTTTGTGGCCAGGGACAGGGAGAAGCACACAGCCTTCATGCAATATTGAAAAGGCACCCCCCCCCACCTCTCCCCCATGCCAAATTCTTGACCTAACCTCTTCCCTCCAGCCAGAGGTGTAACTTGACCACCATGCTCTTTTTATAATACTGATGTCTTTTTATGAGGCACAAGGGTCTTTGGGCCCCCTCGGGCTCCTGGGCCCGGTAGCGACTGCTACCTCTGCACCCCCTATAGCTACACCCCTGCATGGGGGGGTCTCTGACGTAACATTGTACACCGTATAGTGGCTGTGATTGGTATTGCAGCCCAGGTCCATTCATTTGAACGTGATGTCACTAGGAAAAGGCTGCAGTGTTCAAGGGAGCAGCATGGCCTCTTCAAACAGCTGATGGGTCAGGTAGGCTGGGAGTTGACCTCCACAGATCAGATATTGATCACCTATTCCAAGCATAGGTCATCAATACTGCCCAATTATGGTCTAGATTTGAACGACGGGGACTATTGACTCCTGTGCCTTCTGTTCAGACTCATAGGCCCGAGACCTATGAGGCAATGCTACTGTGCAGGATGGTCAGGATGACATAGCGACCTCCTGCGCCGGGTCACAGGCAGCATGACGACATTCGCAACTGGCTGTGCCGTGACGCGGGCAGCAGGCCGGAGGAGGTCTGCATCACAGACTGTGGGAATGAGTATTTTGGGTTTTTGATGTTGTTTTTGGACACTACTGGGGGGGGCACTATGGGGGAGCGGTTGGGCTTTATATATACAGAGGGCATACATTGTAAAGATGCCACAATGGGGGTGGTCTCATTATATTTAAAGATCATGTCTATCCTGTTAATCAGAGTGGAAAGGGTACGGCAGCTGCAGGGAGAGCAGAGCCTCTAGGTGTAATGGCAATGCCCCTGTTATTTGCATTATTGCATATATATATATATTTGCATATATTCAAATTTCCTTTTTCTCAGTCATGTGGACACATATAAACATGGGACCAACACAGATGCCTTTAGCTGCCATGATAAGCCCTCATCACATCAGAAGGGGTCCAAGTGGCAGCATCCACGCCGATTAGCTGTGTCATGGAGCCACTGTGCTCATTGGATCTCTGATGAGTGATGCAGGCTCACGGCAGCTTTCCAAGGACAGTGCCATACATGGTACAGTGACAGTGTTTGGTATTGCAGCTCAGCCCCATTGACTAGTATTGCCAGGTGACCGATGTACAGTGATGTCACTGGCCTAGGAAGGGGCTACAGCGCTCAAGACCTCTTCCAACAGCTGATTGGCAGGGGTCCCGGGTGTCACACCCCCACCAATCTGATACTGATGACCTAGCCTAAGGATAAGTCATAAATATCTTTTCCCGGATATAGATAAGTCAAATATAGATAAATTGAACCATGCAGAGCTAGTTACCAGCTAGTCTCTCTGCAGTTTCACTATGAAGTGCTGCAAAAATAAGCATGCCAATGAGTGGGTGGGGTGTTTATTTGTGGAGCAGGCAAGGTTCACATGCAGTGGATATTTTTAACTGTGAGAATGGCCAGAAATGAGCATCTGTTACATACAAATCTTGCAAGGGTTTTACCCACTGCAAATTCTATGACAAATCTGTAATAAAGTCTTACAGATGCAGACAAGCAGTGCTATAGGGTTAGGGTGCCGCAGATCACGTGATGAAAGAGCGAGACTCTCGCTCATCGGGTGCAGATCATCATCCCCGGACAGCATATCATGGTGTCTAAACAGCACTTTGTTCCCCAGGAGTGATGATTATGTATGGGGACAAGCGATAGCAGCAGTTATAAGGCCCCATTCGCACGACCGTGTGAATGGGGCCGTATCTATTCCGCAATATTGCGGAATAGATGCGGCCCCATTCACCTCTATGGGAGCGGGGAGCCGCCGCACAGAGCTAGCTCCGTGCCGCGGCTCCACTGAAAAATATGAAGCATGTCCTATACTTGTCCGCATGCATGGACAAGTATAGGCATTTTGAATGGGGCCGCGCCGGCATGTGTTCCGAGCGGTGCGGAACACACGCCAGGCGGCCCCCGTATTATTGCGGGTCCGCAATAATGCGGTCGTGTGAATGGGGCCCTACTCATCCTCATACTGTGGAGATGATCTCTACGTGTAAATGCAGCGCTTCACTTCCACTTAGCAAGCAGCTGATTGTCGAGAAGGAACGCTTCCTTCCCGACAATCAGCTGCTGCTCCTTGTAGTATCTAAATGCACCATTATTCATACAAAGGGGTTGTCCGCTTTTTTCTATTGATGACTTATCCTCAGGACAGGTCTTCAATATCAGATCAGTAGGAGATCTACTCCGGGAACCCTGATGATCAGCTGTCTGCCAAGTGCTGCCTTCTCTTCTCTGTTTACCTGCTTGCCGTAGCGAGCAGTGTACTTACAATTATATCCTGAAAATAGGTCATCAATAGGAAAAAGCGGCCAACAACCCCTTTATATGTTTGTTCAGTGATTTTCATCCGTGATTGTGATACCAAAAAAGGTAAAAAAAAAATCACAATCGGGTACAAATCTTTAAATTACATCTTATCTCTGTTCAGGTTCCACTCCTTTTTTTGTCTAACAATCACTGATTGAAATCACTGACCAAATACTGACTTGTGAATTGGGCTTTAGGACTCACACACATGACCTTTGGGTGTTTTGTGGTCCTCAAATTGCGGATCCTCAAAACATTCAGCCGTATTCATTCTGCTTCTTGTGGAATGCAAGGGCATGCCCCTAATAGAACAGTCCTATGCTTGTCCGTAATGCGAACAATAATAGGACATATTATATTTTTTAACAGAATGGTCATGCTAACATACGGACACAGAATGCACACAGAGTCATTTCCGTTTTTTGGGGATTTTTTGTGGCCCCACTGAAGTGAATGGTTCCGAATAGGGACTAGAAAACCCCCCAGAAAGGACATGGGGGGAAAAAAAACTTTGTATGCATGAGCCCTTAAAGGGTTATTCCCATCTCAGACAATAGGGGCATATCGCTAGGATATGCCCCATTGTCTGATAGGTGCGGGTCCCACCTCTGGGACTCGCACTTATATCGAGAATGGAGAGGAGTAATGAATGGAGGACGCACTGCGCATGCACAGCCACCCTCCATTCATTAATATGGGGCCGCTGGCTCGGCTATTTCTGTCGGCTACATAGAAATAAATAGGAGAGGTGGCCGCGCATGCGTCCCATTCATTTCTATGAGAGCAGCAGGGAGCTGCACCTGGTGGTGGCCGGACCCCACAGCGCTCCCCGCTCCGTTCTCGATATAGGTGCAGGTCCCAGCGGTGGGACCCGCACCTATTAGACAATAGGGGCATATCCTAGTGATATGCCCCCATTGTCTAAGATGGGAATACCCCTTTAAGGGTAGGTTCACATATAGGTGTTTTTAGTGCCATTTTTATTCACTTTTGCATTTCTAGTGGCGTCTTTTTGCCCCTGTGGTTTTTGTGCTTTTTTGCAGTAAAAAAATAAATAAAGCTAGCTCCATATGTTAGCTGAAGGTCTATCTGAAATATCAAACGCAGGACCCACAAGCATTTTTTTGTCACTGGCTTCTGTGTTAATTAGGTGGAGTATTTTGAGAATAAAATGCCAGAAAAGCAAATGGAGTTCAGACAGTTTGGGTAAAAAAAATGCAGCTGAAAAATCACCATTATAAAGATGCGGTATGGAAAACAAAAGTGAGAACAAATTTGTGTGTGTAGGGATCCTATCTACAAACAGCGTCACTTTTGTCCGTGGACTGTTTCTGGTATCACAGGTCATCCCCATTTATTTAAAGGGGTTGTGTCACTTCAGCAAATGGCATTTATCATGTAGAGAAAGTTAATACAAGACACTTACTAATGTATTGTGACTGTCCATATTGCCTCTTATGCTGGCTGGATTCATTTTTCCATCACATTACACACTGCTTGTTTCCATGGTTACGACCACCCTTCAATCCATCAGAGGTGGTCGTGCTTGCACCCTATAGAAAAGAGCACCAGCCTATGTAAGCTCCCATGGTACCAGCGAACAGAGAGGCTGATGCTTTTTCCTATAGTGTGCAAACAGGACCACTGCTGCTGGATTCAAAGGTGGTCGTAACTATGGAAACAAGCAGTGTATAATGTGATGGGAAAATGAATCCATTTAACAAAGGAGGTAATATGGAGAATCACAATACATTAGTAAGTGTTTTGTATTAAATTTCTCTACATGATAAATGCCACTTACTGTAGTGAGACAACCCCTTTAAGTAGACTTGAGGTTAAATACCAGACACAACCCCCTGGACCTGTTTTTTCTAGCAAAAAAAAAAAAAAGTAAAGAATTATTTTTCTTAACCTGAACGTCTGTAATCGTTGCACACGTGTGTATGTTTTTTTTCACAAGAGATATAATCAGTCACCGCGCTATATTTACATGAAGCCTGGAAATACACATAAGAGGAGCGCGAACCGATCATTTACAATTAGTGCAGTCAATAAGCTGTTGACTTAAATCTCGTTCAGCCGGATCTTGATGGTGAAATGCGCCGCTTCCTGTTTACGGCTCGCTCAAATTGAACACTTTACAACGAGTCGCCTATTTATTTTCTCGTCATTTCTGTCTATTACCATTATAACCCAAATCCGTGTTTATTTCCACATTTGGCAAGGAAGTTGTGACGGGTTAGCTGAGAGAGACGTGGATGTTTCTAAATCAGAAACCTCTCGCATTTCGCGTTCCCAGAGTTGCCGCTATTGTGTTTCTTGCTTTATTTTTGAAGTTTGGCTTCTTTGACGTGAAAATAAAGCATCTTATCTTTCCTCCTTTTATCTGTCCGGCGGCCCTTTTAATCATCGTTTCCTTCTTGCCTTGGGTTTGAAAGGCTTTCTTCCCTGATTTGTGTTTTGACAAACTTATTAAGCACATCTGTAAGTAACAGACTCCATCAGAGCACATGCGCAGGGCTTCACTTCTTAATCCACGGGGATTATTTTTCCGTACTATCTCTCTATTTGCAGCTTTTCAGTTTCTGACAGTAGTGGGATTTCTCGTTTATCTATGAGCGTGGTTAATTGAAAATACAAAGCGCCTGCTCTATGATACCACCGAGTCAAGAATCCGTAAGATTTTCTGTGATCTGCATTACTGTAAGGTTTCCAGTGTGTGGTCAGGTTCTGATCAGGTTTTTTTTAATGCAGTTTTTGATTCCAAAACTAAGTTATGATCATAAAGGGACCAATAAGAGTGAGAAAGTATAACAGGAAGACTCTCTTTTGAATTCACACCTGGTTTTAATATCAAAACTGCATTAGAAAATCTGATGAAAACCTGAACGTGTATGGGCAGCCAAATGTGTCAGGGGGCGGACTGAGCATAGACTCTATGGGGAGATTCCCTGGTGGGCTGATGCCCAGGCCCTCCTCACGGCCGGGGACATAATTATCTGAGGCTCTCAGCAGCAAATATTCTACATCTTTCATACCAGTACCTGGATATGAATACTTTTGCAAGTAATTAAACAATTAGCATAGCTAATGAGTTATTCAATAAAATGTATCTGTATGGCGCCATACTTTTTTTCTTATTTCTTTGTCCTTCTCACTGAGAAGGCCGCACATGCTCAGTTTCATCCTTCAACTGCCTCCTGAGCTGTGATAGGGAGAGCTGAGACAAGCCCCCTGAGCTGTGATAGGTAGAGCATGGACACGCCCCCTTAGCTGCAGCATAAAAGACACTCCCCTTGAGCTGTCAGCTTGATATAAATCTAGCAGAGCAATGAATGTGGAGATCTCTGGATCCATGTGAGGTACAGGGCTGGTTCTAGGTTTGTTAGAAAGGGATTGTCGTGGGATAATCCCTTTAATGTAGGAGCTTCAGGTACTTATGCATCTGTCCAATGGCCACAGGTATCCTCCTGAATTAAACTGTATAGCCGTCCTCAGGATGATGATAAGGTTGAATTCTGTGGTGAGTGCGGTAGTATTTCGTGCTGCCCTATGGCGTTTGATTCTGCTGGGGTGGAATTTTGTGTTGCATTATGGTATTAGTAACATAGTAACATAGTTTATAAGGCCGAAAAAAGACATCTGTCCATCCAGTTCGACCTGTTTTCCTACAAGTATTGCCTACTTCTGTTGTCCCTGCCTACTTATGTTGCTCCATCTTCTGTCAATTTGGGCACGCCTATAACATGGGGCCACTTTTATTTATTTATTTTTTTCCAAGGCCACTTTAAAGGGAACTTGTCATCAACTTTATACTGCCCATACTAATGGTAGCATACAGTAGAGACAGGTGAGCTGATTTCAGCGGTTTGTCATTTATAAGTTGAAAGTAAATGATTACCGAGAACCAACATGACAATCATTGCAGACTAGGCCTGGAAAAGAGTCATGGCCACCTGAGAAGAGTCCTGGTTATTCATTAATTCCTGCTCTCCCTGCCCACCTACTGATGACTGCCACTCTTCTACCTAGTTTTCTCCCTTTCTCTCTAGGAGAGAACTGCCAATTATCAGCAGATGGGTGGGAGAGCAGGAGATTATGAATAACCATGACTCTTCTCAGGTAGATTTGACTCTTTTCAAGTCCTGGGCAGCAATGATTATGATGCTGGTTCTTGGCAACCACTTACTTTTAGCTCATGAGTGACACACCGCTGAAATCAGCATTTCTGTCACTATTTTATGCTGCCCTAAGTGGGGTCAGCATAAAGTTGATGACAGGTTGCCCTTAAGTTCTCTGTCCACTTCTGTTTCTTATGTACTTGTATGCACTTTGTAACATCATTCACACTTTGCACTTGGAATATTGCTTTAGGGACTATCTGATCACAGACAACCCCTTTTAAATGGATCCCCAGCAAACAGGTGATTTGCTAAGGGAATTGGGCTGCTCATATAGTATTCTATGTATGAGTGGTGTAATACATGGCTGAACCGCCAGAACAAGGCGCTTCTAGTTAGTGACTCTCTGCTCTGCTTTATAGAGGTGGCTCCTGAGCACGGGACCCTCAATGACATCAATATACTTTAATATTTTATTTAGAAAGGGGCCAGTGAGGTCATGGCAATATCAGAAGGAGCATGAATGTTCTCTATGTGAGTATGAGGGGTTTCTCAGTTTATCTGAGGTTCTCTTAATCTAAAGAAATAAGTTAAATAAGTATGTGAGTTTTGGGTTGAGACCAAGATAATTCAGTACATTGTGTGGTTGTTACTAGTGATAGCTGGCACAGTTATAATCAGTGTACGTATATTAATGACTGATCACAATGTTAGTGTACCCCTGGTTTACCTGTGCATTATATACAGGTATTAGGGAAAGATATATTTAGGGTTATGGCACCTTTTAATTTCAGGATCTCTATACAGCCGCTTTGTACCTCCTGTCAACAGAAAATTGCTGAAGGTCAGCAAGCGACCCCTGAGCACTTTATTGCCATATGTCTTGATATTTGCTGCTCTTGTATTAGGTTTCCCTTTTCCCCAGAGATCACTTCCCCTTCTGCTCCTGGGTTTCTCAGTTTTATATATATATATCTCCTCATCTACATTTGAGAAGAATCCCCAGGATGACACAAAAGTGAAATGAAAGCTTCACAATGTCACGGATAAATTCTGATCGCTCTCAATTTCATAAATGTATAGTGCAATTGATCCCATTTACTCCACTGATGTCAGCTGTTTACACCGCCTGCAATTGGTAAAATGCATGCATTTCACACCTATATGGACTTTATGTGGCACTGTACAAAGTCTGTGCACATGCAGTGGCCCAGTGGATCACTGCTAAAAGGGTTAATTGTCAAGTTCACCACTTCAAAATAATTATTGTTATTATTGATTAGCACTTTTACACACACAGATCATTGCTAACAAGCATTCCTACGATGATCTACCCAACTATCTCCTGGTCTAATACAGCACTGAGCCAAACTAGATTGTCCATTCTTTAATGTGTGAGGGAAGCATTTTGCAGTGGCCAAATCATGTCCCCTTTGGTGTTCAAACCTCGCAAGGGCCACATAAAAGGAGGTGACGGGCAGGATTTGGCCTGTGGGCCTTGAGTCTGATATGTGCTTTATTTATTATAACCAAAAAGGCCTCGTCATTGTCTCCACCATCTTCCAGCTCTGCATCTGTCCTCCTGCCTTGCACCCAACTACTCATCCACCCAATATCATGGGCACATCATGGGCACCCCAGCTGCCACCAGGTTGGTGCCCTCAAAAAATCCAGGGAGTGCCAAGGGAGTGCCGGAGCGAGGACTGCCATCGCAGGTACAACTACCACCATCACATTCATTGCCACCACTCCTGTCCTCTATGTTGCCCTCACTTACACTGCGGCTCGCTGCACATACCGCAGTCCTTTGTTCAATGGTTTCAGTCAACGTCCTCCTTGTCTTTCAGTCCTGCATCCTGTACTGGCTAATTTGATAATAAAAATCATTACTGAAGCTGGAGCTTTATACTGAGCGACCAAAGCCTCTGTTTTATTTCACACATCCATAAAGCTAGATGATGAAATTGTGGCTGCCTGCTTCCACCACTAGGGGGAGCTTAAGCAGACAGAAATGTGGTATATCGTTTCACTATATGGCAGCATGAAGGTAAGCAGGGGTTTTAAAGCTCATTATCAGGATAAAACACCTGGAAGGCATCTGTCAGCAGATTTGTACCTATGACACTGGCTGACCTGTTGCATGTGCTCTTGGCAGCTGAAGGCATCTGTGTTGGTCCCTGACAGAGTCAGGCAATGAAAACGTCATCACACATGATCCTGTTAAAGTCCAGAGGGTGTGGCAGTTGCAGAGAGAGCAGAGCCTCTAGGAGTAACGGCAACGCCCCCGTTGCTCCTAGAGGCTCATTTGCATTTAATAAAACATCATCTTTCTCTGCAATGTGGACACATATGAACCAACACAGATGTCTTCAGCTGCCAAGTGCACTTGTAACAGGTCAGCCAGTGTCATAGGTACAGATACCCTTTAAGAAATTAAGCTGCACGTAATTTTGGATTTATGTAGACTGGGGGAGGGGAGGGGGTTTGAGACAATTACCAGACGCTTGACTTAATTCCAGGTTCACAAGATGAAGTTATTGAACACCTGACGGATTACTGAATTTGGCTACTGATCAAACACAACTAATGGTTGTGGTCATCAGGTGGCTGCGGACCCAGTAAAATGAAACTGCGTTGTCAAATGCCTTTGTTTTATGGATGTAGTGAGTCATGTAATTGAGACAATTAGAGTTAGATCACCGAATCGGCACTAGTCTTATGTCGCCAATTTTAGTATCAATATAGAGAATATCAATGAGGTCGGGTGGGCTGTGAGATAATGTATATACATTATGTCAATGTAAGTACTGACCTACGTCACCAAACGGCTAATGTTCAAGGATACGGGCTAATTCTAAAATCAATGCACCAATTAAAGGGGTTGAGGCCCCAAATCACATGACAAATAGACAGGAGCAGAAGCCCTGAAGGGATTTATTCAATTACATTAACATCATGGGATGTAGGTTTTTGTGGCTAGGAACATCCATCATTCTGTCTTATATAGAAAACTGATATACATATATACAAATGAGGTGGGGCTGAATTTGTATTTTAAAGGGGTTGTCTAGGATTATAAGAAAATTGTCTAGGAAATTGTATCTAATAAGGAACTAACCATTACTCATGCCTCTCATTTTTGAAAAGCACAAAGAGGGACAATATGTGCGGCGTGTGGACATTTTTCATATTACATTACACCTCTAACTCCGCCTAAAAAAAACTATACACATCCAATCCCACCCAGTCCCCTTCATGCCCCCACATGGTAATTATTCCCCCTTTATGCCACCACACAGTAGTTGCCCACATTGTGCCCTCTTTACAGTAGCAATGGCCACATGTGATCCTTTCGCAATAGTTATGCCCAGATGTCTCCCTTCACAGTAGTAATGGCCACGTCACCCTTTCGTATTAGTTCTGCCCAGATGTGCCCCCTTCACTGTAGTAATGCCCACATGTGCCTCCTTCACAGTAGTAATGGCCATATGTGACCCTTTCTCATTAGTTCTGCCCAGATGTGCCCCCTTCACTGTAGTAATGCCCACATGTGCCTCCTTCACAGTAGTAATGGCCATTTGTGACCCTTTCTCATTAGTTCTGCCCAGAGGTGCCCCCTTCACTGTAGTAATGCCCAGGTGCCCCTTTCACAGTAGTTATGCTCACATAGTGTTCCCTCAAAATAGTTATGCCCAGATGTGCCCCCTTTAAATAATGCTCACATGTGCCCATTTCACAACAGTTATGCCCACATGTGCCCCTTCACTAGAAGTAAAAAAAAACAAAACAAAAACAAAAAAACAGTAAATACTCACCTAGTTCCTCCGATGATCTGCGCTCCCCAGCAACAGCAGGCAAGATACACATTGCGCTGATGAGCTGTGTAGAAGGAGGAGGCACACAGCTGACTGTCGGTCTGCCCTGCAGGCTGCTACTCCTACACAGACCAGCAGTGTGGAACGATGGCTCCCTGCTTTACCATTACAATCAGTCCTGTGGATACAGAGACAGCGGGACAGCAATCGAAATCTGGGACTGTGCTCCCGGATCCGGGATGGTTGGGAGGTTATGCAGTTACTTGCCTTTTAAAGGGCATCTGTCAGCAGTTTTGTACCTATGGCACTGGCTGACCTGTTACATGTGCACTTGGCAGCTGAAGGCATATGTGGACACATATGAACATGGGACCAACACAGATGTCTTCAGCTGCCAAGTGCGCATGTAACAGGTCTGCCAGTGTCATAGGTACAAATCTGCTGACAGATGCCCTTTAAGTCCCCCTCCACTACAGTGCCACTGAAAACATCATCATTGTAGGACTGACAGTCACCACTAGAGACAATGAATTGGTGGAGGATTAATGAGGGAGCAATGGTTAGTTTTTGTTAATATACCATTTTCTACTCATTGAAAATTCAGTAATGTCCAGTAATTGGGAGTCCTATAGAAAACCTACAGATAAAATACATGGCGAGAGTTGATGAGTTGTTTCATATGACAGACTCCGCTCTGCTGCATCTGGATGAGCAGAGAATGTTTGAATGTAATTGAATTTTCTTCTTTACATGATGGATCTTGTACAAGCACTGTGATTAGTTTTACAGCATGCTTATAATGAGAGATCAGGTACGGCTCCCATGCCAAAAATAAAATTGGTCCACAGTTACAATGAAGAATCCCTAACACAAAATCACCCGGCATCGTGCGCAAAATGAAGAAATTATATCCAAGTGATTAGTCTGCCAAATAGCTGTTCATTTGATATGAACATCGCTGCTGCAGGATCTGCTATTTGACTTTTTTTTTACCCCCCTCTCCTAAAAGGTTTATCAAATCTTCCAACAGAAACCCCAGGAGGTTGTTCCGTCTGAATACACAGCGGTAATTAATGCGTGTCTCCTAAGGAGTCCAAATTTCATTTTTAGAACTTCAAAGACTACATGATACCTTTGACTGCGAGGTGTCTACATCTGAATGTGTAATGTCTGATGAAAGAGGATTATCTTTCCGCCCTTGAACCCACATACTGGGAAGCTTTCCCTGACAGCAGCGCTGCGCTGTATCGGCTCGTACCAGATCCTTGCAATGAAAGTTTCAGGATGTAAACAGACGATAATTAGAGTGCTACAAAATATCTTATAAGTGTCTGCATACTGTGGGCGAGTCGATGGCGTCTGCAAATAGACTTGTCACCACAGAATGTTTTACTGCTTAGGCTACTTTCACACTAGAGGCAGGCCTGATCCGGCAGGTGAAGGGTGCTGCCGGATCAGGACTGCCGCAGCGACATGTGTGGAGCCGGAACCGCGCTCCGGCCCCACACGTCACACAGTACATACATACACACACACAGACACACACACATATACACAGACAAATACACATACATACATACTTACATGCTCCCGGCAGGTCTTCAGAGCGACGGAGAAGCAGGACGGCTCACACAGGTGACGATTCCCCACAGCGCCCTCTGCTGGGCGCCTGGTGGAATTGTCACCTGTGCGCGCCGTCCTGTCCCTCCGACGCTCTGAAGACCTGCCGGGGTGCATGTAAGTATGTATGTGTATATGTCTGTGTATGTTTATGTCTATGTCTGTATGTGTGTATGTGTAGCCGGATCCGTCATGAACTCCATTGAAAGTCAATGGAGGGTGGATCCGGTTACCATTGTGGTCACACCAGACGGATCGACCCCCATTGACTTACATTGGGGGTCATTCCGGATCCGTCTTGGTGCGGATGCCTGGACCGGAGAGCAAACCGCAGCATGCTGCGGTTTGTTCTCCGGTCTGAAGACGGAACGGAATGCTTTCAGGAGCACTCCGTTGTCTTCAGTTCAGTTTTGTCCCCATTGACAATGAATGGGGACAAAACTGAAGTGTTTTATTCCGGTATTGAGACCCTATGACGGAACTCAATACCGGAATTTTAAAACGCTAGTGTGAAAGTAGCCTTAGTGCTTTACGGATTAGCTTGTGCTGCTCTTGAAGCTTTCAGAGAAGGTTTGCCCACCTGTAAAGGGCCATACACACTGGAGAGTTTTTGGTGGGACTGGCAGCAATCTAATGTGTACGGGGAGCTTTCATTGTGCCTGATCCTCACAAATGTCAGATGAGAGATGGATCGGGTGCCCTGACTCCTTAAAGGGGTTGTCTCACGAAAAATATTCTACAGTTTTCAAACCAGCACGTGGATCTGAATACTTTTGTAATTGCATGTCATTCAAAATTTTGTATAGCTACTGAGTTATTCAATAAAATGTATCTGTATAGTGCAACTTAATTTCTTATTTCTTTGACCTATTCACTGAGCAGGCCGCTCAGTTTCAACTTTTAACTGTCTCCTGAGCTGTGATAGGAGGAGCTGAGACAAGCCCCCTGAGCTGTGATAGGGAGAGCTGAGACACGCCTCCTTAGCTGCAGCAGAAAAGACACTCCCCTTGAGCTGTCAGCTTGATACAAATCTAGCAGAGCAATGAATGGGGAGATCTCTGGATCCATGTGAGGTACAGGGCTGGTTCTAGCTTTGTTAAAAAGATGTTGTCATGTCCTATATGATGTCTGATTTTCATTTTTTATATTATTCGTGGGATAACCCCTTTAAGGCCAGATCCGGTAATGGAGGTTGCAGACTTTTAACCCTTCAGATGCCGTTACCCCATACCAGCAACAGCCCCTGTTTGGTCACCATATTATATAGTTTTCAGGCTCCTCTCCCTTATGACAGCCATGTTTGATCCATCCACCATGTTTGGCCCATCTGGTTTTAACCCTAATACATTTTGAACCCTGAACCTTATAGAGGGATCCACATGGGATAAAATTTTGTTGCACTGCACAGTAACGTTGAATTTGTTTAAAATTTGTTAAGGCTGTCAGAGTGACACAGAATAAAATTTTCGCTAACAGAAAATGGTAGCTAGGAATGATTAATTTGGGTGCAGTTGGTGGAGCGATTTGTGTGGTTCATTCAGATAATCAACGAGACTCCTGTGTGCTAAGGCTACTTTCACACTAGCGTTTTAAAATTCCGGTATTGAGTTCCGTCATAGGGGCTCAATACCGGAATAAAACGCTTCAGTTTTGTCCCCATTCATTGTCAATGGGGACAAAACTGAACTGAAGACAACGGAATGCTCCTGAAAGCATTCCGTTCCGTCTTCAGACCGGAGAACAAACCGTAGCATGCTGCGGTTTGCTCTCCGGTCCAGGCATCCGCACCAAGACGGATCCGGAATGACCCCCAATGCAAGTCAATGGGGGTGGATCCGTCTGGTGTGACCATAATGGTAACCGGATCCGCCCTCCATTGACTTTCAATGGAGTCCATTACGGATCCGGGTACACAGACACATACAGACATAAACATACACACACATATAGACATACAAACACACATACATACTTACATGCTCCCCGGCAGGTCTTCGGAGCGTCAGGACGGCTCACACAGGTCACGATTCCCCACAGCGCCCTCTGCTGGGCGCCTGGTGGAATCGTCAATACTATATCCCTGCACTATGCCCTACATAACCTGCTAGTTAGTTCATAATGTCTGGACCAATGAAACGTCCTCTTTCTTACTGAGTCTGACAGATATATATATATATATATATATCTTAACAGATTAAGTATGAATGCTGCAGCAGATGAACAAGATAAATGCATGGATATATTACACCTCCTGTTGAGACTAAGTCTGACACACAGTAAATGTATGTATAACAGAACAGATTAAGTATGAATGGAGCAACAGGTGAACAAGATGTACAGAGCAATTACACTCAGTCTGCACTGTCCCTGCAATCTCCTTATGCTCTCCCTACAGTCTCCCTATGATCTTTCTACACTGTCCCTGCACTCTCCCTCTCCAATATTCTTTTTTTAACTGTTTTCTGCAACACTGTTTCTAGCGCATGAATGCTTGTCACGTCTCTCTCCCTTAGCTCAGCTCACAGTGAAATGGCGGAGATCATGTGGTATGAGGCTCTTTATAGGGCTGTGACATCACAGGGGATGGCTATCTGCAGATTGGCTAAGTGCACGGCCTTATCGATCATATAGCGTCCCGGGCTTCTTACTTTCACTTTGTAACACGTGCAGCAGCCATTTAAGAAAAAATCCAATTCGTTGCCACAATGCGCGAGGTAAATCAGCCTTGCAGCGAATCAAATTTTTCCTAAACTTCAGATTGAATTTCATTCGCTCAACACTACTTGTAACCTACCAGGCGATAAGCCACCACCAGAGGTGACTGGTTGCAGGTTTCTCCTCTGTCATCCTAACTGAGTATGTGTATGGGGAAGTTTTGAGAGATATTGTGAGAGCTGTTGTCTGGATGAGCCTTCGGCTAGCAGCTAGTGAAGGCATGATATGGTCACGTTAACTGCCTAGTCATATGGGCGATCTGCCTGCTCATACCAATCTGTCCTGATCATCACTTTTAACAGAATCCTCCAACAGCTTAATGTGAATGCAAACAAGGACTGGGCAGGATAGAAATTGTCCAATTAATTTCCCCCCCCAGAGATAAGCGGCCTTAACAGGGTTGATTTGATGTCCATCCAAGATTGTGACTAATCTTTCCTTTTCCTTGACCAAAAATTTAGTTTGCTGCCCCAACCCTGTATCTAAATGCTCAGCCAAGGCAGAGTGGCCTGCTGGTTCTTCCACCTAGCACCTACAGTAGTTCCCAATGTATAGGCTTCTCCACCCCCAGCTATGCCCCCGCTCATCTCTCTCCCTACTGACATAACCTGTACACAGGCTCACTTAAAGGTTGATATATTAGAAGTTTTGATTTGGGACTGATCCTGGGGCTGAAACCCCAAACAATCAATGGAACAAAGTGGTAAGATTGCTCGGCAGTGCCCCCTGAAAGGGAACTTGTAACCTTGGAAATGCTGTGTAATCTATGGGCAGCATGTTATAGAGCAGGAGGAGATTAATATACAGTTTTGTGGGAAAAGATCCAGTGTAACTTGTAACTTATTTATTTAAGTCCCTGCTTTTTCTATGCTATTAGACCAGTGGGTGGGTCTAATCGGTGACTGGCAGTAGGACCACCAACTGGACTCCTAAGTATAGAAAATTGCTACATTGCTAAATTTTACTATCTTGTTTTATTCCCCATTTATGTGAACTGAAACCAACCTGAAATTATTTTTGAGATATTAAACAGAAAGCATCTGCTTGGGTTCCTAAGACATTGCAGTGTAATAAGCCAGTCTATAAGTTATGAACCAATTATGTATATAGAGGCTCTGTATCAATATGCAACCTCAGCTGTCCCATAGCAATTGATGAGCATTGAGATCGAAGGAAAATTATGGGTGCTGATCTATTGCAGGGGTCAAATTGGTGCCCTGACACATGGCGCACATCCTCTGATCACTGATTATATAGGACATCCCTTTAAACAGTCCAAGATGCAAAAAAATTCTGTATATTGCAAATTCCATGGAAAATTATCACAGATACTGTAGGTAGATCACTGAGAGATCCACTTTTCAGACGTGATTCCCTTCAGACAGCTATGGTTTTGTTGTTCCGGAGCTGTGCAGGAGCCATTTCTCAAAGAATTCTGCATGTGACTGTATCTCTGGAGATTTCTGGGGACCCGCTTTTGAATCACAGGGGAATATTAGCTCCTCATTTATGCTTAATGATGCATAGACTTCTGCAAATAGTTAAAGCTATTAGCAAATGTTATATAGGTACAAGGAAGAGCTGTAATGGGCC
This sequence comes from Rhinella marina, assembly GCA_900303285.1. Classification (NCBI taxonomy): domain Eukaryota; kingdom Metazoa; phylum Chordata; class Amphibia; order Anura; family Bufonidae; genus Rhinella; species Rhinella marina. The sequence goes on along the minus strand of ONZH01017253.1, from coordinate 677,753 downwards.
TATTACTAAAACAGAATACCTGAAATAAATCTTGGGTGTATCACTTGTGACAATGTACTTGGTCACTACTTCTGTGGGGTTGACAGTGAAAAGAGAAGGAGCTGGATTGCCGGCTGCAAAACTGTATGCAGGGACGTCACCAGAGCGCTGGCAAGAGATGCAGACTCGTACATGTTCTGCGGGTTCTAATACCAGGCTAGGATCACGTGCCCAGTGTATGGCAAGTGATCCCAGAAGTGGCCACTGCACTGGATTCCAGAGCAACACGGAAGGCTACTTTCACACTTGCGTTGTCATTCAGGTACTGAGATCCGGCAGAGGATCTCTATACCTGAATAAACTGATCCGTTTTGATTTTGCACATCAGGACGCATCAATTCAGTTATGATGCAGTTGTGTGAAATCAAAACTGAAGAAAACTGATCAGGCACTAAATACATTGAAAGTCAATGGGTGACGGATCTGTTTTTTAGGCCTCTTTCACACTAGCGGCAGCACGGATCCGGCACCTAAAGGGTGCCAACGGATCCATGCTGCCGCTGATACACGTGTGGAGCCGGAGCAGCGCTCCGGCCCCACACATGTTGACACAGACATTGGGACAGAAATACATACAAACATACATATACATACACATACATAATTACATACTCCAGCCAGGGACGCCGGCAGCACGTCTTCACGCGCCTCCTGCGCGCAGTGATGACGATTCCCCACAGCGCCCTCTGGAGGCGCGTGAAGACATGCTGCCGGCGTCCCTGCCTGGAGTATGTGAGTATGTATGTATGTGTATGTATGTATGTATGTCTGTATCTATCTCTGTAGCCGGATCCGGAATGACCCCCCATTGCAAGTCAATGGAGGACAGATCCGGATTACTGGTGTGTCACACCAAACGGATCCGTCCCCACTGACTTGCATTGGGGGTCATTCCGGATCCGTCTTGGTGCGGATGCCTGGACCGGAGAGAAAACCGCAGCATGCTGCGGTTTGTTCTCCGGTCTGAAGACAGAACGGAATGCTTTCAGGAGCATTCCGTTGTCTTCAGTTCAGTTTTGTCCCCATTGACAATGAATGGGGACACAACTGAAGCGTTTTTTTTTCCGGTATTGAGCCCCTATGACGGAACTCAATACCGGAATTTAAAAACACTAGTGTGAAAGTAGCCTTAGTCTCCTAAAAAAACTGATCTGTCACCATTGACCTACATTGGTTTCAGCACCTGATCAGTTTCTTTCAGTTTTTATGACCGGACACAAAATTACAGCTTGCTGCGGTTTTGTGTCCGGTCACAAAACTGAAAGCTGCCTGAACTGAAGACATCCTGATGCATCCTGAACGGATCTCTTTCCATTCAGAATGCATGGGAACAAAACTGATCAGTTTTTTTCCGGTATTGAGATCCTCTGCCTGATCTCAATACTGGAAAACCACAACGCAAGTGTGAAAGTAGCCTAACCCCTTTAATGCCAGGTTCACATGACCATTTTGTTTTCCATTGTTCTGATCCATCAGAAGAACAGGAAAATAAAAACGGATCCTTTACTTTGTATATCTGTTGTGCTCATTATGCATCCATTTTTCTCTTTTATGACACAAAACTGATACAAACTGATCTTAACTGATGCTAAAAAAAAATAAAAAATTGATCGGTTATTTTTAGTGCTAACTGAGCACGACTGATGCTCAAAATCTGTTTTTTCTTCTGTTCCTCTAAGGCTACTTTCACACTAGCGGCAGGCCTGATCCGGCAGGTGAAGGGTGCTGCCGGATCAGGCCTGCCGCAGCGACATGTGTGGAGCCGGAACCGCGCTCCGGCCCCACACATGTCACACAGTACATACAGACACACACACACACATATACACATACAAATACACATACATACTTACATGCTCCCGGTAGGTCTTCACAGCGCCGGAGGAGCAGGACGGCTCGCACATAGGACGATTCCCCACAGCGCCCTCTGCTGGGCGCCTGGTGGAATCGTCATCTGTGCGCGCCGTCCTGTCCCTCTGGCGCTCTGGACACCTGCCGGTGAGCATGTAAGTATGTATGTGTATTTGTCTGTATATATGTGTGTGTATGTGTATGTTTATGTCTATGTCTGTATGTGTGTATTGTGTGTATGTGGTGACGGATCCGTCATGAACTCCATTGAAAGTCAATGGAGGGCGGATCCGGTTACCATTGTGGTCACACCAGACGGATCCCCCCCCCCATTGACTTGCATTGGGGGTCATTCCGGATCCGTCTTGGTGCGGATGCCTGGACCGGAGAGCAAACCGCAGCATGCTGCGGTTTGTTCTCCGGTCTGAAGACGGAACGGAATGCTTTCAGGAGCCTCCGTTGTCCTGAGTTCAGTTTTGTCCCCATTGACAATGAATGGGGACAAAACTGAAGCGTTTTATTCCGGTATTGAGCCCCTATGACGGAACTCAATACCGGAATTTTAAAACGCTAGTGTGAAAGTAGCCTAAGGCTACTTTCACATTTGCGGCACGGGTGTCCGGCAGGTTGTTCACCTGCCATAACAGCCTGCCGGACACACATGCCACCAGTGTGAAAGTAGCCTTACTGAACGATGACGTGAACCGGGCCCGAGCTAGTAATATACGTTCGAGAAATATCGGTGGAACCGGCCAAAAACATCTAATGTGTATGGGGCCTCCTAACTCTCCTCAGACAGCAGCTGTTAGAAGAAATAAAGATCAGGCATGTGGGCCTGATTCTTTTGTTTTTGGGAAGATAAACCACCGCCAGTTGTGTCGGAAAGCGGCTTTCATTGCTATCTCCGTTCAGGACACATACATGCCTGACGGAGCTGAGCATGTGTGGAGAGGTCAGAAGAGATAGTGGTCGGCCGATCAAGCACTTGGCTCACAGCTATCTAATGTGTATGGCCAGATGAGTGAGCTACTGAATGACATGAAAGTGGGCCAAAGTACCTCCAATGAAGAAGGTCCCATCAGTGGCATCTTCTGGGTGCCTCCTTTAAGAGAAGGACAGTACAGCTATCATTGGTAGAAGCTTTGTACCAAACATTATCTGTATTAAAATTAGAGAACCAGGTACTGTATTTTACGTCTGCAACTCAGAGAGGTTCCTTTAGTCACATTACCTTATTCATACAGACCTGGCATGGCAGGACAATAGTATTTTCCTATAATTCTTGGATTAAATTGATGAGGACAATTTAAAAAGAAAGAAAGTGTAATTAAGTCTTGAAAGGTCAACTCGTCCTGTGAAATGACAGCAGAAGAATTATTATCCAGGAGAATGATGAACAGACTCATTGCCTGCGAGAAGAACGAGATATTCAGAAACTAATGCTGAGCTTCAAACTCATATAATGCAAAAAGTGCTGCCCATAAAATTGTTGATTGCCGAGATTAATTCCATTTTAGCCCAAGATTTCAAAGACTTTGATATATGCTCGAAGCGGACGAGAGCAATTTGTTCTTTGGCGTCTAAAAAGCAAGATTTTCATGAAGACATTTCTGCTAATGTGGAAGTGAAATTAGTAGTGATGAGAGGGAGATTAGGAGGGCATTTCTAATTAACACTTCTCAGACAAGCCAATTTGGAAGGAGGTAGAAAAAAAACAGACCTATAACTCCTGCCAGCAACACGTGCACTCATTAAAAAATTGAATGGGGGGAAGGGGGGTGGAGAAGAACAAAAAGTGTCTTTTGCACCCTGGAAAAGTGTTGATTCTAATAATTTTCTTCTTCAAGTTTGAAACATTTTAACATCATGGTTACAGAACAGCAGGTACTCCTAGACGTCTTTATCTATAGAGGTTTTTCTAAATCGCAGAATAAAAGATTAGAAAATATATGATGAATATTTCTTTAAGGGGTTGACCCTATGGATGTCATAGAAGGGGTTCTCTTGCTTGGAGCCCCCTCTAAGATTCAGGATCCACTCTTGCAGACCCAGAGCGCCCATGAAGTACATGGACAGCCACTCGTTTCCACTGTGGATGGCCGCAGGTCCCTCTGACAATTGCTGCTGATAGCTGAGGATGAAGGCGGCTGGACCTAAAACAATATGTTGATCGTCATACCGGCTTGTTTTTAACTTTTTTTTTATTAATGCCACATTTTTGTGGCAGTTTTTGATGCAGTTGTTTGAGCTAAATTGAATTAAAGGAAATAGGGAATATAAAGAACTGATACTAATCCTTTCTGCTGGATCACCTCTTAGCTTTGGCTCAAAAAAAAATGCATCAAAACACTGTGTGGAAAAGCACCCTAGGGCCCCATTCACACATTTTTTTTGGCAGCGAAATTCAAAAATCAGCCTCTTCGATCAGCGAGGGGGGCCCCATTGCTTAAAGGCTATGTACCGTACACATTTGGGGGTACTATACTAATTTTGAGCTATAAATCATTTTTTCAATTGGTCTTTATTAAAAATGTTTAACCCCTTTCTCTGTACAGCCTTGAGATTCTCTGTGTTTTTACTGTGTTCCATAAGCTCAGATGACGGCTCCTTATCTCAGATCTCTGACCCTATAAACACTCATTATAGCTCAATTCTTATCTTACGGATAATAATGTGGATTACATAAGTGTTTTTGAGCTGCTAGTAATTTAAATAAAGTGAAAGTAAGATTCACCACACAGTTAGACAAACAGTTAATCGTTTGTGGCAGAACGGCTGAATATTTTTGATAAAGACCAATGGGGAAAATTATCTTTAGCCTAAAATGAGTAAAATGCAAATATAAAATCAAAATTGCCCCTGAAGGTGTACATGGCCTTTAAGGACCAGAGCCAGCCACTCACTGATCAAAGAGGCTCATTTTTTAACTAATTTTATTCATACACATTGATGCACTGATCACTAGACATGCTCTTTCTTGGCGTGGTGCCTGAACGGACACTGCTGGAACCCATGGCAGGTGTCCGTTAGCTCCATTTAAAGGGGCTAAACTGCGAGTGAGTTGTACCATTATAACTGAAAACAAAATCCAGAAACAATGGCTGTTTCTACCACAAAAAATGCAATGTCAAAATCCGCCATGTGAACTAGCCATAAGGAGGATTTGTGAGAAGGGATCACTTTCTCTAGCTCGTAAAGGTGGCATCATCAGGAGGAACATTGCTGATGCAAAGGAAAGTAAGAAAACCTTATGAGGCTGGTGTCATTTTCCTCAAGTTGATTTCCAACTCTATCGCCTGCAACTTGTGATGTATCTTTCAAAGAAGGCACCTAAACCCCTATTTTAATTAATTTACCATCTTAACACAGAGGTGCATGGTCTCACTGCTCTTACTGTAAAGAATCCACTTCTACAATGAGGGTTAAAGGGGTTGTATCATGTGGCCTAACTCAGAAAAAGCATAGCTTATTGTGCTACAGTGTTTCAGTAGATCTCATGCAAGTGAGAGCTACTCAAACTGCAGAGTACAGGAGTGCTATGCTGTTTCCCGGCCGTGAGGTTGTCGGGACTGCATCTCACCTCACCTTAGTTACGCCGAAATGAGACAACCCCTTTAAACCTGCTTTCCTCTAGATGCAAAGACTATCATTGGCAGAAGTATCTTCGCTTGTCAAAAAATAATTTGATCCTGTCATGTAAGCATTCAAAAACAGCATGCACAGATAATAAATGGGTTAAGAAGGTAATATGAGACTATGAGCCTTTTATTAGGGAAGTGATGTCAGTAGAGGAGCAGAGTTTCCTCACGTGTATTCGGTCTGGTTACTAAGGTGACATCATCAGAGTTAGCAAAACACTGACAATGTCATTCTAATAATGCTGGCCAATTAAAGTTGATTTATGAGGATTTAAAATACTTGAATGTAAGGTGTAAACCTGTGCAGGCCTCTCCTTCATCTCCACAGGCTTCCTTACAGAGGTCTCCTGTACTCTACGGACATCTCTTCATTACTGTGTGTCATTGTGCATAAGGAGTTGCAGACAACAAAATAACTACTCTCAGTTTTGTACATTCGGCCTTTGGTCTTTAAAGAGGAATAGTAAAATGACTAAAAAAAGACGTCCAAGGACACAGAGAACTATTACTGTGATGTAGAAATATTCATTACATATATTCCAGGTATTGCAGGTTAGATCCACTGAAGCGAATGGTCTTGAGTTGTAATACCGCACACAACCTGTAGACGGCTGTGGTGTTGTTTTAAGAAGAAAGTTGCCATGCTTTTCTATTCTTTATAAACCCTTAAATTTTTTTATTTTTTAAGAAATCTATACTACTGCTTCCTGACTCCGAGTTCCTTCTCCATGGGTCCTGATACTTCTGGTTCCCACATGTAAACTTCTGGCATGTACAGGGGCACGTGCACAGCTGCAACCAATGACTGGTCTCTGTGGTGATGTGTCCCCAAGCGGAACCCACGGAGCTGGAACAAAGCAGCAGGGAACAAGTAAGTCTAGTTTCCTACACGTCCTGCTGGGGGGGGATTGGAATGGGAGTGAAACAATGCAGATTTGCATTTGGCAAATCTGAATTGTTTTACTAGACCAGCAGTGTGGTTGATATCTTAAAGGAGTTGTTCAGCCTGTTTATATTGATGACCTATCCTCATGATAGGTTATAAATATCTGATCGGTGGGGTCCGACTGCCGACACCCCCGGTGATCAGCTGTTTGAAGAGGAGGCAACAGATTCCTCTTCATTACACTGCCTGTCATCTACGAAGCGAGTGTAAATACAAGTACTCTCTCCTTTCACTTGTATGGAGCGAGTACTTGTAATTACAGTACACCACCACTACAGCAGAGACAATGCGTAGTGTAATGCTGAGCTCACATGGACCCCCGCTGATCAGATATTGATGACCTATCCTGAGATTAGGTCATTAATATAAACAGGCAGCACAACCCCTTTAAGAAATCCCATCCACATGCAGCAAAAAAAATAAAAAATTCCGCAGTGTAACCTGTGGAGAGTGAAAGATGTAACAAAATCTGAATTAATTCTAGATGTCAGTATTGGTGCAGATCTGTTGCGGATTCTTCTGCTTTACATTATATGTCCTGTGTGGACGTGCCCTAGAGGAGCAAAGGTTGCAATCAGGGGCGGACTGGGAAATTAAAGTGGCCCTGGAAAAAATACTAAAAGTGGCCTCGTTTTGTAGTTGGTCCAAATTGATGGAAGGCAGGGCCAGCAATACCATATTGTGGCTCATTATACCACCCCAACAGAGCCAAATACCACAGTCCATCACAAAATACTGCCAGCAGCACAAAATACATCCCAGAAACTTCCACTGGCCGGCCATGAGGAGGGCAGAGGATGCCCCCTGGGCATCGGCCCACCGGGAAATGTCCCTGTAATGCAGGGGTGCACAACCTGCGGCCCAGGGGCCACATGCGGCCCTCAATACCATTCTGTGCGGCCCCCAACCATCTAGTAACAGACATGTATGTCTATGTCTTGTGGCTGCTCACATGTATTTTTTTATGTTTTCTCCCATTAGATGTGAGTCCTGGAACTGTAACTAGACTTTAATGGTATATACTGTACGTTCAATATGACATAAATACAGTATTTCAGTTGTTAATACCCCTTTAAATGTTATTTTCGGCCCTCGTCATTGGTTCAGTCTGGCAGTGTGGCCCGCAACCAGAAAACGTTGTGCACCCCTGCTGTAATGTCTATGGCCAATCCGCCCCTGGTTGCAATATAGTGCAGTATAAATAACAAGTTTAGTTTAGTTTTTCTTTTTTTACTGTGTTTATAGGGCTAGCTTACCTGTGCACAAACTTTAATCTAAAATTGAAAAAAAAATGCAGCACATTTGCAAATAGTTCTTACTAAAATGTTTCTACTGTTTTGTGTCTGCAGCTCCTATGCAGATCTATACGTACTATATGAGTATAGTTTCAACCTGGACTCATACTTTACTCCCTTCCATATGCAGCCCTATGGTTTAGAACAGGGATCAGCAACCTCCGGCACTCCAGCTGTTCTGAAACTACAACTCCCAGAATCCTCCTTTCACTTCTATGGGAGTTGCAAGAACAGCCGTGTAAGTGTGCGTGCTGGGAGTTGTAGTTTCACAGCAGCTAAAGTGCTGAAGGTTGCTGATCCCTGGTTTAGAAGGTTATTGTGATAGCTTGGATTCTGGCTCATCATTTTGTAGCTAAAATAGCAATGGATATGTTTTATCATCTAGCCCAGGCTTGCTCAACCTGCGGCCCTCCAGCTGTTGCAAAACTACAACTCCCAGCATGCCCTAATAGCTGTAGGCTGTCCAGGCATGCTGGGAGTTGTAGTTTTGCAACAGTTGGAGGGCCGCAGGTTGGGCATCCCTGATCTAACCCTTTTGCTCTTTCCAGAAAATTAAAATCTAGTGTTGATGTTCTGTATAAAACCAATAATTTATCTGCAAAGGTAATAAGAAATGGACGCCAGTTCTTATGAATAGTCTCCTCAGAGACCCCCAGTGCCACTTGTGGACACTTGTCTGCAATTAAATATCAACCTTTCTTCTCGTCCTGTCATCTGATCTCTCTATGTGCATGGAGTGTGGGCCATGTTTTACTACCTATTGACCAAGTCCTGGTGACATCATCAAGAAAAGCAGAGCTTCTCATAAGAAGACTCATTACTGGGAACGAGGACAGACTGCCTCCATTAATGCAGCTCCCAAATAACAAGAAAGGATTACGTCAAGGTGCCTGAATTCAGCCCTCCTTTTCATTCTTAAGATAAAGGACCCTATTGATGTAATGCTGTTCACAAAAGGGAGGCTTGTCAGCAGGAACAATGGCAGAAGACTTTAAAAGCCAAGCCTGGCTATACAGTTCTTTGAAGTTGGGGGAAGAAAAAAAAAATCTTTTTTTTTCCATTGATGCAAATCTTCAAATATATCATCATTTTAAGGATTTTTTTCTCCCTTCTCCCTCTTCAGTAGCAATTACACCAGCTCCTAAAGTACTCAATGAAATCTGAGCTTTCCTTTAAAATTAACCTTTGACCCGGGCACTAGATGTTCCCTGATCAGCCATGCTTATGCACCGCATTGTTAACAGAAAGCACTGTATTTCTAAGGAGCAGCTGAGCAACTTTAATAAGACATATATAGGATGGATATAGGATAGATAGATAGATAGATAGATAGATAGACGGCTTAAAGATTATATACCTTGACATGGGAAAAAATATATTTAAGATTACATATGTTATCAATTACCTTAAAGGAGTTGTCTCACTTCAGCAAATGGCATTTATCATGTAGAGAAAGTTAATACAAGGCACTTACTAATGTATTGTGATTGTCCATATTGCCTAGTTTGCTGGCTTGACTCATTTTTTTCACCACATTATACACTGCTTGTATCCGAGAGTTATGACCACCCTGCAGTCCAGCCGTGGTGGTCGTGTTTGCACTCTATAAGAAAAAGCACTGTCCCCTTCTGTTGGCTGGGACAGCAGGAGCGCATGTAGGCATGCATGCACAGCAGCTCCCGCCCTGGCCACCTCATATCTGCGCTGTAACCCCTGGAAATGAGCCGTGTGTAATGTGATGGAAAAATGAATTCAGCCAGCGAAGGAGACAATATGGAGAATCACAATGAATTAGTAAGTGCCTTGTATTAACTTTCTCTACGTTATAAATGCCATTTGCTGAAGTGACACTATTAAATAATATATTTAAAAAATGCACTATATTTCAGTCTGTAATCATAATAACTTTATTCATTTCAGACCCCTGATGTTTAGTTTGCAACCTGTTCCTAGTTTCGGAGTTTGCTGTGGGTGCTCTATCTTCTTGTGACTCTCCTACTGAAAACTGGCTTTTGTATGCGCTTTCCTCACTATCTGTTTGAGCTGTCCTCCTTGAAACCTTTTTCCCCACTCCACACTCTGATCTGCCGAGTACAACCTCCTCCCCCTCTCTGCTGCATTCTTGAACACTGATAGAAGGGAAAGGGAGAGCAGAGAGAACTGTCAGAAACAGGAAAAGAGCTCTGACACATTATTAGGGGGTCTTTCACCAGGAAATGTATTGTTAAACAAGGTACAATGCCCTGTGAGACCATATGCAAATGAGCAGTTAGGTGCGCCGAGGGCTGGCCTAAGCCACTGTGTGCACCCTTGCTTCCCCTGCTTCATCTGCCAGCCCCTTTTCTCCTTTTTTTGACTGGGCCAGGTTCCCATTTCATCATTTCGCCTAACCCTCTACTAGAATTTACTCAGAATCAGTTTTTTGCAGTAAGTACTCCTTAGTTTATGGTCTAATAGGTCATTTATGTCCAGCTTGACCTTTGTAAGGACCAGTAGGATATGTCTGGGTATGGATAACCATAGGTAAACTATGCTTACTAACCGCTTTCTGCAATTTTGTAACTTTATTCTGCATCCTGCTATAACACGTTGCTTAATTGTTTCGCTTTGAATATGCTCCACCACAAATGCTAATTTGGTTAATTGTGGTGCAGTGGATGCAACTGTCAATTTGTCTTTCACATAAGACAATAAAGGAATCCATGCAGTTTCTGGAAAAGATAAAATTGCAATGATATGTCAAACAGCAGGACGTACAGATGTGCTGTGGAAGGATAAAACATTTTTGAGGTTTCATGGTGTTATTTTCCTATTCTTGCAGATGGAAAGTTGAAGACAGCTCAGACAGGCAGAAAGCATGGTCAGGGAAGGAGATCCTTTAGCATTCAGGGTAGGGTCTTGTCAAACTGTACACATTTCTCAATTGAGATCTAACTATGGGTCCTGAAAAGTACTTACTGCCAACAAGCATGGGCGTAGCTATAGGGGGTGCAGAGATAGACCCTTGTGCCGCATAAGAAGACACACAAAGCACTGAGGGAGGGAGGGCTCAAGCTGAACTCCAGGACCAGGGCCCGTTTAGCTACGCCCCTGCCAACAAGGCTCCTACCTCTGTGTTTATATATCGTTAATTTTTTGATATGATATAGAAGAGGTCTTCTGTAAGACTTTGTTCTCCTTTATATGAAATGTGACACCGCCGAGCATAAAGTATAATCCACCTCTGGTGCCATAGATGACTGAGACATATATCCTTTCACTAATAACATAACTGCGTCCTGTCTGAGTACAATAACACATAAGTACAACGCTTGGTGCCAGCTGTTATCATGTTCAATCATATATAATAATTATAATATTGCGCTGTATTATATTGTCCTTATTATAAAGTCATGCTTCCAAGCGTAACATCGCTACGTTTGCTGCCATATGTATCTGTACTGAAGAATTAGTCTTCCAGAAGGATCAGGAAAATAGACATAGGAGGTCTTTTCTCCTGTTGCAGCAGTGAACAGGTAACAGCAAATTCATCTGTCGTTAGTACAGACCAGTTTACAACCAGAATGTGAGTCCTCCAGGGGCTCTATGTTGGTGCATGGTTGACTTTGAATTTGCTGACTAAAATGCTAAATAGCAAGAATCCTGGCCACTATCCCACCAGAATATCAGAGGATCCCTTTGGTGAGCAATGGCTCTGACACAGAAACAGGTCCCAAATGCAACAGAGACAGCAGTAAACCTCATTTGGAGCTGGCTTTGGAGGCAATCACTCACCGGTAAGGGCTATTTCTTATGGGCTTATTCACAATTAAGATTAGACCTTATAGAGCAGTGATAGAGAACCTTTTACAGACCGAGTGCCCAAACTGCAACCCAAAACCCACTTATTTATCGCAAAGTGCCAACATGGCAATGTAACCTGAATACTACAGTCCAGTATAGTATATCTTCCATGTACTTTATCATGTAGCTATAATAGCCTGCCTACAATCGGTGCGCTGTCTGTGATGGTCATAGTGCGCCCTGCGCTGATGAATGGCAGCAGGAGTCTACGATATATTGGTACACCATAGACTTTTTCCAGGGTGCAGGTGCCCACAGAGAGGGCTCTGAGTTCCGCCTCTGGCATGCATGCCATAGGTTCACCACCACTGTTAGAGAGGATATGTTCTGAGTATAGAATGATATGAACATAGATTATCATGCGATTAATATTTATTTTATTGTATTTAACTTTTATAGTGCCAAAATATTCCATTATCATGACTCACCGCCCCCAGTGGGGCTCACAATATAAATTCCTTATCTGTATGTCTTAGAGTGTGGGAGGAAAATGAAATATCCAGAGGAAACCCATGCAAACACAGAAAGAACATATAAATGCCATGCAGAGGACCCCAGCGCGCAAGGTACCAGTGCTAACCACTGAGCCACCGTACTGCCCCAATAGTGGACATGTTCTAGTGGCCCCGAATAAGAAGTATGAAGAAATGGGCAACTGTCTTGCATTTGGTCCACAACCCTCTGACTTGCATCTCAATCTGAAGGCAGCAGCAGGTGAGGGTAAGTCTATGCCTGTAGCGGAAGAGGATGAGTTAACACGAGTCTGTAAGTGCTCCGAGTACTGCATACTAAAGTAGAATTTAATTGCAAAGACACTGAGCACCAAGTGGTCTCAGGAGAGTTGTATAAGAAATTCTGTAGAGACGTAGAAGTTCTAGTAGAAATTGCCCCAATGAAGGAATCACTGAACTTTCACGGTTAATTAAAATAGCAATTTTTTTTTTATTAGTTAGTGTATATCCTTTACGGTGATTTTTTTTTCTGTTGGGAATTCTTGAATTAATCTGGTAGAAAACAGAGTAAGTAACCATATAATATTATTAGGGGAGCCGCTGGCAGGACATGCCATACTGTTTGATAGGTTGAAATCACAAATGTGCAATGCCCACTTGTCAGAATGGACATCCCCCTGTTCTGTTGGACAGCCACTGCCAAATGGATAATGAATGGAGAGGTGGTCAGACATTCAAGTCTATTTGTGTAGACGGTAAAAAAAAAAAAAAAAAAACTAACAATCTGCTGTATATGATGGATTTATCTCAATTATCATGATTAGGGACTGCGACTACACACCCATATTCACAGACAAGATCCCTTATTATGACCAATTCCTACTTTCAATGTCAGCAAGCGCGTAGCTTATGAAGGAAGTCATTTGTGGTGAGCTGGCTTGGTGGGTATATAAGGTGTGGTGAGCTGGCTTGGTGGGTATATAAGGTGTGGTGAGCTGGCTTGGTGGGTATATAAGGTGTGGTGAGCTGGCTTGGTGGGTATATAAGGTGTGGTGAGCTGGCTTGGTGTGTATATAAGGTGTGGTGAGCTGGCTTGGTGGGTATATAAGGTGTGGTGAGCTGACTTGGTGTGTATATAAGGTGTGGTGAGCTGGCTTGGTTGGTATATAAGGTGTGGTGAGCGGGCTTGGTGGGTATATAAGGTGTGGTGAGCTGGCTTGGTTGGTATATAAGGTGTGGTGAGCGGGCTTGGTGGGTATATAAGGTGTGGTGAGCTGGCTTGGTGGGTATATAAGGTGTGGTGAGATGGCTTGGTGGGTATATAAGGTGTGGTGAGCTGGCTTGGTGGGTATATAAGGTGTGGTGAGCGGGCTTGGTGGGTATATAAGGTGTGCTGAGCTGGCTTGGTGGGTATATAAGGTGTGGTGAGATGGCTTGGTGGGTATATAAGGTGTGGTGAGATGGCTTGGTGGGTATATAAGGTGTGCTGAGCTGGCTTGGTGGGTATATAAGGTGTGGTGAGCTGGCTTGGTGGGTATGTAATGTGTGCGATAGGCTGTCATGGGGCGATTCATCAGAGCTGTAAAAAAAGGGATGATTATTGGCTTTCAAACAAATATTTCTGAAACTTTGCAGTTTGTGAACTGTTTTTGTGCTGCTGGTATGAATGTTTATCGGTAGTGGGCAAATGGCACCAGTGTGAACAAGTAACATGAAAACCGCAGAGCACCACGTGCCACTGACATGAGAGGTGAACGTCAGCTACGAAGGTGTGAGGGAGGACTGACTCTACTGTGGAGCAGCTCACCGCCAAAATGAACCAGGGGGCTACCAGACCTGTTCAGTGAACCCTAAATTCTCTGGGCCTAGCATGCACTCTCAACTAATTTCAATATGAATTCACCCTTGCAGATCATGTACACCCATACATGTTGATTATCTTCCCTGGGGAGGATGTAATCTTCCAGCAAGACAATACGACATGTCACACGGCTATACATGTCTGACATTGGTTGGATCTCTGGGACCACTACATTCGTCATGTTTGCTCTATGGATCCTTCCCCATGCACCCTCCTGCAGCTAGGGCAGTGGCAGTGAACCTATGGCATTCATTCCAGAGGGGAGCACCCAAAGCCCTCCGGCGGGCACTATTACTAATGAGCGCATCCATTGTGCAGCGCTAATAGTACAGTCTTTGCCCCTGGATACGTCAACAAAATGTAAATTCTGGAGAAACTCTTTAAACTACCAAGGAAGAGTTAATTAGTACAAAATATTTATTTTTCTAATTTTTTTGTTGTCTTAACCTGGGAGTGTCTTATAGTCCAAAAATATGGGTAATTAAATGTATAAAAAAATTCAAGTACATATGTGCACATAACATAACAGCGTGTGCGGGGGGGGGTGTCTTGGATGCAGTATTTCAGCGATCCTATTACTATAATTATTGCCATGCAACATCTATAAGAACACAGGGCGGTTATGTTGGCTTTGCCACAGGAAATCTATAGAAATATGGACCTGACAAGTGACTTCTACTGATCCTCAATTGGCTGGTTAAGCCGTGAATTTGCACTGCTGTCAGCACATAATCTTTGCCAGATGGAGTACAGTAGAGGGATTGTTATTGATTTGGTGGACTGGGGAATACGACCGTCTAATGAACAGTTGTGGTTAATCACAAAGTACAATTTTCATTTCCCATGGGTGGGACGTTTTGTTTCTTTAATTTACCGGATTATCAGCTTTCTTCCAATTCCCTGTGTTATTAGTCATCAGAAATAGAGGCCGACTGGTAGAAAAGTCAGGGGAGCATGCACATACTCCAATTAAAGAACAGTGGTATCCCACAGAGGTGATTACAGCCAGAATTGATTGGGTTGGCGCATGCCATCAAGAGTTTAAACATCGGTATTGCAATCATGCCAACTTTACAACATAATTACCAGGGACATTTTGCTGATGAACAAGTATATCTAATCCTATCATGGGCTACATTCTTAGTAACAATCGGTAATGCATTACCAATCATGCACTGCTTACTGAGGTTTATTATACTTCTCTGTGGGTGGTGGGGAGAGCCCACTGGCAAAATAAAACAGAATTGTAGGGAAGGCATATTCAACAGCACAGCGGTCCTGGACGGGTTCAGGACATGCTTAAATGTTACAGTTCTGATTGCTATCAATATCAATACATATTTATTTAAAGCCTCGGGGGAAATGAACAGATAATTAAATTTTTTAATGTGTTTAAATATGTAATTTCAAAGGGGTATTCCAGTACTTTTTTTTATTTTTATTTTTTATATCCTATGCTCAGTGAGAGCAGCACTGCAGTAACCTCATGAGCCACATAATAGATGGAGCTGTGAGGTTCCAGTGCCGAAGCTACTGCCCCTAGTGGTAGCTGCCGGCAGCCAGAATGTTATGTTGGAGCGCTATGTCTATGCTGTTGATTCGGAACTGTGTATTAGAAAAATAAAGCCCAGGCACCTATCTATATATCCACATATATTAAATGCAAAATGGTGGACTGACACCCTTCTCTGGAAGCGGTTTATCTCTCCGGAAAACAAAAGACTGGGATTCAATGAACCCAATCCTTCTCTCCTCCAATATCCTCTTCATGGTAGAGCTGAGAGGTCCCCATAAACATTAGACGATCATCCTGAACCAACAAAATGGTAGAGTCAGGTGACAATACACTCACGTTTATGGGGACCTTTTGTTCTACTAGGAGATAAGCCACCGTCAGTGGTGTCTGGCAGCAGCTTTCTCTGCTCTCCCCACTGAACACACATAAATGAAGCCAAGTATGTATGTCTGTGGAAAAGTCAGAGAGACCGCTATGGGACTGCAGCTATTGAAGGTGTATGGGCACCTAAAAGGGTTTTTTCCAGGAGTCCAATATATTGTTGGCCTGTCTTGAGCATAGGTAATCAATATCTGATTGGTGGTAGCAGGGGTGCACCTAGCCTTTCTGCTGCCTGAGGCGAAAACTGAAACGGAACCCCCCCTCCACCCCCACCAATGACAATTTCTTAACCTAACCCCTGTGCCACAATGAAAGTGCTCATTACCCATGGCCTTTCCGTTGCCCCCCTCTTGCCCCTACCTGGTGCTGTCTGAGGTGATCGCCTCACCTGGCCTCATTGGTGGTGCATCCCTGGATGGTAGTCAGTCTCCTGGCCCCACCACCAATCAGCGGTTTGAAGAGACAGCGACACTCTGGTGAGTGTTACCACCGCCTCACAACATACCAAGCACAGCGCCAGACATTGTATAGTGGCTGTGCTTGGTATTGCAGGTCAGCCCCATCCACTTGAATGTGACTGAGATGCAAATAGGCCACGTGACCAATGAACGGGATGTCACAGGCCTAGGAGGAGGCTCTGACACTCACCAGAGAGTTGTGGCTTCTTCAATCATCTGATCGCTTAGGGGTGCCAAGAGTCAGACCCCCACCGATCAGATTGGTGACCTATACTGAGGATAAGTCATCAGTATTAACCTCGGACAATCATATCTCCCCACTACAAACACAGTAGACTTTTGCACTGTATTCTAAGTCCGTTTGGCAAGAGTTAACATTGTCATCTGTCATTCAAAATGCACTGAATAATTCACTTTGATTTTTGCTGGTAACCACTCGTGTTATGCTGGCTATAATCTCAGTCAGGAATGCTTGTCTCTTTCCAGAACTTGTAATTATATAGCTTCTTCTTAGGGTGAAATTTGAACACAGCGCTGTAGTCGATCCGTAGTTTTGGAAATTGTCAAAGATGCGGCTTGTCTGATCCTAGTTCTCCTAGGGCACCTCTTTGAAAACTCTTCACGGATCAAGGCCGACTCTTCTCTCTAGTGCAGTTACTTCCCAAAGCAGATATTAAATAACTATGAAGCGCAATAAGAAAAAAGTTTCTGGGAAAGAAAAAAAAAATCACTCGACTCAAAAGTTGCTGTCAAAATCTGGCTAAGTATAAAGACAGATCTGAAGTGGTTCTTCTACGAGAACTAAGGAAGTTCAGAAACCACTGGTATAAAGCATTAATCCAGGCGCTGTCAGGTTGGAATAATGACGCAGCCCTAGGGGGTCATTTCGAGGTAAACTATCGTTTTCTTTTCCGCAATCAAAACCACAGATGAAACAAAATCCTGTGATCTCGTTTCAGTGAGGAGTTGGATAATCTAACTAACATGGCAGCCAGCCGTGGGATAACGGGCAGTCACTACTAGGACAAAAGTTAATTCAGGACAAAGTATTAAAACTAGAAATTAGATCCTAGAAGAAATGAGGTTAAGTGACTTTTGAATTCTGGGAGGATTAAACTAGTATTGGATATGCAGCGAATGCATTTTAATCTGAGCGGTGATGTCCTTGCAATTCCTGGCACTTGTTGCTGGCACTTGCTTGGTAACGTATGGGGAAGATGTTGAATGCTGCAATGAGATAATGTCAGGAAGTAACATTTGACCTTTATATTAGAGTCTTGTATCAATGACCAGTTTTGCTTATGTTACCCTAAGGGCTCATTAAGATTAAGGCTTCCTATACACGTCTGTATTTTTCATCCGTCTGCCATCCGCATTTGCAGGTAGCACACTGACCGATTCATTTCTATGGGACCATGCACACATCCGTATTTTTTGTAGATCCATGTGCCGTTCTGAAAATTATAGAGCATTTCCTATTCTTGTTGACGAGAGTGAGAAAAATATGGAATGCGCATGGAAGATGTCCGTATTTTGCAGACTGAAATACGAACACGGCGGTGTGCATGAGGCCTAAGGCACCATACCGCACATGCATGTCATGGTGATTGCATAGGCACAAGAGTGCAATCAACTGCTATAGCCTAATCGTAATTGACTGCCGGGCTCCCACTGTAATGGCCTGGATGGTAAGGATCTGATCCCAGATGTTTAAAGGGGTGTTCCGGGAGTTAACTACTGATGACCTGTCCTCTCAGGATAGGTCATCAGTATGTGATCGGTGGGAGTCCGACATCCGGGACTCCTGCCAATCAGCTGTTTGAGAAGGCACCGGCGTTCCTGTGAGTGCCACGGCCTTCTCTCAGCTTTTCCTAGGCCAGTGACGTCACGTTCATCGGTCACGTGGCCTAGGAGTAGCTCAGCCCCATTCAAGTGAATGGGGCTGAGCGCGATACCAAGCATGGCCACTATACAATGTACGGCGCTGTGCTTGGTGAGCTGAGAGAAGGCCTCGGCGCTCACGGGAGCGCCGGTGCCTTCTCAAACAGCTGATCAGCGGGGGTCCTGAGTGTCGGACCCCCATCGATCAGATACTGATGACCTATCCTGAGGAATGGTCATCAGTAGTTAACTCCCGGAAAACCCCTTTAACCTTAGATGTTGCAGTCAATGGCGATCATGGCATCTAAGGTGTTTGACAGGCAGAGGGGCTCCCTTTATCAGGCCAGCAACTCGATGGACACAAAAGAGAGGAGATATAGTAAAACTTCTTTTCTTCTTCTTCTTTTTTTTTTTGATCCACTCCTGGCATCTTAATTCGTTCAACTTCTAAACCTTCTGTTAGACTTAAAAAAAAAAAAAAGACTGCAATTGAAATACATTTCACTCATGTGCTGCTAATGACTTTCATAGCTCTATTCTTCATGGGCTGGTGAACCTTCCTAAAAATAAAAGCCGTCATCTGGTTTTCAGTGAGTCAGATGCAGGCGCTGCCAACGTACCCAGTCAGACAATATTTTCCTTATGTAAAGGACATTTAAAAACCAGAGCTTGAAAAGATCATTTCTTACCCGTTCGCTTCGCAGAGACGTTTACAGTCGGGAAATGGCAGGAGAGATATATAGATCAATCTTACTAAAAAAGTAACACAATGAGGGAGAGGGCGAAGAAGAAAAAAGCCTGCAACATAAAAAAAAAAAAATACAAAAAAAAAAAAAACGGCTTGCTTTTCTAGGGTGGATTAACATAATACAGCTGTCGCCTTTGATTTGTCAGGGTCTGCGGCGGTTACAGCGTGGAAGAATATAGACTGTGTGAACAATTCTGGGTTTCGTAACGAAAGCAGAGTCTATACAAGCATGTGTTTAGTAGATATTAGTATCATTTGGTGAGCCCACATTATATAAAATGTCCTTAGGCCTGTCAAAATATTCAGCGTAATAATACTAAACAATCTTGATCTTCAGGTAAATTCTTAATGCTGCCTATATCCCCTCCAGGGGGTCTACGCATGGCCCCCGAAACATCTGGAACTTGTCGAAACCAGTACACTAAATTGAAGTTTCTCTCAAGTGGAACTAAGCCTAGAAATGTGCTTTTGATAAGTCATACTAGAAGGTAAGCCGGACTATTTCACTTCCACTTAGATGTCAGAACAGCTGTGTTTACCAAGCAGATCATTCTGAAGTTTTGGCCGTACTTATATAGGAATGTTTATCAGACACCCCATTTATCCCACTCGTATCTGCTGGTCGGCATTGTGACATTATAATGTTTGGAGGGCTGGTGGATCTGGGAAGATCACTGGCATGGTGTTGAATTCCAAAATTTTTAATCCGACCTTCTCACATCCACTCACTGCAAGAATCGGATGCAATGGCTGCTGAGGCTAGAATTAGGATTGTGCACATATCTAGTGCATAGAGACAAAAAGTCATATAGACAATAAGCCTGTCTGAGTCTTCAGAGCAAGTTTGGTGACTTGGACATGACTGCCAGGGTTGCATGCATAGTACCCAAGTCGGATGGCATTAGATCATGGAATGCAGAGCACCAAAAGTCCAAAGAAGGGAGGAAAAAACCCAACGAGATGGAGTAATGGCCATTATAGTCATAGCCTTTGCATTTTACTTTTTAAAGTAGGTTTTATTATTTTGCTCCATTTTTGCTGAAATGGTAAACATAGTTAGGGTACAGCCACACGGTCAGGTTTCCAGATGCATTTTGGGAGTCAAATTCAGGAGTAGATCATTAAAGTAGTTGAATAATGTAAAAAAAAAAAAAATCAGACATCATATAGCACATGACAACCTCTTTCTAACAAAGCTAGAACCAGCCCTGTACCTCACATGGGTCCAGAGATCTCCCCATTCATTGCTCTAATTGTTATGTTACATTTATTTCAAGCTGGCAGCTCAGGGGTGTGTCATTTCTCAGGGAGGTGTGTCCTTTCTGCTGCAGCTAGTGGCAGGTGAAGGGTGGAACTGAGCATGTGCTTCCATCTGAGTGCGCAGGACAGAGAAATTATAAAAAGAGCAAACAGCAGGTGGCGCTATACTGATTTCACTAAATAGCTCAGTAGCTATACAAAATTTTTCATTACTTGCAATTACAAAAGTATTGAGATCCAGGTGCGGGTTTGAAAACTGTAGAATATTTTTCGTGGGACAACCCCTTTAAAGCACGGAACGTATAAGGAGAGATACGACTGCATCACTAAACCTGACTGGAAGCACCTTAAGGCAGACTGCACACATTGTGGAATATGTGCATTTTTTCTTGTGCGGAAAAACCACAGCGTATTACACTACTAACAAAGTGTATGTGATAACACAGATTTCATGAACACTTTGCAGTTTTTTGGGTTTTTTTGTGTGCGGAAACTGACCTGCCGCGTGGATTTCCAAATAAATAGCGTGTCAATTATGCGGATTTCACCATTTTCAATGGAAGGGTGAGATCTGCGGCAAAACTGCACCAAAATTTGCAATTAGACATTGTGGATTTTGGTGTGTATATGCAGCCGGAACGCACATAAATTGACATGGAAATTTGTGCGGATCTTATGTGCATTCACTTGCACCCGTGTGCAGGTGGCCTAAATGTCCTGCATGGGGGGGTCGAATTTACTCTTTTATTACACAAGGCTCACTGCTACGTACATTCATATCCAAATCTGATTTTATTGTACTAATTGGGAGTCTGAACGTGATCCGTACAAGCCTAGATTGCCACCAGCGCTCTTGGATGTGGCCAGTTAGCATAGGGTGACACTCGGCTGCTAATTCTCAGTACTAGAAAGACATCGACAGCCATGTATTCAAAACTATGCTGAGGTGTAAAGTCGTGTACAGGTTGTAAATGAGAATTAAAGTGACTCTCCTTTTGCAAAACCTAACCACAGTCTGAGCTTTCAGAGACCAAAACCATTATCAACACCCTCAATTACTGTAGTTTTGATGTAAGAGACCTGCACAAATCAAGCACCTGCTGAGCACACCATGGTTGCAAGCATCTACCTAGCAACCATTTTCAGCCAGCGCTCCGACCCTACAAATAGCAGGCTGCAGCGTTACTAGGTGAATATCTTATTTAGCCCCTCTTTTATATTCTACCAAAGACTACAAGGTTCCATTAGGGAGAAATGAAGAAATGAATGAACCAATTTAGACTTTCTGAGCAATTGGCCCCTTGATTTGTATAACTCAAGACATCTGCCTTATGCTTACTTTATCTATAATAAATGGCACGTGTGGGCGGGCGCTGCTACTTTAATCAGTTTGCAAGACACTAAAATAAATTAATTTTACACTACGCTCTGCTAGTAATTTTAACAGTAGAAAACCGGATACCAGTGCTCCAGGAGTTGAAGACATTTCACAGAATTGTGAGACTGCAAAAAAGGGAAAGCTCGAAGCTTACAGTTAAGGCTACTTTCACACTAGTGTTTACATTTTCCGGTATTGAGATCCGTCATAGGGTCTCAATACCGGCAAAAAAAAAAAAAAAACACGCTTCTGTTTTGTCCCCATTCATTGTCAATGGGGACAAAATGTAACTGAACAGAACAGAATTCTCCAAAATGTATTCCATTGTGTTCTCATACCGAAGTGCAGCATGCTGTGGTTTGCTTTCTGTCCTGGGATGCGGAGCAAGACGGATCCATCATGACCCCCAATGCAAGTCAATGGGGACTGATCCGTTTTCTCTGACACATTAGAAAATGGATCCGCCCCCATTGACTTTCAATGGATTTCATGACGGATCCGTCTTGGTTATGTTAAAGATAATACAACCGGATCCGTTCATAACGGATGCAGATGGTTGTATTATCAGTGACTGAAGCGTTTTTGCTGAACCCGTGTGAAAGTAGCCTAAGATGGCAGAGATATAAATATATTAAGGATTTAATTCTACTTTTGTACTATTACAGGCAGAAGAACCGGAGTGTGTCCTGAAGAGGTTCACCCTTCCCATCACTGCACGCCAGCCACCAGAATTGTGAATACGACTACTACTACAACCATCCAGTCACTCACTCACATGCACGTCCCTTTGGCCTGGTCGCTGCAGAAATCTATTTTAAGAATATATATACCGTATTTTTCACCCCAAAAAGTGGGCGGGAAATGCCTCTGCGTGCTATGGGGTGAATACTAATGAGCGCTTCCATTATGGAAGCGCTCATTAGCCTCTCTTGTCACCACTTCCCTAATGGAAGCGATCATTAGTATTTGCTCCATAAGACATACTACCACAATCAGACCTCAGCTCAGACCTCAATGTGAATGACCCCCCCCAGACCTCCGATAAGAGCCCCAATATAAGACCGCCCATTCAGACCTCAGATGAGACCCCCATACCTCAGATCATACCCCCTTGCTCTCTCTCTTCTTCCTGCCGTTGGCTGTACTGTGACCTGACGCACACAGTGCGAGGTCACAGAGCGTCCTTACGCTGTGCACGACGGCAGAGGACCAGAAATCGGTGAGTTGCAGCGCTGCATTCACTGCTTCCCAGTCCTCTGGTACTAATGAGCTCTTCCATAATGAAAGCACTCATTAGTATTCGTCCCATAAGACGCGGTGACATTTTCCCCCACTTTTGGGGAGACAAAAAAAGCCTCATAAACCATCTCAACTGTTCTTTACTTTCCCTGGAGTAAAAATCTTGAAATGATGGAAGGATGGTATGATAACACATCTCTACCTCTACTGCTCTCTTAATACTAGTTGTCTTATTTTCTATGTAGAGTCTTATTATTAAGGAAATACCGCTGCACGACTGACAGCGGCGAGGAAAGGGTCACCAATGTCACATTCGTTCTTTTCTATAAGCCTTACATAAATCCTTAAAAACACACATTATGTTTACATAGTGTCATTTATGAGGTCCTTACACTGTGCACAGGCTTAAAGAAAGAAACTACTGATTTAACTCTGAGAAAACATTTTGTGGCAGATTAGGTTCATTAGGAAAGTAGAGCAGCTCAAATGTAGCCCTGTTTCCGAAAGAGGAGCTCAGAAGGTTCCCAGCTGCCAAAATAAATGTCTATTCATTTATACCAGGCATTGCTTGTTATTATTGCTGTGTAAAATGAATTCATTTACACAAGCGCCATATACTACAGTCCTTTGTAGTCGTATACTTTCGCTGGGAAATGTATCAGATGCTGTCAATGAATACATTGGTAAAGAGAGGCAAAGCCCACCCTGGAGCAAAGATAAATATTCCTCTGCCGACGGCAAAGCCGTAGTCACTAATCAATTCAGTAACGCCACATCTTTATTATACTGTATCTGGCCATTGTTTTCTACACCGTTCACATCATGTTAAATTTATTCAGATGCAATTGTGGTAATCCATTTTCATATAAATTTGTTGTAGGTTTTATTACTTTTTCACAATAAAAACATTAATAAAAAAAATAAACTGTTTTAGTCTTGTCACTTTCCAGGACCCATTTCTCTCAACAGAGCTCTATGAGGGCTTGTTGCCTTGTGGGACGATTTAAAGTTTTTGATACATTTGAGATATATGTACGCATGATATTGTGTATATCAGGATAAGAGAAGAACCATAGAAAAACTCAAAAATGTAGGGGGTGCCAGCGGCTATGGATCCGACCAAATCACCAGATAAAATAAAAATGAAATTCCACGGCACCTCCATGGGTGAATAAAGGACACATTTTCTTCACCATTAGAAGGTGCCGGGGAATTTCTTTATATGTTATATAGATATAATGCAGGATAAACAAAAAAGTAATTCTGGCAAGTTTCTTTTTATTTTTTTGTCCACCGTACACCGATACATATCATTTGATAATTTTAGAGTATAGGTCAGTATGGCTGTTGTGATTTTTTTTTACATAATATTTTTAACTTTTGTTTTAGTCCCACTAGGAGACTTGACTATGTGATTGTTAGATCACTGATATGAAACACTGCCTGTCTGTGTAACACTGACCTCTATCCTATTGGACCTAATAGGGCTACAAAGATGGCAGCCTTGGTGGCATTCATTAGGGCGTCCTATGTCATAAAAGTTGACTGCCTTAACTGGTTACATGCCATGCAGTGGCATAGCTGTAGTGGAAGGGGGAAGCGACTGCTATGGGATCTGAACTCAGAAGGGGCCCACCCAGAAGGAGGACTAAAATATTTTATTGTCAGGGCCCCGTCAACAGTATTATACAATGAAGTTATATACAGTAAAGTACATACAGGAACGTATGGAGCAGCTGCTTGGTCTGAGAGAGCTATGGTGACTAGCCGCAGGAATGAGGGTAGCATGGGACTGGGATTTGCGGGGGGGAAGGGGGGGGGTGTCACCACGCCTGACATGTCTGGTTTAGTAACTACTTGCATTCCCCATGTAATAACAATTCTGGAACATCTATTCTTATGTCTCTATGTTGTGTCATTCCTGTATTATTCCTGCTAGGAGTTTACAAATAAATTGCCAGCAGTCTGCAGTAAAGGTACTGCTGGGTGTTACCAACAGTGGGTGCGTCTTACTCTGTCCAATCACTGCTGCTTGTGTCAGACTGTGCAGGGACACACCCATCTGTACCTTTACTGCAAGCTGCTGGCAATCCATTTATAACGTTTAGTAGAAATAACAGAGGACTGGCACAACATAGAGTCATAAGAATAGATTACTACATGGGGAATGCAAGTAGTTACCTAAACAGACATGTCAGGAGAGGGGAGGGGTCCTCTTTAATAATTTGCTGTGAGGCACAGTCAGTTCTGGTTACGCCACTGATGCCAAGGTTGTTATTGAACCGGCCGGCATCAGAGCTTGCAGACACAGCTGACACCCGCTGATGCTGGCACAGATGCAGCTCCTACACCGACACCATCCCTGCACTCTATATGTTCACATGTAGCAGATACGCTGTGGATTTGCTGCCATACATCTGTGTTCTGCAAACCTGCTTTGCTTTACAATATCAGCTAAGTGGATTGAATTTTACAAAATCTCATCCACATGCTATGGAAAAAATCCATAGTGTAAACTGACCTGCAACGTGGATCTTAAATCTGCAGCATATCAGTTTATGCTGTGGATTTCCATCATAGACATCACTCTTTGCAATGAAGAGTGTAAAATCTGCGCAGATCCACATAGATCCGTATTTTTCTGCGACTTCGTTGTCGTTTTTGCTGTGAAAGCTCCGCCCTCTGTGACCTTACCCTGACAATAAAGCAAGATTCCAGGGCTGTAAATGTTAGACACAGGACGAGAAAGGTTTTGAAAGACGGCAGCATGCACGTAAATACGGGGTTAGATGAGGTTGTAGCTCTGGGATCTGAGAGGCCCTTTATGAGGAGACCAATATAATAAAATTGTTGCTAGGGGCCCCTGTTACAGTTTTTGCATTGGGCTCCTGGTGGTTAATGTCTCTGGACTACTTTACAATGTTCCTATTAAATACCAGTCTTTTAGATGTCTTCTTTCGTACACAGAAAGATGAGCGACAATGAAAAAGCTGCCATTACTGCTTCCACTAAGGGATGTTACCCTGTTACCCTGTCAAAATCCTAAAAGGGAAATTCTTCAGCAATGCGGGTGTGAGGTGCAGCATGCATCACCATATAACTGGGTAAGAAAACAAACAACAGCAGGAATATCACGTGTAGACAGTTGGTGCAATTCCTCCAAGACCTTTGTCCAGAGATATAGCTTGAAAAAAACGAGGCAGTGCTCCAAATGTGAGTATAAGGCCTCATTCAGACGACCGTATATTTGCGGGTCCGCATTATTGCGGACCCGCAAATATACGGGGCCGCCCGGCGTGTGTTCCGCAGCGCTCGGAACACACGCCGTGCGGCCCCATTGAAAATGCCTATACTTGTCCGTGCGTACGGACAAGTATAGGACATGTTCTATCTTTTTATGCGGAGCCGCGGCACGGAGCTGTCTCCGTGCCGCGGCTGTGCGCTCCCATAGAAGTGAATGGGGCTGCATGTATTCCGCAATTTTGCGGAATACATACGGTCCCATTCATACGGTCGTGTGAATGGGGCCTAAAGGTGATGGACCACGCTTTATTCCCCCAAACTGCAATGTTTCAGCCCAGCTCAATGGGACCTTCCTCAAGTATATAAATGGGTAGATATGTACCCAATTTAGACAAGACACAGCTGATCCTAATTTTAAAGTGGCTCTCCTGGCTCCTCTTCCAGCTTCAGGAGTGGGCACTAGTGATGAGCGAATCGAAGCGGCAATATTCGTGATTCGCACGAATATTGCCCGCTTCGGCTCGGCTCGTGATACCGAGGCAGCGCGGACTCGTGAATATCCGTGAGTCACTGCCCGTTTGAAATGCCCGCTTTTTTCAGCCAATCAGCATGAAAGGGAAGGCTGTGGGAACGCCTGCTGTGATGTACCAGCCCCTATACCTCCCCAGCAGTGATTGGCTGGCAGTAACATGTGACCTTACTTTACATAAGGTAGGGACCTGCAGCACCAGCCTCATTGTGCTTTTGGAAGGAGAAGAGAGAGACAGTGTTAGCTAGTGTAGTGTGTGCAGCAAGGAGTTAGGAGTTAGGTTAGGAAGCCCCAACAGTCTTTTTAAAGACTATTTATTCTCTGAAGAACAGTATACAGTATATGCTGTAAGCCTGTATTCTGTGCAGAGCTGTGCCTGGTACACCTTGTCCATCCACATAGCTCAAACTATACATCTCTAAACAGATATATTCCTGTGCATGACTGTGCTGAGAGAAGGGAATATTACATCAGCCATCTATATACCTCACAGTCTATAGATTCCGTATTGATCTGTAGATTCCAGTGTGATATACAAATACTGCGTGCTATTTCTTGATAGATCTGAAGATAATTTTACCTAGATATCAATATATCTATATTGGCCAGTGCATTTTAGTGCTCTCTGTAGTACACGGTGCTGCGACAAGGGAATATATTACATCAGCCTTCTATATACCTCACAGTCTATAGATTCCGTATTGATCTGTAGATTCCAGTGTGATATACAAATACTGCGTGCTATTTCTTGATAGATCTGAAGATAATTTTACCTAGATATCAATATATCTATATTGGCCAGTGCATTTTAGTGCTCTCTGTAATACACGGTGCTGCGACAAGGGAATATATTTCATCAGCCTTCTATATACCTCACAGTCTATAGATTCCGTATTGAATCTTTACAATTATAATAATATAATACTGCTACTGTGCACATGGAGAACCCCAGGGTCAGGGGGAGAGGGGGAAGAGCTGGGAGAGGTGGAAGAGGTGGTCGTGGAGGGAGAGGTGGGAATCGTGGTGGTGCTGTGGTCAGCGGTGATGACCGTGGTGTGCGTGGTGACACAGTGCCGGCTGCTGTGGGTACAGTGGAAACACGTAAGGTCAGGGTGCCTGGTCAACTCCAGAAGTTGGTAGGGCAGCGTCCTACAACTCTGACAGACCCCAAACAACAACAGGAGGTGGTTCAGTGGATTGCAGAGAGCACGTCCAGCCACGTTTCGTCTGCCCCCTCATCCAGCCAGTCGACTTCTCTGAGCCAGGGTGTCTGTCCTCCAACTCGCCCTCCTTCTCCCCAGCCAGAACCCTCTAGGGGTATGTCCCACGGACAAAATTTATCCATGGAACTCTTCAGCCACCACTTCCCTGATGTGCCAGTGGACGAGCTGCTATGCCCTGATTCTCAGGACCTTTTGCTGTCTCCGGGTTATGAGAGTGGGGAGTTAGCAGTGGCGTCTGAGGAGCTGGTGGAAGATGACGACGAGACACTGTTGTCGGAGGTAGTTGTCAGGGACGTCACTGTGGAGTCTGAGGAAGACCTGGGGGATGATGAGGGGACAGATCCTACTTGGGTGGATGAGGCAACTGGAGGCAGTGGTTCAGACTGTGAGACGACATCAGCACCACAAGCTGTTGAGAGAGCCAGAGGGCTGCGACGAGGGAGAAGCCAGGGCCGAGTCACTACTTCCCCAAGTGCTCCTAGAGGTCACGCTCCAGCCCGTACTATGCGCCACTCCTTAGTTTGGGAGTACTTTAAGGATGATGAGGCCGATCCTCGTTTGGCGGTGTGCAAGCTGTGCCACACGTCAATGAGCAGGGGTTCAAAACGCAACAACCTGACCACTAGTAGCCTGCGCAAACATTTGGAGAGAAAACACCCCACCAAATGGTTTGCACTTCTGTCAGCTGGTGACGTTGACACAGTTAGTCCAGCAACTGTGTCTCGTCCAAGCCAGGACGTTGCAGCCTCCAGCCCCGAAAGGACCCCTCCAGCTCCATCTCCCTCCCTCTCCTCCACTCATGTGTCCCAGTGCGGCGTTCAACTGTCTCTACCGCAGACATTTGAACGCAAGCGCAAGTACGCAGCCACCCACCCCCATGCGCAAGCTCTAAATGTGCACATCGCCAAGCTGATTAGTTTGGAAATGTTGCCGTACAGGCTTGTGGAGACAGAATCCTTCCGCAACCTTATGGAGGCGGCAGCCCCCCGTTACTCTGTCCCCAGCCGACACTATTTTGCCCGATGTGCCGTCCCCGCCCTGCACCGGCATGTGTCTGAGAACATCGCCCACGCTCTCAAAAACGCGGTTTGTGGTAAAGTCCACATGACCACAGATACGTGGACGAGTACCGGTGGCCAGGGACATTACATCTCCCTCACGGCACATTGGGTCAATCTGGTGGAGGCTGGGTCAGAGACCGATCGTGGGGCTGCACATGTGCTACCCACACCACGAATTGCGGGACATAGTTCCGTCTGTGTGTCTCCGGCACATTATGCCTCCACCTCCTCCTCCACCTCCTCCAAAGTGGCAGTGATGCCCCAATCGTCAAGTCTCATTTCCTCGATGGCCAGCAGTTTCAGCACTGTGGTAGGGAAGCGGCAGCAGGCAGTCCTGAAACTGCTGAGCCTGGGGGATAAGAGGCACACGGCTGAAGAGCTCTTACAGGGCATCAGGGGGCAGACCAATGTGTGGCTGGCGCCGCTGAACCTTCAGCCAGGAATGGTGGTCTGCGATAATGGGCGTAACCTGGTGGCGGCTCTGCATCTTGGTGGGCTGACTCACGTGCCATGCATGGCCCACGTGCTCAACTTGGTGGTCCAGCGGTTCCTCAAGACCTACCCCCAGTTGAGTGAGTTGCTCACCAAGGTGCGGCGCATATGCGCCCATTTTCGCAAGTCCACCACCGATGCCGCGACCCTCAGGACTGTGCAAGGGCGGCTACAACTCCCTGTTCACCGGCTGCTGTGTGACGTTCCCACGCGTTGGAATTCGACGTTACACATGCTAGCCAGGGTGTACCAACAACGCAGGGCAGTTGTAGACTGCCAGCTGATCCCCCGAGGTGGTAGTCAGGCCAGTCAGCTTCCTCATGTCTATGCTGAGGAGTGGACGTGGATGGCTGGCATCTGCCAGGTCTTAGGTCCCTTTGAGGAGGCAACAGAGATGGTCAGTGGTGATGCACACATCATCAGTGTCACCATCCCTCTGTTGTGCCTCATCCAGAACTCCTTGAGGAACCTAAGATCTGAGGATTCAGCAGTGTCACAGGAGGTGGGGGAAGACAGTGACATTGAGAGCACCCTGTTGTCAGTTTCGCAGCGCGAAACTGAGGAGGAGGAGGCTGAGGAGGAGGAAGAAACTCTTGGGCACCATGCATCAGGGGGTGATTCCATGCTACCTGTTGAGCGGGTATGGGCTGAGGAGGATGAATTGGGGTCGGAGGAAGGGGGGGAGGAGGAGATGGAGAGTCCGCTAAGTGAGGAGGCTGAAGGCTTGCGTGTTGGCACAGTAGGGCACATGGCAGACTTTATGCTTGGCTGTCTTTGTCGTGATCCCCGGGTCAAGAGGATACTGTCCACCAATGACTATTGGGTGTACACCCTCCTTGACCCACGCTACAAGGACAACTTTGCCCAACTTATACCCGTGGAGGAAAGGAGCACCCGAGTCACTTTCTACCACAAGGCCCTGGTTCAGAAACTGCTACAGGCCTTTCCAGACCAGTCGAGCAACAGGGGGCGGACTGC
Organism: Rhinella marina; assembly: GCA_900303285.1. NCBI lineage: Eukaryota > Metazoa > Chordata > Amphibia > Anura > Bufonidae > Rhinella > Rhinella marina. Next base: position 647,441 of record ONZH01017253.1, on the reverse strand, counting down.
AGTGGCTGAAGTTGGAGAGGAGAGGAGGGGGAAAGTCAGTGTAGGCGCCAAGGGCAGGGGTACACTATTCCATGCTTTTGCCAAGTTTCTTAAACCCCAGCAAGACAGTACGACACAGCCACAGGGCAGGCAGAGCAGGGCGGAACAGTACCGCAAGATGGTGAGGGAGTATGTCGCGGACCAGACCAACGTCCTGACCGATAACTCCACGCCATATAATTACTGGCTGGCCAAGCTGGACAGGTGGCCAGAACTTGCGCAGTACGCTCTTGAGGTGCTTGCCTGCCCTGCTGCAAGTGTACTGTCTGAAAGGGTTTTTAGTGCCGCCGGGGGTATCATTACGGACAAACGGACGCGCCTGTCCACCGACAACGCCGACATCCTCACGTTCATCAAGATGAACAGGTCATGGATATCCCCCCAGTTCTCATCCCCACCTCAGGCTACCTCCTAAATTGCTTGCTTTCCTCCTCCTCCTCCTCCTCTTCATCTGAGTTGCATATGCAACAATTTTTCAGGAAAGTCATCCGGCTTCCTACTAACAATTTTTCAGGAAAGTCATCCGTCTTTCTACTAACAATTTTTCAGGAAAGTCATCCGGCTTTCTAAAAACAATTTTTCAGGAGTCATGCGGCTTTGTAACCAAATTTTTTATGAAAGGCCATGGGGTTCTATACACACAGTGCTGACGGAAGCCCATCAGCCTTTCTAAACACAATGCCCACTGCCTCTCCCAAGCGGTTGTGGTGCTGATGTTGCCTCACACTTAAAATTGATCTGTTCCGCTCTCTTCCTCGGGCTGTCTGCGGAGAAGGCGGACGCTCCGAACCGGTATCATGGCGGCTCTCCGGCCCCTCATTAAGCCCAGGATCGTCAAGAAGCGGACGAAGAAGTTCATCCGCCACCAATCAGACCGTTATGTAAAGATTAAGCGTAACTGGCGTAAACCCAGAGGTATTGACAACAGAGCCCGCAGGAGGTTCAAGGGGCAGATCCTGATGCCCAACATTGGGTACGGTAGCAACAAGAAGACCAAACACATGCTGCCCACAGGGTTCCGCAAATTCCTGGTCCACAATGTCAAGGAGCTCGAGGTTCTGTTGATGAGCAACAAGTCCTTCTGTGCAGAAATCGCCCACAACGTCTCCTCAAAGAACCGAAAGACCATTGTGGAGAGAGCGGCACAGCTCGCCATCAAAGTGACGAACCCCAACGCCAGACTGCGCAGCGAAGAGAACGAATAAATATCTCTGTGGTTATTTGTGCTAAATAAAAGTTAAATAAACACAAAAAAAAAAATTGATCTGTTCCTGTGCCTGATCCACCCAAGTTGAATCTGTCCCATCATGAGAAAGTCCCCCCAAGGAGTCCCCACTGTAACTTGCTTCACTTTCAACTACCTCACCCCCCGACACCTGTGTCTCGCCATTGTCCACCACCTCCTCAGACAACACTGGTAAATCCCCACTGTCAGCACACTGAGACTGCAAAAGGTCTTGCGAATTGGGGCAGAGAATGTTCTGGGGTAGCACATCAGAGAAGGGGTGACTATGGGGTTCCAGGGAGTACGTGACCACATGCAATCTCCATCCAAAAAGTCATACTGAGGCTCACCACCATGCTTTACACTGCAATCTTATTGAAAGACAGACAATCAGGGGTTCACCGCCAGGTTGTCAGGCAGCATTTTTAAGTGGGTCACCATTACCGTGTCCCTGAAAATTGCCTTGGGGTCATCACCAGACTATTGGCCAGATTTAGAAAAAATGGTGCAATTAGGGAGCCTCAGAGGCATCCCTACATGCTGCCCCTGGTGTTTCCTATTCATTTCCAAGGTGTTTCCATCTTTTTCAGAGGTTTTCACATGTTGGGGGCAAACTTGACTGTGCAGAACCTTTGGCCTCTGCAAAAATATTCGGGTCTCCCATAGACTTTAATGGGATTCGTGATTCGGCTCGAACCCACGAATCCCGCGGAAAATTCGGGCCGAATACCGAATCCCCGAATCTTTTAGGATTCGCTCAACTCTAGTGGGCACTCATCTGCTGTATTCACTTAGGGCTGTATTACACCAACAGATTATCTGACCAATATCTGCCTAATCAGACCAATAGTTGGTGTGTATAACAAAAGATCTGTGTGTGTAATAGGCCATCTGATCAATGATTGGTCAGAACATCTGTCAGATAATCTGTTGGTGTAATACACTGTGCAGATGACTTATTATAGGCCTCGGCACAGTGTAGGGGGTCTCTCAGATTTGTGCTACTAAGAGTACATTCACACAACCGTAGCTTTGGTCCACATCTGATCAGCATTTTCTTGTGGATAGGATGGGGACCGATTCATTTCAAGGGGTCCGCAAAAACCTTGGACAGCACACCGTGTGCTGTCTGCATCCATATGTCCATTCCATGGCACTGCAAAAACGATAGAACTTGTCCTATTCTTGTCCATTTTGCGGATAAGGATAGGCATTGTTACAGTGGATCCACAAAATAAAACGGATGCAACACGGACGTCATATGGGTGTCATCTGCATTTTTTGCAGATCCACATTTTGCGGACCTAAAAATACATACAGTCATGTGAACGCACAGACTTTATGTTCCTATCTGTAATTGCCCATACGGCATAGCAGGGTTAGCGTTAGGTCCCGGGCCACTTTGAGAGACCTTGACACGGTGCTTGGGCTCCGGTATGTTCTCGATATAAGAATATATTGGTGAAAGTCTCATTTTAATATCAGTGTGAGGGTTTAGCCATATATTGTCAATTGCATTTACCATTGTAGTGTACCATGGCTGTGATTTTTTAGTTTTATATAGCCAATCACATCCACACATTTGGCTACTTTGTGTAGGATGTTTTTGTAGTACATGTGGTCCGTTGCGGGCATCCTCCATTGTATGCATTTTTGCTGGGGATTGCTGTCAGCAGTGGATCACATGTGCAGGATTTGCTCCTCGGTTAGAAATGCGCAATACCATATGGGGTTTTGAGCATTTTCTGTCATTTTAGTCGTGTGAATGCACCCTAAGGCTACATTCACATGACCGTAGTGTTTTGTGGTCCACAAATTGCGGAGCCAGAAAACACAGATACCGGCTCGTTTGCGTTCCGGAATTTACGGACCGCACATGGCCACCATTATGATAGAAAATGCTTATTCTTGTCAATTCCGGACAAGAATAGGACTTGCTCTGTCTTTTTTGGGGGAGGCCGTGGACCGGAACTACAAATGCGGACAGCACACGGTGCGCTGTCCACATCTTTTGCGGCCCCACTGAAGTGAATGGGTCCGTACCCATTCTGCAAAATTGCGGAACGTATGCGTACTCATTCATAAGGTTGTGTGAATGAGCCTGTACCAGCATCTGAATATTTAAGCCTCACCCTGGTATGTCCCCCATGCCACTGAGAATGGCCACTTTTGAGTGAGGTTTTCATAAACCATGCCCTCTTTGTGACCTGGTTCTTAGGATAATCTTGCCAAAAATTGAAACCGCTGGCCAAAATAGGCAGGAGTTTGAAGTGACGGTGACATCGGTTGAAATATAACTACGTGTATATAGATATTGAGCCTTTCCATCATGTGCAAATTAGACACCTGACTGGACAATTATTTTAAGAAAATAATGCTGAAAAAGGAAAGGCTCAAAATTTTACATTTACCATTATAGGGTTACATTTAAGAAGGCAATGTTCATTTCAGTAGGTAGTTACAATCTGTCACTTTTTAAAAAAAAAGAGAATTCCTAAAGCATAATTTAAAGAAAATTTGATAGGCCTTTCACCCTCCTCTGCATTACTTATCTCAGGCTTTAGAAGAACAGATTGATCCTGTATAAACATGGCTGCCCTGGAGTGTTCCCAGCTGCATCCAGGCCTCTACATTAATGGCTGATAATTTACGGCCTTTACATGGAATGCACGTCTGTCCCTCTGATTTTATGCGCGGCTGTCTGCGAGCGCAGCCTACATGGGAATTATTTCTACGTCCGTAACATTTATGTCCCCTGTTTTATCTTCCTGCAGACATAAGACAGCGGAGACACCAGCGAGAGGCGATTAATACAATGGTCTTCCTTCATCTGTCATCTTTTTCAGGAATGTCAAGTGCCTCTAAATTGAAGCCTACCCGCCCGCTCAGTCAGCCTGTGTACGTGGTTATACAAGTATACAAATAATTCATACTACAGGAAAATAAAATACAGCGCGATATTAAAAAATACCTACCAATATGAATAAAGCATGCTAGCTAGATCAAATATTCAGCATGATGAATGAATAATGTGAAAAAGAGTAGTTACATCCATGTCTGGTATATGGAGGCGATGTTCTCTTGATATCCTCTAAATAAGAACTGAAGGGGTCATTTACTATGCTGGGGCTGAGGTATTTCAGACGCAGATAGCGGTGCAACTGCTAGTTGCGCTGCTATCTGCGACTTTGCCCCACTCACGCTAGGACTAAAATTGTGGCCGTGGCGGGGAAAGGGATGAGTCTATAGGCCCATCTCATTTACCATTTTCTATGCCTGTTTTAGGAGTAGAAAAAGGTCTAAATGTAAGACAGCAAGGAAGCTAGCTTACATTTAGAACTGGCGCTGGATGCACCAAAGTTATGGAGAGGCCGACGCGTCTTCATAAATTCAGCTGATCCACCGCCAGTTAACATTGGTTTATAATAAATGTGCCCCTCAGTCACTCATGGGCCCTGGTGCAAGAGTTCAGCTTGGGCCCCCCTTCCCTCAGTGCTTTGTGTGTGTCCTCTTATGTAGCAGAAGGGTCTTTGGGCCCCCTCAGGCTCCTGGGCCCGGTAGCGACTGCTACCTCTGCACCCCCTATAGCTAGGTCCCTGCCCTGAGTGTATAATGTCAGGGATATAACAAGTGACCTTGGGGTCCCATAGAAAAACTTGAAAGGGCTTTTCTAGGAGTAAAATATTAATAGCCTGTCCTCAGGATAGGTCATCAACATGAGATCAGTGAGGGTCCGACTCTTGGCACCCCACAGATCAGCTGTTTGAAGGATGTGAGCACTGGGGCTTCTTTGTAGCCCAGTACCATCACATACATTGATCACATGGCTTAGGCGCTTTTCAGTCTCATTTAAATGAATGGGTCTGGACTGCAGTATCAAGTAGCCACTACACAATGTACGGCGCTGTGCTTAGTATGCTGTGAGGAGGCTGATCGGCGGGGGTGCTGGGAGCTGGACCTCCACCATTCTAACATCTATCCTGAGGATAAGTCATCAAACACTCACAGAAAACCATTTAAATGTAATGATAAGAGTCAAACTTTTGTTATTTCAGTCTAAAATTCCATGTCAATCGGTGAAGTACCATATGTGTATAGGGGTGGGGCGTATTTTTTCTTTTACACAGCTTAGTAACTACAGTATGTTATACCATGCCCTATCATGTCTGTTTTACTAAATGATTTTATTAAACATGCAATAATGATCCTGGAACATCTTTTCATCTCCATGTTGTTCTGTTCCTCTATTATTCCTTTAGGAATGAATTGCCAACAGGCTGTTATAAGTTGTTGGTGTCCCCACAGATTGTCCAAGGACACCCCCCACCCCACTGGCAACACCCAGTTGGCAATTCATGCATACACTTGATGCCCAACCTGCGTCCCTCCAGCTGTTGCAAAACTACAACTCCCAGCATGCCCTAATAGCTGTAGGTTGTCCAGGCATGCTGGGAGTTGTAGTTTTGCAACCGCTGGAGGGCTGCAGGTTGAGCATGCCTGTTCTAGTAGGAATGATAGACAAAAGAACGGGAGAAAGGAGTTATATTAAAAGATGCTCCAGAATAATTACATGGGGAACGCATGTAGCTATTAAAACAGACATGTCAGGAGAGGTGACAGGTCGTCTTCAAATACCATCAATTTGTGGACTGCCCATTATGAACCCCTGACATACTGGTACATCAGCGGGGCACTAAGGTGTATGAAGTGGAGTAATCAGTTGATCTCGCTGCATATGAGGTTGGTGCTGGCTGTGAAATACAGTTGACTGGGATCAGAGATAACTTCCATCCCAGTCATTTAACCCTTCACATGATGTGGAATCTGAGTGGTTAGACATAGGGGGCTCTTTCTGTTTGGAGCCCCCACGGCGACATTGCAGGGCTCAATCCATTGCTATGACAGGCTGACAGGCAATTTAAAGGTCTGTCATAGTGAGCTAGCTACCTGCAAGGCATGGCCTGACAGCCAGCTAATAAAAATCCCATAGACAAACTGTGGTCACAGACTTCTGGCAGTGTTCCTGAGCTCATGCAGTGATTTCCAGTACAGAATCACGCCCGATTCATGGTACCTCAACTCCGGTCCACAGGGCCCACCTGCAGGTCATGTTTTCAGCATTTCCTTAGCATTGAGCAGGTGATATAATTCGTGTCAATGTATCAGGACTTACCACAGGTATGAATTCTGTGGAATATTCTGAAATCATGACCGGTAGGTGGGCCCTGAGGACTGGCGTTGAAGAACACTGCTGTAGATCACGAGCATCAGTCTTGTCCCGTAGGTCATTCACAGTCGACCTTGTCCCTTGAGCATGGATTTCTCCAGATTCTTTTGATGATGCTATATACTATACATAGATGATGGGATATTCAAAATCTTCACAATTTTCCATTGAGGAACATTTTTCTGAAATTGTTCCAAAATTTTTTTGCAGTTTTTTGCAGTCACGTGGCTTAGTTGCAAATTGCTCCTCCAGCTGACTTTTATTATCACCGTTGACTTTTCCAGTCTTTTGTTGCTTTCACCTGATGACCGAACACTTACCCCAACAATAGCCTAAATTATTCTCAAACGTTCTATAATTTGTGAAATGGAGAAATGGATACGCTAAAAAAAAAAAAAAACTCTGATGTGCTTGTTCCCATACAAACGTATGGGTTACTGTTGCAGTCCGCCAAATGTGTGACTAGTACATAGCTGGAGTAAAAATATGGTCGTGTGCAAGAGGCCTAAGGACAAGGTCACTGTATCATTGCTGAGTCGGGCTCATAGTGGTGTTGCAGAACTGAGCCATGCTGGTTTTTATCAATGTTGTGGTAGAAGTGCTTCCCTTCAGAATTCGCTAAGATGTTCCCTTTGTATATTAAATATTAGAAACCCCCGTCACCTTTTAGTCGTCTTTTCATAAATCCTAAAATATCAATTCTATTAGAGGAGATTATTGTTTAAGTGCCGACCATTATCTATAAAAAACAAGCATAGCCTGAAGACGTAATTGTCCTCCTGACCCCTTACCACCGCTCCCTATTTCTTGTCTATCCAAAAGTATATCCCAAGAGCCCCATAAATGACATAAGGAAAACTGAAGAAACAGGCAAACAGCACTTTTCCTTCCCCAGGGATCTGCTAATGAGTGATCTTTATCCCAATCCTCATCTGCTTCACAATCCGACTGAAGTGCATTAAAACATGTCAAGCCATAAGGTTTCCAACATGTAAATATACAATACGTATGAAAGACACACGTAAAGGGGTTCTCCTGGGTAATGTAACTGTATAATGCACGCTGTGTAACTTTCTAATATACTGTACATTGTGGGAAATACATAGAAACTAACGCAAAGGTGCACAAGATCCATTGCCTATAAAGGCCAGGTAGATCCCAGCTCTCATTTTTCGAGTGCAAGATACAAATGAAAGAAGTGATCTGATTGGTTCCCAGCCCCTATTTGTACTGGTTTTATATAAGATTGCCCGCTGTGTTTCAATTCTTCACAATTTTCAAAATTTCTGCTTGTTCTCAGTGAACGGAAACATTTACATCCAGAGCCTATAAGGCCATTCTCATCTAACCCTCCTCACACAGCTGAAGTTTTGTTCCAATGTACAGTTGTCCCTGACGTTACAATATTAATTGGTTCCAGGACGACCATTGTATGTTGAAACCATTGTGACTTCATTAATTGGTTCCAAAGCCCCAGAATGTCATCCAAGATAAGAGAAAATGAAGATTTAAGAAAAATAAGCAGATAACTAAGTGAGATAAAACAAGTCCTTACATATAACAGTCAGGACTAGCTGATAACTAGCAACTAATACAGATATTTTACCAGAGAAGTGACTTTGATTGGTTGGATCTGAGTCTGAGACATTGTATGTTGTGTCTGGTTTCAACTTATGATGGGTCAGAAAAGACCATTGTATGTTGAAAATATTGTATCCTGACGCCATTGTGTCTTTGAGGGATCACTGTATTAGTGTAGGTATCAATTTGGAGACAGGATAGGGCAGTGATGGCTAACCTCTGGCTCTCCAGCTGTGGTGAAACTACGACTCCCAGCATGCTCCATTCATTTCTGTGGCGTTCTGAGAACAGCCAAGCAAGTGTGCATCTTGGGAGTTGTAGTTTTACCACAGTTGGAGTGCTGGAGGTTAGCCATGACAGGGATAGTGGATAGATTAGTGCACCTAGGCTTTCCTATATACTTTTACTTATTAGAGTCCATTTCTGGTTTTGCAAGTGTTTTTGTAGCCTACAAAAACTATGGAGACTGATTGTGAATGCTCGATAGGTAGGATGTTCTACCTTGTACCACTGTATAATATTTTTTGGAGTTCCAAAAGAGCATTTCTCCACTATAACGTTATCAGCATCTCATCCGTTATCCCTGGGAGCAGTCTGATAATAAGGCCCGATGCACATGACTGTATTTTCAGTCTGCATTCTTTGCCGATTGGATGCAGACCCATTCATCTCAATGGGGACACCAAAGATGCAGACAGCACACCGTGTCCGTTCCACGAAAGAAGATCTCCTTGTCCTAAGGATAGGACATTTGTACAGCAGTTTGAAAAAAAATATGGTGGCAAAACTGATATGGTCATGTGCATGAGGCCTAAATGTCATGCATATGAAAGAAGAAGCTACTAGTGTACATGATCACTAATAGGATTACAGCAAGTTGCCACTTACTATATACATAAAGAAACTATGGATTTATGTACATGACCGTTTTAAGGTCCCCTAAACCTCTGAGGTATATGAAGCTATAATATGGCTCCATAGACTTCTGTGGAGCCTACTGTATGCCATGTATTACATAGTCCTCCTGCCCAGGGGTGGATTGGCCACAGGCCTTACAGGGAAATTTCCTGTATAATCTGCCACAATATGGTATTGCTGGCTCTGCCTTCCATCAATTTGGACCCGACAAAACGGGGCCACTTTTATTGTTTTTTTCCAGGGCCACTTTAAAGGGGTTGTCCAGGTTCAGAGCTGAACCCGGACATACCTTTCAATTCACCCAGGCAGCCTGCCTGAACAGGGCATCGGAGCATCCTATGCTCCGATGCCCTCCTTTGCCCTGCGCTAATTAGCGCAGGGCAAAGGAATTTAGCCCGGTTCCGGTGACGTACCGGGCTCTGCCAGGCGGAGACTTCCGCCCGGCAGTGAGCCCGGTGACGTCACCGGCAGTGAATGTTTACAAACAAAAGAGCCCTTGCCCTGCGCGATCCAGCGCAGGGCAAGGGAGGGCATCGGAGCAAGAGATGCTCCGATGCCCTGTTCAGGAGGGCTGCCGGAGTCAAAACCTGGGTATGTCCGGGTTCAGCTCTGAACCCGGACAACCCCTTTAAGTTCCCGGTCCGTCCCTTGGTCCTGCCATGTATAAGACCTAACTGACAACTGGAAGTACAGTATTATTTAATATTGCACAATTTGTGCTTCTGTGACAATATGTCCCCAGCATACATGTTTACACTGCTAATGCCATGGTTTGCTACATGGCACACAAAACACCAGTGTCACCCAGCCTCATCATGCCAGCTCCTGCCTCAGTCACATTAAAATCTGCTTATTTATTTGCCTTCTGTGCTAATTGAAGAGTGACGCGGCCACGTCTGGGCACCATTACATTTCTGCACAGAGGACACAGCACTGTTAGTAATTGGAATTACACGTGCGAGGTACAAACACATTATTGTCGTCAGATCGCTGGAATGTGCGCCTGATGAGATTAAATATAGTGTAAGAGATGTCAACATGTTTTCGAGATCTCGTTGTGGAGGATTCGTCACGCTCGACGTCAGTAGTTTAGTGAAAAAAAAAGAAAAAAAAAAGGAAAAAGGAAGTATTTTTTTCTTCTGTTACTTCACCGGCCAGAACCACAGATGGCAACCTGCAAAGGCCAACATAGCCAAAAGCTTCTGCCCTGCACAACTGACTGATCCAATTAAAGTCTGGGCACCACACCTTGTTTGATTAGTGGCGCATTTAATGCATGACGGCCACAAGGGCTTGCCGCAACATGGCTGTCAGTCAGCCACGTAGATTAACTCTAGATTAGCTTCCGCCGCTCGCTTTTCTTCTTGCAGATTGTCGGCCAGATAACGTGACTTTCAAAGCAAGGCCTGCGCTGCATTTGGATGTGAAGATATCGTGTGCCGTGAAGCCGCATTGATTTTTATTTTTTTTTACCCTTTTATATGTCCTGGCCTTTAGGAATATTTTTAACTCTTGCTGCACTGAATCATGCAAACAAGTGTATCTGCTAAAATGAGCAGAGAGAATCCGGCTCCGGTGATGAATTTAAAACTCTTTAATACGTGATTGATGCATATAGACACATGGAAAACACTGCAGGAAAAGCACTTACGCATTTCAACGGGGTATGGTCTTAATCATATCATATTTACAAAGCAACTGACTTGAGGCATCTTATAAAGACACAGTATACTCCTACACAAACAATCACAGGGCTCATCATATTATACAAATGATTTGCACATATAACACATTTGTATCATATGATGAGCCCTGTGATTGGTTGTGTAGGAGTATACTGTGTCTTTATAAGATGCCTCAAGTCAGTTGCTCTGTAAATACTGTAGGATATGATTATGACTATACCTGGTCAAAACGCATAAGTGCTTTTACTGGCGTGTTTTCCATGTGTATACATACTTCAATAAAGTATTGAAAAGTTTTATATTCATCTACCGGAGCCGAACTTTCTCTGTTCATGTTTCTATGCTGCCCCGGCAATCTCCTGGCACCGGGGTGAAGAAGGTAGTTAACGCGGTGAGCTCACCACACATTTGTTCATCTGCATTATTTATTTTATTTTATGCACTTATAGTGCTACTATATTCCACAGTGATTTACAGACATCAGCATCAGGCTGTCCCCAATGTGACTCACAATCTACGGCTACTTTCACACTTGAGGCAGCAGGCTGTTCTGGCAGGGGAACAGCCTACTGGATCCGTGCTAACTCTAGCCCACCGTCCCACTGGAAGTCTGCTCTGGCCTGATTCATTTTAACGGGGGAGGGCCGGAGGTTCGGCCGCAGCACAGAAGACAAGCTGTGGTTTTTGTCCGGTCGCTTCCCGGCATATCTGCCGTGCTGCAGTGAATTGGGTCAGAGCAGACTTCCTGCGGCACGGTGACTACAGTTAGCACGGATCCGGCAGGCTGTTCCCCCACCAGAACAGCCTGCCAGACCCTGCTGCTGCAAGTGAGAAAGTAGCCTAAGTTCCCTATCAGTATGTCTTTGGAGTGTGGGAGGAAACCGGAGAACCCGGAAGAAACCCACGCAAACACAGGGAAGACCTACAAACTCCATGCAGATGTGGTTATTATTATTATAATGGCTATATATTAACCACTGAGCCACCATGCTGCCCTTATCTGCTATTATGTAATCTACAATCATGCACTAATCAGATATGGAGACACAGGGTCAGAGCTTGACCAACACTCAGGCGGACAATTTGGTTGTTGCGCATTGTTTCTGGTTCTGGTTGTAATGTGAAAAGAAGCATTGACGGTACAGCACTCGGTCTTTTAATTTGAAGTATTATCAGGGCCATCAAACAATGTGGCCCCAAATTCAGCTCTGCTAAATGTATACACAAAGAGTCTGGAATTAAAACTAGATCCTTTCCCACACAAGTGCATGCACTTTCCTGAGCGCTTGGTTCAAAGATAATTCCATGACTTGTTGTAATGCTTGGCTCGGAGGACAAGGTGTGTGAAATTAACAAGGAGCAGCATGCAGAAGACCTGGAGGCTTTGTTTTTTGAAGTTCATTCGCTTTGTATTAATTTCTTTATTTGGAATACAGCCGGAATATCTTGGCTGAATTTAATCATGCGAGCCAGTGCTTTTTGTGGGGTTACATGTTATAAATACGAGCCTGCAAGCTATATACTAATACAAATAATAATGCATGAGAAGAGATGAATTGAAGGTCATAGACCACGGAGAACATGTAAGGTTATTTAGTCAGATAGTGATAGGTTTCGGTTGATTTTAATCAACTTTCTTTGTAACTATGGTTCGGTCTGAGCTGGATTTAGGAGACATGGCTTTAAGTTTTGACACCTACTGAATGGCTTTGTGATAGGCCAAACTAGGCACATCGAATGCTCCACATAAGCTATTGAACATGGTCCCTTCATACATGCCAACGATCAGAAAGGAGCATTCTTAAGAAAGCTTGCTCCTGATAATTGCCCATTGATCAAGTGCCATCGATCACCAGATGAACAAGAAAACACTTGAGCATTGGGTGACAAAACTGTTGATGCGGTCAACAAAATCATCGTTTTTGGGCACCAGATTGTGATGTCTAAAGAGTGATCTGACTTTTGGGTTTTTATTACCTGTAAGCCATAACTCACTCTGTATGTAATGAATTTATAGAATATAGGAGGCGCACTTTTTGAATTGAATTACTGACATAAATTTAACTTTTCAATATTAAATTTAAATGAGATGCACTAATATATATATATATATATATATATATATATATATATATATATATTACTTTTATTGTACACCTTAAAGGAACACTCCAGGAAAAACTCTTCATTTTCTGTATTCCTTTAAACGGAGCTTCCAAATACTGAACACGTTAGACATATTGGAACCCTGGCAATGACTATGGCATCTGTGTTTTGTGCAATCTCTAATTTTCAGCATGTCCCGTATTTGACCCATTCCATCCTTTCCACCAACATGCTTCCAGATGACCACAATAGATTGGGCAATTATACCCTCCAGTCAGTGGAAGCCAACGGAGACCCAAGTTACAATAAGAAATGGAATATCTAAACTATGATGACTACAACACCCTGCATCACATCTCACCACCCAGACTAAACTAAATGTCAGGATCCAGATTTCATTTTTATCTGAAACTGACAGGAGAACAAATTGTGTTGATTGAGGATTTTCTTCTCTAAATGTGAAATAGAAGATTTGGCTGTGAGATGATATAATCGACCTGCGCTGGAGCTAAAGAAGCAGTGGACAAACATTTGCACAGATGGAGAAATGATTTTGAGGTCAAAAATATAGCATAGCCAAAACTATAATTGTTATGCAGCAGAACTTCAGCTAGATTACAGAGAGGACATAAGTGCAGCTGCCCTGGTGCCTTCACCAACTAGTTCCTTCTAGTGTTTCCAAAACTTTGCAGTAGCAAGACATGGGACTTTGACAAGATTTAGTGTGCAGATGTGGCAAATGTTAACACTGAACACGTTACATTCACAGTTGCAGCAAACTTTTAAATTAACACATCGAAAGCCACTGAAAAGTTCAAGTTAGAAATTGCTTCAACTGTGTATTTAACATGTTAACCACCTAACTGTTTTGCCCGAGACCAACTCGGGCAGTGTGAAACGTAGCTAACTGGAGGGGGGAGGGCTGCTTTAGATGGTGATATCTCCTCAATGGTAGCAGCTAGAAACATGCAACTGGTCTTGTCTGAAAGTTGACAGTCCAGGCTTTCATACATGTCCAAGCAACAGAGGAAAAATCACTGTTAGAAATCAAGTCGGGAATAATCGCAAGTACAACCTGTTTTTACTTTCATTTTCAACTGCATTCACAGCATCCCGATTTCTATCAGTGATATCTTTCTCTGTCCTGAACATATTGCTGTCATTTTGGTATTTCCTGAAAGCTCAGAATGTCTGCTTTCAAACACTGCTGGAGCTCCACTCTGGCAAAACAGTTAGGGCGTTAAAGGGGTTTTCCAGGAATTAAGAAAATAACATTTATTATGTGGAGAGCAAATAGCATTTATTACATGGAGAAAGTTAATAAAAGGCACTTACTAATGTATTGTGAATGTCCATATTGATTCATTTGATGTCTGGATTTATTTTTCCATCACATTATATACTTTTTCTTGTTTCCATGGTTACGACCGCTCTGAAATTCATCAGCATTGGCTGTGCTTGCATAGTATTAAAAAAAAGCACCAGCCTACGTGAGCTCCCACGGTCCCAGTCACCAGAGAGGCCAGCATTTTTTAGTGTGATTTAAAAAAAAAAAAAAAAACTTTCCATGTCCCTATCAATATTGAAAACAAAAAATCACCTATTTTGAATGGTGGATCCCTTTGTTATCTATATAGAGCTGTAATTCTGCTTGTGGTCAGACTCATAATGATAATAGCTACTGAAAAATTACCTGTACAGAACAGGAAATCATGATTATATACATTTTTTTTACATATAGATAGTGACATTGAAAATTAAAAAAGAAAAATCACCAATAATTCAAAATAAAATAAGCTTAACACAAAAACGTGATTCAAACAATAGATCATTTTCTGATGACACATTCCCTTTAAGGTTTAAGTCAGAGAAAGAAAGTACTAGTTACAGCAAGGAGCTCAGCTGCAGCTGGTGGATATTAGACTGTGAATTAGACATAAAGGATCTCCCTCTATGAGGCTTTTTGGAAGCTATAATTTGGACTGTTTAAAAATATATTCTACAACGGGGGTTATAATTACTCATCGTGAATGTATGGTTCTGAAACCACTAATTGTAACATTTTTGAGGGACATACTAAAAATACAGTACTATTCTCTGCGGTGTTAGAAAGGTTAATAGCAGGATAGCTCGTTACCGGTCTCTGTTTTAATAATTTGGTTGGCTGATGCTCATTGAGCTTTCTGTATCTGTGATGCATGAATGTTTTTGTTCCACTTTTTGGCTAAACAATTGGAAATATAGGTGGGACAGGTGATTTACACATACGGAAGCAGGAGCCATTCTGTTGGTTAAAGTGCTAATTATCATAAATATGCAGCTTGTTTTCTCAGTAGGAAACTAATCAGGATAAGATTTTGGTAGCCTGATATCATAGCCTAATGACTACAGCTGGTCATAGCCATAACAGCTCTTCTACAGCTGAGGCAATCTCCACCAATGTGCATGCTGAATGCAGGCCAGTAAACGATCATTTCTGGGCAGCAGACAGTGCGGCCTAAACAGCAATCTGCTGCCCAGAAAAAATGCAACTGTATGAGGACAAGCAACTGCAATATTGATCCCTCATACTGTGGAGGTGATCGCTGCATGTAAATACAGCTTTCTCCTCCAATGAACAAGTAGCCAATGGCTGGGAAGGAACACTTCCTTCCGACAATCGGCTTCTCCTTGGCCCATGTAAACCTGACGTCTCTTCTCAAGACTAAATAAATTTAATTCTTTTATTCAATTCTCATAACTAAGACCCTCCCATTATCTGTTTAGTTGCCCTCCTTTGTACTTTTTCCAGCTCCAGGGCATCCTTTCTATAGACTCGTGGCCAGAACTGAACTGCATATTCCAGATGAGGCCGCACCAAAATGTTGTAAAGTGGTAATATTACGTCACTGTCCTGCAAGTCCATGCCTTATGTAATACAAGGCAATATCTTGCTAGACTTGGAAGCAGTTGATTGACATTGTATGCTGTTATATAATCTATGATCTACAAGGACACGCAAATCTTTCTCTACAAGTGACTCTCCCCGTATTACTTTCCCTACGACATACGATGAAGGTAGATTAGCTTGCAGTTTATGGACATCTTCCGAAGACTGCACAGTACTACATAGCTTAGTGTCATCTGGCAGGGACACGGCTATTAGTTAACCGCCCTGTTCCACGAAGTGGGCTGGTCCTACCTCCTGACTCGAGAGAGAGTAGAGTTGAGGAAGGCAGCAGTCATATTTGTGCAAGCCTCATACTCAAGGTCATAGTTTTCACTCCGCATCCTCCACAATTGCACTTGCATTCAGAAACTGGTAACACTGCAAATGGACAAGCGAACAATGCTTACAGGCCTAACAAATGAGACAAGAATGAGCCTAGTCAAGAGGTCCTACTGTATTAGGATTATAGAAGGTGGGGTGATGTCAACCAGAACCAGGCGTATGCTCTCTAATCTGTGTTTTCCCCTAAAGCCAGTCATATTTAGTCCAGTGAAACCATCTTCAGTCAGATAGCGTGAACCCGCCTCGTTTTAAATAGTGTGTCATTGGTCCCAGTTAAGAGAGAGATATTGACCGCACTAGCACTATTTGGTCAAAATACAATAAATTGGCATGTTAATGGAAATCGCATTAAAAGCAAACAGGCTTATAAATGTGAACTGTGTGGAAAACTGCATTTTGGTGTATGGCCTGACACATGAACCATCTGCTGTAATATGGTCTCTGTGCTGTCACCGGCATTCTCCTTGGCATGTGGTATTAATCAGCTTCCTCCTACTCCCAGTGGATAAGTGTCCTCATCACAAAATGACTGCAACAATCTTGACACTAATTGACATATAAACCAGAAAATATTTTAGCGTCCCGGAGGACTGCACTGAGTCAGAGTTCTCCTATAATTTATTTCGGTTTAGAGCATTTTTCAGTGGATGGAAAAATTAGCTTGTAAAAAGGAAAACACAAATATGCAAAGTTCCAGAAGAATTCCTATATCACATGTAAATGTAGATTTTTTTGGTTTCTCAAAGCTAAGGGTCAGAAAGATTTCAAAAAGAATGTAATGCTTGACTTTAATGGGGCCATTTATTAAGACAGTCGTTTTAGATATCTGTATGAGAATCTGGGCTGATTTTCTATTTGTAAACCTGCACCCATGTACAGGTAGCCTAAAGGGTGAACACCAGGGAAAGTAACCCCAAGCCAAATCTGTTCAAGTGACACAGTGGGAGGAATTTATCACAGACCATCTATGATAGCCCCTGCGCTGCAGGATAATGGGCCTAATTTATGACGAGGCCCATGCGTTTTCAGAAATGAGGCGCATCCTCTCGAATTCAGCGCCCTTGGTATGAAATCTATGGCAGTTCGCAGCTGCTGTAGACTTCAGTCTTCTATTACTCCAGAAAACTAGTTTAACCCCCTAACTGTTTTGCCAGAGTGGAGCTCCAGCAGTGGGAAAAGTAGCTACCTGGAGGGGGGAGGGTTGCTTTAGATGCTGCAAACTCCTGAATGGTAGCAGCTAGAAACATGCAACTGGTCTTGTTTGAAAGCAGACATTCCAAGCTTTCAGACAAAAATTACAGCAATATGTTCAGGACAGAGAAAGATATCACTGATAGAAATCGGGATGCTGTGAATGCAGCTGAAAATGAAAGTAAAAACAGGTTTTACTAGCGATGTCTCCTCTGTTTCTTGGACTTTAGCTGTCCTTTTGGTCTTGTATGAAAGCCTGGACTGTCAGCTTTCATACAAGACCAGTTGTATGCTTTTAGTTGCTACCATTGAGGAGATATCACCATCTAAAGCAGCCCACCCCCTCCAGTTAGCTACTTTTCACACTGCCGGAGCTGGACTCGGGCAGAACAGTTAAGTGGTTAAGATAAAATACATTTGCTCAGCCATCTGGTCCCACCTTAGTCACGCCCCCCTTTTAGGGAAAGTGGCAAGAGTGGCTTATAAATGCCACTTGCAACAAAATATTGGCTTTAAAAAAAAATTGTAAACACAAGCTTTGATACTTTTTTTACGCCAAGAAACTGGCATGGGGGAAATGATAAGTTCCCCCAATGGGTCCACAACCACTGTGTAACACTCACATTATGACAGAGTCTTTGAATGATAACTGGACAAGGTCAATTTTGTGCAGCTAATACATATGGAAAATACTTTCTTGCACTGCGGTGATTTTAGTTTTAAGAAGTATAAGGAAAATCATATAAAACTTTTTACAATATTCATTTGGAGGAGTTCAGTGTTGCTAACTACACATTAGCCGTATGGCTCCATGTCAGACTAAGGATTAACAAGCTGAGTTAGTGATCATCTTAGCAGGCTTCTACTGAGTCTGGGGCATTTTATTTTAAAGGCTAAATGATGTACAGCTCCTAGCTATGGATTTAAGGACCCACGGGAAATATGTTCTCACCTTAAAGGTTTTGCAGTTTATAAATCAGTCTACTCTGCATTTAAGATTGGATGTTATTCAAGAGCTCATTAAAGGCAATATTTCACACAGCCCTATAGATGTTATATAAAGCTCTTGCACCCAAACCCCTGAAACAGACACAGGAATTGGAAAGAAAACACAAAATTAAAAAGGATCTGTTTACCCCAAATGAGAAACAGTGTTCCCTGGTTAGTGTTACTGCATCTTACAGATCCATAAAATAATCTTTATTTCAAGGGTAACCCATGTTTTCAAGCAATGTGGTGTGTGTGAGTGCTTGAGGGGAAGCCCTTACACAACCTATGTTGAAGGAGGATGGTTTAAAATAATACAAATCAGTATCTCAGTCTTAAGGGTTTTTTCCAGGACTAGAAAATAGATGGTGTATCCTTAGGATATGCCATCAATATCAGATCCGGCGAATGCAATACTCAGCAAAGCCACTACTAACGGCACATTGTGAAGATTTACAATTTCTGTCTGCTTGGAGCCACCACTAGAGGGAGCCCAGGAGCTTACTGCATACTGTTAATACACTGAACGAATTAAAGGGGCTGTTAAGCTTCTTCCAAACGATGGCCTATGCACAGGATAGATCACTATTATATGATTCTTGGGGGTCTTACACACCCGCAGATCACCGATTTCAGTGTAATTCTGGTGTCGGAAGCTTGTGTCAGAACTACACAGCTCCAGATCGTTACTGCAGTGCTGATCTCTCTGAAGCTCCATCCACTACACAGTGGACAGAGCTCTGTAGTTCCCATGCCAACTTTCAGCACCAGACCTACACTGAAATATCTGATCTTTGAGGGTAAAGGATGTCTGACCCCTGGTGATCCTCTCGTGATGGCCTATCCTGAAGATAGGCCAATACTTCTAAAAGTTGGACAACTCCTTTAATACATGATTTTATGATGCTCCTACATTAATTAATGCTGAGAGCGTCAGATCCTTATGTACCTGGCCAGTGGTCATGAGGAGGACTCGGGTGGCCCCCCTGGGCATTGGCCCACTGGGAAATTTCTCTGTAGGGTCTATGGTCAATCCACCCCTGCCATTGACGAATATTGAACGGTTTTACTTGGTGGTGCTACCTATGGCATATTTGCATTGCATATGGTTCATTTTAGATGGAAGCCTCACATTTAAAAGGAATTTTCTGTTCAGCATTAGAGCAAATATGTAATAAAAATAAGAGCTGGCATTACTACTTGTTTCCTCCCACTCTGACACCATTATTAACCTGTGAGAGTTGGAAATAGCTGAGAGGTTAAGCAAACATATCAATGTGAAATGTGGGTATCTGGAGGAGCAGTGATTTAAATTAGATTAGACTTCAATAAATCACTTTATCCTGGACTCTGACAAGGCCTGCACAGGAGACCAGGCTTCTGTTCTTCATCTACACTTAATACTGACTCAGGCAAAGCTTGTCCTTAGGAATTACGTAAGGCCCATCAAACCATTAGGCTGCAAAGCTGTAATTTCCTATGAGAAGGAGAGGAAGTAAGGGGCCCGCTTCTCTATTGTAGTCATTTGTTGCTGACCTTGAGCAGATTTCTCACCTTTAGCTTCAGCTTAGAATCACGATGTGATTATGACCTGCATAATAAACTGCATCCCCAGCTCCCCGCTTCACCTTAGAAGGTATTTTGTACGCCCTCAGGACCGAAAGAATTTGCAGAACCAAGAAGACGTAAATGTCTGTTCTTTTTATTTTCCTGTTAACCCTTTAATATAATTTCATCTTAGCATTTTAATGAAGGAAAAAACTATAATGTGCAATATTTCTAGGTATTCATATATACTAAATGCATATTAATATTTTATATCCATCTATTGATCTTTTTAATATCTAATGTCTATTAAATAACTAGCAATTATCTATCCATCTACTTTAATATCTATCTATTAAGTATCTACAGTCATGGCCAAAAGTTTTGAGAATGATACAAATATTAATTTTTACAAAGTCTACTGCTTCAGTTTTTATAATGGCAATTTGTATATACTCCAGAATGTTATAAAGAGTGATCAGCTTAACAGCAATTACTTGCAAAGTCAATATTTGCCTAGAAAATGAACTTTATCCCCCAAAACACATTTCAACATCATTGCAGCCCTGCCTTAAAAGGACCAGCTAACATTGTTTCAGTGATTGCTCCATTAACACAGGTGTGGGTGTTGATGAGGACAGGGCTGGAGATCAATCTGTCATGATTAAGTAAGAATGACACCACTGGACACTTTAAAAGGAGGCTGGTGCTTGACATCATTGTTTCTCTTCTGTTAACCATGGTTATCTCTAAAGAAACACGTGCAGTCATCATTGCACTGCACAAAAATGGCCTAACAGGGAAGAGTATCGCAGCTAGAAAGATTGCACCTCAGTCAACAATCTATCGCATCATCAAGAACTTCAAGGAGAGAGGTTCCATTGTTGCCAAAAAGGCTCCAGGGCGCCCAAGAAAGACCAGCAAGTGCCAGGACCGTCTCTTAAAAGTGTTTCAGCTGCGGGATCGGGCTACCAGCAGTGCAGAGCTTGCTCAGGAATGGCAGCAGGCAGGTGTGAGTGCATCTGCACGCACTGTGAGGCGGAGACTCTTGGAGCAAGGCCTGGTCTCAAGGAGGGCAGCAAAGAAGCCACTTCTCTCCAGAAAAAACATCAGGGACAGACTGATATTCTGCAAAAGGTACAGGGAGTGGACTGCTGAGGACTGGGGTAAAGTCATTTTCTCTGATGAATCCCCTTTTCGATAGTTTGGGACATCTGGAAAACAGCTTATTCGGAGAAGACAAGGTGAGCGCTTCCACCAGTCTTGTCTCATGCCAACTGTAAAGCATCCTGAAACCATTCATGTGTGGGGTTGCTTCTCAGCCAAGGGAATCGGCTCTCTCACAGTCTTGCCTAAAAACACAGCCATGAATAAAGAATGGTACCAGAATGTCCTCCGAGAGCAACTTCTCCCAACCGTCCAAGAGCAGTTTGGCGATCAACAATGCCTTTTCCAGCATGATGGAGCACCTTGCCATAAAGCAAAGGTGATAACTAAATGGCTCAGGGAACAAAACATAGAGATTTTGGGTCCATGGCCTGGAAACTCCCCAGATCTTAATCCCATTGAGAACTTGTGGTCAATCATCAAGAGACGGGTGGACAAACAAAAACCTACAAATTCTGACAAAATGCAAGCATTGATTGTACAAGAATGGACTGCTATCAGTCAGGATTTGGTCCAGAAGTTGATTGAGAGCATGCCAGGGAGAATTGCAGAGGTCCTGAAGAAGAAGGCTCAACACTGCAAATATTGACTTGCTGCATTAACTCATCCTGACTGTCAATATAAGCTTTTGTTACTCATAATATGATTGCAATTATATTTCTGTATGTGATAAAAACATCTGACAAACACACATAAAAACCAGAGGGCAGCAGATCATGTGAAAATATCATATTTGTGTCATTCTCAAAACTTTTGGCCATGACTGTATTAAATATATATCTATTTGTCTAATATCTATATGATATCTATCTATGTATATAATATTTATCTATCTCATATCTATCTATCTATCTATCTATCTATCTATCTATCTATCTCCTATCTATCTAATATCTATCTCTCTCTCTCCTATCTATCTATCTATCTATCTATCTATCTATCTATCTATCTATCTATCTATCCAATATCTATCTATCTATCTATCTATCTATCTATCTATCTATCTATCCAATATCTATCTATCGTGTCCTTTCCATAGTCCTGGATTCTAATCAGTATCATCAGAAATGGATGCAGAGTGATCTGGGCCCCAAGAACATAAAGGTCACTGGCCCATTACTGACCACTATAACCATTATATACTTGACTCTTGAGCCCTGCCCAATGGTCAGTGCACCCCTGGAGGTCTGGTTCTGGTTCCATATGTTCCTGTAGACTTCACTACATAAACGAGACCCAAAGGTGAGCTTCCAGTGAGGACGGTCAACCCAGCCAGGCTGCACGTAGGTAGTCAGGATCCAACAATGGGGTATAAGAATATTTGGTCTGAGGTGTGTTGCTCTGCAGTTGTTAAGGAAACTGCTAATCGCAGACTGTTATATAAGGCTATGTTCATCTGTGTTTGAGGCTCTGTTGAGTCACATATTCCGTCATATCTAATGGGGAAAATAGCACTGTTAATTTTGCCAGATGGGCACAGGAGACAAGGGGTCTGTTGGGCACTGGCAGTACGTATCATATGGCAATGCACTGTGCCATCCATTAGAAAATGAAGCCATGATGCAAGTGTGAACAGAGCCTATCACAGATGCACACAAGATAATTTAGTGCCAAATTGGCTTCGTTTTATGTTTCCCTCAATTTTATTACAAGTTTTATGACGAGTTGTTCTGGTCTAGTGTACGTTTTATTGTCATTTTATAGGTAATTTTTCATGGCTATGGTTCAGTCCACATCAATAAAGTATTTGTAAATTTTCCCTTTGACGATATAATCTCTTTTGCCATTTCTTAATTGCAGTAAGAATCTGTCTTTGAGACTTGCTGCATGATCTGAGCACATAAATAGAACTGTAATGACTTTGGATTATTAAAATCTCATCTAACCTTCACAAGAACCATTCTAATGACATTATTATATATTAACAGGGGACTGATTTACTGTCAGATTACTCTATGCAATTTTATAAATCCAAATGGGGCAAAGAAGATTATGCCTTAAAGGGGTTGTCTGGGCTACAAATATTTATGGCCTATCCTCGGGATAGTTTATTAATATCAGATTGGTGGGGGTCCGACACCATGCATCCCCACTGATCAGCTATTTCTGGCAACCGTGGCACCGGAAACTTTACAGTGTACGAAGCAAAGGCAGAAGGTTCTACGCTGTGTAGTTTCCAGTGCTGTTGCCTTAAAGGAGAAGAACACCTTTGGGGGCTTTTCAGCCAGACCCCCACCCGTCACCAAACCCGAGGAGGACGGCATACTTCCCTGCTACCAGGTTCTAGCTCCTTAACTTGCCTGCCACCAGGTTCTGGCTCCTTAGGTCCACTGCCACTACTGCCATGCTCCAGTACCCGCTGGTAAACTTCCTATTTCATGGGGTCCCTGCAGCCAAAGACTGCCCGTAGCGGTGTCATTGACTGCAGCAGCCATGTGACCGCCATCGAACGGGAAGTTTGCCAGCGTTACTGGAGCATGGCAGCGGTGGCAGTGGACCTAAGGAGCCAGTAGCTGGCGACAGGGAGCAGGTAAGTCGGTGACCCCAAAGGTGGACAAACCCTTTAAGTTGTATTTAAATCTAGGAATCCAATATTGCAAGGAAAACAGGCTCACCTCTGAAGCACTGTGCTGTACGAATAGATTTTAAAGTATAAATGTGGCTATACACATAGGAGCAAAGTTGGCCAAGCCTGCCAGTTTGGCAGAACTGGGCAAATATCAGGCATGAATATCAGCAATGTTAGATTTCAATATGCCTGAACATTCTCTTTTTCCCATTCAGAACACATGCATGCTTGGCGGAACTAAGTGTGCATGTGTATGAAGGAGTTAGGATGAATAGCTGTTGGAGGGCAGACAACTATTGAAGGTGTATGGGCACGTATAGATCAGTGGTGGGCCAACGATAGAAATCCAAACATACAGTACTTTCTTCCACCTCAGCAGGCAGTGCACTAGCTTTTTCCAATTTTTAATATAGAAAATAGTTAATGGTTGCTACAGTGTAGAAACCATACTGCAACAGCCAACCTTAGCTCGACCATGAATATTACTACTCCAAGGTACAGTATACAGGCATAATCAGACACATGTTGCGCCCCAGGAGCAGGGTTGGCATAGGAATGAATAGGGTGACAGGAGGCGCGAGAATCCAACACTGCTGGATTTTTTTACGACTCACGTGTTCCAGCAAACATGTGAGTCGCGCTGCGACCCCATTCGTTTCTATGGCTGCCCGCTACACTGCGATCTTTGATCGCCTGACAGCCGAAGATGTACTTGCTGTCAGATAAAGGATTCATGTTTGTGATTGCCTATCTGCCACAGAAGAGCCTTCAAGAGCCTCTATTAATTAGGCTGAGAGGAAGATTAATTAGTTTCTAGGTTGCTGCTTTCCTTCTATTTCTTAAACAAAACAGTTTGCCAAGAAAGAAGCACTGAAGTTAAAGTGCAGCTTTCCATTGGTACATTGCACCTGTTGCTTCCATAGCTCCACTCACGTGCTTGGGTCCACTTTTCCATGAATGAAACTGCTCTCAGTGAAAAACGGAAATGTGAATGAGGCCTGAGACTTGCTATCGATAGAGGACAATCAGCAAATGACACTCAGCTTACATTTCATGTGGTAGACCCTGGGCAAGGGATTTCAAACCCCTGGCCCTCCAGCTGTTGCAAAACTACAACTTCCATCATGTTCAGAGCTCATGCTGAAAGTTGTAGTTCTGCAACAGCTGGTGGACCATGAGTTTGACATCCCTGCCCTAGACTATGCTATTCACCAAGAAGGGAGTTTATTGAGACTGGCTTTTCTGGTGCCAGTCTTAAGAAGAAACCCCGTTGGTGTACGATATGCCAAAATGATGCATGCCCCTGCATCTCTGAGAGGTCTGTGCACCACAAATCAAGGAGCATAGATACCACACAGCCCGCCAGTTTATCCTGTGTAACAATTTACTTGCAACCTGCAATCACAAATCCAGCACTGTTTTTTGTCACTGTCTCATCGCAGTAGCAGCATGTTACGTGTTGCATTGCGATACCTTTGACAGTCATGAGATGCTAAGTCACAGTGCGACATTGCAATCTTCAAGTCTTCATGTAGCCCCAGCCTAAGTGAAGCAATGAAAGCAATTAAGTCAGTTCCCCACCCTGCTGCTTCGCGGAGACATGTGTCACGCGCAAGAAAGTTGCAAGACACTTGTCAATAGAGTCACAATCCAGCATGCTGCCTCTGCAAAAAATCCAGAAATGTCAGATTTTGTGTTGCACTTTTCCTGCATTGACGTTAATGAAAGTAGCACACGACACACGGCTCGGCTGTGTTTTCCCAGCCAAGTCCCAGTTCTAAAATAGTTGTGCAAAAGCAAGTTGCACATATTTTTGTGTTGTGCGACTTTTCTGCAACAAGTCACCATGTATCGGTACCCTCGTAGACCCATGCATAACAAACTACTATATGTAACAAGCAAAGCAGCGGCAGTGAGAATGGAATTACGGTCTGCTATCATCTCCGGCCTGTGAATAAGAACAAGCAGTGAAGAAAATGCCAAATTTATGTAGCTTATTGATAGAAATGGAAAGTCATACATAGAAATTCTCTATACCGTGTTCTCAAACAGCGCAGGAGCTCCATGGGGAAATGAAGATTTAACCTCCTGGAGGGTGAAAGGGACAATGAGTTTTAAATTGGTTGGGGATGACGGTTTTCACATCAAGACACTGGTTGAATGCAAGAGAATCTCATTGCCTGATGCCTGCTCTCAATCCTTTCCTGAGCATTTGACAATTTATTTCCAATTTATTCTAAAAAGTTCTCTTTGAGATCTTTAATGTGTTAAGCTGGGATTTCAAAAGGTTTATTCGAAATATCTATTATAGGATTACAAAGGAGGAGAATCAGACTCCAAGATATGTGTCTATATACACAATGGGGACATGACATCTAAAGTAACAGAGCTCAGACTGACGTAAGGCACTCGGGGGAACAGCTTTGTTGTAAGGGTCCACCACAGTAATAGTGGGGGGTCCAACACCAATTAAAGCTAACATTGGAGCCAGTCACTACTAGGTTCTATTTATTATAGGATCTTTCACATTACCTTGGATCTTACAGGTGATATGTTCCACGTGTGCAAACTAACAGTATATATAAAAGTGTGTGGATAATAATAATTCTTGTAAATACCTTTAACCATCTAATTGTTTTGCCAGAGTCCAGCTTGGGCAGTGTTAAAAGTAGCTAACTGGAGGGGGGAGGGCTGCTTTAGATGCTGACATTTCCTCAACGATAGCAGCTAGAAATATGCAACTGGTCTTGTCTGAAAGCTGACAGTCCAGGCTTTCATACAAGACCAGCTAAAGAAATTGTTAGGAATCTAGTTGGGAATAATTACGAGTACAACCTGAACATATTTCTGTCATTTTGGTATTGTCTGAAAGCTTTGAATGTCTGCTTTCAAACAAGATCAGTTTCATGTTTCTAGCTGCTACCATTCAGGAGTTAGCAGCATCTAAAGCAGCCCTCCCCCTCCAGTTAGCTACTTTTCCCACTTCTGGAGCTCCACTCTGGCAAAACAGTTAGGGAGTTAAAGGGGTTGTCAAATATGATTAAAATTCTTGGAAAAGCTATGCAATAGCCTAAATTACAAAATCATGTTTAACTGCAGTGGCACAGAACCACTGCAGCCTATCACTGTCCTCAAGGGATTGAGGACACCGATGGGTAAGTTTGATTACCCATCGGTGGTAATCAAACTTATGCAATTCCCGCCACTGGGTTTTGACATCGTTGCTGCACCGCCAGCTCTGCAGGTTGCATGTCTCCCCATCTTGACATCCAGTTTGACGTGGATCAAGTACTGGCCACATGTACTGGCCACAGCGGTCACGTTTCACTCATGTGGCACATCACTGGGTCATAACCTGTAGAGCCAGCGCGGCAGCGATCGAGCCAAAGCCCAGCAGTGGGGATCAGGTAAGTATGATTACCACTACAGGTCTGGCCACTCAGACTCAGGCCATTTAGAAAAGTTCTAAAAAGGTGAACAACCCCTTTAGAGTGCTGGAGACAGAGACTGGCTGCAGTGTTCACGCATCGTATATCAACACATCCCCACTGGAGTTTGTAACCAAGGACAGGGCCAACGTAGAAGAAAATGGCACTAGAGAAAGCGGTAAGTATAAGATTATTTTTTATTCTAGGCTATTGCAGGGCTTGTCTGAGATTTTTAATTTAAATAACAATCCCTTTAAAACACTGTAGAGGTTTCGGGTATTTTTTGCATGTTTTTACTGACTATTTTTATTCTTTAAGGTACAAAACTATTTCTGAATTGTGGAAAGCCATTCCACTAGTATGCGGAGAACCTGCTTCAAACATTTTCTTTGTAATTACAGGTCAAAAAATAGTTCCTATGATTGCAAGTGTCTTCACAAATATGCCCATTTCCGATGAAAATGCCAACTGCAGAAAATATCAAAATTCTCCTCAGATCAAGGACAAGTCTTCACAAAGGTGGTCAAATTTATTCAAGACGTGAACACAGCATTGTCATGAAATCAGGGAAACATAACATCTGAGAATACTACTTTTCCACTGTACAAGGTGCTGTAGGGCAAATGTGTGGCTATCCAAATTTTCTCCAGTGGCATCTGTAGTGCCCTGGCACAAGGGTACTATGGACATTTTCTGTTATTGCTACTGTGCAAAGCCATCGACTCCCTACTTTAATGCACTTTGAAGGATTAACTTGCACTGTAATTTATGCTATTGTGTTCACTTTCATATTGTTGAACTGCATTTATGTTTTTTGTAATATATCTTGTTCATTTGCACGGTTATTACATTATATCTACACTGTGGAAAGGGTTAATGCACAGCCAGTTAATACTGAGAAACGTTCTACCTATGCAAAGTTTTGGAGTTTAAAAAAGACACACTGACCTGCTTACTGTCTGGTTTAAATCTGTTTATCTTTGAAAATTTTTTTATACCTGGAAAAACTACTTAGTCCTTCCGATAGACTTGCATTGAAAGTCTATGACATACTACAATTGTAACGTTGTTTCTGCTTAGGCTGTGCATCTCCACTGCACCCTCCCACTAGACGGTTCTATTTCAGTTAGAAACTATACATAAGGAGGCCAGTCAGAGCCCTAAGTTGTCTGCAAATGGAGACCAGTGTTTAGCAGATGATAGCCAGTCTGCACATAAGGACCAGCGTTTAGTAGGAGAGACTTCCAGACTGCATGAGTGACCAGAAGAAAACTCTGAGATGTGGATGCTGAGCCACAGACCCTGGATTACCAGCCCATTGACCAGGGCTCCATCCAGGTGACTGAGCCACAGACCCAAAGCCAACTACCTTTGGCCATGGTACCAGCCTTCTGAGAGAGAGAGGGACAGCTAGCTCAGGACTTTCCTCAACATCTGGCAGGGAGAAGACCGGAGAAGTCCACTCAGTGCCTGTACTGTTTTGGACACTGGTTAACTGGAGACCCTGAGTCTGGACTTATTTCCCATTGGGGTGCACCATGCCCTACAATCCCAATCAGAGAGCGGTAACATGTGGTGACACCTTAACTGTGTCTGGGGAACCCAGTGTAGAGTTGGGACCACCCCAAACCCAGCTACCGCATATCTGCTTGCTGATTGGTCATGGGGCCACAATCATTTTGAAAAGGTGCTGTTGAGAGGAGACAAGCCCTTTAAATCAGTTGATGGACTAATAAATACGTACTGTACACTGGAAAACTGATTTTTATAAGGGTTTCCCTTCAAATGACGATGTCCGCTCTGGTAGTTCTTTATGTGTTTTCCAAAGACCAAGAACAAAGCTTTTTACAGCAGTAAATTATCTTCGACATTTGTGCGAAACATAAGCGGTAATGTAAACATAACAGAGCAAAGCGGATTACACTACAACCACAAGTCACATCTAACACTAGAGAGCAGATCAAAGTCTCATTGTCCATTATTGTTCCCTAAAGGGCTATTTGTACAAAGTCTAAAAAATGATCTCATTTCATGGTGGAGCGACGGCTGTGTTGCGGCGCACAGGGAGTTAAGTTGGAAAGGGTGGGGGGATTTGTTGCAACGCGTTTCGTTTGTTGATTTGATGTATTAGTTGTCATGCGGTGATATAAAACACACAGCTTGATGGATGTGTTCTATAGTTATTTAATGTTTGATTAAAGGTGTGTGTGGGGCTGCAGTCAGTGAAGCCTAAAAATACCTCCACACCGGCTCAAAGGCACTTTGTTGTCTGGAATACAAACATCTATTTTATGTTCCCCCAGCAAACGCAATGCACTTCTCAAGTATTAGATTCTAAAAGGCAAACTCTGTGTTTGTAAACTGCAGTGTTAAACAACCACCGACTGCAGATGCAGAGACACAGGAGAGACCGCCAAACTGATTTATGACAGTAGGTGACTTTATTAGACTGTCAGATGAGTGATTTGTGAGCGTTTCATCGCACCGCTCAGCTCGGAACAAAATTTAGAAAAAGGACTTATAAAAGTGAAGCTCCATCCTTGACTAACCATAGAGCCAGAGAAAGTCAAAACTACCATCTTTGCATCAGACCTTCATTACCGGTTTACTGTTTTTATTGCATTTTATTTTATTTTTTATTCAATGTCAGATAAAAAAAATAATGGTTTTATTTTAAATGATGGCGTTCTTGGAAATCCAGGACAATGAGGCTCCAGTCACATGAACGTGGTGTTTTGCGGATGACAAAAACACGTATACCGGCCCATGTGCGTTCCGCAATTTGCGGACTGCACATGCTGCCGCTATCAGCATGTCCTCAACTGCAAACAAGAATAGGACATGTTATATTTTATTTTGCAGGGCCGCCGAACAGAACTACAGATGCAGACAGCGTATGATGAGCTGTCCGCATCTTTTTGCGGCCCCATAGAAACGAATGGGTCTGCACCCGTTCTGCAAAATTGCAGAACGAATGCAGTCTCATTCACATGGTCGTGTGAATGCAGCCTGAAGCTCAGTGTTTGATCAGTAATTTCCATCAGTGATTGTGAGACAAAGCACAGGGTCAAAAACACAGAACAGGTGCAGATCTTTCCCTTAGGCCACATGCACATGGCCAGTGGCGGCTGTGGCCCGTATCGCGGCCCGCAAACAGCGGGTCCGCAATATGCAGGCACCGATCATGTGCTCCCCACATCATGGATGCAGACCGATTCACTTGAATGGGTCCTCAATCCGAAGCTGTGGTGCGGAACGGAGGCACTAAACCACTACAGAGTGCTTCCGTGGTGTTTCCGTCCGTGCTTCTTCACCGCAAAAAAAATATGTATTTTTTACAGTGCGGACGGATCAGGGACCCATTCAAGTTGAATGGATCTCGACCCGTCGCGGCTGACGCAAATTGCGGTCCCCAATGCACGGAACGGCCGCACAACGCCCGTGTGCATAAGGACTTATACCCTTATACCTTATTTCTGTGTAGCTTCCACTCCTGGGTAAGTCTCACAATCGCTGATGAAAATCACTGATCTAAGGCTAGGGCTACACGACGACATTGTGTCGCACCAATGTCGCGCGACAATTTTTATAATGGAAGTCTATGGTGTTGCACTGCGACATGCGACATGCTACGACTGCGACACGACAGTCGCAGAAAAGTCCATGCAACACGCCTGATCCTTCTTCTCCAAGGCAGGCTGCCACCAGCAGTCTCCGACAGCAGCTTATTCCACTATTCCCAATCAGAACACATGCACACTTAGCCAAGCGTGCATGTCTATGTGGCATCGGGAGACTACAAACCAGGTTTTGTACAAGCCACAGATATCTCTGGTAATCCAAAAATAAACTAACTATAGGTACATGATAAGTACAGGAACAACTAATAAGAAAAACTAGCTTATTTCTTGAAAATTACAGTCTGTACATTTGCACCCATTATTCCGTACAGCTCTGATGGATTTAAAATAAACCAACTATAGGTACGAGAAAATCACAGGCTTATTTCTTGAAAATTACAGTGTGTACATGTTTGCATCCATTATTTTGTACTGCTCTGATGGATCTAAAATAAAACAAATTTTTAAGTTTTAGCTTTAATTAAAAAAAATATTGAATTGAGTATACATCTGGTAAACCAGTAGAACAGTCCTATCCTTGACCGTAATGTGGACAATAATAGGGCATGTTATCTTTTTTTTCCCAGAACAACCACATGGACACATTTTATTTGCGACCCAATTGAAGTGAATGGTTCTGCATACAAGGTGCAAAAAAACCAAAAAAAAAAAAAACGGAAAAGACACGGACAAAAATTATATTTGTGTGCATGAGCCCTAACAGTGTTAACTAAGTAGTCACGGACAGGCAGAGGTCAGGGCAGATGTGATCCAATAAATAGTCCAAGGTCAGGGCAGAGAGAGAACAGGCCGAGGTCAGGTATCCCGAACAGGGAAATGAATACAGCGTACCTTTGCAGGAAACTAAGAAACTAAATATATTGCTTAGGCACCTTCCTACAGGGGAAGGTGCCTAATCTAATATACCCCAGGGTAACCAACCATTGCCTGGGGAAGATGAAGGTGCACGGGCTGACCCCTCAAAAGAGCCAGGTGGAACGTACAGAGAGAGGTATTGCTGGCAGGAAGCAGGCCTCAGTCAGCTACTCCGACAGCAGGGACTGCAGAGCACCAAGTAGAAGACGCTGGCGGGACCGATCTGCCAGAGCCCTGCAGCTATGGTGTGGGGGAGCAAGGTGGCGGCCGAGTCCACCAACAGGAGAGGAGCAGCGGTGGGCATGGACAAGCTTTACTTCCCCACCAATATAAGATAGTGCACAGACTTTTAAGATTAATGTTTTTCTGTATTTTTTTTTTTTAAATAAAGCCGAAAACCATCAGTAAGTGATGCTGCACAGACTTCTGCTTCTATGGAGCCTCCTATTATAGTATCTTTTATGCATACATATATTTCCCCGAAAAAGCGCCGTATTCGGCTATCTCTGGCGTTCCCTTAGAGAACGAATGCAGTGACAGTGTGAATGCACAATCTGCCGCTCAATCCGGATGGGGGGGGGGGGGAACAGCATCCACTAGATCAGCTAGTTATCCCTTATCCCAGGGGTAGGGAACCTCCGGCTCTCCAGCTGTTGTGAAACTACAATTCCCAGCATGCTTCATTCATTTCTATGAGAGTTCTTAGAAGAGCAGAGCGAGTATGCTTGCTGGGAGTTGTAGTTTCACAACAGCTGGAGAGCCGGAGGTTCCCTACCCCTGCCTTATCCTGTAGATAGGGGGTAACTTAGAAACATAAAGGGGTATTCCGGTGCCATGGTAACTTATGAGGAACGCAGTGGGTAGCAGAGGACGAAAACTACTTTTATAACTACTGAGCGGTAAATATGTGAAATTGACATTATATTAGGTAATTACTGATGATGACTTAGTCTAAAGCATAAGTTATATTTATGGTAACCAGAGTACCCCTTTAACAAAACCCCTTTAATCCTGAGGTGCTCCAGATTGGACAAGTACAATTACTGCCCATCTTACTTCTCCAATTTTAGATTTCCTGACATAAACATGGAAACAATCTTTTATATATCACGCATGGAATAAAACAGCGGCACTTTACAAGCTCACGTTCCACAGCTGTTCTGCTTCTTTAATTGTGCTTTGTTCTTACTGAAGCTCCCGGATCAGGTGCAGAAGCGGTGTATGCATTTGTCAGGAATGGTTCTCCTCTATATATATACATATAGCTCTGCAGTTACCGGGTAATTAGAAGCTTCAGAGACGGCAAACAGAAGGAAGAGCGGGAAAGGTAACTCAGCGCGGCAATCCACCCAGCGAAAAACATTCACGCAGATTTTATGTTCAAACATAACACTTGAAGGTAAAAGCATCCACTTACCATAGGGGACTCTATCTTGTTTTATTAGTTACTGCTCAGTGCTAAACTTTCAGCCAATAAGAAGTCGAGTTGCAGTTATACAAATAAAATGTGGGTTTATTTGGATATAAAACACCAAAGAGCGAAAGGCAATAAAGAGTAACCAGGACACAGAGAGCTTGCAGCAGTCTGATGGGGGGTCATTTACACGCAGGCGGAGCAGAAAGCCCACCAGTGACGCTTCTAATTGGGGTGCTACAGTACACTAAGCAAAGAGTGCAATACAATAAGGCATAAGACACACTGTATACAGACAGTATATATACATTTTATGTACTCTTATTTTGTAGTTACTGTGACGTACGCATCAACTTGCAATCTGCACAGCTATGATTTTTCTAATTTGGATATTTAGGGCACGGTCGCATTCAGTACTGTAAGGGCACCTGCACACGATTGCAAGTAAATAGACAGAAGATCCACACAAATTTCCATTACTGCACCCAAACCGCGCCAAAAAATACAATTTATAATAGCGGTTTTTGGTGCTGAGTTGATGCGGTTTTGCCAAAGATCTCACCCTTCATTGGAAAAGGGTGAAATCTGCAGCTAAAACCGCAAACATGATTGGCATGCTGCAGATTTGGAAATCTGCATGGCAGGTCAATTTCCGCACGAAAACCATTAGCACAGTGTGCATGAGATTTGTGTCATCTCATACACTCTGCTGGTACTGTATTACTCTGCAGAGGAATCCATGCAGAAAAAACGCATGTATTCCACAACGTGTGCACGTACCCTAAGGCTGATCCTGCGCATGAGTACGAGTGAACGCACATAAGGTCCGCACAAATTTAGATGTGGATTTATGTTTCTGAAACATATCCGTACTAAAATCGGCAATGACTAATTGCAGTTTTTGGTGGGGATTTAATGTGCTTTTGCCGCAGATCTCAGGAGCTAAAACTCCAAACATAATCGATATGCTATTTCATTTGAAATTCACGCGGCAGCTCAATTTCCACACGGAAAAAAAATCGGCAAAGTGTACATGAGATTTGTTTAATCTCATACTCTTAGCTGGTACTGTAATACGCTGCATTTTTCCCGCACAGGAATCTGCGCAGAAACACAGCACATATTTCGCAACATGTGCAGGTGGCCTAAGGAGGATGAACGGTTTACTCCATATTTTGCTATCCAAATCCTGAGAGACTGCTCAGTAGTTTGAGTTTTTAATGTGTATGTTCGGTATTTATGGCATACATGTGATTGTAAATGTACTCTATATGTGTTATTCCTTGCATGGTGTCCAGACAGTGGGTTGTGGTACACTCTAGTGCTGCCATGGATGGCTGGGGAATGACGGTCTTCTTCTCAGCAGCCATTAGGTATGCAGGGGCAGATTGGCCATAGACCTTACAGGGAAATTTCCCGGTGAGCCAATGCACAGAGGGCCGCCTGAGTCCTCCTCATGGTTGGCTACTGGAAGTTTTTGGGGCTGTATTTTGTGCTGCTGGCAGTATTTTGTGATGGACTGTGGTATTTGGCTCTGTTTGGGGTGGTATAATGTGCCACAATATGGTGTTGTGCCCCCCCCCCCACTTGTGTTGGCCCTGCCTTCCATCAATTTGGACCCAACTACAAAATGGAACCACTTTTATTATTTTTTTTCCAAGGCCACTTTAAGTTCCCAGTCTGCCCCTGAAGGTATGGATGGTGTTTAGGCCTAGAAAGAACCTGGTCATAAAGAGTGGATGATGTGTGCAGTGATGCCAGTGTGCCACGCCATTGTGGGGGTTGCGGTAGTGACGTGGAGATAAAGAGGAAAGTTTGGCTCCAACAGGGAAAAAATATAACATGTGTGGACATCGTGCTACACCGTGTGTGGATTGGGACTGGGATCCACTCAGAGACTTAAAGGGGTTTTATATTGAAGACCTTTCCTCGGGATAAGGCCCCATTCACACGACCGTATGTATTCTGTGATCCGTATAAAAACGGAACGGAAG
The DNA here is from genome assembly GCA_900303285.1 of Rhinella marina. Lineage (NCBI taxonomy): Eukaryota > Metazoa > Chordata > Amphibia > Anura > Bufonidae > Rhinella > Rhinella marina. The sequence continues at coordinate 612,598 of ONZH01017253.1, read as the reverse complement.
ACATACGGAAAGTCTTTTGTAGTGTTCTGCAATTTTGCGGACCCATTGACTTTAATGGGGCTACGGACGTGCTTTTGCGGCCAAGTATAGGACACGTTTTGTTTTTTTTGCGGAGGAACTTCCGTGAGATACGGGATGTGGAATGCACACGGTGTGCATTCCGCATTTTTTTTTCTCCTATGGAAAAATGAATGGGTCCGTATGGTTCCGCATCTTATCCGCAAAAATGGGATAATGGGGCCTAAGTCATCAGTATCTGATTGGTTGGAGATCTCACTCCCGGCATTCCTGCTGATCAGCTGTATGAGGGCGCCATTGTGCTCCGGTGAGCACTTCGGCCGGTTTCACATTTACGTTGTTGTTTTCCAGTACTGAGATCCGGCAGAAAAAAAAAGTTTCAGTTTAGTCCTTATGCATTCTGAATAAAAAGAGATCCATTCAGGATGCATCAGGATGTCTTTTTTTCCAGCAGCATTCCGTTTTGTGACAGGACAAAACACCGCTGCAAGATGTGATTTTGTGTCCGGCCATAAAAATGGAAAAAAACTGATCCGTCACTGAAAACAATGTAAGCCAATAGTGACAAATCCGTTTTTTTTGGGAGCCTAATGGTGATGGTTTCCGTTTTTTTTAGGAGCCTGAAAAACCGGATCAATCACCCACTGGCTTTCAACGTATTTAGTGACAGATTTGTTTTGATTTCATATAACCGCATCCTAACGGAACAGATGCATCCTTTGCAAAATCAAAATGGATCTGTTTACTTCCGGTATTGAGAGCCAGATTTCAATACCGGTATTAACAACGCAAATGTAAAAGAAGAAGCTTTACCAAGCACAGTGACATCCATTGGATAGAGACTGTGCTTGTATGGGACTGAGCAGAGCCTAGGCCACGTGACCCATGAATTGGCCTAGGGTAAGCTGGAGAGCCACAGCCTCTTCAAGCAGCTGATCAGTGGAGATGGAGGGAGTCAGACCCCCACCGATCAGTTACATAAAACACTCGGAAAACCCCTTTATAAAGGTGTCGCCTGAGATTAGACATAGAGTCCATATTTTTCAAAAACAGTGCCTACAAGCTATTTTTGTTATTACATTTTTGAGGATCACAGAGGTAAAATCATTTTATAATTTTAGAAAACAAAGGCTGTTAAAAGCACCATATTTATGTCAAAATTTACATTCTTTTTTCCCTTCTGTTGACGTTACTTCTTAATAAATGACAAATGTTGTGCATCATCGGAACTCATTGACTGACATGTTTTACAAATGCATAAGTACGTCCATGTTTGATGTGATCTTCACTGAGGCGACTGGAATTCTCTGAAAGGGAATACGTGACAGGTATTGACCTGCAGGATTTGATGAGTTCCAGTCGTGATGTGGTCTTCATTATTTTGTCTCTACATTCACTGTTTCACTGCAGACTCCTCCATTATATATGTATAGCCATGAACCAACCACACCTGACAATTACTGCGTAGGAGTAACTGGGCTTTATTTTATGCCCTAAAGACATATATTGTATATACCCGATGAGATAATGACTATATAGCCTTCAAAATATTGAACTCAAATCTTCTATAAAGCCAAATCCGGGTCTGCCCGCATAGCACATAGATGCTTCATCAGCATTTTGAAGGGTACAAATTTTAAGACTGCCCTGTGGAAAACAGGTTGGATCACTGGCACCAGCTGTACTGGTCCTAAGCTACGTCTGCATTGATATAATTCACCCTGTAATTAACCATGTAACTGAGGCTGTGGTTTACAGAACTTTGAATGGATTTTACTAACAAGGGCGATCAGTTCACCAGTCGAATTTTACTTAAAGGGCATCTGTCAGCAGATTGGTACCTATGACACTATCTGACCTGTTACACGTGCGCTTGGCAGCTGAAGGCATCTGTGTTGGTCCCATGTTCATATGTGTCCACATTACTGAGAAAAATGAAGTTTTAAATGAGCTGGACTTTCAGGGCTGCACGGCATTATACTGATTTATAATGCTATGTGCCTCTGCATGACCTTACTTCTACAGGATCATACTGACATAAAACAAAAATGTTGTGCAGAGGCACACAGCATTATAAATCAGTATAATGCCGTGCACCCCTGAAAGTCCAGAACGGATGATCACGTTCATACACAGAGCATGATTTCTGGACTGCACATGCCGGTGTGAAACAGCCCTTACTCTGGTTCAGGGGGTGTTTCACAGCTGACAGAGTCCCTTTAAGCATCTTCAGAACTCCCACATAAATGCACAAATACCTTAAAGGGGTTGTCCATGTTTAGAGCTGAACCCCGACATATCCCCATCTTCACCCCTCCTGTTTCATGCTCTAATGCTCTCCTTTGCCCTTCCCTGAATTGTACAAGAGAAAAGGCATTTTTAGGAGATCCGGCGATGCACCGGGCTCTCCATAGGGACTGCTAGGCAGAGCCTTCTGGCTAGCAATGAGCCCGGTGACGTCACCAGCACTAATGGGGGTGACGTCACCGGGAACACTTCCGGATGGAAGTCTCCACCTAGCAGTGTGCTATTGAAAACAAAAAAGCCCTTGCCCTGTGAGATACAGAACATGGCAAGGGAGAGCATCGGGGCATAAAATGCTCTGATGCTCATGTCAGGGGGGCCAGAGGGGTGAAGATCGGGATAAGTCCTGGTTCAGCTCTGAACCTGGACAACCCCTTTAATTTTGTTGACTGCCGTGTGTAAAGGGAGCCCCTGTCACTGCATCTGTTTGCAGATCACAGAAGTTGGCCTCGATAACAACATATGCAAACTCCCTTGGTGTCTACAAACATAAGTTCCTTTAACCCAGAATGAAAAAGTCTAAGGCACGCAGGAATACTTTTGTTTGTAAAAATTCCCATATGGCTAAAGGTCTTATTTTTTAACTGATACATACCTTTGCTTTTTTACCACACTTGGTTACACATTTTCATGTAGCTTGTAATTAAGACATCTGTTCACTAAGTGAAGTGAGGAATAGAAAATAGGTGCATTCATCTGCCTCCAGCCATCTGCTGCTATTATGACAAACATTTAAAACCTTAGTCAAAAGCAAGAACGGAGCATTTTAGTGGTAAGTGAAGGATGCTCCTCCTGGTTTTGCTGAAGAGATCTTAGTTAAAACAATCTATTGTTCTTTATGTACATTCCTGCAAAGAATTTTAACTGTGATACGATTCAGATTTTTCTGTTCTGTTTTCTGTAGCCTTGGTTAGTTAATATATTAGAAAATTACTTACTCTAGGTTCACACTAGTGTTAGGTGATCTGGAAGCCTGTTCCAGTAGGATGGACTAAAACAAGGGGCGGATGGGCCATAGACCTTACAGGGTAATTTCCAGCTGGGCCGATGTCCAGAGGACCACCTGGGCCCACTTTATGGCCGGCCAGTGGAAGTTTTTGGGGATGTATTTTGTGCTGCTGGCAGTATTTTATGATGGACTGTGGTATTTGGCTCTGTTGGGGTGGTATAATGTGCCACAATATGGTATTGCTGGCCCTGCCTTCCTTCAATTTGGACCCAATTACAAAACAGGGCAACTTTTAGTATTTTTTCCAGGGCCACTTTCCCAGTCCACCCCTGACCAAAACTGAGGAATTAAGTGGCATTTGTCCAGCTGAAATCTGACATTTATGCAGGAATGCGGCTGGATCACCGCTGGATCCCATTATAGCCAATGTCGGTCTGGCGGTGAACTGAAGCATCTGGCAATGCTAGATATGGTGAAATCCGACAGGGTGTTCTCTGATGGAACAGCCTGCCAAATTTCATGATGCAGATGTCAATGTACTCTTATACTGTAGTGAACTTATACAGAAGAGAACTGTAGCTGTCCTGCTCTATTCTGAAGTTCTCTTCTATCAGCAGAATATCGGAGTGGCTTCCAAGTCTATGGTAGAAGCAAAACATCCGATATCTGCTCTGCTGACACACCACATAGATGCCGCACAGAATGTGAATTCCCAGTGGATTTTGCTCCATTCATAAAAAGAAGGAATCACAACAATGGAAGTATATTACAGGACTGATGTACAGTATATGCAGATCCCAAGAACTTGCATAACATTAAGTAGCCTGACTAATAAACCCACCAATCTCCTCTCAGAAGGGTTACAGTGAAATTCACCTGAGAAGCAGCGTGTGACTAAACCTACTACTTGCCAATTCAACGGATTCATGGGCAGATTGGCCATAGACATTACAGGGAAATTTCCCAGTGGGCTGATGCCCAGGGGGCCACCTAGGCCCTCCTCACGGCCAGCCAGTGGAACTTTTTGGGGATGTATTTTGTGCTGCTGTCAATATTTTGTGATAGACTGTGGTATTTGGCTCTGTTGGGGTGGTATAATGTGCCACAATATGGTATTGCTGGACCTGCCTTCCATCAATTTGGACCTGACTTAAAAACGGGGCCACTTTTAGGATTTTTTCCAGGGCCACTTTAAGTTCCCAGTCCGTCCCTGTACGGATTAAATGAATCTCTGCAGTTGTGTGTTTTTTAATCATGTCCTTGTTTCTTGCTAGTCTTCCAATAATAGAAGAGCTAGTAGACGAAAAGGTTGAAGGGTCAGACTACAAAAAAGGCTTGATTGTAGTCTGTAACCATGGAGATGCATACTGTAGATTTGCATAGGAGAAAATGAAATATTTGCAAACTTGTACTATTTTTTATTTTAGTTGCATTAGAGCAAAAAAAAAAGTTTCAATTGGTTGTAAATGTGGACAGACTACTTAACACCACAGTACAAGGAAGTCTGTTGCAAAATAGATAGATGACAGACAGCCATTTTGTTTTTTTTGTGTCCCCTACAGAAAATGTTTTTCCCCCCAAAACTTCAGACTTTTTATAGTGCCAAAAACTGTAGCTGTACTGTGGTTTTTTTGAAGACAGGATGGAATATAGTAAATAAATGCACAAAGACATCCAAATACAGAAGTTTGCCTGCATGATAACTGCTTTTAGTAAATCAAATGGCCAGGTGCCTACACCATAACCTGGTTATAAATCTACCACTGCTCTTGACTTCTTCAGCCATGTAAATACCAGAATCAACAACATAAAAATCTGGGCACATCCTTGTCCGGGTGGCCTCTTGAATTATAGAGCCCTGAGCAATCTCCTGTTATAACTTCGATCTGGACGTTTTTAGTTGTAGGAAACATGTTAATTTCACTTTTGAAAAATCTAAAATCATTCATGACACTTCTGTAGCAGGTGTCCAATTATTGTTCTCCCTCTAATTGGATTTATTAGCCTTGGGAGAAAGGTGATATAAGACTGGGGTATTCTAAAGAATCGGCACCATGTATTCAGGCATATTCCTGTGGTTCCTGTAAATTGTTTTGGCAGAGTACCCAGCATAAGGCCAGAATCTGTGAACAAACTTCAGCCAAAAAGACGCTCTTAAAAATAAATATGCAAAAAATATATATTAAGACAATTCTACTAATGAATGCATTACATATTTTGCATTTCCTTTGTCCTGGACAGACAAAATACTTGATAAAACATTGATGCTCAATTGATGGCCTGTTAGAACTTTACCAATAGCCTCCCAATACTTTACCAGTAGATTTGGAGCTTGCTTCAAGGTAAAGCAAAAGTTTACAAAAATGGCAGCTGCCAAGAAAAAAAAAACTTTTTTAAAGGGTTTATGAGACTGGAAAAAACTTGACTGATCATGCCATAAAAGTAAACAAGTAAAATATTCACCCTGTAGGAGAGTCCCGGTTACAGCACCTCAGCTTCTGTCCCCCAGCAGACTAGAAAGGTGATGTGAGGCCGTCACATACATCACCGCTGAGGCCACTGATTGGCTGGCAATGGTAACATATATGTAGACAATACATCACACACCTGGTCTGGATGGAAGCCACTGTGCTGGAACCGTGAGCTCTGACAAGATGAGTTTATTCTTTTATTTTTAAATAAAAAATACTTTTTTTGTATCCTTCACATTTTTCCAGTAAAAATTTTTTTTTTTTAACAAGCTCCTGAAATGGAAAATTCATACTTACCTGCTCCACGTCGCTCTGGTCCTCCACACTGCCTCCGATCTCTCCATTTTCTGGTCCCAGCACTAATAACATCCAACTGGCTATAGTTAAGGTCACATGCACTGCTCCAGCCAATGACTGGCCTCAGTGGTGACATACTGCTTGCGGCCACATCACCGCTGAAGCCAGTCACTGACTGGAGCGGTTAATGTGACCATGGCCATCCGGATGTAAACAGTGCCAGCCCAGAAGACGGAGCAGGTAAATATGAATCTTCTGTTTCAGGGGCTATGCTGCAGGAACTTGTTAAAAAAATCATCGTTATCAGAAAACTCCTTTAAGTTTTGAATTAAAAGAACCACTAAAAACTGAAAAAAAATATACCAGACTTCCTTTACATTGATCCTATTTTGTCTCATATTACAATTAAAACTGAGAATATATAATGAAATCTTCTTTGTGTCCCAGGAGCTCAGATATGTCTCCTCCTCGTTGTCCTTTATCTGGCTGTAACACAACTGGCTGGATCAGGAGCCTCCCCCTCTGTCCTGTATGCAGTAAGAAAAAGGATAAACTCCACCAATTTTCCAAGATCCACCCTGCAGTCAGCCACCAAAGATGGACTACATGCAAGAGACTAACTCCTGTGATCCTGTTTGTTTCAGCATCACACAGAAAATGCTGCAGACTGACAAAAAGTGAACATAATCTTCCCAAATTTTTGACGCAATCAGCATTATTGGGACTGTCCCACAATAAACATTTACCACTTATTCACAGGACAGGTGGTAAATGAATGATCTGTGGTGATCTCCAGCTGCAAACCCCATAATAACTAGAATGGGAGTCCCAGACAGTGGCGTACATAGAGAAGTAAGGGCCCCATAGTAAGGATCAAACCAGGCCCCCCACACAGGACAGAAGGGTTTCTGCCTAAACCCTTTTCAATGACCCTTGGGCCATTTCTCCACTGCCTCATTTGCTAAAAGTTGTTCCTTTAGAGGGTAGAGTCCTGACCAAGTTTTCAACCCCAGTAGAAGAGGGGATGATCCCAACTGGGCCCCCTCTTGCCCTGGGCCCCATAGCAGTTGCATGGCCTGACACTATGGTAGTTACGCCCCTAGTCCCAGGCCCACTGCAGTGAGGAGGAGTTTGAATCAGTTGGTGGTTGGGCATTCATGCTGCCACTACATTCAAAGTCTATGGGTCTAATGGGAATAGCCCAGGCACTGTACTCAGCTATCTCCACCAGCCCCATAGACTTTGGTACCTTGCAGTTCAGAAAAATGAGGGGTGAAGGACCTCTGTCCTAGTGATCAAGGAACTCTCAGCAATCTGATATTTATCACTGATCCTTTGGATAGTTGATAAATGTTGACTGTGGCACAACCATTAGACCTCTGTGCCCTTGCTTAAACTGGGTTTTCATTATCGTAAGGTGTTTCACTGAGCAGATGGTTGTCAAGAATGATGATCAGAGTAAGATTTTCATATACCAAATCTAAGAATATTTTAGTATACTCACCCTTGGAATTCTCTTCTGATCCCACACTTTCCCCATAGGGCTTGTGTAAATTCTAAGCTTCTATGATCCACAGTGACATAACGCCAAGTGATCACATCATGAGAATGGGCGACTAGTACCTACTAGTTATATGGAGGAAGGAGCTGGGTCCTCTATACACACAATGTACTGACTTGCTAGTTATACTGACAAGTCTGCTGTTTACCGTGATGATGGAACACTATACAAATTTCATTAGGCACAAAAAAATATCATTTTTTATTGCTTGCCCACAAAATATAGTGACCCGTGTCCTCACCTCCGGGTCAGAGGCTCAGCATCTCAAGGTCTTATGCTGCCCTGATAATACAACACATTGTATCTATTGCCGTTCTGAAAATTGCCAGGACCTCTGATATCTGACTGGTTACAGGTTCTTTACCTCAATCCAAAGCCGAGGACATGAAAATGAGCTATAATTGAATGTCTAAATGTGCTTTTCCTTGTCAAATTGATCTTAAAAATCATTTTATTGTATCATTTTTAGCCGTAAGTATGCATTAAGATTCCACATAAATCAGGCAGCAGGGGCCGGGCACACGGGGGGTAACACCGATGTACTCTTTGATTCTTTTTTTATTTAAAGAATTGAATTTACAGCCATAAATTCTAATGACTCCTGAATATAGATTTAACATTTCTTGATAGTATCTTTTATTATGTGTAAAGCAGTTACTGCAGCTTTCATCTCTCAAAATCCTCTCTGTGGTCTGCGGGAACCAAGGCAGATAAAAGATGAGAGAACTACTTCAAAGTCTACAATCTAACAAGCCATGAGCAGGGAGTGTGCGGAGCCTCGTCTTATTTTTGAAGGCACTTACCTCCTTACGGTCCTTGCAATAGTTTGGGATAGCTTACCACAATTTCAGCTGGAAATGTCACTGGACAATACGTTTTTTCAATAGACATATGCATGGCACATAATAAATTAATTATCGTTATACACAGATATTAAGAAGGTGAATCATGTATAATTTAACCACTTGGAGGGAGGCAATTTTGCCTCTCAATCCCATCGTACTAGACTGTGTTTACGTGGTATCTAGATTTTATTTTTTACCTGATGTACAACTTTTCTATATGTAACCCAGCTTTCATGTGTATCGTAAATTATGTTGTATTTATTTTACTGAAATAAAGAAAATTTCAATAAAAAAAGAACACATTTACCAATTCCCTAATGCAGCTCCCTGGGTTGAAGGAACTCCCACTGATTGACTGTGATTGCAGGAGAAGATTGCCAGCATCCCTACATTTCCTCTTCCATTTGCACATCCCAGAAGACACTCGATTCTTACAAAGTTTCAGTGAGTGGCATGCATAGAAGACAAGGGACCCACATAGAAAAGATTAGATTGGGCTGGGCATTATGGTGCTGGTATTTGCTCTCTAGAACAGCAGGGTGTATTTTTAAATCTTTCTTAGGCCACTTTCACATTAGCGGCAGCACGGATCCAGTGAGTGAAGGGTGCCGCCGGATCTGTGCTGCCGCAGGTACACGTGAGGAGCCGAAGCAGCGCTCCGGCCCCACACGTGTCACATACACATAGACATGCACATATACATACTTACATGCTCCCAGCAGCTCCGCACAGCACAGGAGGAGGAGGACGGCGCGCACATAGGAAGATTCCCCACAGCGCCCTCTGCTGGAGAGAGAATCTTTCTATGTGCGCGCAGTCCTCCTCCACCTGTGATGAGCGGAGCTGCTGGGAGCATGTAAGTATGTATGTGTATGTCTGTGTGTACGACTGGGTTTATGTCTGTGTGTATGTCTGTGTGTATGTCTGTGTGTATGTCTGTGTGTATGTGTCTGTCATGTGTGGTGTGCTGTGGACGGATCCGTCATGAACTCCACTGAAAGTCAATGGAGGACGGATCCGTTTACTGAGTGTGTCACACCAAACGGATCCGTCCCCATTGACTTGCATTGGGGGTCATTCCGGATCCGTCTTGGTGCGGATAAACAGTACGGAGAGCAAACCGCAGCATCTTGCGGTTTGCTCTCCGGTCTGAAGACGGAACGGAATGCTTTCAGGAGCATTCAGTTGTCTTCAGTTCAGTTTTGTCCCATTGACAATGAATGGGGACAAAACTGAAGCGTTTTATTCCGGTATTAAGCCCCTATGACGGAACTTAATACCGGAATTATAAAACGCTAGTGTGAAAGTAGCCTTGGGCCAATTCCTTTGTTTGCTTACAATGCAGTTGTTCTGAACAGGCCAGTCCTATGCAGTTTCTCACCACCCAAGCGCAAAGGGATCAAGACCAACCAGGGCTGGGCCCTCTTCTTTCTCCAAGGGCCCTATAGCAGATGCATGATGTGCCTCTAAGGCATGCTAGCTCTTGGCTGCCGTGTGCATTGTTAATACTATATGTATGCAGCAATGCCAGCACAATTACTCTAGGCCTCGTTCACATCTCCATTTAGAAGATCGGGTGCAAGTGTCAGCTGTCAGTTGGCCAAGAAATGTTGCATGCAAAAGGTTTTGTCCGGCCGAAACCCAGCATTCATGCCGTAAATCATCCAGATCACTGCCGGACCTCATTGCAGTCAGTGAGGATCCGGCAATGCTGGATCCAATGAGATCCAGCAGGCTGCTCTATGCCGAAACAGCCTAACAGCCAGATCTCCTAACGAAGATGTCGATGGGGCCTTAAGCTGAATTTTTTTTTTTAATAAATACTGGAAAAAAGATAAGGTATCTGGCAGTCACTTATCTTCAGGAGAAGAATAGGATGAGACAAATTCATCTGATTAGGGCTCGTTCACATGTGCGTTCAGCCCTTCCGTTCTCCTGCTCCGTTATAGGAGCAGGAGAACGGAAAGGATGGATTCCAGACATAACTGAGCCCAACGGAGCCTAAGGGACCCCATAGACTATAATGGGGTCCGTTAGGTTTCCGCTCAGAAGATGATTTTTGAAGCGGAGACAAAAGTCCTGCATGCACAACTTTTGTCTCTGCTTCAAAAATCATCTTCTGAGCCGTAACCTAATGGACCCCATTATAGTCTATGGGGTCCCTTAGGCTCCGTTATGTCCCGAATCTGTCCTTTCCATTCTCCTGCTCCTATAACGGAGCAGGAGAATGGAAGGACTGAACGTGGATGTGAACGAGCCCTTATTTGTACTAATGGAAGATCTCAGGAACCAGTTGGCCTGCACTGAATTGTTGCATTTTTTTGCAAGTAACATTTGGCTGTTTAGGTCATCGTAAAAAGTGAAGGGACTTACTAGTTTACCAGTACATAATAGATCTGTATTCCATATCTTGAGTCATAAAACATTTGTGCTCATCACCAGGCTTCATTGGCAGAACATTCTGCTGTCAACGTGCAATCCTTCCCATAATTCTTCCCATTGTGTCATACAGCCCAGATGTGATTTCAATTCAGTTGACCAATATAAATAATAATATAGACTTGGGTAAAATTATGTCATAAAACACATGAAAATAAGTGTGTATGAAAATATGCTATAACCCACTGGGTATGACTCACGGTTTTGTAGCACATCGTGCAGTTGCCCAGGATATAAGCCGCTCATTCTTTGCCTTCATACTGTATATGGGCTTTAGCTGCCTAATCTCTGATGAACGGTTTGTAAATTATTCCTGCACAGAAAAAAAAAAACCTAACATTAGAATATAAATGCAACTATTATCAAAATGAATGCAACCTTAAAGAGGTTCTGTAGCTTTTTCTTATTGATCGACGGAGGTCCGACCCTCGCGGCGGTTTGAAAAGGCAAAAGGCATAGGTACTCGCAGTAGCGTGCAGCAGCCCTCTCGGTGCTTCCCATACAAGTGATGTCACGACTATATCACGTGGCCTGGGCGCAGATCAGCCCCATTGAGGCCTGTGAAATAGTCCTGATGTCACTGAGCCTGAGCTGCGCCTAGGTCATGTGACCGATGAATGTGACGTCACTCGTCTAGGAAGAGGTTGAGGCACTCCGAACCAGTTGTCAGACCCATGCTGGTCTGATACTGATGGCCTATTCTGAGGACGCGTCCTCAGCATTACGTGAAAATATGTCACTTTGTTTGCCTTTCTGTGATTGTTACTCTTTGAGTATTTGATGATAAAATCAATATTAACATTTAAATCACAAAGCCTCATGCAGGCTGCTCTCGGCTGGTTCAAAGACATCTGTCGGTTTCCCATAGGTTTCAGACAGATTATAACAAAGACTGCTTTGTGTAAGATTTTAACCTTCACTCTATTATTACTATTATTATTTCCTTTGTCTGAAGACTGTTTCAATCTTCCTCTGTGATGTGCATGCATCGTCAAGGGTGTTAAGCTAAAAATGTAAGTAGAAAATATAAAGTTCTTGAGATGTCTTCTACAGTCAAGTACTTAAAAAATCTATTCAACTGCTTCTGTTGCTAGGTCAGGAAACTAGCATGGGTATTTCTACGTTTATGTTCATACGCAAAAAATGCCAAAATTTACTAATGTGTCCGTACCAAAATTTGTCTTAAAAGTGATGCAATTTGGCAAATCTAGACAAGTGCTCGACAAGTGAGCGGGAAGACCTAAGATGTGCTATTTGCACCAAAACTGCACCACAATTCTGGCGTAAAAACCTGTCCTACCTATAGTTGGAATATGTTCAGAGAAACTGTCTGTCCCTGCACCACATTTATCATCCAACCTGAGCCCCTGTGCTAAATCTGGTGCAGGTCTAGACAACCGGGCTAAGCTTACGCTTAAAGGGGTTTTACAGGATTTTACTACTGATGACCTATGCTCAGGATAGGTCATCAGTATCTGATCGGTTGGGGTCCAACACCAGGACCCCCTCCGTTCAGCTGTTTGAGAAAGTACCGGCGCTCCTGTGCGGGCCGCTACCTTCTCGCAGCTTACCAAGCACAGCGCCGTACATTGTATAGTGGCTGTGCTTGGTATGGTACTCAGCCCCATTCCCTTGAATGGGGATGAGCTGCTCCGAGGCCACGTGACCGATGAACGTGACGTCACTGGCCTAGGAAAAGCTCAGAGAAGGCCGCGGCACTCACGGGAGCGCCGGTGCCTTCTCAAACAGCAGATCGGTGGGGGTCCTGAGGATAGGTCATCAGTAGTAAAATCCCGGAAAACCCCTCTAATCAATCTGAGACTAGAGGTTTACCAGATTTTTAAGTATTCGTTAATTTTGCACATTTACTTTGACTGTAAAAACATGCAAAATATGGTCCAAATAGCATACTAGCGAATTTGTACTATACCAGGGTAAAACCATGAAGTGACTTTTCAATTCTTGAGAATTGAGGTTTGTTTTTAAAATGGTGGCGTAAAATGCTGTATGAACAATTGTGCTTATTTCTCAATAGGAAGATGTTTTAAAGCGTAGTTGTATATAAGAGAAATTCATTATGTAATACATTGATTTTATGCGCCAAAATATGCTTCAGAGGATCATCCCGAGGGCCTAAGCTTTGACCCAATAACACACTTCTAATACAAGTCAGCAATCAACCCTAATTGGAGGTGATATTGAAGCCAATGACTTGCCACTTGTCTATATCTTAAAGTCCCATTACACGAGACGATATTACAGCAAATAGTCGGAAAGGACAATCTGCTGATCGCTGGTGGAAGAGCGCAGCAACATCCTCCAGTGTATGGGGAGGAGCGATCACTAATGGCATAGCTCTTCCCCATAAGGATTCGTTGTTTGCCGTCAGGAGATCGTGTTTACACAGCACCGTACAGCATTTCGCTCGTTCATCGTGTAGTCGGCGGTACATTTACACAGCCAGATTATCACTAACAACTATTACTATGAATACTCGTTAGCGATAATCTGCGCAATTCTCGGTCTGTGTAAAGGGCCCTTAAAGTATGACTCACAACCTAATAGATGCTATGGATAATATGTCCTGCCTGTGCAGTAATAACATTAGAGATTACATGATAATTAAGAGTGTTTATTCACAACTTCTGTACAGATGAAGGACACACATTTCCTCCGGTAGGCCCAGGAAACCCTGATCTAACAGTGAGAGAACAGTTTGGGCACCCCTGGTCAAAATTACTGTTACTGTGAAGAGTTAAACAAGTTGAAGATGAAATGATCTCCAAAAGGCATAACGTTAAAGATGACACATTCCCTTTGTATTTTAAAGGGGTCCGACATCAGACAACCCCGCGAGCGCAGCCTTCCCTTCATTGTTTACCTGCTCGCTGTCGACATTGCATCGGTGAGAAGGTGTAATTACAAGCCATTCCATTCACTTCTATTGGACCGCACGTTTCTATACATTCTTTGCTTATTGTGGCCAAAGAGTTCTATTTTAACCTCATAGGATTTGTTCCAAAAATGCATCCGGCTTGTTTAGATGTTCTTTTGCAAACTTCTGATGCTGAATTTTATGGTGAGAATGCAGGAACTCTACGCTGTACCATTTCTCTATTATCCAGTCTTTATCCAGCTTAGAACTGATGTTAATATCAAGCCCTTCTAATGAGCTGGAGACATTTTTAGTAAGGCCTCTTTCACACTAGCGTTAGCACGGATCCGGCACCTAAAGGGTGCCAACGGATCCGTGCTAACGCTATACATGTGTGGAGCCGGAGCAGCGCTCCGGCCCCACACATGGAAACAAGACACAGACATACATACAAACAAACATACAGACATACATACATACTCACATACTCCAGGGACGCCGGCAGAACGTCTTCATGCGCCTCCTGCGCGCAGTGATGACGATTCCCCACAGCGCCCTCTGCTGGGCGCAGTGGGGAAACGTCATAGCTGCGCACAGGAGGCGCGTGAAGACATGCTGCCGGCGTCCCTGGAGTATGTGAGTATGTATGTATGTCTGTATGTATGTATCTATGTATGTAAGACGGATCCGGAATGACCCCCCATTGGAAATCAATGGAGGACAGATCCGGATTACTGGTGTGTCCACACCAAACGGATCGTCCCCATTGACTTGCATTGGGGGTCATTCCGGATCCGTCTTGGTGCAGATGCCTGGACCGGAGAGAAAACTGCAGCATGCTACGGTTTGTTCTCCGGTCTGAAGACGGAACGGAATGCTTTCAGGAGCATTCCATTGTCTTCAGTTCAGTTTTGTCCCCATTGACAATGAATGGGGACAAAACTGAAGCGTTTTTTTCCGGTATTGAGCCCCTATAACGGAACTCAATACCGGAATTTAAAAACGCTAATGTGAAAGTAGCCTAAGTGGGTATTGTATTTTATCACCATCAACATGGTATCATCAGAGCTCCAGTCTGGATAAATCTCCCTTCCTTTTACTGACACCTAAACGGCTCAATGACTGCAGTATTGTTTCACTATATAACTACACTTCATTAACCAAATCTGTTCTTCACACATTTACTTTTTACAACATGTTATTATCAGAACATTGATTTTTGTGCAAAAAAAAAAAAATTGTAATACAGACTCAAGAAATCAGCCATGCTGTGCTTAAGTGTTGTGTTATGTAATTTGCATCATATTGACGGTAGATATATCAATGTATTTGTAGATTTTAACTATTTCGAGTGCTCATTAAAATGCTCCATCTAAGGGCTCATTCACATGACCATATAGCTGCCATGCCTGTGTTGCACAGGCATCGGCCGCGTGAATCCCGTATTGCGGTGCAGACTTGAATGGGTCCGCGATCCACAAAATATGGTAACAGATAGGACGTGTCCTATCTTTTGTGGTGCGGAAGCACAGACTTAAAAGCTCAAGGAAGCGCTTCTGAGGACTTCCGATTCATGCATCCGCTCCGCAAAACATAGGACATGTCCTATATTTCACCGCATCTAGCAGATCGTTAATGGGTCTGCATCCGCAACACAGAGTACCGATGACGTGTATTGCGGACCCACCGTTTGCGGTCCACATTACGGGCAAGGAGCCCTTATGTTGGTGTGAATGAGTCCTAATACTGATTATTATTATGCAAAGCTGGAATCTTCCGCCCCTCATTCAGTACCATTACAAAGCTACTGTATTTACTACAAGTATGGTGTAATTTCAAGTGGTTTCTTGGGGTCAAGCTGGGGCAAACTGCCAGGGCTAGCCCTTGGGAGGTGACGCCCTTTTTGGGACTCTAGCCTTGCAAACCTCTGTGAGTAGGGTGAATACATATTTGTACTATTCAATCAGGACAGTATACCAGCTCCTACTCTAAAGTTCCCACTACATATCACCAGCAAAAGACAATATCAACAGACTGGGTAGGACGATCCCCATATTCTATCCCCCTCCTTTGTTGAAGATTAAGGAGGTTTTCCAGGTCCAGAATATTGATGGCTAGCTTCAGGGTAGGTCATTAAAAGGGTTGGCCGATCTTGCAATGTCTAATAGGTGGAGGTCCCCCCTCTGGGACCCACATCTGTCTTTAGAAGGGGGCCTCCAAAGTGAATAAGGGTTCAACGGGAAAGCACTTCTCATTCGCTTCTGTGGGAGTGCCAAAAAACAGCCAAGTGCCAGCTCGGCTATTTCCGGAATTCCTATAGAGATTGAATGGAGAGTGGGCTCTGCTTGCTGGACATTCACCTCTATGGGAATTCCTAAAATAACAAAGTGTGTTCGCTCGGCTCTTTTCGGAACTCCCATGGAAGTGAAAGAGAGCATGTCGTGAATATGCGGTGCTTTTTACTTTGCATTAGGGGGCTCTGTTGTAGAGATAGGTGTGGGTCCCAGAGGTGGGACCTGCACCTATTGGACATTGGTGGCATATCCGAGGTACCAGTCGGAACCAAAGCCGAGTTCGGTTACAAGTTTTAAAGTGGTTTTCCACTTTAAAAATCAAATACCGAAGAGATTCAACGAAGTCTTGTGCAACTTCGCAAATGACTGACCTCGGCTCATCAAGCCCGAACATTTTACAGCATTAATCAGAAGTTTTGAGCAAAGCGAGCTTCGCTCAGTACTAGTAATTACGTCATCATGCTCGCAGGGTGCAGTGACGTCATGAAGATGGACATAATGGCCTCTCTGCAAGCAAATGGATGAGGTGAGTATGCTTTTTTTTTTTTTTTACTGTCATTTCTTGAAAAATCGATTCGTTGCCACAAAGCGTGAGGAAATTTGGCTTTGTGGCAAATCTAATTTTTCCTGAAATTTGGATCGAAGTCAATTTGTTTCACTTTGATTCGCTCAACACTGCCAGCTCAACAGTGCTGCAGAGTGACGCACAACATGCTGCGATAAATGCAGAAATCCCAATAAACTTTGATATCATAGACCACAATACATTTACTTGTCACTTACTCTGACTTTTCTGAGATTTGGTTGTGCTTTCAAAGCCAAATGACAGATCTGAAATAGCTGCGAGACAGCAAGTTGTAGGCAAGCTGCACAAATGTTTTTTATTGCATGACTTTTTACTCTCTGTCACTTGGGAGACACAGCTTTTTATAGTGAAAACAAGCACTTAAAGGGGTTGTCTTGATTTTGACAATATAAGTGGGAAATTAATAAACTTATTTAAAAAAAAAAGGCATTGTGCAGATATATATATATATATATATATATATATAATCCATAGGATAGGTCATCAATTTCTGATATGTTGGGGTTCGACACCCGGCACCCCCACCAATCAGCTTTTTGCAAGCGCTGCTTACTGATCTTGACACTACGCGTTGTCTCCTGTGGAGCAGCGGTGTTGTACAATTACAAGTTCTCGCTCCCTGTAAGTCTATGGCCAATCCGCCCCTGAGTGCCAGTAATAAGAAGCCACTTCTAATGCACGGCTGGCCAGTACAATAGCAGGGATCACTCCACTGCCTGTGTACCAGAGAACCCATGTAATCTGGCTGAGCTACTGACCGCCGACACTGGACACATTAGGTGGACATTGTGAGAAGGAATCAGAACACCAGGGGGCGCTAATACATACAGTATAGGAGTAGTTTTCACAGATAATTCCAATTGAAAAATATGTTGTTTTTGTTCAAGTTTTTTTATGATCTAGCTGTGAATTAATATTTCTTTGCAGGCCAAACAATTTAAAGAGGACCCTTCACCACTCCTGACATGCCTGTTTTAATAGTTTCGTGCATCCACCATGTAATAACAATTCTGGATCATCTATTCTTATGTCTGTATGTTGTGCCATTCCTTTATTATTTCTACTAGAAGTTATGAATGAATTGCTTGCAGTCTGCAGTAAGGGTACAGAGGGGAGGTAACCAGTTGGGGGTGTGTACCTGCACAGACTATGGCAGCACTGATTGGATAGAGTCAGTCTGTGCAGGTACACACCCCCAACTGGTTACCTCCCCTCTGTACCCTTACTGCAGACTGCTAGCAATTCATTCATAACTTCTAGTAGAAATAATAAAGGAACGTCACAACATAGAGACATAAGAATAGATGCTCCAGAATTGTTATTAAACGGGGAATGTAAGTAGTTATTAAAAAGGCATATCAGGAGTGGTGACAGGTCCTCTTGAAACCACATACTAAATGCATACCTACCTAAAAAAAAAAAAAAAAAAAAAAAAAAACGAGCAGTTTCTCAAAATACTGGAAAGTATACCTGTTTTTCTAATCAATACTTGCACTTCACATTTGCTCAGTGCAGCTACCATAATGTCTTCTACAGTGAAATGTTAAATACATTGGCCGACCCCATGAAGAGACTTCAGAGAACTGAATCCGTGGGAAAATACAAAAAGCCTTATGTGATCAATATAATAAAAGACATAATGGATTTGAAGGATACAAAGGATTTTCGAGTCAATAATTACTTACGATTTCAAAAGGAGCACAGTCAAACAAATTCTAAATTAACAGAAAAAAGCAGAAATGGACGGTTTCCTTTCTGACTTATACAGCGGCTCATGGGCATTGAATATTTATTGATAGTGTAATGCAAGGTCAGTCTCATGTTTCTGTGTGGGAGCAGGTAGATCACTCCGTAGAAAGAGAATACCTAACATCTTTGAGGTTTCTTGGTTTCATAATGAAGCTAATTGGTATTTGTGCAGGAATCTAACTGCGGTGCCATTTGGGTCAAAATTTAAAGGGAAATTCTACTTTATTATTCAGAATTCTGCATTGACATAAAAACAGACATTGGTGAAGTCTCATTCCTAGGACTAGAAATATCAGCCGATCAGTTGTATGAAGAGAAGGCACGAGCTGTGCATGTGTGCTGTCTCCTGTCTCTCTTCCTGCTTGCCATAGACATTGCAGCAGCGAGCAGGAATAGAGACGGAGCGAGAGAGAGATGGCACGCCCGTACCTTCTTGTCATACAGCTGATCGGCGGGGGTGCCGGTTGTCGGACCCCCGCTGATCTGATCATCAATATTAAAAGCCTGGAAAACCCCTTTAAAGGGATTCTCCAAGATTGTGTAAAATTTGGCAGGGGGCAGTACGCAGTGTAAGATGCCAAAATACACCTTACTCACCCTCAAAATGCATCCTGTGCTGCCGCTCTGATCCCCACTAGGCCTGTAATGATGACATCATGTTAATCGGTCCCATGACTGTTGCAACCAATCACTGGACTCAGTAGTCCTGTATGCATGAAAAGGATATCATTGTTGAGACCAGTGATTGGCTGCAGCAGTCACGGGAATGATGTACAGCATGTTATCACTGCAGACCCAGAGGGGATTGGTGGGGACCACGGCAGAGGTCATGGGGCCAATGGGACTTTTTTTTTTTTTAACACTGCACCCATGCTCCTTACCAAATTTTACAAACTATTGGAGAACCACTAAGTAAATATATGTTCTTTCAGGCTTAGTTCACACTTGTGAAAAGGGGATTATGAGGGAAGCCAATGATCTGTTCAATCAGTTGTGGAGCAAAAGTGGGAAAAAAAATCTTCCTGCTGCTCCACAAGGAGAATACAAGCTGAATATACGCTCACTGTATGTGATAAGTTTGATGAAACTTTTCTAAACTCTGATATTTATGCATGTATTCTGTGCAGAATATCTTTACGTTCACTGATATGTTTCAGTCTTGTTTAATTTATATTCAATATAAAGTGTTGGAATCGGTTAAGGGGATAATTCAACTTTTAAAGCAGAAAGTTTGCCATAAAACTTGGGAAGCAATATCTAAGCCTTGTCATCCATCAGATACATAATCAAACATTTATTAGATGAAGGAGCTCGACTCCATTTTTACATAAATATAACACTTTTTCTTTTATTTCTTTTTACGGATTCGGATTTCTTTGGCCAACGGATGTCTTCCACTTCTGCACAGAATATGCTGCCAGACAATTTTACTTAAGAAACTTTGCAGAAAGACTGTAAGTCATGGGTTCTTTGATGTCAAATCTCCAGACTTCATCTTACGTTATATTTTAAGGGGCTAAGAAAAAGAGCTGGCTATGGCCCAACTTAAAAAGACTGCAAATAACATAAAAATAAAATAATAAAGAACAAAAAAATGGTAAAAAAAACTTTCAAAAGAGTTTTAGTCAATTTACTAATAATATGTAAATATAAATCTAGAGGTTGACACAAAATTGTCTTTGTGGTTAATGATCCAATATTTACTAAAAGAACATTCCACCTATCTTACAAGGGCGGACTGGGAACTTAAAGTGGCCCTGGAAAAAATACTAAAAGTGGCCCCGTTTTGTAGTTGGGTCCGAATTGATGGAAGGCAGGGCCAGCAATACCATATTGTGGCACATTATACCGCCCCAACAGAGCCAAATACCACAGTCCATCACAAAGTACATCCCCAAAAACCTCCACTGGCCGGCCATGAGGAGGCCCCCAGGGCATCGGCCCACTGGGAAATTTCCCTGTAAGGTCTATGGCCAATCCGTCCCGTACCAATAACTCTTTATTAAAGGGGGTTGAGCAGCCATGAAAAATTCTTTAGAAAACTGCTCAGAATGTTGTATCAGTCACATTCACCTTACTGATCTCCCGCCAATCTGGTTCCGCTGCTTCCTTGATGGTCTCTACTTCCTGTTCCCATTCCACATGAACATGTGACTGCTGCAGCCAGTCACTGGTCTGATATCCTTTTTCTGTCTCCCATCCAACCTCTAAATTCAAGAAACTCTTTCTGCTGGTAGTGATTATCCACCACAATGTAAATTTCTGTTTTCCTTGTAGTGATACGAAGCTAGTTATTAGAATCTATGAGGATTCAATAAACTTTTACAGGTTACCTAAAGTCCACAAGGCAGGGTTATTTTTTAGGACTTTAGGAAAGCTGGATGACAACCACAGTGGGACAGGTAAGGGTCAAGAAGGCATCAAGAATGCCTGACATGATCAGCATTTTTGAGTGAGTGTAGCAACTGGCCGTATTTAATGGCATTTTATTTAACAGGAAAGTATGTGCCCCCCTATGAAGAAACTTTCTCTGGAGAAATGTATGGGAAAAAGTATTGTCAAAAAAGTATTATGAAACACCACCATTAAAAACACCATAGATATGCTGCTTAAAAAAAAAAAGACACAAAAAAATAAAACAAAAACCATGAAAACTTATGGGAGAAATATGCCGTAAAATTTGGGGAAAAAAAACGTCATTGACCCCAAAAAATGCACCACAAGGGTGGAAAAAGAAAACTACAAAAAAAACAAAACGTGTGTTTGTCCTGCATATGATATTTCCTATAGACTTCCATGCGACACCAGGAAAAAGAGGTAAAAAAAGCCCAAAAAACCATATGCGTGACATCAGCCAACTTTTTCCAACTTGACAGGACTATACACACATTGGTAGATTTTTATTTTATTGGGCTGCCTATGTATTTGGTACAGTCACTTTATGTTTATCCCCTGTGCTTTTACAGTTTATGTATGCTTGAGTTAAATCCTGAGTATGGATGCACCTGCCCAGCCACAGAGTGTTCACAATACTGGCGGCTATTTCTTTTTTTATGACGACTTCCTCCATGGGGCCTGTAATTAAGCGGTTTCCATGTGATGAAAATGACTGTAATGCAGGGCACAAACTTCCTTCCTCTCTGGTGTTGTTCAGAAGGCATCAGGAAGCAGCTGGGTGCACATTTTGTGAGTCTATCTAATTAGGAGTTTCTGAAAATACTACAATGAAGTTGATTTAAAAAATAAAGTTCCAAAACATAAAATCCTGAGACGCTTATAGAAACGCCTTTGATTTTTGCTATGGATTACATCACGTTGGCACTTGTGGAGATGTTAACACTGTAAACTCTGACGTTCCGAGAATAAAATGCGGTGAATTCCTAATGAAACTAGGACCCTCAGCGTTGATACTGCATGTAAAATCTTTCACTGATTCACTAGAGATCAAGTGTTTAAGGCCTCTTTCACACGTCAGTGAATCGTACACATATCCATTGACGTAAATGTATGTATTCACACATCAGTGGATTTCCACAGACTGAGCCTGTGGTGATACCATGGCCGGGATTACGGATCCCTAACACAGATTAAAGCCTATGTGTCTGTGCAAACCACAAGCATAACACTGATGCCATCTGTTTTTGGTCCATAGTTTTTACAGATCATTGGTAGGAGATGCTCTGGAAATTAATTTTCAGCCTAGAAGTCCATGGGATACGGATGAAACACGTACAACAAAAAAACAGACACACAAACCAAACACGGATTCTTCACGGTCATTTTCACAGATAAGCCATAACTCAAATCTATGGGGTCTCATAGAATAGTCCACAGGTCGTATCAATGTGCAGCAAGCCCCAGAGGAGCTGATGCAGAGGATGGGAGTGGTAGTGGCCCTGATGAAGTGTTGTGTCATGGTGTACTCCTTCTCAGGTCGTTGATCCCTGGGGTTCAGTGCAGTGGACATGTAGTATCGAATAATGAGGCCAGGATGAAACGTAAAAAAAAAGGCTCTCTTACTAAGGCCCCATTCACACGACCGTATGTATTCCGTGTCAGTATAAAAATGGAACGGAAGACATACGGCGTGTACAGTGTTTCACTATACGGCGGCGGCCTCAGGAAGCGCACAGCGTCAAAGCAACCAATGACGCCGTGCGCTCCCGTCCTCTGGGGCAGCACAGGCCGGGCTTTCACGGCCCGTATACGGCCGTGAAACACGGTCGTCTGAATGAGGCCTAATTGTCTAATTCTGCTGATACTTTAGTGATGAAGTAATCTAGTTATCTACAATGACTTTATAGACTCCATTTTCGATAATTACAAATGAAAAATCTGATTAAAACTTACATAACATTGAACTTCAGACATTAGACGTGATACTAATCGAAACTTCCTGACAAGCTGAAATGTTTAAAACGCCTCTTGCTGGTGCCTTCTGTAAAGAGTATAAATGGTGTTTGTTTAGGTGGTAGGAAGACTAAATATAGTGAGGAATCAGAGGCAATTAAGGGTTCAGAAGAAGCTGCATGACTGTGATTAGCTAGTAATTGATTTGTTGTTTTGAAGACTGTGAAATGAACATCCAAGTCGGAAAAAAACAAGTCGTGTAATGCGCTATGTTAAATAATATATGCAGATAGTTTCCAGATGTATGTCACAAGAATTAACATTTTTGACAGCCTAAGTAGTTGTTTGTGTCGCAGCACGTTCCCCCTTTTCGGGTTTCTCATTACTTGGCTGAAAGTTGCAGACTTCTAATACGATAAATCAAGATATCATGTGTTAAAATGATTCCTTCTGACCAGCATCAGTCCATCAATTCCTGGAGATAACGACTCCTGTTAACTGTTACTGACAAGCTGAAGTCAATTAAAGACTCATTTAGAATTCAAAAGGGGCAACTCTGACCAAAGTGTCAGTCTCAGGAATTAATTGCTCCAATTCTGATAGACTTCATTTCCCTAGATGTTCCTAAGGGAATGTCCATCATTGTCTCTCACCGTTTCGACTAAAACCTAACACCTGGTCTCAAGATATTAAGTATTTGAAAGTCAATGTACATCCTTGAACAGCATTTTGACCTTTTTATCTTAGAGGAGGTACTGGCTCTCCTTAAAGGGTTGGTCCATCTGGGACATTGATGGACAGGATGTTAGATGAGTAGGGATCCCACCTCTGGGACTTGCTCCAATATCCAGAATGGATATAGCAATGGCCATGGCTGCTCAGCTATTTTCAGAACTCTCATAGCGATGAATGGAAAGCCTGCTGTGCACATTCAGTGTGATTTCAGGGGTCCAGAGGTGGGACTCGTACCTATCTGACAGTGATGGCATATCCTAGCGATATGCCATCAAAGTCTGAGATGGGCCAACCGCTTTAAGGAGACCGGTCATGTATGGAGATCCATTGGAAAATAATACATAAAGAGGTATTTCCCAGAGAAGGAGAACCATCTCACTAGTGCCACCTTATGGAAGTGGCTCCATATGAGTTGAGTCAATGCCAGACTTTTTAACACGTCTTGGAACATGACAAGAGAAAATAGCCAATAGCTGGAGATGAGTGAATCGATTCAACACAAATCACATTTTTTATGGTTTTCCCAAAATATTCTAATTTTGCAGAACACGAAAATTTTGTGATTCATTATGCACATATCCTTCAAAATGGCGGCCACCATTTTAAAGATCAGAGGGCATCTGATACCATAAAAAGAATCATTTTTGTTTGTATGTCTGTATCACTAATGCTGTCTTGGCTTTAAAGGGGTTTTCCAGGATTTTACTACTGATGCTCAGGATAGGTCATCAGTATCTGATCGTGGGGGTCTGAGACCTGGGACCCCCACCGATCAGCTGTTTGAGAAGGTACCAGCGCTCCTGTGAGCGCCGTTGCCTTCTCTCAGCTCACCAAGCACAGCGCCGTACATTGTATAGTGGCTGTGCTTGGTATCGCGCTCAGCCCCATTCACTTGAATGGGGCTGAGCTGCTCCTAGGCCACATGACTGATGAACGTGACGTTACTGGCCTAGGAAAAGCTGAGAGAAGGCTGCAGCGCTCAGGAAGCGCTGGTGTCTTCTCAAACAGCTGATCGCCGGGGGTCCCGGGTGTCGATCAGAAACTGATGATCTATCCTGAGAATAGGTCATCAATAGTAAAATCCTGGACCAGCTTGACAGCAGTAGCATACAGTCCTAGGAGACCCAAAAATGTCATACACAACTTTTCAGGGCCATTTTCAACTTGAATGGAGTTTATGCAGACTGGATTGAATCTACCAGGAGATTCAACCAAATCAGACCCCAAAATGAATTTTAGGAAATCCACTCATCTCTACCAGTAGCCCATCTAAATAGGTTAAAAACTGTGTGCTGATAAATGTCATCCTGTTGGAACCTGTGATATAGACCTCCAAATCCCCCGCACAGTCATACGGTTAAAGCAGTGCTTCCATCACAGAAAGTATATCGCTAGGATGTGGCTTCCCTTCCTGATTGTTGGGTGTTCAACCCATTCGATCCTGACATTCAAGTGGCTGCAGTTCTAGTACTACATTACCTTCAGAATTATTTACTGCAAAGTGGCCATCTGCTGTGCAGGGAATGGGGTCCAAATTACCCTAATCTTGCAGATCACTCTGATGAAAATAAGATGGTGAAATGTAGAAAAGAGGCTTTAAAATTACCAGGACCAACTTTACACAACTGTATACAAGATCAGTCTTTTCTTTATCCATTAATGCAGCATGGTTTTGCAGTAAATTCACCCCAGAAGAAAGAGGCACAATGACTGGATTAATGATGTTCAAGTAGTATAGGCTTGTCACTGGACCATTCACAAAATGTATAGCAGTTATGTATTGACTAGACGCACCTGCCCACAGAGTAACACCACCAAAGGCTCGTCTGGTGACAACAGTTGCTGATGCATAGCGCCCTCCATGACGTCTTCAACATCGTTGGCGGTCATCATTTCTGTTCTTTCATCAGTCCCTCGTCCAGCATAGATGCTCCCTGGCCCACGCAAGACAATGACGCCTGTGGTCAGGTACCCTTGCAGGTCGTCTAGCACTCCTCTCTCAAATGTGCCTGGAGTTGTGTGGCATTCACCATCCGGTTGCGCAGGGCTTTGTTCCCAATGAAGCGGCCATCAGTGTAGGATGTGGCCAAAGGACGTCCACGTCTATGTTTTTCTGTGTCTCTTCCAGTCTCTCTGTATCTCTGTTACAACCTGCTGACACTCTGTGACACTCTAATCTCAGTGGCCACTTCCGCCTGAGAACATCCTCCTTGAAGCCTCGCAGTGGCGAGGTACTGTTGATCAATTGTTAGATGTTGTCTGGGTCTCATGATGTCAAAATGTGAACAGCATGATGAGGAGGACTGTTTAAATACCAATTCTAATTGAACCAGGAAATTTATTGGGCGATTCATGGATCAAACAGCTGGACATGTGCATTCAAAAGTTTAGAGAAGGTCACATTACGTTCACCTGTAAAGGTTAGAGTGAAATCTCACGCACAAGCCAAATATCCTTAACTTTCTCTGAGTACTAGCAGAATAACCTGAATAGCATGGAAAAATGTGGACAGGACATCTTTACTCTTCTCAGACACATTCATTTCCAAGTAGTGTTGGCCTGGCTACAAATGGCATGAAGACATATTGAGGTAAACATCATCTACTCCTTTGCTATACTGTATTTTGAAAACGAAGATTCATGTGCACCATTTGTGAAGAAGCCTGTTGATGATGAAACTCAAGTTTGGGAATTGATGCCAAGTGGATTTAAAAATATATTTATATGCAGTTTTGTGTACCTGTTGTCTGTAAGTATGAATAAATGCTTTTAAGGAGATCTTCTGGCTGCACCAAGTGTTATTGCACTTTGTCTTTTTTCATTGTTGTATTGAACTACAGAGTTAAGAACCATGTAGGTATCGCTGAATAGATCCAACACTGATAGCTTGAAGACAAGGTGCCTAGCTTGGGTAAAATATTATGCGGTGGACTGACATTTATAGAGGAAGCATAGGCCTTTTCACTAAGAGCCTGTCATGTACTTACCCATCTGTGAGTTCGGCCTCTCTGATGCGCCGCCAATGCCATCACCCCATTATCATGTCAACCAGTCCAGCTGACAGTGGGGCTGATTGGTCCATCAAGGAGCTGGGACACTGCACCAATCAGGTTCGGTGCCAGTGTCATGTGCTTCCTGCCGACAGGATACTTAAACAGGAAACTGCTGGCCACAGTTGCCTGTGATTGGTCTTCCTGCCTCGCAAGCTTTGTTGCATGCTCTCTGGATTCTGGATCTCTGACCTGATACCTGTTTGTGACTTTGCCTCTGATGTTATCTCCTACTACTAATATCCGCTACTGCACTTGTTCATACCCATATAGATTGTTTCTAAGCAGCACGTCCCTGTTCACACTGGCTTGTTCATTCGTTCGGTGATTGGCAGCACCTTTAAAGGGGTTCTGCAGTTCTGTAAAACTGATGATCTATCCCCTGGATAGATCATCAGCATCTGATCGGCGGCGGTCCGACACCCGGGGCCCCCGCCCCGCCAATCAGCTGTTTGAGAAGGAAGCGGCGCTGCAGGAGCGCTGTGGCCTTCTCTGTGTTTACCGCAGACCCAGTGACGTCACGACTAGTTTCACTGGCCTGGGCGGGGCTAAGCTCCATTCAAGTGAACAGAGTTTAGCCCCGCCCAGGCCAGTGATACTAGTCGTGACATCACTGGGCCTGCGCTAAACACAGAGAAGGCCGCGGCGCTCCTGCAGCGCCGCTGCCTTCTCAAACAGCTGATCGGCGGGGGTCCCGGGTGTCGGACCGCTGCCGATCAGATGCTGATGATCTATCCAGATGATAGATCATCAGTTTTACAGAACTGCAGAACTCCTTTAAGGACAATTATTGGAAATGAGCATTTATATGGATCCTCATCCCTGATAACTGTGATCCACTATGTAAAAGGGTCCTTACACCAGAAAGTATTCATGTTTTTAAACTGATTGGACACTTTATTATCCTTTCACCTAGCATTCCTTTTTGTGTGAGGAACACTGATATTATATCCTTGAGTTTAGTTTAGACCAGTTTTGTTTAGTAATAACTCCGACATTAAAAGGGATGTCCAAGATTTTTATATTAATGGCCTCTCCACAGGATAGGTCAGCGATATGTGATCAGTGAGGGTCTGACTCCCAGCACCTCCGCCGATCAGCTGTTTGAAGAGACTATGGTACTCTGGTGATCGCTGTGGCCTCTTCCTAGGCTGTGAAGTCAAGTTCATCGTTCACATGGCCTACGTGCAGGACAGTTCAAGTGAATGGACCTGAGCTGCAATACCAATCACAGCCACTATACAATGTACGGCGCTGTGCTTGTCATGCTGTGAGGAGGCCACAGCGCTTACCGGAGAACCACTGCCTCTTCAAACAGCTGATCCTGAAAGTAGGCCAACAATTTTAAAAATATTGGACAGCCCCTTTAAAAAGCGATTATCACTGGAGGATGAGAATACGAAATATTGTATGTTATGATATAAACAGGTTACAAATAGAACAAGCCATTACTTACAGCATGTTCACAACAGTTTACAGATACATAGTACAGGAGCCCCTAGTGGTCACTCACAGATGGTTTGCCTTAGTCTTGCTTTAGCTGCGTCTCTTTTTTCCATTCTTTGAACACTCCCATGTGGGTTTTTGTCTTCTGGCTTCTCCCAGGCTTCTATCGCAGTTCAACTTGATAATGAGGCAGCTATTTATCACAAAACTGTAGCAGGAAAGGAGCTGAAGTTTCCTGTGTGACTTCATAGTAACCATTAAGGCAACATTTGGGAACAATAGCCTCATCCTTATTTTTACATTAAGATTTGTTGGTCGAAAGTGGGTTGTTATTAAGTGGTGGCAGCCTATACTACAAAACGTAAGATAGGAACAAGTTCACTGTCAATCATGCACACACTTTAGATCAGAGGTGCACAACCTTTTCTGGTTAGGGGCCACATTGTCACACTGAACCAATCCCAAGGGCCGAAAATAAAACTTAAAGGGGTATTACCAACTGAAACATTGTATTTATGACATATTGAACATACTGTATATATCATAAATGACTAGTTACACCTCCAGGATTCCCATCTAATGGGAGAATACATGAAAAATACATGTGAGCAGCCACAATACATAGACATACATGTCTCTCACCATATGGTTGGGGGCCGCATAGAAAGGTATCAAGGGCCGCATGTGGCCCCCGGGCCGCAGGTTGTGCACCCCTGCTTTAGATCCTCAGGATAGGTCATCAATATCAGATTGCTGGGGCTTTGACATGTGTCACCCCTGCCAAGGAGCTGTTTGAGAATGCAGAGGCCTCCGCAGTGTCCACCGGTTAACAGGCCCATTTTAAAGCTAGTTTAAATTTCATCTTCTGCCCAATTGCCACTGGCTTAATGTCCTGTGATTGGTGTCCTAAGGGTACTCTGCTTTTAACCATGTATGCGAACAAACATCTGCCAATTGCCTTCTTGAAAAATGAGGCCCAGTCAGACATAGGACAGATATTTGTTTGCACCACAAGAGGCAGAAATAATATCTTTAAAAAAAGGAATATGAATGTCACATTGGTCTAACATACTGAAACTGGTTAACTCAAGTCTGAAAATGATATGCAACGGGCTGAGGGCAGCAAACGACCTTATAATAAGACCATATAGGACCTAGAAATACTAATCAAGGTTTCCTTAAAGGGGTTGCCTCATCCTAGGAAAATGCCATCAATGTCAGATAGGTGCAGGTCCCATCTCTAGGACCCACTCCTGTCTCCACAATGAGGGCCCCAAAGTGAAGGAGAGCATAGTGCACACGCGCGGCATGTTTTAGTTGCTAGAAAACATCCAAGTGGGCTCGCTCGGCTATTTTCAGAAGTCTCATGGTGGTGAATAGGAGAGCACACTGCTCAAGGACGGCAGCCTCTCCATTCACTGCTATGGGACTGCCGGAAAGAAGCGCCTGCTCAGGTATTCTCGGAGCTCCCACAGTAGTGAATGGAGAGGTGGTCACACATGTAAGGTATGCTCTCCTTCACTCTGGGGACCCTTTCTGGAGATAGGAGTGGGTCCTAGACAGGGGCGTAACGATCACGGTCGCAGAGGGTGCGACTGCGACCGGGCCCGGTGGGAGGGGGGCCCGCAGCCCCGCAAGTGCTTATTGCCAGTCACACTTGGGGCCTACTTAATTTGCCACTGCGCACATCCCCAAAACCCATCCCAAACCCACCCATAAACTCTCCTCCTGGCCCTGCACCACCGGACTCACACTCACTGTCAATTCAGTCTGTGACAGCACAAGACCCGGCACTGAGGTCACGGGTCTCGCGGGATCACAGGATGAGAAGACTGATGCGGCGCCGCAGAGAGCGACACCTCACTGAAAGCCATAGCCAGCTGCGTGCGAGTACAGACCGATGAACGGAGAGTAGGTAAGTTTTTTTTTTTTATGTCCTCAACAGCTTCCTACTGGAGGAGAGGGGGCACCTGGCAGTGGTGGCATATGATTAACTACCCTGGATTCAGAAAGGGTAGTTAATTACAGTGAGATGGGGGGGCAAAAACTGAAATATATACAGTGAGATGGGGGGCAAAAACTGAAATATATACAGTGAGATGGGGGGCAAAAAATGAAATATATACAGTGAGATGGGGGGCAAAAAATGAAATATATACAGTGAGATGGGGGGCAAAAAATGAAATATATACGTTGAGAGAGGGGGGCAAAAAGGTAAAAAGGGGGCGGGGTAATGGGGGTGGGGGGCCCCAATCCAAAGTTTGACCTGGGGCCCTTAGAACTCTAGTTACGCCACTGGTCCTAGAGGTGGGATACGTACCTATCTGACACTGATGGCAAATCCTAGCGATATGCCATGAATGTCTGAGATGAGAATATCACTTTAACTTATAAAATGTTGATTTCCCTGAATTCTGATGGAGCATATAATAGAATAAGGTAATAAATATCATATGCACACACAGAGAAAACCCTACTTTCTTTCTTACTAAAAAAAAAAAAAAAAAACTTTTGACAAAGAGAAGACTTCCAGACAGGAATGAAGTTCTAATTGATTATTTTGGGGATTTTAGTTTGAGTTATTTTGTTGCTGCTGATTTTCCTTCCCCATACGACTACACAAGTCACAGTGCATTATGTTTATGAGATTATATTATCAGGAAGCAACAGCTGTGAAGATGAAACTGTCACAAAAGGCGGAACTAAGTATTTTTTTCTCTCAGGACACGATGAATTAACTGCTCATGCCAACCAACCCAGAACCAAGACACAATCCTAAATCACGATAGCACCATAAAGAAGTCAAAAATACTTTTCAGGAGTGATCATAAAAGATTTGTTTATTTCCACACATCCTTAACATTTAGGTGACTGGGAACAGGAGTGAGAACTTTGTTATTTTTCAGTTTAAGGCCTTATTCACCCCTCTGGATTCCCTTTTTTAATCCATATGGAATCCAATACTATTATTGGCATTAAATATACAGCTACTGCACACAGGAGTGTTTATGGAGGCTTTGAATAAACACTGAGATGCATTTACATATGATACATTTTTCCACAAAAAAAAAAATGTTCTACACATTTCAGAAAAATGTGTCCGTTAAAGAGAACCTGCCACATCCTTCATGTTGCCCTCACAGAGAGCAGCATAAAGTAGCGACAGACATGCTGAAATCGCGGTCAGTTACTTACCTTCTGAAGTAACACTGCTGCTGAGAACTTAAAATTTGAGTCCGGCACTGCCAGAGAGGAGTCCGGCATATTCATGAGCCCCCCTCCTTTTCCTTGCCCACCCTCTGACAGTTGACCGTTCTCTCCTACAGAGAATTCTAAGAAGAGTACTGGCAATCATCAGCAGATGGGCGGAGCGAAAGGGAACTCATGAATAAGCCGGACTCCTCTGTGGCGGTGCCGGACTCTTCTTCGGTGTGCACTGCCACTAGGTTCTTGGTAGCAGCTTTGGCAGATAAAGGACAGTCTACCGATTTTAGCGTATCAATGAGGGCTGAAAAAGGCATGTGACAGGTTCCCTATAACCCTTTCAAGACCAGGCGATTTTCCGTCTTTTAATTTTCGTTTCTTACTCCCAGCTTTCCCAAAGCCATAACGTTTGTATTTTTCCATTCACATAGGCATATGAGGGTTTGCTTATGGTGGGCCAAGTTGTACTTTCTAACGGCACCATTTACAGTTGCATAAAATGTAGTGGGAAGCAGGGGCAAATTCCAAATGAGGTGGAATTATAAAATAAAAAAAAAAACACAAATCTGCAACAGTTTTATTTTTACAGCGTTTGAGGGTTTAGAAGTATGCCATATAAGATACATTTTTTTTATATTTTAATAGTATGAACGTTTTTGGATGTGGCAATGCCTAGGATGTTTATTTTTTAATATTTTAAAAACATTTTTACTTTTTTATAGTTCCCATAGGGAACTATAACAAGTAATCATCATATTGCTCTCTGTAGTCTATGAGAAATACACTGTGTTCCTATGGTGACCTGTCACAGACAAGGGTTCCATAGGAACTAATATGCGGCAGCCTCATATCACTGAAGAACACAGAGGCTGCCGCACACACACACTCCGGCTCCCCCAGAGCCAGAACACACCTGGAAGCACGTTTCTGAGTTTCTGAGCTCTCAGATGCCATGGACACATTTGACTACGGCCTTCGAGGGGTTAAAAGTATGTTATTAACGATATTGTCGATTGCGTACATTAGTCCTGGGTGCCTGCTGCTTAAAACAGCCATCACCCGGTGGCTACTGTGCCCGCGAGCTAGCGGCACTATTAAGTACCCAACCACCAATGTAAATTTACGTGAGGCGGTCGGGAAGGTGTAAAGGGCCAATGACCCAGTCTGCTGCCATACATATATTAAATAACTGCTGCACACTCTCTCTGAAAATGGTAAAGATATGGCAAACTCACAATACTGTGTCTCAGCCATGATGCCAAGAACCTCCATTTAAGGGCCCTTGCACACGACCCTATGCCCTCCGAGACATACGGTCCATGAGCGGGCCATATGTCCCAGAGCGGCATTGATCATGCACACGGGAGAATACAGCATCATAGATTACAATAAGATCATATGGGTGCGGGACAATAGCCCCATGTGCGTCCCAACGTGCACAGCATCATTGTAATCTATGATGCTGTGCGCTCCCGTGTGCACGATCAATGTCGCTCTGGGGCAAATGGCCCGCTCATGGACCGTATGTCTTGGAGGGCATACGTTTGTGTGCAAGGGCCCTAAATCAGAGGTCCCCACCCTTCTATAGTCTGGGAGCTATTGATATTGGTTGAAATAGAGAAGGTGCTATGCCAGATCTGGTTGGGCACAAGTTTTACAGACGCAAAAAGAATGACTTGGTGAGCAGTATATTTTGAGATTATGTCACAAACAGATTCTGCAAAAACTGTGGACCCCACAATGTTTATAGCACTGTCTCTGGTACTAATTTAAAAAAAAGGTATGACTATCATTTATTGGTCATGTAGGTAGATCGAAAATGACACATAGTACTGTAGGATCCAATTTTTTTTGTGGCCTCACAGTGTAGAAATCTGTCTGTGAAAGCCTGTGAGATCATTTTATTCCAGCAGACCACCGAACAACAGTAGCAAGCCCTCCCACTGCATCCACCTGAGACCTATGCAAGGTACGTTAAGTTAAAAGTTAAAAAAAAAAAAAAAAAAAGTTCTGGCTTTGCTAAAATCTTATCTGAATCCATCTAGGTCTGTTCACCGTGAATTTTAGAGAAATAAACAACAACAGCTTGCTAGAAGCGAGAACATTTGGTATATAAGAACATTAGCAGTTACTGTACTAAAGTTTGGTTGAGTAGGTATTCATGAACCGCACTGACAGCTGATGATAGTCATTTGCCTTCGGAATTTGCATTGAATTATATTTTTAAGTATTTTAACCCCTTACTTCTCTAGATAATATCCTAAAACCGAAAGCTTGATATATAGTGGTTTCTGTACATGCCTCAGACACACTGTCCTGTAAGTGTAGTGTAACACTGCTTGCTATAACTGGTTTTTGGTGGTAGCAAAAGCAGGTCCATTCTCCAATGCAGTGGTGGACTGGGGTGACTAGGGTCCACCAGTAAAATTAATTCTTGGAGCCCAATAATATAGTCAGGTGCTTGAGCCTTCATCATTATCATGCATTTTCAACATGAAGTAGGGGAAATTTATTATTTTAAATGCACCAAATGAGAATTCTGCCTCAATTTGCGGAAAAGAATAATTTTGTGTTTTAGACAATTTTTGCACCTTACTGGATAGTTATTAACGTAAGCCAACCTGGTCTAATTGTAAGCTGTCTAAATTTAAAGGGGCCCTCTAGTTTTTTAACAAATTTTGTGCCCAACCTTCGTTGTACCCTTGGAGGGAAGCATACTTGCCTTCTCCCTGCCACTTGACTCTGGTTCCTTCAGTCCACCATTGGTAACTCACCACGCGCCTGTCCTCTCTGGTAAACTCCTAGAACAGATAGAGGTGACGTCTGTCCTCTGCAGTGGTGACATGTCCCAGTGATATGCCTATTGAAGGCAAAGGTCACCAATGTGGAGAGTCAGTCACTGGTGGGGATCGGCATGCAATGAACAAAGCGGTGGATGGAAGGAGATGGAACCGAGCAGCAGGGAGAAGGTCCAGTGATCAGGGGCGGACTGGGAACTTAAAGTGGCCCTGGTTTTTGGCCAAGAGGAGGGTTTAGGTGGCCCTCTGGGCATTGGACCCACAACAAAATCGTAATCCGCAGCACTCCATCAGTTGATGCAAAAAAAGTGTGATTTTTATTGAAAAATCATCATGGCAATTCACAGCAATGGCGACGTTTCGGCTCCAATGAGCCTTTCTCAAGCCTCTGGGCATTGGCCCACCGGGAAATTTATGTATATGGCTAGTCCGCCCCAGCCGGTGTTGGCAGGGGAAGGGACGGTTGTTAGGAAGCCACAAGCTGTTAAAAAGCTGGAGAACCCCTCTAAGGCAGAGGGCAGTAATGATAAATATTCCCCAGTGTATTGACAATTTTAGAAGGTGTGAACATCATTGTAATTTTTTTAAACCCATTGCAGTTTAAAAAACATAAATATTTATATTATGACAATAGTCAGTAAAATAAATAATAAAATAAAAATGATAATGCTTTTTCCAAGTAACAGTGCATAAGGCTACTTTCACACTGGCGGCAGGCCTGATCCGGCAGGTGAAGGGTGCTGCCGGATCAGGCCTGCCGCAGTGACATGTGTGGAGCCGGAACCGCGCTCCGGCCCCACACATGTCACACAGTACATACATATACATACACATAAACATACACACACATATAGACATACAAACACACATACATACTTACATGCTCCCCGGCAGGTCTTCGGAGCGTCAGGATGGCTCACACAGGTCACGATTCCCCACAGCGCCCTCTGCTGGGCGCCTGGTGGAATCGTCATCTGACGATTCCACCAGGCGCCCAGCAGAGGGCGCTGTGGGGAATCGTGACCTGTGTGAGCCGTCCTGACGCTCCGAAGACCTGCCGGGGAGCATGTAAGTATGTATGTGTGTTTGTATGTCTTTATGTGTGTGTATGTTTATGTCTGTATGTGTCTATGTGTACCCGGATCCGTAATGGACTCCATTGAAAGTCAATGGAGGACGGATCCGGTTACCATTATGGTCACACCAGACGGATCCACCCCCATTGACTTGCATTGGGGGTCATTCCGGATCCGTCTTGGTGCGGATGCCTGGACCGGAGAGCAAACCGCAGCATGCTGCGGTTTGTTCTCCGGTCTGAAGACGGAACGGAATGCTTTCAGGAGCATTCCGTTGTCTTCAGTTCAGTTTTGTCCCCATTGACAATGAATGGGGACAAAACTGAAGCGTTTTATTCCGGTATTGAGCCCCTATGACGGAACTCAATACCGGAATTTTAAAACGCTAGTGTGAAAGTAGCCTTAGCCATGTACTATAGACCACAGCTGAGGATGAGGCGGACTACCTGAGAGCAAAAAGATCAGACAAATGGTTCGCCACATGTGGAAACACCGGAAACAGTTAATGCTTGCCTCCTTTCTAACTTTTAAAACAATGTTTTAATCTTATCTGTATTTTAGAATCAGGAAGTCTATAAAATCTTATGAATAATTTACATCCCTGACAGTCTTCCTGTTGCTGAATGCTAAATTAATTAAGACCCAGGAGGATTTCACTTAGGCCATATTAAATCTTCAAGGTTTTCAGCGCTTTTAAGTTACTATAAAGTAACGTGGTCTCACTCTGCTTTAATGTTCACTTTGTAAATGCAATATTTATCGTGTGGTGTGAGGAACCAGGTGTTACCGGCATGATCAGATGGCAAATGAAAGACTAAACTCCGTATACAGGCTTTGTACACACAGACTGAACCGCAGCATGCGCAGCTTATTTACTTAGGAGAGAACATGTGAAGCACTGGAGCGCAGTGCACCTCATGGAAGCATATGCAGATGGACATTTAATAATACGGCTTAGGCTACTTTCACACTAGCGTTAATATTTTCCGGTATTGAGATCCATCATAGGGTCTCAATACAGGAAAAAAAGGCTTCCATTTTGTCCCCATTCATTGTCAGTGGGGACAAAACGTAAATGAAAAGAACAGAGTGCTCCAAAATGCATTCCGTTCCGTTCCCATACCAGAGAGCAGCATGCTGCGGGTTTGCTTTCCGTCCTGTGGTGCGGAGCAAAACGGATCCGTCATGACCCACAATGCACGTCAATGGGGACGGATCCGTTTTCTCTGACACAATCTGGCACAATAGAAAACGGATCCGTCCCCCATTGACTTTCAATGGAGTTCATGACGGATCCGTCTTGGCTATGTTAAAGATAATACAACCGGATCCGTTCATAACGGATGCAGACGGTTTTATTATCAGTAACAGAAGCGTTTTTGCTGAACCCTGCCGGATCCAGCAAACACACTGGTGTGAAAGTAGCCTTAGGCCAAGTTCACACTTCAGTTATTTGGTCAGTTATTTCCATCAGTTATTGTGAGCCAAAACCAGGTGCGGGTGCAAATGTTTCCATTACACTTGATCTCTGAGTAGGCTTGACTACTGGTTTTGGCTCACAATCACTAATGGAAATAACTGACCAAATAACTGAAGTGTGAACTCAGCCTTATAGGGAGCACAGCTGATGTATCCTTGTCTACACTTCTGCATATAGGGCCATGGTCAGTGAAAGTTGGTAGGTGCAATCAACCCAAAAAAAAAAAATCATAACAAATTTGGCATGGATGCACAATATTTCAAGGGGTTATTCCACAAAAATTATTTATCATCTATCCACAAGAAAGATGATAAATACTGCGTCACAATTCTAAGAAGAACGGGTCCATGAATCCCATCTCTGGCTGGATCGGTGATTCACATGTTGGTCGACAACTCTATTTGTCCATGTTAGGCCTCACACACACGATTGTGTCAGTATTGCAGTATTTGCAAACCATGGATCTGTAAAATACAGACACCTTCCGTGTGCAACCTGCATTGTTCTCAATCTCATTACCACGATTTACTAGTCTTGTCCGCAATACAGACAGGAATAGCACGTTTGATAATTTGTGGAATGGACACATAGATGTGGATTTTTGTTTTTTTGAGTACCCATGGAAATGCATGGGTCCATGTGCAATCCACAAAAAAATGTTGATTGGACACGGATATAAAATACAATAGTCCCTCAAGATACATTATTAATTGGTTCCAGGACAACCATTGTATGTTGAAACCATTGTAAGTTGATTAATCAGTTCCAAAGCCCCAAAATGTCATCCAAGATAAGAGAAAATGAAGATTTAAAGGGGTTCTCCGAGTTATATATATTGATGACCTGTCCTCAGGATAGGTCATCAGTATCAGATCGGCGGGGGTCCGACACCCGGCACCCCTGCCGATCAGCTGTTTGAAGAGGAGGCACGCGCCGTATCAGCGCTGCCTCCTCTTCACTGTTTACATGCTGGCCGACATGGGGGTAGTGGTGAGTAGGTGTAATTACACCTCAACCCCCCATTCATTTCTATGGGAAGAATCGCTTCCATAGACTTGTATGGGAGCGATTCTTCCCATAGAAATGAATGGGGCGATGAGGTGTAATTACACCTACTCACCACTACCCCCGTGTCGGCCAGCATGTAAACAGTGAAGAGGAGGCAGCGCTGACACGGCGCGCACTTCCTCTTCAAACAGCTGATCAGCGGGGGTGCCGGGTGTCGGACCCCCACCGATCTGATATTGATGACCTATCCTGAGGACAGGTCATCAATATATATAACTCGGAGAACCCCTTTAAATCTTCATTTTCTCTTATCTTGGATGACATTTTGGGGCTTTGGCATGGATTACTCAAATTACAATGGTTTCAACATACAATGGTTGTCCTGGAACCAATTAATAATGTATCTTGAGGGATCACTGTACTGTCATGTGCAAGTTTTAGTCTCATAGTGAATGCAGTAGTGGACCAACGTGCACTCCACTCAGAGAGGGGACTTGAGGACCCCTTATTCTCAGGACTGCAGGGGTCTCAGCAGTCAGAACAACCTTGATCTATTATTTATCACCTATTATGGGTTAGGTGCTATTTTTTGAGGGATAATCGCTATAAATGAAAAAATCAATTTAAAGGTGTTGTCTGAAATATATATTGGTTATCCCATGCAGACATGGTCATAATACTGCTTCCAATGCCGTAGTGTACTACCCCAGACCTGGGGGTACTACAAATTGTTTATTTTTATGCATTGCATTCCTGGCTATTAGGCCCCATTCAGACGACCGTGTTTCACTGTACGGTGGCGGCCTCAGGAAGCGCACGGCGTCATAGCAGCCAATGACGCCGTGCGCTCCCGTCCTCTGGGGCAGCACAGGCCGGGCTTTCACGGCCCGTATACGGCCATAAAACACGGTCGTCTGAATGGGACCTTACTACCAACAAGAAAGGTATGGCAAAGGTTGGAACGTTAACCTCCCTGTTCCTCCCCCTCTTGGTAGAAGTGGGCTGGTCCTGTTGTATAAGGATCACTTGCAATTAAATAGGCAACATGAGGCTCAGTTCACTCTTAGTTATGTATATATTTTTGCTTAGTTCAAAAGATAGTGAGAAAAAAGGATGCAAACCACACCGGTAATTCAACGACTGCAATGTGACTTTGATTTGAAATTTGACAAAAAAACTTTTGCTTTTAATCTGGCATTTATGCGCCTCCCCCATGCCACAGATTGGGGCTAGGTGCTTGAAAATGTGATCATCTGCAGATCTTAGCGACACCTGCTACTTCCCAGATTTGCAATTCAATGTAGAGAAGTGTATGTTCATAATATTTGTTTTTTTACATCGCTGTACGGTACACTCCTTGCCAAAAACACATAGAATATTTGCCTAATTTTTCTAAAGCTGAAGTCTGTATAAAACTAACACAATCTGTATTCCAGAAGTAAGCAGTATGCTAATGTGTTCTGAGACTTCCTCAGTTTGCACAGTATTTTTTTTTTCTTTTTACAACTAAAAAATTTATATAAGTCCTAATTAAAGGGAACCTGTCATCATGAAACGCAATGCAATCTACATGCAGCATGTTATACAGCAGCAGCAGGAGGGGTTGAGCAGATTGATATATACTGTTGTTTTGCGGGAAAAGAGCAAAACTTGTAATTTATACATATATATATAGATCATTATTTATATATCATCGTATCAGTGACTGACAGCTATCTGTGCACACACTTACACAGGGAATGCTATCTATCTATCTATCTATCTATCTATCTATCTATCTATCTATCTATCTATCTATCTATTATCTATCTATTTATCTATCTCATATATATCGATCTCATATCTATCTATCTCTCTATCTCTCTATCTATCTCTCTATCTATCGTATTTTTTGCCCAATAAGACGCACCTAGGATTTAGAGGAGGAAAATAAGAAAAAAATATTTTGAACAAAAGGTGTTAAAATGTTCAATAAAATAACAGAACTATATTCTGCGGTGGGTTCAAATCATTCAGGAGGACCAAGGCTGCCGTACACACTATCTGACTCCCCCATCCCCACTAGGAAGGATAATTGGGAGTGCGCTTTCCCATTTTTATTTTTTTTTAGCTCCTAGATGCCATGGTCACATTTGACCATGGCATCTGTAGGGTTAAATCTGCAATCCACATTATTTGATCTTAGACATTAGCCCCGTTGTTTAAAACAGGAGGCACGCCCGACGACTATGGCACCCGCTGCGCTAGAGAGTGGGCTCCATCTTTAAAGACCTGCCCAGACAGAAAGGGTTAAAAGAGCAATACAAGAAAATACAAAAATAGCAATATGTACAATCAATGTAGTGGTGATGAAAGTTTGTGAACCCTTCAGAATTTTCTGTATATTTCTGCATAAATCTAACCTAAAACTACATCACATTTCCAAGTAGAAAAAGATAACCCACTTGGTTATTTTTATATTGAGAAAAATGACCCACTAGGACAGGTAGGGACAACCTGCGGCCCTCCAGCTGTTGTAAAACTACAATTCCCACCATGCCCTGCTGTAGGCGGATTGCTGTAGGCAGTCTGGGCATGCTGGGAGTTATAGTTTTGCAACAGCTGGAGAGCCACAGGTTGGCCATCCCTGCACTAGGACATATCTGTGAGTGGCAAAAGTATGTGAACCTTTAAGATTAGCAGATAATTGGAAGGTGAAATTAGAGTTAGTGTTTTCAATCAATGGGATTGACAATCAGGTGAGTGGGCGACCTGTTTTATTTAAAGAGGACCCATCAACTCTCCTGACATGTCTGTTTTAGGAACTACTTGAATTCCCCATGTAATAACAATTCTGAAGCATCTATCCTTATGTCTCTATGTTGCTCCGTTCTTCCACTATTCTTGGTAGAAGTTTATGGATATAGGTACAGGTGGGCGTTACCAGATGGGGGTGTGGCCCTGCAGAGTCTGACAATATCCAATCGGTGCTGCCAGTGTCCAACTGTGCAGGGACACACCCCCATATGGTAATACCCACCTATACCGATATACATAAACTTCTAGCAAGAATAGTAGAAGAACGGAGCAACATAGAGTCATAAAAATAGATGCTCAAGAATTGTTACTACACGAGGAATCCAAGTAGTTAATAAAACAGACATGTCAGGGGAGGTGACGGCTCCTCTTTAAAGGGGTTTTCTAATCTCGCTGCTACTAAGGCGCGATAACTCACAGTTTAATGTTTTCCCGCTGGATAAAATACTTTTAAAGATGATGAGGATATGTCTTGTTGTACTTTACGATGCAAAAGTGGCATGTATATGCTGTGTATAGGTGAAGGGTGGACCTCAAAATCATCTCCTCCCATGAGCCCTAGGAGCTGCAGTCCAACAAAATGAACCCGCAAAAAACTGGCAAGAAATTTTTAGACCATGTCAAGTGTGAATAACGCCTTCGGTGAACAGTTGTATAGCGGTTTGCACGCTGTGTATGTCAATGTTCAGCAACACATCCTTGCCATTTTGTAAGGTGAGAAAGGCAACATAAGGTTGGCTGCCCTCCCCGAGGCTCTGGGAAATGGGCCCAGGTGCTCAGAAAAACCTGTGATGACGCCTTTTTAGTTTCCTTTGATGTCTGATGGCAAACTCAGGTCACAACCCTAAACAAACTGCAAAATCCACTTAGTACAATCCATGTGCACACATCTGTTCAGCTGCATGAGAGCGCTATGCTGGCTCCCTGTATTAT
Organism: Rhinella marina; assembly: GCA_900303285.1. NCBI lineage: Eukaryota > Metazoa > Chordata > Amphibia > Anura > Bufonidae > Rhinella > Rhinella marina. The sequence goes on along the minus strand of ONZH01017253.1, from coordinate 571,334 downwards.
TATTTTATGTTCAAGCAAATTAGACGCTCTCCATTTGACATTCTCATGTGTAACTTGAAAGGGGTAAAGGAGATAAGTATCTTTCATGTCACACTCTTGATTTATGTAAACTTTGAAGTGCGTTTAATCAATATAAAAGGCACACAGGGTTCTTGTCAGGTTTGTATTGTTGTTTTATCATTTTTTAATGCTGACATTACACTACATTGTCAGTGACTATATTGGTTGGTATTTTGAGGAGCATCCGGCTTCAATAACAACAATACATGGGGAAGGGGGTATCCTACTGCAATCAATAGGCAGATTAAGGCCTCATGCACAAGACATATACATATACATATACTGCATATATTGTGCAGTACATAAATTGCGGATGTGCAAAATACTGATACCGTTCGGGTTGCATCCTCATTGTTTGTGGACCCTTTGACTTGAATGGGTCCACGGTCCATCTTTTGCGGCCAAGCATAGGACATGTTCTTTTTGCGGAATGGACAAAATGGACAGGGTTGTGTGCATGGGAAAAATCTGAAGTAAATCCACAAACCTGAGGCACCTCTGAGTTGAACAGAGCCCAAATAGGACACATATAATTTACAAATAACAGACAATCATCCACCTCTTCTTCATTTTGAGCTAACTTCTAGCCGTATTTTGTGGTACATAATGGAACACAAAGAGTTAATATGTAAAAATAACGAAAACTATAAAGGAGGATAAGTCATCAATATTCGATTGGTGGGGGTACGACTCCCGGCACTGCCACTGATCAGCTGTTTGTAGAAGCAGTGGTGAGCTGCATCTTACCAAACACAGCGCCATACAGTGCATAGTGGCCGTGCTTGGTATTGCAGCCCAGGCCCATTCACTTGAATGGAACTGAGCTGCACCTAGGCCATGTAAAGGATGAACGTGATACTGGTACAGGAAAAGGCAGAGGTGCTCACAGAGTCTTCATACAGCTGACCAGCAGGGGTGCCAGGAGTTGGACCCCCACCGATCTGATATCGATCACCTATCCTGAGGTTAGGTCATCAATATTATACTCGTGAAAAACTCTAAAAATGAATGCTAAAAATGAAAAGCTTCAGGCTTCAAAAGGCACTTTTGGTGCAAAGATTGCAGGCCAGGATGCTGATTTTGTTGCAGACTTGTTGATGACTGAAAATTAATACCATTCATCTAAATGGGCTTTGCAGAAATTTGGGCACTTACAGGCAAAACAAACTCAACCAGTAGAATGGAACATGTACTCAGTCACATTTTGCGTATAAGAATAGGCATTGGCTGTGGGACCTACGGAAGGGAAAATGTGGGATGCACATGGCTGGTATCCGTGATTTGCGGACTGCAAAAACGCATACGGTTGTGTGCATGAGGCCTAAAGTAAAGGATTTTCTCTGCCACTGTCCCAGTAATCTGTACTGGACACAATAAATTGATAACCTTTAGTTTTATTAAAGTATCACCTTAACGTGAAGATTATCAATTAACTTTTCCAGTTTGGATTATTGACGCAGGGCCGGAAACAATCCCTGCTTAATTCTTACACAGTGATCCCAGCCCAACAGAGGATTCCGGGTGAAGGGAAGCCTGGCAGCAGTCCCAGTTGGAACTTACAAAGCTTAAAAGGCATCAGATTTATCAGCAGATTTGTACGTGGCTGACCTGTTACATGTGCACTTGGCAGCTTTTCTTTATTACCAATATTTGATACAACACTGCCCTGAGATGCGTGGTCTCTCTTTTTTTTCTTTAAATCGTTTGTCTTCCATCTTGCCATTTCCACGATGAAAAGGGACTAAGTTCCAGCCCAAGGTGGCTGGGCCTACGTAAAATAGCCAAGTAGGGCTGGTGCTTAGTCCCATCTGGCCATGGAAACCTTGAGATAGAACAACCCCTTTAAAGGTTATGGGCAGTTTTTTCCTCTACAGCTTTCCCTTTTAGTGTATCTGCAGGCTATTGCATCCCCATTGTCATGGAATCCACTAGAGAGCTGCTCAGACAACTCAAATTGTAGCCCTTAGGCCTCATGCAGACATCCGTGGAGCACGGTCCGTGAAAACTGGAATTTGCTCCTGCTGATGCGTGCAGGAGCGCACAGCGTCATTAGTTGCTATGATGCCATGCGCTCCTGCACTCATCAGCAGGAGCATAGTCCGGGTTTTCACGTGACAAGATTGATTATGGCGTGTATTGGGAACAATTTTTATAATTATATTCATATTAATTTGCACTTTCACGTGTGGCACTTGGGTTGCACTTTGCACTTTATTCACATTTATATGTTCCCCCTTTTTTTTTTTTTTTTTTTATATATGTCACTTAAGTTTGTACATTTATAATTATATTATATTTGTTGTTTAGTGCACAATGAATTATTTATTTATTTATGTATTTATTAGTGATCAATTTATATATAACAATGTTGAACTTATGGTGTTTTGCATAATATATTATGAATTTATGAAAACTTGTACACACATTTGGTTAGGACAAGATATTTATTGAATTTATTCACTGTCAGATTTGTTTAATTTAGCACATTATTGATATTTATCATGTTCAGGGCAATACATAAATTTTATATAATTAAACACATAGGAGTCATTGAAATATGATATAATATCTAGTGTTCCTATATATGCGTTTCATTGTGGAACACATCGGCAGACCACGTGATCGCATATCTCTGTAGCAAGTATAAGCCGGGGGATGTCGTCTGTTCAAGGCAGACATGGTCATGTGATCGCACGAAGTCTCGAATATCGCGAGATTTCGGATAACACTGGCTAAAGGGGATAATAATGTTTAAATTCAAGAGTTGTGACACATGATATTCCTACCCATATAAAGAAAGGTGGTTTTTACAGTTTATGAGGGGAATTATGATCCAGATATATATCATAGAGGCTGTAAGTTGAGGAATGTAGAGCCAATGGAGATACACTTCCTGGGGGTGGAACAGGAAGTGAGGTAATGCGTTCCACAGTGGAATACAAGTTTGGCACATGTGAAATCCATCTTATGGAGTATAAATAGGACATAGGACAGGTGAGCATTAGACTCCCTGAAGAAGCCAGAGGGTGAAACGTACATCGGGGGTCACGGTTCAACTGGTGGGTACCATGATTTATTGTATTACTCTATTATTGTACTCGTATATTGCACTTGCACTTTACCATTGTAGTTGACTAACTGTAGCCTTTTGTACTAGGATACTATTTATCCTCTGTATTTACATTAACATGCCTAATATGTCTAAGTGATCATGTTCATAATTTTTGGTACTTAGTACTTGGCACTAGTTGTCCGTTATTTGTGCTGTTCCCATCCTTCACTCATAATTTTAGTTATGTTTTAGATATTATGTGATTATGTAACTAATAAAGATATGTCATTTTAGCACAATTGTGTGTTGGTTTTACTTGTGTTTCGGGGTTATTGAATTTATATCCAACACACACCTATCGGTGTCAAGCTTTCCCTTTTAGTGTATCTGCAGGCTATTGCATCCCCATTGTCATGGAATCCACTAGAGAGCTGCTCAGACAACTCAAATTGTAGCCCTTAGGCCTCATGCAGACATCCGTGGAGCACGGTCCGTGAAAACTGGAATTTGCTCCTGCTGATGTGTGCAGGAGCGCACAGCGTCATTAGTTGCTATGATGCCATGCACTCCTGCACTCATCAGCAGGAGCATAGTCCGGGTTTTCACGGACCGTGCTCCAAAGATGTCTGCATGAGGCCTTATCTGCACTTTGCTAACAGCTCATTAACACTAATTATAGCTAAATTGTAATGCTTTGGTAGAAATTTAGCTATAATGATTGTTTAGGAATTCAGAGATAAGGGCTACAGATCGAGCTGTCAGAGCAGCTCCCTGACAGATTCAAGGCTCATTCAGACGACCAAATGAATGGGTCTGCACCCGTTCCGCAATTTTGCAGAACGGGTACGGACCCATTCAGTTCAATGGGGTTGCAAAAGATGCGGACAGCACACAGTGTGCAGTCCGCATCTGTAGTTCTGTTCCGCGACCCCGCAAAAAAAATAAAATAAAAAATAGCACATGTCCTATTATTGTCCACAAGAATAGGCATTTCTATTATAGGCCCGACCATGGGCGGCCCGCAAAATGCAAAATCCATGTTTTGCAGATCTGCAATCTGCGGGCCGTAAAACACTTACGGCTGTCTGAATGAGCCCTCATTGTGAAAGGGGAAGCCATAAGCTGCAGATATACTGAACGTGAAAGTGTGTAGAACAGCTAAAAACTTTTAATAAAGACCAAATGAAAGTTTTAGCACAAAATGAACAGAATCCAGTGATTATAAAATGTCCCAAAAGTGTCCATATTAATGTGCACATCCTTAGATGCTAATGTTGAGCATTAGGAAAGAGCATTTATGTGCCTTGCATGGTCAACTGCTAATATTTCCTGTTTTTTTTTGTTTTTTTTTTTTGCGTAAAATGCCCCCAAGGAGAAGATGTATTACACTTTGCATACTGTCTGACGCCCAATATTGGAACCTTTTTTACATTCATAAATCCAATCTGATATTGGCTTAAACATACATTTTTTTCATTTCTAATTGAAAATCTGAAAATCAGCCTTCAACATGAACTTTGGACAAGTCTGAAGGTCATGTGTACTTGTATAATTTGCATATGTTTAATACAGATGAGGCACGAGGGGAGATCTGAATTTCTGTAGTGTCTGTTTCAATAGTGCGCAGTATTGGTAATAAGTTAATTAGCCTCTATAATTTGGTTTTGGGTAATTCATTTTTGGTGGGAAAACACATTGTAATTATTGTGCGGGAACAGCAATTTAGTAGAAGATAATCAGGCTCTGCACTTGTTTCCCCAGAGAGGTGTGATGGGGATTGGCGAGCGCAGACACAGATTAATCATGTCCCTAATATGATTTAGTACCAGAACAATATTAGCCCATTTAGAGGTTATTTACATTAATCAGTGGGTTTAATAATTGCATTTTTATTGGAGGTGGCAATTACATAATCTGCTAGGCAATCTCGTCTAAATCGGAAAGCTGGAGCTTTTTTTGCATTTTTTCAATATAATGCAATTATTTTAATGTGGAATATAATAGGTTTTATGCGTCTACCATGTATTAATGAATGGTGCTTTGTGTAATATTGAATAATTGACATTTTAGGACATCGTTCGAAGTGATACAGGTGTAAAAAAAAAAAAAATAATATAGGAAACAAGGAAAATGAAATGCAATAATCAATAGGAGTCTTATTATGTAAATCAATGCAGCGTTGTCCTGGTGTCATTTTCAGGGTGAAGAGGGACACGGACAGCACTCAGCAATTCAATATCAGTCACAATATTACAGCCTTATAATTTCTCCACTACGTTGCTACTTGTAATTACCACCATGCTATATCTTCCTTCTTCCTTCTGTTATTACATTTGCTGTAGCATTCCACATGACGAACATGGTCCAGGTCTCCCAAATTAAAAAAAAAAACAAAAACACGTAATTTTAATGTTCTATCCATAGATTTTTTTTCACACTCAGCTACTATATTGGTATAGTAATGTGTCTGTAACCAGAACTGCAAGCTTTTGTAGAGTGCACTATAAAGTAACCTCAGCGCTCCCTCATAGATCACCAGAATAAGGGGCTCCTGTGTCCTTGTCTTCAATGGAGGACTGTATTGTAAAAGGATGAGCAGGTCAGTTTGGCAAAGAAAATCTATTTCTATAGGGCTCTTAACAGCCTGGTAACTGCTCTCCTCACAGTTGCAGAGTGATTAAAAGCTCACCTAGGCTGTTGTGAGAAGTTTTTGGAGAAGCAGCACTGCATGAAGGCTGATCTGCTGCTGATCCTGGGTGAACTTCATCTTCTCCACAGTAGAAGGGAGGTCCGGGCTGTAATAGGAAAAAGCGTTGCCCTTCCTGGTGGCTGGAATATGGAAGTGTGCATAAAATGGTGCTTTTTTTCTATACTGTGCAAACACAGCCACCGCTGCTGGATTGCAGGGTGGTCGTAACCATGGAAACGGGCAGTGTATAAAGTGATGGAAACAATGAATCCAGCCAGCAAAGGAAGCAATATGGACAATCACAATACATTAGTTAGTGCCTTGTATTGACTTTCTCTACATGATAAATGCCAAAGTGAGATAATCCTTTGCAAAGTGCAATCCGGTGGCTTTGGTTTGATGGTGCCATAAACATTTGTAATGTTATGTCTTTGTAAATGTGCCACTTTGAAACATATAGCCAATAAAGAAATAAAAATGATGTGATATGTTTCCTGTATCAGATATCCTAGATTAAAATATGAACAGGACAATATACCGTATTTTTTCGTTCCATAAGATGCACCTAGGATATAGAGGAGAAAATAAGAAAAAAAAATTTTTTTTCATCAGATGTCAGACCAGGCCCCCATTTCTTCTTAGACCTCAGATCAGACCGCCATTTCTTCTTAGACCTCAGATCAGACCGCCATTCCTCCTCAGATGTGATCCCAATTGGACCCCCAAGCTCCATCAAATTTCAAATGAGATGTATGTATCCGACCCCCATTCCTCCTGAGACCTCAGATCAGACACCCAAGCTCCATCAGACAAAACAAAAAAAATTAACTTACCTCTCCTGCTTTGCCACCATTTTGCGGATCCGGTGGTCTCTCTTGCACTTACCACTCCCTGTTCTTCTTCTGACCTAGCACTGCACTGGGTACTCAGAGCGCACGGCGTCAGACCATAGGGCGCACCTACATGCACTATGTGCTGTGCTGTACGCAGTCAGGGCACGTGCAGTGTCTGGAAGAAGACAGGGAGCAGTGAGTACTGCCAGGGTAGCACTACATTTGCCACTCCCTGTAATGGAAGCGGTCATTTGCACTAGCATCATAACATGCACTGCCATCACCCCCCCAAACACATGCTTTTTTGGGGAAAAAATGTACTGTTTACTGTTCTATACTGACTGTGTATCACCAGTTTTATTAATATATTTATCATAAAACTGGTCCTTGCATATTATGTTCTTATCTGAGGAAGGCAAATGAGATTAACAGCTTTACTGGGGACAGGGACTACATTAAGTAATTACAATCAATCACTATACAGAACTGCAGTCCTATGTTCTTCTGTTCTTCACAACCACCTCCCCAAAGGACTGACTTCCATATCTACAGAAGAGAACCAAGTGATGAAGTACCTTGAAGAATTTCTGCTGCTGCTTCATTTTGAGGTTTTAGGTACACTTACTGTATCTAAGAGGGAACGAAACATTACAAGATTCTCTGCCATGAGACAGACATACGTAGTTAGATTTTAATGCATGAATGTAACATGTACACAGCACGTCGCTGTAAAAGGTTATTTTTTTGCCGCTTGACTGCTTTAAATTAACTGCGGTTATTCAATTATTCATTCCTGCCCTCTTGTAAACCTTTACGATATCACTAATAAAACATTGATGGCAAATTCCCAGGAAGTCTGAAGCTTCACTCACGTCACTCTTTCCTTTGTGAGGGATCTCTCATGTTACTCAGTGCAGCATCAGATAGCACCATTATATTCCAGTCACCTCATTTCCTGTATACCACACAGAGTGTTAATTAATGCGGTGCTGAGACATCAAGTAATGCACAATGCATGAGCTGGCAGCAGCTGTCTTGTCAAGTGGAATATATATATATATATATATATATATATATATATATATATATATATATATGTTTTAAACGCCTCTCTAATTACACAATGACACTTTCCAAATAAAAGCATGAAAGGATGCCCATGATAAACACCAGGCGGCACGTCAGTACAACCGTCAGTACTCGTGTTGCTGAGTGCTACTGCAAAAATAGAAAATAAAGCATGGGGGAAAGGTGTCTAAATGACTCAGCCCACATGTCCTCTTTAGAAGGCCCCATTATGGGACATTTTACCGATATCCTAATTTAAAGTGCCCCTGTCTCATTAAAGTGACCCCCTTCAGTAAGAATACTGCAGTCCTTTATAGCTAAGAGCCATGTACAGTAGCATGTGGCACTCAGCTTCATAAGATATAAGGCATATGACAATAGGCCGTTAACAACTCCTTAAAGGGATTCTCCCGGAATTAAGAAAATAAAAATACACAAATATTACTTTATTATAAATATATTTCCAAATACCTTTCATTAGTTATAATGGTTTGTTTTGTCTAGGGAGCAATCATTAGGAGAAATAAAATGGCAGCCGTCCTATTAGTGCACACAAAACCTGTCCTAATCATACACAACTTCACAACACTGAGTTATAGAGCTGCCTCATGCTCCTCTCTGCTCTGCTTGTCAGGGATTATGATCCTGAATACAGTTTAATATGATATTTCGATGAATCTTTGTGGGAATGGAGATCATCAGGAGACATGAAGTACAGACAGGGGGATGGACAGGACAGACTGTGGTAATGGAGACTGCATACAAGTGCTGCTGCTCATTGGCCACATCTGCTCACGAACTCCATTCCTACAGAGATTCAGCTAAAGATCTTATCATCCGTATTCAGGATCATAATCCCTGACAGGCAGAGCAGAGAGGAGGCTGAGGCAGCTCTTTACCTCAGTGCTGTGAAGTAACTTGTCCTCCTCTGTGATTAGGACAGGTATTGTGTGTACTAATATTACAGCGGCCATTTTATTTCTCCTAATGATTGCTCCCTAGACTAAACGAGCCATTATAACTAATGTAAGGTATTTGGTAATATTTTTATAATAAAGTAGTATGTAAGTATTTTCATTTTATTAATTTCCAGAGAACCCCTTTAAGAATAAAATCCGCATTCTCAGCAAGAGTCATAATTTTTGCAATTTTAAGGCAAAAATATATTCTAGGGTTAAACATTTAAAGCCCATCGATGTCCCTGGGAAAAGATGTTGATGTTGTATTGATATAAAAGCAGAGAAGACATACGAGGATTTTTGTGCCTTGAAGAATAGTGTAGCACAATGTCATTGTTGGAGAAGAAATTGTATGCTTTATGTTGTCAATTTATATCTCAGTGGATATATAGAGTGACATCGTAAATCTTGGAAGAGAAAAATGCAGCGCCCTTCCCCAATTAACTCCACAGACCATTGTCTGAAGCCCCTCAGAGTATGACTATGGTTCATTAGCTTATTATAGATACATAGAACAACTTTTAAATGTCAAGCCGTCAGCATTCGTTACTACCTTTTTATTACACATCACTGAAATTACAGTTTTGAATCAGTGGTTTGTATATTCCAAAATAAGATTATTTTTACTCTCACTCACAAAAACAAATGTGCGAAGAAGGAGGAGATGAAAGGTTGTGTGTAATTATCAAGACAAAAAAATAAAATAAAATAATGCATCCAGACAGAAATGTTGGATTGCTGTAAAACCCAGCAACGTGTAAATGATTGAAGGTGTGGTCTGATTAGATCAGGGTTGGCTAACCTGCAGCCTGGGGACCACATGCGGCCCTCGATACCATTCTTTGCGGCCCCCACCCATCTGGTGACATACATGCATGTTTATGTCTTGTGGCTACTCACATATATCTTTCATTTATTCTCCCATTAGATGGGAGCACTAGAAGTGTAACTAGACATTTATACTGTATGTTCAATATGCTATAAAAATATTATTTCAGTTGGTAATACCCTTTTAAGTTTTAATTTCGGCCCTTGGAATTAGTTTAGGCTGCCAATGTGGCCCCCAACCAGAAAAGGTTGTGCACCCCTGGATTAGGCACTGGGTCTTGCCACAAGAGGGCATAAAAGTGCCACCCCCGCTGCCCCATAAAAAAGGCTTTCAAAGAGGCTAATTTTTGGTAGTGTACCTCTCGGTGAAGAGGGTGAATCATTGGTCTGAGAGAAGCAGGATGGTCATTTTGGCGATCTGCCTGCCATCTAGGCCATTCTTACCTACCTGTTAGAAGGTGTTGGGAGTAGTGGTTACTGTCTAGAAAATGGTAGGCACTCAATGTTGTTGGTGGTGTTCAGTGGTAGGGAAATTTTTCCATATACACTTATTGTCGAGAAACCACGGCACTCAAACTTTAGGTTACTTGTGGTTAGTTTATTATTTCCATCCAATTAGTATAAACAAAACACGGTCAATGTTTCAGCTCCGTCACATGAATGTTCTGGGACCCAACTATAATAACAACAGTATATCTACCAGTTTATACTTTTATGACGTCATCCTCTTGTTGTTTTTGCTTCTATTTTGGTTCTCTTTACCCTTATACAACATATGGGTATACTATGTTTATAATGCTTGTAAAAAAAAAATGTAGCCAATTGTTCATTACACAGATATCTCATATTATTTCCTTTAGTTTAGTTTGATAGTTTTACTTACCATCTTAACTGCAGAGTGTATAACAATAAAACTGACTACTAACAGTCAATACTTACTTTTGTACTTACCATTTACAGGCATTGAACCAGGTTCCGGAACGGAACCGAAACATTGGCCGTGTTTTGATTGTACTAATTCGATGAAAATAATAAACTAACCGTAACTAACCTAAAGTTTGAGTGCCGTGGTTTCTAGACTATAATGAAGTACTGGTTACATGATGTAACATGGTGGCTGGTAAAGTACTGGAGAGGATGTATATCTCACATCTCACCCAGAATGCTCAAAGGGATGGGTAGCTGGGTAGTTTCGCCGCAGATTAGCTACATTTCAGCCACATATTGCGACTTCTCCTCGCTCACGACAGGTTTAAAATTGGTGGGTGGTAAAGGGGATGGCTCATCATATCTACCATTTTCTACTCCTGTTTTAAGCTCGGAAGCCATCTTACATTTAGAACTGGTGGAAGATCCGCCAAAGTTATGAAGAGGCCAGCGCCTCTACATAACTCCAGCGGAATCCACCGGAAAGTATAGGGGTTATTAAGACAGGCATGCCACTAAAATGCCAGTCTTAATAAATGTGCCCCATAGTGCCTCGTGGAGGCCTCATATGGCAGCAAAGGTTCCAGGGGCGGACTGGGAACTTAAAGTGGCCCTGGAAAAAATACTAAAAGTGGCCCTGTTTTGTAGTTGGGTCCAAACTGATGGAAGGCAGGGCCAGCAATACCATATTATGGCACATTATACCACCCCAACAGAGCCAAATACCACAGTCCATCCCAAACTACTGCCAGCAGCTCAAAATACATCCCCAAAAACTTCCACCTGCAGCTGTGAGGAGGGCCCAGGCGGCGCCCTGGGCATCGGCTCACCGGGAAATTTCCCTGTAAGGTCTATGGCCAATCCTGAAAGCCTGAAAGGTTCTATGCAGGGTGCAGGATGGCCATAGACCTTACAGGGAAATTTCCCGGTGGGCCGATGCCCAGGGGGCCTCCTGAGCCCTCCTCACGGCCGGCCGGTGGAAGTTTTGTGGATGTATTTTGTGCTGCTGGCAGTATTTTGTGATGGACTGTGGTATTTGGCTCTGTTGTGGTGGTATAATGTAGCACAATATGATATTGCTGGCCTTGCCTTCCATCAATTTGGACCCAACTACAAAACAGGGCCACTTTTAGTATTTTTTCCAGGGCCACTTTAAGTTCCCAGTCCGCCCCTGGTTCTATGGGTCTGGACTTGTAGGGGTTTTGTGTGCTGCTCAATAAAGTCTGTGCACGTGATATTCACCTGTGCATGGGATTAATGTTAATGCTGGATTTTTTAATAGATGTAACAATATGAGTGGAATTTTTGCATACAGGATGCTCTGCTGTACTGTTGGCCTTGATTTAAAGTAGAGCATTATTTTTTACTGTAATGTCAAAACTCACCATTTCTATTTCAAAGAATTTTACACAGATAAGGTACCCCAAAGCTTGCACAGTGTTATGAAGTAGTAGGCCACTAATATCAGCAGCAAAGCCTTCCAATAAGGCTCAGCACCCCCATCATACACAACAGCAAGTTCTTAATATCTCCCTTTAACCACCAGAAACAAATGTTTTTCCAATATTCTTTTAATATGTAGCACTCCTCCAAAACTAATTCAGCGGTTTTAATTGCACATTAAAATTATATCTTCTTGAAAATCCAATGTTTTATCGTTTAGGTTTCTGCATCTTGTTTGCATGACTTAACAGCATGATTTTCTCTTAATTACAGATTTCTCCTCCCGGGAAAAATGACGGATTTTTTTTAAAATCTAGCCTAACAATGCAATTGTTGAATAGACATTTTTATATAATAAGCCAGAAGAAATAATGCTGATCAATGTTATACTTTTTCTATTGGCATTATTCATGTGAAAGTCAAGGCATGCTAACGAGGAGATACATGCCGAAAGCAATCATTGAAAATGGGATTTTTTTTTTTATGGCAACTGTGAAAATATGTATATTTTGAAGGACATCTTCACTTGTTATATATTAAAAGACTGATACACATTTGCGAATTTGAATACATTTTAGGTGGTTTATGATCTAATAACCAGGGTTAGGCTACTTTCACACCCTGCCGGATCTAGCAAAAACGCTTCCGTTACTGATAATACAACCATCTGTATCCGTTATGAATGGATCCGGTTGTATTATCTTTAACATTGCTGGAAAGGATCCGTCATGAACTCCATTTTCTATTGTGCCAGATTGTGTCAGAGAAAACGGATCCGTCCCCATTGACTTGCATTGGGGGTCATGACATATTGCTCCACATCCCATGACGGAAAGAAAACCACAGCATGAAAACAGGATGCATTTTGGAGTGTTCCGTTCAGTTTTGTCCCTATTGACAATGAATGGGGACAAAACTATTATGGAACTCAATAACAGAAAGCTTAGCCAACAATAGGCATACGATATTTAATATATGCAGACAATCTCTTTACCTCACCAGATAGTGCTTAAAGGGGTTCTCCAGGATTTACCAACTGATGACCTATCCCTAGGATAGGTCCTCAATATCAGATTGACTGGGGTCGGACAACCCGCAACTCCTATGATCGGTTGTTTGTGAGTAGCACTGGCGCCAGAAATAGGAGCTAGAACCACACAGCTCAGTCCATTGTGCCGTCCACTGCTCCCGCTGAAGTGAATGCGAGTAACATGCTTCATAATCAGCTGGAAGGAGCTGGCACCTATTTCCAACACCAGAGCTACTCCTAAACAGCTGACTGGTGGGGTGCAGGGTGCCGGACCCTCACTAATCTGATGCTGATAAACTATCGTAGGGATAAGTCATCAATTAATAAATTCAGGAGAACCCATTTAAAAGAACACTTCTAGAAAAACTGATACACTGTTATGCTTTTGTAAGGAATGAAGGTGTATGAATGGTGTTCTCTGAGTCATGAATCAACCTTTCAGGACCTACCTTAGGCATCACTTAGTGTATGAGCTTTTCCTGGAGTGTGCCATGTGATCACATCATTCATGATAAGCAGTCGTGGATATCTGGCCTATTAATTACGTGGTGACATGACCATATCATGACATATGGACACAGTTCACCCATTTTTCTTGCTGCCAGAAAAATTATAGAGCAATGTCTATAGACAGACGTTATCTGAGACGTTCGAGTTAGAGCATGCTCGGCTCCCCCCAGAAAGGATCGGGGGAGCCAGAAGCAGTGTGCGGCAGCCCCAGTACTCAGGAGTAGTACAGGGCTGCTGCACACTAGTTCCCATGAAGAGCCTGCCTGTGGCGGGGCTCCATAGGAACTTAGTGTAATTCTAATAGACTCCAAAGCTAATGCACTGGAATCTAATGATTGCTTGCTATAGTTCACTAGGGGAACTATTAAAAAGTATAAAAAAAGAAAAAAAATGTTTTTAAATCACCTCTCAAAATGAAAATAAAAATACTTAAATAACGCGAAAACACCCGTACTATTAATTAAGAAATGTATCCCATATGGCAAAACAGCGAAATGAAAACAAAAGTCCAAATGTCCAATTTACCTTTTTTTTTATAATTCCTCCCCATTTGAAATTTTTTTCCCTGCTTCCCACCACATTGTATGCAACCGTAAATGGTGCCATGAGAAAGTAAATTTTGTCCCCCAAAAACAAGCCCTGATACGGCTATGTGAATGAAAAAAAATTTAAAAAAGTTATGGTTTTCGGAGGGCTAGGAGTAAGAAAGGAACAACAAAAACGGAAAATCACCTGGTCTTGAAAAGAGTTAAAGCATAAAATGCAGAGTACATAAGATAAAAAATACAGTATTATATTCCAGATGATCGCTAGAACTGATACAAGGTTTTCTATTCTGCTACATTACTCTTATGAAAGATTTTAGACATCTAGTGTTGTGAGCTCGCCTCAGGTAGACACTGGTCTGTCCCCAGGAGTCCTGCGCTCATTTTGAACGTAATGAATTGAGCTTCAGAGAAATATTGATTGTCTCCGGAGTTCTGAAATGTTGGCCTAACATCATTTTACAAAAATGATTGTATGTGCGTTTCAGGCAATTTTTTAACACAGCTGTTACTTGAAGAAAAGAAAGGAAGGGACGCCGCACGGAGTTACAGTATGTGTGATGCAGCTGTAAAGTCTTTATCCAGTGATATTATGAAATATTCATGTGCCCAGATTACACACTGGTGAAATGCGCGCCCATGTGCTCTGACTAAACTGTGCCATCTGCTTTAGAAGCCCCTGTCCTTATCTACCCATGAACTGAGTGGGAGGGATGTAAAAGAATTATTCACGGGGAAGAAGAAGCCCTTACAAATTTCAGATTGATTGCCCTTTTTTTACTGTTTTGTAAATCTGAAGAGATCCTGCATCATGTAAGGCTTTAGCAGAGCAGGACGAGTGGTTGCAGGGCAGGAGCTGAGCATAGCACATCATTCCCCTGCCAGTGCCTGCTCTGCTAGGCTTGGCATAGCACATCACTCCCCTGCCTGTGCCTGCTCTGCTAGGCCTGTCATAGCACATCACTCCCCTACCTGTGCCTGCTCTGCTAGGCCTGTCATAGCACATCACTCCCCTACCTGTGCCTGCTCTGCTAGGCCTGGCATAGCACATCACTCCCCTGCCTGTGCCTGCTCTGCTAGGCCTGGCGTAGCACATCACTCCCCTGCCTGTGCCTGCTCTGCTAGGCCTGTCATAGCACATCACTCCCCTGCCTGTGCCTGCTCTGCTAGGCCTGGCATAGCACATCACTCCCCTACCTGTGCCTGCTCTGCTAGGCCTGTCATAGCACATCACTCCCCTACCTGTGCCTGCTCTGCTAGGCCTGGCATAGCACATCACTCCCCTGCCTGTGCCTGCTCTGCTAGGCCTGGCGTAGCACATTACTCCCCTGCCTGTGCCTGCTCTGCTAGGCCTGTCATAGCACATCACTCCCCTGCCTGTGCCTGCTCTGCTAGGCCTGGCATAGCACATCACTCCCCTGCCTGTGCCTGCTCTGCTAGGCCTGGCATAGCACATCACTCCCCTGCCTGTGCCTGCTCTGCTAGGCCTGGCGTAGCACATCACTCCCCTGCCTATGCCTGCTCTGCTAGGCCTGGCATAGCACTTCACTCTCCTGCCTGTACCTGCTCTGTTAGGCCTGACATAACACATCACTCCCCTGCCTGTGCCTGCTCTGCTAGACCTGGCATAGCACATCTATGGCAGGCTTTAGGACAACAGCGCTGGTACAGACAGGAGCAGTGATGTGATATAGAGCTCCTGCCTGTACAGCACTCAGTTCAGCAACAGGGGGATCAGTACACCCATATACTGCAAGGTACGGGAGTATAGATTGCAATGTGCTCTAGACACATGAACTAGACACTATCGCATGGAGAATAAAAAAAACTAACTAAACTAAATAAATAAATAAAGTATATTAGAAAAAAATCAGTTTAGTGCATTTACAGCAGGTTTTAATAAACGTTATTTATAAGTTAAGGTAAACTTTAAAAATATTCTAAATTGGATCATACTTTATCAATTTTACTGAAAAAAAATAAGCACACAAAGTTCAGGGCTGCTTTTGAGTCCATACACTTGTGTAACGTTGACATCCAAGTGGTGTACAGATTCCACTGTACTGCTGGAATGGGGGCAGCAGTGAGCTCTCTACTGGCAGGAACACACATTGCCGCTCCTGCCCGAGTCCGCTCTACTAAATCCTGGCATGGGACATTAATCTCAACAGCAATGATGGCTAATGGTTGGATTATTATTCTATCATCACATCTATGGCTTGATAATGGCCCTGCTAGAAGTCTCACTTTGGCAACGTAAGTGGCAGCTCTGCAGGACAATCCACCACTGTGTCAGGGAGACCTTGTTACAAACCAAGTTGCATCAAATTCGCCACTAAGAACATGATGCTGACTCCTTGTATCACATTTAACCAGCCAACACAGAAAGAGGCATTAGATATTGACTGCAACAAGTAAACAAAATGACCACAAAGGTGTTCATAGCACTTAACTTGGACAAACACGTGCAATTGCTGTAGCTTTGCTCAGCTAAGTCTCTTGACTCCTCTATAGTTATTCAAATAGGGATAGGATGGAGGAGGAAAAAGTGTCTTGGAGCTACACGTGCACCACGGAGATGACAGTGTTAAAACCATACCAAACGACATGAACCCTAGGATAGAGTTCTACTTTAGGACACTGATGTCTTTTGTGACTTTTTTCTGTTGTCGAATTAGTTCAAAGCTTCTGACTTTCTGTGGACTAACAGCATTAATTCCATTATTTCTACATTTTCAAAATGCCTGTTTTTTTCCCCATTATCTATGGTAAATTATCTTTTGCAATTTTCTGATTTGTGTTCATACTATTTACTGTACAAATGTATCATAATAGTTGGAGACCAACATTTCACATATAATGTTTTTTTTATGCGAAGCAACAGAATTGTGGTTAGTATTATTAAAAATAATTGTGGTGGAACAAAACATTAAATAGAAATTTAATGCCAGAAAATTTTCCAATTTTCGAATTATTTTAGGTTACATATTTTAGATGTTTCTAAAAGCCATGAAAGTGAATTTCAGTATTGAGTTTAGTCATTTTCAAATTTAGGGCATTTCATTAAAATAAATAAAAATAAACTCACTGAGCTATATTCTTCTGCCAATTTGTTAAAAATACTAAAAAAAGGGGTTGTCTCAACATAAACATTAGTGGCACATCACTAGGATATACCATCAATGTCCACTTGGGAACCAATGGGGTTCAACTGCTGTGAACCCTGAAAAAATGCATGGAGTGGACAGGAGATGTATTAAAGGGCATCTGTCAGCAGATTTGTACCTATGACACTGGCTGACTTGTTACATGTGCACTTGGCAGCTGAAGACATCTGTGTTGGTCCCATGTTCATATGTGTCCGCATTGCTGAGTACAATGATGTTTTATTATATGCAAATGAGCCTCTAGGAGCAATGGGGGCGTTACTGTACAGAAGAGAACTGCTGGAAAGCCCCCTTTTTGTACTGTGTCTGTGCTGGATACTGAAGTGCACAGTGCAGTGCAGGACTTTAGGAGAAGTCAGGGCCAGGCACAATCATTTTTCCAGTGTCAGGCCCTGTCAATCAATGTGCAGAAGGTGCAGCAGTTGCAGAGGGAGCAGAGCCTCTAACTGTAACAACAATTCCTCCATTTTTTTCTCAGCAATGCAGGCACATATGAACATGGGACCAACACAGATGTCTTCAGCTCCCAAGACTACATGCAACATGTCAGCCAGTGTCATAGGTACAAATCTGCTGACAGATGTCCTTTAAAAAGAAAAGTCCTGTATGGAGGTTTATTGGCAATGCTCCATGGAAAATGAATATGTAAAGAGGTATCTCCCAAGGAAGAGAACCACTTAGCCAGTGCCACCTCTTGGAAGTGGCTCCCTATGAATCAAAATTCATGGGACCAACACAGATGCCTTCAGCTGCCAAACGCACATGTAATAGGTCAGCCAGTGTCATAGGTACAAACCTGCTGACAGATGCCCTTTAAGGTGCCTTCATAGTGTCACTGCCACTACTTTCTTGTGATCAGCCAGGAACACAGAGGTCAGACGTCACTAATCTAACATTGACGGGGTTTTCTAGTGACATGACACCAATTTCGGGATGAGGTAACCCCTTTAAAGACACGTCAGAGGAAAGCGTAGGACAATGTGAATTCTGAATGATAAGTAATAACATTGTTATATCTCAGTGGTTGTTGACACTCTGCTTTCCCAGGCCCCTGTATGGAAAGTCTACCTAGTTATACACTAACAGACTACTCATATATTGCTGCATAATTAGGTACGTTCGCCATTCAGAAGTCTCTAAAAGCTGTCAGACAATCCCTATGGGAGCGGTAATAAAAGTCATGTTGAATGTCAGTGTTCCCCAGAATGGGTTAGAATTAGATGCGATTTTTAACAATTGACAGTAGGTTAAAGCTGACCTCTAGTAATCCCTTTTAAGACCTTTTAGAATAACTATCTCTATATCTAAACAATATTTAATTTCATATTTTTAATCTAGAATTAAAAAAAGAGCTCTGTGTGGTATATTTGCTTTATTTAGTTGCATGTTAAACATTGTATTCATTTCCATATGGAGCAGAGTAGGAAGAAACCTGAATTATTGCAGTCCTTTACTTTCTCCCTACTGAACAGCAAGAGGCTTGACTTTTTGCAGTCCTTTACTTCCTCCCTGCTGAATAGGAGGAGGAATAAATTACTGCAGTCCTTTTCTTCTTCTGTGCTGAGAGGGTTTGCTAGTCATGTGATCACAGAAGCATTAGGACTGATTCAAACAGCAGGGAAGAAGTAAAACACATTTAATGTGAGCTAGCAGGCTTCTAGAAAGTAAATGGTGATAGGGATGCAGTGCCACAATATAACTGTAACATAACAGATAATGAGAGCTATATGCTAATGAACAGAAAGCGCTGTCGATAGTAAAGTGGCTGAGCTTTGAAATGAAAGGCTTCACGATGTACGGCACACAAAAATAAGAGTGCTCAAAAGTTTAGTATTTTTTTTTCTAAAGATAGACATTAAACCAGGTTTTAGTTAGATTTTTTTCATACTCGAAATAAAAAGAGTAAGGTTGCCACACTGCATTTCACTGCAGAAGCTTGTTGGATATGATCAACTGGCATCCTCCAGTACATTGTACATCTCTGAGTTATTACAATGTCTTCTTAAAGGCTAAAGATAACAAGTGTACTCCCATTACACACTGCTTTTCACATAAGTTACTCAAGTGCACAGTGGAAAAAAAATGCTCTTAAGATATTTCAATACAGCCTGGGAGCAACGTGGAGATTGGATTTTAATTAGGCCAGTCCTCAGCTGAATTTCTAATAAAGGATTTTTAATCTAGGCACATACTGATAAAAAAAAAAAGTTCTGTATCCTGAAGCCAACTTCCCTGCCAATTTTGTTTGCGGAGAGTGAAAATAATTGAAAGAACAGTTCAAAACAGGAAAATCACACAAGAAAAAGAAAGCACTTCAAACTTGTGCTCTCGATCTGTCCTGGGGTTTTCATGTTTTTGATACAGTTCATGAAATTTTAGTAAGTGACACATATCATTATTCATTTTTTTTCCGGCACATCATAGGCTGATTTATTCAGAAGGAAAAAAGCATTTTGTACTCTGCTATGTTATTACATTGCACACAGGCTGGTGGTATGCCCTTAGCAGACCTCTTCAAGGGATAATGCATTCATTTAATTGCTAGATGTCGACATGGTCCTTGCAGAGTAGAAGACGACAATGCATTTTGTGGACTTAAGGCTACGCTAATGAATTCCTTATAATGTGTGCATGCATGAATGGAAGCCGATACATCACTTTAAGTGCATTTATTCCGAGATCATAAAGTATTGGTCACAGGTGTAGCACTTAAGAAGTGTGTCTTTTTTTCTTCCTTGCATAAAATATAGCATATTCATGAAGTGATCTCTTTAGTATCATGCTCTTAAGTCATAAACTACAAGATCTTAAAAAAAAAGTTTTACTTTATGGAGAATGCCTTACCCAAAAAACAAAAAAACATTCAGACAAAACTAGAAAGGCATTGCTTCTAGAGCAGCGCTCCTGAACTCCAGTCCTCAGGGTCCACCTACCGGTTTTCAGGGTTTCCTTAGTATTGAGCAGGTGATATAATTAGTGTCAATACATCAGGACTTACCACAGGTGTTCATTCTGTGGGATATTCCCAAATCATGACCGGTAGGTGCTCCCTGAGGACTGGAGTTGAGGAACACTGCTCTAGAGGATAATAAAGTGTGAGACGCCATAAAGTATAGACACTTAGCGCACTTCTGCACCAAAAATATGCTACAAATAGACTTTGTAACTGACCACAGATGAGCAAGTCGATTCTAACCAACCTGCATTCACTGGATTTAATGGAGGCCTTTTTTGCAACCAAAAATGATAAAAAGCAGAGTGGACCCAGCATGCATGTGGAACCTGCACTCCCTGAATTTTATGGTAGCCATTGTGGCACATCACAGGTAGGAATTAGTTTTAGGTTCCCGTCTTACAGAGATCGCCTTGACGTTTGGCAGATGGGCCCAAATAATTTTGTACAAAATATATTTGCCAAGAATCTCAAATTTATCAAATAAGCGTAGCATTAGCACCAGAATACTTTCTCTTACTATGGCATTTTTGTACTTTATTTGGTTTGCAGAGTGCTATTGCATTGTATTGTTTTCCTTTGTGTATCTAGCCATGGTAGTAGGCACCTGCACACTGGGATGTGCTGACTGACCCCCTTTTTCTTTGCAGTAACGAACCTATTTGTCTCATCAGTGCCCACAGGTGAAGAAGCTCCCACCTGCCGTTAGATTGACAGGGCAGGACACTTAGCCCAGCTCTGACAATTTCCTCCCTGTGCCCCTACTCCAATTAGAAGTGCAAGGGAAGAGGATCTGCTTTAAAGCTACAACTACACTGGTGCCACCTACCCGAAATTGCCAGGGCCAGGTGAAATGTCCAGCCCTGTCAATCTAGAGGCAGGTGGTTGCTTCTCCACTACTCTCAGGGGTGAAGAAGTCCTGCTGATGAGATTAATCAATTTGTTTATAACTAGCGCAATCAAATCTTCTGACAAACTTGTGATTTTGTGTACTTTTGTCACAACTGAACTACATTTTTTAAAAAGACACTTTGAATAGGCAAGAAATTAAATTTCTGCCCCCCAAAGAATTCTAGAAAATTAGTTACGAATATGCTAGCACAAAATATCACATAATGCAACTATGAAAAGGAAGACAAAACATATTTTGATAAAACAAAATTTGCAGCCATAAAATACAGTTGTTCCACAAAATAATTTTTTCAAGTTTGGAAATATCCTTCTGAAAATTGGTTATACCACAAATCACTAAAGCGGCATACCACCTGTACAGCCAGTTCAGCTGTACAGGGGCCCAGGGGGCCCTTCCTAATTGCAGAGCAGTAGCAGGAGAGCCCATACTGCACTGCTAAGCTGAGAGTGGGGCTTAGCAAGAATGGGGGTGGAGCTAAGCTGTCCAATAGGGCCGAGTATAGCAGGATGTCTGGGCAGAGCTGAACAGTGTGTCGGGGGGCCCCCAGACACAAGTTTGCTTGGATCCCCAGAACTACCAAATCTGCCTCTAGACAGGAAAATAAAAAAAATAAAAAAACTATGAGATTTTAAAAATATCTTCTGATGGAAAATGTTACAGTAGCAGCCAATCAGTCCTGGTCTTCAATCTATGTTAGCAGCCAATCAGTCCTGGTCTTCAATTTGTAACACAAAAAAAGGACAGGGAGGCAGTGCCTCATGTGTAGTGCCGTCTTATATGTGAACAGGTACTAGGGGTAATTGCGCTTACCGGTTCTTGTTGTGAAAGTCACAACGGCTTTTGTGCGCTTCGCTGGTAATAACCGACCAGCCCACGGTCTGCCTGTACTGCTGCCTGGTGCCAAACCGCGCCGGGATCGCGGACGTTGGGATGAGTAGATCCAGTGAAATTAAAGAAGAAGGACCTCTGTATCAGCGCTGATGGCAGGGATGCAATACTCGGTAAGTATTGGTAAAAACATGTCGTTTTATTGCGTCTATGCATTTCAGGGGTGAATAGTCCTGAGGAAGGGGGCTGTTCGCCCCTGAAACGCGTAGTCGGAATAAAACTACATGTTTTTACCAATACTTACCGAGTATTGCATCCCTGCCATCAGCGCTGATACAGAGGTTCCTTCTTCTTTTACTTCACTGGATCTGGTCTTCAATTTGCCAACTTGCCTTAGTGATATTATTAGCTACCATATGCAATTGCTCTACTTTTTATTTTTCAACTAGTTTTTGTACATATTTTCCAGTGTGTGCCGCAGAAAGAGAATATACATGCTACACAATAGGCAAACAGTAGATGAATTATATACTTTGAGTAGCTTTCTATAATATCTACTTTTGCAAACAGTATATGTGTCATTTCATAAAAAATGTCCTAATAATGCTTCCTGCCTATTGTGCATTGTTTGTGTAGGAAATTTTCCTCGCAGTACCCAAAAAACAACAACAAAGAAAGAGAAAATAAAAAACATACAAAAGCACATTAAACCTTATATTTAGAATCTCAGCATGTACATCGCGGCACCTGAAATTGCACCATGAATTACAGTAGATGATGTATATGTGTAACAATGGGAGCACAAGCCATCCCATTCACATAAACACTCATTACTCCAGCAAATTGTAATAAGGGGCAAAAGCTTTAAGACATATTTATGATAATTCACATAAATTACATGTTATTTGTCAAGGCACCAAATGACATGGAATTCAGGCTTCATAAGTAATTATCCCCGGATGAATTTTGTGTTTACTTCTGTTACGCTTCCTTGTTCTAGTTTTGCAGCAGTTACCAGTATAAAACACAAATGTAAGCAACGGTGCTCGTTATCTATGGCCACAAACTAAAATAGCTAGCATCAGTGAGATAAAAATCAAGGTCACTATAGTTACTGATGCAATTGGGCCCCTGCCTGGAGGAAGTATACAATCCAGCATGTTCCATGTTACCGGCAGATGGTCATCAGTCAACATGGTTAAAGCGTACCTGAGTTTAAAAAAAAAAGTTTGCATAATAGCTGTGCTTCTCTGTACAATCATCCGGTGAAGGAACATACGTTTTCGGGCTTCCTTAGTCTCTTTATTAGAGATGAGCGAACGTGCTCGTAACGAGCACTGTACCGCTCGGCTCCCCTGCGCTCGCATGGGCGCAGGCAGTCGCTTCTGTCCTCCTCTACCGACGGAAGCGGCTGCCTGCGCCCATGCGAGCGCAGGGGAGCCGAGCGGTACAGTGCTCGTTACGAGCACGTTCGCTCATCTCTACTCTTTATGCCATATTATTCCCTATTTCAGCAGCACAGCTAGATGCATTTTACTCAGAAGTAGAGAACGTCTCTTGTCTGCCAGAACTGTACTGGCATAACTGTACCTTTCCCTTATTTCCAACTATGTTTGTTTTCAGCTCCTCAGCTCAAAGAACAGATAAGGAGGGAGAGATTTACCTTACAGAAACACTGGAGGCTCCTATAATCTTAAAAACCTGTGTAGAAGCAGCTATTTTATCAGGCTCAGGATCTCAATTAGCTCTGACAGAGTCTCTGTTAATAGGGATGGATCTTGCTGGACAACAGTCATTGGACTGCAAATTAGGTGGAAGTGAGACCCCCCCCAGTGGCTATGACTTTACAACTTTACAATTTTCTAGTTACACCATACAAATTTTGTGAAAGTACAGTGACTCTTTAAAGAACAAAATAAAAGACACCAAGCCATGAGAGGTCAGTGCCCACTCCCCCCTCCACCCAACCAGGTAATATACCTTAGAAGACAAGGGGCCAAGCCATGGCCACCAGAGCCAGAATATAACCACAGTTTTTTATGGCAAAATACTGTGTCTATTGGTTGCCAGGGTTGGCATGGCTTGGCCACATACAGCCAGTCACACTTATGGATCATACCCTGGAACCAAGGCCATCCTCCCTGTTTTATTAACAGATTTTTCACATGGGTTCTACACATACTCTACAATTGGGAAGGAAATACTTATAGCTGTCATTGTATATGTGGTTCAAACTGAACCAATATAAAAGTAGTGAGATCCAGAAAATGACACATTGCTATTTCGCTTATCTCTAGGTGACGTCTAGTGATGAAGCATCCAACAATGTCAAGCTATATGAAACATATTCATGGGACTAAAAGTAGGGAACACCCATCCATTTGATATCAGGATTTATAATCAACCTTTATACTTCATACTAATAGTGCACTAAGAAGCATAATCTACCCTATCCTTCTCATCCACAAGATACCAAGAAGCATGGAGTTTGTAGGTCCTCCCTGTGTTTGCGTGGGTACTCCCGTTTCCTCCCACACTCCAAAGACATACTGGGGACAGCGTGATACTAATGTCTGTAAAGCGCTACAGAATATGTCAGCGCTATATGAGTGTGTAAAATGAATAAATAAATTACAACAACAACAAAAAAGCGCTGGAAACCATCAGTCATTCCCCTCCTAAAAGAAGTTGTTTGATCTCCACAGGAGCATGGACGTGTTCCTTTAATTTTCCATCTTCTCCCGTGAAGGTGCTCCGTGCCGCCCTTTGTAGTTCTGTAAGCCAGAAATACTTGAAAAGAGCAAATAAACATTACATCAAGGATTGTCCCACTGCCAATGATTGTTATTAGATTAACATCTATCCATGTGGTAAAAGTATAAAAGAGGATCATTCCTGGCCATCACCACATCACAAGGATGCAAGAAAATCCTATCAGAACAGAAATTTGCGCAAATGGCACAAATCTGCCTTTAACAAATGAAGTTTAATTTAAATGATTTAAGTTGCAAACCCCCCCCCGTCACAAATGCTAGATGTCTGAAGTGTGCGATGCACTGTTTGGCATAAAATAGATTTTACAATAAAAACAGTCATTGAATCAGAATGTGTAGGAGTGAAATACATGATTTACCAAACAGGCACCTTCCGCAATCTAAACCGCTTGGTATCACTCCGGGAGGTTGTTCAACAACTGACAATCTTTGGACCGCTTGGGTTGACCCTACATGAAATATCTAATCAGGTGCCTGCTTGTCTATGGACAATAACAAACACAACCGCAAAGCTATGGCATTGGGCAGTACGGATCAATGGAAACAATAAAGAGGCTGCAGCACTGACTCCAGTGCCGCAGCCCCCTTCAAACATCTGATCGGTGGGGGTTCAGAGAGTCAAACCCTCCCCGATGTAATACAGTTCAAAACTGTAAAGACAAGTCAACAGATCTCAAAGGATGGAAATTCCCTTAGATTTGTTACCTCCTCCATGGGTGCCCATAAACAATGTGTCTTGCCCTCTGGATCCACATGCAGATTACCTCAAATTGCTGAGCTGCACCTGTACTTGTCATTTGAGACAACAGCATGTAAAGGTACAGCCCGGGAAGTAAAGGTGAGCATGGCAATCAGCAGTAATCTCTATAGAGGACCTGTCAGCTTTCTCAACATGTCTGTTTCAGCACTTAAAAGGGTATGTCTATCTGGGACATCAATGTCAGATAGGAGCGGATCCCAGAGGAGCGATCCAGAATGGGCCCCCCAAAGTGAAGGGAGAGCAGCTGAGCATGTGCAGCCATCCTTCATTCACTGCTATGGGAGATCTGAGAATAGTCAAGCACTGGCTTGGCGTTTTCTGGACGACACAAAGCGGTGAATAGAGAGGTAGCTGTGTATGTGCAGTGCGCTTTCCATTCAGTGCTTAATACTTAAAGGGGTTATCCCATGACTAATTAAAAAAATGAAAATCAGACATCATATAGTACATGACAATCTCTTTCTAACAAAGCTAGAACCAGCCCTGTACCTCACATGGATCCAGAGATCTCCACATTCATTGCTCTGCTAGATTTATATCAAGCTGACAGCTCAAGGGTGTCTTTTCTGCTGCAGCTCAGGGGGCGTGTCCATGCTCTGCCTATCACAGCTCAGGGGGCGTGTCAGCTCTCCCTATCACAGCTCAGGAGGCAGTTGAAAAATGAAACTGAGCATGTGCGGCCATCTCAGTGAGCAGGTCAAAGAAATAAGAAAAAGAAGAAACAGCAGGTGGCGCTATACAGATACATTTTAATGAATAACTCAGTGGCTATGCTAAATTTTTAATTACATGCAGTTACAAAAGTATTCAGATCCAGGTGTTGGTTTGAAAACTGTAGAATATTTTTCGTGGGACAACCCCTTTAAATGATCATAAATTCGGAAGCATTTTTTAATCAGAATGCAGCTTTGTGCCATTCCTGCTATCCCTCCTGGAAATATATGAGTTAACTGACAGAGTCTGACACCTGAGGACACTCATAGGACAAGTAGTGACAAGTCTTATTGACAAGGGGATTGGAAAAATACAACTGTCGGTTTATTCATATAATTCCAGGAGGAATAACGAAGGAACAGCCCAATTAACCCAAGAACACAACAAAGTCCTGATTTCTATCCAGTATTTAAGTTTAACATTTACAGAATTTATTACATACTGTTTTTTGTGCTCTCTTGCACGTTTTTCTACCTCGCCTATGGCCAGTTAGAATAGTTTTTTTTTTCTACCGAATCCCTCTCATTTTGTGCTTAGCTTCCAATTAACAAGTATAATCGACAGATCTGCCAAATAACCGTAAAAGGCCCTTGACACTTAACAATGGTTTTGTTTATGCCCTGCTATGCCAGCAAACAATAACCTTCCTAATTCCATTACTACAGCTTAAATGCCTGGCAGGGAAAAAGCTTGAAAGGCGAAAAGTACAAAAGTGATCCTTGATTTGTCGCCACACTGGATCGTGCAGCCCAAAATACAACGTCAAGTAAGAGACAGTCTCTGATCTTATCTCTCTGAGCCTCTGGGCAATCTGCAAGTAGACAGGTACATGGAAGATTAAAATACTCCTGTATTTTTTTTTTTTTTAAAGCCGAGATGTTGGGAGTATTCCCAGACTTCATGTGTGCAATATTGAAGCTCTGTTTCTTTGTTCTCTTTGAATTATACCACGCCGCTTTCTCTTGTGTTAATTACTTTGACATTCCACCCGTGAAACAATTAAGTTCTTCAAAGCTAATGAGGGAAAAAGATAGGATTGGTGCGTTTTTACAAAAAAAAAAAAAAAATCCCATCATTTGAATAATAGAGAATTATTATATGCTAATCTTTTCTCTGCCGATATGAATGCTTTCAAACAATGCATGGTAACGGCTCCGCGTATCTGCAGAATGCAAATGGCGATCAGTGGTTAGTAAACTAATTACAGGAAATGTAAAGTAAATAGTGGCGAGTAATTGAGATAAAATATTTGTTGGTGCTGGTGTATTCAAGCGATGTAAATGGGGTTTATTGCTGTGTTCGTCTCCCCCCCTTCCATTAGGCAGATTGGGTTATATACAATAAATGGCAGCTGGAAGGTTTGAGGGAAGGCCATCAAGTAGAAATGAAAATAAATACACTGCAATAGCCACTTTCCCTTAGCAAAGTCAACACATTTAAAGGGGTATTCCAGTTGTACTCTGCTATTTCCGGCACTTCCATAGAAAGGAATGGAGCAGTGGCTCACTTCTCCAACCAGCCATCCGTCCATATGGGGCCCCTGTCCTCATGATCGTGGGAATCCCAGGGGCAGGACCTCCATGTTGGAAATGGTGAATAGGTCATCAATATTAAAAAGCCCAGACAACCCCTTTAAAGAGGACCTGTCACCGCTCCTGACACGCCTGTTTTAATAGCTTCATGCATTCCCAATGTAATAACAATTCTGGAGCATCTATTCCTATGTCTCTATGTTGTGCCATTCCTGTATTATTTCTACTAGAAGTTATGAGTGAATTGCTAGCAGTCTGCAGTAAGGGTACAGAGGGGAGGTAACAGGTTGCAGGTGTGTACCTGCACAGACTGACTCTAACCAATCAGTGCCGCCATTTTCAGTCTGTGCAGGTACACCCCCCCCAACTTGTTGCCTCACCTCTGTACCCTTACTGCAGACTGCTAGCAATTCATTCAGAACTTCTAGTAGAAATAATAAAGGAATGGCACAACATAGAGCCATAAGAATAGATGCTCCAGAATTGCTATTACATGGAGAATGCATGAAGCTATTAAAACAGGCATGTCAGGAGTGGTGACATGCCCTCTTTAATAAAACATAAAGGAGTTCAAACAGTAAAAAAAATGGCTGACTACATAATGCATGGATGGGTTGGGTCAACTAAGAAGCAAAAAGAGACTCTTTAATCTGGCTATCAAAGCCCCATCTATGGATTAGGAAGAATCAGGTAACTCGTTACGACCTTCAACTTCATACAGTTCCCATGTCTAATTGCTGTTTTTTTCTAATCTTAGCCATTTTGAAGAAATCAGCTTTATAAAATGTACCTGACATGCCCAACCTCTGTAACCTAGAGTCACTGGGGCAGCTCGCCGAGTTTCGGAGCCCACCCATGTGACTGACATGCCTCCAGCTTGGCCACTCCATCAGTGACGCATTTGACATTTCCCACATGGAGGCATGTCAATTGGAGCTGGATGGGCGGGCTTACAGCGGCAGCTCCTTGACTCTTGGTCAAAGAGTTTGGGCATGTCAGGAAAGGAGTCCAAACGTATGAGCACGGAGTAAAGAATTCAAATTACGAATATGCAGGGGCGGATTGGCCATAGACCTTACAGGGAAATTACCCGGTGGGCCGATGCCCAGGGGGCTGCCTGAGCCCTCCTCACGGCCGGCCAGTGGAAATTTTTGGGGATGTATTTTGTGCTGCTGGCAGTATTTTGTGATGGACTGTGGTATTTGGCTCTGTTGAGGTGGTATAATGTGCCACAATATGGTATTGCTGGCCCTTCCTTCCATCAATTTAGACCCGACTACAAAACGGGGCCACTTTTAGTATTTTTTCCAGGGTCACTTTCCCAGTCCACCCCTGACCAAAACTGAGCCATTAAGTGGCATTTGTCCAGCTTAAATCTGACATTTAAGCAGGAATGCGGCTGGATCACCGCTGGATCCCATTATAGCCAATGGCGGTCTGGCGGTGAACTGAAGCATCTGGAAATGCTAGATATGGTGAAATCCGACAGGGTGTTCTCTGATGGAACAGCCTGCCGAATTTCATGATGCAGATGTCAATGTACTCTTATACTGTAGTGAACTTATACAGAAGAGAACTGTAGCTGTCCTACTCTATAAATCCAGTTCCCAGTCCGCCCCTGCGCATATGTGTTGTTTAATGTTAATTTTCTCTCAAATCATTGAACTGCTATTGAATATACCATAATTAATACGTAAATTATTATTACATTTAAATGGAGACTAAAAAAAAACTAAAACTACACAAAACACAACTAGAAAACTAAAAGACACAGAGTAAAATTCAGCAATTAAAACAAAATGATGGCATGACTGGAAACTGCCCGATTATATATGTAAAATATAGGACTTGAAGTAAAATTATTGAGGCTATTATGTGCAATTTAATAAGTCAGAGGCAGTTGAGGACATATTATTTAAAATGTAAAATTATCAATTATCCACTTGCAGGATGAATGGAGCCTTTAGGCTACATTCAGTCTATGGTATAATCCTTTGGTTTTGTGCTTTAACATACAATGAAGACTTCACTAAATCCGGGAACCTGATTATTTTTTTCCCCTTTTGCCACTACTTTTATTCAGGTTGAAACAGCACTACAAAGATAGCGATGATATTTTTCTGTTCTGCGGCAAGTCGAGTTTGAAAAAGAACAAATAATAGTAATTGCTTGCAGCTCCTGAATGACACTCAGGACATTTTAATCAGCGCCTTCACCCAGATACAATAAACTTCAAAGAGTCTCCCTGGAAGTTTCCAATAATATACATGGCTCCCTCAGAACATAACCTAGCACGCTTTGTAATAGGCTTCTACCATGATAAGCTCGGGGCCTGCTTCATTTTTTCTTTGTAGAAATAAAGGTGGAGAGAGCATGCAGACATTTGCACATATTAAAGGTCATTTAAACCAGGAATAAACCCGGCATATTTACATTAGAGGGTTTACCTCATGATTAATGTAAAAAATGAAAGTCAGACATGATATAGGACATGACAACCTCTGTATAACAAAGCTAGAACCAGCCCTGTACCTCACATGGGTCCAGAGATCTCCACATTCATTGCTCTGCTAGATTTATATCAAGCTGACAGCTCAAGGGGAGGGTCTTTTCTACTGCAGCTCAGGGGGCGTGTCTCAGCTCTCCCTATCACAGCTCAGGGGCCGTGTCTCAGAGCTCCCTATCACAGCTCAGGGGGTGTGTCTCAGCTCTCCCTATCACAGCTCAGGAGGCAGTGGAAGGATGAAACTGAGCATGTGCGGCCTGCTCAGTGAGCAGGACAAAGAAATAAGAAAATAAGCAGCACTATAAGGATCCATTTTATTGAATAACTCAGTAGTTATACAAAATTTTTAAGGTTTTTTCAGTAATTTTGGACATGTAATTCAGGGTTCAGTCTTTGACTATAGGCTCATATATGGACCGATGATCGACTGCATTGACAACATGCCCAGTCATCAGGCAACAAAGGAGCAAACTGTAATATAAGTGCAGCCATTAAAGTCAATAGAGTCACAGTGCCACTCGCAAGTGACCCCAGCATCGCAAAAAAAAAAAAATCCAACACTGCTGGAAATTGTGAGATTCTGGGATTACAGTAACTTGCAAGTAGAGCTATGACCCCATTCAGTTCCATGGCTGCACTATTAGGGCACATTCACACGACCACGGTGCCACCGTGCCTGCATTTCAGACCACAAACTCGGGCCTGCAAAACACGGATGCCGGCTGTGTGAACTCCATATCACGGTGTGGACAGATTGACTTCAAGGGTCTGCTATCTGCAAGATGTGGCAAAAGATAGGCCATGTTCTATATTTTGGGGTGCGACGGCAAGGACAGGGAGGGGCTTCTGTGTTTTTCCGTGCGCTTCTGGGTCTGTACCTCTGTGCCGACATGTCCTATCTTTCGCCGCATCTTGCAGATCACAGACCTATTGAAGTGAATGGGTGCACACCGTGATGTGACGTTCACATGGCCGGAGCATGTCTTTTGCAGACCTGTGGATTTCTGTCCACAACAGCAAATTAGCTTCCTGGACCCCACTGATTTTTACCTAGCGCTTCTCATTTTTAGGTGAACTAAAATCCTTATTTATGTCTATTTTATCTTTATTTGATTTTACAAATATTTGAATTGTATTATAGAATATTTTTTATTTTATTAGGTCTAATAAAGTTCTGACCGCCAAAATTTTATTATTAGCACATACAATACAGCTGATTGCTCCACGTCGATGGAGCTAATAGAGTGCCATATTGCCACTTGTTATATTGAGGCCTGCCACTCATTACCACCAGAAAATCTGCCAGCATAAATGGGTGCCAAGCCTGATCAGTGACTCCACAAGGTTGAGGGGTGAGCGTTGCTGCATGAAACCTACAGCTAGAAGACCTCCAAATGACTGCCTAGGAGGGGGTATACATTGTCATGGTCACCAAATGGCCAAGTAAAAGGAATGTCAACAACAAGTCATTAACACAGAAGCAAATCTAAGGTCAAGGGTAAAGAAAGCAGCAAAGACACATAAAAACAAAGGGCCAGGAAGACACAGGAATCAAAATACGGGTAATCTAGGAACATTGGAGAAGGAGACATCATGTGCACTCTGATAAGAGCCAGATAGAAAGTTCACAAACGAGATTGGACATGTATGATGGTAATAAAATAACATTAATATTTGCCCTAGGTTGAGATCTCCCTACGTAAGTAGGCAACATATGGCTGCACATGGAGTGTCTATGGCACTGGCTGTATGTAACTCATTGTACAGTGCTGCAGACAATGCTGTCGCTTTATACATGAAATTATTATACTGATTCCCTTAAAGCTCACGTACTTCTGAGCAATACCATTAACTATTATGAGGCAAGATGTGATATGGGTATCTACATTGATTTGATTCCCATTAATGTCTATGTATATCTGAATTTTGCATTGATTTCCTATATGTACTCTTTGGCGTCGACATGATTACTCCCATTTTTACATTTTTTATTTTTTTAAAAGTAGATAGTTTCATTGATGGATTATAGATTCTACCACGTAGGCAGGACTAGTTTGTGTACTGAAGAGAGACCGGTCCTATTTACTCAAGGGACCCAAAATTTGGCAGTTTAGGTTAGGCATTTGTAGCACCCCAGACCTGGGGGTACTACAATATTATACATAGTTATTGTATTGAGGTATTTTATGTGTGATATGGCCATTACTGCCAGTAAGTGTATGGATGGCAAAGGTTGGCAAGGAGGAGGGCTAACTACCCTGTTCCTCCCCTCTCGGTAGGAGTGTGCTGGTCCTGCTTCCTGCCAAGAGGGGGAGTTCTAGAGCAGCCTCAGAAGGGAGAGGAAGCACACTGCAGAGCTCCTACTCCTGTTAGAGATTAACTTTATTGTGCCTCAATTAAATCCTTTAGAAGATAGCAAAGTGAACAGCTACAGCCAGCATTAAAAGACAATGCTGTAAGGTGAGGGACTATGGCTAAGACACCCATCACCCAGACTACTACTGAGTCAGTACAATAAAAGTGCTTAACTGCAGCCACCCATCCTGCCTCCATAATCCTTAAAGGGGTTGTCTCATTTCAGCAAAGGGCATTTATCATGTAGAGAAAGTTAATACAAGCCACTTACTAATGTACTGTGACTGTCCATTTTGCCTCTCTTGCCGGATGGATACATTTTTCCATCACATTGTAGGCTGCTTGTTTCTATGGTTACGATCACCCTGCAATCCATCAGTAGTGGTCGTGCTTGGACACTATAGGAAAAAGTGCCGGCTTTGGTGGCCAGGACCGTGGGAGCAAACATAGGCTAGTGCTTTTTCCTATAATATGTAAGCAGGACCACCACTGATTGCAGGGTCAAGGCAGCAAAGGAGGCAATATGGACAATCACAATACATTAGTAAGTGTCTTGTATTAACTTCCGATACATAATAAATGCCATGACAACCTCTCACAGAAATTGCACTTTGAATCTTTTGCTATTGAATGTACCAAGAAGTTATACTTTGCACTTGTAAAATGTTATACATTCACTTCTGGCCTCATTTTTTAAACTGCCTTTCCACTGCACCAATCCCGGGAGTACACCGTGATACAATGCCTCATCAGGGCCACTACCACTCCCATCCTCTGCACTGGCTCCTGAGGGTCCTGCTGCACAATGGCCTAGGTAGGTTCACTAGACATAGGAAGAATAACTTTTATTTCATGTAAGATCTGATGTCAGAATCAAATCTGAAGACAACGATATTGCACCAATGCGCTTTATTACCTCCATATTTGACGTTATAACTGGTCATTTTTGTAGCAAACGTCAAATAAAGGGCACTTATCTGTCTAGACTGCGATAAAGCATTGCATGAACTCAGAAAACAGATGACATTTTTACATCCCATGGCGAAACCCGTAAAGCGATAAAACAAAGTATACAATCCAGATATATATTGCAATGCAACCCATGTCTTTCATCTCAGACATGCCTGTAGACCAGATAAGAAGAGTTCAGCTCTTTAGATACAAAGTATTCGTAATCATAACCTTAACAGTCGCCTCTGTTCTTAGCCCCTGGTTTGTCATTCTAACTTCTTGCTCTATCTACTAATTTCATAAGCAATGGCCCTTGCTATAAAATACCATATCATGACCTAATCTGTGGCCAACTTTACCTACGGTGAAGGTAAGGGTGTATTCACACTGCTGTTGCAGTGTAGAATGGAGACATACAGTATATTGTTAAGATTTCCCATCATATACCTCAATGGATGCCTCCACAGTGGTATATGTCGCCCAAAGGCTTCTATGTTAAAACAAAAATGCACACTGAGCGGTGTATGCTTTTTGTATACGATGCCTCTATATAGGATAGCATACTAGGCTATGCTACACTATACAGCAAAAAAAAAAAAAAAAAAAGAATACTGGTCTGATGAAAGACAAAAAGCCACACTCTTTTACCCTCCTCTGGGCGATTAGGACATCTAAGGATATATCTGACATACATACCGGGACACATACCAAATATACACTGCACATGCAGCGTGAAAGCAACCTAAACTAAGCTGGTCATATACTGGAGGATTTGGCCATGATGCAAGCACTCAGCTCAACTGTGCGATATCAAATACTGTGAGATTTTTCTGAGCAAAATATAGATATATTATTAACATACGGAGTTTCCTGTATAATTTTTTGGCAGACAGCCTGTATAGAGGGCACATGTAGCCTCTATCGCTCTGTACTATGGAGTTGAATGGACCTGTGTGCCAACATATGGGGTCTCGTTCGTTACAGCATCATATTACAGAGCCATGCTTCTATGGAGAATAACTTTGTAATATGGCTTCCACTGAAGCCACAATCTTTTGTCTTTCAGGTTCATACAATTAATCTGCATGCAGAGGCATGGTACAGTATGGCCATACAGAGTGTTATGGGAACCGTATTGCATGAACGTCAATGTGCATGAACCATAAAGGTATCCACATGTACGATTCAGTCTTCTATGCCAAATGTATTTATTAATCAATTCCCTTTATGTAGTTATTTCCTGCTGTATGTAGCGTGTTGGGTAAAGATAACCTTTAGTGTGTCTTTGTAGAGAATAGTATCTATGTCTATAAGTCAACCAGACAAATTCTAAGGGGGGCATTTACTATGCTATTCATGCCACAATAGTGGTGTAAAAGGTCGCATGCCATCTTTGCAGCTAAATTTGTGACTTTTCCCCCTTCTCGCCACTTTTGGAGGCGAGAAAATGTGGTATGGTGAGGGAGGCATAAGGCCCAGCAGATTTGTCTTTATTCACTCCAGTTCTCTGGTGCGAATAAAGACAGAAATCTATGGCAGCGGTGATCCCATAGAAATTAAGTTTAGGCCTACATGGCGACAGTTGCGGCGGCCAGGATCTCAGAGTAGCAGTTATCCCATAGAAATTAAAGGGGTATTCCCATAATAGACAATGGTATAATACCATAATATTGTCTGACAGGTGCGGGTCCCACCGCTGGATCGGCTATTTCTGTCGGCCCCATAGAAATCAATGGGAGGGGTGGCTGCGCTCCCATTCACTTCTATGGGAGCAGCAGGGAGCTGCGTCTGGTGGTGGCCGGACCCCGGGAAACCCAGGGTCCTCTAGCCACAACTCTCCCTGCTCCGTTCTTGTTGTAGGTGTGGGTCCCAGAGCTGGGACCCACACTTATCAGACAATGGGGGCATATCCTAGTGATATGTCCCCATTGTCTGTGATGGGAATACCCCTTTAAGGCTAGGGCTTATTGGCAACAGTTGTGGCGGCCAGGATCTCAGAGTAGCGGTGATCCCTCAGAAATTAAGGCTAGAGCTAGATGGTGACAGTTGTGGCGGCCAGGATCTCAGAGTAGTGGTGATCCCATAGAAATTAAAGCTAGGGCTCATTGGAAACAGTTGTGGCAGCCAGGATCTCAGAGTAGCTGTGATCCCATAGAAATTAAGGCTAGGGCTACACGGTGACAGTTGTGGCGGCCAGGTTCTCAGAGTAGCGGTGATCCCATAGAAATTAAGACTAGGGCTAGATGGTGACAGTTGTGGCAGCCAGGATCTCAAAGTAGCGGTGATCCCTCAGAAATTAAGGCTAGGGCTCATTGGAAACAGTTGTGGCAGCCAGGATCTCAGAGTAGCTGTGATCCCATAGAAATTAAGGCTGGGGCTACACGGTGACAGTTGTGGCGGCCAGGATCTCAGAGTAGCGGTGATCCCATAGAAATTAAGGCTAGGGCTAGATGGTGACAGTTGTGGCAGCCAGGATCTCAAAGTAGCGGTGATCCCATAGAAATTAAGGCTAGGGCTACACGGTGACAGTTGTGGCGGCCAGGATCTCAGAGTAGCGGTGATCCCATAGAAATTAAGGCTAGGGCTACACGGTGACAGTTGTGGCGGCCAGGATCTCAGAGTAGCGGTGATCCCATAGAAATTAAGACTAGGGCTAGATGGTGACAGTTGTGGCGGCCAGGATCTCAAAGTAGCGGTGATCCCTTAGAAATTAAGACTAGGGCAAGATGGTGACAGTTGTGGCGGCCAGGATCTCAAAGTAGCGGTGATCCCTTAGAAATTAAGACTAGGGCTAGATGGTGACAATTGCGGCGGCCAGGATCTCAGAGTAGCGGTGAAGGGAGAATCAGGACCGATGAAGAAAATGCCAGTCTTGAAAAATCTCCCCCTAAATATCAAAAAGACCTTAGTGTAGTTTATAATCTTCAGTGCGGTGATAAGTTTGGATATAGCGGGTGCACTTTCACTGCATGTATCACTGTGCAGTATTATATACTCTCATGCAGGTTAGAACAATGATGTTGTTGAATTTTATTCATACTCCCATGAATGAAATTATTATAAGACAGAGTCTTCATTGGATGTGACAGAGCATCTTATCTACACTGCATATAATCTGTCATATCTGGTAATTCTGAAATACAATTAGAGACGACAGCTGCTAAATTTAATACATTAGTTATTGAGTTGGCCTGCCACCTGGTAAATCATATCACTACTGAATCATTGGCCTACCGAGGTGAGTGTAGAAAATAAATGAAAAATCATATTACAGTTGTACAACTGCTTGATGAAGGAGTTATTATGTGTGCTCAGAGAATATGCTTTCACCCTATAAGAAAAACAATACCAGAGGGGTAAATACACACATCGTGTAAATACTGCAGATTTTCCATGGAAGATCCTTGGCACATCGCACTGCCAGTCCTGTAGATGAGATTTTATCAAATTTCATCTACACGCCACATGGGCATTGACCTGCAGGGCAGAGTTTTAAACCAGCAGCATGTCAATTTCTGCTGCAGATTTTTAGCATGGATTTCAACCCTTTTAGTGTCAAGGGCTATAGGCAGGGGGCTGATTCTCCTCAAAGGGCATCTGTCAGCAGCTTTGCTCCTATGACACTGGCTGACCTGTTACATGTGCACTTGGCAGCTGAAGACATCTGTGTTGGTCCCATGTTCATATGTGTCTGCATTGCTGAGAAAAATGTTTTATTATATGCAAATGAGCCTCTAGGAGCAATGGGGGCGTTGTCATTACACCTAGAGGCTCTACTCTCTCTGCAACTGTCAAATCTTTCCACTTTGATTGACTTTAGGAGAAGTCAGAGCCAGGTGTGATCACTGCCTGGCCCTGTCAAAGTGCAGAGGGTCCTCCGATGCTCCACTCATACTTGGTAAATGAGTGAAGGAGAGCTTATGTCCATGTTCAGCTCTGAACCTGGACAACCGCCTTAGGCCCCATTCACACAACCGTATGTTTCTTTGCGGATCGATGCGGAAAGGTACGGACCCCATTCATTTCCCCATGGGAGAAAAAAAATGCGGAATGCACACCGTGTGCATTCCGCAGCCGTATCTCACGGCGGTTTGGCCGCAAAAACAATGAAACATGTCCTATACTTTGCCACAAAAACACGTCCATAGCCCCATTCAAGTCAATGGGTCCGCAAAAATGCGGAACGCTACGGAAGACTTTCCGTATGTCTTCCGTATTTTTGCGGATCCATGTCCGTATATATGCATATATTCATATTTGGCTCTAAGGTGACAGTTTTAAAACACTTTTTTTTCTATTTTTTCAATTCACAGTCAAAATCTTTATGTAAAATAGTTTCAAAGACACCTTCCGTATTTTTGCGGATCCGCAAAAATACGGAAGACTTTTGATGCTTCCATATCCGTATCTCTATATCCGTACCTCCGTACTTCCGTGCCGTATTTCTACGGAGCTAGGAACACATACGGTCGTGTGAATGGGGCATTAGTATGGTTGAAAAAAACCCCATAAATCCAGCAATTTCAACCAAGGGTTGTTGGATTACCAAAATTATTTTTGCAATGTTTATTTTTATTAATATATTTTTTAGAATTTTTTTCTTTTTTAGTTTTATTTTGGCAAAACCGTCCAAAAATGTTAAAAAAGTCAATCTGTTTTCAAATTACAGTTTTTATTTTTTAAATATACAAATTTAAAATAAATGATCAAAATAAGTTCCCTAATTTGTGTCAGCTATTTTGGTATATAATATGCATTGCATGAATAGGGCGACTATGGCGGCGGGTTTTGGCTGTTGCGGGCTGGTTCTTTTTTAAATGTTATTTGTATTTTATTATATCTTTAACTGATTTTTTAATGAATTTTTTGGCAACTACTTTGGGATTATTAGTTCACAATCATCTAGTTGTCATTTATTAAAGGGGTTGTCTAAGGTTTTTTTTTTTTTTTTTTTTTAAATTTGGCTCACAGGTGGTTGAAAATAAAAATGGAACTGTATTCACCTCCAACAATCTCCCACTGCTGCATGTTTCAGCTTGACCCCAGAGGCGTAGCTATAGGGATGCAGAGGTAGCGGTTGCTGAGGGGGCCCAAAGACCCTTGTGCCTCATAAGAAGACACTGGTATTATAGAAAGTGCATGCTGGTCTAGTTGCACCAGGGCCCACGAGCCTTTAGCTACACCCCTGCTTGATCCCCATCCTGGCCCAGGCTCGTCATAACAGAAATGTCAGCTAAGGCCTGCTCAGCTAATCACTGGCCTTAGTGGTGACATCCCTTGGCTAGTAATTGGTAGTGCAGAAGAGCGGGGCCTGGAACAGCAGTGGCGGGTGATCAGTGACAGCAAGTAAAATTTTTTTTTTTTTTTGTTAACCACCTGTGAGCCGTATATAAAGGACAACCCCTTTAATGGTTACTATAAATATATTATATATGCACCATTTTATTAAACGACATAAGCCGCAGTGACTCAATTCTCACTATTAAATTCACATAGTAAAATAATCCAAATTACACACTGCACCTGCGGTGATGTATTCAGACTGATGAAATTAACTCTACAGGGGATAAAACTGTACATTTTTCATTTCTCTTCTGCAGAGCCATTCGCTTTATCACCTCCCCCCCATCAAGAGATTCATAAAATTGATTTTATTTGTCCATTTTGCATGTGAATCACCAATGCAGAGAAGGAATGATTCATTAAATCAATACCACTGCAACGGCTTATTACGTACAGGCTGAAGGTCTGCGAAGGCCCAATGCTCGGCCGGAGCTATATACGGTTTATGGGTTCATTTTGGCGGAGCGAGTTCTGCTCGGCAATTCCATAGGATTTTTTTTATATCAGAAACGTGCGCGTGAATCTTGGCTGCCAACTCTCTGTCATTACGTAGGGAGCGGAAATATGGAGGGCCGGCTAAACCAACCACGAAAAAAAAAAACAGAACATGTAGAACCAAAGGGCAGATTCCTTGAATAAAGCGCCATAAACAAACAAAAGGAAAAAATAAATAAATTGCGGAGTGTTAAATCACTGTGACTATCATATTTTCGCCTCTTTACTTGCGGCTCCGCAGAGACCCTCAAGGGGGGATTGTTATGGTGACTTCATGCAAAGTTGAAAGGAATCCCACAGCAATTAGCAGCTTCTCATAAGAGAAAAAATAATGGAAAAACTGTGTTCTATCCAACAATGTCAGTTGTGTAAATTGCTGGCATGACAGGTTTTTTTTTCCTCTCCATGGGATGTGAATGACATAAATGCAAATTAATGACATTAATATACTATTCTGGATGTGCTCTTATAAATAAGGATGCCACTGACAGAACACATCTCGTGGAATGACAACTAGCTTAGTATTTCTATCGGATCCTTAGACCTATACGCAAGTTTGCTAACATAAAAGGGCTAGCAAAAACAAGCACTAATATATGTGTATATAGAGCCGCCAGCCACACAGAGTAGCATTATAAAGCGTCATTGCGCTATAATAACACAGTGCCATCTACTGGCTACATAACAAAAAGCAAGGTATTTCTGTTTTTCTATTAGAATCAGTCATTTTCAGTTAGTTTACAGGCATCAATTATACCAATTTGAAATACTGATACCACACCCTGTCTGGAGGGGATACACCCTGTAGGGATCTAAAGTTTAAATAAACCATTAGCGCTGGCGTGTATGAACCCACTCCATAATTTTTTTTATAAACATGGCCATACAGCACCTACATAACTATGATATCTGATGCCAACATAATACTGCCATATAATGCTCAAAACAGAACAACCTAATCCCTTTCTGGCACAGTCAGAGACTTCCATAAATGAATGGAGTTTTTCAGGATTTTACTACTGACGACCTATCCTCTGGATAGGTTATTAGTATCTGATTGGTGGGGGTCTGACATCCGGGACCCCGCCGATCAGCTGTTTCAGAAAGTACCAGCGCTCCCGTGAGTGTCGCTACCTTCTCGCAGCTCACCAAGCACAGCGCTGTACATTGTATAGTGGCTGTGCTTGGTATCGTGCTCACTTGAATGGGGCAGAGCCGCTCCTAGGCCACGTGACCGATGAACGTGACATCACTGGCTTAGGAAAGGCTAAGAGAAGGCTGCGGCACTCACGAGAGAGCCGGTGCCTTCTCAATATATATATATACACTGGGCCAAATGAGCCTTAGTAAGTGGGAGGTACTGTTAATGTTCTTATTGGTTCTACAGGTTCTGGTGTCATTCATCCTCTTCCCAATCTGGTATGGTGACGGGAAGGTATGACCCCAGGTGCTATGTTTGATTCGGAGTGATATATGCTGTTAGGCCCAGTAGAGAGTGAGAACGCACAGGTGTAGAGGTGGGTTGCTTGTGTGCAGGGACGTAGTTATTTGGGGTGCAGAGGTAGCAGTCGCTACTAGGCCCAGGAGCCTGAGGGGGCCCAAAGACCCTTATGTTACATAAGAAGAAACAAGTATTATAGAAAGTCCATGCTGGCCAAGTTACACCTCTGGCTGGAGGGAAGGGGTTAGGTCAAGAATTTGGCATGGGGGGTGTCGTTTCAATTTAGACTCAGGCAGCATGAAGGCTACATGCTCCCCTGCCCCTGGCCACAAAGCACTGAGGGAAGGGGGGCCCAAGCTAAACTACTGCACCAGGGCCCATGAGCCTTTAGCTACTCCCCTGCTTCTGGGGACTGTCTTTCCTGCTAATGAGGAAGGGTCTAGGCCTGCTTTCAAATGCCCGATGTGCAGGGGCGGACTGGGAACTTAAAGTGGCCCTGGAAAAAATCTTAAAAGTGGTCTCGTTTTGTAGTAAGGTCCAAATTGATGGAAGGCAGGGCCAGAAATACCATATTGTGGCACATTATACCACCCCAACAGAGCAAAATACCACAGTGCATCACAAAATACTGCCAGCAGCACAAAATACATTCCCAAAAACTTCCTCTGATGGCCCCCTTGGGCATCGGCCACTGGGAAATTTCCCTGTAAGGTCTATGGCCAATCTGCCCCGGCTGATGTGTAGAGAGTGCCTTGGTGCCAGATTGCTAGTGGGTGGGGGAGAGTCTCCACACAGGAGTGAAGCAGTGGGTGGAGAAGTGTCTCCTCACATAGAGCCAGAGGGTCGAGTACAGAGAGTGGAAGTGGTGCAGCCAAGTAGGTCATCTGCAGATGGGAAAAGGGTCTCCAGCAGAAACAGAGATCGTGAGTCTGAAAGGGTGGAGGTGGTAGACTGCTCACGAACTGTACCAAAGAGCAGAGTTCGAGAGCCAGGACAATGCGGCAGAGCATGCCCATGCCTTCAACAAGGTCATACCAAATGTATTCAGAATATATCCCTTCATCAAGGAACAGATAAATGCAGTTTTTTGTGACCATAAGCCGTGTATCTCATTCCGAAGGCTGTTTGAGCCCCTTAGAGTCTTCACAACTGTGCTGGCGATATTCAGCTCTGTCCCTATCCCTAACGCCTTATCTTCTTTCTTTACACACCAACTAAAGAACCATCAAGCAATATTGTCCTTATAAGGATACCTGCAGGTGTTGCAGATTATGAGCAAAAAAAAAAAAATCCCAAAACACAGTGTAGTACAGTACCAGCAAAGTGGGTGAGATTTGACAAATCTCCTGTACACTCTGCATATATTTTCTGTGCAGAAATTGACCTGCCATGTGGATTTTAAAATCCGCAGCATGTCAACTGTGCAATTCTGCACCTTATAAATTGTGGTTTTCCCCACAGACTTCAGTGGAGTTAACATAAGTATAAAATCCTCACCAAAATCTGCAACAAAACCATGTTAAATAGTAGAGATTTATGTGTGGTTTTTCATGTGGTTTTGGTGTGGATTTCACATGGATTTTCTGCATAAAAATCCTCACCATTTGCAGGTAATCTAACAGGGCCAGCCCTCGACATTGCTCCTATTACAGAGCCAGGTGGCAGTACAGTTTTCTGAACAGAGCCAACCTTTAAAGGGATTGTCCCATTAAAGGGACACTATCGCGAAGAAAAAAATTTTGATATGTTTTACAACATAACAAAAGCAGGTTTTAACATAATGTATTTTCCAAATTGTGTAAATGTTTTTTTTTTTTATTCAGTTTTCTTGCCTTACATGGGGGCTGCCATGTTGGAAGTAAAGTGTGACAGTCTGGATTTACAACACAATGGCACCTCACTTACGGCAGGCATGTACATAGGTTTCCTCAGTTGCTGCCGACCCTATAGAGAATGAATGGAAGACGTGAGCCCGCCCCTGTGATGACACCAGTAACACACAGCCAGGTCCTCCCTCCTTGCTGCTGGGGGAAGCCCACTGTGCCTGCTCCTCACTCCTGCAGCAGTGTCCTTGTCTTTATTAGGCTGCCTGTTCTAAATTCTATGGCCGCTCACCCCAGCAGTGCAGACAAT
Organism: Rhinella marina; assembly: GCA_900303285.1. NCBI lineage: Eukaryota > Metazoa > Chordata > Amphibia > Anura > Bufonidae > Rhinella > Rhinella marina. Next base: position 528,525 of record ONZH01017253.1, on the reverse strand, counting down.
TTTTGCTGAGTGTACTGCTGGGGTGAGCGGCCCAGGACTCAGAAACAGAGTAGATGGAGGTTCTTGGGGCTGTAGGACCTTAGTGATGTAATCGGCCATGTGACCAGTGGGGGAGGAGCAGAGATCTGTGGTTTTGTAACGAAGCCATTGTCTCATCTTATCTTGCTGAAGCAGTGATGTCACCGCTGAAGGTGTGAATTGGTGATGTCATTGGTACCACCCACTTTTTTGCAGCATGCCTACTTACAGGTTGCTCAAAGCCTCATTTGGCCAGCAGAGCTCCCCCTGGTGACCAAAGATGGTAAATATGGTAAAATCTAATATTTATTTATAATATTTCACACATTGGAATTTTTATTTATTTATTTATTATTTCTTACAAATATATAATAGATTTTTTTAGCATAAATAAAATATAGAACAGGTTTTTGTGATAGATTCCCTTATGCCTGATCCACAAGAGAGAGGATAAGTGTCTGATCGGCAGGGGTCGACTGCTGGGGGTGATCACAACAACGTACTCCCCAGTTGAATGCAGTGGTGACATGCATGCCAGACATGGCTGAATACATACATTCGGCTGTCTCCAGGAGATCCACAGAGCTGAATGGAGTTGTATTGTGCATGCGTGACCGCTGCTCCATTCAAACTGGGTACCATGGGCCCCTGTTCTTGTGATCATCGGGGGCCCCAGCAAACAGACCCTCATCAACCAATAAGTTACCTTCATGGGACAACCCCTTTAAGAGAAGAAGCATGGTCAAGGGACCAAGTACCCACATAGACCCCAGGAATTTACCCTTACCAGCGATTGGCTATTTTTGGAACTCCCATAGTGGTGAATACAGGGTGGCCACACTTGCATGGTGTGCCCCTTCACTTTAAGGGGTACACTCTGGAGATAGGAGCGGGTCCCAGAGGTGGGACCTACCCCTGTCTGACATTGATGGTAAACCCTAGCGATATGCCGTCAATGTCTGAGATGTGAATACCCCTTTAAGAAAACTATGCCCTATAATGTTCCCGTTGAGTTTTGGGATTAATTCTCACGACCCAACTCACAGACCTAACTAATTACATTTCCTGAAATTTCATCAGTTGTTCACTTTAAGCTGGATTTCCCCATAAATTCATAGAAAGTATGACTGGCCACAGGAGACTCCATTATTATGACTGTGCTCCTAGGAACTGCTTGAGCAGCTTAGGCCTTAATAATACGATTTTTAAAAATATAAACTTAATACTATATTATGTCTGTGATATTACAGAGGTCAGTAAAAAAAAAAAATATATATATATCACATAAAATGTTAGTTCTGAACCTAGACGAGGACTTTGTGTGAAATAAGCTACTGGCTAGATACGGCTTCTCGGAGAATCTCTTAAGCCCGCGTGAAATGACAGCAGCTGGTTTTAATAGGATTTGGCTGTTATAACGTATATATAGGATGCTTGTAACCTCTCAATATCAGAAGGGCACAATGTCTATCTCTTTTACTGTCGGATAAATCTGCTTATGTGCTGGTAAATAGGCATCTTGATCCTCGATTCCTCTTGTGCTGTCTCAGAAGTGACAAAACAATAGGAAAAGAACAACAGTCGTCATGTTATGTTTATGATTTCATTCCTCTTATCGCTGCCGGGCTGTCAAGTATCATCTTTACTGTACTGAGACAACTCGGAAATCTAGAGCAAGGAACGAGGCAGTCACTTCACAGACTTTCCCACAGGAAAGGAGCGCCTCGCTCTGACCTTGTACTGATGATATTATTGTCTGACACTGCAAATTGGAACATAACCAGTACAGCTAATGGATTAGAGCTTCTGCACAATACAGATATTGCTCTCCGCACATCAAGAAGAAAATAAAAATACCGACCTGGAAAGCTGAGCCATTGATAGTCACTGAGCTCCCTGATAAACACGATGACAGATCGGTGATTAGCTACTGGATGTATAAAGGCTGTAATGCGAATTACCGCTAAAGAATAAATGGAGAGGTGCGGGCGTGAACAGGACTGAATATATCACACATAACTGTGCACATGAAGGACAGAAATCATTAAAAAGACTTGAATAGTCCTTATGTGCAATAACAGTGTAAAAATAATCCCAGAAGAGCAGGATAATAAAGCAATAGCAATTGACCTTCCTTTTTATTTGTACATGAATTATTTTTTTAAAAGCTCCCGGTGGTCACTACAGTGAAATTTCACCTTTACATCCTTTTTAAAAGTCATAAATGGGAGCTGCATATATAACAATAAGCTCTGGATGCAACAATTATTCACAGTGGCAATCCTCAGACCGATGCTCCATAGGGCCAGGGCAGTGATAGGAGGGTACAACTTTTCACCCTGATGGTGGGGCTCCCGCCTCATGGTAGTTGGGGTGCCCTTGGTGGCAGGGGCTAATTGGGAACTTAAAGTGGCCCTGTAAAAAAAAAAAAAAAGTGGTCCCATGTTGTAGACGGGTCCAAACTGACAGAAGGAGGGGCAATACAAGTAGGCAAGATCAACAGAAGTAGGAGAGGCCTGCAATACTGTAGTGCAGCACAGAATACCGCCCTAGAAGAACCAAATACCACGGTGCAGCACAAAATACTGCCGCCCCAACCACAGTATACAACTGTATCAAAATCATGAGGATGGTAAGGTAAAACAGTTCAAAACAGTTCAAGAGGACACCTGTTGCCATTAAGAGGGCTTAAGAGCCCCCCCCCCCCAACCCGGTTATAAGCTCACCAGGAAATTTCCCAGTAGCTTCTATGGCCAATCCACCCTTGCTCGGTGATATCAGTTTGGTACTGGTGCAAGGCAGGAGATGTAGGTGCTGTGACCGGCGAATGGTGCTGGAGTCAGTAACCAGCCAGTTGTAGAAAGTAAACATGTCTATAAGTGCAGAATGATAGTTGTAGTACATCCAAAGGTTTCAAAACACAGTTCCAAATAATTCACACTGCAAATCTTCCCAGATAGCAATGTATGGATTTGAGTAAGGATGGGAACTGTAGTACTCCTTCCCTCTTTCTCCCTCTGCAGAGTCTATGGCTGGTCATATTAATCTTACAATGGTGGCTCTAACTCCCAGCTGAGGGGTACAAGATTAGGATACGGTGGGGCAGACCGTGTCCAACTGTGAAGGGTGTCTGGGCAATGTCCCTCTCACTGCAGTAAAGTCTATCAGCCTTAAACAGCAAATACCTTACTGACTGACTCCAATGCTCGGCTATGAAGATTCCAGACCTTCTAGGTTCTTTCTTCTGTAAAGATGACAAGGCCTTTCACTTTAGTAGAAAATCCTCAGAGACAGTGGTTCTCTGGAACTTTGTCCAAGTTCTATGAGGAGTGGAGCACATGTCACAGCTCTATCATCCTCTGCTAACTTCAAACTAGACTAAGTTTGGTATTACAGTATGATGTCTACTATCTATATACTAATTATTTAAAGGGATTGTCCAATGAAAATCATTCTACATTTATAAAAACAGCACCTGGATCTGAATTCTTTGGTAATTACACATTTAGTATAGCCACTGAGTTATATAATAAGAGAAACTAAGAAAGAGGTTGTCATGCACTATACGATGTCTGATTTTCATTAAAGGGGTTATCCAATACTATAAAAATGCCCCCCATATGCCGGACCCCTCACAGTGAATAGTGGGGGGACATTTTTATAGTATTGGATAACCCCTTTAACATTAATCATGGGATAACCCCTTAAATCTTATAAGCATACAACTCCAAAACAATAGACTAGTGCAAGGCTGGCCAACCTGTGGCTCTCCAGCTGTTGCAAAACTACAACTCCCAGCATGCCCAGTCTGCCTACAGTTATCAGCCTACAGCAGGGCATGGTAGGAGTTGTAGTTTTACAACAGCTGGAGAGCCTCAGGTTGGCCATCCCTGGACTAGTGTGTAGGATGTGCTGGTTATCACCACTTCAAAATTCCCAGTTTCTGGTACATAGATTATGTAACACTACATTGGATGTACCTCCCTGTTATTTTTCTTCCTGTCATACAATTACCTTTCCCTGCATTTGCAAAACTTGCATTGTGACAGGAAGGTGTAGGACAGGCGAGCTCATTGTGGAGACAGCTGTCAGCCAGTGCTGTTACTTATAATGTGCTATTGTGCCCTCCGAGCGTCTTTTTGGGTCTACGTGAATGACAGAACGTTGCGGTGCCAATTAGCTCTCAGCATGGGATCACTGCCCCCTCTCATCAGATGCCTTCTCTGACCACTGTTCTCCTTTGTCATGACAGTTCACCGTTTCTCCATCAAGTTCTTTTTTTTTTTTTTTTTAAGAAAATTGACATTTTATGCTGTACATACATTCGGTGTTCTGCAATATTATTATTTTTGAGAGCCAGGATTAGTTATTATTTTAGTATTCTTAGATACTGTATTTGTATAAATACAGTATAAGTAAACCATATCTATTTTACCGAAAAATATTTCGTCATATAAAATGCAGTGAATACAAATCATACTTATTTTAATGGGAATTGTTTTGCCATAATAAAACATGATTTTATGTTTTAAATGAAAATAAGAGAAAAAGAAACAATGAAAACGAGGTTTGAAATGTCAACACTTCACTTGAGGAGACTTGTATATATATTTTCCTCATTAGATGGAGCACCTTTATTTGCAACCCTTAAAGGGATTCTGTCACCTAGTTTAAGCCTATAGAGCTGAGGACATGGGCTGCTAGATGGCCACTAGCCCGTCCACAATATACTTTTCCTATTGCTGTGTGTGTCTTTGTTTAGTAAAAAAAACGATTTTATTCATATGCTAATTCTGGTTATAAGGAGCCCAAGGGGCGGTTACCAATCTTCCTGGATCCCAGCCATGCCCACTGTGAAGGAGCCCAGCACCGCCCCGCATCCTCTCATCTCCTCCTTGCTCCCCCGACTTCACACTTTCAGAGCGCCGTGATCTCGCGCGAGCCATCTCGCGCATGCGCAGTTCGTTCCCTGATGCTGATGCCAGCACAGGGAAGGAACAGTTTACTAGCGCTGACAAGCGACGTACTCGCGCATGCGCGAGATTACGGCGCTCTGAAAGCGTGAAGTTGGGGGAGCAAGTAGGAGATGAGAGGATGCGGGGCGGTGCTGGGCTCCTTCACAGTGGGCACGCTGGGATCCAGGAAGATTGGTAACCGCCCCTTGGGCTCCTTATAATCAGAATTAGCATATGAATAAAATCGTTTTTTTTACTAAACAAAGACACACACAGCAATAGCAAAAGTATATTGTGGACGGGCTAGTGGCCATCTAGCAGCCCATGTCCTCAGCTCTATAGGCTTAAACGAGGTGACAGAATCCCTTTAAACATGTCTGCTTTCTTCCAGGAACATCTGTCCAAGGGTTGTATCTGGTATCTCAGCTCAGCTTCATTGAAATGAATGGTGCTGAGCTGCCATATCATGCACAACCAGTGGACAGGTGTGGAGCTGTTTCAGCAAGAATGCAGCTTTCAAGCTTCATTCACGACTAATATTTTTTGTTTATTGTTTGTTTTTCTGTGGTAAAAAGTTTTTTTGTTTGTTTGTTTTTTTACCACTGGGTCATTGACATTTTTTTCAACTCCCGTAAGGATTCCTATGGGAAATCTGCAAGAAAAAACGCTATACCTAGAACATGCAGCATTTTGCCAAAAATGGCATAAGTGCAGGCAAAAGCAATATTTTGGTGAATTTCATACCTCACTCTAGATTTTAGAGTAACATATGACCACATGAAAACAGCCACCAAATACTTTTGTATCAAAGGGGTTGTCCCATATTTTGAAATTGATGAAATATCCTCATGACAGATCATCAATATCATCAGACTGGTGGGAGTCTGACTCTCTGCACCCCTGAAGATCAGCTGCTTGAACAGACTGCTGCACTCGGGTGAGTGCCATGGCCACTTCCTAGGCCAGTGACATCACATTCATCGGTCACGTGGCCTAGGAGCAGCTCAGTCCCATTCAAGCAAAGGGGCCTGGGCTGCAATACTAAGCCCAACCACTATACAATGTATGGCGCTGTGCTTGGTAAGAGCTGATTGGCGGGGTGCCAAGAGTGGAACCCCTACCGATCAGATACAGATGACCTATCCTGAGGACAGGTTATCAGTATCAAACAGTCAGACAACCCCCTTAATGATCTGGCATGGTGCTTTCTTCTTAGAATTCAGTAGGGAGCTGACTGTATATTTCAGAAAATATGTTTAGTAGGTTTATGTGTATTTTATTTTTCACAGCCCTGATACTAGCTTCAGTGCAAAGCAATATGCCCTCAGTTCAGACATATTACATGTATGATTATCTCTTCACACATAACATTTGTCAATGCATCCATCAAAAGAGGTGGCAATCATTAGTAATACTCTACTATTCTATTTACCCTACTTCACCAAGAACTATACTCTACTACATATTTTTTAGATTTTATACATTCCGTGGTAAGAAATTTTCTTTAAAACAAACAAACAAAAAAAAAGATATTTCTAAAGAAATCCGCAGTAAGACTGCACTCATGTGCCCTTCTCAGAAGCATTTCTGATTTGATTACCGGAGCAGCCATCAGTACAATATAACCAGCGCATCGTTTTGTACGCTTCATCAATTTATTCACTAAATTATTTATGTAATTAGTACATTGATAAAAATTTTATTTTGTTTTAATTATTCATGTGTGATAGATCTTGAATGACTTAATTATCAAAAACTTCTATTAGGGAAGTCAAATCAGGTAACTGAGAATTTCATACAAAATGAGGGTATATTCACGCGACCATGGATCCGCAAAACATGGATACCGGTCGTGTGCGGAATGCACAGGGCTGGTGCTATATAGATAATGCCTATTCTTGTCCGCGATTCCAGACAATAGGACATGCTCTACATTTTTTGCAGGAACTATGCAATGCACATGCTTGACTGCCATTCCATGCAACTTTTCCTCATTGTAGATTTGCCTGTGAGGAAGAATGAGGGTGGGAAGGTTTTGAATCCTCAATATTGGTGATTTTTTTGGATCCCGGTGTTAGGAATCACCTATCCCTTGAAAAAACATTTTAATTATTTTATCTCCTCCACTGACTGCTGTCATGACGACATGGCTGCGTTAACAATTGTGTACTTGTAGGAACAGATGTTTAAGTCTTAAACTGGGCATACACCATACATACATATTGAATGAAATCAGTAATTTCAGATAGATTGGCCAAGCAGCTAATGTGTAGGACAGGCCTCCTGAATCTTCCATAAAGGCAGATGTTTAGGGAGATAACGATTGGGCTGTTGGCTTTCAACATGCTCAATCCTTTTGTTCCTTGGTAGATAAAATGCTGCCTGAGGAGTCTGGCAGTGGCTTATTCCCCATTCAAAACAGAATCAGTCTGTAGCCTCTTCTTTCTTCTTGACTGCAGTATACTCATAACAAAATGCAGGTCTATGTACTGTATATAATGTCAGAAGTGCAGTTTCCTCTATAGCTCCATATGATTGATTATGGCGTCCTTTACCATAAACGAGCAGCTGTGTCTTGCTTTATCTTGGTCACTTCCAAATATGATAAGTGTCACAAAGTACACTCCTCCACATTGAGGTTACAACACCAAGCAGGAAAAGCCATAAGGTTATGGAAATCAAGTAGCAGGTGTAGCTAAGATCTGGAACTGAGCTCATTTTCAAACACCTAGCTCCAATCTGTGGCTTGTGGGATGGGGATAAAAGGTATATAAAAACTCAGATCAAGTCATGTAGAATGCTTGTGTGATGTCTCCTGTTCACTGACCACCACTTGTCGCAAACTGAGAGTGACAGAATCCTTGAACTGAGAAACATTGGTTTTTCATTCCTAACAGATCACTCCGCGACTAGGCCGAGATGTCAGCCAAGTTCAACATTACGTTTCCTGGTGGTTGAAAGAACAATAACGAACTGAAATGGCAGCATGAGGAGCACAGAGGTGAACCTCTGCACGTATGGATCATCTGACTAGAAGAAAGGCGCACGATCCATTCTGTACAGCAAGTCGAATTGGACGTCACAGCCCGAGCGATCAGCTACAGGTGATCAACTGACATCACACCACCGCTCTCTAGGCCTAACATGGTGCACAGCAAGACGGTAATGGAGGCTGGAATGGAGGTTTATTCTCTTCATCAGTGAGTCCCACTTTTGTCTTGGATGAAATGATAGCATGAGATTGGTCTGGAGACCATGTGGGCAACGTCATGAATAGGGGTTACATAATGTATGGTAGCTGGACTGCCATAGTCTTCATTTCAGGAGCACTAACACAGGGCTGGCCAACCTGCGGCTCTCCAGCTGTTGTAAAACTACAACTCCCACCATGCCCTACTGTAGGCTGATAGCTGTAGGCAGACTGGGCATGATGGGAGTTGTAGTTTTGCAACAGCTGGAGAGCCTCAGTTTGGCCAGCCCTGCACTAACAGCTCAGAATGACATTGATTTGGTTGTGGAACCAGTGGTACAGTCATTTCTCCAAAGTGTCCCAGGACCCGTTTAACCCAGGCCACATGTTGCTCCTGATACTGTGTGCAGCTGTGTCCTAAACGTGCTACCATGTCCTGCAGCGTCTCCGGATTTGCCTCCCATCAAGCACATCTGGAAAGTCATTGGTCAGCAACCAATCTTGATGAATTGTGCTGTACCCAACTGCATTCAATGTGGCAAAATATTTCTCAGACAACTATTAATAACCTCATTGATAGCAATCCAAGGTGTGTAAGTGTGTATTTTTATGCGTGGAGCTAATACAGTGAATAAATCGAGATGTTTTTAATACTTTGTTTCCATTTTTTTTAATCATTTGCATATCATTAACCTGTCTATCGATTCTGTGATTTTCATAATTCCATGACTTTTCCATCGTGGTGTTGCAATTTCGATAAGTTGAATACCTCTAGAGTAAAACGGGGGAAATCGTTGGATAAAAAACTCACAGTCTTTGTGATCGTTTGGGATATATGGTGTACAAAATAGTAAAAAAACACAAAAAACTAAAACAAAACAAATAGTTGTAACACATATTGGTTTGAAAAAATACCTATGTCCATCAAGTTCAAAATGTTTTAGACTTATAAACCAAAGCCAGAGGAAGGCAAAAACCTTTCTAGATGGCAGAGACCCATAAAGTGTAAAAACGTTCTTTGTGAACCCCGTGGGCAATTGGATATATCCCTGGATAAACATTCTACATTAATCTTTGTAAGCCTGTATATTGTGTTTTACAAGAAGATGTCTAACCCTCTCATAAATCTATCCACACTTTCCAAATCCTGTGCGGCATGTTTCATAACTTGACGGACAGTAATGCTTTCAAAATCTGTAAAGAAAGTACACTTTCTTTTAACCTTAGCTTTCTGTTTTCTAAGATAAATAAATTGACTTTGATACATTTTGATACACTTCATAAATGAGATCTTCCATGTTTCATATTCACTGGCCTGTGCTTTTCTGTCTTCTCTCTCCGATATGTTTCTTATTGACTGCACGGTCTACATAAGATATGTTTGCACCAATGCTTTATAAAGGGCAAAATAACATCTGCTCTAAAAGCAATGTCTTTACTAATACAGGACAATATCTTCTTGGCTTTGAAATAGCAGACTGGTATTGTATGCTAAAATGTACTTTATTATTCACAATTAAACACAAAATCTTCTCCAATATAGGCTCACTTAGTTGTGATCTCCCCAGGGTACCAATAACATTGTTTTTTTGTTTTTTACCTCACAGTAAATTAAACTGTACATATATATTATATATCACAACCTATGGTATATATATACTAGTAGAAGGACCCTGCTTTGTCCGGGTATATTTCATCTATTTCATTTAATGTGTGTGTGTCATTAAAAGATATCGAGAGTGACATCTACAGTGCCTGCCCCTTTAACAGTGACCTCCACACCAGCCTGCCCCATAACAGTAACATACACAGTGCCCTCCCCTTTAAGGGTGGGCATCCCTGTCTGTCCAGGCACTGCGCCGAACAGGGGACAGGGAGCCAGAAAACCAGACGTCTGGCCACCCTAACATCAGCCTGCCCACAGGGTGGCCAGAGGTCCGGTTTTAGGCCGGACAGTCCGGCTTTCAGACTCCCTGTCCTCTGTCATGCGCTCCCTCCCGCCCCTGCAGCTAAAACCTTCCCGGACACCTGTTGTACCTGTGTGCCAAATTTCGTGATTGCACCTGCGACGGTGCGGATTTCTTTAGCGGACATACATACATACACACATACATATACTCAGCTATATATATATATATATATTTTTTTTTTTCTTACATAAAGTGATAAATGAACCAATTTTCTTATATGTAGTGACATAGATCATGTGGCTATACTCTAGGCATCTCCCGAATCAGAGGATGCCTGGGGCATAAAAACAGGATCCACATCACTACATATGAAAAAAATTGGTCTATTTATCATTTGAGAAAATATATATATCAGCTGTATATATATATAATAATATACAGGAGATACCCAGGTTATACCAGCATGCTCCATATCACTATATAAAAGAAGATGTATAACTTATACCAGCTGTACATATATAATTATATACAGGAGATGCCCAGGTTATACCAGCATGCTCCATATCACTATATACAAGAAGATGTATAACTTATACCAGCTGTACACATATAATTATATACAGGAGATACCCAGGTTATACCAGCATGGTCCATATCACTATATACAAGAAGATGTATAACTTATACCAGCTGTACATATATAATTATATACAGGAGATACCCAGGTTATACCCACATGTTCCATATCACTATATACAAGAAGATGTATAACTTATACCAGCTGTACACATATAATTATATACAGGAGATACCCAGGTTATACCAGCATGCTCCATATCACTATATACAGAAGATGTATAACTTATACCAGCTGTACACATATAATTATATACAGGAGATACCCAGGTTATACCAGCATGGTCCATATCACTATATACAAGAAGATGTATAACTTATACCAGCTGTACATATATAATTATATACAGGAGATACCCAGGTTATACCAGCATGCTCCATATCACTATATACAGAAGATGTATAACTTATACCAGCATGGGCCATATCACTACGTATATATGTATCTAAGGATACAGATATACTAAGGATTCTAAGGATGCAGATACAGTTGTGGACATACAGGGAACCGCTGCAGAGAATAGCGATTCCTGATTGACTGTCTTGATTAGGGCCCCCAGACATAACTTTGCTTATGGCCCCAGAAATGTACAGTCTATCCCTGGACACACGTAATATAGTATACATTCAGAGGCAATTGAATGTCTAAGGCTCCATAGTGCAGAGCCACTGGGGCTTCATGTGGCACCATACAGTATCCCGGACATGGCTCAGCGGTGTGCATAAGCCATATTACCTTTCCATACAGTAGCTTCTGCATTAAGCTAAATGAAGCAGAAAACATACACGGCTGCTATGTGGCTTCAGTACACTGCAGTGACCATAAAAGCAGCTCTGCAGCTGTGGAAATAATGATTTCCACTTAAAGGTTTTAACATTTATCTGCAGTTCATCTAGGAGAGATAAAATATTCATGATTGCTTTACGGAATATACAATAAGAGACTGACTAGGAAAGTAGAGCTCCATCAGTAAAGTACAGGGATTTTATTTTAAATCAGTTGCAAAGTGCTGGCAATGCTCTGCTCAGCAGATCTGCAGAGAGCAGTCCATGAGAGAACAGAAAGGGAGTTATTTAAGGACATCGCTTTCATAAATTATCTTATTACAGATATGGAGCGTTTGAGGTGCATCGCTTGAACCACATTGGATGTCTCTTTGGTTTTTACTGAATTCCAGTTGTCTTCTACAGACATACAATATTGACTTTCCGAAATAGTCTATACCCTGCGGAAATGCTGCAGGAACAATACGATTTATTTCTTAGTGATTTACAGTCACCTACAGTGCGGTACACAAGCTTATGGTTACAAGCACACGTAGTAAACAATTTACACTTCAATGATAAACCTGAAGCAGAACTACACTAGGAGAGGTCTCTTGCTGGGACCCAAAGGACGCCTGTTGCACACCTCAAATCCTCCAAGAAGACAGGTTGCACCCAACGGGAGCGGACTGGGAACTTAGAGTGGCCCTGGAAAAAATACTAAATGTGGCCCCGTTTTGTAGTCAAGTCCAAATTGATGGAAGGCAGGGCCAGCAATACCATATACCTTATACCTCCCCAACAGAGCCAAATACCACAGTCCATCACAAAATACATCCCCAAAAACTTTCACTGGCCGGCCGTGAGGAAGGCTCAGGCGGCCCCCTGGGCATTGGCCTACCGGGAAATTTCCCCGTAAGGTCTATGGCCAATCCCCCGCTGGCACCCAAGATGAAAGACAGATCTTGCCTGTTCCGACTGTGCAGCTATGGGTCAAAGGGAGGGTACTTTGTTTGCAGGATTGCACCAGCCTCTGAGGATCTTGATGACTTCTAGTTCCCTCCCTTTCCAAGGAATTACATCCCAACCTCCCAATGCTGCGTATATACAGTGTTTGTGATGCCAGCACTTGCATTTTTAAAGGGTCTTTTTAGGACTTTGATATTGATGACCTGTCCTTAGGATAGGAGCCAACACCCAGCACCTCCATTGATCAGCCGCTAGCAGGCGCTGACAGGGACAGCCCAGTTGAAAGGAAGCCTGTCTCTGGCAAGCCCCACTTTAATACTCTTATGGAAGGATCAGCTATCTCCAGCACTCCAGCCATTCTGAAACTACAACTCCCAGCAGGGGCGAATTGGGAACTTAAAGTGGCCCTGGAAAAAATACTAAAAGTGGCCCTGTTTTGTAGTTGAGTCCAAATTGATGGAAGGCAGGGCCAGCAATACCATATTGTGGTCCATTATACCACCACAACAGAGCCAAATACCACAGTCAATCACAAAATACATCCCCAAAAACTTCCACTGGCCGGCCATAAGGAGGAGTGCCGAAGGTTACTGATCCCTGCTCTAATATGATGAAGGATGATGCCACCTACTCTCTCTAGTTACGTATTACTAGTGTTGTTCTAGTTCTAGAGTGTCAAGACCTGTTACGACGAAATTTCCGTAACTTCGGCTACTTTAATTGAGCAATGTAACAATTAATTCATGTACCAATTTGCACTATTTTTGGCTTTATTCTGCCATGATGACCTTACGCACTGACACCGTGGTTTATTTCCTCTATTGCACTGTTTTTTCTACCTTACTTTGAAAACAGTAAACAGATTTTGAAAAGAAAGAAAAACAAAAAGGTGTATTACAGCATAATAAATACTAAACTGACCATAAGCCATGCATAAAAAAACCTCTTGTTACACTAGAAGTCTAAGGCCTCTTTCACACGGGCGAGATTTCCGCGCGGGTGCAATGCGTGATGCGAACGCATTGTACCCGCACTGAATCCAGACCCATTCATTTCAATGGGGCTTTTTACATGGGCGAATTTTTTCACGCATCAGTTCGCTGTTGCGTGAAAATCGCAGCATGTTCTATATTCTGCGTTTTTCACGCAGCCCTGGCCCCATTAAAGTGAATGGGGCTGCGTGAATAACGCATTGCATCCGCACGCAAGTGCGGATGCAATGCGTGATTCAGTGATGGTTGCTAAGAGATGCTGTTTGTAAACATTCAGTTTTTTATCACGCGCGTGAAAAACGCATCAAAACGCACGCGGAAAAAACTGAACGAACGTACGTAATCACAGTCAAAACTGACTGCGATTGCGTGCGGATGCGTGCGGATTTTCCGGAATGCATCCGGACTGAATTCGTGATGCCCGAGTGAAAGAGGGCTAATAGGCTACATACACACCGAGCTAATAAACAAGTAGCAAATGTAAGAAACGTCTCCCTTTTTCATTTCTGGGGATGAGTGGATATGAGCACCCAGCAATCAGTAAGTTACTGTGCAAAGTATGAACTGGGCGTAATGCAACTCTTGAATCCCTGCCCCCATCATATGCTGTAAGGGCGCTCTAATCGGTGTCTCATGGCGTCTCAAGCAATTCCTCTAAAGTCGCATATCTGAAGCCTTGTCCTCATTTCCGCTTGTCACTGATGTGTGCTGTCCGCATTTGACAGCACATGCACCCATTGATTTGAATCAGTATTTTTTTACTGACTGTGGGTCAATAAAAAAATAAAAATCACAGAGACATCTACTACTTTGGTCCATGATTGAAGTCTATGGGTCCATGAAAATCACGGACACAACGCGGATGGTATTCGTGTTTTGCTTCCGTTTTTCACTGAAGACGGATAGGAGATTCTCTGGAAATTAATTTTCAGCTGAGCAGTGTCCATGAATTACAAATGACTCGCGGAGGGTAAAAACGGATACACGGGCCAAACATGGATCCTTCACGAACATCTTCACAGACGGAACACTGACGCTTTTTTTCACGGATGTCAAACTGACACGGAAATGTGGACGAGGCGTCACTCAGACATCCTGACCATATGCCTGTATGGGGTTACGATATTACTGCCTATCACACAGAACAGCTTTTATCCAGCTGTGTAAAAATTGCTTCTGGTAGAGCTACAACTCAAATGGAAAAAACCTCTGCAGTAAAGTGGTTTATATTACATGCATCTGTAACATAACAAAATCCGGTAGCAGAGCAACGCATTTCCAGAATGCTCTGGTGCGGGTCAGCAATTTTAATAAGTGTTTATGCTATCGGAGAAAGCTATCGCACCCTTGTCTCCTTCCAGAAGACCAGCTACTGAGGCTTTTCACACATTACAGGCGCTGCAGTGCAGACAAGTGCAAATGGGAAGACTTTGATTACTACAGACTTTTTAGAGGTCAGGCCATTCTTTTCAGTGCGCGGCTAAATTACCTGGTATTATAAAGAACACAAATACCCTGTCTACCTCAACATATTCTATAGGGTGAGAGACGTAATTATCTCTAGGTGACTCACTGCACTGCACAGAAGAAAAGCGCAGTTGTTATCAATTATAGTAAACCCTTTGTTGCTTTTCAGTCTCTTAAATAATGAAAAATGTGCCCCTGTGTTCCCCTAATGGTGACAGAGCTCTTATATATTATATAAACAGTATATATATATATATATATCTAACATATACACATATATGTATACCAACAGGCAGGAATCCCAGCATCAGGGTGTGCCCTCTTGTCACTGCCTGGCCTTAGGGAGTATCGTTGTGAGGATTGCCACTGTGAAGAACTGTTGCAGCCAGAGTCACTATCATTCCCATCCTGCACCTTGTGGCAGATGCACCATTACCTTATAGTTTCCACTAGGGTTGCCACCTTTCCCAACACAAAATACTGGTCAAGACACAACCAAAAGGGGGTTTGGTTGTGGGGGCATGTCTTAAAACGGGGTGTTAAGTCGCTGTCATACTGTGCCCCCAGTAATATTAATGCACCCATTAGTGCCCCCAGTAATTGTAATGCCTCCATCAGTGCCCCTCAGTAATATTAAAGCCTCCATTAGTGCCCCCCAAAATTAATAATGCCCCCATTGGTGCCCCCAGTAATAGTTATGCCTCCATAAGTGCCTCCAATAATATAAATGCCCTGATTAGCTCCGTCCAGACTTAATACTGTCCCCATTAGTGCCCCCAGTAATATTAATGCCCCCATTAGTGGGCCCTAGAATTAATAATGCCCACCATGACTGTCCCCCAGTAAGATTAATGCCCCCATTAGTGCCCCAAGTAATATTAATGCCTCCATTAGTGCCCCCAGTAATTGTAATGCATCCATCAGTGCCCTTCAGTAATATTAAAGCCTCCATTAGTGCCCCCCAAAATTAATAATGCCCCCATTGGTGCCCCCAGTAATAGTTATGCCTCCATAAGTGCCTCCAATAATATAAATGCCCTGATTAGCACCGTCCAGACTTAATACTGTCCCCATTAGTGCCCCCAGTAATATTAATGCCCCCATTAGTGGGCCCTAGAATTAATAATGCCCACCAGTACTGTCCCCCAGTAAGATTAATGCCCCCATTAGTGCCCCCTTCTCCACTTCTGGAAAAAAAAACAAAACAAAAAAAATCACCTCATCCATTTGCTCACGCCACAGTGAACACTCGCTGCTCACTGGACGTGTGCAGGACTGGACCTGAGCTCTAGCATGATGACGTCTTGCAGGTCCTGTCCTGTACATCCAGTCAGCAGCTAGTGTTCACAGCGGTGCAAGCAAATGGAGGTATGGTAAAGGCTGTACTAATGAGCGCTCCACAATGGAAACGCTCATTAGTAACAGTCCTTTTAGAAAAATACCGGCAATTATTATTGCTGGCAGAAAAAAATTACCGGCAATGGCAGTGGCACTAAAATACTGCTTTGGCCGGTGAGATACCAGCTGGGTGGCAACCCTATTTCCAAGGCATGTGTGGTGCAGCAATGAAGTTGAGCAGAGTACACTGTGCTTTACTGCGCATATCTGGAAACTACAATGGAACTTTGCATCTGTGGGAGGCTGCCAGTGACATAGAAAGGCCAGGTCAATCAAACATGGAAAGGAAGGGGGGTTTGGAGACCAGACTATGTGTCTCCTCATGGTAGTGGCACTGCGCTCATGACTCATTAAGGTTAGTTATCATACAGTGTACAGGTTTTTATAATTTTATTACTTATATATTACAGAAACTAAGAGGGAGATTTAACAAACTGTTGTAAAGTAGAACTGGCTCAGTTGCCCATAGCAACCAATCAGACTCCACCTTTCATTTTTCAAAGGAGTTGTCAAAAACGAAAGGTGGAATCTGATTGGTTGCTGTGGGCAACTAAGCCAGTTCTACTTTACACCAGTTTTATAAATCTCCCCCTAAGACAGGGATGCTCAACCTGCGGCTCTCCAGCTGTTGCAAAACTACAGCTCCCAGCATGCCTGGACAGCCTAGATTAGACTAGATTTTATACAGAGGCATCTTTTTATAATCCTATTCCAATCCCATTCCATTCGGGGAGGTTTAGGGGCCTAAAAAGCTCAGGATTCATTCCCTTTAAGGAACATATGCATTTGTGTCCCTTTCCTGCCAAGCATTTTGGTTGCAATATAAAAAATAAAACAGGAGCGCTCTATGGCCAGCTTTGTCAATTTTTCTCATCAAAAAAATAGATGACATCATACCTTGAGTAAAAACTTTCATTCTCTCACTGTTCCTCGTAGCCCTTACTTTTCCATCTAAATTAAGCTTCATGAAGAAACATTAGCAATTCTATAAGCAGAGGACTGTATGTTCTTTCCGTATCCGATACGCGCATTCATTTCAATAGGGCCGTAAAATATGTGGACAGCATACAGTGTGATGTCTACATCCATATGTCTGTTCAGTGGCCCCGCAAAAAAAGATAGAACATGTCCTATTCTTGTCCATTGTGCAGACAAGGATGGGACATTTCTACAGGAGCTGAAAAAGGAAATGGCAGCCTGCACATGGCTGGGATCCGTGTTTCTGGGACCGCACGAGGCCCAATTCTGATATTTTGGTGACCATACATTGTAGAAGCAAAAAAATAAAAAATCTCTGAACAAAAGTGCAGCAGATCTCTAATTACTCTGCATTGTCTCCTCTAGAAGGATTTATTTTGTCCCCACGGTCGGTTTCCATATGTCCCAGATAGTCCTTCTCCCACAGTCGCTGCACTCACAAAGCTTCGCTGTCATCACAATGTGACCGTCTTTTGTCTTAGTTCAAATGACTAAACAGTGACCTTCTGTTTGTCTGGAGACAGAAATGCCTTTCCACTATAAAAATAGGGCATCGTCTGCATAAAACATGAGCGCTGAAGATGTCCAAGCAGAGACATAATGATTTTATGCCTGTTATTACTTGCTCCTTCGCAAATTGATTGGAATTTGTACCTTACATGTAGCCTTCGATGAATAATAATCTAAAATCAAACCGACTTGGTGTTCTGCGCTGTGGTGCAGTATCAGGGACACACAAGTCATAATGGAGCCTATCAGAAAATATGAGCTCCCCGCTGCTGTAAATATATATACTGTATGCACGCATCTACCTACATAATCGTGTAAAGATACTGCACGCATCTAAAGGTTTTGTCCAACACGCAGCGGTGCCCATATTACAGTCCACAACCAAGGATCTGCAAAATACCTATATCTTCCATGTGCAATCCACATTTTTCTGCAATACCTTACAAACACTTTCTTTTAAGAAGAAAGCAGCCATGTTTTTCTAATCCTGGATATCCCCTTTAAGAGAGACAACACTACACACATTCGCAACATATTCCAAACTTCCAATGACAGCTGGAAATTATATGTGTTATGAATTTTCCAAACATAGGCTCCACTGGAATATCAACAGGATATAACTTTAATGTCTGATCGTGGGGGTCCACGGATGCCTTGAACAAAGGAATTGTGTTTTTTTCCCTGGTACAGTGCCAGTCTCAGCGGGGCACTGTGTAGAGAACTGGAGTGCTGGTTCAGAGATTGGTGGGATCTCAGCGAGTAAACCTCAGCTGAACAGACAAAGATGCATATCATATCAATGTGTCAGTGATGCCTTGGTGGGAACTGTCACTTTAAGGCATCTTTCACACGAGCGAGTTTTCTGTGTGGGTGCAATGCGTGAAAAAGGATGCTCAGGTACACAAACCAGATGAATGTCTTAGGCCCCTTTCAAACGAGCGAGTTTTCCACGCGGGTGCAATGTGTGACGTGAACGCATAGCACCCGCACTGAATCCTGACCCATTCATTTCTATGGGTCTGTGTACATGAGCGTTTTTTTTCACGTATCACTTCTGCGTTGCGTGAAAACCGCAGCATGTTCTATATTCTGCGTTTTTCACGCAGCCCTGGCCCCATAGAAGTGAATGGGGCTTTAGTGAAAAACGCATTGCATCCTGAAGCAAGTGTGGGTGCAATGCATTTTTCACTGATTGTTGCTACAGTAAGAGATGTTGTTTGTAAACCCTCAGTTTTTTTATCACGCGCTTGAAAAATGCATCAAAACGCATCGCACCCGCGCGGAAAAAACTGAACAACTGAATGCAAATGCAGACAAAACTGAGTGAACTTGCTTGCAAAATGGTGCGAGTTTTCCTGAACGCATCCGGACCTAATCCGTCACGTTCGTGTGAAAGGGGCCTTAGGATTCAATCTGGATGCTATGCGTTCACTACATGCATCGCAGCCGGACTGAAAACATGCTCACTCATTGGAAGTCAGATAACCCTGAAGGGCTAGAAAAACACGTCTGCTTTCTTCCAAAAACAGCACCACATCTGGTCATGTATCTAAAGGATCTTTATCTTTTGATAATCTCTAATAGCTAGGTGATTTGCCTGCTCATTAAGGTCCATTATAGCATCCACAGCCTCACCAGATCATGCACTATAGATTTAGGAATAATTAAATTAGCCAAGTAATGTGTCAAAGCAGTGGGGAGCACCAGTAGGGGGTATAATAATAGGAGCTATGAGCTGTACATAATGAGATATTGATTATACATTGTATATTACTGATACATTTGTGTAATAAAGCTCAATAAAAGGCCACACGTTCGTTCTAAAATAGAAAGTAAATTCCATCAGCTCCAGGCTATTTATGGCTCCTCAGCATGCTTTGCTTACCCATGGTCACAGGTTACTCACCATTCATTATACACTAGTCACCAGTTGCTCAAATATTTCATCTCTGTGTGCCAAGTCTATATAATAAGGCCTCATTTAGTTGAATGTAACACCGCCACCAAGGTAGCTTCCCATGGTAGAAATGAATAGGGGAAGACGAGGAGGGTCTCAGTGTTACTTTAGGAATCCAGTAAGGCTCTGTTCACCACATTCACAGCCTGCCAGACCTGGGCATTTCTTATAGCGCTGCACCAGCCACTTCATAACAATTTGCTCGGTGCCACTATGAGTCCTCCTGGCCCCCAGGTCAGGTCAATCTTCACATAAACCACCTTGATGTGACATTTTTTAGCTTTTAGGAGCCTTTTGAGCTAACACTCTCCTTCCTTGTACCACCAGTTCCAGTTTTGTAACGGTACCCCCTAGGGCAGTGATGGTGAATCTTTTAGAGACCAAGTGCCCAAACTGCATCCCAAAACCCACCTATTTATCGCAAAGTGCCAACACTGCAATTTAACCTGAATACTACAGTCCAATACTGTATATCTTCCATGTACTTTATCATTTAGCTATAATACCCTGCCTACATTCAGTGCGCTGCCTGTGCTGTTCATAGTGCACACTGCACCCTGCGCTGATGAATGGCAAACTGGTACACCATAGACTTTTTCCAGGGTGCAGGTGCCCACCCGTGCCATAGGTTTGGCGCCACCACCCTAGGGTAAAGGATAGGGGATAACTATTAGATTGGTTGGGATTCTACCTTTGGGACTCCACCAATAATGCAAATGGGGACCGCTGTACTCGAGGGCAGACATACAGTAAACCAAGGGCAGACAATACAGTTCAGCTGAACAGGGGCCAAGGAGGTGCTATTCCCAGTTGTAGAGCAGCAGCACAAGTGCCCGGGCTGCACTGCTAAGCTGATGCAGTACCCCAGACCTGGGATGTCTGCAATTGCTATGTTTTATTATGCATATGTTTAGGCTGTGTGTTCCAGCAGAGGAGGTATGATTGGAAATAGTTGGTAGGAACAGGGCTAATTACCGTATTACTCGCCACTTGGTAGGAATGGGCGGGTCCTACTTCCTGCCAGGAGCGGGAGTGCGAGTCCAGACAGCAAGGAGGTAGGAAGCACATGCAAGAGCTCCTACTCCATGAGACCGTATCCAATTCTCCAGTGAGACCCTCACTTCAGGAGATTACCAGAATCAAGAACATTGCTTCCAAGAATCTTCACAGAAGAGTGATCAGCAAGATTCAGCTTCACAGACCCTGCTGCCAGTGAGGGAAAACAGGTAAAGCATCCATCAACTAGGATACCCACCAGGCCATACTAACTTCAAGTATGAAACACACAGTGGACATCGATATCCACAAGGGCCTGCAAGTGCCATGTAATTGCTACACAACCAGCCATCATACCTCCTCATATGTTGCCAAAAAGTGCACTTTGTATTTAATACTTCGGGATGTGTCACAAGTTATATTTTGCACTAAGTTAAAAGAGACTTTTATACTTTTACTTCTGGCCTGATTCTTCAAACTAATAATACTGATCTCCAGGGAGCAAAAGCCTGAGGGAGTATACCGTAACATTTCATCAGGGCCACTACCAACACCTGCACCGGCAGCTCAGAGGCCTGCTGCATTGAGAGCGGGACAGAGCTTAGAGGTAAAACGGGGGACCCCAGGCAACGGCTATGAACATTATTGAAGTAAGACCATTGCTATAGGCCCAAGAAGATGGAGAATGAGTGGTTGGGGATTTATCAAAATTAGTTCAAAGGACAAGTGGTGCCATTGCCCATTGCAATCCATCAGATTTCATCAGATTTTCAGAGAAACCACGGAAAATGAAATAAGCTCACTGGGTTTTATGGGTGTGGGGATAACATAGCTATGGCTCAAATAGCAATACTGGCTCAGTACTCGTCTTGGCATAAAACAAAACCTTTATTGAAAACAGATAAAATAAAAATGAAGATAGTTACACAAATTCCGAACACATCCCAATGCCAAAAAAAAAAAAAACATTAAATTGCATGATGGGGAAAAAAATAGATGTGAGGAAAATAACCAAGTTGAATTAAGGAGGTGAATGCCAATTGGAAGGCAATGGACCATACTCTGTCCCTAGAACTAGGTCTTATTTTTTCCATGGTTTTCGTATTACAACCAAGCACGATAACGCATCATGAATTCATGGGAAATGCTGCATACATTAAACTGGTGCTTGAAATGCAAATGTTATGCCTCCTAAGATGCCTGGCAGCAGGACGTAGGGAAGTGGAAGCCCTGCACTAACTGGTGCAGTCAGCATTGGCTTTCCTCGCACAGCATGGCACAAAGGACCCAACTGGTTCAAGCAAACGAATATTCGCTAATTAGATTTACATGTATATTATGTATGTCAGGGTGTTGCTAAGCAGTTTTATGGCATCAAAAGTAGTGCGATTAAGACTCTGCAATATTTTTGGTCTATGTTAGAGCTGTAAATTTCTTACCAAAAGAATCAGTGGATGTCATCAAATGAAAGCAGGCCATGAAATAACTGAAATAACTATGAAAACTGCATTCAATGAGTTCACATCTATGGCACATTTTCAGTTTTCTTTTTCCGATGCAGGAACAGAAAACTGGAGAGGGATCCACCCCATTTACTATAATGGAACCCATCAGGTTTCCATTTTGTTTGTTTTTTTCATTTTCCCGGACAAATAATCTGCATTTTTCCTGAATCTGTGATGGAGGCCCCAATGCAATCAGTTCTAGTAACTTATCAACACCTATCACTATAGGGTTTTCATATCAACAACAAGCACTATCCAAATGTCCTGTTAGGGAGGACCGTAAAAACTGGGGCCCCCTTCTCAAGATGCCCTATTAATCAGAGCTGAATGACTGTCCCTTTGAAGTACCAGTAAGTCCATGCATTAAATGGACAGTCCATTGGTTTTAGCTAATCTTGGGGGTATTCCAATGATTAGTACATCATTGAGGGACCCGTTAAATGTAAAGCAGTTGTACAAACCAGACAGCACTATAAAATGCTGACATCCTTCCGATATTTGCCAACATTTGCATATTTTAGCGGAAAAACTGAACTGGTCTTGAACTGGTTAAAAGGGTACTGTATTTAAAGGGAACCTGTCATCTACAAAACACCCCCTGAACTAGAGTAAGCGTTGTATAGTGTAAGTGATGCTGAATCCGAATATGTAAGTTTTATCTTCATACTCACTTCCATTCTGACTCTGTGCTCCCACAAACCTGCAGTAAAATGCACTCACCGGACTCCGCTGTTCACTCACATAATGGAGAGGACTCAAAGAAGAGTCCAGTGAATGTATTTTACTGCAGGTTTGTGGGAGCACAGCGTCAGAATGGAAGTGAGTATGAAGATAAAACTTACATAACCGGATTCAGCATCACTTACACTATACAACTCTTACTCTACTTCAGGGGGTGTTTCAGAGATGACAGGTTCCCTATAAAGTGTTTTTAATAACATTTATTTAATGTCATATTTTAAATGCATATTTCTGTCGTTTTTCTAAGTCTTACAGAGAAGCCTTTGGAAAACAATACTAGAAAAAATGCTATAATTACAGCATGAGGTTTTGTAAAAACGCTGTTTATAGGAATTCTCATCTATTTACAGAGTGTGGATTTCTTAAAATCTCATCCACTTTGTTAAGACTGGAAAATGCCGTGGCTTTGCCACAAGAACATTTCACGATGGCAAATCCACTGTGTCACAGTCACGTGTGGACATAACTGCTGAATGTGCACGGTTTGACTTGTTTAGCAAGTGCTCCGTAACCTAGAAACACTAAAAACAGGATGGATGTTCCTGGAGTATGAAAGCATTTTTGAATAACCAGTTATTTGAAATATAAAATGACAAATTTGACGGCAAATTGAGAAAGCTTGTACATTAAATCATGTTTTCTCCAGAATATATTTGAATTTTTCCATTTTCAACACGGCTTATAGCGGAGAAGGGAATCAAGCATTTTTATCAGTCAATATAAGAGAACCACCAGAAATGATAGGATCCTAGAGCATAATGGCCGATGTATGAGGCTCACATAACTCTTAAAGTCACATGAAACAGAAATAGATGACACAGATATCTTTTCATTTGTAGTCTCATTCCCATCACTCACATGGTGCAGAAGACGTAGCTTATTTTCAAGTGCAACAGTCATACAATAACACTGCAATGGAAGAACATAACAATCAGGTGCAACATTTTATTGGCCACCAATTTAAAGGGGTTGTCCGAGTTATTTTTTTGTTCTTTATATGTTTCTAACTTGTCAGGTATAACAACTTTCCCATATACTTTGTGTTTCCAAAGCTGCTGGTTTCTCAGAGTTGACTGAGGGTCACATGACCTGTGGTGTCACCTTATCTCCCTGGTCTGTGATGTTTCGTTCACAAGCCTCAGAGTTCAGGTACAGAGTCTGTACACGAGACGTCACTGGCCACGCCCCCTTTCTTTGCCGGGCTCCTGCTCTCTGCTCTCTCCCTGGATTCCTTCAGATAAAACATTAACCCCTTCAGCCAGAACACACTGAGGGCTCAAGGCTTTACAACAAATAGTAGCTGCAGCAGTGAGAGGAGACAAATGCTGGGCAAGGAGCTATAGAGGAATTGTACAAGAACAGGTAGGGAGAATTTCCTGTGTGTATCAGCAGTGTCATTGTACAGCTGGGACTTGTAGTCCTACACATACAACATGCTGCTGAGTATCCCAGCAGGCAGACATGTCACTCAGCACTTATATTCACTGCCTTTGCAGAGAAGGGGGGAGGGGCAGAGATTGTTATTACTGCATGTAAACAAAGGCCAGAAGAGAACCAGGAAAATGAGGAAATATAGATTTTTTTTTGCCTAAAACTTGCTGAACTTAGTTATATGTTGCTGCCCATCAGATTTACAGTGCTATATTTTTTTTTCCATAACTTGGACAATCCCTTTAATGGAAATACATTCAAAGTCACATAAACATGGCCACGTTAAAACACTGTGGCCCACATTTGTTAAAATTAACAGCGTCAGACTGGGGTGCCTAGGGCCCACCAGTAAAATTAATTGTGGAGGCCCACTGTACAGCTACATGTAAAGTATGCTAATACAGTAGTTCACTGCAAATGAGTTTTATGCTGCTAAAAGAGAAAAAAATGTATCGCTGTGGGGGTTTCTTTTCCATGACTTATGACAAAGGGTTTCGGACCCCCGCTATCCTGAGGATAGGTCATCAATAGTAAAAGCCTAGAGAACCCCTTTAACATACAAAATGTCAATCATTTTAGAATCTGCTGCATTAGAAAAAAAATTAAAGAACTCTACAGTCACTATTCACGATCACACTCACACACCGTGCATATTGCAATGCACGGTATTAATTATTTGTGATAATTTCATACACCGGTGTCATGGGACCCTCTTTAAGATGAATTTATAATATGATCCGGATATTTCCTCAAACACACACTATGGGGGTGAATCAACTAGGATGCTAAGCTGACTCAAGGAGGCCTCTTCTAACGTGGAGGAACGTACAGAAGTAACTCTACATAGCGTCTGATTCAGTACACATGCTGTGTTGAAAGATTAGTGTGTGCCTTTGAACGTAACCCATCGAGACCACATTCAAAAAACGTATCTGTAGATCACAAGTGTTAGAACTCGGATTGGGCAATAACATCTGCAGTATTTGCTGATGTGTTCGAAAACAAAAGATTTTAAGAATGAGGTTTATATCCCATTTCATGTTTAGAAGGCCCAGTGTTCAGTCTACGATAGGGCTGAAAGTAACTGGTAGGTAATGGGTCATGGATGTTGTTTTAGGATGCCATGTTTTCCAGACCAGTAAAGCAATGATATAACAATATAGGGGAATTGGAGATGCTGTGCAGTCAGCTGGTAAAAAGCTTCATGCGGTATTTTATTATTAGAATCTGCTGTATGAAGTCTTGTGTCTATTAGTCATATGGCTGAAAATATGGCAGAGAAACTCGATCCTTTCCATTCACTAAACACAGTCCTCCATAAAGAGCGCAAGTGCTGTGTCTACAGGTAAGAGTATAACCCTCCTTCTCCACCTACATGAAGAGATTCCGGTCATGGAAGCTTATTAGGGAACTGCTTCGTGTGAGGACTTAGGATTAATTCTTGGCAGAATGGTTAGCTATATTTATGTTGAGACTTACCCAGAGTATTAAAGGGGTATTCCCATCTTAGACAATGTCTTATAGGTGCGGATTCCACCAATGGGACCCGCACCTATATCAAGAACTGAGCGTGGAGCGCTGCACCTGGAGGACCCCGGGTTTCCAGGCGCATCTTCCCGCTGCTCCAATAGAAATGAATGGGAGCGCACTGCGCATGCGCGGCCGCCGCTCCCATTCATTTCTTTGTAGCCGATGGAAATAGCCGAACCAGTGCTCGGCTATTTTCGCCGGTGCCATAGAAATGAATGGAGGGCGGCTGCGCATGGGCAGTGCGCCATCCTTCACTTTGGGGGGGCTACGTTCTCGATATAGTCATCCTAGCGATATGTTCCCATTGTCTAAGATGGGAATAACCCTTTAAGAAGTACGTAGCTGATGTGGCTGGTGCTATATGCCTTCGCCATTTCCGGCCATATACTGTGAGGATCAGGGGAGCCGGATGTAGTACGCGGCAGCCTGTGTATTCAGGAGCGGTATTAGAGTATCCTGTGACAGAGCTCTATAGGAACTTAGTATAAGTCTCTATCTATGAAAGTACATAAGAAAAGCAAATTAATGATTGCTTGTTATAGTCCCCTAGGGGAGCTATTAAAAAGTGTAAAAAAAAAAGGTTTTAAAATTAAAAAAAAAATAATAATAATAAAAAAATTCAAATCATCCCCTTTCCCCAAAATTAAAATAAAAGTACATAAATAATAACAAATTAACATCATAAAATTTTTTTATCCCATATCGCAACCAGCAAAACAGAAAAACAGTCAAAATGGCCAATCTGCCATTTTTAGTAGCTTCACCTCCGACAAAAAAATGAGTAAAAAGTGATCAAAAAGTCATACATACCACAGAATGGTATCAAAGTGCAAATCACACCACAAAAAACTGAGCCCTCACACAGCTCTGTACACATAAAAAAGTTAAGGAGGTCAGAATATGGCAATGGAAAGAAAAAGTTAGTTTTTCCAAAGTTTTTTTGGAATCATTTGGACGATTACCTTGTAATCGTTCTGACCTGGAGAATAAAAGTAACCGGTCAGTTTTACCGCATAGGAAACACTGTAAAAAAAAAACCATAGAACTGTTTTTTTTTAACAATAATTCCACCCCATTTGGAATTTTTTTCCCTGCTTTCCACCACACTGTATGCAACCATAAATGGTGCCATTATAAAGTGCATCTGTCCCGCAGAGAACAAGCCCTCATATGGCTATGTGAATGAAAAAATAAAAAGCTATGGCTTTGGGAACTCTGGGAGTAAAAATCAAAAACGGAAAATCACCCGGTCTTGAAGTGGCTCAAAAGACAGAGCTTCACTTTAATATTTAGGTGGCCGTTAATGTGTGCAAATAATAAATGTATCATAACTTCCAACAATTAAGTATCAAAGGGCAGGACATTTTAACCCCCACCACAGTTTGCTCAGGAATTCCCCTCTTATGCAAATCTGCATTAGCCCTGTCCCCAAATTGGATGCTGGGAGGTATGATATTAATTTTTATGCTCTCTTCCTCGACCTGAGACTCATCTCTGGAAAGTTACTTCACCAAGGGAAATACAAATACCAGAGAAGAGATGCAGTGAAGTAGAAGTGACTTCTTTTCTTTCTCTTGTTGTTTTGATGTTCTGGATTCAGATTCCCCATTTACCGCCAGCATACGAGGCTGATAGATCTCATAGTTTCTAGGATGCTGTCAAGACTTTGACCTGGTTACTTGAGTGATCTCTCATTAACTGTCTGTGACCTACTTCTTCACTAACTTTAAGTAAAATAAGTTCCTCTGAGTTATACGACTGTGCAAAATTGTTTTTTCTTAATCTTTTCATCAGCAGTCCCAGTGTCTGTTTCTCTATGTTTAAGTGATTGGCCACTCTTACGTTATTTCCCAAAATGTGCTAGAAACAGCACATGAAGTCTCTTAGTAATATAGTATATTGTGAACATCTGCACCTCTTTGGTGCTTTCAAAACAGCTGTCTGACTGCTTACATGAGTCTGCATTCCTGGTTGTACGGCATCTGGTTCCAACACGCCCGCTGATGGGGGTCATGTGATCTGATCTGTCCATTAGCTGCCAACATCGAATGGCACTGTGTGTGGCACAGTAAAGAGCGGTTCAAAGGAAGCTGCAGACGCATGGATTGAATCACATGACCCTCCGTGAAAAGCCATATTGGATTCAGAACATCGGAAAGCCAAAGATGTGGATTGGTGTAAGAAGGTGGTTACTTCTCAGTATTTAATACTAGTAAGACACTTTGTGTGCTGATTCCACACATTTTAGAAATTAAAGGGGTTGTGTCACTTCAGCAAATGGCATTTATCATGTAGAGAAAGTTAATACAAGGCACTTACTAATGTATTGTGATTGTCCATATTGTCTCCTTTGCTGGTTGGATTCATTTTTCCATCACATTATACACTGCTTGTTTCCAGTGGTTAGGACCACCCTGCAATCCAGCAGAGGTGGTCATGTTTGCACACTATAGGAAAAAGCGCTGAACTCTCTGGTGGAGAGGACCCTTGATGCGCACATGGGCATGCATGCACAGCAGCTATCATCCCGGCCACCTCGTATCCCCTGAAAACGAGCAGTGTATAATGTGATGGGAAAATGAATCCAGCCAGCAAAGGAGGCAATATGGACAATAACAATACATTAGTAAGTGCCTTGTATTAACTTTCTCTACATGATAAATGCCATTCGCTGAAGTGAGACAACCCCTTTAATGAAAGAGTGGCCAGTCCCTTTAAAATGGTTGTGCAGGATTGGAAATTAAACACCTCTTTTTTGTGCCACCCTTGTCCAACATCTGTGCGCCAATTCTTTGGTCACTTACAGAACGGTCAATATAAGCAGCCAAGTCCTTAGAGCCAAAATTACAAATGTAACCGTACACACCAAACCTGTTCCCTCTCCGTCACCTCCTCAAGTGCTCTTCACATTGGCATAACCCTTTCCAACTGGCTGACTGTGGATGGACCTGCTGCTGGGGCTCCCATGACCAGCTGTTATCACTGAAGAAATTGCTCATTGTTACGGGGGAAATAATCCATGGATGCCAGAGGTCCTCCTAAGAGAGAATTGATTTGTGCATTGGCTCATGAGCAGATTTTCCCAAGCTCGTACAGTACTGTGTAAGCCCCACATGATTATGATAAATGACTGATTTCTGCAACGCTGAACCTTGCTGAATAATTGTTATGAGAACCTGACCAGACCATAGATCTAGGTGGACGGAGAGTCATTAGGTATGGTCTATTCCGTACAACTGTTTTCGGAATATATTGACAGCATGAAGCAGCTCTTTGCAAGGAATGGGTAATCTCTGTCTCCCAAATGAATGGGAATGACCTGGATATTTCAATTAAAAAACATAATTAGAGAGCAAATGACATATTCCCTAACCAAAACTGAGTATATGGAGAGCAATAAGGATCTTTTTATACTGGCATCATGGCCGCCATGTATACAAGATCCAAAAAAGATATGGCAAATCTGTTTTGCACAAGACTCCACAGACTAATTCTGTAAATACTCATTTTTGATTTGCCAAAAACTAATAAATGTAAGTTGATTTGTGCAACAGATTAGGAGTTAATTTAGAAACTGGCTTGAATTGGACATGTCTGGATCATCACAACTGAGAAGAATGTCAGTAGTTCTTAGTCGGTAAAATCTCTACCTCTTCACATAGTATTAAAAGAGTTGTCCAGGATTTTTTTTTTAAATCCCCCCCCCTACACACACTTAGCGGTACCAGTGAAGAGATCTATTCTTATCTGCTCACCACCGCTCCAGGCCGGATCTATGGCTCCTGTGCTGTTTTCACTGAACTTCCAGTCCCAGCCCCTGTAGAGTTAAGTGCCAACTGGGGACACATAAAGGGTTGTGGCACACTGCAAAGTGCAAAATAATGTATTTCTGTATAAAACATGCATTTACTGTATTTGATATGCACATGGTACTAACAGGCTATATTCACAGCCACCACTAGATGGGGCTGGTGTCACGCTCTATATATATGGGGAGGAGAGAACATTCCAGTAAGGTCAAGTTCATAGTCCATCTAGTCTAGTTCTAGAGAGATGAAAAGATGTGAAGCTGATACTTCAGCCACCCCTGGACCAAAGTACCAATCAGGGAGAAGTCAGAACAACTACAGAAGCAGGCCAGATGTAAGAGAGAGAGAAGTGCAGAGAAAGCCCAGCAAAGATAACTTGCCTGAAAGTGACTTATTGGCTCTATGGTAGCTGTGTTCAGGAGTTGCTTGGGTACACAAACAGACTGTGAAAGAATATCCACACCCCAAGGTAGATTTTGTGGAAATGTAATGTAAGTACTTTTTGTACTTGTAATGTAAGTACTTTTTGTAAGTAGTTTTTGCCTGCCGTTAGGGGGAACTGTTCTGGGGTTTCATTGACTAAAGTATACACCCTATGTCTTGAGGCTTATGTCAGAGTCAGCTAGTGAAGTGCAGAGTAAGGAAGACTACCTTGTGAGTTATCAACTACCTGTGCATTAATAAAATCCGTAATATCTATCGGTCCATTGAATGCTGAGAACTGTCCTGATCTGTTTGCATTTGAATTTGTCAGTAAAGAACTGTTCTGCTTCACAACTTCCTTATCATTGCTTCCTGTACTACTGGACTGCAAAGAATTGACATCACTTGCATCTCGGATTGTGTCCCAAAGGGAAGAAAGGTGCCCCTTCCAATCACTGCACGCCAGCCCAGAAAGCGTCTCACAACCACTACAACTCCCATCTGGCCGCTCGCTCACAAACATGCCCCTGTGCCCTGGTCATTGCACACATCCCAAGTGAGGCCAGTCAATGGTTGCTGTGTGCACGTAACCACATCTGTGTGGAAGTGGACAAGCGAGGATCAGAAGTCAAGTGGAAGCCACAAAGCCAGAATGGAGCTGCAGAGAGCAGGTAAGTATAGATCTCTTTACAGGTACGGCAGAGCAGGGCCTCCCAGCGCGTTGACGTGAGCGAAGACTGGTACCTGCAGAGCTGGTGCTGCAGCGAGGGAGCCTGAACCCAGGGGCAGATAAGTATGATTATCACCGCAGGTCTGACCATGTGGGGATCTAAAGAAAAAAAAAAAAACCACCAGGGATGAACAATCCCTTCAAGGACTTTTACACTGACCCCACCAAGAAAACTGCATCAGTAGAACTGGAAACTATACCCAACCAGTGATTAAATATGTACCAAATTACAGCCAAACCTGTAAGCTAAACACCGCTCTTGATTAAACGGATGTATGTCACAAGTCTGATAATTGCAGAGATCAGTACAGTTAATCTCAATTACTGTTTGCTGAGGGTTTCAGGTAATCTATAGGGATGTTATTACCTCATGAATCATTTCCCCTACTCCATTTACATCATGCTGCTCTCGATTACAGGATGTCATTTGTGACGCAATAATTACAGCAAACTGACCGAGAGGTCACCATGTTAGGGGAGCCGAGAGATATCCGATTTTCCTAGCTGTGCAATAGCAAAGTGCTGCATTGCAGAGATACATAATGACATAAGAAACTGCCTTCGGTCCTTGTTAGTTGCAAATCAAACATGGTGGAAAAGGAGTTGGATGGATATACAGTTACACAGCCTGGGAGTCTAGCATAATCTTATTTTACTGCAGATCATGTTGAAAATGATATATATTATAGTGTCATTTCTCTGGGTGGGTGGCAGATACTATAGATCATAAAGATATCTTAGTAGTTGTAAGAAAACAAGGTGAGAGTGTGACTGGACTTAGGAAATGAAAACAGCCCCATGGTAGATAGGAAATGAGAGAGTGAAAACAAATATATACATAAGCATACAAACAATAATATTATGTGTGTGTATATATAATACGAATCCACAAAAAATACTGCAATTAAAGAAAAATCCACAGTAAAAAGAGGAGCTTTTTATTAGAATTATTAATTTGGACACCTTTTGTTACATTTGGGACATCGCATGGTAACTAGCACAGCAGATACTTCAAGACGTCACCAAATCTCTACCTTATTAAAACTGCGGCACATACATTGCACATATTTGGTGCAGCAAATGTGCTACAAATTCTGCCGCAAATTAAGACACTTTTCAGGCATAGTCCCACTGCCCACTGAAAATGGTCAGACACGAGAAATACTTGCATACCTAGGCTTTATAAAAGTACAGGAATTTACCATTTTGAGATAGTTTTGTTGTCACTTTATAGTCTGGTTTTTATTTGCGGGGTTGCACCAAATTCATGAAGTTTTAAACAGTAATGATGTATGTGGCTCGAGTGCAATGTGGTGTACGCCTTTATCTTGACAAGTACACCACAAGCTTGCCTGGTGTAGGTTGCGACTTTTGTAAATGTTGCACATAGTAAATGCTTCAGAATCCAGCTGCGCAAACAGAAATCAGCGCCAAAACACTGAACAAATTTCCTCTATAAACAGACGTACTTGAAATAATAAATGTCCCCCACAGCACAAAGCCTTGTGCCGTGTTTTGATAAATATCTACGCAAAAAGAGAAGAAAAAAAAGGAGCATAACAAATTTTACCAGAAGTGGCGTACATAGAGAAGTAAGGGCCCCATAGCAAGGATCACACCAGACCCCCCACACAGGACAGAAGGGTTTCTACCTAAATCCCTTTCAATGACCCTTGGGCCATTTTTCCTCTGCCTCATTTGCTAAAAGTTGTTCCTTTAGAGGGTAGAGTCCTGACCAAGTTTTCACCCCCAGTAGAAGAGGAGATAATCCCAACTAAAACTGGGCCCCCTTTTGCCCTGGGCCCTATAGCAGTCGCATGGTCTGCCGCTATGGTAGTTACACCCCTATGTTCCAGTGTCCCCAAAAAACTCACACTGGTCCCATTCACAATAATATCCAGTGTAACTAATCCACTCTGAACCCTCTACACCAGGGATCAGCAACCTCTGGCACAGATGTCCTGAAACTACAACTCCCAGAATCTTACTTTCACTTCAATTGAAGTTACAAGAACCATTTGTGTGCATGCTGGGAGTTGTAGTTTAAGAGCAGCTGGAGTGCAGAAGGTTGCTGATCCCTGCCATTCACTGTGGCAGGATATTATAAAAAGTCAACATAGAAATATCATCCACCTTGCCATTTCCTAGTCTCACATATAAAATTAACTATGATTTTATTAAATTTTATCACAAATCTTTCAAATCTCCCAGATCATGCATGATTGATAGCTGCCTGATGGCTATCCTCCAGACATGAATAAGTCAGTGTTCTTGTATTAACACATACTATTGTTGGGAGACTAATTTGTATAGTTTTGTATATATACATATCTACACACTCTATTTAAGAAAATAAAAATAAAATAAGCTAATTGTTAAAAATGTGTTTGATCCTTTGTAATTGACATTTTAGGCTTTCTTTATGATATTTTGTGCGCTTGGTTGCCTTCTGTATTCTTGATTCATTTGATCTGACGGTTAGCCCAGAGCTGTCAGAGTTTATATTAAGGTGTAAATGAAAGGCTTATGCTGACAAAGGAATCTGCACCAATAGACCTGATATCCCTAGGCTGCTTTAATATTTCTGCTGACAATATTCCGAATCGTCCATCCCTTTCTGCACCTGATATTCTTGTAAATGTAGTATTTCTTACTTATGGTCTTGGAGACAAATCTTAAATTTCTCAGCACGCACTAATGCAGCATCCTTACTTTTGATAGAAGTAGAATGCAGGACCCCCCCCCCCCCCATAATCTGGTTTTGGTCACAGTATCAAGTTTACTTAGTTTTCATTGATTAAGGCTAGTTTCAAACTAGTGTTTAAAGGGGTTCTCCGAGTTATAAATATTGATGACCTATCCTCAGGATAGGTCATCAATATCAGATCGGCAGGGGTCCGACACCCGGCACCCCCGCCGATCAGCTGTTTGAAGAGGAGGCGCGCGCCGTATCAGCACTGCCTCCTCTTCACTGTTTACATGCTGGCCGACTCGGGGGTAGTGGTGAGTATGTGTAATTACACCTCACTGCCCCATTCATTTCTATGAATAGAATCGCTTCCATAGACTTGTATGGGAGCGATTCTTCCCATAGAAATGAATGGGGCGGTGAGGTGTAATTACACATACTCACCACTACCCCAGTGTCGGCCAGCATGTAAACAGTGAAGAGGAGGCAGTGCTGATACGGCGCGCGCCTCCTCTTCAAACAGCTGATCGGCGGGGGTGCCGGGTGTCGGACCCCTGCCGATCTGATATTGCTGACCTATCCTGAGGATAGGTCATCAATATTTATAACTCGGAGAACCCCTTTAATTTTTCCGCTATTGAGTTCTGTCAATGCCGGAAAAAAAAAAAAAAAACGCTTCCGTTTTGTCCCCATTCATTGTCAATGGGGACAAAACTGAACAGAGTGCTCCAAAATGCATTCCATTTCGTTTAGTTGTGTTCCCATACTGGAGGACAAACTGCAACATGCATCAGTCCTCGGATGTGGAGCAAGACGGATCCATCATGACGCCCAATGCAAGTCAATGGGACGGATCCGTTTTCTCTGACACAATCTGGCACAACAGAAAACGGATCTGTCCCACATTGACTTTCAGTGGGGTTCATGACCAATCCGTCTTGGTTATGTTAAAGATAATACAACCGGATCCGTTCATACCGGATGCAGACGATTGTATTATCAGTAACAAAAGTGCTTTTGCTGAACCCTGCCGGATCCAGCAAAAAACGCTGGTGTGAAAGTAGCCTAAAGTGATTTTGTTGCTGATTTATAGAAAGCATCTTTAATGTGACTGTACAAGCTGAATGGTATCTGAGACTTCTGTTAAGGGCAGCAGTAAGCAGTAAGGGGGTTGACTCACTTTAGAAAATGGCATTTATCATGCAGAGAAAGTTAACACAAGACACTTACTAATGTATTGTGATTGTCCATATTGCCTCCTTTGCTGGCTGGATTCATTTTTCCATCACATTATACACTGCTCATATGCAGGGGTTATGACACTGCTGCAGTGCAGTTAGGAGGTGGCCAGCATGGTACCATAGCACTACCCATTATTATTAGATGGGTGCTCTCCTGCCTAAACGGCCATTAAAAACAACTCCATTGAGTCTGCCTGGCCATGAAAACAGCCAAAAAAAAGGAATGACCAATTTTTTTGGGTGGACGCTATCCACTGGCCGTTAAAAAAAAACGACCATGTCAAGAATAGCCCCATGGAGTTGCAATGGTTCTGAAAATGGCCGTGTGATGGTTATTAAAAAAAAAAAAAAAACAAACATCTGTCAAGTGGGCGTTTTTCACTGTCGAGTGAATGAGACCTAAGTTTTATGCAAAAAAAAAAAGAAAAATAATAATATATATTTTTTATCATGTATGAATTATTATACTTCCTATGGAAACTTCATTTATTATCCAGTTTAGGGCTCATGTA
Source organism: Rhinella marina (assembly GCA_900303285.1). Classification (NCBI taxonomy): domain Eukaryota; kingdom Metazoa; phylum Chordata; class Amphibia; order Anura; family Bufonidae; genus Rhinella; species Rhinella marina. Next base: position 493,173 of record ONZH01017253.1, on the reverse strand, counting down.
AATGTATTTTTTTCAGTTCCTGTTCCATTTTTTTTACAGTTCTGTATGCAGAAGCATTCACGTCAATGGATCTGCAAAAAAAAAACATAAATGACTCCATGTAAATTCCATATGTCTGCATGTCCATTCCGGAAAAAAAATAGAACCGTTTTGTGGACAAGGACAGGCATTGTTACAATGAATCCACAAAAAAAAAAAACAAAACAGATGCAATACGGATGTCACCCATTTTGTTTTGTTTTTTTGCGGATCCGTGTTTTACGGACCACAAAATACACTCGGTCGTGTGCATGAGCCCTTAGAGTTGCTTTACTAAAGACTCCATGGCTGCTGTGGAGGGTTTTTCTAGTGATAGCACTTGCTGCGAGGAAGATGAAGATCATTATCTGTGTGTGTTTCAGGCCATCATCAAATGAGTTGTTTAAAAAGGGCGTTTATGGGATTATATTTTAAGGTAATGTGGGAGATTGAGTAAATCTCGATGCGGACAGGTTTATACTTATTCTTTTTGTTGGATTTTACTACAGCATTAACCCAGGAGTTCTGCCATTATCAAGTTGTATCTCATGTGATTTTCTCAGTTGGTACTCTGCCTGAAATATTCAGCACAATGACAAATAGTATCAGTTATTTCTAGCTACATTTTCCTTTTGTAGACTGTAAGCATTCTTCAATTGCTTATAGTATTTGCAAATCCCGCAGGGACAACATGAAAGTGTTGTGGGGCTCACTTATGTGCATTAAACTCCTCATTTTACTTACGGCACAAAGAAGACAAGATGCACACATCATTACACGGTACTCCTTCCTATGCCGAGTGAAGGGTTTCTGTATAGGTTTATATATATATATATATATATATATATATATATATATATATATATATATATATATATATATCTTCTTTGCACGGGAATTGAAATCGTACAAACCATTCCTCAGAATACATTAGGAATATGATGGAGCTCATGTTGCTGGAGTAAAAGGAACAAGAGAACTAAGGAATATATATTAGTAGCATGACCACAAGGCACTCTGCAATTTGCTTGAAAGGTGGAAAAGTATAAATAAAGTAGTTACATCACTTCTCTTTTAGCATCCAATCATGGTTTTGGCTTTTATGATCCACACTTAGATCTACACGAATGCAGAGGGCTCTATACATGTTGTAATTTTCATGTACCCGTATTTTTCACCCCATAAGATGCATTTTTTCCCCCCAAAAGTGGGGGAAAATGTCCCTGTGTCTTACGGGGCAAATGCTAATGAGCTCATTAGCACCGGAGGACCAGGAAGCAGTAAAGACTCTGTACTCACCGCTTCCTGGTCCTCCGCTCGGCTGTCGGCTGCACACCAGTTCACAGAACAGTTCACAGCACAGCCAACAGCAGTAGGAAGCAAAGCGCGGGCGGAAAGGAACGGCGGCATTCAGGAGCAGGAGAGGTAAGTGGCTTTTATGTGGCAATGAGGGCTGATGAGAGGCAATGGGGGCTAATGAGAGGCAATGAGGGCTGATGAGAGGCAATGGGGGCTAATGAGAGGCAATGGGGGCTAATGAGAGGCAATGAGGGCTGATGAGAGGCAATGGGGGCTAATGAGAGGCAATGGGGGCTAATGAGAGGCAATGAGGGCTGATGAGAGGTAATGGGGGCTAATGAGAGGCAATAGGGGCTGGTGAGAGGCATGGGGCTCTTATCTGAGGTCTGATTGGGGGTCATTCACATTGGGGTCTGATCTGAGGTCTTATTGGGGTCTTATTAACATTGGGGGTCTTATTGGGGCTGTCTGCTTAGGTCTGATTAACATTGGCAGTGATTGACATCTCTCTCTGTATACAGTACACAGTCATAGAGTGAAGGCTGTCAATCACTGATAGGATTAATCCTCCTGGATTTCAAAGGTCAAAATGTGAAGGAATTTAGACAAATAAATGACAGGTTATACTGAATGTTTTCCACAAATCTATATATTAATCTGCTCAGCTCCTCCTGCATTTCAGTGCAAAGGAATCCCATGCAAATGTGTATTCATTTTTTATAGTAGAATATGGGCAGTATGTCACACTTTTGCATATATTCAGGCCATACAGTGAAGATAAATGTCAAATACACACATCAGTGTAGATAGAGCTTAACCACCTAACTGTTTCGCCCGAATCCACCCCGGGCTGTGTGAAAAGTGGCTAACGGGAGGGGGGTGGGATGTTTTACATGGTGATATCTCCTAAATAGTAGCAGCTAGAAACATGCAACTGGTCTTGTGTGAAACCTGACATTCCAGGCTTGCACACAAATGACAGCTAAAGTCCAAGCAACAGAGGAGAAATCTCTGTTAGAAATCAAGTCAGGAATAATCGCAAGTAAAACCTGTTTTTACTTTCATTTTAAGCTGCATTCACAGCATCCTGATTTCTATCAGTGATATCTTTCTCTGTCCTGAACATATTGCTGTCATTGGTATTGTCTGAAAGCTTGGAATGTCTGCTTTCAAACAAGATCAGTTGTATGTTTCTAGGTACTACCATTCAGGAGGTAGCAGCATCTAAAGCAGTCCTCCCCCCTCCAGTTAGCTACTTTTCCCACTGCTGGAGCTCCACTCTGGCAAAACAGTTAGGGGGTTAAAGGGGTTGTGCAGCAATTTATATTGATGACATGTCCTCAGGATAGTCTCTTTATATGTCAGTCAGCACTCCAGCAGTAATGGCCTGGTGCACGTGTCCTAGGGAAGGCGTCCCATTCAGACAATAGCGGTAAAGGACCGGCACTCACTTATGGTAATCTTGCATACAATGTTTATTGCCACATAAATATGATGCATTTTGGCTGAAGCCTGAGCCTTCTTCAGACAGTAACTCAGGCTTGAGCCAAAACGCGTCACATTTATGTGGCAACAAACAATTTATGCAAGATTACCACAAGTGAGTGCCGGTCCTTTACCACTAATTTCCTCAGGATGAGTCATCAATATCTGATCTGCAGGGGCCCGACACCCGGCTGTTTGAAGAGCAGGCGGCGATCCATGCGAGTGTCGCTTCCTATTCATTATTCAAAAAGTGCAGTGTAATGACGAGTACTCACTCCACTTGCTGCTGCTGCTCCACAAGAGACGACAGGTAGTGTAATGACCAGCAAGCGACGCTCGTCAAACAGCTCATCGGTAGGGGTGTCGGCAGTCGGACCCCCGCCAATAAGATATTTATGACCTATCCTGAGGATGGGTCATAAATATAAATCGCTGCACAACCCCTTTAATTTTAGTGTAGTTTGTGCTGTATTTCCAAACACAGTAAATAATCTATTGAGGAATACGGTGCAACTATTGAACAATACCAGGTTATACCCAAAGGTTGGAACTGCATGAGGCCTTATTCACACGTCAGTGATGCTCCATGCACAGCACACGTGCCCATTCAATTTAATGTGTGTATTCACATATCCGTGTTCTAGCGCGGTTCATGGGTCTGTGGTTCTAGCACGGAAGCATGCTCTATTTTGTCTGTGTTTATGGATCCATCGCGCAAAAAACACATACCCAACACAGAGGCCATCCGTGTTTCACAGACCATTTATAGGAGATGCTCTGAAAATTAAATTTCAGCTGTGCAGTGTCGGTGGAACACGGATGACAGACGAAAATTTTAAAAAAATGGACACACAGACCTAACATGGATTTTTCATAGATGAATCACTGAACATCTCATCACGGATTTCATCATGGACGTGTGAATAAGGCCTATAGTTGTGGACTTTCCAAATGAAAACCTGTGTAGAGAAAAAAAAGTGCATAATACGCATTACATGCATATACTGTTACAGGTAAAGGGTTGTGCAGTGTGATGATACTGATCGCCTATCCTCAGGATATATCCCTATTATAAGACTGGCGGGGGTGCGACTCCCAACACCTCTGCTGATCAGCTGTATGGAGGGGTCGTGACAATCGTGTGACTGCTGCGTTCTCTTCACTGTACAAGTGCACATCATCTAGTCGTGCAGTGTAATTACAACTTGTCCCATTCAAGTAATCAGGATGAGCAGTTGTAGCTACACTGCACCGCTGCGACTATCACAATGGTGCGCAGTTAAAGTTAGATTCTCTGGGTTCTTAAGGAGAAACTGAGAGAATTTTAATTAAATCAAGTTTCATCCCCCGACCTCTGACTTTTCTCTTACAGAGAGACCGTATTTATAGCTGAGAACTCGGCTTTCACTCACTTTATAAATCACTTTGTTGCATATCAGCAGTAAGTCAGAGCAACTGGACTTGTATTTTCTCTTGAAGATGTTTCACTTTTCATCCAACTGGCTTTCTCAATCAGAAATTCTAATAATTTAATCATTCTAACTGAAAAAGCCAGTCGGATGACTAGCAAAAGATCTTCAAGAGAAAATACAAGTCCAGTTGCTTAAAGGGGCTGTATCACTTTAACAAATGGCATTTATCATGTAGAGAAAGTTAATACAAGGCACTTACTAATGTATTGTGATTCTCCATATTGCATCCTTTGCTGGCTGGATTCATTTTTCCATCACATTATACATTGCTCGTTTCCAGGGGTTACGACCACCCTGTGATCCAGCAATAGTGGTCGTGCTTGCATGCTAAAGTAACAAGATACTTGAAAACTCCATCCAACACATGCAGCCATGTTTTGGGCTGCAGCAATTTGGGAGTAGACCCTTACAGGCTGCACGTACTGTATGTACCGTATTTTTCGCCCCATAAGACGCATTTTTTCCCACCAAAAGTGGGGAGAAAATGCCCCTGGAAGCGCTCATTAGCACCAGAGGACCAGGAAGCGATGAAGACTCTGTACTCACCACATTCTGGTCCTCGGCTGTGCAGGACTGAGCACAGCATGAGGGCGCACTGTGACCTCACGCTGTTCACGCCGGTTCACAGCACAGCCGGCAGCATGAAGGGCAGGAGGGAACGCCAGAGAAGAGCGGCGCCGTCCGGAGTAGGAGAGGTAAGTGTTTGTTTTTTTTTATTCCATATGAGGCTGATGGAGGCTGCTGTCAGGCATCTGGGGGCTGCTGTCAGGCATCTGGGGGCTGCTGTCAGGCATCTGGGGGCTGCTGTCAGGCATCTGGGGGCTGCTGTCAGGCATGGGGCTCTTATCTGAGGTCTGATTGGGTGTCATTCACATTGAGGTCTGATCTGAGGTCTTATTGAGGTCTGATTAATATTGGAGGTCTGATGAAAAATATTTTTTTTCTTATTGTGCTCCTCTAAAGCCTAGGTGCATCTTATGGGCCAGTGTGTCTTATAGGGCGAAAAATACAGTACGCTTTTTGCTCCTTTAAATAATATTCTGCCGTAGACAGCTGGGTCGTGAAGAGCAGCCCACGGCTAAAGAAATAAACAGGAGACAGGCATGGGGAGACAATGCTGGCCTCTGCAATCACAGTCACAAAAAGGGTCATGTACGGGTAAACCCATGCTGCAGGAGTGATAAGATTATAAATGCAGTAATTAAACGGCCTATTCCTTTATACATATTGAGGTCTCATAACGGACACATTTGATCATTTGCTATTCATTCATATCAAAAGGCTTTTTTTTGGTCAGAAGGAAATAGCAGCCATCAGGAACCAGATGAGGCGTGAACCCTGACCCCTGGCTTATTTTTACACGTTTAATCCAGCTTGGGTACGTCTCAATGCACCTCCCACATCTCTCCCCTTTGTGTCTTTCAATGTTATCAGTCTCCTTGTGTTCCAGAGCTTTACGCTATATCATCCACATACAGAAATCATAAGCTTAGACAGTGGGGAATCCAAAAACTATGAAGCTCTAATCAGGGAAAAACATGACATCACTTAAACATCCTTCTACAAAGTTATTCAAAGTAAGGAGCTCTCCTTTTTTAAGTTTCTAGAGCTGGTTGTACATTAGTCATTGGGGCCCACCATGTGATGGATGCGGGTATGCGTCATGGGTTTTCTTATAAACCTTTGAACAAAAAAAATTCCCAGACGCATTTTATTGGTTTGCATACTTTATACCTAAGGGCTCATACACGTGACTGTGATCAGCGTGAGCCTGCCACATCTCCCAGGTCAACTGCGGCCCCACTGACTGAACTGACTGTATCTTACTTGTTGTATGAAGCAGTAGGCTCCCTTGTACTAGACTTTAATGGTGGGTTTACACGGCCCAATAGTTGGGCAGATTATGGTGGACAAACGTTCCCGTGAACTCAGTGTTCCGAGTGGCGTAACTAGAAATTATTGAGCCCCACATCAATTTTTTGACCCCTTACTTAATAAACGAGCAAAACGCTTGTTCGATGGATGAAACGGTTGTTTGTGAAGACAGGTAAAATATCATTTCTGGGCAGTGGATTGTGCCGTCTAAACAGTGATCTGCTGCCCAGAAACAATGCAGCTGTATGAGGACGAGCGATTGCAATAGTGACCACTCGTTCTTATACTGTGGAGGTGATCTCTGTGCTTCCCGATAATCGGCTTCTCTTCTACATGTGTAAATTCACCTAACGATATAGTCAGTTCGGTTCAGTGGAGCCGCGGTTGGTCCAGGAGATCCAGCAGACCATGTTTCCGGGCCGATCACGGTTGTGTGCCTGAGCCATATAGCTGAGATGTAAACTAGTAACACTGGTCTCCCAAAAAACGCAACAGTATGACTCATTGCGATCTACATGCGTTAAGGATGTGCCTACATCGTGTCTCCTGGCCAGGTTGGCTTCTATTTTTAATGGGTTGTCTTTGTGAGACATTACAATTAAGTGCTTAAAGAGTACCTGTCAGAAGGACCAGGCATATGGGTCGAACGTACTGATTAAAATGACACCTGTCTTGTAAAAATCAGTTGCTGCTTCCAATAGAAAAAGTGCACCGAGGGGCGGGGCAAGCACCAGAAAGTCTGTTTTCCACATTTTTACATTGTTTTAAATAGCACAAAGTAAAAGTAAACTACATTTATACATTGTGTCCCCTTTGCATTTTGATATAGGGGGTATTTTGTTTACAGGATGGCGGCACAGCTGGTAACTGCAGTGTAGTTAGTGGTGGCTTTCTTCGTTTTTTAAATTACATTTTAAATGATTTTATTTATTTTTTATTTTGCTTTACCTTTATGATCTTTTTTTTTTATTTTACACCGAGTCCCCTGCGTTAATGGAGCAGTTGTGTACATGCATTACCACGGCTTCATTTACGTCTACGGAACTGGCAGACAGCCAAGCACTGTACTCAGCAGTCCCACAGAAGTCAATGGAGCGGTGGTCACAAATTATCTACTCACACAGGCGACTCAGGGGACCCCTGTTCTCATGATCACTGGGGGTCTCAGAGCACTCTCCCTCTATACCCCGACAGATATCATAAGCAAAGCTTGGGTCCATAACGTAATTCTGTCTATGTGCGTAGTGAGGAATTTCCACAAGCATATTTCCACTTCTCCTTTCCATAGCAGCCCACAATAATTTTCAACACTGTTGTCAATACCTCCATCGTACTGCATCAAAATCCACAAACACGTTTGCACAGGGGCGCACCACCAATGAGGCCAGGTGAGGCGATCGCCTCAGGCAGCACCAGGTTGAGGCAAGAGGGGGGCAGCCGAAGGGCCATAGGCTGAAGGGAACGGGTTGCGGTTAAGAAATTGGCATTGGAAACGGGAGGTGCAGTTTCAGTTTTCGCCTCAGCCAGCAGAAAGGCTAGGTGCACCCCTGCGTTTGCAAAAGTACGAGGCATTGGCCTCTAGTCTGGAAGGTTATTTTCTGCCCTCATCATTAGTCCCATTTTTAATTTGTTCCAATGCCAGCATCATCCACTTTAAGATATATATATATAATTCCATGTTGCTATTGAGCTTACTAATACCAAAATCTATACCGAATAAGGACATTTGACGAAGCACTTGATCTGTATAGAGATACATTACGGCCCTACACCACTACGCACAGTCTCACCATTTACATTTTAATTACCCTGTGGAAAAACGTGATCTACATTGTTCCAAGGCAAAATGCTCGTCTCAGACTCGACGTTTTTCTCCAGACGTATATTTACTGAAGCCTTATAATTGCCACTTATCGAAAGACCAATGTTTCTTATCAAAATGACTGCCATTTACCATGCAGAATCCATAAAGGGAGTCCCAGGATAGCAGAAGTGCTCTGGGCGGACACTTTATAACAGGATCAGCCACCAAAATACCGTAAAACCAGCTTGAAATAACCTTTTAAGTATTACCCGCAGTAAAGCATCTGTTCAGTAATGCACATATAAATCAAGGCTGTATATGAATATTGATTCCTGCTCTGCCCTCCTCGCCCCTTATTGTGTTCCATATACTTTAATACGGCTATCGGCCATAAAATATCATTTTAGTGAGGCCATTTAATCATTTGCTCGGATACAGACATTATATTATTGCAATACCAAATGCAAAATGTCCGCCACCGGCAGGAGATGAGATTTCAATTGATCATGGCTCTTCAAGAATTCTGAAATTCTTAACGTAAATGTTTAGAGTTCAATCAAAGGGATTTCTGCTGAGCACGTAACGATGACGAGTGATGAATGATGAGTGATCATCAAAATGTCAAACCTTGTGGGAAATTACTTTGAAATGTAAATGCAATAAGTAAAAGTTTACAAAGACCTGGCGCAGGGGAAACATGGGGCCATTACCCATAGCAACCAGAATGAATGGAGAGGTGGCTGTAAAAATACTCCTGTTCTCGACCTAGGTGCAGGTCCTGAACCTTTTAAACATTTATGGTATATGCTGTGGACATTACAGTAAAATACCTTTACTACTGATCTGATGATCCTCAATGCTCTGCTGTCCGAAATTTCTTTCCTACAACACTGGAGAAGTAAGTTCAGGACTGTAAGAATAAGACAAGATAACCAATTATAAGACTTGTACGATTGTCAAAGGGATAGTAGCATGTATGTCACTTTTTGTTTGCTTTTAGCATTGCATTAATGGTCACTGCGCTTAAAGGGTTTTTCCCATCATTGACAATGGGGGCATATCGTTGTCTTATAGGTGCAGGTCCCACCGCATGCGCAGCCGCCCTACATTCATTTTTATGGGGCCGCCGAAAATAGCCGAGTGCTGGCTCGGCTATTTCCGTTGGCTTGGTAGAAATTAATGGGAGTGGTGGCGGCACATGCGTGGTGTGCTCCCATTCATTTCTATGGGAGCAGCGGGGGAGCTGCGCCTGGTGGTGGCCGGACCCCGGGAATCCCAGGATCCTCCAGGCACACCTTCTCGCTGGGACCCGCACCTATCAGACAATGGGAGCATATCCTAGCGATATGCCCCCATTGTCTAAGATGGGAATACCCCTTTAATATATACTTGTACACTAAAAAACCTCTGGAGGATCTACATTTTTGGTTAACATTTAAGACATATGGCTGGGATGCCCCCAGAACTAATTCTTACACAGACTCCCAGGTCTGTATAATGGGCCTGTAGGGATTTTATGGTGACACTTCTAGAGGAGTATACATCTTGAATACAGCATGTCATGGTCCACGCCAAGACTATTTCCTTGCAGATTCATATAAATACCATATGAAAAACCCTCTGTTTAGATTTATGTAAAAATCTGAGGCACAGGTCAGTTTATTTCTATTGTTTCTGCCATATATTACAGATCCATTCTACACTAATCTATATTCAGCTGCGTACAATGCATGAGACCCCATTCTGCCAGCCACCAACCGCCTATAGCAGGTTATCATAGCCCCATCTCTGACCCTATCAATACACTGGTTTTGTAAAGTGGGTTTTTTTTCTCTGCTGGGAAGAGAGTAAGGTTTTTCTCGTCACAATCAGAAAAATCTTTTGGGCGGAAAATAATTTTATGCTTTAAACGCACACATCAAGTACAGGCACCTATATAAAAAGCAAAACTCTAATAATGGCGTCTCCATGTTATAGGAGGAATGGTCAGCTATATTTTACAATAGGTTCTGAATGACAGCAGAATCATCAGAAGCAAGTGCACCACCTACAGGTGAAGAAGAGAAGTGCATGATAATAGTGTATTATCGAATTATCAGCAATGAAATTCACTTTGCGTGCACTGGCCAGGGGCGTAGCTATAGGGGAAGCGGCTGCTTTGGGGCCCAAACTCAGAAGGGGCCCACCCAGGAGGAGGACTAAAAAATTCTACTGTCAGGGCCCACCAACTGTATTATACAATTACATTACATACAGTGACACTATAGGAAATGGATGCTGGGCCTCGAAGAGCGATCTTCACTAGCTGCAGGAGTGGGGGTTACACATGAAGAGCTTATAGCGAAAAAGTTACTGGGAGGGGCATTCAAAAATTTGCTGTGGGGCCCAGTGATTTCTAGTTACGCCACTGGCTTCATACATCTCTGAACATGTAATAAGACATAGACCACAGACACTGCTGAATTCATTCTTGTCTGCGGCTTGCACTTTATCGCCCCTTGAATACCATAGGCACACCAGCTCTGTCTGTCTTGGAACATGAAATAACCTTATATGCATATGAAATACAAAATCAAGAGTAAAACTTTGTATAGAGTGGTTTTTGGGCGTTTAATAATTTTGCATTTTGCTGCTTTTTTATGTAAGATCTTGGCTGAAAGTCTATGGTAATCATTTAGATCCACAAAATACGGATACTGACCGTGTGCATGCCACATTTCTCTACTAGAACTGGCTATTCCAATAAGGCATGTTCTATAATTTGCGAAACAGCCACATGGATGCAGACAGCACAGGGATGACATACGTGGGCTGTCCACATTGCTTTCAGACCTCTAGGGCTCATGCACATGACCGTATGTATTTTGAAGTCCACAAAAAAAAATGACATCCGCGTTGGATCCATTGCAACAGTGCCTGTCTTTGTCTGCAAAACGGAGAAGAATAGGACATTTTCTATTTTCTTGCACAGCCATGCGGACATACGGATATGGAATTTTTTTTTTTGCGGACCCATTGAAAATGAATATATAATATATAATAATATATCCGCATATAGTCCTGTAAATAAAACGGAACGGAAAAAATATGTTTGTGTGCATGAGCCCTTAGGAATTAATGGGTCCTTACGCGATTCACAAAAAATGCTGATCAGTTGTGGAGAAAAACTATGGTCGTGTGCATGAGGCCTAATTCACACAGTCAGTGCTCAGTCAGTGATTTCCTTCAGTGATTTTGAGGCAAAACCAGGTGCGGCTCTAAACACAGACATAAGGTATAATGGAAAGATCTGCACCTCTTCTGTGTTTTTGACCCGCACCTGGCTAACAATCACTGATGGAAATCACTGACCAAACACTGACTGTGTGAACGAGGCCTCTTTCATATGGCAGTGACTTGCATATGTGTGCTGTCCGCTCACATATCCATTGACTTTAAAGGGGTTGTCCGCTTTTCTCATATTGATGATCTATCCTCTGTATAGGTCTTCAATATCAGATCAGAGTAGGTCCGACCCCTGACACCCCTGCCGATCAGCTGTTTGAAGAGACTGTGGCGTTCCAGCGCTACATTCTCTTTAATGTTTACCTGCTCGCCGCCGACATTGAAGAACGCAGCATTCACATGAACACCAGAGACTCTTCAAACAGCTAATAGGCGCGGGTACCTGGAGTTGGACTTACGCTGATCTGATATTGATGACTAGGGTTGAGAAAATCAGGTTCAGATTGCTGTAATCAAACGCAATTCTTATTGTTAAGAATTTGGGCTCTGCCCTACTGTAAAATGTGCTGCGTCCGCGAAAGTCTTTATGACGTTTCAGCAAATATCGCAAGACTTACAGTAATTTATGTGAGGCGAGACGAAGTATCAAAATACTATGCCAAACTCAGCTTCGGGCCTCATTAACGAAGCCGTGTTCAGCTTTGTATTTTGATACATTAATTTACGCAAGTAAACGAAGTGACACGTAATAGAGATGACACTAATTAAAGGGAACCTGTCATCAACTTTATGCTGTCCATACTAACGGCAGAATAAAGTAGAGACAGGTGAGCTGATTTCAGCGGTCTGTCATTTATAAGTTAAATGTAAGTGGTTGCCAAGAACCAGCATCACAATCACTGCAGACTGGGCCTGGAAAAGAGTCACGGCCACCTGAGAAGAGTCCTGGTTATTCATGAATTCCTGCTCTCCCTGCCCACCTGCTGGTGACTGACAGTCTTCTACCTAGTTTTCTCCCTTTCTCTCTAGGAGAGAACTGCCAATCATCAGCAGATGGGTGGGAGAGCAGGAGATTAGGAATAACCATGACTCTTCTCAGGGAGATTTGACTCTTTTCAAGACCTGGGCTGCAATGATTACGATGCTGGTTCTCGGCAACCACTTACTTTTAGCTCATGAGTGACACACCGCTGAAATCAGCATTTCTGTCCCTATGTTATGCAGCCCTCAGTGAAATCAGCATAAAGTTGATGACAGGTTCCCTTTAAGTCTTGCGATATTTGCTGAAACTTTGGAAAGACCTCCATGGAGGCAATACATTTTACAGTAGGATGGAGGCCATATCGTTAATGTAGTTTTTAAAAGAATCGGATTGCTGTATCCAAACCTGATTTGCTAAACCCTATTGATGATCTAACCTGCAAATAGGTCATCAATATGAGAAAACCTGGATAATCCCTTAAGGGTCCATTCACACGTCCTGTTTTTCTTTCCTGATCCGATCCACAAATCATGCGGATAGGATCCGGATCCATTAATTTCAATCGGTCCTGAAAAAATGCGGACAGCACTCCGTATACTGTCCGCATCCGTTGTTCCGTTCCATTATAGGGATCCGCAAATAAGATACAGCTTGTCCTACTTTTGTCCGCATATGCGGTCCGTGGTCCCATTATAGTCAATGGGTCCGCAAAAAATAAATGCGGATGATATGCGGAATGCATCAATATGTCATCCGCATATCATCCGCAATTGCGGATCCGTTTCCAGGAAATAGAAAGAAATACCCTACCAACTTATATTCCTCCATCCTTTTTTTTTGCGGAAACAAGGATCCGCAAAAAACGGAGCGAAAATCTGGATAAGAAAAATACGGACGTGTGAATGGAGCCTTAGTGTGTGCAGTCACACATCATTGGTTTTCCACAGACTGTGAGTCCATGGTGACACCAAGGAAGCATGCCCTGCTTTGTTGGCGATTACAGATCCCTCACAAACTCTATAGTCTATGGGTCCATGATCCAAACCACAGACACAACACGGATGCCAGATGCTCCAGAATTGTTACACGGGGAGTGCTCACAGTTACTAAAACAGACATGCCAGGAGAGAGGTGACAGCTCCTCTTTAAATGTAAGTAATAGTATAATCAGCTGCTATAAATTCCCCCATGCTCTTCATCAAGCAAAGTCTGGCGCTCAACGAACGCCCTGAAACAAAAGATCTCATTTACAAACCCGCCAGTTTGCCAGCGATGATTCCAATTACTCAGAACCAATTCATTTGCCTAATTATTCAAAGCTGACCATTCTCCTAGGATTCTCCCGTTGAGAGGACAACAGATGTGAAGAATGATCCATTTGGAGCATGATGTTCGGGATAATACTCAGTGCTCAGTCCAGCTGCTGCGGAGGTAAGTGGTCATTTTACGAATGAATCTAATAATTGCGCAGTAGGACGGTATGGCACGGCTCCGTAATTAACACCCCATGCTTTTGATTCCTGATGTTTTCTTTGTTGAAAGTTCTTATTTCCATATTAAAACTGTAAAGAATAGAATGCGAGGAGAAAGATTTATCAATCGGTTCAAGTGGATGATATCCCAAAGATTCCTACTGTAGACTTGCAAGTTTTTATTTAAAGCTTTAATTTCCCTCGAAGAAATTCATTCATTTGGAGGCCCGAGGATTTATTGAGTCAATTTCATACACAGAAAGTTGCCCTCAGCTCAGCGGAAGGTTAATGGCTCACAAAGCTTGGATTATATTTCTTGGGATATGTTGGATGAGCCTAAGTGCTGTGTCGGTTGTAGAACCGAGTTGGTTTAATTGGTATTTGAGGTTGTGCACGAGTAGACAGAAGTATCCCATGTAGCTCCTGGGCCCTGCTAAGCTGCAGAAGTTTTCAGATGCTCAGCCTATAGCACTGAATTCTTACCTGCAACTGTACTGTTAATTTTGTATGGTACAGAATTCTCCAGTGACCCTGTGGTTTACTGCTAAAGGGGTTAAATTGTACATTATGCACTTTGTAGCCCAAAAGGCTGTATATTGGACAGTTGCCAGGTGTTGGCAGGTCCCACCCCTTTCTGTGGTGTGCCAGAAGCTAGTAGTATAGTGACCTGCTGTGTGACATCAGGTCCCAGTACATCGCGTGAAGAAGAGGAAAGAAGCCATGTGGAGTCGCCTCCGCTGCGGCTGGGGACTGATGGTTTTGAGGGGTAGTGCGGGAACTAATGGCATACTGTAGTTCATGGCAGTGGGGGGAGCTGGCGGCACTGATGGCATGGAGGAGTTCATGGCACTGGGAGGAGCTGATGGCATAGGGGAGTAGGAGCTGATGGCATAGGGGAGGGGGAGCTGATGGCACGGGGGGGAGCTGATGGTACGGGGGGGGGGAAGCTGATGGCACTGGAAAGGAAGTTGATGGCACTGGGGAGGAAGTTGATGGCACTGGGGAGGAAGTTGATGGCACTGGGGAGGAAGTTGATGGCACTGGGACGAAGTTGATGGCACTGGGGCGGAAGCTGATGGCACTGGGGCGGAAGCTGATGGCACTGGGGCGGAAGCTGATGGCACTGGGGCGGAAGCTGATGGTGCTGAGGACTGATGGCACGGGAGGGGGAATATATAAATATATCAGGTGTCAATACAGAGATCTCTCCCATCATCTATTCCCAGGACTGTGACGAGGGGCCATCCTCTGCATCTGGAGGAAAGAAGGTTTCTACAGAAACATAGAAGAGGATTCTTTACGGTAAGAGCAGTGAGACTATGGAACTCTCTGCCTGAGAAGGTGGTGATGGTGAATTCACTAAAAGAGTTTAAGAGGGGCCTGGATGTACTTCTGGAGTGTAATAATATTACAGGTTATAGTTATTAGATTACTGGGCAAGCACAATGTTTGTATAAAACACCCAAAAAAGGTCACAAAAATGCAGAAGACCATAAAACAAAAAGCACCCCTTCAAAAAAAACGCCTGTGCAAATTTGTGTGTAGGGATCCCAAGGGTACATGGACATGGTGCACACTTACACATGGATTTACATGTGGAAAATCCACTATATTTGGAGCGATATTACAAAAGAGAATCATTCAAATCACATGATGTATTTTATGTTCAAACATACAGATATAGGGCTCATTGACATGAGTGCATGGTCAGCATGTCCATTCTGTGGACTGCAAACAGCATGTCTGCAATACACCTGCACCGGCCACGTGAACTCTGTGCTGTGGATGCAGAACCACTGACTTGAATGGATCCGCAATCCGCAAAGTACGGCAAAATATAGGAAATATCCTATCTATTGTGGAGTGGAGGCACAGATTGGAAGTCCATCAAAACATTCGGAAGCCCTTTTGCCATATTGTGCAGATCGTGGACCAATCACGTCAAAGGATCTGCACCGCAGCACAGAATTCACACGGCCGATGCCCCTGCATTTTGGATTGCAGCACAGCAACCATATGGTTGTGTGAATTAGCCCATAGTCTGCACCAGTCCCAAAATGCCAGTAACCACGTGTACGTCTTCTGCTGCCAGTAATCGTTGGTGCTCAGTGCACACTGGACAGTGTTCAAAGTCAATCTCAATAGAAAACATGTTCCAGGGCACTTATCAGTATTGCAGGGGAAGAATTTAATCCTTAGGCTATCTGCACACGGGTACGGGTTTAGAAACAGGATTTTCATGTGGATTTTACTTATTTTTCCACATAAAATTTATACCAAAAGTAATAAAGAAACAAAGTTAGAGATGAGCGAATTTCATATTTTGAAAATCGTTCACGCTTCGTTTGGTGGTAAAAGGTGAATTGCGTTATGGATTCCGTTACCACGGACCAAAACGCAATTCTATGACGGAAAGCCTTTAGAGGCATTCCGTATTCATTCCGTCATAATTGAAGTCCATGGCCTACATAACGGATCCATCCGGTCTCTGTTATGCAGGAGAGGACTCCCCTGCATAACGGAAATGGGACGGATCCGTTATGCAGGCCATAGACTTCTACTATGACGGAATGAATAAAGGAATACCTCTAAAGGCATTCCGTTATGCATTCCTTCATAGAATTGCGTTATGGTCCGTGGTAACAGAATCCATAACGCAATTCGCCTTTCACCACCAAACGAAGCGGAAACAAATTTCATAATATTAAATTCGCTCATCTCTAAACAAAGTCTAAACAAAGTCTGCTACTGTGAATATCGATGAGTGCGGTGGATGTTACCATTGGATGAATTTTGAATAACAATGGGATCGGCTGTCTAATAGGCAGTAAATATCTATACCTTTAGACCAGCAGTCAGCAGGAAAGAATTACAAGCCAGCATCTGTCTCATTTATTAGAAGTGAGATTCTTTTCTTTCGACTGCAGCAGAAGGTGAGAAAACCTTACGCCTCTGCAGAAATGAATTGACCCCGCATATGGTGTGTACTATATCCCCAGCTGCCGCATCCAGTGACTTGTCTTCCCAGTCCTTGCAACTACATCCAGAGTAATCACAGTGTTCTGTGGCCCTTTGCTCATTCCGTGCACAAGGGGTCAGGGGGAAATCACAATACAGAACACTCCTGCTGTTTGCTTTTGAATACTTTTTCTGTCTTTTGTTTTGTAGTCATTAAACTGGAAGGCACGGCAGAGAACAGCCAGCCAGAGTTCTCTGGGTTGCCGGACACTACCGGATTGCCCGTCGGCCCCTTTGGGGCACATTTATGAAGCTTGTCTGTTTTAGGCCATAAAATTAGATGGGCGTTTTTGATTCGGCTGTCAGTCCTTTGCCAAATATTTATTAAAAGTCTCACAGCAGTTGATGAATTAGACTAGACGTATTGTTATTAAGGGCCGTTCAGATGGCCGTGGTATCGCGGATCCGCAATACCACGGACGCCGACCGGTGTGTGTTCCGCAATTTGCGGAACACACAGCCCGGCACCCGTTCTAAATACCTATTCTTGTCCGCTATTGTGGACAAGAATAGGACAATTTTTTTTTGCGGAGCCGCGGCTGCCCGCGATCATTGAAGTGAACGGGGCCGCATCTCTTATGCAAACTTGCGGAATAGATGCGTAACCGTTCACACGGTTGTGGAACGGGCACTTAGTTTGACCTCTAGTGATTGTTTTTCCGTTACACAGGTTCATATTCACTGAGACTGGTCTGATTTATTTGCACTTAAAAAAAAAAAAAGTTGCATCTGTGTGGAGAAAAGGCACAAGTCTCCAGGAAGGGACGACTTTTAGGCTACAACTACACTGCAACACGTGTCGCGCAACAATTTTTATAATGATAGTCTTGGATGGATTTTTTGCAACTGTTGTATCTCAGCATGTCACAGTGCGACACCATAGACCAGCATTATAAAGATGATTGCACAACAACTATCGCCGTGTAGCTGTAGCCTTACTGCAAAAAAAGTCGCACTTAACCACTTAAAACAAAGAAAAGTACACCAGTCCTGTGGTGGAGTACAAACTAGGCTATGTTACCACGACATTTGAGTTTTGCGGATCCGCAAAACACTGATAGCGGCCCATGTGCGTTCCACAATTTGTGGACCGCACATGCCGCAGCTTTCATAGAAATGCCTATTCTTGTCCACAATTGTTCTATTTTTTTTTTTTTGCAGGGCCGCAGTACGGAGCAACGCATGTGGACAGAACACAGTGTACTGTCTGCATCTTTTGCGGCCCCATAGAAATGAATGGGTCCGGATCTGAGCCCGCAAAAACAACTGTTGTGTGAATGTAGCCTTAGACTGTTTTTGTGACAAAATCCAGCGCAAAAAAGGGCACACTTACATAAATAGGTCTGAAAAAAGTTGCAAGTTGCAGTAGTAAATGTAACTTCAAAAACTATTGTCTAAAAGAGATCCGGCTGCTACTCGCAAATATACTAGGATTTGGCCACACAAATACAGCTGTGTGCAGAACCCGGATGCCTTCCATGTGCAAGCCACATTTTTCTCAGTCCCATTTATTAAAATAATGACATTTGTGCGCTGTCATTTTGGGCAGACCCATTGAAATGAATGGGTCCGTGTGCAATCCGCAAAAATGTGGATCAGACGGATCTTGGGCTGAGGCTTATTACGTGCAAAAAATCACATTCATTCTGAAGCCCTGGCCTCTGTGAACAAACAAAAATAACTATGTTCCTATTGAAATGTTTTATGCTTTCACACTTGCGGCAGCAGGGTCCGGCGGGGGAACATCCTGCCAGATCTGTGCTAACGCTAGCCCACTGCGCCGCCGGAAGTCTGCTCCTGTTCCATTCACTATAATGGGGGCGGACCAGAGCTCCGATCGCAGCACGACAAACAAGCCAAGAGGAGGCTGGACAAAAACCACAGCATGCTGTAGTTTTTGTCCGGCCGCCTCTTGGCCCGCCCCTATTACAGTGAATGGGGCCAGAGCAGACTTCTGGCGGCACGGTGGGCTAGTGTGAAAGTAGCCTCAGCCAAAATTCAAGAAGAAACAAGTAATTTCACCTCACCAGCACTTCAGCCATGAAGTCTCTCCTTTCTCAGTCTATTCCAGGTGTCACCACTTGTCCACTTACAGCCTGCAATGCTAAAGTCAAACTATAGTAGCCTAGTAGTGCCAAAAAGGGTTCATGCTTTCGTTTAACCACCATAAAAGTATGGAAAAGCCACAATTAGGCTGGGCTCACAAGTGACTGATAAACTGATGATTTCTGTAGCATTTCTGTTTCTAATCTGCAGCAGAAAAAAACCCCACCAAAGGGTATGTTCACACGCTGCTGATTTTGTTGCACAATAGCTGCAGATTGGATGTAGTTCCTTTCTTTGCATTAGAAAGGTTGAATCTGCGAATAAATCCGCAGTATAAGGCCTTATTCACACAGTCAGTGATTTCCATCTGTGATTGTGAGCCAAAACCAGGTGCGGCTCTAAACACAGAACAGGAGCAGATCTTTCCCTTAGGCCCCTTTCACACGAGCGGGAGACTCGCATGTCTCCCACAACGCATCTACAGGGCTGGACTCGGCACGGACAGGGATCGCATATAATGCTCTGCGATCCCTGTCAGTGCCGAGTCCAGCCCTGTAGATGCGTTGTGTGAGAGGGGCCTTATACCTTATGTCTGTGGAGGCTCCAGTCCTGGTTTTGGCTCACAGTCACTGATGGATATAATGGAATAAGGCTTATTGCAGATTTAAAATTTTTTCTGGATTTTTTCTGAATGTGGATTTTTTTTTTTTTTGCTGAAAGCTCATTCTCTTTGCTGGTACTGTACAACAGCAAATCCACCTTTAATCAGTCACGTGTGAACCCAGTCTCAGGGTTCACTAATGGTGGAAATACTGCAACCGTGGGCTGAAAGTCAACAGCATTGTACAGCGGCAGCAAAATGGATGAGATTTAAACTAATTCTGCATAAAAATCATTTGGGATTTTGGTGGAAACTGATATGTGGCGCTGAGTTACATGGTGACACTAAATCTAATGATTGACAATGGTGTTGAAGTGTCACAGTCGCAAAATATCCAGACCTGATAGATTGTGCTGCGTGCAGCTTTTATTCCATTGACTTTAATGTAAGTTGCATGTGATGTGCAACATTTTAGCGAATTGCTGTCACGCAACAGGTCGCTGTTAGGCTACGTTCACATGGCCGTCAGTTCTGTGAACAGCGGATCTGCAAAACAAGGATACTGACCCTGTGCACGCCGCATGGCTGTGCGGACCAATTGACTTCAATGGTTCCGTGGTCCGCATATTACGACGAAGTATGGAACATGCCCTATGTTTCTCTTCGTGGCCACATGGATACAAAAGCACATGGGAGGCCTTCTGAGCGCTTCTGTATCTTATTGCCGCCACGCCACAATACATAGGACATGCTCTATATTTTGCTGCAACATGCGGACCACGGAACCACTGAAGTCATCGGAGGAGTTTTATCAAAACTGGTGTAAAGGAAAACTGGCTTAGTTGTCCATAACAACCAATCAGATTCATTCAAAAAATGAAAGGCGGAATCTAGTTGCTACGGACAACTAAGCCTGTTTTCCTTTACACCAGTTTTGATAAATCTCCTCCAATGGGTCTGCACCGTGCTGCGGCATGAACACTATGAGCATCTGTGTCTTGTATTTGCGGACCACAAAACACGGTATCTGCATACAATGTTCAACATTCAAGGTATCTGCATACAATACACATTATGCATGGGTTTATAGCGTAGATTTTTGTTTGGAAAATGCACAGCATAATACAATACCAGCTAAGTAGAAGAGATTTTCAAAATCTCACGCAGACATTGGGTGCAGACTAGAGATGAGCGAACGTGCTCGAAACGAGCACTGTACCGCTCGGCTCCCCTGCGCTCGCATGGGCGCAGGCAGCCACTTCCGTCCTCCTGAGGAGGACGGAAGCGGCTGCCTGCGCCCATGCGAGCGCAGGGGAGCCGAGCGGTACAGTGCTCGTTTCGAGCACGTTCGCTCATCTCTAGTTATAAGCTTTGGTTTCCACAACATGGATAAGCGACAGAACTTCTGTCAGGGACTGTAGGGACGTGTGCTGTCCATGGAGAACACATACAGCACAAGTCCGTGGAACACTGATTGTGAATGAGGAAGCAGGGTCACATGGAGCGCCGCCTCCTCTTCAAACAGCTGATCACTAAGGGTGCCGGGTGTCAGATCCCCATCAATCAGATATTGATGAACTATCCTAAGGATAGGATACTATCCTAGTTACTGGAGCCCCAAAGCAGCTGCTATGCCTGCTACCCTGGTAGTTCTGCCCATGATGACAGTGTGAGACTACATGGGGACACATCCTACCGATATAATGTCAACTAGCAGTATATTCATTCATAATAACAGAATAGAGAAGGATAAAAGACTGCAAATTTAATATTTTGTAAACTCCTTCTAAATACATTGGGTTTTGTAAAGCAAAACTGAAATCATGTATAATGTCTTAATGCATTTTAAAAGGGGAGATTGCATTGATTCTTAATGTAATATAAACCTAATACCCATTTTAGCTGCTCAGGTTTCAGCATCCTTGCCAATTTTATAATATATAAATTTTGTGCAGCTTCATGCGCATAGAGGTGTAAAGTAAGGACCATACTCCACAAACATTGGAACATCTTATCTAGGTCTTATCCCGAGGTACAGTAGCAGAATTCCAACAATTCCTGTTGATCTGTTATAAAAGAAATCCCAACATCAGGGATAAAATAGTGAGGGCTGGCATAGGTGGGATCAAGAGGGACCTTAGACAGACCACACTGCTTACCCAAAAGAGGGGCACATTTCCTTGTCTAGGTTGCATACACTGCTCCAGTATAATTAAGGGTGAATACTTCACACATCCACAAACAGGAGAGAAATTCCCAGTACAGGGTTATTTCACATGTGACAGGAGCTTCATTATTTATATTCTCAAGTGCCCATACGGACTATTATATGTTGGTGAAACCTCTATGCGCATGAAAGATCGCTTATGTAAACATAAAATCCACCATACGGACTGGCAATTTACTCCTCCCCATACCTTTTCATTTCCATATGAAAAACACAATATTTCACAACTGCGTTTCCAGATTATTGAGCAAGTATCACAGCCGCGGAGAGGAGGCAATAGGAACCTGCTGCTACTAAAGAGAGCAGCTTTTTGGATACACAGATTGAGAACCCTTGAACCGTGGGGTCTCAATCGTGAATACGAATTGAACAGTTTATTGTGATCTTCTCCTTGCCATTTCTAATGTTTTCCCCATTCTCTTACAGAGACAGTAATATTCTGAGTCTCCACCTTCTCACTCCATGTGACATTTTATCCATTGGATCAGTGAGTCGATACCATTAAGAGTTTGCCGTTTTTACTGATTACCTGCAACTTATCTGATGTGATTTATTGCATGTGATATAATTATTATATAGAATCAGCAACTTTCGCATGTACTATATGGACTATACATGTATCCTATTTGTTGCACTGTTTAGCGATTCTTTGTTTACTGGTCACTATGGTTACATGACGTCACGCCAGAGTTCCGGGCGCGCTATTTAAATCCCTCACATGTGGTTATACAACATGTCTGATGAAGGCTTTTTAGCCGAAACGCATCACATATTATGAGATGTGACAATAAAAGTATGAAATAATAGCAAGCAACAAATGAGTGCCGGTCTTCTCTTCATGCCTATGTACGGAGCGCCTCTCCTAAGACGCGAGCACCACAGTGATACACCGCAGTGCCAACTTATAAATAGGGCTGTGGAGTCGGTAAGCCAAAGCCCCGACTCCAACTCCGACTCCTCAATTTCCCCTGACTCCGACTCTCGACTCCCAATCCGACTCCCTCATACATGGCGCATGTTTAAGTGATAACTTTAAACAAACTTTGCATAAATCAATAGTACAGATAAGTCATGACAAAAAGAGTTTGTAATATATGTTTTACTAGATATCTTTACTCTGCACTTTCAGTATCAGGCTTTTCTCTGGGTACAGCTCACTAAGGGCCTGATGTATGAAAACTGTCTAGGTCTAAGACTTTCTTTGTTGCCCATAGCAACCAATCAGAGCTCCCCTTTCATTTCTCCAAAGCACTATATGAAATGAAAGGGGAGCTCTGATTGGTTTCTATGGGCAACAAAGAAACTTCTACACCTAGACAGTTTTCATACATAAGGCTCTAGGTGTTGTACATCAGAGGAAAAGCAAACTAAAACATAAAGCAGAGAGAACATGCACTGGACAATTGATTTATACACAGTTTATTGAAAGTTTAGATATACTAAGAAGTACTTGCCTTAAAGGGGTTTTCTCAGCACATTGATTCACTGGCTGACAGACAGTTTGCACTTACTATGTCTCCTCAGGCCGTGGGGGGTCTCCAGCAGTTATTAGCATATATTAACTTATTCTGACAGAGCAGGAGGTTGTGATCTCTAACACAATTAAAGGTAAAGCCGTCCTTCTCAGTCCTCAACACATTTTGCTTACTGAGGTCACTCCTGCTCTCAGCCAATCAGATAAGTCTTTCTGGTCTGCAGGTTACCATAGAAACCTGTGTACAGTGAGAGACCTACTGAACTGTCTATAGTTCATGACTAAAGTAAAATCTACTGACCACTGTATTTAGAAAATGTCTTCTTTTAACTGTCCTTTTATGTTGAAAGCTAATCTTTGTAACTAGTGAGAAAACCTATTTAATCCTGTTTTCTCTAGTAGCTCTGAGATTAGTACAGCCATTTCTTCCCAGTGCCTTTTTTCTCTGATCTGTAGCAGAGGAGTTTCACTTCTGAGCATCTACGTGAAGGGCAGCACACAGTCATCTCAACTGAAAGCCTAGATCCTTAGTTTAGGAATAGAACAGACATTTCTAGGACATTTCATCATGTTCCCAAATTCTTATGAAAATATATTCAGCACATACTGCACTAAACTAAATATACCAATTTATTATATATTTTAGTAGTCGGAGTCGGTCCATTTTATACCGACTTCAACTCCGACTCCACCCAAATGGTCACCGATTCAGACTCCACGAATCCGACTCCACAGCCCTGCTTATAAATATTACTAACCCCTTTAATGTGTCTAAAAATTGTCCATTAATAGTTACAATTGTTTTTATTGTGTATAAATGAGTGTGAAGACTTGTGAAAGATAAAGGAGAAGCTACTCATGAAATAATATGTTAAAATGTCCCTATCAATGTCAAACAACTGTGATGGTAATGCACGTGCTGAAACTGAGCGCTTCTTTTGTGGTGATTTTGCAGTTTAGTTGTGCACTAGAAACTTATACCTAGATACCAAGAAACTCTTTCTCTCTGACAAGACTATTGTGCTATAGATACCATGTACTCTAGAATGGAGGATCCACAAAAATGGTTGGCTTAAATGAACTATATTAAAGAAGCACGTCTATAATAAGGAAAATTTCCTGCACAGCACAACATACCAAATGTAGAATTAAGCCAATGTTTAAGAATAGTGCACTTTAGTGGGAGAGGCCCTAACCCCTCTGTATAAGGGTACGGCTATGTGGTCACACATGTGCCGTGACTGCGATTCCTGAATGGCAAAAAATCCAGCAGAGTTGAATACTACTGCGATCCTGGGCGCAAGAGCTGTCGTCTTGTAACCGTACCCAAAATGTTATAATTTTTCTTTACATTGCAAGCTTGCAGGACGTGGCAGCCTTGTGTAGTTCACTTTGTTACTTAAGAGATGGCACGTCAGCTTTGATGTATTTTCAGACTGTAAGTTTAGATTGGTTGCGATTACATTCCAAATTGTTACAAATTATAGTACAAGTCATGTTCATGCTTCCATATGATTCATGACACAAACTGTAATTTCTGTACATTAAATAGGCTCAAATGTTAAAACTTCTCAGTGAAATTTGATTACCATAATTAAACTGTTCTGACTTTAGCCTTTGTAGTACCTTAGGTAGGTTGTTCTGATGATCAAAATGCATTGCACTTCCATGTAGTTGACTGTTGCGTGTAGTCAAATAGGCAAAAAGGCTTTTATCTTAACTTTTTTTGCGTCAGAAAAACTGAATGCCATGTGCCTTTAAAATGCTTTATCTCTTGGCTTTCATGTTGGGGGATGGGGGGGGGGGTTAGTATTTGGCTTATGAGAAAAAGCAAACGTTAGAAACATTCCCCCCATTTATTTGTGTACTCAAAGAGACACAGCAAGCTTGACGGTTACAGTTCACAAAAGTTGTACAAAACACTTCATGCTTGGAAGAATGTTGTACTTGATAGTTAAGGACAACAACTTTATTTCTATAGTGGTCTGCTACTGGGGCCCACAGGATTGTGTGCAACACTTTTAGGCCTCTTTCACACTAGCGGCAGCACGGATCTGGCACCTAAAGGGTGCCGACGGATCCGTACTGCCGCTGATGCATGTGTGGAGCCGGAGCAGCGCTCCGGCCCCACACATGTTGACACAGACACAGAGAACATACATACACACACATACACACAAACACATACATACTTACATACTCCAGCCCGGGACGCCGGCAGAACGTCTTCACGCGCCTCCTGCGCGCAGTGATGACGATTCCCCACAGCGACCTCTGCTGGGCGCAGTGGGGAATCGTCATAGCTGCGCGCAGGAGGCGCGTGAAGACATGCTGCCGGCGTCCCTGGCTGGAGTATGTGAGTATGTATGTGTTTGTGTGTATGTGTGAGTATGTATGTATGTCTGTATGTATTTCTGTATATGTGTAGCCGGATCCGGAATGACCCCCCATTGCAAGTCAATGGAGGATAGATCCGGATTACTGGTGTGTCACACCAAACAAATCCGTCCCCATTGACTTGCATTGGGGGTCATTCCGGATCCGTCTTGGTGCGCATAAACAGTACGGAGAGCAAACCACAGCATGCTGCGGTTTGTTCTCCGGTCTGAAGACGGAACGGAATGCTTTCAGAAGCATTCCGTTGTCTTCAGTTCAGTTTTTTCCCATTGACAATGAATGGGGACAAAACTGAAGCGTTTTTTTCCGGTATTGAGCCCCTATGACGGAACTCAGTACCGGAATTTAAAAACGCTAGTGTGAAAGTAGCCTTAGTCTCCCAGACTGTCAAACTGCATGATGGCTGCCATCTTCCACCCATATAGTGTGTGCTCCACTGTGAATCTCTGGGAGGCAATACCCTGCCACAGCCTATCAACCCAACTTCTCACAGGGGGTTGTACTAGCCACATGCCTCGGATAGCATGGTGTCGGTCCTTGAGGTCTGTAGGTCACTATCTGTCACAGAATCACCTCCTGGCCACTCACAGGTGCATACGTACAAACATGTATGCCACCCAACACATGTGTAACCTGAGTGCAGTACCTAACCCCAACAGGTGATCAGTTTGAGTCCAAGTCTTTCTCACAGAGACACTATGCAGTTGAGCTTCTAGGTGTAATGGTAACACCCCTGTTGCTCCTAGAGGCTCATTTGCATATAATAAAGCATCATTTGTCTCAGCAATGTGGACAAATATGAACATGGGACCAACACAGATGTCTTCAGCTGCCAAGTGCACATGTAACAGGTCAGCCAGTGTCATAGGGACAAAGCTGCTGACAGATGCCCTTTGAGGGCTAAGGCACATGACAATATGAATGGTTCCGCAATTTTGCGGACCCATTCATTTCAATGGGGCCGCAAAAGATGCGGACAGCACGTGTTGTTCCATTCCGCGGCCCCGCAAAAAATATAGAGCATGGCCTGCGGACAAGAATAGGCATTTTCTATATAGCGCCGGCCCTGTGCGTTTTGCAAATTGTGCAATGGTCATTTGAATGAGCCCTTAATGGTAGGTTATCTGGCTTCCGACTAAGGGTACGTCTACATGGCGATTTTAGCTGTGACACCTGTTGCATGACCAAAGATCGCAGCCCCCTACAACAAGATCTTTGGTCGTGTGGCTGCAAGAATCGCTATGTAGATGTACTCTAATGTGTGGCACAGGATAAGAGCCCTACTGGATACACACCTGCCATCATTGATACATTGGAGTAGGGCCGCGTCTCCTCCGATGCATCACTGCTGATGGGTCCCAGCAATCAAGAAGGTCCTGATGCGACAATGTGTGTGGAAGCACTCGGAAGTACTGAGGGCCCGATAGTGATAAGTATACATTTGCATTTTTTTTCGTCTGATTTGTAGTTCTGAATTAATTTTAGGGGCTGGTCTGGGGTGTGATTAAATCTTGATGTAAATAACTCTACAAAGTTTGCAAAGCGTTATAGTGTGCCTAGTATTCCAAAACATATAGCAAAATACATGTTCCCAAAGATGTGGATTAAGTTCATGTATTACAAAATCTTTTTGACCTGTACATTGTCTTCGGCGTTCTCTGAAGTTGAACCAGGTACTTTATAAAGTAACAGGATTTCTGTTCCCCTAATCCCCTGTAATCTGCATTAATGTGACATTAACACAGAGAAATAATTATAGGCCTGAGAACAAGTTAGCAGGTGTTTTTTCTTTCCTGTTTGAGCCACTTACTTTAAAACAGATTTAACTTTTTGTGATTTTTTTTTTTTAAGCCTTAAGTGATCAGAGTTGCCATCTGCTCAGAAGATTAATGCTCAGTGCAAATAAGCAGCAGATGCACACGGCTCAGTGTCACTTCAAGTCACGCACGCTTCCTTGCAGTCAAAATAAAAATGGGTTTTGGGAGAAAAAAAAATGTATTAAGTTATTATGATGGTAGAAGTCATGGAACTTTATTCTTCCGGCCCAATGATTTAAGTACAGGAGATGACAACAGGTAAAGCAAGCCTTTATCTTTAATCGTATTTAGGGATTTGCATGCCAACTTCCATGCAGTGTAGAGATATGTTTACAGTTTCTGAATAAACATCACAGATCTGAAAAATAATACTTGGCATATAACCGAGGATTTACAGACTTGGAAATAATAACGGGTGTTCATATCGACAGGCACGTGGCCAGATACAAAAAAGAGATTAATTTTTATTATTGTTGACGGATGTTATTACATTTTGTCCCCTGGTGTCACAATGTTGTCTCTTGGTAAATACCGTTTCTCCAGAATGACCTGCCATTTGTTTCTTTTTGAAAATTAATATTGGGGAAGATCTTTGTGACCTTGGATGGCATGGTAAAAACCGCACCTGAGGCAGACAGGGGCTGCTACTTGTGTCTCTACTCTCAGGTCGTAAGAGTCAGGGTAATATCTGCTGAAGAACATGAGAACAGATGCCAGAAGACACACTGGACTCAAGAACCAGGGGGTGCAACCGGACACCAAAGCCAAAGGTGATCAGAACCAGGTGACAAACCTATTGGCACAGCTAGTATCAAGACAGAAGAAGACCCAGAGTACCAGGAATACACTAACGAGATCATCATTGATGCTCAGGCAATGAGAAAAACTAATTGACTAGCATATGAGGAAAAAAGTAGAGGTAGAATTTAGGAATATTTTCATTTGCTGACAGAACGAAGAGATCCTGAATGCAATTAAGAACTGACACAAAAGTGGACATTTATCAAGACTGGCGGTTTCTATGCTGTTCTTGATATCCTCTACGCCAGTGATTTTCAACCAGTGTGCCTCCAGCTGTTGCAAAACTACAACTCCCACCATGCCCTTCTGTAGGCTGATAGCTGTAGGCTGCCTGGGCATGATGGGAGTTGTAGTTTTGCAACAGCTGGAGGCACACTGGTTGAAAATCACTGCTCTACGCTGCCGAAGGATGCGCCTAGTTTATGACGAGATGCAGGTCTCATAATAAGGAGCATTCTTGGGCCGTCTGTGCACCTAAACAGATATTTAGAGCAGCCATGAGCTGTCGTAAATTTCTGGCTCTAGTTTCGCCAGAAAACTGGCTTTAATTAGGATAAATTTGTTGTGGCAGCTGGTAACTCCCACCATTTCTACGCCTCCAAAAAGAGGCGAGGGCAGTGTAAAAATTGCCCTTTGTAAATATATTTTTGTTGCATTTAAAGGTTGCAAACACACATTTTTAACGCCACTTTTCTGGAGCAGGGAAATGATAAATCACCCCCAAAATGTGTTAGAAAAATGTATACATTTTCATTAAGATACAAATAAGCTTCATTTTACAGGAGGTAAATCACTTTCTCATATTCTCAGAACCTCGTATGAGGCTGCTTGCACGGCCAGTACTGCTCAATTTTAATTATTTATTGCTGATACAGGCAATTGCCATACACATCAGATACCTGTCCACAGCAATCTGTCCTACGCTCCTCCTGGTCAGTCATGCATTTGTTCTGAAAGGAGAGAAGAGAGTAAATTTCTGCCAGACACCTCTGGTGGCAGCATACCTCCCTTACAACTAAAGGATCACGTAAAGACCCAAAATCTCGATCCTTGTCTCCTCTGACATCAGGGAAGAATATGGGTGCCGCATAGATATTAGCTGTCTGTCCAGTCCCACTGAATTTGGTGGGACTGGACATCTACTGTGGCCCACCAGAGTGCCTGAGGATCCTCTGGTGGGCCCAAGCTCTGAAAATAATGGACCCCTAATAAAACAGGGCCCTCAGAATAATTTCCTCTGGTGGGACCAGGGACTTCAGTCTACTATGTATAGCCAATTTTAGATTTTCAAGGTAAATGTCGATCTTAAACAAGACATCCACAAAAATATAACAGGCCTCAATAGTTGTCATAATAATGCAACAAAACCCAGGGAAGGAGAGAAGTCAGTAGTGAAGTATGGAGAGGTGAGAGACACCTCCTTGTCAGACATTTTATTTATTTCACTCATGTATATAGTGCCAACATATTTACAGACATTAGCACCATTCACTGTCCCACAATCTAAGTTCCCTATCAGTATGTCTTTGGAGTGTGGGAGGAAACCGGAGAACCCAGAGGAAACCCACGCAAACATGGGGAGAACATACAAACTCCATGTAGATGTTGTCCTGAGTCAGATTCAAACCTAGAACCCCTCCACTGAGCAGTCGTGCTACTCTCATCTTGACATCATCTACTTATAGCAGTGAATTCCAGCAGGTGGCCAAAAAAAGTATAAAGAGAATAAGGAACAGTATGACTCTGAATCTTGTCTTGAATGTTTAATTCGCTGGAAAAGACAATTACGCTTGTTATATCCAAACCCTAACCCTGCAGCTGCCAATTCTGGAACAGATGTTTGACGGACATTTTCAGTCTGGACACTTCTTCCATAGGCCCCACAGTCATCATGTCTATAGGAAGTGCCTGTGGTAATGTACAGTACCGAATTACGAGCTAGGGACCACTGCTTTGGTGTTTCAAACAATGCACCAAAATACTAAAAGTTTCTGTTATTACATTGAGAATAAATTGCTGTTGTGGCAATAAAGAGATTAAAATTGAGATGTGAAAGTAGGAAAACATTAGACTTTGCTACGTTTTTAAGTCTGCTTGGGAACCTGCTGTGATCTGCTTTGAATGTCGTCTTTTGAATATTGTAGGAGACTTTCATGCTGGGTGTATATGGAAACACTTAAACAGGCTGTATGAGTTTCTTTCTAGTGATGTTTAATGAGCCAATAAAGCGGAGTGTCTGCACCAAAGAAATTACCAGCTTCCCTGCGGCTGTCTGTCAGAGGAGACGTGTCAGACTATTGCAAGGACACCGCAATAAACTAAATAAATTTGATAAACTGTGTGCGTAGGGTAGGTTTAGAAAAAGGGTAGTTGATGTATGGAAATCATGAGTGTTTGTTACATTCTTATTGCCGCTGTTGTTTCATGTGAATTTCGCGTTTCTGATGTGATTATTACACACTAGAACAAACTAAGATGAGTTACTTATCTGTTAACTTTTCTGTGACAAGAAAACTTTGTATGAAGAGCGGCCTCAGTGGTTTACCATTGACCCTACGTGAACTGCGGGAGTTCTGTGGTTGTTTCTATACCTTTTTATCCTTCCTGACACACTGATACATTGATTTTTCCTTTTTTCTGCTTTTGTTTTTCACTCCTTGCCTTCCCAGGGCCATCACTTTTTTATTTTTTTCCATTCGCATCGGCGTATGAGGGTGTTATGAAATAGGTAGGGAATGGTGCAGCCCTGAACTCCACCCACACCACTATCCCTACTTACTTACACGGTTCATCCTAACTGACGGTGCGCAACTGGACGGCGGTCCCTAGCTTACGTAAGTGCAGGGGCTTACAGGGAAGGGTAAAAATAGGGCAAAACAACAGACAAAAGACAGACAATACTGATGCGTAACCGCTTACCAGGCCGGGTCAGATACCGAGAAGTCAACAATCCAAAACTTGAGCAAAAACATAACAAGGGAAGCCGAGATCAAGAGTCAGGAGGTCGCGTCAGTACAAAGGGATATCACAAAGTCGAGGTCAAATTTCAAGCCGAGGTCAAGGTCCAGGAGGTCCCTGTTACAGAGGGCTTGTTTGTTGAAGGACAAGTTTCACTTTCTATGACACCTTTTAATATTGCATATGATGTAGTGGGAAGCTGGAAGAAAAAATACAAGTGGTTAGGAATGCAAAACACTCAGGGCCAGAAAGATTCGGAGCCAGATTTATCATAAATCTACTTCAGTTTCATGGCGTGGAAAACAATTGTTCAGCCAACAGCTATGTCTCCTGACTCCCTCTCGACTTAGACATAGACATTCGTCTTGGCCGTACATGTATGTGTATTCTATTGGGAGAGCAGAGAAGCTTCTTCTGGCAGTTGCTTATCTCCCAGGAAAAAAAAACGATCCGGCGATAATATTCATTTCGTCTGATCCTTGTCTCCAAGGACATCATCTGTTGGGGGAAGTCAGGAGCTCCCCACACACATTTGAGTGTCCAAAGAACCTGCTGTTTTCAGTGGGTTTCAGTCAATAAAAGACTAATGTGTATGGCCAGCTTTAGTTTGAAAGCAGGGGTGCTGTTGGACTGCTGGGTCACGCCACCTGTGGGTGTTGTGTTGGGGGCGGTGGTGGTCACTATGTGGTGCTCCACTGAATTAGATTACTTACCCACTCGAAAGAAGCAACCTTACTGTGGTGAGTGTGAGTATGAATTTTGATCAACATGTACACAAACGTCCTTGTATATAGATTATGGCACTGAATACAATTATGATGAGAAGCAATGTGAATTGTACTGGGAAGCAATAGATCAATGCATAGTACGGGGTTAAGGGATCCATGTCTATTTTTCTTTTGGAATTCTAAAACATGTCAAGACTTCATGTTCTGTTAGAGCAGTTACATTGGCCATGGGGGAGGGGACGCAATGATTTCTATAGGCGAGTAGGTAGGAAAAACAGACAGACATTGAGCTATGGCTGGAACCCAGCCCGCTATCCCTGCCTATTTGCGGTGCAAACGTTAAGTCTGCAACTGGTCGACATTCCCTGTACTGCAAAGTACAAGACAAATACACACACATGAGAAAAGAATGGGTCGGAACCGGTGGACAATACAGTACCAAATCTGAAGACAAAGGGTAGTCAGAATAGCAAAACTAAAGTCAGAACCACACAGGAGTCACAGTACCAAATTACAAAGTAAAGAGTGGTCAATGGCAATTCAAGGTCAAAACAAACAGCAATCCAATATGCACAGAATGGAAACCGGGAGAACTGCAAGGGAGTAAAACCTATAACTGTGCTGCGGAGAGAAACAGAGCAAACGCACCATTGCTATGGACGCACTCGCGTTCCCAGGGGGCGTGGATGGGCGGCATGTCTGATACAGTGTGGCAATGGCGCAGCCCCAGACCACAGCACTGTAGCCCTACAGTTAAAGGGGTTCTCCGGGAATGAAGAAAATTAAAATACTTACATATTACTTTATTATTATAACTATATTCTCAAATACCTTTTATTAGTTATAATGGCTTGTTTTGTCTAGGGAGCAATCATTAGGAGAAATAAAATGGCTACTGTCTTATTAGTACACACAGAACCTGTCCTAATCCCACAGGAGGACAAGTTACTTCACAGCACTGAGCTAAAGAGCTGCCTCTTCCTCCTCTCTACCTGTCAGGGATTATGGTACTGAATACTGCTAATAAAATGAATCTCTAGGGGTTCATAACGAGACATGAGGTACAGAACGGAGGGTGGTGGTAATGAGCAGCAGCTCTTGTATGCAGTCTCCATTACCACAGTCCGTCCTCTCTGTACTTCATGACTCTTCATGAGCTCCATTTCTACAGAGATTCAGCTGAAGATCCTATCAGCTGCATTCAGGATCATAATCCCTGACAAGCAGAGAAGAGAGGAGGATGCGGCAGCTCTTTAGCTCAGTGCTGTGAAGTAACTTGCCCTGCTGTGTGATTAGGACAGGTTTTGTGTGCACTGGTAGGACAACGGCCATTTTATTTCTCCTAATCATTGCTCTTCGGACAAAACGAGCCATTATAACTAATGAAAGGTATTTGGGGATATATTTATAATAAAGTAATATTTACGTATTTTCATTTTCTTAATTCCCGGAGAACCCCTTTAAGTTGGTGACAGAAAGTCTTAACATATTATCAGTCCCGGTGGTCAGTGTGAAAACTGCACGATTTTAGATTTTTTTTATTTATTTTTTTTATATAGATAGGGATATGGAAAACTAAAGCAAAACTCACAAAGATTCTTTAAAAAAATCAGTTTAACATAAAATCGTCATTTAAACAATAGATTATTTTCTGATTACACATTCTCTTTAAGAAACACAGAAACATAGAAACAATCTCTGTATCAAAGAAACAGACCCGAGAACTGGATTACCATATGGTATCAGATTAATTAATGTACACTGGGGCATTCATCTCTGTAATAAAAAAATGTAATGAAATGTAACTTGTGGATCTTCAGTGGGGCAGCAACATCAAAGGATCAATGAATATGAGCTAGTTCATATATTGCATTTTAATTGCTGTTTTTTCCTTGATTTCTTTTGGGAAGGTCTATGTTTCTCCGCTATATAGTTTTCATTTCTGCTTTTGCCTCACAAAATTGAAAAGCGAAACACTAACATAAAAGTTAAAATGTGAGCTAGCCTGTAAAGTCAGTGCCAGCAGCACGGAAAATACTAGCAAGTAAATCATATGATATTATATGGCTTCCTGTTTATAGCAGGTGCCACACAATGAATGTTCTTCTGTTTACTTCAAACTGGAATTAACCATAAAATCCTAAGTTTCAGTTTACTTCAGTTTCTGAGAATAGTCATCTATATATAGAAAACTGTGAATATCAGCCAACTCACGAGGAGTGATGTACGTATTAAAAAAAAACACCCTACATGAATTACTTTAAGGCTGGAGAATGGCCAAGAATAGGGTTTAGTTTACGGAGTAAAATCACAAATATAACATTTTAATTTCTGGAAGTATAAAACATTAAACATATTATTTTATATCTGTAGCTAAACGAGGGAGAAGTCCCGAAACCTAAATAGTTACAGATTTATGTTGGTGGAATTTTTTATGAAAAGGAACTAGCTCAGGAACTCCATTTTAGGCCTCATGCACAGACCGCTAAGTATTTTGCAGTCCGCAAACTGCGGACTCACAAGATACAGAGGCGGTCTGTGTGTATCCACATTTTGCTGACAAGTATAGTTCTATCTTTTGCAGAATTGACATACCGATTACAGTGCCACCAGTAATGCCACTTATTCCGTCCCAAGCATTCATTCCCTAAGGTGCCCCCAATAATACTGCCATGTTATGTCCCCCACAGTGACCCCCAGTAGTAATGTCCTCCACAGTGCCCCTCCATTAGTAATGTCCCCCACAGTTCCCCTCCAATAGTAATACTCCCCACAATGCCCATTCAATTGTAATGTCCTCCACAGTGAACCTCCAGTAGCAATGTCTCCCACAAAGCCCCACAATAATAATGTCCCCCACAAAGTCTCACAGTAGTAATGTCCCCCCAGGTGCCCACCCAATAGCAATGTCCCCCACAGTGCCCCTCCAATAGTAATGTTCCCCACAGTACCCTTCCAATGGGAACTTCTCCCACTGTGCCCGTCCAGTATTAATTTCCCCCACAGTGCCCCTCAAGTAGTAATGATGTCCACAATGTCCAACAGTAGTAATGTCCCCCACAGTGCCCTTCCAATGGGAATTTCTCCCACAGTGCCCCTCCAGTATTAATTTCCCCCACAGTGCCCTCCAAGTAGTAATGTTGACCACAATGTCCCACAGTAGTAATATCCCCCACAGTTCCTCTCTAGTAGTAATTTCCTCCACCGTGACCACCAGTTGTAATGTCCCCCACAGTGACTGCCAGTAGTAGTGTCCCCACACTGCCCCCCACAGCACCCTACCAGATGTAATGTCCCCCACAGTGCCCCCCTGTAGTAATGACCCCCATAGTGCCCCTCCAGTAATAAACCTCATAGTGCTCTCCTGCTCTCTCCTCAGTAATATCCCCCACATTGCCCCCAGTAATGTCCCTCATAGTGCTCGTCTCCCCCTTTAGTAATGTCCCCCAAATTGCCCCTTGGGTATATTTCCTCTAGTGCCCCCTGCAGTGCTCTCTTTCCCATCAGTAATGCCCCCCTAAGCGGGCATTGAAAAAAAAGGCCGTAAACTAATACTCATCTGTGTCCCACGTTCGCTGGCATTCACAATGCAGGTAGCAACCTCTTCTGGTCTATAGCCTAGAATGGTGGGCCAACGCAAGCACATTACTTCTCTGTGTCCCAACGCAGGTGGGCACGATGACGTCATCAGGCAGGCTTGGGCCATTATTTACTACCTCATAGGCTTCAGGCCTACTAAGCCAGAGGCCTATGAGGGTGATTGGCGGAGCAGGGAACTATCATCTCCCATGCCTGCTGCAGTATTCAACTGCAGTGCTGTGGTGGTCTAGTTGCAAATGGCGACCAAACAAAAATTCTAGTCTTCTTTTGCAAATTCTAGGTCACATTAGCGACTATTTTGGTCACTTTCTGGAGCACTGCTAAAGGGCTCAGTCGAATGTATTAACCCTGATCTATCCATACAATACCAATGAGTAAGAATAATTATGACATTTCAATTAACCAGATAACAATTAAATCTTTTTCAATGACCCTGCGTTGGGGTATTGCGCATGGTGAAAATAAAAATACAATTGGGAAGGGGGGTATGGGGGGTGTACATGCACATTTTTCATTTGCCTCAGGTGTTTTCTGTTTCCTCACTAAGGTGCATGGACCAATGATCTCAACAGAGTAATAAAAAACACAACATTTACAGACAGAGCAGTTGGAGAAATGTATTACTTTGTCACTTTCTTCATGCTCATAACATGATCAATAAAGCAGAGGCAATGAGAAAGAAGAGTACAGGGCTGTGAAATAGGATTTGTCACAATGAATGGTTTCTGGTCTTTACACAAGGTGTAACATGAGTTAAAGGGAACCTCGGTAAAAACCAAATTAAGCAAATTATTCCTAATTTTCTTAAAGGGGTTAGCCCATGAGAATTAATACTTTACAATGAATATTGACATTTCAAATGAAGAATTACTGCAATATACAGTACATGCAATAAAATATTATGGGGGCCATTTATTATACCGAAATACACCTACACCTATATTAGACGTATTTCAGGCGCAGATTGCAGCGCAACAGTTAGGGGACAGGTGAAGGGGACAGGCAGGTAGGCCCGTCTTATTTACTGTACCATTTTCTACGCCTGGGTTTCAGGAGTAGAAAAAGGTCTTAGTCTAAGGTCTAAGACAGCTTGGAAGCTGTCAGAGGATCTACCAAAGTTATGAAGAGGTCGGCGCCCTATATAACTCTAGCGATCCACCGCCAGATACAGGGCGTTATTAAGACCGACGTCTAATACGCCTGTCTTAATAAATGTGCCCCTATGTTTTTATGTACATCTAACACCCCCCCCCAACTTCTGTTTCTCGTGAACAAAATTTTGCTCTATCTTCCCCTGCTTTCAGTTGCGTCCCTGTTTTTCTACTCTTAGTGCCAACATAGTGACCACATAGTAAAGTAGCCCTGCATTTCATTCAGTCATACAATTTATGGAAGTATAAAGCTGTATCCTTCTCTAGACAGTGAAGGCATTACATACTATAGTGATATTTATTAGAGGAATCACTGGGACTGTGTGTGAGCGACTATTTTCTATGAACGGGAGGAAGAGAGGAGAAGAGCTCACTGCAATGCACTCCTGGGAGATGCAGGTGCTAGATGGTCATATGTGATGAGCTGCTGCTCACCCACAGAAAGTGAAGAGACCAGATGCAAAGTGGTAAGAAAAGAAGATAAAATGGGTGAAAATTAAACTAGAAGCAGCATTTCTTTGCATTGATATACTTTAAATAATGGCGTTGTTGCAGTGACGGCCCATGCCCACTGCTCTTCTCCTCCCTTGGGCGGACACCATATCACTTCTCTCCCTGCAGTCATGGTGGTCCAGACTTGCCAGTGCAGGCACACTCTCCGGCTCTTAGAGGGCCAACGTGTGTGTCCTGATCTTCACCAGCCAATAAATTGCAATCTATGGGTAACTTTAGGTTCTCTAGTTCTGGTAAACAGCTTAAATGTGTTTTCTACTGTCTGTTCATGTACCAACCTCTGCCCGCTTAATGACTCTGATCATTCACTGCCTGTCCTGAACTTAGCCTGTTTTCGGTATTGACTCTTGTCACATGCCCTGACCTCAGACTTGTTTTATGTATTCATATAAACGCCGCCTGCCCTGACCTCTGCCAGTTCCCTGACTACGAGTACTGCCTTCAGGGCCTCTCACCCAAGTCTCTGACCCCTTTGGGTAGCTGCCAAATACACTGGGACTATTCCATGAGCTAGCTGCCTGGTGGCTCCCCTGCAGCGAAGACCAGATCCCTGCAAAAAGGTTTAAGGGTAACTACCAAGTGACTGCCAGGATAACGCTTTACAACTAGCCCAAAGTCAAACCAGTTAGTTGGTGCAGTGCTTCCACGCCGACTGCATGTAACAGGTGTTCATACAATTCCAGGAGTTATAACAGAGTAATGCTACACTAAGTTGTAAGAAAAGATGTTCCAGGATTGTTAAGGAACACAAGTATTTACTACAACAAACATGTCAGGGCAAAAGAAAGATTCTCAATAACTGTGTTTGGCACCTAACAGCAATCAGAACAAGCAAACACCACATCAACCATTTCAACCTAAGGCTGGATTAAAATATCCGGATTCCAGAGCGTAGTTCCTGGGCTGATAGGGTAGGTATACGGACTCTAACTCACAGCATCATAGATCCCTATGATGCTTTGAGTTTGGGTCAGTAATCCCACGGTCAGGAAACATGTCCTAAATCTGGATGTATGAATCTGGGCTTAGGCTGTGCTTTACTGGAGACTTGTGGCTGCCTGAAAGTTGTAGTAAAATCATGAGAAACCTGTTTTCTTATGAAGAATTCACATCAGTATTCTTTCAATTTTCTTTCCTATGCTCGTCAAATAGTAAAGACCTGGAATGGTGCCGAAAGGACTGCCAATTTTCACCGCCTCATGTGGGACCATAACAAGAACTGAATGACGATGTAACAAGTCATCCGATGCTTATTCACAGAGACTTTACATAACCCGATTGAAACTGTATGGGGGGCAAATGGAGGTTACTTGTCCCTCATTATGTTGGGTTCTACAGCAATGCATGAGTCCATAGGTTGTATGCAGCACTGAAGTGAATGGACTTGAGCTGTAATAACACAAGTATAGCTCTGCTTTGTGGAAGAAATTCGGGACAAATATTAAGTGACAGCTGAAGATCGCAAACAACTCAACATAATCCTCTGGACCACAGAAAGTGTCAATGTAGTCCTAGACTAAAAAGCCATCACATTTACTAAGTAAACAATTGCAGGTGCTCAAGCATTCTCCCTAATAACGAGCTCGAATATGTGCTGTATTACGCCAGACAACATGTTTATGTATTCAGGCAAATCATTAATAATCATCATTAGAAGCAATTGCCAGGAAATAGGAACCGAGAAAACAAACCCTTCATTAGTATTGAAAGCCATTAGTCAGTATTACCAGGTTCAAGTTCTATAAATAAATATAAATAAGATATTTACAAATGAATCACGATAAATGCCTCACAGACGGCGTCAATCTGGAGAAATTCACTTCATTAAATGTACGTCCCTGGGTTGTTTTCTTGCCTGAATATTGCATATATTATTCCAGTCAGACATTACCGAGTTAGGCTACTTTCACATCTGCATCCTAAGGATCCGTTTGTGAAATCCGTCCCGGGGTCTCACAAACGGTCCTGAACTGATCAGTTTACCCCTAATGTATTCTGAATGGACAAGGATCCGTTCAGAATGCCTTGACCGAGCGCAATGGAGACGGATCATGACTCCAATGCAAGTCAATGGGTGCGGATCCGTTTACTGATGCACAATAGTAAACGGATCCGTTCCCCATTGACTTTCAATGTAGATCAGAATGGATCCGTTTTGCCTATGTAAAAGATAATGCAAACGGATCCGTTCTGAATGGATGCAGACGAATGCATTATCAGAACGGATCTGTTTGTGAGAGCCTGTACGGATCTCACAAACGGATCCTGAAGACGCAGATGTGAAAGTAGCCGTAGATTGATCATGACCAGAATGGTGAAAAATAATAAAGTAATGGTGGGTTTCCACGGCCCGATTGTTGGGCAGATTTTCAAGGGCGAACGTTCCTACAAATGTTAATTTTCGATAATCAGACCGTCTAAAGATGCAGCTGATCACCTGATGAGCGTACTAAGCGCTCGTTCATTAGGTGAACCAGCCGTTCGTGCAAGCAACTAAATTATTGCTTCTGGGCAGCAGATTTGGGCTGTCTAAAGAGCGATCTGCTGTCCAGACACAATGCAGCTGTATGAGGATGAATGATCGCATACTGTGGAGGTAGTCACTACCACTGAACCTGCAGCCAGCTGTTGGGAAGGAACCCGTCCTTCCTGATAATCGGCTGCTACACAGAGCGTGTGTTCCTTAAACGGGGTTATCCCATGACTAATAAAAAAAATGAAAATCAGACACCATATAGTACATGTCAATCTCTTTCTAACAAAGCCAGAACCAGCCCTGTACCTCACATGGATCCAGAGATCTCCTCATTAATTGCTCTGCTACATTTATATCAAGTTGGCAGCTCAAGGGGAGTGTCTTTTCTGCTGCAGCTAAGGGGGTGTGTCCATGTTCTCCCTATCACAGCTCAGGAGGCGTGTCTCAGCTCTCCTTATCATGGCTCAGGGGGTGTGTCTCAGCTCTCCCTATCACAGCTCAGGAGGCGGTGGAAGGATAAAACTGAGCATGTGCGGCTTTCTCACTGAGCAAGACAAAGACTTAAGAAAAAGATCAAAGAGCAGGTGGCGCTATACAGATAGATTTTATTGAATAATATGCAAAAATTTTAATTCCATGAAATTACAAAATAATTCAGATCAAGGTGCTGGTTTGAAAACTGCAGAATATTTTTTGTAGGATGTCATACTCACTTTAATGATCCCCTGCTACTCCTGTTCCAATGTTTTCCAGTTCACTAATGGTCTCTTTTTCCTTGTTCCTCTTGACACAGAAATGTGGCCACTAGGCCATCCATTGTCTTAGGCGACCCACTCCTGTGACCAGTGATTGGTTGAGCAGTTACTTCCTGTGTATTGCGAGGGACCAGGAAGCAGAGAATGTGGCAAGTGGAGGGGGGGGGGGGGTTATACTCATTTTAGACAATGGGGGCATATCGCTAGGATATGCCCCCATTGTCTTATAGGTGAGGGTCCCACCGCTGGGACCCGCACCTATATCCAGAACGGAGCGGGGAGCACTGCACCTGGAGGACCCCGGGGTTTCCGGGGGTCCGGCCACCACCAGGTGCAGCTCCCCGCTGCGCTCATAGAAATGAATGGGAGCCGGGCCGTGCATGCGTGGTGCGCTCCCATTCATTTCTATGGAGCCGACGAAAGTAGCCGAGCCAGCGCTCGGCTATTTTCGGCGGCCCCATAGAAATGAATGGAGGGCGGCTGTGCATGCGCAGTGCGCCCTCATTCAGTTCGGGGGCTCCGTTCTGGATATAGGTACGGGTCCCAGCGGTGGGACCCGCACCTATAAGACAATGGGGGCATATCCTAGCGATATGCCCCCATTGTCTAAAATGAGAATAACCCTTTAAGGCTGGGAGCGTCAGGGGATTATTAAGGCAAGTGTAACTTTTGCAATATTTTACACCATTCTGAGCTTTTTTCTTCATTGACTGGTCAACCTCTTTTATGATGGGGCAACCACTTAAATCACCTAGGCACTGATGGCAACTATTATTTTCAAACAATTATGTATGACACCACAGATGATCACTATGTATAGATTTACACTATATCTGGACAGACCTCTTTAAGAAATAGCATCCATTGGAGGCTCTCCAGAAAGTATATATGGGTCACTATAATTCCCACTGAACTGCACCCCAAATTCCTGGTCCAAGTGCCATTAGCGTTGCTTCTAGACAACATATGGTCACGGCTATCAGACCGACTGCTCCTGCTTGAAGACCTAATAGGCAAATATTAAGAAAATACTGAAATATAAATCCTATACAGAAACTTTCTGTGTTCAACTTTATGACTCCATTCTACCGCCCCCGTATGCCTACTAGTAAACTATAACAGAGTAAGGATCTTTCTCTTGAGTGAAAATGACATGAACAGGATAAATCTTTAGTTTCCGCTGTTGGCAGAATGTTTATGACCGATAGCCCTGTTACTGCATGATACACGAATTGAGTTACCAGAGCAGTTGCCTCAGGGCTTCTTAATGAATGTGTCACACAAGTAGCAGCTCATATATTAAGTTGCTGGAAGCCTCAGCAAGTGGGCAGAATATGGGGATTTCGTTGCTGTTAAATGACTACAGAGCTCCCGCCATGCCTGAATTACCCAGCAGCACGCTCCAATTAATGAAATGAACACACAGATGACTTGTACTTGCCTTTATAGATCCTAATCAGTGGCAATCAACAAACAGAATATGTAATACAGTGATGCTATCTGGTTCAGCTAGATCAGAGAGCCTTGCTGATCTTGCTATTTGGTCATACGCGTCTAAGAATCAGGTTACATAGCAATACGAGGTCACCCAACTTCAAGGGTTATTCCCATCTGGGACACCCACTCGCTAGGATATGCCATCAATAACAATTAGGTATGCCACCCACTTCTATCTCCAGAACGGGGCCCCAAAATCAACAGAGAGCAGCGACACATTCGCGGGCACCCTCTGTTCACCGCTATAAGAGTTAAAAAAAATAGCCAGTGCTGGCTCGGCTGTTTATGACAGTGCCATAAGGATAAGTGGAGAAGTGGGCGTGCTTGAGCAGTGTGCTCTCCATTCACCATCATGCGACTTCTGAAAATAGCCACGTGCGCTTGCTCAGCTATTTTCGGAACTCCCATAGGGGTAAATGGAGAGCACACTGTGCATGCCTGGTGTGATCGCTTTTACTTTGGGGGCTCTGTACTCTACATAGTATCAGGTCCCAGAGGTGGATCCTGCACCTATCTGACATTGATGGCATATCTTAGGGATATACCATTAATGTCCCAGATGGGCCAAACCTTTTAAAAATAGCTGCAGTATGGTAAAAACATGGACATTATATTTCACCTTTTCAGCACCTGGACAGCTCCTGTCCTATTCAGACTTTGTATACAATTCAATGAACTCTTAGCAAGCTCTGCCTCTCATGCAACCAGATGTAAGGCAGCTATCAAAGTTCGAACCTTTAAATAGGCCTTGAGACATGACTTGGATAATAACTAAGCCAGTACCTCATCTGCAGATAGCTGTATTCCAGAGAAACATGTGTTGCCTATTAAACACTATGTTTTAATATATACAAATGAGCATCTAGAAGCAACAGGGGAATTACCGGTCCACCTAGAGGCTCTGTTCTTTCTTTAACTGCTGCGTCCTCTGCGCTTTCATTGACAGGGACCCGTGGAATGATGTTTTGACTGTCTGGGGTCTTGTCAAAGTGCAGAGGGTGCTGCATTCGAAGAGAGCAGAGCCTCTAGGTATAATGGTAACGCCCACGTTGCTCCTAGAGGCTCATTTGCATACATTAAAACATCATTTTTCTCAGCAATGCGGGCACATATGAACGTGGGACCAACACAGATGTCTTCAGCTGCCAATGTAACAGGTCAGCCAGTGTCATAGGTACAAATCTGTACCTATGACACTGGGTACAGATTGTAAAACAGTTACAATTTTCTCAACCTCAACAAACTGGTCTGAAGGACATCTGCAACGTTAGACACACAAGAGGCAACCTTTCTATTTCGAGAACCAGCACCCAAAAGGCAACAACAAACCAGTTGACTTGTCGCCAGTGACATGAGTAAAGCCACTTTGAGACAATGCATGACTCTTGCCTATTCTGTCCACTAAATAAACTTTCAGTTGGATAAATGTTGATATAACTGGCATGGAAAGACCTGACCCGGGCACAGCTTATGTAACACAGGGTGCTGTACTGTAGTAACGTAATAAGTTCTTCAAAACAGATGGGCATAATTATTTCACTCTGTAAATTAATTGCAAATATTTTGTTCCTTAGTGATCTACTTACAGTTGCTTAGGCAACATCTCATGTAACTTTTAGTAGGTTTATCTACGGTTCTGTATAATTAAACAGGCTTTATATGTGCGTGTCTGTGTGGTGTGTGTGAATATAAATCTTGGTGGCATAAATAACTCACCAGATGTTTTTACCATATGGAACGAATTGATACTTTTGACATTAAAATTATCAGCTGAATAGGTCATACTTTTGCAAGTTGAATTTTTGGAAGTAAATTGTGGAACAAGTCTTTTCGAAATGAAAAAATAAAAAAAAATAAAATCAGTAGCAAGCTCACTGAACAATAGTTATCCTTTTTTTTTGGCAGCGGAGATGGTCTAATCCATAGACTGGAGCGCTTCTGTGAAGATGAAACAACTTGCATTACATCAGTACAATTTAAGCTCTCAAGGGCTGCATATCATGGATATTAAACCAAAGAAAAGGAAGCGCTTGGCACAGAGTGATTGTAAATTACTTCTAAAAGCTGTGAATGTAACGTCTCCGCTTTTCCATCTTTTTTTGCATTGTAGTATAACGTCAGAAGCTCTTTTGCTATGATGTATATGCAAAGTCATATTTTATCAAATAATCCATACACAAAACACAATCTCAACCAGTGATAGTAATGATAAGATATAAAAATGAGAATTTACCGTTTGCATAAGTTATTCTACAATTTATTCACCCGCTATTAGAGATGAGAGAATCAAATTTATGAATTCTCCAAAATTAAAATTTCGGCGAAACTTTTGTGATTCATCCCACACGAACTGCTCAAAAATGTCAGCCGCCATTTTACAGATCAGAAGACGGAAAAAGCATCTGTCACCAAAACAGGATCATTTTGGACCTTTTTTTAATTGATTAATTAAATTAAAAATTAAATTAATGTAAAAAAATCCAATAGTGTAGTGTGATATTAAGCAATGTCTACCACTGGCTACCATCCATTTATCTATAGACATACAGTGCCATGCAAAACTTTAGGCACCCATGGTCCAAATTACTCTTACTGTGAAGAGTTAAGAAGATGAGAAGTTAAGAAGATGAAATGATTTCCAAAAGGAATACACATTCCCTTTGTATTTTAAGAAAAAACATGGTTTTACTTTCATCTTCAAAATAACAAAAAAAAA
This sequence comes from Rhinella marina, assembly GCA_900303285.1. Taxonomy (NCBI): domain Eukaryota; kingdom Metazoa; phylum Chordata; class Amphibia; order Anura; family Bufonidae; genus Rhinella; species Rhinella marina. The sequence goes on along the minus strand of ONZH01017253.1, from coordinate 448,766 downwards.
AAAAGGAAATCGGCCTGAAGTAAAACTTTGGGCACCCTGCATGGTTATTACCTGGTAGCAACCCCTTTGGCAAGTATCACAGCTTGTAAAAGCTTTTTATAGCCAGCTAAGAGTCTTTCATTTCTTGTTTGATAGATTTTCTCTTCTGAGGTCCACAGATCTTCAATGATATACAGATTTGGGGACTGTGAGGGCCATGGTAAAACCTTAAGCTTGTGCCTTTTGAGGTAGTCTGTTGTGGATTTTGAGGTGTGTTCAGGATTATTATCCATTTGTAGAAGCCATTCTCTTTTCAGCTTCAGCTTGTTTACAGTTGGTGATATGTTTGATTCCAGAATTTGCTGGAATTTCATTCAATCCATTCTTCCCTCTACCCATGAAATGTTCCCCGTGACATTGGTTGCAACACAAGCTCAAAGTATGATTGATCCACCCCCATGGTTGGAGAGGTTTTCTTTTCATGAAATTCTGTGCCCTTTTTCTCCAAACATACCTTTGCTCATTGTGGCCAAAGAGTTCTATTTTAACCTCATTGGTCCACAGGACTTGCTACCAAAAAGCATCAGGCTTGTTTAGATGTTCTTTTGCAAACTTCTGACACTGCATTTTATGGTGAGGACGCCGGAGAGGTCTTCTCCTGATCATCTTCCATGAAGGCCATATTTGTGCAGCTGTTGCTGAACAGCAGAACAATGTACCACAACTCCAGATTCTGCTACAATTTCCTGAAGGTCTTTTGCAGTCAAGAGGGGTTTTGCTTTGACTTTTTAGCAATCCTATGAGCAGCTATCTCTGAAACTTTTCTTCTGCGTGAAACAGATTTGATAAATGTGCGCTTGAAAAGCGTGCATCGCCGAGTCCTCCCCTCCCCTGGGTTGCTAGGGATACAAAGAGGCCTGCTGTATCCGTGGCCGACTCCTCCTCCCTCCTTATCGCCATGGAGACGAGGACGCAGGCCGCCTCCTCGCTCCTGAACAGACTCGGTGGGAGCGCGCCACTGGCTGAACAGACTCGGGAGGGGGCGCTGCTGGCTCTCCGTTACATACGGAGTCTATTTTAGGGTAATACTACATTATTAATAGGAAAAATAGCTAAAATTTAAAAATGCTAATTTTAGAATATTTTAAACTATAAGCCTAAAACCTATACCTATAAATCATGATATTATTAATAATGTCAATTCATCAGTCAAATTTTGTGAAGTTAGTTATATCACAGGCCACCAAAATACAAAATGTAATTTCTATATGCATTAGACTAACGCTCCAGCTCCTTTCATCTCTTTTAAATAGGTCTCTCATTTAGCACATTTTACTGCGCAAAAAAGACCTTTACTAAATTGTGTCCAAAAAGCTTTTTCCTCACTTGTCAAAGAAGAATTGTGAGATCTTGCAATCAGCCTAATCCTTCACATTTTAATGGCTTTTTGATTAGTGGACCTAGATCTAAGTATTCTAGGGCTAACTTCAGAAATGGGACTGTGTGAATCAGCAAAACTCTGAATTCTATTAAGAAAGTTTTCACATTTAAATCTAACACTTAAAGGGATATTCCAGGATTTTACTACCAATGGCTTATCCTCAGCACAGGCCAATAATATCAGATCAGTCCGACACCTAGCCGGTCAACTCTTTTCAAGTAACCATGTTTTTTTTGTCTGCATCGATCCGCATTTTTTGCAGGTCCCATTCGGACTCATTCACTTCAATGGGGCCGCAAAAGATGCGGGCAGCACACTATATGTTGTGTGCATCCGTATGTCCATGGCACCTGCAAAAAAAATAGAACATGTCCTATGCATGGTAGGACATTCCTTTCCGCAAAATGCGCAAAAAAATGGCTGCGGCCATGTGCATGAGCCCTAACTCTGACTCCGGATGTCAGCACTGAAACTACACTGCTCCGTGTGCTGCGCAGTTGATGGAGCAGGTTACTGGAGCGCTGTTCTTATTCACACCAATGACAGCAGCGCTGCAGTACCGGCTCCGTCCACTACACGGTACATGGAGCTGTGTAGTTCCAATGCCAACTTTCGGAGGTGGAGCAGATTAGTGAAGGTGCAGGGTCTGGAACCACCTCCGGCCAGATATTGATGGCCTACATTGGCCATTTAAAATTTAAGCTTCACCTTTGGAACACCGGGGAACGCTCCCAAATGCCCTAGACCATTTTCATTGGCTGATTTGCAGGATTGTCCTGGAAAAATCATAACTGCTGGCAAGTATACATCGGTTGTTGTCCCCAACTTTCCCTTGAGTAGCAAAGATAACCACCTGCTCACTGGACATCACAGACTACGGCAGGCACAGAGCTAGACAGGGGCGTTGCCATTACTCCTGAAGGCTCGACCGCACCGTCTCCACTTTGATTGAGGCTCATTTGCATACATTAAAACATCATTGTTCTCAGCAATGCAGGCACATATGAACATATGAGCCTTCAGCTGCCAAGAGCACATGCAACAGGTCAGCCAGTTTCACAGGTACAAAACTGCTGACAGATGCTCTTTAGAAAAGTTATCGGGTTTGGAAAGTGTATGAGGTTTCTCATTCAGGAGCTCTATCAATTAACCAGAGTGTCTTTCTCTATGTGGGATCCAGCACCTCCATGAACAACTCCTTGATCTGCAGGAGCACTAGGTAAATGCTCTATTGTCCCACTGTGGAGAAATTGAAGACTTCTGGGTACCAGCAGCAGGTAGCGGGGGTGGCACCGTATGATCAATAAAGAGTTGTTTGGATCTGGGTTTTGTCTTTTTTTGAGGACATACATATGGGCCTGATTTCTGATGAGTTGCCGCTGGGTTAAAGTCGTATACAAGTTGGACCTTATTTCCACGCCCTTGCCTGTTTTGCCAGTTTGGGAAGTTTGTGGTTTTCACGGACCCACTGAATGGATGAAAGTAGTGCATGCTCTCAAGCTTATGTTGCGGATCTCTGACTATACATACAGAATTCAATGGATCTGTGTGGGATCTGTGCAGAACTCGGACATTACATGGATGTGATTCACTTAAAGGCTATGGACACCTTTATTATTGCATTCTACTTATATGGGGCTAAAAATCTTTTTTTTTTTCAATCAGTCTTTATTTTACATTTTTAACAGTTTTACTCTCCTGTAAAACTGTTTCTTCTTCTTAATGAATCCATCAGATAGCTGCTCTGATCTCTCAATCTGTAGCCCCTATTTAAACTTTCCTAACAGCTCAAAGGGGTTTTCCAGGCTCCTGATGTTGAGGACCTATCCTTAATATCTGATTGGTGCGGGTCCAACACCCAGCACCCTCACCGATCAGCTGTTCCCTGCAGCCAATGATGCTGTAACTAGCACCTTGAATAGAGCAGGAAGCACAGCTCCGTTAAAAGTGTAGTGGCCATGCTGGGTTACTGCAGCTCAGCTTCCACTGAAATAAATGGATGCTGAGCTGCAGTAACCCGGCACGGCCACTACACTTTGAACGGAGCTGTGCTTCCTGCTCCATTCACAGTGCTAGTTCCAGGCTAGGCTGCAGGGAACAGCTGATCGGTAGGTGTGCGGGGATGTCCGACCCTCCCCAATCAGATAGAACTGGGCATCCCATATGCCATCCAAACAAGGAAAGAAACACAAACACTTTGAGACCAGATGCTAAGTTTTGAATCAGTTTGATGATGTCACAGTCATGTGATCAGGTATAGGAGGCGTCTATGTCTCTACAATCCATGCCTCCTGCACTAGGGTTAATGGCACGGGAGGTATTAACTAAAGACACTACACAGACAGCACCAGGGGCAGATTGGCCATAGACCTTACAGGGAAATTTCCTGGTGGGCCGATGCCCAGGGGACTGGACAGTGGAAGTTTTTGGGGATGTATTTTGTGATGGACTGTGATATTTGGCTCTGTTGGGGTGGTATAATGTGCCACAATATGGTATTGCTGGCCCTGCCTTCCATCAATTTGGACCCAACTACAAAACGGGGCCACTTTTAGTATTTTTTCCAGGGCCACTTTAAGTTCCTAGTCCGCCCCTGGACAGCGCCATGTACAAAAAAAAAAATTAGATTATTCAATATTTCTAAAAACATCGCCTGACTCTGAAAGGGCAAATTAATAACATTTATTGAAATATTTGCCCAGCCCTTTTTGAAAATTCACTGAAATAAGTGGAATGCAATTATAAAGCTTGCAAAGGTGTCCAAAGCCTTAGTCCTTAGGCTGGGTTTACATTCATATGCGGCCAAAACCCTGCACGTTGGGCACAGTATTCCTGCTCCTAGTTTATGATATTAAGATTCTATGAAATATAGCAGCAGGGTCTGGTAAGAGTTATATTGGGAGCACAGTTACATTATGTAGAATTATAAAGATACTATTGAAACTTTTCATCCTGAAACTACTGAGGATTTCTGCAAACAAGCAGCTGTAAAGTGCAACATTCGAATCGATAGGATCAGTTCTCACAGAAGGAAATACTCCATACACCTAACCTGCCCAGTGCACACTTGGCTGTGTATATTGATTATGGTTACTGACAATGAATGACTCCATTTAGATGTATGAATAATGTATGCAGTACTTACATCTTACATCATAATGGCAGTACTTAGATGCTTAGGCCAGGAGCAGGTAACTACTATGGTGGAATGAAGCACTTGACATGACATTTGTAGTAACTAAGCATGTTGAAAGCAATAATGCGCCTAAACTGATCTGCACTTACGTGTGGTTCAAGGTATAGTGTAATAAATCTTCTGGGAAAGATAACTGATTGAAGTAATTGAATGGGAAGATGTCTTACAAGTTCATCTATTCTCTAGACACCATCTATGGAACGGACACCTTCTGTACTGGAGGTCTGAAGACACAAATCCCCTCTGACTATATGTGAATATCATCTTCGACCAGTCATATTCCTAAGCATAAGAAACATGACCATCTAAAAAAAGGTATTACGGTACTATGCAAGTCCTACCTATATATACTGGGGCAGATTTACCAATACTGTCTGATTTTTAGACAGTCTACAAATAAATAAATCTGGAGCACCCTTGGAATCGGAATTTCTAATCCACTTTGCTGGTACTGAACAATGCTGCAGATCTGCAGTACGAAAATCCACAACAGCAAATCCACAGCTAATCAGTCACATGTGGCCCCAGCCTCAATGGAAGGGTGAGATCTACACAAAATCTGCACCAAAAACTGCACAAAAATGCTATAAACAGTGCGGATTTATGTGTGGTTTTCCTGCACATACAGTGCCTTGCGAAAGTATTCGGCCCCCTGGAACTTTTCAACCTTTTGCCACATTTCAGGCTTCAAACAAAAATATATAACATTTTAAATTTTTGGTGAAGAATCAACAACAAGTGGGTCACAATTGTGAAGTGGAACAAAATTTATTGGATCATTTAAACTTTTTTTGTAATAATAAAACTGAAAAGTGGGGCGTGCAAAATTATTCGGCCCATTTCCTTTCACTCCAGAAGTTGATCTCTGATCTGAATGATCCAATGTTGTCCTAAATGACTGATGAAGATAAATAGAATCCACCTGTGTGTAATCAAGTCTCCATATAAATGCACCTGCTCTGTGATAGTCTCAGGGTTCTGCATCATGAAGACCAAGGAACACACCAGGCAGGTCCCTGATACTGTTGTGGAGAAGTTTACAGCTGGATTTGGATACCAAAAGATTTCCCAAGCTTTAAACATCCCAAGGAGCACTGTGCAAGCGATCATATTGAAATGGAAGGAGTATCAGACCACTGCAAATCTACCAAGACCCGGCCGTCCCTCTAAACTTTCATCTCAAACAAGGAGAAGACTGATCAGAGATGCAGCCAAGAGGCCCATGATCACTCTGGATGAACTGCAGAGATCTACAGCTGAGGTGGGAGAGTCTGTCCATAGGACAACAATCAGTCCAACACTTCACAAATCTGGCCTTTATGGAAGAGCGGCAAGAAGAAAGCCATTTCTCAAAGATATCCATAAAAAGTCTGGTTTACAGTTTGCCACAAGCCCCTGGGAGACACCAAACATGTGGAAGAAGGGGCTCTGCTCAGATGAAACCAAAATCCAACTTTTTGGAAACAATGCAAAACGATATGTTTGGTGTAAAAGCAACACAGCTCATCCCCCTGAACACCCCATCCCCACTGTCAGACATGGTGGTGGCAGCATCATGGTTTGGGCCTGCTTTTCATCAGCAGGGACAGGGAAGATGGTTAAAATTGATGGGAAGACGAATGGAGCCAAATATAGGACCATTCTGGATGAAAACCTGTTGGAGTCTGCAAAAGACCTGAGACTAGGACGGAGATTTATCTTCCAACAAGACAATGATCCCAAACATAAAGCAAAATCTACAATGGAATGGTTCAAAAATAAAGGTATCCAGGTCTTAGAATGGCCGAGTCACAGTCCAGACCTGAATCCAATTGAGAATATGTGGAAAGAGCTGAAAACTGCTGTTCACAAACGTCTCCATCCAACCTCAAAGAGCTCCAGCTGTTTTGCAAGGAAGAATGGGCAAGAATTTCAGTCTCTAGATGTGCAAAACTGATAGAGACATCCCCCAAGAGACCGCAGCTGTAATCGCAGCAAAAGGTGACGCAACAAAGTATTAATGCAAGGGGGCCGAATAATTTTGCACGCCCCACTTTTCAGTTTTATTATTACAAAAAAAGTTTAAATGATCCAATAAATTTCGTTTCACTTCACAATTCACTTCCACTTGTTGTTAATTCTTCGCCAAAAAATTTAAATGTTATATCTTTTTGTTTGAAGCCTGAAATGTGGCAAAAGGTTCAAAAGTTCCAGGGGGACGAATACTTTCACAAGGCACTGTAATTCTGCACTCAGTGCAGCCACCCTCAGGGCTCATGCACACAACCATGGTTTTGGACCGTATCCGATCCGCATTTTTTGGGGATCGGATGTGGACTCCTTGCCTCTGCCTCTTGCTGTTGGGGTTCCTCAGCGTTCAGTTCCAGTCCCTCTCCTCTTCTCTCTGTACACAGCCCCAATTGGACAGACCATCAACAGATTTGGTTTCCAGTACCATCTCTATGCTGATGACATATAACTATACACGTCATCTCCCGACATCACCCTTACTGTACTACAGAACACCAGTGACTGTCTCTCTGCCGTCTCTAACATCATGTCTGCTCTCTATCTTTAAAAAACTGAACTTCTTGTGTTCTCTCCATCTACTAACCTACCCAAACCTGATATGTTTGACACTGATCTTTCCTTCACCCCCTATATTCAGTCCCTCGCCCACTCATGTTGCCTGCACCTCAAAAACTTCTCTAGAATCCGCCCCTTTCTCACTATAAAAACAACAAAATCTCTCATTGTCGCACTGATCCGTTACCGCCTCCGTTACTTTAACTCACCATCCTTAATGCAGCTGCCAGGTTCACCTATCTGTCCAATTGCTACTCCAATGCCTCTGCCCTGTGCCAGTCATTGAACTAGTTGCCCATACAGTATAGAAACCAATTTAAACTGCTCGTTCTCACCCACAAAGCTCTCTACAGTGCTGCACTCCTACATCTCCTCCCTCATCTCTGTCTACCACCCTTCTCGTTCTCTTCGTTCTGGAAATAATTTACGACTGACATCCCCCATAATCCGAACCTCTCACTCCTGGCTCCAAGACTTCTCCCGAGCTGCACCAGTTTTTTGGAATGCCCTACCCCAAGAAATGAGGTTAAACCACAATATACACAGTTTTAGGCGCTCCCCTGATCTAACTCCTCTCCATATATAGCCCATTTATCATCATTTCCTGAACCTGATCCTCCACCAAACTCTCTGCCGCACACAGAAGCACTTCATATATCAGCTGGTGACTGACATGCAGCTTTATATCTACTCACCTATTTCCCCAAGATGGCTGGACCATTGTCCAAAATAAGCACTTTTACCTTTTGTGTAACCCCTATCTCCTAATAGATTGTAAGCTCTTGCGATCAGGGTCCTCGTTCCTCTTGTTGTAATTATTTGCTTGTCTGTTACAATGTTATTAATGACTGTACATGAAACCCCTGAATTGTAAAGCGCTGCAGAGTAGGTTGGCGCTATTTGATTAAACATTATTATTACATGGCTGGTGGCTGTGAGGAGGGCTGGGCATCGAAATTTCACTGTAGAGTCTATGGCCAATCCTCACCTGAAGTAAGTCACGACTCATTGCTAGAACCAAGTGGCAGTGGCGCTAAGAAAGCACTGTCACATTTCATCCCCAGACCGCTCCAACTGCTGCTGATTGCACATTATTGGCAAATCCTAGCAATATGCTACCCATGTCTGCGATCTGACAGCACCTTTTAAGAATTTTCAGTAAATATGAGAATTGTGAACATGATGACTTCCCGATTGAACTGTAGCATTGTACTGTAATTTTGTCATTCAGAAATTATTTTTTTGGGTGGCTTACAAAAGCATCAAGACAGGAAAGGAGGGGAAAATAACTAGTGATTTCCAATAAAGTTCTAGCCTGTAATATCCTAGCTATACAATAGGAGCCCTGGGAATTGGTACAGAATGACTTCCTACTATTCACCTCAGCACTAAAAGCATATTACAACAGTCAGTTCTTTCTTTCCCACAGACGGATCAGATTCTGAACCGGAATGAGAACATATTAATCTCACCCTGGGAGATTTTTGTGCCGGAGTTTGGAAATATAATTATTATTGTGTTAAGCTCTGATAGAGAATTGCTAACCTCAGGCATTATCAAAGCAAAGGGAAGATTGACATTTGGCTGCTAAAATGAAGTTGCAAAGTTCAATGACTTCATAAATGAACTGTGTTTGTGAGTGGACCTGTCTCACAGATTATCTCTCCGGGAGGCTGAGGGGAACATTCAGCAATGAAAGATGTTTTCTGAATAAAAATCAAACGCTATTATGATAAATAAAGGTTTTGAACTCATTTGCATAAAGTTTGGATTCCATAGATACAATTTTAATTGTGTATAATTGCATTCTTTAACTCTCATCTTTCTGAACTGCACCTCCCCCACTCACCCAAGATAACTGGACCTTGCATGATGGTGGCCGACGCTATAGTAGACACATAGCCTGCCCTTAAATGGGTCCACCACTGATATCATCCAGACCACCAGATTATTTCATATCATCACTGCATTTGGAGCTACAGTATTTTGGGCTGAAATTTGGCTCCAAGCAGAATGTAAACAGTACTGGTCACAGGCTTCTTTTCAAGTATGGGTTTAGCAACATCCTTTTCTTAAAGAGAGTCTGTCACCAGCGACCTTCCTATCCAAGCGTTGATCTGAGTCTCATTTGGAGTTTGGAGCAACAAGGACGTCACCATTGCTCTCATTGCACCCAAGCTATGCTCCTTTCTATGACAGGCCCCTACCTGTTCCCTGGGCTCTTGCTTACCTTGCTAAAACTTATAGTACTACACTGAGTTATTGTACCGCTCCACCTTCCATTTAGTGATTGCGCCGCATGTTCTACTGCCGCCAGTTAACAATTATTCACAACCTGGGGGTTTCCAGCAGTAAAGCCCCTATTTGTGATGAGCAAAGCGATCTTCGGATGCTACATCCGAATTTGCTTTCCTAAAAGCTTCGAATTGATATCGTACGGATATCCGTACAGCATTAAAATGTACTGCCTCCGATGAGTTGAATTTTAAAGTGGAAAACTGCTCTAAAACCTGGAACCGAACTCTGCTTCTGTTCTGGAGTACAAATCAGAAACCAAAGCCAAGTTCAGTTCCGAGTTTTAAAGTGGTTTTCCCACTTTAAAATTCAACTACTAAAATTATTCAATGAAGTGTCGCAGGACTTTGTGAATAACTGACTTCGCCTCATCGGAGCCCATACATTTTAATGCTGTACAGCATTAATCTGAAGTTTTGAGCGAAACAACTTTGAATGTAACATCCGAAGCTCGCTTCTCTCATCATTAGTCCCTATCTCTGTACAGAAGTTAAACGGTGAAAACCAGTGGTGCATCCACATGAAGCAGATATGCTGAACAATGTTTAACTGCACACTCTGTCCCTTGTAGCGGCAGTGCAGTGTAACTACAGCTGCTCATCCTATTAACTTGAATGCGAAGAGCAAGCAGTTGTACTTGCACTGCACCGGCGCTATAATCTATACAGCATGCAGTCAAACAGTGAAGAGGACGCAGCGCTTGCATGAGCACCGCAACCCCTTCAAACAGCTGATGGACGGTGGTGTTGGGAGTCGGACCACTGCCGATCTGATAGTGATGACCTATCTTGATGACATATCATTAAAGGGAACCTGTCACCTAAAAAATACCTCCCAAGCCGCCAGCATTACCTTAAAGTAGCCAGCAGTAGGTTTCTAAAGCTCCTTTTCTTCCTCCGGTCAGCTGGCCAAAATCTTGAAAAATAAACTTTAATCCTCTGAACTCGCTATGTCACAGCAGAGTTTGAAGTCAAGGGGGCAGCGGCCTCCTCGCTTCAAGTCAGGATAACCGCGTCCCCTTTCCCTGCCCCTAAGCCTCTGATTGACAGGCAGTTGTTCACCAAAGCCGTCTGAAGTCTCGCGCATGCGCCAACGTCTCTATCCCCTCGATGTGCGCTGAGCATTGAGCCGATGCGCAGGCGCGGGAATAGAGATAGCGATGTACTAGTCTTCAGGCAGCTTTGCTGTCAATCAGAGGCTTAGGGGCAGGGAAAGGGGGCGCGGTTATCCTGACTTGAAGCGAGGAGGCCGCTGCCCCCTTGACTTCAAACTCTGCTGTGACATAGCGAGTTCAGAGGATTAAAGTTTATTTTTCAAGATTTTGGCACAGCTGACCGGAGGAAGAAAGGGAGCTTTAGAAACCTACTACTGGCTACTTTAAGGTAATGCTGGCGGCTTGGGAGGTATTTTTTAGGTGACAGGTTCCCTTTAAGCCTTTAAGATCAAAGTTTCAAAGTATGCAGTAAGCTCAATGTAGTGGTGGCTACATGGGACTTGAAGCTCTGTACCAACCAACAAAGACATATTAAATGGGTTTTCCCATGAAAAATATTCCACAACTTTCAAATAGCATCTGGATCTGAATACTTTTGTTATTGCACGTATCTGTATAGCTCCCCCGCTTTGACTTTTTTCTTATTTCTTTGTCCTGCACAACTCAACAAAAAGGTTAGGACATCTGTTACATTGCCGGGGCCTGTGTAGATAATTTATTCCCAATAGAAGGCAGCAGAAAATCTAGCAACAATGATTTACAAGTCATCTCATTATATTATTATGATAGACTCGGGGGATGTACATGAAAAACATGTAACTTGAATGGAATTCCCTTTAAGTCTACAGGAATGCTTCTACTTTTTAAGAAGCGTCTTACATAAGCTAGGGTACTGACAGATATGGAGAAGCTATAGACAGTAATAACTGAGAAGTGCCTGAGGGCAGTCAGCAGCAGAGCTGAAACAGATAAGTGAAGGAGGTACAGCGGAGACAAGTCAAGGGCAGTCTGACACAATGACTCATCCCAGCTTCACCTCAGACAATTGATTCGCAGACCCTCATGCCGGATCAAAGTCTACAGTAACAGTAAGGAGATGGGGAACATTAAATAAACAGCAACAACTGCACCTAGGGATATTCATGAGTGATTGTTCATGGAGGAAGAAGCATATTACTTAACCCCTTCCCAGCCTACAGGCAGACAGAAATGCTGCTTGCATGTTTATGCATGTACATTGCTTATCTTAGGCCTCATGCACACGACTGTATTTTTGGTCATAAAAAGCAGCTTTAGGCCACTTTCACATGATCACTGTTTGGTGAGTATTTTGCATCAGTATGTGTAAGCCAGACCTGGAGTGGATACAGAATAGGGATGAGCGAATTTCGTGTTATGACATTAGTTTTCGCTCCGCTTGGTGGTAAAAGCAGAATTGCGTTAGGGATTCCGTTACCACGGACCATAACGCAATTTTATGATGGAATGCATAACGGAAACGGGATGGATCCGTTATGTAGGCCATAGACTTCTATTATGATGGAGTGAGTAACGGAATCCATAATGCATTTCTGGTTTTACCACCAAACGAAGCGAAAACGAATTTCAAAATACGAAATTGTCTCATCTCTAATACAGAATATGGAAAAGATGCATATGTGTCCATTATACCTGTTCTCTACTTATGTTTCCTTCCTGGTTTTACCTTACAAATAGCAATGCTAAATACTGACCATGTGAAAGAGGCCTTAGGGAACGTTCTCAAGCAGCGTACATGCTGCAGACTTTCCATCCATATTTGCAGGCACAAATTTGCAAGAATTGAACAGATCTCATCCACATGCTGCAGAGAAAAATCTACACAAAAATTAACCCGCAATGATGATTTTAAATGTATAGCAGGTCCAGGGGTGGACTGGGAACTTATAGTGGCCCTGGAAACCTAAAAGAGGCCCAACGTTGTAGGCGAGATGCAGAAGATGCAAAAGAAGTAGGCAGGCACAACACAAGTCAGGTCCAGCAACACTGCAGTGCAGCACAAAATACCGCCCTTCCAGAACCAAATGCCATAGGTCCTTTTCCGCAAAATTTCCATTGCTAACTGAAAGCAAAAATAGATTGGCAATGCATTACTCTTGCCTGTACAAAAAAGGGTCAAAAAACTTTGGCACTTTAACCATTGTGAAACTACTACAGCTCCACACTTGTCCGGCTGTTCCTATAGCTCTCATAGAAGTGAGTGGAGGATCCTGGGAGTTAAAGTTTCAGGACAGCTGGGGTGCCGGACGTTGCTGATCCCTGCATCACACAATGGATCCATCATATCCAACATGGCAGCAGTGGTAATGGAAGCATTAACACCAGCGTGAGTCCAACTGCTGAGATCAGTGGGTAATGGATTAAAAATGGAGCCTGAATCTAATGCAGATATATGACCTGTTTCAGACTAGACAAAAAAATATAGGCCTACATTTACAATGTCGTCCAATTGTTAGATTAAAAGGGTTTTTCCAGATTTTAAAACTGATGCTTTAGATAGGTCATCAGTATCTGATCGGTGGCGGTCTGACACCCAGGGCTCCTGCCAATCAGCTGTTTGAGAAGGCAGAGGCAGTCACAGTAGTTCCACGGTCTAGGCCAGTGACGTCACGTTCATTGGTCACGTGGCCTAGGAGCAGCTCAGCCCCATAAAAGTGAATGGAGCTGAGCGCGATACCAGGCACAGCCGCTGTACAATGTACGGCGCTGTGCTTGGTAAGCATGGAGAAGGCCGTGGCTCTTACAGGAGCGCCGGTACCTTCTTAAATAGCTGATCGGTGGGGATCCAAAGTGTCGGACCCCCACCCATCAGATACAGATGACCTATCCAAAGTATTAAAATCTCGGAAAACCCTTTTAAACACAGATAAAGTAAGACACTTTTCTTATTTCAAGGCAACTCTTGACTGACTTAATTCCGTCCATTATTTAGCACTAGAAAACTGCACACACCAGTAATAAATCTTGCACACTTTACAACTTCGTCAAAACCACGCTCCTGTTTCTAAACTCTTTTGAAACGCCAGGAACAACCATTGTGTCCTGTTATGCAAATCAATAATAGATTTATCTCATCTGATTTGTGCCAAAAATAAGATGAAACTTCTGCCACAATTCTGGTGAAAGGACCTTAGTAAATGGGGGCCATAGTGAGAACCCAGCTTCAGAATTATTTTAGCTTGCAATGGACGAAGTTCAATATCACAACGTTAACATCTAATTTGTGAAAGTGCAGACTGAAGCCTGGAATCGGCTTAATATTTTAATACACCGGTACTTCTCCATCTTCTAATTTCTTTAGCTGTAGGCAACAAATATGTAAATCTTGCCTCTACTGGCAGTGCCCCACGGAGTTAAAGCTCGGCGGATTACTTGTAGAAATTGTTTTACATGTGATGTTAACAGGCTGCTCCAGTTTCCACTCTGCTCAGGCTGATTGAGAAGTCAATAAAATGCATATTCTTTTTTGCTAATTAGACTCCTAGAGACTCTTAGCCCAAAAAAAAGGCTTTGCTCTCAATTTTTCTTTAGATGTATTTTCAAAAAGCTGCGAACATATAACGAAATATAGCAGTTAATTAGTTTAAATGCAACTCAGGTATCCAGTACGGCACTTTAGTCACCTTTAGAGATGAGCGAACGTGCTCGTTACAAGCACTGTAGCGCTCGGCTCCCTGGCGAACAAATGCCCGCAGGCATTGCGGATCCGTCCTCAGCTGCATGTAAGTCAATGGGGACGGTTCCATTTGGTATGACACTCATACCAAATGGATCCGTCCCCACTGACTTTCAGTCGGGTGAGGAGGACGGATCCGTTTGGTATGAGTGTCATACCAAACGATCCGTCCCCATTGACTTACATGCAGCTGAGGACGGATCTGCAATGCCTGCTCGAAACGAGCACGTTCGCTCATCTCTAGTCACCTTTAAAGTGAACTTTTTTTTACTTGAAAATCAAGGAAAACTTACCTTCCTGTGGATGTCAGTGGTATAGCTAGCTCGGCTCTATATCTATGGAGCACCAATGGCACTTTCTACGGGGTGTAGCAAAGTGAATAAAAACGTGTAGCCTGTATATATTGTAAGTGCTTAATATACATTGTGGATATAACAATGTGATCCTGCTCAGTCACTTGGTATGGTTGGCAGGGACAGGGTTAACCACTTTGTTCCTCCCCTTTTGGCAGGTCTGGGCTGGTCCTGCTTTCTTGCAAGGAGAAGGAGTGCTAGTCTAGACAGTGTGGAGGAGGGAAGCACATGCTAGAGCTCCTTCTACAAGGTACCTTATCCAGTCCTCTAGTGAGACCTTTACTCCAGAGAGAGTCACAGAACCAAGACTACTTCCGTCTTAAGAAGCTACAGCCTGCCTAGTCAGCAGACTGACCAGCAACCACAGCTTTACAGACTCTGCTGCAGATGAGGGAAAAAAAACGTCTGGACAGCATCCAGGCCAGTGTAACTCCAAGCCTGCATCACACAGTGGATACGTACCTCCACAAGTGCCAGCATACTGCCATTATCCAGAATTACAAGAGAGAGACAGCGGCAAGACAGCACATCTTAGGTGCCATTAAATTGTCACTTATCCAGCCACCATGCCTTAGTATCTGGTGACAGAAATTGCACTTTGTACCTACTACTGCTAGATGTGCCACATGTTATACTTTGCACTAAGTAAAGAGAGACTTTTATAGTTTTATTTCTGGTCTGATCCTGAGGGAGCAACGGCCTGAGGAAGGACACCGAGACACAACATCTCATCAGGGCCACTACCATTCCCATCCTCTGCGGCTCGCTGCAGATGACACTTTCCCAATTCAGGTTCTTAATTTAAAATAAAGTTATCTATCATTTCCACTGGGTACCCCAACTATTTGATGTCTGCAGCCACATGAAAATAGCATAGGATGTAGCAGACCATTGAGTGGAAGATGATTTATGTATGTGACACAGCAAGTAGCAATCTTTGTGCTCAATTTAAAGGACACCCGGCCAGTGACGTACACAGAGAAGTAAGGGCCCCACAGCAAGGATCAAACCAGGCCCCCTACACAGGACAGAAGAGTTTCTGCCTAAACCCCTTTCAATGACCATTGGGCCATTTTTCCACTGCCTCATTTGATAAAAGTTGTTCCTTTAGAGGGAAGAGTCCTGGCCAAGTTTTCACCTCCAGTAGAAGAGGAGATAATCCCAACTAAGACTGGGCCCCCTCTTGTCCTGGGCCCCATAGCAGTCTCATGGTCTGCCGATATGGTAGTTACGCCCCTGCACCGGGGCCATATCTGACACTGATGGCATATCCTAGCAATGTGCCATCAATGTCCCTGATGGGCCAACCCCTTTAAGGCTATACAAAAAAGAAACTGGGGTAAAATGAAAATAGTGTCACCTCCTAATGTTGTCTTATGCTACAATAACCGTTATCTTAGGACAGGGGGGTCATAGACATGTTTGCATCCCTCATTTTCCATCCCTTGCAGGAAAGAAAGAGGTTCATCTGAGGTCCAGCCTCCTTTGTTTGCTAATTTTCTCTGTAGACAGAGAGGGCCCAAGGAAAGGTAGATAGCTCAAAGGGGACCACCAGGTCCGGAGGTACTAGAGGAACCACAAAGTGACTGTCTTTATGATATATATGTTCTTGGTCCTCTTAATAGACATTACCATTATGAGGATGAGAGGGGGGGCCCTGATGGTGGTCACTTTACAAGGTCTGCTGTGTGGTCCCATAATTACTTATGATGCTCCTGGCGAGAACAATTTCTATCCATACTATGTTCTGCCACTGTTTTCTGTACGGAGCTGAGGGGAGGTTTTGTGCGCTGCTAAAATTACGTATATTTATCACGCTGACTTTGATCACCGGAGCATCCAGACAAACCAATTGTTTTGCTTGCAGCTGAATAAATAATTGCTGAAATGTAAGTAGTCTTATGAATACAATTATTAATGGAAATTATGCTCTCAGTCAAGTTTATAATCTCATTATAGGTACATTTTCAGTTTAAATAAAATGTAAGCGAGTCTGATTTACAGTCATTGCACTTTTATATCAGTGGGTGCAGGCTGACTGTGTCCTTGAACAGTATATTTATAACGTATAATTGCCGCACATGTAATCCTAAGTTAGAAGTGTATGTGGCGCTCATGATTGTTATGCAGAGCTGCGTGGCCATAGGGAACATTTACTCAGGATATTGATGTGGCCATTTATGTCAAGTCTCTTTTGCTTGCATGGTATTTTTACCACTGTGCTTTATGTGGAGCGATTCATATTTAGATGGTAAAGGTTTAGCTTTGGAGGTTCATTTTATTAACCTCTTAAAGCATGGATGCCCAACCTGCGGCCCTCCAGCTGCTGCAAAACTACAACTCCCAGCATGCTAGGAAAGCCTACAGCTATCACCCTACTGCAGGGCATGGTGGGAATTGTAGTTTTACAACAGCTAGAGAGTTGCAGGTTGAGCAGCCCGTCTTAAAGGAAATGTGTCACCAAAAATGTTATCTGCCAGTTTTCTAATCTGATTTTATTTTCTAACTGCTGATGTGTTTATTCTGTTTTCTGAACATGATTATGGGGGCGACCATCTTGCATGAGCTGTTCTTAAAGGGGTTGTCCGAGTTATGAAAAAAAAATATATAGCACTGTAAATCTGATGGGCAGCAATATATAACTAAGTCAAGCAAGTTTTTGGCAAAAAAAAATCTATATTTCCTCATTTCCCCGGTTCTCTTCTGGCCTTTGTTTACCTGCAGTAATAACAATCTCTGCCCCTTCCCCTTCCTGCCATGCAAAGGGAGTGAATACAAGTGCTGCCCTGAGTGACATGTCTGCTGCAATGCTCAGCATGTTGTATGTGTAGGACTACAAGTCCCAGCTGTAAAATGACACTGCTGATACACACAGGATCTTCCCTCTACCTTTCTTGTACAATGCAATACTCTCCAGATCAGCTCCAGTATCAGCTCTGTATCTGTAGGGTGAGGAGGGCAGATCCTGTGTCTCTTTATATCTGCAGCTGCTGTTGTAAAGCCTTGAGTGTGTTCTGGCTGAAGGGGTTAATGTTTTATCTGAAAGAATCCAGGGAGAGAGCAGATAGCGGCAGAGCAGGGGGGCGTGGCCAGTGACGTCTCGTGTACAGGCTCTCATCTGCTGGTGCACGAATACAAGATTAGCAGGGAGGCAAGCTGACATCACAGGTCATGTGACCCTGAGTGAAACCTGAGAAACCAGCAGCTTTAGAAGCAGAAAGTGTATGGAAAAGCTGTTGTATTTGACTAGTTAGAAACATGCAAAGGACAAAAAAATAACTCAGACAACCCCTTTAACAGCATTTAGAGAGCATTAAGAAAATCGCTTTAAGGCAGCCCCATGGGCCATAGATTCACTGGTCAGGAGAGGACCTCATTGACTTCTATGGGAGAGTCTTCTAGGCACGCTCTGTGACCTGTGCAGAGGTCAGGAGGGAGTAGCTAAGCTGTGATATACCTATTTTGAATGGTGGATCCTGTCTTATTTATACACAGAGGTGATAGCATTACAGGCAGGATTAGAATGACAGATAAGTAGGTAACTACCGTAAAGTAATCTGTACAGACAAAGAAGTGGCTTCTATTATTAGGCTTAGTGACTAGGGGGAAAACTGCAAGATTTTATGGTTTTTGTTTAAATACAGATATAAATGAAAAATAAAATCATCAAAAATCACGGGCTGGGTCCATTTTTATTTTCCTTTTTTGTTGATTCCTTTCTACTTTTCAACTTTTTAAAGTTAAAGTTTCTACTACCACAACTTTTTAAATTTTTCGTTCACATACCTATATGTGTTTATTTTTTGAGGGAGAAGTTGCTTTTTTTATGGCACCATTTAGGTTACCAGATCTTGTATTGGAAGAGGGAAAAGAAAATCTTTGTGGGATGAAATTGAAGGAATTAACACAATTCTGCCAAGATTTTTGGGGTTTCAATATTATGGTGTTCACTATGCACTAACAACGACCTGACAGACTTATTCTGAGGATCAGTATGATTACAGCAAAACCAAATTTGTATAGTTTTTACTATGTTTTATTTCTTAAAAAAATGTAAAACTTTTCTGTTGCATCTATAACTTTTTTTTATATTTCATTCTACAGATCTTTATGCAGGCTTGTTTTTTTGTGGGTTGAACTGTAGTTTTATTGGTGCCATTTTGGAGTTTATGTACGGCTTCTTGATCACTTTTTGATTTATTATTTTTTGGGGGGGAGGGGCACAAGCAGGAAAAATATTTTGATATTTTAAAAGGTCAGACATTTTCAGATGAAGTAATACCTGTTATGTTTATTTTTAACATTGTTTATACATTTTAATATGTATAATTGGGAAAAGGCAACTGTTATGATTATTATTGCTTATTAGACTTAGTTTGCTTCTGTAATATCCTCATTGGATTGTGTACTTGACTTTTGATATTATGCTCACCCCCTGCGTGGGGTTTCCTCTGGCGCTATTGTACTGTAATTTGTACTATTTGTTTAATATAACTTTTAATAAAATGTTTGAAACTTATAATTGGAAAAAGGAGGTGATTTGAATTTTTAATATTTTTGTGTTTTTTTTTCCATTTTAGATCTGACTCACCTCACAGATGGCGCAGTTGCTATTGACAGCGGCATCTGTAGGGTCAAATGACTGGGATCAGCATCATCGCTGGTCCCTGTCATTGCTGGCTGGTGTCTGCTATATTATATAACCAGCAACCACTGTGTATGGCGCGAGCTCAGCATGTGAGCCAATGAAAACAAAAGTCGGAGAGTAGTAAGGAATCTGACAATATACAACATTAGACATAAAAAACACAACACAAAAAAACCCGCCCAAGTCATTAAATTCAAATCTCACGTTAACTTTTTAACCATACAAAGGTCACTTTTCTTTCCTGTGTCACACCCGATAAATGAATATGTTATTGTCTATACAGCCTTGGGAACAGATGATCTCAGTGATATCCATAATGGACACTGGTGGGAAACTGCACTCATTTTCCTGCCTGTAATGATCACATTGCCAATGTACGAAAGCTATAAATCCCAGGATTTAGGTGAAAGATACAGTCTGCCCCAAAAGTTAGAATAAAAGGAAATAAAGTATCTATTGTGTGCACTCTCTTTGTAGTATGTCTGCAATTCATGTATTTGTTTTTGCTTAACCTTGAAATAAAAATACATTTTAAAAATCTATAATTTAACTATTTGTCCCAACAGTGAAAAATGTTAATAGGATTTATTGGTCACCTTCAGTCACAACATAAAATTTTTTAGAAATTGTACTAACATGTTTTATATACAGTTTTAGGTATCTAATGTTTAAACTGTCTGGAAAGAATAAAGATACAGTATATAGCATTTAAAGGGGTGTTTTGGTAAAAAATGACTTTTAACAATTTCCTGCAGCATGGCCCCTGAACAGAAGACTGATACTTACCTGCTCCACACTGCTCTCTCGATCCTCCGATCCCGGTACTGCTTAGATCCGGATGGCTATGAGCGTGATCACATGACAGCTCCAGCCAATGACTGCTTTCAGCAGGAACGTGCTGTTTATGGCCTCATAACCACTGAAGACAGTCATTGGTTGGAGCTGTGCATGTGACCATGTCCATAGCCACCCGGGTGTAAACAGTGCCAGGATCGGAAGATGGAGAGAGCGGAAAACTGGAGCGGTGTGGAGCAGGTAAGTATCAATCTTATGTTTCAGGGGCCATACTCAGGGGTATTACGGTTACTATAAATATAACTTATGTTTTAGACTAATTCATCATCAATAATTACCTAATATAATGTCAATTTCACATATTTACCATTCAACAGTTATAAAAGTAGTTTTCTTCCTCTGCTGCCCACTGGGTTTCCTCATCAGTTACCATGGCATTGACCTGTAGTTTTGAGCCTTTGTTAGGTCAGGCATGCTCAGTGTGTTGCTGTCAATTATCTAGCTAAATGTCAGTGTGCTGCTGATTACTGAGAAGAGGGGGCGTGACCGGACTATATATCAGGTAGCCAATCAGTAACCAACACTCACAGCAGGAAAGCTAGGCCATTATACTGTCAGTGTGCTGCAGGCTCACACAGGTGCTAGACAAATGGATTGCAAGGTAAATTGAAGCTCTGGTTGTATGTATAGGTATGGGTTCTGGTTAGGTCACAGCTTGCAGCCTTAATGCAGTTTTTCAAAAATTAAGTTATTTTACCGGAATACCCCTTTAAAGTGGACCTTGAAAAAATATAAAAAGTGGCCCTGTTTTGTAGTCGGGTCCAAATTGATGGAAGGCAGGGCCAGCAATATCATATTGTGGCACATTATACCACCCTAACAGAGCCAAATACCACAGTCCATCACAAAATACTGCCAGCAGCAGAAAATACATCCCCAAAAGCTTCCACTGGCTGGGCCCCTGGGCATCGGCCCACCGGGAAATCTCCCTGTAAGGTCTATGGCCAATCTGTCCCTGGCCATACTGCAGGAACTTGCTGACAATCATTTTTACCAGAACCCCCTTTAAAAGCTATATACTGTATCTTTATGCTTTCCAGTCAGGTTATTTTCCTGCCATATGTGAATATACCATGAGAGTTAGATTTATCTGTGGTTTTACAGTGCAAATGATGGTGCATGGGAGTGGCATAACTAAATGAATGGGCCCCACATCAAATTTCTGAATACCAAACCCCATCCCCCCACCTCCCCGCCCCAGCAACTTCTTTGCAACTCCTCCTCAGATGCAACCTCCACTCCTGTGGATAGTCAAGATCGCTCTCTCAGACAAGGCCCGGCAGCCGCTCTGTTCATTTCCTACAGTGTCACTTTATATCATGTCATTGATTAATACTGTTGAGGGGCCCCTGACAATATCTTTTAGTCCTCCCCCTGGGTGGGCCTGTTCTGAATCCGAGCCCCAAAGCAGCCGCTTGCCCTATAGATATGCCCCTGGTGCATGGGATATTTGTGCTAAAATTTGCATCCTGTTTTACTTTTTTTCAAAGTGTCAAGAAAAGTGGGTGGAGATCAGCAGGAGGGGGCGTGATCTCCCACAGTTAGACAGAATTACTAATACTTAAACCAAAAAGTGGCATAAATTATAGCTGAAATCTATGGCTGGTGTAGATTTCAGTTTCTTGTATGCAGACAACCAAAAGATGTGTCAAATGTATTATGTGTTATCCCACGAAAAGTATTACTATGCAATGAATAGTGCAATGAAGTATTACTGCGACAAACATGCAATACAAATTACAGTATATGCATTACATTTTCCGCTCTACTAGCGCCCTCTCTGCTGTCTATCCTTATGATCCACCTTCTGCATTCAGTCATGGACTGACATGCTCAGTAGCTTCCCTGCTCCCTTCTCCTCCCCTCAGTGTTGGTGTAGGGATCTCATAGTGAAGTGGCCCAGACCCCTCATACTGTACATTCATCCCTACTTCTTAAAGAGGTTTATCCAGGCTTTTCAATATTGATGACCTATCCTCAGGGTAGGTCATCAATATCAGATCGGGACACCCATCACCCCCACCGATCAGCTGTACGGGAAGAAGGCGCTCACCGTGCGCACGTGCCGTCTCCGTTCTCTCTTCCTGCCCGCTGCTGAGGTCCCATAGACATACAGCAGCGGACAGGAAGAGAGAAGGGAGTCGACAGGTGCACATAGCGCGCCATCTTCCCGTACAGCTGATCGGCGGGGGTGCTGGGTGTCAGACTCAACCGATCTGATATTGATGACCTATCCTGAGGATAGGTCATCAATATTAAAAAGCCCGGACAACCCCTTTAATTCATAGAAATATCTCTCTCTCTAAACAGCGGAGAAGGAAATTGCAGAGGCATTACATGCTACATGTGTCTCTGGGCCTGTATGTGAGGGATTAGTTCCTAGGCAGGCAAGGAAGGGGTTAACAGTGCATCTTAATAAATATGACACATCTTAGTCCAGCTGACTACGTATGATGAAAAGCATAAGAAATGTCTTAGTAAATCTGCCCTTATATGTTTCCTTTATACTTTTACTTCCTCGTACCTAGTACTAATGATGATAATAATAATCTTTATTTTAATGGGGCTTGTAGAAATCCATGCGCTTGTCAGCAAAACAACCCCATACAGAAGACTGTAACCGATATTCAGAGACAGACATGTCTACAACAAATCTGCTGAGTGTGACTATACCCTTCCCGACCTCACAGTGATGAATACATTTTACAGTTAGGGCTCTGCATATGTTTATAATCTGCCTGTGTGAGTTATATCAGCGTTACAGAATCCAGGCCATTATAGTGCACAGAAAGCTCCTTTGCGGCAAAGATGTGCTCTAAAATTTGCAGAATCCATTCATTCCCCCTCATAACATCTGGAAGCCATGGGAAGCGCACGCCGTCTGCATACATTTGAATTTCAAGCAAGCTATGCCTGAAGTTTTTACTTCTCTTCACTACAAAATCTTGAAAAGCCAATTACTACAGATTTTTAAGCACCTTGCAATTATTTCTTTATTTTACTCCCTTCTATATCACTGACCATTGTGTTTTGGACTGGTAGCGTCCAAAACGCAGATGTGAAAGTGCCCTAAGATGTGCCTCCTCCGCATGCTCATGCAATTTGTGTTCACAATACAGCAGTTACCTCAGAGCAGGTTTGAAAAGGAGCAAGCCGGCCACCACTACTACACGGCCGCGGTGGTCGTAACTAGGGGCAACGGCGTGACTGATGTGTGTGGGACAATGGATATACAAATAGGGAAATCTTCTAAACGGTACATTTTATATAAATCCATTCTATTAGTAATAATACTGGTATGGTTATATCTAACTATACAAACTACATTTGTGAGATGGGAATACCCCTTTAAGCCATGAAGTCATCTTGTCATAGAGACACACTTACCACTTGCCTCTGTTTTTCTAGCTTTAGGAAATAATAACATTATACAGAATTTTATAGCAACTTTGTGGCAACAGTTTGGGGAAAGACCTTCCTTTTTACGTATGTAAAAGGTATGCTATGCAAAGTGCATCCCATAAAAATTATTTTCCCACAATGCTGTGAAAGAACCTTAATGGATTATTTAGAGTTCACCAGCTTTGGAAGGGATTTTAACCAACATCAATATTCAGTCCATGCTCCAACAGCAGAGGTTGTAGAGCCGAGTAATTTATAATTGAAATGGATGCAGACTTCAATATTCAAATACTGAACATCTTTGGTCAGTGTATTTTTCAAAAATCATGTAAACAGCTCCATCTTGTGGTAAGAAGTAATACTGCATGTAAAACTGTGAGCTGTTTCACCATTACACTCAGGAGAGTGACTATCAAGAAACTTTCTCCAATTGACAGTGCACGCCTATAGGTATTTTTAAACAGGAAACCACAGAGAGTAGTTTATAGAAATACTAGTAGAAATAATTGTCATATCACTATGCACTTAAACGAATCCACCATAAAGTGAAAACATATGTATTGCTTTGTCAGACTCCTCCTGCAGCAGGATGTATTTTATCCGGCTACACACGTCATAGGTCAGACAGCTATGGTCAGAGAGATTACTCCACGGACATGAGCCCGATCTGCTAGAAAAAGGAGTCTGACATTTCCATTCTGTTCTGTTTTCAGATATGCTGGATGGTGTCTTGGCATAAAATAATTAAAAGCAATAATAATCAGTATTTTACACAAGCCCCTGTTATCTGTTTTGTTGTATTGGACTGAATAATTTGCATTCATGCAGTTGAAGGTTTTTATGACTTCTACTCCTCATGGCACGTGAGAGATACTTTCATAGCTAAACTGAAATATGGACTGGAATAATCATGTAACAATTTCATTTCAGAGCTCCAAGCTAAAAATAACAAGAACTAAAAACAGCCCACTGCCTTTGTCTCCTAGGTCTAAAAAATAGACACCACATTATATATATTTTGGTTGTGAGATTGAAATTCAAGTTTATTGTGCATACAATCCACATTACTTTTAAGTAAAGAAGGCGTTTACAGTGGACTGACCAACACCAGTGTTCACAGCAGGTTGTGGATTGATTGCAGCATGTACATTCTCTATTTTATAGTTACCTGCAGCCTAGAGGGAGCATAGGAGCTATCTACATACTTTCATAAATTGAACTCAAGCCATCCACATTATGCACTAAGCCGGGAATGCTCAACCTTTGGCCCTCCAGCTGTTGCAAAACTACATCTCCCAGCATGCCCTAATAGCTGTAGGCTGTCCAGGCATGCTGGGAGTTGTAGTTTTGTAACAGCTGGAGGGCTGCAGGTTGGGCATCCTTGCACTAAACTATTAAGCTCCCACTAGTGGAGGCTGCAGGAAGCTTCAATGTCTATCCTTTACATCTATGACTATGCATCAGGGCTCCAGGATATTCACTTAGGAGCCTTTGGCCTTACAGATTTAGGATGCATTGACTACCATTTTAGTGGCCAAGTGCAGCCCTGTCATTCTAAGAAGGTTCGATATAAGGTCTCTGCTTCTTCCACAACAAACCAGAGGGCCTCCCAGTATGTGTGCATCCAGGACACCTACTCCTATAAATATATAAAAATAATGTACAGAGTGTACAGGTACAGAAATACCTTTCTTGGGCGAAACCCTGGCATGTTTATTAATGCCGTGAAAACCAGGTGCCGAGTAATTGTAGATCTCCGGTGTAATTTCAGATTATGAGCAGGAAATGTACTTTACTGATATTAAAGAGGGACATTTGCCTTAGGCCCCTTTCACATGAGCGGGAGACTCGCATGTCTCCCGCAACGGATCTACAGGGCTGGACTCGGCACTGACAGGGATCGCACAGCATTATATGCGATCCCTGTCAGTGCGGAGTCCAGCCCTGTAGATGCGTTGCGGGAGACATGCGAGTCTCCCGCTCGTGTGAAAGGGGCCTTATAGGTTGGCACAGGAAACAAGTGATATGTTTAGGTTGTAGAGTTCAACTTCAGAACATCTTGAAACCCTGGAATAACTTCAGTGAATCTCTGTAGAAAGACCAGATCTTCCGGTAACATCCAGTATTGGAAATAATTAAGAGACCACTCCAAATGTATGACACCCATTCCACTCCAGTGTTTGCTGAATTGCATCACAGGCACACCTCCTTCTACTTATAAGGTGATCACCTAACACCAAATCTTATTGAACGAGCAATAGCATAAAAATCGCTCCTGTGGTCATCACTACTCTCTTGTTATAGAATCAGCCGGATGACAAAAGCAGTGCTAGAAGTACCCGAAAAGTAAGTGTAATAAAAAAATAACTACAGTCAATGCCAAAAGAGTGAGGAGGAGAAGAAGGGTTCACTTCTAGCTTTACTGTCAGAGGGATGTAGGGGGCATCAGGTCACTTCCATCCTTAAGATTTCAAAGACAGCGGTTCACAAGAACAAGGTCAAGTAACAAATGTTAGGGAAAACAAAGGTACAGACTGGCAGAGGAGTGAAACGACGCTCTACTGACCACCTTGTTGGAATCTAACATAAAGGGGTTGTCCCATCATAGACAATGGGGGCATATCGCCAGCGGTGGGACCCG
Organism: Rhinella marina; assembly: GCA_900303285.1. NCBI lineage: Eukaryota > Metazoa > Chordata > Amphibia > Anura > Bufonidae > Rhinella > Rhinella marina. The sequence continues at coordinate 422,682 of ONZH01017253.1, read as the reverse complement.
CACCTACAAGAACAGAGCGGGGAGCGCTGTGCCTGGAGGACCCCAGGTTTCCCGGGGTCCGGCCACCACCAGGCGCAGCTCCCCGCTGCTCCCATGGAAATGAATGGGAGTGCACCGCACATGTGCGGCCACCGCTCCCATTCATTTCTATGGAGCCGACGGAAATTGGCTTGGCTATTTTCGGCGGCCCCATAGAAATGAATGGAGGGCGGCTGCGCATGCACAGTGCACCCTCCGTTCATTTCCCTGCTCCATTCTCCTGGTGATATGCCCCCATTGTCTGAAATGGGAATAACCCTTTAACAATCGTAGGATGACATAAAGTTACCTACTGTGCACTGTATTAGGTAGAAGAGGACTTGGATTTTTAATGCCACTTACCAATGTATTGTTATTATTTGCTGGCTGGATTCATTTTTCCATCACATTATACACTGCTCGTTTCCATGGTTACGACCTCCCTGCAATCCATCAGTGGTGGTCGTGCTTGCACACTATAGGAAAAAGCACCGGCCTCTCTGGTGGTCGGGACCATGGGCGTGTACATAGGCTGGTGCTTTTTCCTATAGTGTGCAAGCACGACCACCACTGATGGATTGCAGGGTGGTCGTAACCATGGAAATGAGCAGTTTATAATGTGATGGAAAAATGAATCCAGCCAGCAAATAATAACAATACATTAGTAAGTGCCTTGTATTAACTTTATCTACATCAGGGATGCTCAACCTACGGCCCTCCAGCTGTTGAAAAACTACAACTCCCACCATGCCCTTCTGTAGGCTGATAGTTGTAGGCTGTCCGGGAATGATGGGAGTTGTAGTTTTGCAACAGCTGGAGGGCCGCAGGTTGAGCATGCCTGGTCTACATGATAAATGCCACTTGCTGAAGTGAGACAACCCCTTCAAGGGCCCTTTACACGGGCCGACTGTCGGTCAGATGATCGCTAACAAACACTTGTTCATCGGGTAATAGATCATTCATGCGGTTACAAAAATTGTTGTTTTCCGGTAGAAGATTGTGCTGTATAAACACGCTCTGCTGCCGGCAAACAACAAGTCTGTATGGGGACGAGCGATAGCATTAGTGATCGTTCCTCCCCATACTGTGGAGAAGATTGCTGCATGTAAATGCAGCGGCCTCCTTCACTGACAAGCAGGCACTTGTCGGGAAGGAATGCTTCCTCCCCTGCAAAATTAACCAGTGTAAATAGACCTTTAACTAGTGCTTGTGTAGATTGATCAATAAAACTTTAGGACTTGAGACGGGGACCAAGGATCGGGACGGTTATCAAGGATGAGTGTTGGTAGGAACCCCTGCTTCCAATAACAGCCTCATGTAAAAGTGCCATCAATCATGAACGAGAAGATGACATGGAACATGTCTAGAATTTCCCTTTAAGTAGGGGCTTTGTTGGACAATGGACAGCTATTTGTTTTATGGCCTGATAACTTATGCGCAATACACAGCCCAGTACACAAAATGATAGAGAGGGGGGAAGTCGGTCCTGAAACACTGTACCAACATATGCAAAGTGACTGTTTCAGAACTGCCCCAGGGGTCCACATGTCCAGATCATCTGGTTGATTCCCACATCTAGGACAGACTCCTTATTTATGAAGGAGTGACGTTCTATACACCTAGTGCACCAAGTATAGGTGTGAGAGCCTAGTGGATAACTGAAGGTACTGAAGAAACAACTGACGCCCATTATGCATCCATATGGATTTCACCATTCTCTTTCATACTAAGTGAAATTTTTAAAAAATATTCAAACAATAAAGGCTGATAAAATAAAGATTTTGCAGAAGTTCCTCATTGACTAGAATGCATGCAGTTGCTTCCACTGCTGATTCAGACTCTATTCACAGTAGCCGCATGGCTTCAATTTACAGCAGAATGAACACCACTATGACGGATATGTTTTAAAACAGATTCCGATGAATTCTGACAGAACCTATTTACCTAGAATGGGTCCATCATGGTTCAGTTTGTGTTTTTAGTATTTTTTATTGCAAGAACAGCAAACTAGACTACGGTATTAAAGAGTCACTGCACTTTCACACTATTTAATTTCACTTAATAGAGAATGGTGATTTGTAAATCACTTCATTTAAAAAAATCTGCCTGCATCCACCTGAAAAAAAGCTGTAAAGAAATGACCACTAGGGGTCTCCCTTTCACCTCATTTGCAGTCAGACAAGAGCCGTCCCTGGTAACAGAGACTAAGAAAAAGGCTCACAGGAAATGGGGTGTGTCAGAGTTAGCTGAGATCCTGTGCCCGGTAAAAGAACTGCTTAGGAACAACACAGGACCGTCCGGGTTTATCTGTAAGTGTGATTTATCCCTCCTTATCAGCTTTTTGAGCTCCCTAGAAGAAAATAAACATAGTAGGAAGTGAGGTCACTGCATACATACTGGTAGAAGGTAGATGCCCTCTGCTGCTGAGAGAAATGCATCTAGCTGTGCAGCTGAAACAGGGAATAATATGGCTCAAAGAGACTATAGGGAAGCCCAGACATAACTTTTCCTTCACAGTTATGATTGTACAAAGAAGCACAGCGATTATGTTTTTTGTTTTTTTTTTAACTCAGGAACGCATTAAGGCAACAGATCCATGATAGAAAGGAAATGACACCAAATATAAGAGAAAATTAGAAATTATTGCCCAATATATAGCCAATTTTACGGAAAATATTCACTGTATTTCTCCCCTACGCTCATCTGCAGATAAAAATCAGCCAGCGTATTTAATGCAAGTTCATAACTCCCCACACACTCTATTTACCAGTACATTTAGATAAGCCAAGGAGATGCCATGTATATGGAACTGACTCTGTAATAACATCTCTCCTAGCAATACATGGCACAGGAATAATGGCTAATGCAGAGTATAAGTAAGAAAGCATTGCCATTGTGCAGTAAGTGATATTGATCGCCTTTCTGTTTGATATTTTATGGGAAAGATTAGCAGACTTTTCCGGCATCAATGTTGGATTTAAAACCTGCTTGGAGAGCCTTGGCTCACAGAAGTACATCAGACGTGCACTTCAGTTACTTATTAATAAGCGTGATAGCAGACAATGAATGCAGATGCCCAGTACATAAAGTGCCAGAGGAAAACTGCCTTGTGTAGGCTACACATTTGTATTACTTGTATAATCTAAGATGAAGTGTTCAATTGTCACATTTATGCTCAGCCGACAGCTATCTCTCCTGACTCCCCCCATACACATACAGCTCAGCTGACCACTATCTCTCCTGACTCCCCCCATACACATACAGCTCAGCTGACCACTATCTCCCCTGACTCCCCATACACATACAGCTCAGCTGACCACTATCTCTCCTGACTCCCCCATACACATACAGCTCAGCTGACCACTATCTCCCCTGATTCCCCCCATACACATACAGCTCAGCTGACCACTCTTCCTGACTCCCCCCATACACATACAGCTCACTGATCACTATCCCCTGACTCCACCATACACATACAGCTCAGCTGACCACATCTCCCTGACTCATCATTACAGCTCAGCCGCACTATCCCCTGATTCCCCATACACTCAGCTCATGACCACTATCTCTCCTGATTCCCCCATACACATACAGCTCAGCTGACCACTATCTCCCCTGACCATAACACAACAGCATAAACACTCCTACAGCATACAGCTGACACTATCTCCCCTGATTCCCCATACACATACAGCTCAGCTGACCACTATCTTCCTGACTCCATCATACACATACAGCTCAGCTGACCACTATCTCTCCTGACTCCATCATACACATACAGCTCAGCTGACCACTATCTCTCCTGACTCCACCATACACATACAGCTCAGCCGACCACTATCTCCCCTGATTCCCCCATACACATACAGCTCAGCTGACCACTATCTCCCCTGATTCCCCCATACACATACAGCTCAGCTGACCACTATCTCTCCTGACTCCACATACACATACAGCTCAGCCTGCTCCACCATACACATACAGCTCAGCAGCTGACCACTATCTCCTGATTCCCCCATACACATACAGCTCAGCTGACCACTATCTCTCCTGATTCCCCATACACATACAGCTCAGCTGACCGACGATACACATACAGCTCAGCTGATTCCCATACATACAGCTCAGCTGACCACTATCTCTCCTGACTCCACATACACATACAGCTCAGCCGACCACTATCTCCCCTGATCCCCCATACACATACAGCTCAGCTGACCACTTCCCCCATACACATACAGCTCAGTGACCACTATCTCCCCTGATTCCCCCATACACATCAGCTGATTCCCCCATACACATACAGCTCAGCCCACTACTCCAGATTCCCCCATTACACATACAGCTCAGCTGACCACTATCTCTCCTGATTCCCCCATACACATACAGCTCAGCTGACCACTATCTCCCCTGATTCCCCCCATACACATTACAGCTCAGCTGACCACTATCTCCCCTGATTCCCCCATACACATACAGCTCAGCTGACCACTCTCTCCCTGATTCCCCCATTACACATTACAGCTCAGCTGACCACTATCTCTCCTGACATCTCAGCTGACCCTATCTCCCCTGAATACACATTACAGCTCAGCTGACCACTATCTCTCCTGATTCCCCCCATACACATACAGCTCAGCTGACCACTATCTCTCCTGATTCCCCCATACACATACAGCATAGCTCAGCTCAGCTGACCACTATCTCTCCTGATTCCCCATACACATACAGCTCAGCTGACCACTATCTCTCCTGACTCCCTCATACACATACAGCTCAGCTGACCACTATCTCTCTGACTCCATCATTACACATACAGCTCAGCCTGACCACTATATCCCCTGATCCCCCATACACATTACAGCTCAGCTGACCACTATTCCTGATCCCCCCATACACATACAGCCTCAGCTATCTCTCCTGATTCCCCCATACACATACAGCTCAGCTGACCACTATCTCCCCTGATTCCCCCATACACATACAGCTCAGCTGACCACTATCTCCCCTGATTCCCCCATACACATACAGCTCAGCTGACCACTATCTCTTACCCTGATTCCCCCATACACATACAGCTCAGCTGACCACTATCTCCCCTGATTCCCCCATACACATACAGCTCAGCCGACCACTATCTCTCCTGACTCCATCATACACATACAGCTCAGCTGACCACTATCTCTCCTGACTCCATCATACACATACAGCTCAGCTGACCACTATCTCTCCTGACTCCATCATACACATACAGCTCAGCTGACCACTATCTCCCCTGATTCCCCCATACACATACAGCTCAGCTGACCACTATCTCTCCTGACTCCATCATACACATACAGCTCAGCTGACCACTATCTCTCCTGACTCCCCCATAGACATTCAGCTCAACAGAACATGTATGTGTATTCTACAGAGAGATTGGAGAAAACCACTAACAGACACTTCGCCCAGGAAAACAAAAGGATGGAGTGAAAATATTCAATTTACCTGATCCTTATCATTAGTCAGAGGAAAGTTGGGAACTCCCCATACACATTAGTGTCAGCCAAAGTGCCAAACCAACAGTTCTTTATGGGTTAGGCAGGGAATACAGTAATGTGTATGGGGGCCTTTATTCCAGACACATTCAGATTTGTTTTAACATATTAGGGGACAATTATCAAGACTAGCGTTCCCATACCCTGGTCTTGATCCCCTGTGTGATGGAGTAAGATGCATCTAATTTATGAAAGGGTTATTCTCATCTTAGACAATGGGGGCATATCGCTAGGATATGCCCCCATTGTCTATCGAGATCAGAAGGAGGAGCGCTGCGCCTAAAGGACCCCAGGTTTCCCGGGGTCCGTCCACCACCAGGCACAGCTCCCCCACTGCTCCCATAGAAATGAATGGGAGCGCACTGCACATGTGCAGACACTGCTCCCACCTTCAGTTTGGGGGCTCCGTTCTCGATATAGGTGCGGGCCCCGGCGGTGGGACCTGGACCTATAAGACAATGGGGGCATATCCTAGCGATACTATGCCCCCATTGTCTAAGATGAGAATAACCCTTTAAGCAGTGGCCTCTTTAAAAATAAGGTGCATCTCTGACAGTCCACCAGATGCACCAGATCAAATCTACGGCAGCCAGCAACTTCTGCGTTGCAATATCGGACAGAGTAATGCAATATATATATATAAATAAACCTCTGATCACACTGCTGATCTTAGCATATCTCAAACTAAGAAAAAAAGGTAATGAAGAACACATGGTAACAGACGGTTCAGACCCACTAACTTCAATGGATCCGTGCTTACACATCCGTGTTGCCACTCCACAAAAGACAGGACGTGTCCTATACTTTGCCGCAACATGCAACCCATGGGCCCATTGAAGTCAATGGGTCCGCACTCTGATACGGCATGCACACGGCCGGTATCCATGATTTGCTGCACTGAAAAACACTTACAGTCATGTGAATGTCCCCTAAGATGTAAGGGGCAGATGGAATGGGGTATAACTGCAGGAACAGACTACACAGCGGTTGTTTGTCTGTTATCTTGGAGACACGTGTCTGCATAGGAGCTGTAGACACAAAACAATAGGAGCATAACGTCCGCCATGTCAAACAAGCTGCAAAACAGCACAATTACACTAAAAATTAATAGTTGGTGCATAACTTGCAAAATAAACTTGCTAGCACATCAGGCAATGTCCTGCTAACTTGGCATTGTGAACATTTTTGTTCCATGATGGGTCAGAAAGTTCCGGATTATCAACTGTATTTTCTGTTAAAATCTGGTATTAGGATCTATTTTGTTAGATGCTGAATTAGCAGGAGTGCCAGACCATAACGTATAATTTGGCACGCTCTATGGAGGGGGGTTAGTGTATCTACTGAATGGCCTGCTTCAGGAAACGTGTTACATTTTGATCAGGGATTTGACATGTTTTAAACCCGTATGACAGTAGTCATCAGTGGAGTCGATGAATCTCTCCTTCAAGATTGCATTTTACTACTGAAAGATAATTCCACATGTTACACTATTGATCATTCAAAATTATAACTAGAGATGAGCGAGCATGCTCGAGTGCCATTTTTGCGTATTTGCGTACATATTTTAAAATTCATCCGCTATTCATACGCATATTTTAATCTATACGCAAATGCGTACGAATAGCGTACGAATAGCGTACAAATTCAATTTTATGTATGTAGGATGGTGTACAGAAAAACAACAACTTTTGTTTTTCCTTTTTGTAGTTATAGTCTGGAAAGGCTCCAAGATAAGACGATATATTATGCCGGATACACTTTATTAGTGTTACTTTGAACCAAATAAACAGAAAATTGTTTGTTTACTTTATTCTTGCCTCAGAAACATCTAAGAATGTAAGAATCATAAAAGAGGCAAGAAGTACAGGGACATGCAGAGGAGGAGGCGCGGGCATTTGGATTTATTACATTAAATTCCTAGTTCAGAGATTAGAGAGCGATGCTCAAAAAGCCATAGGGCATAACTAAATGTGCTGCCTCCTCATCCCTTGTATTAATGTCAGACCCCGAATACATTTAGACCCACTGTATTAATATCAGAACCCAAAATTAAAGGGCTGCCCACCATAAAAACTTATCTCTTCTCCACAATATACGTGAAAAGTTTCTGGTCACAAGAAAAAGGTCCCTGAGTCTCTGAGTGAACAGAGCGGTGTTCATGAATGTGCACTGCCAACCCATTTATCTCTATGGGCCTCTATGGAAATAGCTGGCAGTCCCATAGAGTGACCATCGCTTTACTTACTCAGGGATGCACTTTCTGGTGAATGGTGGAGGTCCCAGGCATCATACTCCCACTGATAAAGTAAATAGCCCGTGGATGGGGGATAAATTGTTACAATAGGTTTAAATGGAGTCTGGCAACACAAAATTCTCTTTAATGTAAAACGCTATGTGTGACGGAAAATTAACACTGCACATCACCCTGAACACACCATCCCCACTGTGAAACATGGTGGTGGCAGGATCATGCCATGGGGATGCTTTTCTTCAGCAGGGACAGGGAAGCTGGGCAGAGTTGATGGGAAGATGGATGGAGCCAAATACAGGGCAATCCTGGAGGAAAACCAGGTAAAGGCAAAAGACCTGAGACTGGGAGGAGGTTCGCCCCTGAACATCACCCTGAACACACCATCCCCAGCCACATCTACAATGGAATGATTTAGATCAAAGCATATTCATGTGTTAGAACGGCACAGTCCAGACCTAAATCCCATTGAGAATCTGTGGGAAGATGGGAAGACTTGAAAATTGCTGTTCACAGGCGCTCTCCATCCAAACGGACTGAGCTTGGGCTATTTTGCAAAGAAGAATTGGCAAAAATTTCAGCCTCTATTTGTGCAAAGCTGGTAGAGACATACTCCCAAAAGACTTGCAGCGTAATTGTAGCGAAAGGTGGTCCTACAAAGTATTGACTCGTGTGGTGGGGGGATACAAATGCACACCACACTTTCCAGATTATTTCTTAAAAATTTTGAAAAGCAGGTATCATTTTCTTTTCACTTCACACATACTTGCTACTTTGTGTTGGTCACATATAATCTCAATATCTACATTTAAGTTTGTGGGTGTAACGTGAAAAATTGTGGAAGAATTCAACCTATATCCTCTGTATATATAGATGGTCATCAGTATATGATTGGTAGGGATCTGACAGCCGGGACCCCCGCTGATCAGCTGTTTGAGAAGGCACTGGTACTCCTGTGAGCGCCGCGGCCTTCCCCATGTATACCAAGCACTGTGCCGTATATTGTATAGCGGCTGTGCTTGGTATCAGCTTCTACAATTCCCCCACTATAGGCCCACTCATCATTGTAAGCCTGGCCTCTGGATACTGCTATGCAGGGCTCAAAGCTGGTGCCGCCTCCTGCCTTTTGTCTCTGCTGCTACCAGAAGAGAAGGAGGTCATAGCAGCAGTGCAGGAAGAAGGAGGAGACGGCGCCAGGTTTGAGCCCTGCATATAAGAAGGTACCTCTACTACCTAAGGGTGCATCCACACGACTATATGTATTTTGTAGTCCGCAAAGTGCAGATCTGCAAAAAATACGAATGCTGACCCATTGTAACAATGCTTATTTTTGTCTGCAAAACATACAAGAACAGGACATCTTTTTTTGCAGTACTGCGGAACAGACATACTGTACGGATGCAGACAGCACATGGTGTGTTGTCTGCATTTTTGCGGTACCATTGAAATGAAAAAATGTGGATCAGATGCAGACCAAAAATACAATTGTTTGAATGGGGCCTCATCTGCACACAGAGAGTTATCACTGTGTTATCTGTGGTGTTACATAGGACTGCAGGTAACACTACTGAATTATCTGCACTCAGAAAGTTATCGCTGTGTTATCTGTGGTGTTACATAGGACTGCAGGTATCATCTACTACATTATCTGTACTCAGAGAGTTATCGCTGTGTTATCTGTGGTGTTACATAGGACTGCAGGTATCATCTACTACATTATCTGTACTCAGAGAGTTATCGCTGTGTTATCTGTGGTGTTACATAGGACTGCAGGTATCATCTACTACATTATCTGTACTCAGAGAGTTATCGCTGTGTTATCTGTGGTGTTACATAGGACTGCAGGTGACATCTACTACATTATATGTACCCAGAGAGTTATCGCTGTGTTATCTGTGGTGTTACATAAGGCCTCTTTCACACTAGCGGCAGTCCGGATCCGGCAGGTGAAGTCCGCAGTCCGCGTTCCGGCCCCACACATGTCACACAGTACAATATAAAGACATACGCACACATACACATACACACAAACACATACATACTTACATACTCCAGGCAGGCAGGCCGCACGTCTGTATGTATGTCTGTCTGTATGTATGTATGTGGTTATGGATCCGTCCTGAACTCCATTGAAAGTCAACGGAGGGCGGATCCGGTTACCATTATGGTCACACCAGACGGATCCACCCCCATTGACTTGCATTGGGGGTCATCCCGGATCCGTCTTGGTGCGGATGCCTGGACCGGAGAGAAAACCGCAGCATGCTGCGGTTTGTTCTCCGGTCTGAAGACGGAACGGAATGCTTTCAGGAGCATTCCGTTGTCTTCAGTTCAGTTTTGTCCCTATTGACAATGAATGGGGACAAAACTGAAGCATTTTTTTCCGGTATTGAGCCCCTATAACGAAACTCAATACCGGAATTTAAAAACGCTAGTGTGAAAGTAGCCTAAGGTAAGACTTTTATAGTATATCCACAGGACTCCGATGGAGGTCCCACCACCACCATTCTCCCATCGAAGTAAATGGAGAGAGCCACGCATGTGGAGCCACCTCTCCATACACTGCTTTAGGCAAATGAAGCCCGCATCAGACTTTAATGGTATAGCCACGGAAAGGTCACAGATGGGAATAGTCCTTTAAATGATGGACGCATGGTATGGCAGGTTTACCCCGTGGTATCTACATGGGAATACACTATTAGGCTACTTTCACACTAGCGGCAGGCCTGATCCGGCAGATGAAGGGTGCTGCCGGATCAGGACTGCCGCAGCGACATGTGTGGAGCCGGAACTGCGCTCCGGCCCCACACATGTCACACAGTACATACATACACACAGACACACACACATATACACAGACAAATACACATACATACTTACATGCTCCCGGCAGGTCTTCAGAGCGCCGGAGGAGCAGGATGGCTCGCACAGGTGACGATTCCCCACAGCGCCCTCTGCTGGGCACCTGGTGGAATCGTCATCTGTGCGCGCCGTCCTGTCCCTTCGGCGCTCTGAAGACCTGCCGGGGAGCATGTAAGTATGTATGTGTATTTGTATGTATATATGTCTGTGTATGTTTATGTTTATGTGTATGTCTGTATGTGTGTATTGTGTGTATGTGGTAACGGATCCGTCATGAACTCCATTGAAAGTCAATGGAGGGCGGATCCGGTTACCATTGTGGTCACACCAGATGGATCCGTCCCCATTGACTTTCATTGGGGGTCATGACGGATCCGTCTTGGTGCGGATGCCTGGACCGGAGAACAAACCGCAGCATCCGGTCTGAAGACGGAACGGAATGCTTTCAGGAGCATTCCGTTGTCTTCAGTTCAGTTTTGTCCCCATTGACAATGAATGGGGACAAAACTGAAGCGTTTTATTCCGGTATTGAGCCCCTATGACGGAACTCAATACCGGAATTTTAAAACGCTAGTGTGAAAGTAGCCTTATTAGCAAATTGCCCACCTTTCATGATGTATCGCCTAGCTCACCAACTGCAAAGGTTTAGAGGGAGCAATGCTTGTGACATATTTACTGGAAAGTTTTTGACCAATGTTTTTTTTCTTCCTCTAGAGGGCACCAAAGATTACAATTTAGTCCAAAATGGCAAGCTTTTGGAATGCAGTATGGAGGAAAAGTTAACATATCAGCACTGTATAGATAGAGTAGAAAGCATACTGAAAAACAAACCAGCACTTATAAAATAAAAAAGTATAATACCTCAAATACGTAGAAAGGGCATTTATGTGCTTAAATTAATCGCTTGAATATCATAGAAAACCCCATCCTGTTTTTTTTTTTTTTTAAATCTAGGGAACCATTTATTTCATTTTTGTTTATTTTGTTTAATTTATAGAGGAGACGGTAGATACATTTTGTTACAGGAGGCCATTCTTTCTGTTCTTAAATAGGAACAACTGCAGGGAAATAATGTTTATCACATTTTTTTGAAATGCACCAGACAGAACAGAAACCTTGCAAAAATTTTAGCTGCAATAGTTGTCAGTCACATGCAACATCCCTGTATTAAAGCAGCCTAAAACTGCCTACAAACATTAGGGGGCACATTTATTAAAGGGGTTTTCCGGGAGTTAACTACGATGACCTATCCTCAGGATAGGTCATCAGTATCTGATCGGAGGGGGTCCGACACCCAGGACCTCCACTGATCAGCTGTTTGAGAAGGCACCGGCGCTCCCGTGAGCGCCGCAGCCTTCTCTCAGCTTTTCCTAGGCCAGTGATGTCACGTTCATTGGTCACATGGTCTAGGAGTGGCTCAGCCCCATTCAAGTGAAAGGGGCTGGGCACGATACCAAGCACAGCCACTATACAATGTACGGAGCTGTGCTTGGTGAGCTGAGAGAAAGCCTTAGCACTCATGGGAGCGCCGGTGCCTTCTCAAACATCTGATCGGTGGGGGTCCCAGGTGTCGGACCCCCATCGATCAGATACTGATGACCTATACTGAGGATAGGTCGTCAGTAGTTAACTCCCGGAAAACCCCTTTAAGACCAGCATTTTAGAAAACGGTCTTAATAAAGGCCTTGTGCTGGCGGTGGATCGGCCGAAGTTATGAAGAGGAGCCGGCCTCTCCATAACTTCGGCGCAACCAGCACCGGTTCTAAATGTAAGACAGCTTCCGAGCTGTCCCACCTTTTGTCTATTCCTGGATCTGCAGTACTGAGTGGTCTGGAGGCTTTACTGGATCCCAGGCACTCACAGCCACGGATGAGAATGAACTGGCATCTGGGATGACCTGAGAGGCGGCTCATTTTTCATTGGCATCCCCTCCACAGTGATGAAGGACCGGCGGTGCACTTTTGGATTACAGTTTTTAGTACACTAAGGTCCAACATTTAGTGTCAGCCTAAGGACTTAGGCCTAATTCCCCCAGTCAGTGTTTGGTCAGTAGTTCCATCAGTGATTTTGAGCCAAAATCAGGTGTAGCTCTAAACACAGAACAGGTGCAGATCTTTCCCTTAGACCTTTTCTCTGTGCAGCCTCCACTTCTGATTTTGGTTCACAATCACTGACCAAAATACTGAAGTATGAATGAGGCATTATTCAGACATCAGTGATTCACGGATACATGCTGTCTGTGTTCTCCACGGACAGCACACATAAACATTCATGTTAATGGGTGTATTCACACATCCGTGTTTTAGTATGGTCTGTTGGTCCGTTAATTTAGCATGGAAGCATGCTCTATTTTTATCCGTCCATCATGCTCACTATAGTCTAAGGGTCCGTAAAAAAACACAGACCTGATAAGTACGCCATCTGCGTTTCGTCCATGTTTCGCTGACCATTTATAGGAGATGCTCTTAAAATTCAGAAAATTCAAAAATCATTTTCAGCTGTGCAGTGTCTGTGGTACACAGAGAGCAAAAAACGGACACACGGACCAAACACAGATTCTTCACAGAAATCTTCACGGATGAATCACTGACCATCAGGGACGTGTGAATAAGACCTAGGGTCCTGGACAGTCTCAGGTTGCTCCTGAGTAGTAAGCAACATCCACCAATGTCCAACTGCAATTAGTCCCGTACTTTACTTTCTGCTTACAGATACTTGCTTTCACGAAACACAGGTGAAAAAAGGGAAAATGTTTATGGGAAAATAGGTTTTGGAACACGAGGAAACATTTGCTGCCAAACAAGTTAAGATCCACTGCTATGGGCCATCCTGTTCAGATAACTGGCAGAGGAAAGGCCTCAAGTTCCAATGTTATGTACTTCATTTGGCAGCAATTTAAAGCAGATGAAATAATTACCACCTATCTGCATCCACGGGTACATTCCAAATTTTATTACAATGCCTGAACGCATGCTGTCAGGTAATTTGCACTGACTTATTGTCACGGTGTTGAAATTAACCCATAAAACTGCTAGTCGGAAGAATTGTGAAATGAGAAGTGTATTATATAGGAAATGTAAAGGAAAGTTTAGTGTCTTTATTGTAAATATATCATAATTGGATTCTAAGAGATTAGGCAACTTTCTAGTATACTTTGTATTTCAGTTCCTTAAAGGGGTATTCTGGTTATGTAAAGTTATCAAAAGGATAGGGGGCAACTATTATATCAGCAGGGGTCCTACTGCTGGGACCCCCACCTATCATGAGAATGGGACCCGGTAACCCATGTGGCCCCCAAAATGAAGGGAGCAGTCAGTCACGCACGCAGTCGCTGCATTTATTTCTATGGGAGCTCTGGAGATAGTTGAGCGCTGTACTCTGCTATCTCCAGTACTCCCATAGAAATAAATGGAGCAACTGCATGCATGCCCAACCAGGCCTTCTGTTCATTTCTCAGGATTGGTGGGGGGTCCAAGTGGTAGGGCTCCCACCGATTTAATAGTTAGCGCCTATCCTGTGGATAGGGGATAACATTAAATAATCCGTTATACCCCTTTAAGATCTCCGTTTGCTGACAGTGAACTAGGAAAATTTGGAAGGATGTGACAGAAAAATTTCTTGTTAAAGAGGCTCTGTCAATAGTTTTCAACCTATGTCATTAGATATATAGGCACATGGGGCTCTTAATGCTTTGCCTACACATACCTTTATATGCCAGAAGCAATTAGCCATTAGCCAGGAAATGCACTTTTAAAAATATGCTAATGAGGCTTCGGAGCACCGCATCTGCGACGCCCTTCTTGCTCCTAACACCACCCTGCATCCTATAAACACGCCCCTCCTTCTTTTTGATGGACAGCACTAGACCCTCCGGTCTAGCGCTGAAATCCTGCGCCTGCGCACTGACCCGATGTACGGCGCGTGCACACTACGATTACAGCACCGAACTCTGCAAGCGCTTTCTATGTAGTGCGCACGTGCCGTCACTTCACTGAACCCGCTCTGCTGACACGCTCCTCCGACCTGCTGTGCAGCCGAACGTGCCGTCACTACGGGTTCAGTGAAGTGACGGCACGTGCGCACTACATAGAAAGCGCTTGCAGAGTTCGGAGCTGTAATCGTAGTGCGCGCCGTACATCGGGTCAGTGCACAGGCGCGGAATTTCAGCACTGGACCGGAGGGTCTAGCGCTGTCCATCAAGAAGAAGGGGGGCGTGTTTATAGGATGCAGGGCGGTGTTAGGAGCAAGAAGGGCGTCGCAGATGCGGTGCTCAGACAAGAAGAACACGCTCCACGGTGCTCCGAAGCCTCATTAGCATATTTTTAAAAGTACGTTTTCCTGGCTAATGGCTGATTGCTTCTAGCATATAAAGGTATGTGTGGGGAAAGGATTAGGAGCCCTATGTGCCTATATATCTAATGACATAGGTTGAAAACTGGTGACTGAGCCTCTTTAACATCCAGGTTATACTTCTGACAGCTGGGAGTTTGCTACAATGAAACAGAATAAATGGTGGCTATAAAATATTAATTTTTTTTTTACAACTGAGTGATTCCCTTGGCCACGGTTCAGATTGACTGACAAATGGAGCCACATATGGTAAATGGGTTTTTGGACAATACACATTTATGACATAGGGCACTAGGTATGTGAATAGTCTCACATCACAGAAGTCCACTGTCACTGGCCATGTTCCTAGGTTTCTGTAGCTCCCATTCCCCATGGAAAACCTAAACAGAATCCTCACATTCTCTTGACCACTGGTTTCAGCTCTTGACACAACAAAACGTGAAGAATCAATAGATAAACCTGCCACATGAATCTGAAGTAAACTGAGTCAGGCTTCCAAGGTTGCAGAAAACCCAATCCAAAAGAAAACGATATTACATCAGTCAGTACACAATTTTAAGTTTGCATTCACTTTTGCAAAGCAGAACCACTTCTCTAAGGTCATATCTTCTCTGTCTCAAAACCGCAAACAAATATTTAACACTTTTAACTCTCTACTCCCTCTCCCTGCCTCCTCCTACATTTCTTTTCATCTGCCTAGACTGCTGCAATATCTTTCTCTGTGGCCTCCCATGTAAAGCCTCTTTCACACATCTGTGTCAGTGCTCAAATCCATGAGCAGTGATGCATCCGTGAAGCTGTCCGTGAAGGATCCGTGTTTGTTCCATGTGTCCATTTTTTGCTGTCCGTGTTGCATCCGTGTTTCACTACACTGACCAGCTGAAAAATAATTTTCAAAGCATCTCTTCTTAATGATCCGTGAAACAAGGATGGCATCCGTGGTTTTCATGGACCCATAGACTATAACGGACATGATGGACAAAATAGAGCGTGCATCCGTGCTAAAAACACTGACCCACAAACAGTGCTAAAACACTCATGTCTGAAAACACATAAAAATGAATGGGGACGTGTGTCCTTGGAGAACGCGTACAGCACACGTCCGTGAAACACTGACGTGTGAATGAGGCTTAACAGTCGTGCATCACTGCAATCCACCCTGGACTCTCTTGCCCGATTGATCTCCCCGTTTTGTTCTGCCTTCATCTTTCCTATCTTCTCATCTTTTCACAGGCTACTCATTACTCATCAAATTCAGTTCAATATATTACCAATGGTATACCAGGCTGTCCATAAGCTCTCCTCTCCTTAATTATCTGACCTAACCTCCAGCTAACCCCTCACCGATCCTCCTAAGACCTCTTTCTTCGCTCTGCTCTTCGCACAATTGCCTCCAAGATTTCTTGAATCCCGAATTCTCTGGAACTGGTTACACCAAACAATCAGAATCTTCCTCGTCATCCAAACACAAAAGCAACCTAAAACCCGACCTCTTCAGAATAGCCTACAACCTACAATGATCCTGCAGTCACTGCAAAACCATATGACCAGCTTCTACCCTCTGATGTTTGAGACAGCGGAAAGATAGTCACTGGTGTTCTGTAATACAGCAGGGGTGATGTCGAGGGATGAAGTGTATAGTTGTGTGTCATCAGCGTAGAGATGGTACTGGAAACCAAATCTGCTGATGGTCTGTCCAACTGAGAGAAGAAGAGAGGGCCTAGGACTGAACGCTGAGGAACCCCAACAGCAAGAAGAAGAGGAGAAATGGAGCCAGCGAATAATACACTGAAAGAGCAATCAGAGAGATGAGGAAAACCAGGAGAGGGCAGTGTCCTTTAGGCCGATAGATTGAAGCATGGTGAGTAGGAGATGGTGGTCTACAGTGTCAAAAGCAGCAGAGAGGTCAAGAAGAATGAGCAGAGAGTAGTCACCGTAGTATTTTGCTGTCAGGAGGTCATTTGTCACTTTGGTGAGGGCAGTTTCTGTAGAATGTAGGGTGCGGAAACTAAATTGCAATGGATCAAGGAGAGAGTTAGCGGATGAGGGGAGAGTAGACCCGACGCTCCAGAAGTTTAGAGTGTGTCATATGTACGTTAATGTATAGAATTAATGAGACTTTTAAAATAATAATTTCTCTAGTTCTTTTCTTGTTTTTATTTGTATTTTTGAAAGTGCCCTCATCTGCAATAGGTAGTTGACAGAGAAAAAACTTTGTGACAGCTACACTTTGGCAGAGGGCTGATGCGCCTCACACAGCGTTGCCTCCCTGTTTCTGCAGATTATTACATCGATAAATATTTAAAACATTTCAGGAACAAATCAAGACAAGTAAGTGGAAGACGAAGAAGAGCGTTTTTGTTTCCAGCTACACGCAATTCCAAAAAAAAATTGGTGCGTGAGAAAATTCAGGATTATCCACCCACACAGGAGTGCAGTGCATGTGTCAACTAATCATGAAGGATTTAAAAAAGTACATTTAGTGTGCACCAGTGTACATCCTGTAAGGATTTGTTTTATATTATGTTGATTTATATTTGTTGTATTTTGTAAAGTGATTTTCAAACACAAGCTTCATACACAGCTTCCCTTATACTTTTAAGTAATGTTTTCCTCTGTTTGTGGTGGGGCAGTATTTGGACAAAGTATGTTGTTGCCTAAGGCAAAGCTGTAAAACTGTAACTCTCCTCCCAACCATGACTGAGCTGAACTATCACTTACACTACAGTTGCGATTTATGCCTGCCGAAAAGTGGCACTACGCAAAATTCCCTGGCACAGGGGTGTGTACTTTTCCCATAGTAAGAGCTTACACATTAATACACTATGACAACCTACATAAACTCACTACTAGTGACCCAGTGGTATATTCCATGCTACGTGCTTGACCCCTTTTCAAAGGGTTGCCCCACAAAAAATATTCTAGTTTTCAAACCAGCACCTGGTTCTGATTATTTTTGTAATTTCATGTAATTAAAGATGTATTATAGCTACTAAGTTATTCAATAAAATCCATGTTTATGGCGCCACCTGTTGTTTGCTCTTTTTTAAATTTTTCTGTCCTGTTCACTGCTTCTTCACTTCTTCAACTGCCACCAGCTGCAGCAGAAAGGACACACCCCTGAGAAACGACATGTACCCTAAACTGACAGCTTGAAATAAATCTAGCAGAACGATCGGAGCAATGGATGGGGGGATCTCTGGACCCATGTGAGGTATGGGGCTGGTTCTAGCTTTTTTAGAAGGAGGTTGCCATGTACTAGTTTATGCATGATTTTTATTTTTTACATTATTCATGGGATAGCCACTTTGCGCTGGTGATGGGTCATAATGTTGAACACATAAGACATCCTCAAGCTCTCAATAGGCTGTTGTGATGACATCATAATGGGCTTCTTCACTGATATTACCCCTGTGGCTAAGACCAAACAAGATTATGGGACACATTTATTAAGAGTGCGCCAGAAATTGCACCAGAAATATGCCCAATTTAGAGGTATTTCTGGTTAATAAATGGCCCCCGACGTCACCAGGCTAGTGTTATGATGTCACAGGTACTGGTATATAATGCACCTAATGATATCGCTCAATCTCTGGAATCTGTCATGGTCACTTATATTGATATCATCAGTCCCAGGTGACCACGGTGATCGCACACAACCAGTGGTGACACAATCGATATAGTCCAGTGGCTTGTAACCCAGAGAAGTTTTCTCTCCATGGTGACTGCAAGCAATTGCCCCTTGAGATGCAATTATTCATATAAGTGGTTGTCTGGTTACAAAGACTTTCAAACACCCTATTAGGACATTTTAAGTTAACAGAAGAGATTATCTCATTTGTATCCTCCATCGATTAGTTAGGTTGGAGAGAAGACACAAAGAGCATTTCTCTATCTGGAGGAACTGACACATCTATGTGTAAGGCTAAGTGCACAGTTAGATTTTGATACCCTTTTCCAGCATATTTATTTTTGCCAGAGACTCCTGATGGAACCTCTGTTGCCGGTGTACATGTAGCCTTACACACAGTCCATTGATTGCATGGGCACCATGCAGTGTTTCGTTTCTCCAGCGGTGGATCTGCAGGGGAACCAAAAACTTGCTGCCAGGTTCTATTGCAAAGAAAGCTGTGGTCCCAAAGCCTGGACAACCTTTGAGGTTGATTATTTTTTGGTGGACTTCCTAAACAAACACGATTGTCCAAAGTGGATAACCCCTTTAGGCTGGGCTTCCACGTAGCAGATGTGAGGAAGCATTGTGCCGCACATCTACAGGTGAAGCTCATAACACTTGCCAAAAAAACATGGCTATTCGGGGTAAACCACTGTGGTTCTGCTACACAGTCCTTGGCTGCGTGTCCCACTACAGTTGCTAAATGTTTTGATAATAAAGACCTTATATATTTCCAGGTAATAAGGGTATTTCCTTTATAGATAATATTTTACTTATGCTTCATGTAACATTACAATTATTAGTGAGTGCACATGATGTCACTTTACAAGTAGGGCTGTGCAACGGCCCAGGCCCCACAAAGTATCACTGGCACTATTCCTTTTAAAAGGGTTGTACCACAAAAATATTCTGCAGTTTTCAAACCAGCACCTGGATCTGAACACTTTTGTAATTGCATGTAATTAAAAATTTTGTATAGTCACTGAGTTATTCAATAAAAGTTATATGTAGTGCCACGTACCGTATTTTTCACTTTATAAGACGCACCCGATGATAAAACGCAACCCAGATTTAAGAGTAGAGTAGAGTAGAGTAGAGATTTTAGACCTCATATCAGACCCCCCATAAATATCAGGACATCACATCAAACCCCCATATCAGCCCTCCATGTTAGACCCCCAATAGACCTCAGATCAGCCCGGTCAGCCCCCCATCAGATCTCAGATCAGCCCACTCAGCCCCCATAAGACTATAAAATAAAAAACCTCTTACCTCTTCTGCGCCATGGCTCCGCTCTGGGTCTGGCGCTCCCCTGTCTTCTCCGGCCGGAGCTGCACTGTCATCTGACTGCGTGCAGCATCAGGTCATAGCGCGCGCAGGGGTCAGGACAGTGCAGCATCGGCAGAAGAAGACAAGGGAGCGCTGGACCTGGAGTGGAGCCGTGGCGTAGGAGGGTGAGTATCGGAAGCGCTTGCAGCATTTCTTCCCCCCTCCCAGCACCTAATACATACTAGTGAGTGCTTCCATAATGGAAGCACTCACTAGTATTCACTTTAAAAGACGCACGTCCATTTTCCCCCTACTTTTGGGGGGAAAAGTGCGTCTTATAAAGCAAAAAATACGCTATTTTCTTAGAGAGTGGACTGCAGTGGAATGGACACTCCCCTTAAACTGCAGCAGCAATGCATGAAGAGATCTCTGGATCCATGTGAGGTACAGGGCTGGTTCTAGCTTTGTTAGAAAGAGATTGTCATTTCCTATATGATGTCTGATTTTAATTTTTTACATTTTTTATGGGATAACCTCTTAATGGGAGTAATATCTATCCAGAGAGAACACGATTCAATCAAAGTATGCTGGGAGTACCATCTGTCAGTGGTTGTATCCTTTAGGAAATAGTAGCTGATGTGCTAGTAGTATGTCCATCAGCTTGAGCTTCTGTAAAATAAGAATACCGCCCCAGTCCTTGGAGACAACAGTGTAACTGAGCTGGGAGTACCACCCTTCTATAGAGGGCAATGTATAGTGCATTATACAGAATATAGACTGTTTACAGCTGTATATGTCACTGCTATCACCACCCTTCCAGGCAGGGCAATGCTCCCAGCTATGTATATACCAAATACACCAAACAGTATATTGAATGTTTTCAGCAGGAAATTACAGGACTATAACCACCACCATCCTGAGCTGCTTGTAACAGGAGTACCAGTGGTTTTGCAAAATTCATTTCATAAAGTATATTGCAAAAATGTGTTTATTTTCATTTAATTTGTGCCATTACATTTTTGTAATTGCTAAAAAAAAATTATACTTTTGATCTTATACTAACACATACAATGTACTGACATAGATATATATCTGCAGATACCAATACATTATGAATGTGAAGAACATTACAGAGAAAACCCTTCTATTTTTAGCAGTTCGTCTTGTGGCTCACTGGTAGAGTCTCTGTCTCCAATACAGCAGGTCCTGGGTTAGAAAATAAATATACAGTACAAAGGCACTGTCATAATGCCAAAGAGCTTCTCCCTTTCACTGTCAGAGTGTCCAACCATAGAGCAGAGCAGGGACACAGCACACAAAAGTGTTATACTTTGATTAGAGGGCATCTTTTCGCAGTTTTGTACCTATGACACTGACTGACCTGTTACATGTGCACTCGGCAGCTGAAGACATCTGTGTTGGTCCCATGTTCATATGTGTCCGCATTGCTGAGAAAAATGAAGTTTTACTATATGCAAATGAGCCTCTAGGAGCAACGGGGGCGTTACCATTACACCTAGAGGCTCTGCTCTCTTCTGTAACTGCCACATCCTCTCCACTTTGGTTAAAACTGATGTTTGCACTGTCTGGTGCTGTCAATCAAAGTGGAGAGGGCGCAGCAGTTGCAGAGAGAGGAGAGCCTCTAGGTGTAACGGTAACGCCACCGTTGCTCCTAGAGGCTCATTTGCATTTAATAAAACATAATTTTTCTCAGCACTGTGGACACATATGAACATGGGAACAACACAGATGTCTTCAGCTGCCAAGTGCACATGTAACAGGTCAGCCAGTGTCATAGGTACGAAACTGCTGACAGATGCCCTCTAACAATTGCACAGTTCTATTTACAAGGATACAATTTCTTTTCATGTTCAACTTAAACTGCAGAATCCCACGAGAACGTGAAGCTACCGTTATAATTTTGGTTACATCAATGATGTTAGAAAATGCCCCTTAGGTCCTTATAAGCCAGAACAAATACAGACTGGGCTGCGATGCTGCATAAAGGATCATAAGAAGCTGAGGCGGTATATGGCCCCTTCCAGTGTTATACCTAATAAATTAGTTTGCCTGCGTAACCGACTACAGATGTGCAAACAAAATACAAGTTGGATGTGTGAACGTTTGCTACTTCAAATAATGTCTCCTTATTGCCATATGGGATACGGGCTATGATACATGTATAACAAACGTTAAGTAAACTGTGGATAAAGTTCACAAGACTTTTCTCCTAGAACGTGCAGTCACCTTTAAACAATGGGTTTTTGTGCTTGGCTGATCTGACTAATACTGGATTCACATACAGAGTTTACAGATTTCTGGGGCGACATTTCTTTTTATCCCTATGTCATTTTTTTTCCCCAAAGCGCAGCGTGTGCGTTCTGTCATGAGCCATAGGGTAATTGTGACTGAAAAGTCCTCAAAACAAACTCCAGGTGAAAAAGTGTAAAACAGGCATTCGGGTAGACACGGCGCTTCTCCCTTTCCCGTATAATTAACGAGATTACATTTTATGTTTGCTCTCTCGTTATAAAACTCCCGTTGCTCAAAAGAAAAGATCTTCAACAAAAGCCGGGAGCCGCGATATAATGTAATGACGAAGGAGAGCGGTTAAGGTCCTTGCACTTAATCTCCATTAGAAGGTAGATTAAACCTGGCTTACTGCAATTAACTGTATTCATCTTTCTGCAAGTTGTCCTCTAGAGTTCGTAGAAAGGCACAATGCAGCCTGTAAACTGTGGGCACAGGGACTGAAAATGCCCTGTGGAAAGACAATGGATCTCTTTGATATAGAGGTTCCATAGACATGGTTCACCGGTATCTCACCTACGTGGAACGTGTTCTACTCTATATTGGCAGAGGTAGTAAACAAGGGAAATAAGAAGCGGTGTTTATTTAGAGAGGAGTGGAGACTTCTTTCAATAGAGCAGTTACATACATCTAAACTACTTGGATACATAGTAGGTTGCCTTTTACTAATTGATACACAGAATGACACATCAGCTTCATTAATCATATATAGTCCGAGAGCTACAAGGGCTGTCAAACAAACGTGTGCTGGTTGGTGGAACCAAACAATTCGCTCTCCTCTGAGCGAGCTGTGTATTTGTCAGTCACTAGATATGTGAAAGGCCCAGTGGGTTAAAGGAGACGGAGGATGGGAAGGTGTACATTGCATGCATATTTTGTATATTCCAATGTTACACGCTGTGAGCATGAGGAGACATTCACACGACTATGCCTCAGAGCCACCTCCTATTGGGATGTATGGGAGGCAGAAATAATGTGGCTGCTGGCAGGTTTTCAGCAGAATTTCAGCACGGCTGTCTGCACCTCATGTGAATGGGCCCTTACAGAAAAGGACTTGAAACGTTTTTCCAGTAATAGTTTTTTACCAAGTTCCCACAACGAGTCCCCTGAAATTACACTTACCTGCTCCACGCCACTTTCCTCCACGCTGCCCCTGCTGTTTCCATCTTCAGGTCCCTGCACTGCTTACATCCGCCAGTGCATGGGCATGGTCACATGCTCCGCTCCTGCCAATGACTGGCTTCAGTGGTGACATGCTGCTTGTGGCCACATCACCGCTGAAGCCATTGACTGGAGCAATGCATATGACTATGCCCATGCACTGCCAGGTAAAAATGTTCTATTTCAGGGGGCATGCTGCAGGCACTTGCTTAAAAATCAATATTTCTGGAAAACCCCTTTAAATTAAATTAAAGGCATTTTCTAGATCCTTATTACCGATCAGGGATGGACTGGGAACTAAAAGTGGCCCTGGAATAAAACCTAAAAGTGGCCCCATGTTGCAGGCGGGTCCATATTGAAAGATGGCAACATAATCAGGGAGGGACAACAGAAGTAGGAGGGCCAGCCATACCATAGGGCAGAGCAATATACCTCCGCAGCTGAACCAAATACCACGATGCAGCACAAAATACTGCCACCTGTGCCACAGTGTTCAACTGTATAGCTGCCCTGAGGATGTCGATACAGTTGAATTCAGGAATGCTGCTGGCCAGGTGAGTAGAAGAGAATCAGATCATTATGTACCCAGCTGTGAGGAGGGCTTCGGTGGCCCTCCTAGGCATCGGCCCACTGGGAAATTTCCCTGTAGGGTCTATGGCCAATCCGCCCCTGTTGCCGATCCTTAAAGGGTTATTCTCATCTTAGACAATGGGGCGTATCGCTAGGATATGTGGGACACGCACCTATATCGAGAATGGAGCCTCCAAAGTAAAGAGGGGCGCACTGCGCATGTGCAGCCGCCCTCCATTCATTTCTATGGGGCCGGCGAAAATAGCCGAGCACCGGCTCGGCTATTTCCTTCGGCTACATGGAAATGAACAGGAGCGGTGCCCGCGCATGCGCAGTGCGCTCCCATTCATTTCTATGGGAGCAGTGGGGGAGCTGCGCCTGGTAGTGGCCGGACCCCGGGAAACCTGGGGTCCTCCAGGCGCAGTGCTCCCCCCTCAGATCTCGATATAGGTGCGGGTCCCAGAGGTGGGACCCGCACCTATAAGACAATGGGAGCATATCCAAGCGATATGCCCCCATTATCTAAGATGAGAATACACCTTTAAGAGAGTCATCAGTATCAGATCGATGAGGGTTCACCGCCTGAGTCCCCCTCCAGTCAGCAGAATAAAGAGGCAATGGCACTCCCTGGCGGTCCAGCTCCTTACTGTTGTGGCTCAGCTTGGTACCGCAGTTTAGCCACCATTTATTCTGCTGATAGGCAGGGTTTGGGAGAGTTGGACCTCCAGAACCGAATACTGACTGCCTATCCCAAGGACAGCACATGAATATTCTAAAACTTCTTTGTGGTCTTATGAATGCTGCCATATTAGAGATCTGTGTTGCTCTGCATACTTCAGATGTTAAGTGGTTGCCTTCAGCGTTTTCTCACAGGTTATCTAATAATCAGTGAGAAAGGAAAACAATATCACATTGTCCAACACATGACATATGGACAATGTCCCTGAAAGCAAAGCTTAGCAAAGGCACCTTATAGCAGCACATGGAGGGCCCATGCCTATAAGGACCCATAGGGACTGTATGTGACTCTCTGTGTACATGGGCCATGCACACATCTTGCTTAGGTTTAGTTGACTGCTCCCTTTTAGAATGACACAACAGACATTTTGATACGGATTTTATCAGTATAATGTATCAAACGATCATTGTGGTAGATCTCTATTGTGTCACCACGCCAAACAAATGCTCACGTTTCACATTTTGCTGCAATATATCTGCCGTTGTCAGCTGCACAAGGCATTACTTCATCTCATCTTACTTCTGTTCTATTTATTATGTTATTGGCTTAAAGCGGGTACCCGGCTAACGTCCGCTAATGATAATCCTGTAAACATGAGTGGGTATTCCATTACATGTATTATATAAGAGGTAGGTCATTCCTCTTCAGAATGAAGAGTATACGGCGGGTGCTTGTAGAATATGGATGACCACGTTAGTGCATTGAATGTCAGCATAAAGGGCTGTGAGTGGCATGTCAGGTAAACAGAACAGCATCAAACAAAGGCACCTCATTCTTGCTAGGACACATGTCAGTTCCTAAACAAACCATGTAAAGAGATCCTTATACCTATACTGTGCTCATGTTACCTGCACTGCGGCCTCCTGTTCCATGGAGCTATATTGTATTAGGATAATCGATAGTTGCCTTAAAGACCTAAACGTCATTTTACCCATTTATGACAGTTTCCAGCGATGTTATCACCCAGCTTTCCCACAACTGTGAAGGACATATGGCTAGTTATACAGTGATGTGGAAGCTGGGGATAAACAAACAAATGATGCAAAAGTAATTAAATTGTACCCAAATTGTGTAAAAATAAAAGTTGCATCTGAAATTTTGGTGATTTGATACAGGCAAATTTTAGAAAAAGAAAGACAATCAGTGTGTGTGAGAGAGAGCGAAGAAAAAAATGTAAAAAAGAGACAAGATAGAAAAAAATGGAGTCCTTGAGCCATATGCCTCAAAGCTAGTTGAACAACATGTCAACCTTGAAGTGTCATCCCACCTCTTTAAGCAGCTACAATCTGGCTTCCGACCCCACCGCTCAACTGAAAATGCCCTTACCAAAATCACCAATGACCTGCTAACTGCCAAAGCCAAACAACATTACTCTGTCCTCCTCCTCCTCCTCCTCCATCACCTGCCCTCTGCCTATGACACCATCAATCACTCCACTCTGTTAAAAATTCTATCATCCCTTGGCGTGATGGGCTTGGCACTCCTGGATCACCTCATACCTCAGAGCCTGGACATTTAGTGCCTCCCACTTGCACTCCACCTCCTCTTCTCACCTCTGTCCTAGGACTCTTGCTCTTCTCAATCTACACCTTTGGCCTGGGACAACTCATAGATTCCCATGGCTTTCAGTATCGCTTCTATGCTGACGACATGCAAATTTACCTCTCTGGCCCAGATATCACCTCCTTACTATCCAGAATCCCACAATGCCTATCTGTTACATATTCCTCCTTCCTCTTTCACTTTCTACGATTTAACAGAATTTATCATCTTTCCCCTATCTCACACCACGTCCGCTGCATTGGGGGAACATGATTCTGCTATGTCCTTTAAACTGCAAATCCATGCCGTTTCCACCTCCTGCAACTCAAAAATATCTCTTGGAGCCACACATTCCTCAACTGCGAGTCTACAAAAATGCTTGTGCATGCCCTCATCATCTTCTGCCAGACTACTGTAACCATGGTCTCCCCCATCTAGCGCTCCCCTTCAAACTATCCTCAAATCTGCTTCCCGTGTAATCCCCCTATCCTCCTGTTACTCCTCTGCCAATCCCTTCATTGGCTCCCCACTGCCCAGAGAATCCAGTACAAAACACTAACTATGACACACAAGGCTGTCCACAACTTGTCCCCTCCATAGATCTTCGATCCTCACAAGACCTCCTTCTCTCATCTCCTCTTATCTGTCCTACCATAATCATCTCCAAGATTTCTCCTGTACATCCTCCATACTCTGGAACTCTACCCCAACATATCAGATACTCAACTACTGTGGAAACCTACAAAAGAAATGTGAAAACCCACGTCTTAAGACAAGCCTACAACATAGAGTAATCTTGCTGCCACTATACCGCCATATGACCAGCTTTACCCTTACTGTAGCCTTCTCTCATCCTATGTAGCTTGTAAATCCTTGTGGGCAGGGTCCTCTCTCCTTCTTTACCAGTTGGTAACTCGTCTTGTTCATACTTACTGCAGTTGTTTTATATTATGTATGTATACCCCTTATCGTATGTACAGCGCCATGGAATAAATGGCACTTTAATAATAAATACTGTAATAATACACAAATTTGCAAGTCAATTGGAGCACTTTCAATTCGAGTAGAATGAATTTGGACCAGAATCGAATCACCCCACCCATTCAGCCAAATAAAACCTGAATAAAATTGATTTAGTGATTTAGTCTTCTTTATAAATGAATAACTAAAGGGGTCATGCCAAGATTGATGTAAAAAAAAACAACGCCATATAGCACACGCCTCTCTCTTTTTATCTAGAGCTCCCTCCATTAATTTCTCCAATTGCTCTGCTCAATTTTCATCAGGCGGGCAGCTGAGGGGTGTGTTTCCTTTCTCAGGGGGTGTTTACTTTCTACTGCAGCTCAGGGGTGTGTTTCCTTTCTCAGGGGGCGTTTACTTTCTACTGCAGCTCAGGAGGTACGTCCTTTCTCAGGGGGCATGTACTTTCTGTTGCTGTAGCTCCCTCACAGTTTCTAACAATAGATACAGCTGGTGGCAGTATAAGGATGGAACTCAGCATGTGCGACCATGCTCATCCAGCTCAGTGGGTAGACGTGCACATTACTGAACAAATTAAACACCAGGGGGCGTCATTATAATGAAGTAAACTGAATATCTTGAAATCTATACCGTGGAGCTATTCTCCTGAAGCAACACTTGCATTATAGTATATGGCATCCAATGGACATAGATGGTGCACTTTCAAGATTGGTGATGCGCTTATGCAATTGCACCAAATAAATTCAATTGAACTCAGCTCTAGATTAACTGTGCTTCTTCACCGAGCGCCTCCAGAGTAGATGCTTCACTTTACTATGTTTCCAAACTGCATGCGAATGATGTACATGCACAAGAAATGTGTTGGGATCCATTGGAGGAAATGGGAAGCAATTTTGCAAGTCTCTCCCCAGCCTCTATTACACAAGATAGTTGTCCTATGCAGCTCTGCTGTTAGAATTAATCTGATGCAACATTGCCTTGTTTTCAAGTTTCATTCGTTAAATTCATATATTAGTTATGGTAGGGTCCTATAGACTTCTGTAATTGCTGTATAATGGCTATGTACAACTTGGAGGCTGTACGGAGCAATAATATGGTGGCCCACTGGGGTACGTCAAATGTAGTTGAGGTGCAATAACACACGAGCTGTGGACAGGTGAGGTGTTGTTTTTAGAAGGAAGCAGCCATCTTTCTTCTACCTGCGTGCAACCCATTTAATCGACTGATCAATTGCAAAGTACAGGCTTAAAATTCCACCCAAAAAGGACACATGGACTGAATAGTAAACCATTGTGGTATGACATACATAATTTTCATCCTATTCAATAATGACAGTATTAGTTAAAGTGTAACTGTCATTCTTTTTTTATTTGTGTAATGTGTAGGGGCAGTGATACTGGCCATTTTTGTAATATACTTTAATTACCAAAATCATACATTTCTATTAGAAAAAAGCTGTAAAGTAGCCCATTTTGACCCTTAGAAACGCTCCTCTGTCTTCTGTTTACATAACAGTGGAGACTTGCTAACATTGACTGTGTAATGTAAACAGAAGACAGAGGAGCGTCAAGGCTCACATTCGGCCACTTTACAGCTATTTTTCTAATAGAAATGTACCAATTAAAGTACATTACAAAAATTGCCAGTATCATTGCCTCTATTTCAGGCCTGGAATTTCAGGCCTGTACTTTGCAATTGATCAGTCGGTTAAACGGGTTGCATGCAGGTAGAAAAAAGATGGCTGCTACTTTATAAAAACTACATTTGGTGTACCCCAGTGGGGCCTCCAAGTTGTAGAAAGTGGCCCATTTTGAGCCTTAGCAACGCTCCTCTGTCTTCTGTTTACATAACACAGTCAGTGTTCAGCAAGTCTCCACAGTTATGTAAACAGAAGAGCGTTGCTAAGGCTCAAAATGGGCCACTTTAGAGCTATTTTTCTAATAGAAATGTACAATTTCAGTAATGAAAGTATATTATAAGTACATTACAAAAATGATCAATATCACTGCCCCTATACATTACAAACATTAAAAAAAAGAATGACAGTTACACTTTAAAATCACCCATGCTTATAGAACAGCAAATATTCACTGCCGCCTCTGAACCCGCTCCATAGCACAAATGAAGTTGTATGAATAGACACCGGTATAGGCACTGTATTAGGGAGGTTACAGGAAGCAATGATCACATGCGAACAAAATGAGCCACTGTTTACTGCGCATATCAGGTTCTCCACAGGAGCAGGTTCTCCGTTGTATTTTGGTAACACCTGTACTTAAATAGCAATATCAGTTCTCACTTTTTGTTTCGGCTTATTCAGGAGGTTGTCATAATGTGATGGGGCCTTTGAAGCATGAGACAGATTATTACAACTGTCAGCAGCCCAGTGTCTCATTCCACAGCACAGTGTGTGTGCGGATTTATTTCACAAAGAAAATAGGCCAGGATGTGCATCCCATTTATGCTGAGCAAATGAGGAGTTATTCAATTATTTAGGTGTGATTTTATTTTTTTATATATATTTTTTTATCTGCTAAATAACGTAACAAGCAAAGCGGCAGCAATGGAGCATTACTAGAATCCTAATGCAGGTGGGGCATATAGCACACATGGAAAGTTTTAGAGTACACAGCGATTTTGGGTGTGACACATATCAGACCCAGGTAACACAGTGTAGAGTAGAGGGCTACCATAAGAATGAATGGGGTCACAGCGTGACTTGTATGTTTACTGCGACTGGGATGCGTAAATTGCAAAATATCCAACTGCAATACTTGGGCCCAAAATCTCCATGTAATCATACCCTTAGGGCCAGACAAAATTTATCAATTAGGTTATTTTTCAGGAATATT
The DNA here is from genome assembly GCA_900303285.1 of Rhinella marina. Classification (NCBI taxonomy): domain Eukaryota; kingdom Metazoa; phylum Chordata; class Amphibia; order Anura; family Bufonidae; genus Rhinella; species Rhinella marina. The sequence continues at coordinate 392,567 of ONZH01017253.1, read as the reverse complement.
CATACGGTGCTTCCACAAGTGGAATATTGCTATGGGAATATCTGGCGGTAGGATAAGTAGCTGGCACATTGCTTTCAGGGCAAGAAGTGTAATGTATTAATAATCTGACATAAAGGCACTAACGTTCCCGTTTTCAAACGGGTCAATGACAAGGGGAATGGTGTTACTAAGTCATCAATTAATTCATACATTTCTAGAATGAATGGTGCAATGCACAGTTCTAAGAAAAGATGTCTTCACTATAGTTTTTTATGCAGAATATAAGCATTTACTAAAACAATGTATCAAGTGAGCTTCTGGGATTTTACTATTGACAGCATATCTCCAGGATAGGCCACCAACATCTTATCAGCCAGGATCTGACAGTCCTCGCCCCCTCCGATCAGACCCTTATGTAGTAGATGGAATTGGTTACTGCAGTATTCACTTCAGTGGGAGCAGTGCTGCAGTTACCAGCTCCACCTACTACACAATGGCGCCGACACCAAAAACACCAGCTCCAGATGTTAGGTAAACAGTCTTTTTTCTTGCTCCTTTTCAAAAATGCAACATGCTGCCGTTAATGGCATTTTTTCAGGTGTTTTCACATCACCTTCTTGATAGGGGGAAAAACACCATAAAGAAAAATCTAGTGGTAAAACACAATGGCTCAGATTTACTGATCCTAAGGCCATATGTATTTTGTTGTCTGCAAACCATGCATCCTCAACATACAGACACCAGCCATCTGCATGCCACATTTTTCTCAGTGCCAATAGTAGAAATGCAAGAATAGGATATGTTCTATAATATGTGGGATGGACACACGGATGTGGACAGCACAGAGATAACACCCATGTGCTGTTCGCATTATTTGTGGTCCCATAGAAATGAATGGGTCCACGCCCGAACCACAAAAAAATGGGGATTGCATGTGGACTCAAAAATACAGTCATGTGCATAAGGCCTAAAGATGGTGTACGCTTAGACAGGCTATCTAGAGGTTTATCACAGGCGCTCAGGCTGGATGATAAATCTGTTTCAGGGACAGACAGTTTTCGCTGACTCAATACTAACTACTGGTTGGCTTACTTTTAGGGTACATTCACACGTCCGTGTGTGTTTTGCGGTCCGCAAATTGCGGATCCGCAAAACACGGACACCGGCCATGTGCGTTCCGCATTTTGCGGACTGTACATGGCCGGCTTTATAATAGAAATGCCTTTTCTTGTCCGTGGATCCGTACAAGAATAGGACATGTTCTATTTTTTTTGCGGGGCCGCGGAACGGAAGTGCGGATGCGGACGGCACACTGTGTGCCGTCCGCATCTTTTGTGGCCCCATTGAAAATGAATGGGTCCGCACCCGTTCCGCTATTTTGCGGAACGGATGCGGACACATTCTGCGGACGTGTGAATGGAGCCTAAGACAGAATTTTACATCAGAATTTTGGTGCTCTTCTGGCTCAAAATTGAGTGTCTTAGGCTCTGCCGAGATCTGCCCCTCCCTCTTAAGCCCCACCTTCTGTTTAGCAAGTAGGAAAATGGTGTGCCACTTTTTCTGGCACGTTTGTGGCGTACACACATTTGTAAATGTGGGTCAATGTGTGCAAAAAAAAACAAAACAGAAAAAAATGCAAAAAAAAATTGCAAAAAAACCTGCTTGAAAGTACTTATTCTGGAATTTTTTAAGGGGTAAAAATGGAAATGCCGAATTCATGTGTGTAAAGTCCCTTACCGATATATACATATTTTTTTGAAGGGGGAGTGGCAAAATGATCCCTGTAGTTTTATCATAAACTACAACAAGTAATATTTTTTTGGTGCTGTCCACCAATCATACAAGGACAATATGTGTCTTCGTGGCTATGACTTCGCCTTGTTTCCAACATCATTCTTCAAGACAAACAGGAAGCGGAATAAATCTGCTTTCCAGAAATGAAAGCAAATATTTTGCCTGAGCTAATTTGCAGGATTAATATTTTAACCCCCTTTTTTTTTAAGGATGTCAGGAAAAGGATAAAAAACGTTGTAAATGGAATGAAGGGAAACCACCTATTTATTTTAAAGGCAAAAAAAAAAAAAAGAGTAGGGCACGATTTAATGACTCCGGGTAAAGCTTTATAGCATGAGGCTGGTTTCTGCCGAGGTGACTAATAACTCAGTCAACATTTTTATCATAGGTGGTATCAGCTCAAACAGCTGTTGTAGCCTTTCTACTTAAAAAGCCAATGTCGCAATTGAATAACATATTGTTTTGTTTGACTTTTGTTTGTTCAAAAAAAAAAAAGAAAGAAAAAAAAGAAAACCTCATCGCTCATAAAAATGTAATTTCCTGCCTATGTTATAATGGCGAGGAACATTGTCAGGAAGCTGCTAAAAGCCAACTGAAGCCGAGAGATATGCAGTGGTCTGACTGCCAACAGCACCCGGCATTATTGTGTCTGATTGCACTTTTACTGAAAGGCACACCAACAAAATTATAAACACATTTGGCTGCAGCTCACAGCAATATACATAATGATAATAACGTGGGCCTGAATGATGCATACAAACGTGTATTACATATACATTAAATAGGAGAGATAAGATGATTATAATCGCATAGTTTACTTTGGCTATTTGAAATGAATATCTGCCCTGGAACCACTATGAAGATTGTGTTTGGAAATTATTAGCAGTCCCCATAATGTTATTATTGGAATTGCTCCCTTTATAAGCAAGAGCACTTTTGATAATAGAGGAAAGCAGCGCGGACAATATTTAATCCCCACAGCCGCCATGCAGCGGCGCATGGGGTGATTTCATTGAGAAGGTGCGTCCTATCATACATCAGGGCTCATTTCAAAGCGAATGGAGCGGACCATCGTGGCTACTGTACAACGATTAACCATATCACTAAAATCAAGTGCTTAATTTTGTATAGGTCCCCCTCCTGTCACCAGCAGTGACCCACAGAGGAATGGACTCCATAAAACTTGTGAAGATGTACAGTGGCATCTGGTGCTACGATGTATCTGGTGCCAAGACGTCAGAAGCAGATCTCTCAAGTCCTGTGTATTTTCTCTGCAGCAGAGTTTAGATAGGTGGTAGGTGTCAAAGTAGTATCCACATGAATGCCAGGACCAAGGATTACCAGCAGAACATTGCTTATAGCATCACAATGCCTCAGTTGGCTTGCCTTCTTCCTAAAGTGCATCCCGGGGCCATCTGTTCCCCAGTTAAGCAATGCACCCAGCCATTGAAATAATGTAAAGAAAAAAAATTGCTTCATCAGGCCAGGTCTCCTACTTTTATTGCTTCATGGTCCAGTTCTGATTCTTTCATACCCACAGTGGACACACATTCAGTGCTGGAAACGGATCAGCATAAGCACTTGGACTATTCTAAGGCTATGTGTAACGGGGAGCCGTTGGCGCGCTCCCTCCCTGCAGCGCCGCCGGTTTCCCGCTGCTGTAATGGAGTGAGGACGTGGCCTACGTCCTCTTCTCCATGGTAACCTGGGGACGGGGAGGACCCGGCGGCATGCGCTTCCCTGCAAGGCCAGAGTCCTCCATCCTGTAGGCAACGAGCAGGCAAGGCATGTGAGCGCTGGCATGGATAAGCCGGTGCTCAACTACATTAAATATGGTAAATAGGCCAACAATTTACCCACTTGTTGGCCTATTTAAACAGGCAACCTGCTGGCCACAGGTTGCCTGTGATTGGTCTTTTACTACCTTCACCAGCATTTATTATATTGCGACTTTTTTGTTTCGACATCGGCTCGTACTTGACCTCGTTCCTGTGTTTTCCCTTGTACTACGTGATCTCTTGGCTTTTTGACCCCCGGCTTGTATTTTGACTCCGCTCCCGTATTTCCCTTGGAATTGACATGACCTCCTGACTTCTGACCTCGGCTTGTTTTTGATCTCGCTCAAGTGTTGTCCTTTGGTATTGTCGTGACCTCCTGGCTTCTGACCTCGGCTTGTTTTTTTTTACCTCGCTCCAGTGTCGTCCTTTGGTATTGTCGTGACCTCCTGGCTTTGACCTCGGTGTGGTAATATGTTCTTGTCCGTGTGTTCTGTCTTTGTGTATTGTTTTCTCCCATTGTTCCCTTCCCTGTAAGCCCCAGCACGTATGTAAGCTAGGGACTGCCGTCCAGTTGTACACCGTCGGTTAAGACGGCCTGTGCAAGTAGGCAGGGACAGTGGTGGGGTTTGAGCTCAGGACTGCACTACTCCTATACGTGACACTATGAAGCCTCAAACCCAGCAGTCTGTGATTCCCTGTGTGTTCTGCGTGCCATCATAGCTTAGACACCATTTAAACAGTCTGATCAAACTGGTCAATTTACTCAAATAGCAGAAATCCAAAGCAATGTAAATGAGTTGTGGAGAAAATAATGAAAAGAATATGTCTATTGGGAAAGAGCATTCCTAGGAACACTCCTTTCCTGTAATTGCCTGTGTATAGATGATGCCGATGAACGAGTGAACACTTGTACATTAGGTGAGAGCATCACTTGTGCGCTCACCTAAATAATCATTTCTGGGCAGCAGAATGGGCTTTGTAAACAGCAATCTGTATGGGGAAAAGTGATCATCCTAGTCATCGACTGTTCCCGTACTGAGGAGATGATTGCTGCAAGTAAACGCAGCTTTCACTTCCTGTAACAAGAAGGTGATTATCAGGTGCAAACGGTTTGTTTCTGATAATTGCCTGCTGTGTTGGCCTGTGTAAAGCCACCTTTAGTGTGGACTTTCTCCTGCTGTGTAAATTGATTCCGGCCTAGATATTTATCCAATATTGAGGTATGAACCAAGAAGTCTACTGGAAGAATATTAAGTGCTTCCATAAGTCAGAAAAAGTAAGAGTTTTCTTTCCTTCTTTCTCACGAAGGCAAGTATAGCGGGTCTCAAGCAGGGCCTTTATTGATGCATCCCACGATACTAACTACCTGGCATTGGTTGCTAAAGTTCTGCTCAGGCTTGGTTTATTTATTGTACGCACTTATATAGCGCTACTATATTCCACAGCGCTTTACATACTTTAGGATCAAGTTGTCCCCAATGGGGCTCCCAATCCCAATCAGTATGTCTTTGGAGTGTGGGAGGAAAGCGGAGAACCCAGAGGAAACCCACGCAAACATGAGGAGAGCATACAAACTTTCCTTGGTCGCATTCAAACCCAGGACCCCAGCGATGCAAGGCACTAGTGCTAACCACTGAGCCACAGTGGTTCACATATTTCAGCTTTTTTATTCCTCAGTCAGACACAGCAGATGCCACCAGACACAAAACTTCCCATAGAAAACCATGGCATACGTTTTGCAATCAGTTTACCGCCTACATTTTTGTACTATACTAAGGGCAGGACTAAGGTGAAGAGGATCTTCCCCTCCTAAAATATGTCCTCTTCAGGTAACTTCACAAGTGGCGGAATTACAATATGTGCACCGCAAATCTTCAGCTATTTTCAGTACAATACCAGTAGGTGAGATATGAGATAGCTCATTCTTGTGCAGAAAGGATGTGGATTTCCACCAGGGATTTCCTTTGCAATGCAGTGGGTTGAAGTCAGCAGTGAATCCATGGCCAAATTTGTGACTGAAATTATTGGCTATGTGGGTACTTACCCTTAAGGTCTATTCTGCGTCATTCCCAGTACCAGATTTATATCCCAGGAGCTTTTAGTCACAGATTGTCAAGCATGTTAGACTCCAACCATCAAGTAGACCACAGATGATATATAGCTTTAACATTTTTGCCTGGCTTTACAAAACAGAGATCATGGCAGCCCGCTTCTCAAAAAACCTGCCACCCTCTGCAGCCTTCTCCTTCTTGAGTTTCTACCTCTCATTCCTCCAGTGCATAGTTAAAAAAAAAGTGAACATACACAGTGTTCCATGTACTCTTCTATAAATGTTCCCTTCAGCAGCCATCTTTCCTTCTGGGCTGCTTACAGGGCTATTGGCCGTGGTTACACCATTTGATATGTAACATTTCTCATCCTATGTGCTTAAAGGGTTATTCCCATCTTAGACAATGGGGGCATATCGCTATCGAGAACGGAGCCCCAAAAGGGAATGCGGGCGCACTGCGCATGCGCAGCTGCCCTCCATTCATTTCTATGGGGCCGCCGTCAGCTACATAAAAATGAATGGGAGCGGTGGCCGCGCATGCGGGGCGCTCCCATTCATTTCTATGGGAGCAGCGGGGAGCTGCGCCTGGTGGTTGCCAGACTCCGGGAAACCTGGGGTCCTCCAGGCACAGCGCTCCCCACTCTGTTCTCGATATAGGTGCTAGTGGTGATATCAGAGAATGAGGGCATATCCTAGCGATATGCCCCCATTGTCTAAGATGGGAATACCCCTTTATTCTTACATATTTTCAACACTTTCTACCACTTTCTTCATTAAAGGCTCTCAAACAATAGGCCGAGGACTGGTTGTGCTATTGCTGGGACCTCAAGAGATCTGCTGCAATCTATGGGATAATGCAAGGACAAGTAAGGGCCTCCAGAATGAGAGATGCTCTTTGTAGTGGGTCAGAACTTTCTAACAAACATTTGTGTTGGAGTCAAATCAGAAAACCCTACATATGAATATGGATTATCGCTCTTGCTGCAGGCGCATTCTTACTAGATAACAAAAAATATTTTTTATGCCTTGTTTACAGCTAATTTCCCAATAAGAGTTGGGCAACAATAAATTACATAGCACAACAAAATATTCAGTATGAAGCAATATGAAAATATTTGAGTTGAAATACATTGTACATCATCATAAGCATATCATACCAGCTATGAATGCACATTATACCGTACATACCCGCCTTACCTCCAGGCATCAGAATTATTACTGCAATATTAACATGATACATTTGAACAGTTATTATTGATGCTTCTTTATAACGTACAAAGTCTCTGTAAGTGAATTGGTACAGGAACTTTACAGCAATGTACAACTGCCGAAGTTCTAAAAAGTCCAGTCACTTAATCATTTAGTGGATTTTTCTTTCTATTATTTAGCCACAGCTAAAAATATTTGACAATTGGGAGGTTTGGGGACAATGTGTTACCAAACAAGGGTCAATGGGAAGAAAATGGCTTTATGCTGTATCTGCAGTGTTTATTTTGTCTCTAGGCGCAAGCTAAGTTCAGTCCTGAGAAATCAGTGAGCAAGAGGGGTGTATGGAGCCAGGCAGTCTACGAGATAAAGAGTGGTATTGTGTACAGTCATCTACATAACTGTGAGATCTTGAGATTGAATTTATTAACAAAGTATGGAAAATGTTTAAAAAATCTTTCCCGAAGCCTACACCCCTTATTTCCTTGTGAACAACGGAGCTGTATCAGGAACATCAGATAATCCATTTTGTGTACGGCTTTTCCCTGAAGGAGGAGGCTTGTTTTAATAGACCTCAGTCTGTACCTTCCTTTTCATGTAGATTGTTACATATTAGATGTAAGATTTAGATGCTTGATATGTTCCTATTATGTACAGTGCCTTGAAAATGTATTCATACCCCTTGACCTTTTCTGCATTTTTTTTTATGTTACACCCACAACCTTAAATGTATTTTACTGGGATTTTATGTGATAGACCGACACAAAGTAGCAAGTAAGTGTGAAGTGAAAAGAAAATGATACATGTAGTAGTAGACTCCAGCTCACCTGTCTCTTGGAGAACAATGGGGCCCAGTTCTGGTCCAATCCCCGACCTCTTAGAACAGCCAAAGCGAGAAACCAGCACTGATAGAAATCCTTGATGTTTCTTTATTCGATATTACAGCATTGCACAAACACGGCACCCCGACTGTAGACGTGTTTCAGACAAGTTACATGTCCTTAGCCATTACAAAGAGTGAGCTGATACTGCTGGCAAATTTAGATCCTGGGTCCAGATGCATAGGGTAACATATAAAAACTGGACTGGCAGATCAGATTAACGTAAAAGTGATACAAACCAATGAAGTTAAAAAGCATATGCATACTGTTTTGTCTTACTAATACTGATCAAATGCTAATCAAATACTGACGGTGTGAAGGCGGATGCTCAAACTACAGGATCCGTTTTTTTGGGTTGTTCTTCTAAAGCATCAGAAGAACGGAAATATAAACCTTGATGTCAACACAGCCTTACTGCTGACACCCTCCCCACTGTCATGGGGCCACTACTTGAATTTTGGGCCACTGCACGGTTACGTCTAGGCCGATATATTAGACCTGATGCTAACATTGACCTATAAGGTGAAGTTCACACTTCTGTTTTTTGGTCAGTTATTGTGAGGAAAATTCAGAAGCCAAGCCTACTTTCGGATTAGGTATCATGAATAGATCTGCACCTGTTCTGTGGGTTTGACCTGCCCCTGCGTTGGGCTGATAATAACTGACCAAATAAGTGAAGTGTCAACTAAGCCTAATAGTGACGCACAGTCATTCTACATCTAGCAGAAGGGATTCAAACACATGTGTTTGCATTGCCATAACACGGATTAAAAGAACCTTTTTTTTTTCTCCATTACTTTATTGGTGTTGCCTCCATGTCCTTGTTTTGTTCCACTAAAGAGTCATTGGGACACCTGCATGGGCATGCAGCGTTTTGTTTTGCTTTACTGAAGGATGCTGTATGCTTTTTTTGTTGTTTAGCTAGAGGTTAGCTGGAATGTTGGTGGCCTGCACAATAATGCGCACATCCATATATGTGACCTGCCTGTCATTCAGACGCATAGTAACTGTTTCACTACCAGAAAGGACTAGCTATGCATGTTGCTGCAATGCATAGTGATGTACACTAGGATACATTCTCCCTAAAGTTTAACCACAGGCCGGGATAGATCTGTTTAACGCTTTGTGACAAATTAATTTGGATCAAAGCAAGTTTTTTTGGAATAATTCGGTGAAGCAACCAAATCAAATTTTGAAAAACTTTGCTCATCTCTAGTAGTCAATAAAATGGTCTGGCAGACACATCCCCCTCCCAAATAAGTAGGAGGCCATTGATGTATCTGCCATACCAGTTGATCGACTCCATAAAAGGATTGTCTTTTGTAAAGATATATTGTTCCTCCCAAAATGATGGAACTTTTTCTACATATCATTTATTAATAGTAATGAGAGCAATTTTCCTTTTTTTTTCTTTGTGAGTCTGCACAATTTTATTTTATGGGTATTTTGAAAACCTATGTTCACATCTTGCGGTTTCTCTGTGACATTATTATATGAATACTATATAAGTATTTATTTAACTCAATTAGACAATTGTTGAATATGACTGTCTTTGACTGTTTCTCAAACTGTATGTTTTCAGAGTGAGTTGTGGAGCGCAGTATGCATATGTTTTTTAATTTCATTAGTTTGTATTACTTTTTGTGTTAATCTGAACTACCGGTCCGATGTCCAGTTTTTATGTTACCCTACTGTGACTGGGCCATTTTAACACATTATGCTCTGATCGAAACCATTCCATTGTAGCTCTGGCTGTATGTTTAGGGTCGTCTTAATAAATTACAATTAAGTTTGTGGGTGTAACGTCAAAAAAAAGGGGAAAAATTCAGGAGTATAAATACTTTTTCAAGGCACCATATACCAAGTATATTTAGTTACAATATTCAAGTACATTCTGGCATTAGACAGGGCAATGTACTAAAGGTTGAAATGTGGTGTGCTACTCCACTCCACAGAGTACTTACCCAACAGCATCAGTGGTCGTCTTCAGTCATATTCAGCATGTAGCCCGATTCGGCACCTGGTGTTTGGTGAAAGTATTGAAAGTATTATCATTTTGTGACTTGTGGTCAGTTGAAAATTTAAAGGCATTGTCTAGGTTAGATTTTTTTCCTCCCAAAAACAGTACCACACTTGTCTATATCCTCATTTATTGGTATGGGTATGAGGTGCATATCCCATGAAAAAGAGTGGCATTGCTTCTCCAAAAAAAAAAAAGAACTTGGTCCATTCATTCAGAAAGTGTGCTGATTTACAAACAAATAATATTACGAAACAAATAATATTTCTTGTGTTTAATGGGGATAACTAACTTATAGACCCACAATTGTCTGATTGACTTCATGAATGTCCCACTTGTAAACACCATTTGAGTTTATAATCAAACGAAACGGCAAAAAAGGTAACCTTTTACAACTTTTACATACATTGGACCAGATTTACTAATCCTATAGATAGCTTAAACTTAGTCCTGCTATTTAGACCTGCACCAGATTTATCACAGGGGCTCAGGCTGGATGATAAATGTGGTGCAGGGATAGGCACCTTTGTCTAGCTCTATACCAGCTATTGGTTGGATTGCTTCGAGACAATTTTGGAGCAAAGTAGTGCATCTTAGGTCATTCCCTTTTCCACAGAAGCCCGCCTCTCCCCATTAAGCCCCACTCCCTCTTTGAGCAAGGTGTAGAAATCCTTTTTTGCCAAACCTGAGACAATCTGCAAACACATTAGCAAATCTGGGCCATTGCATTTTTCTTGCACTGATTTCGATTAATTGTCAGCATTAAGGTCCAGAGCTGCATGCACAATTCTGACATGGCACAACAGAGGGTTATATGTAAAGATGCTTCAGAATTGTTATTGCATGGAGAATGCAAGTAGTTACTACAACAGACATGTCAGGAGAGGGGACAGGTCCTCGTTAACATAAACTGCCTACGAAGGTAGGGAGCTAAACCTGAAGACGAAGAAGATGAAGCAGACAAAAAAGAAGGAGAAGAAGATGAAGAAGAAGGCGACAAAGAAAAAGGAGAAGAAGATGAAGAATTTAATGGGAACCCCTTCAATCCCATTAAAGAGGACCTGTCACATTATCCAAGAATGTCTGCCACCTTTATCTGGCTGAAGACGTTGCTCTATAGATTCAGACATTTTTGTTTTTATCCCTCCTGCCTTCATTCCTGAGCACATGGTGGCGGTAGTTTCAGCTCCTGATATGCAGCTGGACAGTGCCATAGAACTCTGGTTCACTCCTCATTAAGAATCAGTGCTGGGGACCGACCCTTGACAGCCCTGAACTGACTACGTCGATTGCTTTGGGTGGGATTAAAAAAAGTTTCATTTGTTCACTGAACTATGATTAAGCTCATTATATGCATGAAACGTGTAAGAGAAGCCAAGAAGCCATACGATTTTGAAAATCCAGAGTAAAAGTTAGGTTTTATTTGGAGGCCCTGGATCCATACTGTTTTCATGTAAAAAAAAAAAGTCTGTGGAGAGGCGGCTACAGACAGGTAAATGATATGATAGGTCCTGTTTAAAGGGGTTACCCAACCCCTTTAATGCCCCCCCCCAAAAAAAGCCCAGGCCCCTCATACAGGCTATAATTACCCTGCGGAGACGAGCCTCCCTAGCGTCACCCGCGATGCCAGGGAGGCTGGTCACCGTCGCGGCCTGCCATTGGCTACCCCCCAACCCACTGTCACCAGATGTTTTGATCCACGTGACAGGCAGATGCAGTGACGGCTGTGCGGGCATCAGGAGTGGGGAGCGGGGTAAGTATAACCAGTATGAGGGGCCCAGGCATTTTGAGGGGCACCCCTTTAAGAAAACTCCATATCCTTACAGAAACCATTTTTATTACAGTAGCTTTCTAATACAGTTAATTTGCATGCTATTTCTATCCCACTAATTACATTTTATAACTCCCCCATATGTAAGTGTAATAATAAACATGATAAATCAAACCTGCAAGCATATTATATTTCAAAGTATGTATTTATGGGCATATATATATATACGCACAATTGGCATTTGTATTTTCTGGTTGGCATAGTTCCAATGTTAGAGTTTACCACTTGGGTTCTCTTACATTCTTGCTGATCAAGCTAACACCCGAGCTTTTATATTAATATTAATCCCTTCTTTTTACGGACACATACTAATCACAGGGTTTGTAATAGACAGCTGTTGTTTGAAATTGTAGACTTACAGAAATAGGTAATGATGACACGCTAAATCATATACAGCATTCCGCTTTCTTTTTAATTATCCACATAATGACATTTGCAGAAATGATACTTATACTGTATACGTATACTGCAACATTAACAGTGATTAAATCATTGTTACATTATACCGCAGAGTGTTGAAAAGATTATGGACTGCAGTGTCTCACATTTGTGATGCTGTTATGGCTCCTACAAGCAAATGCATTAAAGAGCTTCTCCACAGTTTAATACGGATGGTCTATCCTCAGGATGGGTCATCAATATCTGATCGCCGGGAGTCCGACATTCAGCTTTTTGAAACTATTGTAAGCTGTGAGGAGGCCGCTGCACTCACCGCAGCCTCCTTACCAAGCACAGTGCCATACCTTGTAAAACAGCCCAGGCCCATTCACTGTGCCTAGGCCATATGACCGATGAACGTGACATCACTGCTCTAGGAAGAGGCCGTAGCGCTGACTGGAGCGACATGTCCCCTTTAAACAGCTGATTTGTGGGGGTTCCAGGAGTAGGACCCCTTCCAGTCAGATACTGATGACCTATACTGAGGATAGACCATCAGTGTTAAATTCTCTGAAAACCCCTTTACGGGTCCATACAAGGCTGTTATAGGGCAACCATAGACTTCTGTGGGGCACTTCATAGGCCCCTGATTTTATAACCACAATGAGGTTTTTTTATATGTCTCCATTACAAAAATACAGTGCCATACTCCAATGGATGTGATATTTCCCGCTACAAGCATAATCGTAATAAGGCAGCAAATAGATTTCCTATGGCCCTGTAGTATAAACACAGACCTCGGAAATATGAGCCATCAATATTTTCTTACAATGTTTGTGCGACCCTAGTAGTGCACACTGGGGGATATTTACTTATACTGGTGCACCACACCAGTATGTCATTTGAACACAGCATGCCGCGCTTCCTCAAAAGATTTGCAGATTCTCGCAAAAAGACTCATGTACCTGCCCTGCACTGCATCAACCATTTTAGACACTTTCAGACAGTTTTTCTGCCCCGACTAAAAAGTTGAGAGGCTTATCAGAAAGGGATGTTGCTTAGCAGGAAAGGGGGCATGGGCTTAAATGCAACATCATGCATCAAAGTAAAATGTGCATTTGTTCTCATGTACACTACAAATGGGTAGTGTAAAATAAGACTAAACAGGCTAAACATTCATCAGGTTTACCATCGACGTTTACAGGCGCATTTAGATGTTGGGAGGAGCAGCTGATATTCAGGAAGAAAGTGGGCATTCCTTCCCGACAATTGGCTGTTCCTTAAGTGGAGCTGCTCGTTTACATGCAGCGATCACCTCCGCGGTATGAGACGAGCAATGACTGCTGCTATCACTCATCCCCATACAAGATCACTGTCCGGGGAATGATGATTGAGGTGTCCGCTGAGTGTTTCTCTCGTTAATCAGGTGATCTACAGAACCTTTAGATGGGAAGATTATGGGGAATGAGCGTTCATAAGAATCATCCCAAGCTTTACCATTAGACAGTATTAGTAAATCTACCCCACAGTTTGAGGGCTCATGCATGCGGCCATTGCCGTATTGCGGTCTGCATACGGAGGGTCCCCAATACACGGACACCGGCCGTGTGCACCCCGCATCACGGACCCATTAACTTGAATGGGTCCACAATCCCGAAGATGTGGTGCGGAACAGAGGCACGGATCAGAAGCCCACAAAGTACTTCCGTGGTGTTTCTGTCCATGCCTCTGCACCACAAAAACATGTTCTATTTTTTTGCGGCGGACGGATCACGGACCCATTCAAGTTGAATGGGTCTCGATCCATCCGCCTGCTGCACAGATCTTGCCCGTGCACGGACGGCCGCACAACGGTTGTGTGTTCGAGCCCTGAGAGTCAGTATTCATAGCCTTGTTTTTTTGCAAACAAGCTACTTGTAAGCCACATCCCAGAAATTATAATCCTTGCATGGTATATAACAGTCATTTCAATGACTATTCTCTTCTACGTGTCATATTTCTACCACAGTCACTGCAAAGTCTCTAGATATCTGTCGTTACCGCACATTTCAAATACCACAGAAAAATGTATGCTAATAGCGAGGAAATGCCTTTTTATAAGAAAACAAAGACAGGATAAGGAGGTTTCCATAACAAAAAGCAATAGGCAATCACCCCAGTAAAACAAATACCATGAAAATTCTATAGTCCCCTAGCATCTGATCAAAATCTGTCACAGTCTTCAACAGAGGTCTGAAAGATGACGATGAGGGGTGAAATCTCCTCATGGGCGTTGACAAGACAACCCCCAGGAGAAAACGTGGGGAAGGGAGGTGTAATTATCAGATAAGGCTCTCTGAGCAGTGTGAATGCCACGACTAACCATAATCTCACATGGGCAGGCAGCTATTCTGCGGCTAGCTGATAAACGCTATCAGCTGGAAAACCCTTTAAGGGCGCAGCCAATCTTGGCTTCACTACAATTAGACAACCACTTTTTTTTTTTTTTTTTTTTTACTTTTTAATTCACATAGCCATATGAAGACTTATTTTTTCAGGATAAGGGCTCATGCACACAGCCATAGCTTTGATCCACATCCAATTCCTCGTTTTTTGCAGATCGGATGTGGACCCATTCATTTCAAAGGCACAGCAAAAGATGAAGACAGCACACCGTTTTATGTCCGCATCCACACGTCTTTTCTGTGGCCTTGCAAAAATAAAAAATAAAAAAATAGAGCATGTTCTATTCTTGTCTGCTTTGAGGACAAGGATAGGACATTTCTATAGAAGTTTAAAAATAAATGGCGGCATGCATTCAGCAGGGAGTTTTTTTAGGCACCAGTTTGATAGTGTTTTATGTACATTAATTAGCCATGATTATTATGAGAAATACAAAAATAAAGTACATTTTATCACTGTCTCAGAACGTTAATTGGTTATAATCTGAAGTTTATGGAACAAACGGCCAAATAACTTCATGAAAGAGTGTTTTTTATTATTCTTCCTGCTCCACCTTCACCATAATTTATTTATTATTAAAGGGTTTCTACAGTTTTTAAAAACTGATGATCTATCCTCTGGATAGATCATCAGCATCTGATCGGCGGGGGTCTGACACCCGGGGCCCCCGCCGATCAGCTGTTTGAGAAGGCAGCGGCGCTGCCGCGGCCTTCTCTGTGTTTACCGCAGGCCCAGTATCACTGGCTAGTATCACTGGCCTGGGCGGAGCTAAGTTCTGTTCACATGAATGGAGCTTAGCCCCACCCAGGCCAGTGATACTAGTCGTGACGTCACTGGGCCTGCGGTAAACACAGAGAAGGCCGCGGCGCTACTGCAGCGCCGCTGCCTTCTCAAACAGCTGATCGGCGGGGGCCCCGGGTGTTGGACCCCCGCCGATCAGATGCTGATGATCTATCCAGAGGATAGATCATCAGTTTTACAAAACTGCAGAACCCCTTTAATTACATTTATTCAGGTCATTCTCCCAAAGAAGTCAATGGAAGGAGTGGCATGTTCATGTGGAGCTCAATTTGCGATTGAGGGTTCAAGAACTCACTTTTAATTATTAAGTGTCCCAGACTGGCGCCCCACAACGATCTAGCATATATGGCATATCGTGTATATATGCAAAAAATATTTATCATGGAAATATCCCTTTAACTCTGCTTTGTCAACTAAAAGCACACATAGGGCACATTCACGCGATCATTGTCGGTCGGTGCCTGTATTGCTGTCCGCAAACTGTGGGTAAGCAATATACGGTCAACGACTGCGTGTGCACCGCATCATCAATGCGGACCCATTTACTTGAATGGCTCTGCAATCTGGAAGGTCAGTTCGAAACGGAGGCACGGAACCCCATGGAAGCACTACTGAGTGCTTCCGTGGTTTTCTGTCCATGCCTCCGCACCCCAAAAAATAGACCATGTTCTATTTTGTTGTGGTGTGGATGTATCACAGACTCATTCAAGTTGAATGGGTCTCCATCTGTCTGCTCCAGCCACACGGATGGTTACCGTGCATTGGGGACCACAGTTTGCAGTCCCCAATGCACGAAATGGTGGGCACATGTTCACTAGCCCTTAAAAGGGTATTCCCATCTGGAACATTGATGGCATATTGCTAGGATATGCAAAGTCTGGGGACTCAATCCAAAACTGGACCCCAGAAGTGAAAAGAGAGCAGTTGTGTATGTGTGACCACCCTCCGCTCACCGCTATGGGAGTTCTGAAAATAGCCAAGTGATTGCTCGACTATTTCTGCCAGTTCTATTGTGGTGAATGGCAAGGTGGCTGCTCTTGAGCAGTGCACTGACTATTAACCACTAGGGGACTTCCAAAAATTAACCGACTGCTCTCCCATAGAGATGGTTGGAGAGCATTCCGTGCATGCTCGGCTTGCTCTTCGTCACTTCGGGGGCCCTATTCTGTAGATAGAAGCCGGTCCCACACCTGTCTGACATTGATGGCATATCCTAGCAATATGCCCTCAGATGGGCTAACCCCTTTAAATAACCAATTGGTCGTCCATTTCTCAACCCAAAACCAATACTGTATGTACAATGCATGTAGTATTGTCTAACACTGTACAGTACAGTATGTAAAATATTACCAGAATATATGTTTAATGCATAATCTTAAATGAGTTATTTCCTAAAGGAAACACTGTCAATTCTGAAGACTATTTCTGCTTTAAATTGACAAATTACCTATTCTGCACATTTTTTTTTTAATTTTTTTTTTTTAGCTTTTCTTCCCTGCAACAGACAACACGAAGGCAAGGAGACCGGTCTTTACAGGAGACAAAGGACGACATAACTGCCAGTAATGTGTCATTACTGTTTCCATGGAGACAAACAGCTTAATGAATACACATTTACCGAGCAGGTAGTACAACTATCCTGTTCCTTATTATCTACAACTCTTAAATAATATGTGAGCATATCCCATTTCCAAGTAAATATAAAGAAGCACAATAAGGAATAATTACAGAGCTGCAAAAAAATAAAAAACATTTAAAAGAATATTCTTCACAAAATCAGCCTGTTGACTTGTAATTTTCCCCTTTGAATTGCTCTCGTCCGGTAGCATGCACATGTTCCCACTGCAAATTATTACAATATGTGTGGGAGAAACAGAAATTGCGATGTAAAGATTATTAGTTCCACTCGGGCATGATCTGGAGCTTACAGGATCAGTATGTGAACAAGAACTAAAGCATTATACATTATACTATAATAAATGGCTTCCTAATTGTGCGGTGATAATCTCGCTACTCCCGTGTCGCCACATAATAGTGTAGATTTTCCATTCTTAAGTCTGGCAAGCTTGGGTGCAACCCACCGGTGAGGGCAATAATAGCAGCCGCCATACTGGCTGTCCTTCATGGCTGACTGAAAACCTTTATGGCGCTCCAAATTTCACTATGGATCCGTGACAAGATCCCCGCGCTTTACATGTGGATTTTGTCAAGGATCTGCCCTGGATTTCTCTCTATGCACTGTAAGGCCCCTTTCACACGAGCGAGGTTTCCGCGCGGGTGCAATGCGTGATGCGAACGCATTGCACCCGCACTGAATCCTGACCCATTCATTTCAATGGGGCTTTTCACATGGACGAATTTTTTCACGCATCAGTTCGCCGTTGCGTGAAAATCGCAGCATGTTCTATATTCTGCGTTTTTTTCCCGCAGCCCTGGCCCCATTGAAGTGAATGGGTCTGCGTGAAATTCGCATTGCATCCGCACCCAAGTGCGGATGCAATGCGTGATTCACTGATGGTTGCTAAGAAATGTTGTTTGTAAACATTCAGTTTTTTATCATGCGCGTGCGAAATGCATCCATACGCATCGCACCTGCGCGGAAAAAAATGAACGAACGTACGCAATCGCAGTCAAAACTGACTGCGATTGCGTGCGGATTGGTGCGAGTTTTCCGGAACGCACCCTGAATGCATCCGGACTGAATCCGTATCGTTCGTGTGAAAGGGGCCTAAAGGGTTAAATCCACTGTGCAAACGCACAGAAAGAATTGACATGCTGTGGATTTTAAATCCGCACCACATCTAAACCACTTTGCTGCAAATATATTCTTCTGCTGATCCTTTACTGGCAAATCCGCAGCATTTCCGCCAGGTGTGGACGATGCATTATTATCTACTAAAGGGCTTATGCACACAAGCGTACTGGCTCAGTACACGTATTGCAGACCATAAACGGCCAGTCTGCAATATACGGACACTGGCAGTGCACACTCATCCACTGACGGATCCGCAATCCACAACATACGACTGAAGTTAGGCCTTCGCCTATCTTTTGCGGAGCAGAGGCCCAGATCAAAAGCCCACAGAAGCACCATAAATGGCTTCTGTAGGCTTTCCAGTCGTGCCTGCGCAACGCAAAAAGATACATGTTCTATCTCTGGCCATATGTTGTGGATCTCTGACCCATTCAAGACCCATTCAACAGTGCTTCTGTGGTGTTCCGATCCGAGCCTCCGTTCCGCATCTCCGTGATTGCGGACCCACTGAAGTGAATGGGTCCGTGATCCCCGCTGCACACGGCCAGTGCCCGTGTATTGCGGACCCAGAGTATGCGGGCCGCAATATGGGCATGGGCTGGTATCGGTCGTGTGCATGATCCCTTAGAAAACGTGTCTTGCTCAACGAGGAATATGGCTTAAATAGGTTAATGAAGACCTATAATGCCTCCCCATATGCCCGGGCCCCTCACAGAGGTTATAGGTGTCGCTTCTGATGCCAGCATGGCCGCAGATGCATCGTCACCCGTGATTCTAGGGAGGCTCATTCCCGTTGCGGCCTGCTATTGGCTTCACCGCCCCTCCCCCCGAAGCCGGATGTTTACATAAGCGCGACGGGGAGATGCAGCAGTGGCCATGTTGGCATCAGAAGTGATGCGGGTGACGGGGAGCGAGGTACATATAACCTCTGTGAGGGGCATATGTGGGGGGGGGCACAGTGGTCGTCCTTTTAACAGCCTGTGAATAATGACTGTCAAAAAAGGGTGAGATCTGCTGCAAAGCCGCTTCCAATCAGCGCCAGAAAACGCAATATGAAATTGTGGTTTGGGTGCAGAAAGGCACGTAAATCTGCAAAGAAATTTATGAGGGTGCAGGTACCCTTAGCAGCACCAACATTGGCGCAAAATATTTCTAAAGTTGCAAAAGTTTCAACAGATTTTTCATACAGCATGAGCCACTGCGATAAACTTAGCAGACTCTTCATGGTCCATTGTCATATATTGTCCTATAGACCAGTGATTTTCAACCAGTGTGCCTCCAGCTGTTGCAAAACTACAACTCCCATCATGCCCAGGCAGCCTACAGCTATCAGCCTACAGAAGTGCATGGTGGGAGTTGTAGTTTTGCAACAGCTGGAGGCACACTCGTTGAAAATCACTGCTATAGACAACAGCCACACACAAAAAAAAAAAGTACTCGAAAGCACTCAAGATATATATATATAGTAGGGTGTCAAAGAGAGAAAGCTGAGTCGCTGGAAGCTGCATTCCAACACTGAATTCTTACGCTCGGTGAGGTTTGTAATAATGAAAACATACCTGAAAATCTTCTTTCACTACACGGCAGAACAAACAGATTCCAGTTAAATAGATATTACACAATGAAATTGTCATCTGCTGCTATATAGTCGTGATCGATGGTGTAAATCTTCATTCTGAAACCAAGGTAAACACAGATGAAAAGGTAAACCTCAGAAGTGCCCTAAGTACATATTGGGGTTTTCAGGCACAGTAATATATACTTCCTAATGTCTGAGAACACTGTTTGTGCTTCTTCTCAGTTCGGCCATATCTTTTCAACACTGTAAAAACCGTGCTGTGCTGCTATACGTACACATCGCTATATAATGAACCCACTTCATCTCCCAAATAGAAGAAAAAATCTATGGAAGCCTTTGAAATGTTTGGTACTGTACCTAGAGCTGAAGACACACGGCCGTAATGCAGCTGCAAGACTCAATTCTGGACGCATCTTGTGCACACATTGGCCGCAAAGTGTTAAAACCAGAATAAGGGTAGCGGGTGATGTGTGGTCAACACCACTTTGAGAAAACTGCAATACAGTTTTCAATGCCGTTACAGTTTTTACATACAGTGGGGAAGCTTAAAGGGGTTCTGTAAAACTGATGATCTATCCCCTGGATGGATCATCAGCATCTGATCGGCGGCGGTCCGACACCCGGGACCCCCGCCGATCACCTGTTTGAGAAGGCGGCGGCGCCGCAGGAGTGCCGCGGCCTTCTCTGTGTTTTCCTCAGGCCCAGTGACGTCACGACTAGTTTCACTGGCCTGGGCGGGGCTAAGCTCTGTCCATTTGAATGGAGCTTAGTCCCGCCCAGGCCAGTGATAGTAGTCATGAGGTCACTGGGCCTGCGGTAAACAGAGAGAAGGCCGCGGCGCTGCAGGCCTTCTCAAACAGCTAAACGGCGGGGGTCCTGGGTGTCGGACCCCTGCCGATCAGATGCTGATGATCTATCCAGGGGATAGATCATCAGTTTTAAAGAACTACAGAACCCCTTTAAAGTATTTGATACACTGGCGATTTTGCTTTTTTTAGTTTTCCCACCTACAAAGAATGGAGAGGTCTGTAATTTTTATCATAGGTACACTTCACTGTGAGAGTCAGAATCTAAAAAAAATCCAGAAAATCACATTGTATGATTTGTAAATAATTAATTTGCATTTTAGTGCGCCCTCCACCACTTTTGGGGCTCCCTTCTTGGTGTACCTGCGGGTCCCAGCGGTGGGACTCGCACCTATCAGACAATGGGGGCATATCCTAGCGATATGCCGCCATTATCTGAGATGGGAAAACTTTAATCATTTTTGTCAGAGTGTATCCCCCATCATTTTCTATACCTGAGATGGAAGACTCCAACACATGCAACTATATAGGTCTCCATCAGCCATACAGTACCACTAACCCCTTCAGCACCGCCACAGCACATTTACGGAGGAAGTGCGGTGTTAAAAAATGGCGCCTGCTTGCCAGCACAGTGGGCGTCATAGCCATTGCGTTTCTGCTGTTTTACGCAGCAAACATCTGAAGCATATGCCTGCGATCGGTGACAACGACAATCGCAGACTCTTAACCCCTCACGGTCAAATGTGACCACGGCATCTCAGAGTGGAAAATGCTCCCAGGGCTGGAACGGCTCCCCTTATCAGCGATCAGAGGAGCTGGTCATTCCCTATGGTAGGCTTGGTCCCAGTGAAGAAACCGAGGCCTGCCACCGCAATGTTCCTACGGAGCTCTGCCAACACAGCAAATCTCTCATAAATTTCAATGCTAAGAGAAGTGATAAAAATATAACAATTCAAATCACCACCCCCTTCCCATAATAAAAATAAACAATAAAAAAATATTATAGTCCAAAAACGCTGGTTCTATTAAAATATAAAAAATATTTATCTCATACGGCTAAAGGCACAACGGAAAAAAAATTCTCAATTGGCTGTTTTTTCATCCCTTCACCTCCCAAAAAATATTGAACAGAAAGTAATCAAAAAGTTGTACACACCCAAAAATGGTATCAGTAAAAACTATAGATCACCATGTAAAAAATGAGCCCTGATGTAAATATGAAAAGAAACTATGGGGGTCAGAATATAGCGATGCAAAGAAAATAATAATTTTTTCCAACTTTTTTTTCAGTATGAAAACACAAGAAAAACTATACAAATGAAGGGCACAAGTCATTTTTACCACATAGGAAACGCCATAAAAACAAAACCCTTAAAACTGTGGGAGAACTGCATTTTATTTTTCCAATTCCACCCCATTTGAAATTTTTTTTCAGCTTCCCACTACATTGTATGCAACAGTAAACGAGCCATTAAAAAGTACAACTTGTCCCGCAAAAAAAAAAACAAGTCATCATACGGCTATGTAAATGGAAAAATAAAAATGTTATGGTTCCGGTAAGGCAGGGAGGGAAGAATGAAAAAGCAAAATAAGAGGAAATGTTCAGGTCTTTAAACGGTTAAAGCGTTCCCAGTGATGTCACCGGCACTTATGCTCAGGCTTTAGCCCAGCCCTAGACATTTTACAGGCTAGGGCAGCACTAAAGCCCGCCCATTAGTGCCGGTGACGTCACCAGGCTCACTGCTAGGCGGAAGCCTCCACCAGGCTTACCCATGGAAAGCCTGGTATGTCACCGGATCTCCAGAAAAAGCAGGAGTGCATCAGAGCAGAGGGGCTGAGTGGAGGAAGAAGGGGGATCTGTGTTTTTTTGCTGATGTTTTTGTAGTGCTTTTTTGCACTAGGCTTGGGGCCTAAACCAGGTCCCAGCCTGCCAATACACACATTCGCACCTAACGTTGCCACCTGGCCGGTATCTCAACAGCAAGGCCAGTATTTTAGGGGCACAGTTGGGGGTATTACTCTTACTGGGGGCACTAATGGAGCATTGTTCTTACTGAGGGGCACTAATGGGGCATTATTCTTACTAGGGGGCACTAATGGTGGCTTTATTAATTCTGGGGGCACTAATGGGGATATTACTATTACTGGGGGCATTAATATTACGGGGGCACTAATGGGGGGCAGTATTAATTCTTGGGGACGCTAATGGGGGCATTAATATTATTGGGGGACACTAATGGGGCATTATTAATTCTGGGGGGCACTAATGGGGGCATTACTATTACTGGGGGCATTAATGTGGGGAATTTTAATTCTGGGGGCTCTAATGGGGACATTAATATTACTGGGGGGCACTAATGAAGAAATTAATATTACTGGGGGTATTAATGGTGGCATTTTATTATTATTGGGAGCCACAGTATGACAGGAACTTAACACCCTGTGTTAAGCCACGCCCCCACAACCAGACCACCTTTGAAATGTGGCTTAACTTTTGTGGCCGGTATGTGGCCGGTATTCTTTGCTGGGAAAGGTGGCAACCCTATTGGCACCCCGCGATCACGGGAGTCTGCTCCCTCTGTCACCACTTACATGCAGCAGTAACCATGGCCCACAGCATGTAAGGGGTTAAACAGCCCAGATTGGCACTTTGGCAGGTTCGGGCTGTCAGAGCAGAAGTGCGGCTCTCATGTCAGAGGGGGACCCGTGCAGCACTTAGACCGCTTCGACGTGAAAAGGTGAACGCCTTTAAAAAAAAATTTGTTGGATCTTTTGCTCTTTGTACTCCAGAGCTGAAATCTACTCCGGCCTGCGTCAAAATCTACGGATGCGGTCATGTGAATGCCCACCTTTTAGGGCTCATGCACAAGACCGTATGTGTTTTGCGTTCCGCAATTCGCAGATCCCGGCCGAGTGCATGCTACCATATTTTTTTTACCACTTCAAAGGAATGCCCTGTCCTTGTCTGCAAAACGGAAAATAGGATGTGTTCTATCTTTTGCGGACACGGTGCGATGTCCGCATCTTTCAGATGCATGGGTCCTCAGCAAGAAAATGTGGACCAGACATGGACTGAAAATTCAGTCGGGTGTATGGACCCTTAAGAGTCCATTGACACAACCATAATTCTGGGTTCGTATCCGTTACACAATTTTGTAGAACAGGTGCGGACCCATTCATTTCAATGTCTGTATCTGTCGTTCCATGGCCCCCGCAAAAATATAGAGCATGTCCTATTCTTGCCTGCAGTCACGGACAAGAATAGGCATTTTCTGTATAGCATTCCGCATAACACTTACGGTAGGGTGATTGCACCCCTGCTGAGTTTACTTGTACATCGGACGCAGATTACGCCAAAAATACGGCACAAAGCAGCACAGTATAAGTTGGGCTGTCTTGTCTGTCAGAATGCCTCCTGTGAACAAGCCCTTACCTAGTCCACAAGGTTGCTGTTTTATTTTATAACACTATAAGAACAGGACATCATAACTATAGTAAATATTACAGCATTATAAAGCACATATTGTGAGGCACAGTCCACAGCTGGACGGATCGTTACTTTGTGTGGCGGTGTGTCACAGGTTTTCTATAGCGCTTGGTAAATAAATGAGACCACAATTCAATATTGACTTTTCTTGCAAAAAAAAAAAGGAAAAGGAAAAAGGGACTTATAATCGCGGTGACTTTTCTTACATTCCGGCACAGGCTGTGTGCACAGTACATAAAGGCGTCTTTCTGCGCTCGGCTCCTCCTTTGTGCATTGTGCTGCGGTTTTAGCGCCGGCGCTCACCTGAATTGGGCGGGAAAAATAGAGGACGAGGCGCAGCGAGTGCGCGGGCGGGAATCTCCTCAGCGCTGGCTGTGTGTTACCTTAGAGCAAACAGCGGCCGCCACATGTAGTGTACACAGGCGCCCGTGTGACACAAATACACCGAGCCCTCGGGTGCCAGTGTCAGTAAAGGATCCTGTCAGTAAAAAAAATAACCCTTTCAAGTCCCGGAATGGCTTTTTATTTACTGTACTGTCCTATTAATAGATGGATAGTCTCTCCTGTCTATGGCTTCCTAAATATTGAAGTACTACTACCCCACAAGAGTAAACACCTAAATAAATAATGCAATTTTATAATAAAAGTTGTCCAGGTACCACATTTTGGTACTTATGTAATATGGATGTCATAAGGTAGGGTCCTGCATTTAGATTCCCCCTCTAAGGGCTCATGCACACAAACGTATTTTTTGCCCGTGTCCGTTACTTAGTTTTTTTTCTGTTTGTTTTTTTTGCTGCTTTATTTCAATGGGCCCAGAAAAAAAACGGAAATGACTCTGTGCATTCTGTATGTCCACAAGTCCGTTCCGCAAAAAAATAGAATGTCCTGTTCTTGTCCGTTTTGCGGAGAAGGACAGGCATTGTTACAGTGGATCTTCAAAAAATATATGTCATCCATTTGTTTTTTGTGAACTGCAAAATACATACGGTCGTATCCATGAGCCCTTAGGCCTCATTCACATTACCGTTTTTCACTGACGTGTGCTGTCCGCATTTTCCAAAGGCAGCAGACGTACCCATTGATTTAAATGTGTCTGTTCACACATCAGTATTTTTTTTACTGACCGTGGGTTAGTAAAAAAAAAAAAATCACGAAGACATGCACTACTTTGGTCTTGATGCGGACTAAACACGCCAATTGAAGTCTGTGCGTCCATGAAAATCATGGGCACAACATGGATGGCATCCGTGGTGCGTCCATTTTTCACTGAAGACTGATAGCAGATGCTCTAGAAATTAATTTTTAGCGGAGCAACGTCTGTGGATTAAGGATGACACACGTGTCTAAAAAACGGACACACTGAGCAAACACGGATCCTTCGCGGACAACTTTACGGATTAAACAAGGTCACTTGTTTCACAGACTTGAAAATGACACAGAAATGTGGAAGAAGCCTAAAGCCTCATTCACACGTCAGTGTTTCACGGACGTGTTCTGTACGTGTTCTCCACGGACAGCACACGTCCCCATTTATTTGAATGCGTGTGTTCAGACATCAGTGTTTCATCACGGTCTGTGGTTCCTTTTTTTTAGCACGGATGCATGTCCTATCTTCATCCGTGTTCCCGGATCCCTCACGCCCATAATAGTCTATGGGTCCGTGAAAACCACGGATGCCATCCGTGCTGCATCCGTGTTTCACGGATCATTAAGAAGAGATGCTTTGAAAATTATTTTTCAGCTGTTCAGTGTCAGTGAAACACAGATGCAACACGGACAGCAAAAAAGGACCTAACACGGATCCTTCACGGACAGCTTCACGGATGCCTCACTGACCACCTGCTCACGGATTTGAGCACGGACACGGACGTGTGAATAAGGCATAAAGCTGGTCATACACATTAGATAGCTGTTAGCCAAACACCCCGTACACATGAATGCTTGGGTCAGCTGAGCATGCATGTATTCTGGACCTCTTCATTCACTGCTATGGGGGTGCTGGAAATGGCTCAGCGAGCGCACCTATGTGATATTTATTAAATATCCTACGTTGAGATGGGAAAACCTCTTTAATGTCATGTTTATAACCAGCTTTGGGGTCAATTCACACTTTCAAGTCAAAAGGTGTTTTATTTCCCCCCCAGTTGGACTGCAACAGGTGAATAGACCCTAAATGCAGTGCCCCCATTCATTTTTAACCTGGGGCAGCCCGAATTTGCTGGGACTGTCTCTGAAAATCAGGGACAGTTATGCCAAATCCAGGACAGTTGGCAACTATGCCTTTAAAGTGCATCTGTCAGCAGTTTTGTACGTATGACACTGGCTGACCTGTTACATGTGCACTTGGCAGCTGAAGACATCTGGGTTGGTCCCATGTTTATATGTCAAGTTTTATTTAGTTTTTTTTTTTTTTATTTCTTCTGAAATTCTTCTGTTTTATTCTGAAATTCTCATCCACTTTCCTGGTACCGTACAACGCTGCAGATTTGCTGCACAAAAATCTGCAACAGCAAATCTGCAGCTAATCAGTCATGTGTAAACCCAGCCTTATAGGGCAGATAATCAGCCTGTGCCGACGCTCGTTCACGGTTGAAATTATCGTTTATGCTGGCACATAAATCATCGTCCTATGTAAACAGCGATCTGCTGCCCAGTAAAAAAATCAGTCTGTATGGGGACGAGTGACTGGAGTTGTGATGACCATTGTGGGCAGCAGCATCGCTCCATTCAGTGCGCATGCACCAATGGGATCTCTGCCAATACAATGGATGACTCGAGGCTTATAGTAGCGGGCCAAGCAACAGGCTGGGGAGGGGTTATATGAGAAGAGGACAGAGCGGCCTGGGCACTTACAGCCTGAACGACGCCCCTGGGCACTTGGGAGCCCTCATGAATAAAACGCTGTGCTGCCTTCAATACTATCATGCAGACGTCTGTGTGAGGCTTAAAGGGGTATTCCCCTCTCACAAATGTAGTTTTTATAATTAGATATAGCCATACCAATATCATTACTAATAGAATGTATTTATATAAAATGTACGGTTTATAAGATTTGCCTATTTGTAGGGGCATTGTCCCACACACATTAGTCAGGCTGTTGCCCCTAGTTACGGCCACCGCGGCCATGTAGTAGTGGTGGCCGGCTTGCTCCTTTTCAAACCCGCTCTGAGGTAACTGCTGTATTGTGAACGCACATTACATGAACATGAGGAAACACATCTTAGGGTACTTTCACATCTGCGTTTGGACGCTACCAGTCCAAAACACAATGGTCAGGATCCGTCCAAAACGCAGATTTATAAATGGATCCTGCTCCATAGAGATGAGTTGATCTTGGAACAGGATCCGTTTCTCTGCATTTTGGAAGCGCAGACAAAAATGCTACAACCCTAAGATGTGTCTGCACATGCTCATGTAATGTGCGTTCACAATACAGCAGTTACCTCAGAGTGGGTTTGAACAGGAGAAGCCCGGCCACCACTACTACATGGCCGCGGTGGTCGTGACTAGGGGCAACGGCCTGACTGATGTGTGTGGGACAATGGATATACAAATAGGGAAATCTTCTAAACGGTACATTTTATATAAATACATTCTATTAGTAATAATATTGGTATGGCTATATCTAACTATACAAACTACATTTGTGAGATGGGAATACCCCTTTAAAGGGGGTCCCACCTCTGGAGCCCTGAAAGTGATGGTGGGCACATTGCGCATACACAGCCGCCCTCTATTTATTTCTGTGGGGCTGCCCCATAGGAATGAATGGGAGCGGTGGCCTTGAAATCGCAGTGCGCTCCCATTCCACCTTCCGTGCTCCGTTCTCGATATAGGTGCGGGTCCCAGTGGTGGCATATGCCCCCATTGTCTCAGAGGCTTAAAGGGGTCTCACCTCTGGAGCCCTGAAAGTGATGGTGGGAAGTGATGGTAGGCACACTGCACATACGCAGCCGCCCTCCAGTCATTTCTATGGGGCTGTCCCATAGGAATGAATGGGATCGGTGGCCGTGAAATCGCGGGGCGCTCCCATTTAGTTGTATGGGGTCCTCCAGACACAACCTTCTCCGCTCCGTTCTCGATATAGGTGCAGGTCCCATGGTTGTCTCAGATGGGAATACCCCTTTAATAGAAACCACCACATTTTGCATATTTTGGGTCAGCAAAAAAATCATCCATGTTATTTGCGGTTTGAAATACGGATACAGTCGGAAGAGCGGTAATAGAGATGCTTTGTCTGTTTGATTCTATACGAACCCAACAGATAAAATAGGTCTCCATCACATGCATTTGTATGGAAGTGTGTAAAAGGCTAAAAAGTTAGCATTCTGTCCTTTTTTTCCCCATAGAATAGGCAATAATAAGGTTCCATGTAAGATACAGATACAAGTGTTAATGCTCCACCTTCTGATGGGGAACACACCCAACAACCTGTGAGCTTTACCTGGACGGTGTTAAAATTACACTGACCTAAAATAAAAGAAAAGTTAATATTATCAGAGGTTAATGGACATCAGTGTTATCTCCAGTGGTCGGTCCCACAGACGGGCTAATGGTAGGGAAGCATTAATTATTACTAGAAGTCTTGAGGTATTGAGTAAGGGGGGATTTTTTTTTTTTAAGTACAAAGCTGGGAGAATACGTTGGGTGCCTGTGACACAGCAGCTGGCCTGGACACGCGCTGACGCACCAGTTGACAAGTTGCTGGATTAGAAAGAATATTAAAAGGCAGCAAGTGTAAGATTAGGGGTAAATGAGCATCTGACAGCAGTTTGCAGCAGGAGAGAGCAGATGATAGACAATGAGAGGCACTGGGCACTTCAGGGGGAGGTCTAGAGGTGATGAGGGCATGGGAAAAGTGTGTCAGTAATCAGTCAAGCTCCAGGTTGCTGATCTTCATGAATAGGGCAGGAAATAGGATTTTAGATGTGATGAGCAATGAGGAGTACATTGCAGCAAGGAAAGACAAAAAAAAAAAAAAAAAGGCTCCCTTGGTGGAGCCTCCAGGTCGAAGAAAATTAGTGTAAGATTTGTATTCTTGTTATTATTAGGCTTCATTCACACGACCATAGTTTCTTTCCGTGTCTGTTCCGTTTTTTTTTTTTTTTTGCGGACCGTATACTGAACCATTCATTTCAATAGGTCCGCTTTCCGTATGTCCGTGTTTCTGTATGTCCGTATTTCCGTTCCGCAAAAAAATAGAACATGTCCTATTATTGTCCGCATTACGGACAAGGATAAGACTGCTCTATTAAGGGCCAGCTGTTCCCTTCCACAAAATACAGAATGCACACGGATTTCATCCGTATTTTTGGTGGATCCGTTTTTGAGGATCAGTTTTTTTCATACGGTCAAGAAAAAAAAAGGAACAAAAATTCAGTCCTCCATATAATCGTATGTTTTTCATAACTTTATTAGAAAATCCGAAAGCTTCTGCCGAGCTAAAGCAGCAACAAATGGCACATGTCCCTGAACCTGCAGGTTTTAGGCCTTGTTAACATTTCCGTTTTTCACCGATGCGTGCTGTCCGCATTTGTCACGGACACCACACGTACCCATTGATTTAAAGGTGTCTGTTCACATTTCAGCATTTTTCTACTGACCGTGGGTCAGTAAAAAAAAACACGGGGACATGCACTACTTTGATCCGTGATGCGGACCGAGCACGTCCATTGAAGTTTATGGGTCCGTGAAAATGGCATCTGTGTTGTGCACGTTTTGGGGCCGTTTTTCACTGAAGACTAAATGGAGATTCTTTGGAAATTCATTTTCAGCTTAGTAACTTCCGTGAATCACGGATGACACGCGGATGGTAAAAACGGACACACGGACCAACTACTGATCCTTCACGGACATCTTCCCGGATAAAACACGTACGCTTATTTTCACGGACATGACACTGACTGACGCGTAAATGTGAATGAGGCCTTATAATGGTTTTCGCTGTAGCAGAGTAAAAAATATTCTCGTTGTGGAGATCAGCGCTTTGCAATGAAGGATTGACACAAAAGAGTTTACCTTGATTTGAACAGACTGGTTACGTATAAAAATGCACATTTTGTGTGAAAACATAGAAAATTTACAAAAAGATGCAAATTTCCTACTTCTTCTAAATTCCTTTATTTTTATATGTATTTTACAGTTACGTCTCAGACCTCTAGGTTCTCCGGGCAGGTATGTGGACGCCAGCATTTTTTCTTCTAGTAGAGAATACTGCGTTTCGTGGAGCATGCCACTTTATCAATGGATAACTACCTGCCTTCTTATTTATATCTTGCTTATATTGCAGCAAAATGTCCCATAGCGTTGTATAGAGCAGGGCAGTGGCACAACTCTGAAAACACCCGGGACACCTCGAGGTACTGATAACATAAGGGTGGAACATGAGCGTAAGTACCATGAGTGGGACCATCTACACTCAGACATATGTACAGTTTGTGATGTATATGGACAATAGAAGAGTGCATTACTTTTTTTGCATTATTTCTGTGCTGTGACATCAATGATTCATTTCAGAACATGTGTATTATCATACTATTGTGATATCACTGTGAACAATATGGTTGTGCTGTAACTTCCCTGTCTATGTTATCCCACCACTGAGACATCCCTGTGTGCATTATCTCTGTGCTAATCAAGGTGGTCATGATGTTGTGGGTCCCCTGTTCTAAGTTTTGCTATGGGGTCTTATAGGTTCTTGTTAAGCTGCTGTGTAGTGATAATCTCTGGGACACCAGTGGGACACATGCCTAGTGTCACAGCCCACAATCTAATTTCACTATCTTAAAGGGGTTGTCCCATAAGGTTACCACAAGTTAGGACATGAGTGTGTGATCGGCAGGGTCCAACTGCCGGTGACCCGCTGTCCTCTCCTGTGAATAGGGGATAAGTTGTCATCATGGAGCAACTCCGTTAAATACATACACCTAACGGCTCCAATTTACTTATGGGAATGTTTTTTGTTTTAAAAACTAAATCGGAATACTACCCTAAAACCCATTGAAAGACAGGTAGAAGATACACAACATACAACTGTAAGGCTAGAGTTAAATAACCCCAACCGGAGTACACTTTTTGCGTTACTGGACATTTCATCACTTTCTAGAAGCAGGGTACATTATTGGCTATTGGCGCAAATGTGACCCTTCTTCTATGCCCACTTATGCATAACCTTTTGTGGACATTTAGGGGCCGTTCAGATGCCTATACTTGTCTGTGCGCACGGACAAGTATAGGACATGCTTCAAAGGAGCCGGCCCCATAGAGGTGAATGGGGCCGCATCTATTCCGCCATATTGTTGCACCGATTTCTAAAAGTTCTCTGACTTTCCAAGAATTCTTACAGCTGTAAAACGTACTTGCATCCCTGATTCATATATATATATATATATATATATATATATATATATATATATATATATAATTTTTCTCAATTTTACCCATTTACTGAATTTTAGGTAGGGTCGGAAACATTTGGACTACTAATGCACACCACACGGGGGCACTGTAGAGCTGTGGGACAGTAAAGGCAGATGGGCCTGAGGCATTAAAGGGGTATTCTCATCTTGGACAATGGGGGCATATCGCTAGGATATGCCCCCATTGTCTTATAGGTGCGGGTCCCACTGCTGGGACCCGCAACTATATCGAGAACGGAGCGGGGAGCGCTGCGCCTGGAGGACCCCGGGTTTCCCGGGGTCCGGCCACCACCAGGCGCAGCTCCCCGCAGCGCTCATAGAAATGAATGGGAGCCGGGCCGAGCTTGCACGGTGCGCTCCCATTCATTTCTATGGAGCCGACGGAAATAGCCGAGCCAGCGCTCGGCTATTTTCGCCGGCCCCATTGAAATGAATGGAGGGCGGCTGCGCATGCGCAGTGCGCCCTCCTTCACTTTGGGGGCCCCGTTCTCGATATAGGTGCGGGTCCCAGCGGTGGGACCCGCACCTATAAGACAATGGGGGCATATCCTAGCGATATGCCCCCATTGTCCAAGATGAGAATAACCCTTTAATGCACAGGAACTCTGTGTTCCAGTGATGTAACTCGTTGCATGTCCTTATCACACTCCTTGCTTATCTCTTGCCATACTTTGTGATCTTGCATGCAGTACCCTTATAGTGTATGTTTTGCATGTATGTTCAGAGTTTAAATTTATGTTATTTTATGTTTTTATTTTATAATGTGAGAAAAATGCCTGCGTCATTAAACTTTTACAGGTAGTTTTGGGACAACATACAATCCTAGGAGCTTCAGAGCACCGGCGATAGAGTTTATTAGATATGTTGTATTATGGAAGACTGCATTGTGCATCATCCACTTCGGCTTAGTGAAAAATATGTAGACATTACTAATTGTATGTGCCGTATGCACTGTCGTATATGGTAAGAGACAACTGGTTGGTTTGAAACACACTGGTCACTTTTTATGGGATATGCCTTGTTAGGTTTGGGGTTTTCCATGAATAATTTAAATATGATATATATATATAATAAATAAATTATAAGTATTTTCCCTTTTCCTCTTTTCTTCTGTTTACAAGATGTTAGCTAATGCCAGTCGCTGTAATATAGAAAAATAATTGCCCCTTTAGTTACTCAATCAACCAATTTAACCAATTTAAACGTCATGCTGAACTCTCTGAGGGCAGCATAAAATAGTGACAGAAATGCTGATTTCAGCGGTGTGTCACTCATGAACTAAAAGTGAGTGGTTGCCGAGAACCAGCATCATAATCATTGCAGCCCAGGCCTTGAAAAGAGCCAAATCTACTTGAGAAGAGTCCTGGTTATTCATAATCACCTGCTCCATCCGCTGATGTTTGGCAGTTCTCTCCTAGAGAGAAAGGGAGAAAACTCGGTAGAAGACTGTCGGTCATCAGCAGGTGGGCAGGGAGAGCAGGAATTCATGAATAACCAGGACTCTTCTCAGGCGGCCGGGACTCTTTTCCAGGCCTAGTCTGCAATGTTTGTGATGTTGGTTCTCGGCAACCACTTACTTTTAACTTATAAATGTCAAACCGCTGAAATCAACTCACCTGTCTCTACTTTATTCTGCCGTTAGTATGGGCTGCATAAAGTTGATGACAGGTTCCCTTTAAAACCGAGAAGAGCGCTAAATAAATTTGCAGTACTTTATGGGTATGTAATGGCTTGAGCCATTTTTCCAATGTTTTTCATCAGCAATTGTATTTTTATTTTTAATCTATTTCTTGTTGTGCAGAGGGCTTAGTAGGCAGAAGCAGTCTATAGGCCATGCAAAGCTCCTCTAGGAAAAAGGTAGGCAAATTAGCTCTTTCCAAAAAGAAAAGAAAGTAGTGCCTCTGGTGCTACTAATTGTAAGGTACCAATCCTATGAGTCAATGTTCTACCTTCACCCAGGGATGACTGGGAACTTAAAGTGGCCCTGTTTTGTAGTTGGGTCCAAATTGAGGGAAGACAGGTCCAGCAATACCATATTGTGGCACATTATACCGCCCCAAAAGAGCCAAATACCCAAATACCACAATCCATCACAAAATACTGCCAGCAGCACAAAATACATTCCTGGCCAGTCGTGAGGAGGGCCCAGGTGGTCCCTTGGGCATCGGCCCACCGGGAAATTTCCCTGTAAGGTCTATGGCCAATCTGCCACTGCCTTCAGCCATAATTTAGGATTATAACTAGAGAGCCGAATTTCCTCGTGCTTCGTGGTAGCAAATTGATTTAACCTGAAATAGTGTAAAAAAAAATAATCATACTTACCTGCTCCATTTGGGCCAGCTGCCACCATCTTGATTAGAGATTTCGGCTGAAATCCCGTGCATGGTGACTTATGACGTCGCCTGTCGCAAGCAAATTAAGGCAGTAAGTATGATTGAATTTTTTTTTCTTTTAATTTTAAACTGTAATATTTCTCTCAGATGCCGCAATCATCTATGAACACGACATCTAAGGGGTACAGTGATGGGTGGCGGCGCTATTGC
The DNA here is from genome assembly GCA_900303285.1 of Rhinella marina. Classification (NCBI taxonomy): domain Eukaryota; kingdom Metazoa; phylum Chordata; class Amphibia; order Anura; family Bufonidae; genus Rhinella; species Rhinella marina. The sequence continues at coordinate 358,816 of ONZH01017253.1, read as the reverse complement.
AGCTCCCTGTCATTGCACCCGCTACTTACAAAAGAATGCACTTTGTGACAAAGGAATTCGTCACAAAGCAATTTATTTATTAGAATTCAGTGAAGCAGCCGAATCTAATTTTCCAAAACTTCGCTCATTGCTAATTATAACTATCTTATGCACCATTCAAATGAATAGGGATGACTGCAGTTCTTAGCAAAGCTAGGTGGCTAGGAGCATGGATGTGCAAGGAAAACTTAGCAGGAGGAAGCATGGGCTCCCGTAGTCCATCACATGTAGAATAAAATTACGCCTGATGCTATTGGATATCATAGTTCAAATATATGCCAGCTAAGACACATGGACTGCTATCAAATGCACTAAATTTCTGAAAGAGGACTGTGCTTCTTAATAAATTTGGTGCATCTTAGGCCATCAGACTTTATGCCATGTAGTGCCAGTTTCAGTATATCTGTCCCGTGACTCAGTAAAGACTTTGATGGCATATTGGTATGGGCAGCACGGTGGCTTAATGCAGGGGCGTAGCTAAAGGCTCATGGGCCCTGATGCAAGAGCTCCGCTTGGGCCTCCCTTCCCTCAGTGCTTTGTGGCCAGGGGCTAGAGATGTAACTTGACCAGCATGCACTTTCTATAATACAGGTGTCTTCTTATGCAACCCAAGGGTCTTTGGGCCCCCTCAGGCTCCTGGGCCCGGTAGCGACTGCTACCTCTGCACCCCCTACAGCTACTCCCCTGGCTCAATGGTTAGCACTGGTGCCTTGCAGCTCTGGGGTCCTAGGTGCAATTAGGCTGCATAGAGTTTGTATGTTCTCTCCGTGTTTGCGTGGGTTTCCTCCGGGTTCTCCAGTTTCCTCCTACACTCCTAAGACATACTGATAGGGAACTTAGACTGTGAGCCCCATTGGGGACAGCTTGATGCTAATTTCTGTAAAGCGCTGCGGAATATGTCAGTATTATATATAAGTGCGCAAAATAAACTAAATAAAATAAAATATTGGTAGGATACACCATGAATGCCCAATTGTGTGGGGTCTGACCTTTTTGATCCACTAGGTCCCTTCAGCTCTTAAAAGCTTTACCTGGCTTCTTTCAGCAAGATCAACCAGTAATACTATAGTCAATGGTGACCATTTGGTCACGAAAAAGCTGGTTGAACCCCCGCTAATAATCAGACTTTGATGGCATATCCAGCGTCTTTAGTGAGACATCCCCTTTAACATCACAGGCCCATACCAAGCGTATTGTCTTGCTGAAAAAAAATGTAACCATAATGGTGAAAAGACAATTGTGTAATTGTCACCATGCAGAGATGACAGAGATTATTGCAGCGATACCAATGTTTGAGTTGGACTTCAGTGATACCGTGTACATTACACTAAGCCTTTGATAAAATATCTTAGCAGGAGAAGACGTACTATGCTTTAGGGAAGGTCATTTTTATAATGATGTGTCCTTTCATTACAAATATTCCACTAGGCAGAACTTACCAGATGTCACAGTGACATATGAATACGTGTGTCTGTGTTTGTTTTACCTCCTAGAGTGAAGGCAGAAAATACAAGAACCTTAAGAGCGATATATCAGCGGGTGTCAGTGCAGTTTCTTACGGGAGCCCTGGGAAGACACGGCAATGCATGCTGCGGAGCAAGGATGTTGTGGAAAAAAAAAAAAAAACCTTACCATTTGCACAAAGAAGAAATGGCGTTCAATTTGTTTGTTGTCTTTTCTTATGTTAGCATTGTTAACTGTAAAAAAAATGTCAAGAATTTAAGAAATTCTTGCATTGTGTATTTATGTTTCAAGTATCGCCGAAAAATGTGAGGAAGCAGGTTTCCTTTACATTGCTTTATCTAAAATTGAAAGCCAAATAAGGCTGTTATGCAGGAGAGGATGCCAGCAGACCTTCAGATACTTCATTATTAATCATCATTATGTACTGAGTCATATGTGGAGACCGGAGCCATTGCTGACATATCGGCATGAGTATTTTTTTTTTACCGTTTTGGGTAACGGTAACTCCAGAACATTAACTGTCTCGATTTAAAGCAACTTCAATCCATAGGGGCATAAGCAGGGAAGAGAGGGCATGGTATGATGCCTTTGGAAAAGGAAAGCTTTACACAAGTTCACACTGCTGATAAAGAGGGCAGTAGCTGCCCATTTCCCCAAACTTTAGGGTCACATAGGCTGTTTTATAATATACTAGCAGAAGGACCCGGCTTCGCCTGGGTATGTTTCGTCTATTTCATTTAGTGTTTGTATTTGTCGTTGCAGAGAGAAAGTCAATGCAGCTGACAGTAGTTGATTTTTACCTTCATTTTTTCAATCCCCATTGGCTGCGGAGTGGGAGCGGGCATGACCTGACCGGGTCGGGGGCGTGGTTTAGCGGGACTTTGGAGGGGGTTGCTTTTAAGTCCTTCTTTTGAGGGTGGCCTGAATTAATGGTCGATACCATGGTAATTTATGAGGACATGCAATGGGTAGGAAGAAAACATCGCTTCGCACGGGTATATTTAATCTATTTCATTTAGTGTTTCTGGTTGTCGTTGCAGACAGAAAGTCAACCTCCCACCCACCCCTGCAGCTGACAGAAGTTGAATTTTAGCTTCATTTTTTCAATCCCCATTGGCTGCGGAGTGGGAGGGAGATTAACCTGACCGGGTCAGGGGCGTGGTTTAGCGGGACTTTGGAGGGGGCGTGACCTGAGGGGAGGGGCGTGACCTGTCCGGGTCGGGGGCGTGGTTTAGCGGGACTTTGGGGGGGTTGCTTTTAAGTCCTTCTTTTGAGAGTTACCTGAATTACAGGTCGATGCCATGGTAATTTATGAGGACACGCAATGGGTAGCAGTGGAAGAAAACATCTTTTATTACTACTGAACGGTCTTAGTCTAAAATTAGTCTAAAACATAAGTAATATTTATGGTAACTGGAATACCCCTTTAACAGTGTCATCCACAGCGCCTTTAAAGCAGCAAATAGAAATGGCTGAGCTCCTCAGCTGGATGCTAATTACCTGGCTAGGTTGTTATGGAAACCTGTGTGCATGTGGAGAAAATGGCAGTTGGAATTTGAAGTGAAATGCTCCCATACTAATATTGGCTAATGGAGATCATATTTTGGGAATATCTTGGAAACGGGACGTCCTAGAGAGCTGAGAACTGGTCTAAAACCTTCCGGGACACCTGATGTACCTGTGTGCCGAATTTGGTGACAATCGGTCCAGTAATTTGGTCGCGCATAGAGAACAGACGGACAGACAGACAGAAACTCACTTTTATAATATTAAGAGATATAATCTTAAAATGGGCATCTGCCTTTTATTAAAGGGATTATCTCACTTCAGCAAATGGCATTTATCATGTAGAAAAAATTAATACAATGCACTTACTAATGTATTGTGATTATCTATATTGCCTCCAGGGCTTATGACCACCCTACAGTCCAGCAACAGTGACTTTGCTTGCACACATGCACAGAAACTCCCATCCCGGCCAGCTCGCATCTGCGCTGCAGCGGTGGCTGTAACCTGGAAAAGAGCAGTGTATAATGTGATGGAAAAATGAATCCAGCCAGCAAAGAAAGCAATATGGACAATCACAGTACAATAGTAAGTGCCTTGTATTAACTTTCTCCACATGATACATGCCATTTGCTGAAGTGAGACAACCCCTTTAAGTAAAGGCCTATCTTCAGGATAAACCACTAGTCGCAGATTGTCAGGGCTCCGACAACCCACACTCCCGCAGATCAATGAGATCAGCGCTGCAGTGACAAGCTCAGTCCACTACAAAGTAGATAGAGCTGATCGGCGGGATATTGGACTCCTGGCGAGCAGCTCATGTTGGCCTATTCTGAGGACTGACCACCACTTAACCCTTATTGGGTTTATCTGATGTAGAAGACCTTTCAAATACCCTATTTTGGGATTCTGAATTTATAGAGGGAGTCCCTCATTAAGGACCCCTGCCCAGGATGGAGAGTAGCCACCAAGAGTGAGAATCACTCTAGAGGACCAGGCACGTCCATGCATTAAACAGACAGTCCATTGATTTTAATGGAAATTTTGTTGCCACTAAGCTCTATTATAGGAGCAGAACAATAAAAATGATGACCATTCGAGATATGTCACATAGCAGACACCAACAGCTCCCAATGGACTCAATCGACTATAACTTACCATGATAGTACTGGTCATTTTATCACACAAAATAGTGCTGCATGCTGTGCTATTTTGTCCACTGTTTTAAAAAAATCTTTGTAGCGTACAAATGAAACAGTATAAAACTATAGGAGAAGCAGGGGAAGCAGCTGCTTTGGGGCCCATACTCAGAAGGGGCACACCCAGGAGGAGAACTGAAAGATTTTTATTGTCAGGGCCCCTCAACAATATTATAAAATTACATTATATACAGAGACACTGGAAGAAATGGACGGAGCGGCTGCCAGGCCTCGCCTGAGAGAGCAATTTTCACTATCTATTCAAAGATTTGCTGTGGGGCCCAGCCATTTCTAGTTATGCCACTGGACCGGATAGTTGTTTGGTACAATCATAAGTGCTGAAAGTGAATTAATGAAGAAAAGGCATGTATGTGCAGGGGAACGGACTATAAGGTTAGACTCAGCTAATTCCATCTGCAATGTAAGCCTCCAAAGCACATGAGAGCAAAGCATAATGCCTTGGTTTGAACACTTCCAGCTGGGTTCCCCCACAGATTATCATTACCACTTGGGATCCCAGTATTGGGATTGTCCAAAGTGGGTAACCCATTAAAGTCTTCTTTCCAAAAATGTTTATTTTTCTATGGTACAAACAAAAACTTTTGAATATTGAAGCAAGCAACATATACTTCCAGCTGCCACTTACCAAATTAAAAGGGTTTTCCAGGATTACTGTGATTTTTAACAGATATACTCAGGTAGTTGCTTACCTCATATACATCTTCCACATACTTTTTTTTTTTATTTGGACTCCATTTTCACCATGTAAGCCAATCCCTCAGGTTTGTTTCCAGCCTGTATGTAGCACTTCCTGTTGCTGTATCCAACCAAACCCATCATGCACATCTCCTTTCTCTGCCACAGCTTCAGCACCGCCCCTAGCCACACCCAGATAGCTTATAGCTCCTCCCATACATCTAGTTATATTGATATCCTCCTAATAGTGCCCCACTCATGGATATAACATCACAGGAAACATAAAAGAGATGCATGGACATGGATCAAGTGAGCACAGTCCATAAGATAATAAAGGTAAAAGAAATATATTACAAGTTTAATGGATTTTGATGCAAATCAGAAAAAACCTTAACGTGTACCAGAGTTTTAAAAAAAAAGTTTGCATAATAGTTTGCTTCTTTGTACAATCATAATTGTGAAGGAGAAAGTCTTTTTTTGGGCTTCCCTAAAGTCTCTTTCAGACATATTATTCACTGTTTCAGCCGCACAGCTAGATGCATTTCACTCAGAAGCAGGGGGTGTCTCCATTACGACCAGTACTGTATGTAGTGACTTCAGAAGCATTTGTTTTATCAGGCTCAGGATCTCAGTTAGCTCTGACTCGCCCACACTTCCTGCCATCTTCAAGGGACGGATCTTGCAGACAGCAAGTCAGGTGGATGTTAGACCCTTAGTAGCCATGATATTACAGCTTTTTTCAGACGGATATAGCTATATTTTTTTACATTTAGTGATTTAGAAATTACACCATTCACTATTAAATGAAATGAAAGTGTTTGAAAGTACAGTCACTCTCTAACATTGTGTCCCTGCACAAACTAACATATTACCAGCATCAGTAAAATATGTATACTGAGTTCATAAAGTATGAGTCGAAAGAGCCCCTGTTACACATAAATCCCCCCACAGCCATTGATATATCCATGAAAAAAAAAAAAAAACATTTTGCTGACTTGGTCGGTTCTTGTTAGTAAATCACTGAAGATTTCCTTCATGGTTCTGTGTGAGTTTAAAGGCAGTTTTATTATCTTTGTAGCACTCCAGTGGCCTTTATGGAGAGACTAGTTAAAAAGTGACTTTTCTTGTCTGTTGTTTCAGTAAATTCTCTTATAGAGATGAGCTTCATTAGACTTGAACAAATAACTATTTTTTTTCGGTCGTAATTAACTTTATGTTTCCCAAGGCTGTGTCATAAATGTGTAATAACCTGGAATTGTAACATGTACATCTTTATGGAGCACGTGATCAATAGGACTATTGAAATCATCACTAAGGGTTCCTTCACACAGTTTTTTTTCCTGGTGTTTTATTTGTTTGGCAAAAAAAAAAACACCTCAAAAATGCCTGATACATCTTTGTAGCATTTAAAAAAAAAAGAAACAGTGAAGGTTTTTGGAACAAAAAACGTCAGGCAATGGGTGAGAAATGATTGCAGCAAGTTGAAAAAAATTGCCAAAAGCCCCCTGCTAGAATGAAAAACGTTATTCCAAAAAAGACCTATTAGTTCCGCATTTAATATTTCCAGGGGGTGGATTGACCTGGATACTATAGGGAAATTTCCCAGGGGGCCAACCAAGCCTGTCTCACGGCCGCCGGCCGGGTACATAGTGATCTGATGCTCAACGGCCTCAGGTGCCCACCTGAACTCAACTGTATTACTCTCCTCAGGACGGTAATACAGTTGATTAGTGTGGCAAGGACAGCAATATTTTGTGCTGCACTGTGATATTTGGTTCTGCTACAGCAGTATTTTCTGCTGTACTGTGATATTTCATCCTGCTGAAGCAGTATTTTGTGCTATACTATGGTATTGCAGGCTTCGCTTACTTCTGTTGGCTCTGCCAGGCACTCAGTAGCTGTGTCCGCCGCTCCTGAAATCACAGTTCCTATGAAAGCGAGGTGGTTGCACCCGGTTATATTAACTTGAGTGGAAGCTCATCTACAGTACCAGTAAAGGCCAATACACTTTAACCCCTTCCTGACTTGCACTGTACATGTACGACGGAAGTCAGGTTGTTAAACATGGCGCCCAATCAGAAGCTGAGCCGTCACCATAGCCACTTGGTTTCTGCTGTTTTAAACAGCAGACACCCAGGTCTAATGTCTGTGCTTGGCAATAACAACAATCACAGACATTTAACTGCTCATATGCCGTGGTCAATTATGACCATGTTACCTGAGAGGTGATGGGGCAAGCCGTTCATTCACTGTGGTAGCCTCAGCCCCTCTGAAGGATCAGAGGCTACTACAGAAATAGTCTGTGTCTCCATAAGAACTTATTGAATCTCCCATAGGCTGCAATGATAATTCATTGCATTCTATGGGATTAGCGATCTGAGGATCGCATGTTAAAGTCTCCTTAGGGGACTTTAAAAAAAAAAGAAAAAAGTTTTAAAAAATTAAAATCCTTTCTCCTCCACTTCCATTTCTCACTGGACCGGAAATGTTACGCGCCCTCTACACACACGTCACCACTGCCAGTTAGTTAATGGCCTCAGCGCTGCAGTGTGCAGGTACGGCAGGTGACTGCTGCGACTGCTGATGCCATTGATTTCAAGCAGTGGTGAGTGGGGGTTGATGACACGTCACACTTCCAGTCAAGCAGGAACCGGAAATGTATGAGATGGTATCTCGGCACTGGAACCAGAGCACCAATGACCCTGTGCCCCATCTGAACCTATGAAAAGGGGTTCCCGGTCTCGCGACCCTTATTAACTCATACTAAGTATTTCATTAAAATGACGCCAACAGTGAAGACAAATCAGAAGAATAATATTCACGCATAATTGTTGTAAAGATTTACGATTTTAAAGCACATGTTATCAAGATCAGGGGACATCCGCTTTAAAGGGCTGCAAAATAGCTGGAGAGGAATGAAATGTGTGCTGTGCATAATGTGAAAGAAATGGCACGTAACTATTCATGCAACAAAAGGAGACGGGAAGGAAACGTTCTACTTTGTTAGACAAGTCTAGGCTTGAGCAAGTCATTCAATTCATCATTCTGTACAGTTCCAGTTGCACAACATAGTAGAAAATCAGCAATGTCCTCGCCTCAGCTTTTCTTCTTTACCTTTTTTAATCTTTGATAAGGGTTTTGCACACACCAAATATTCTAAATGGAGATTCCAAGACTGGCCATATACTGTACTTTAGATAGCTGTCAGTCGAGTGCCTATTTGGCCAACACTATGTCTCCCGACAACCCCCCCAACACATGCCTGCTCAGCCAAGCCTGCGTGTGTTCACGGTAAGGAGAGGGGAGTAAGCCATGGCCAGACACCTCTGCTTATCTCCCATGAGAACAAAAGGATTGGGCATGTGATAAGACCTCCACTGAAAACCACAGGTCCGGCTGATTCAGGCCGATTCACACGACTGTGCTCGATCTGGAGAATATGGCCCATGTATCAACCCCATCTCCCATTCTGACCGTGGCTACCCTGACCCAAACTGACTGCATGACAGTGATTTATGATACAGTTAGATCCTATCTGATTGCGGGTCTATGGTACTGAACTCACATTATGATTTGAGTACAGTACAATAGAGCCACAATCAGATAGGAAATGACTGTATTATAAATTACTATAATGTAGTCAGTTCAGGTCAATAGAGCCAAGGTCAGTCCAGGAGATGTGGACAAATGAATGACTCCGATATCCGCTCCAAATGGGGTTGTCTTCTGTTTGTCTGTTGGGTCTTTGAGCCTGGATCCTCTACTTTAGTTGTCCATCTTGATCCCGATATACCATTTATACTTATTTGCCCTTCTTTTTAGAAGGTGGAATGGAAATTTTTTTGAGCAGTATGTAGTGTCAAAAAATTTAAATAGTTGAGTTTTTCAGGTTTTTGTGTATTGAAGGGGTTCTGCAGTTTTTTCAAACTGATGATTTATCCTCTGGATAGATCATCAGCATCTGATCGGCGGGGGTCCGACACCCGGGACCCCTGCCGATCAGCTGTTTGAGAAGGCAGCGGCGCTGCAGGAGCGCCGCGGCCTTCTCTGTGTTTACCGCAGGCCCAGTGACGTCACGACTAGTATCACTGGCCTGGGCGGGGCTAAGCTCTGTTCACATGAATGGAGCTTAGCCGCACCCAGGCCAGTGATAGTAGTCGTGACGTCACTGGGCCTGCGGTAAACACAGAGAAGGCCGCGGCGCTCCTGCAGCGCCGCTGCCTTCTCAAACAGCTGATCGGCAGGGGTCCCGGGTGTCGGACCCCCGCCGATCAGATGCTGATGATCTATCCAGAGGATAAATCATCAGTCTGAAAAAACTACAGAACCCCTTTAAGGTGTTTATAAAAACAAATACTCAGGCATCCACCATATGATATTTATCTGTACTAGAGAAACCTAAGGAGAACTCAGATTCTTATGAGTAACTTCTGGATTTAATGAAATTTGAATACTAAAAATTATTACATGGCAAATTTGTGATTATTTATTTTTTTTTTGTTTTATTAGGTATGTTTTTCAACTATTGCATTGATTCCTTATTTTATAGAGGAATTGTAAGCCGGTTAAGCACATTAATGAAGAAGCCTGAAGGTTAATTACACTGAGTGTGGCCTTTAGGAAGTCTGCATTTGGAATGACCTTGTAGACCTCTTACGCATAATGACACGTCCATTTAAGAACTGTTGTCACATCCTATTCAAAGCAAAAACAACACGCAGCATCCAAACAGAATTCCCTCGTGTGAATGTAGCTTCTTGGTCGTAATGTGTGAAATCTCATGATCAGCCATGTGTAACTGTATCCAGTGGAAGTAATGTGATATTATTGTAGTTAAACTTTGAACCCGCTTGTGAACCTCTTCTTGTTTTATGTTGTCTTTCTCACATTTACTGTCAGCACTCAGTTTTAATTGGAATTTAGCTGTCCCTTAGGGCTGTCATTCTTTTACCTACTAAGTTGCTGCTGCTACAATTTTGTGGATATTGACATTTTCTAGGCATGCAGTGGTATGTTGTTATCACTTTGACTCATATACCTGCTCTTTAAAGGGGATTTCTAGGCTCCAGATATTGAGGGCGTATCCTCGGGATAAGTCATAAACATCAGATCGGTGGAGGTCCTAAACCTGGCACCCCCTGCCGATCACCTGTACCCTGTAGCTGCTGACACCAGAACTACCACCTTGAACAGAGCTGGAAGCACATCACCTTTCAAAATGTAGTGGCCATACCAGGTAACTGCAGATCAGCTCCCATTTGAATCAGGTCATCAGTATCTGGAGCCTGAATACTCCTGGTACGTACATAAACTTAGCATTAAAAAACAAACAAAGGACAGGAGACTTAGGCCCCTTTCACACCAGTGGTGCGGGGCTCCGGCAGGCTGTTCTTGTGGGTGAACAGCCTGCCGGATCCGTGCTGGCGCAGGTGCACGTGTGGGGCCGGAACTGCACTCCGGCCCCATTCACTGTAATGGGTATGGGCCTTGGATATGGCCGCAGCACGGCAACCCCTGCTGAGAGGCGTCCGGAACGAAAATACAACATATTGTATTTTCGTTCCGGCCGCCTCTCAACAGGGTGTGAAAGTAGCCTTAGGGCCCATTCACACTACTGATTTTGAAGCTGTCAAAATCCATTGCGTATACCGCAGCAGAAACCGCAGCTGTTTTTGGCACAGATATTCACTTTAGATGCCGCAGACCTGCTTGCGGCTTAGCTCCACTGAAGGGACCTAAGCCACGAGTTGACAGCCATGGTGACGGTCAACACACTGCTCCAAGAAGGGACACATCCGTTCCTTGCGTGATACAGGCTTTAAACCACTGGCCCGTGAAGTAAATTGCTGCCTCCCAGTGAAAACTATGGAAGGTAGACATCACGTTGCCACCGGCAAAAGTTTGGCACTGTGTCCATACCAAAATTCTGCCATGTGAACAGCCCCTTAAGGTATAAAAAACAGTGAAGTTCATATTCCTTTGGGTTCTCTTGACCAGCACTCTAGTAACTGGTGACTCTCTAGCTTTGGCAAAATATGGATGGAACTTGTGTTGTGCCCAATGATGGACCCTGTCTTCAGAAGCTTGAATTGATGTTCCTCAGCTTCAGTGCAAAGTCCGTAACAGGACCTCTCAACTACTATGTGCCATATTGATAGTGGTGTAATCTTGTTTGGGGACCAGCCAGCACTTGACGTGATCAGAAGTAGCTTGGTCTTGTGACCACTGCAGCCAATCACTGGCCTCAGCGGTCATGTGCTAAAACGGCACGTTACTGTTGGTGATCAGTGGGGACTGCAAGTGGCTGGAAATGGGGCAGCACCACTGAAACAGTGGGAATACAGACAGGTGAAGTGTTTTTTTTTTACTTGGCCACAGGTTACCATATTTTGGGGTTGTCGGTTCCTAGCTGGCCCTTGTAAGGTTGTGTTCTTTTGGTTTCAGTAATAGTGTAGCCTACAATGCTATCCTTGCATTAAAATGAAAGTCAATGGAAGCCCAGTGGATCCTATTATACATCAACATTGTGATTTATTGTTTCTAAAAAAGGATCCATTGCAACTGTCTCCATTACATATGGAAACTAGGATGCTAATATGAACAGAGGCATAGTCAGGGGCGTAGCTAAAGGCTCATGGACACTGGTGCAAAAGTTCAGCTTGGGCCCCTCTTCCTTGGGCCCCCTCAAGCTCCTGGGCTGGTAGTGACTGCTACCTCTGCACCCGCTAGCTACGCCCCTGACCATAGTGTATTATTATTATTATTGGAATTGTTCCCTTACTAGTGTGTTTCGGTTATTCAGCAGGGTAGGGAATTCCATGGGTCTTTCCTGTTACTAACACATTTGTAAGACACTGATGGACTTTTGCCGACTCGTTGGTTTTTGAATGAGTCATCACCATGAGGAGGAGCACAACTTGAGTCCTATTTTTTATCGATATGGGTGAAAAAAAAAGCAAATAGAACACATAATAAGTTAATATTATGTCAATGTGCATGACACATAGCATGCTTAAGTATTGTACATCTAGTATTAAACACAGGTGACACATTTAATTCGTACACTGGGTCTAGGCATGCTCCATGCTTTACATTATGTACACAAAGCACTAGGGAAACCCTTAGTAACTATTTACATTGCTATTAATAATTATCATTCTCTACTCAAGTCATAGGGTATAAAGTCGGGCGTTTTGCCCAGGTTAATTTAGTTCATTGTAAATATATACCACGTCAAGCAGTAAAGATGCTGTATCACAACTTTGAGGCTTTTGATGCCATTTATTTGCACTGGTTGTTGGTGGGCCAATGGCATGCTCTTTGATTTGGTGGGGTCCCCGTTGCCCTTGGTTGCTGTCAGGTCAGCTTAAAGTATATGACATGATATGGGGGCTTGGCTGGTTATGATTAAATTTGAAGGACCTTCTCAGGCCAACAGTCTTGTCCCCAGTCTTGATATAATGGATATGTAAGTTATTTGCATATGAAATAAGACAATATTTCAAATTATTTTGCTATTAATTCTGAAACTTATGTGCATCAGAGTATGCTAATAACATAAGGGGTGTCTGTCAGCAGTTTTAAGGGGTCAAAGCTGGATGCTACAGAACAAAGAGAACAAAGTGACCACCAGTGGTGTGTTAAATTGTCTCTTTCTGACCTAGGGAGCTAGTATAAGCAGTAGCCCAGGTAGGGTTTACCTGCCATCCCCATCACCCATCTAGTTCTGTAAGAAAACTGCTGACAGATTCCTTTTACAGCCAATTTTATTGGTCCACTGTATCTAGAATGAAAGATATTTACAAATATTCTGGATTAAAAATCTTCATGGTTACAGACTACAAACAAAATCCTGCGTAGTCTGATCCTGCAGTCACAGTGTCTTCTAACTGTCCCCTATTTCATACTAACTTATGTATATTACCAAAAGTGAAGGCCAAATGGAAGAGAATATGATTACAAGATCAGGGTTTGTTTGTAGTCTGTTACCATAGAGACACAATGGTGTGCCTTGCAGCTATAGGCTCAAACTGATAAATTATTGTTTAGACAATGTGACAAAAGTTGCTTCATTTTTTATTTTTATTTTAGATGCATTGGGTAATGAATAGAGATGAGGCGAGCATGCTCGAGTGCCATTTTTGCGTATTTGCGTAGGCATTTTAAAATTCCTACGCTATTCATACGCATATTTTAATCTATACGCAAATGCGTACAAATAGCGTACAAATTGAATTTGTACGCTATTCGTACGCAATTCGTACGCATTTGCGTATAGATTAAAATATGCGTATGAATAGCGTAGGAATTTTAAAATGCCTACGCAAATACGCAAAAATGGCACTCAAGCATGCTCTGCCGAGCATGCTCGCTCATCTCTAGTAATGAAATTAATTTGAGTACCTAGCGAAGACGGGTGAGGAAGCTTTAATTGTCACCTCCCAGAGTGCAAGGGAGTTGTCAGGTGGTTATTCCTTCCTCAGTGTGGTATGTTATTATATTACATTTATTTGATATTTGGTGTGAAAATTACCTCTTAGCAGTCAAAAGAGGAACCCATCTGCAGACCTGAGACCCATGAAAAGTTCTTACCTTTCATGGATCTCTTATTTGGCTGATATAAGCTAATTTACGTATCCACCCTCCTCCCGGACTGACATTTGGTGCAAAGATATATTGGTCTACACCATGTTCCAAATTATTATGCAAATTGCATTTAAGTGTCATAAAGATTATTTTTTTTGTTTTTCAATTAAACTTATTGATGGTATTGTGTCTCAGCTCTTTGGATCACTGAAATCAATCTCAGAAACCTGTGATAATTAATTTGCCAGGTGAGCCCAATTAAAGGAAAACTGGATGTTCCACAATATTAAGCAGGCCACTGTTTTCAAGTAAAATGGGAAAGAAAAAGGATCCCTCTGCTGCCAAAAAGCATCAAATAGTGCAATGCCTTGGACAAGGGATGAAAACATTAGATATTTCACGAAAACGTAAGCGTGATCATCGTACTGTGAAGAGATTTGTGGCTGATTCAGAGCACAGACGTGTTCGTGCTGATAAAGGCAGAATGAGGAAGGTTTCTGCCAGGCAAGTTCATCGGATTAAGAGAGCAGCTGCTAAAAAGCCATTACAAACCAGCAAACAGATATTTGAAGCTGCTGGTGCCCCTGGAGTCCCTCGAACCTCAAGGTGTAGGATCCTTCAAAGGCTTGCTGTGGTGCATAAACCTACTATTCGGCCACCCCTAACCAGTGCTCACAAGCAGAAACATTTGCAGTGGGCCCAGACATACATGAAGACTAATTTTCAAACAGTCTTGTTTACTGATGAGTGTCGTGCAACCCTGGAGGGTCCAGATGGATGGAGTAGTGGATGGTTGGTGGATGGCCACCATGTCCCAACAAGGCTGCGACATCAGTAAGGAGGTGGAGGAGTCATGTTATGGGTCGGAATCATGGGGAGAGAGCTGGTAGTCCCCTTTAGGGTTGCTGAAGGTGTGAAAATGACCTCTGCAAAGTATATAGAGTTTTTGACAGACAACTTTCTTCCATGATACAAAAAGCAGAAACATGCCTTCAGGAGCAAAATCATCTTCATGCATGACAATGCACCATCTCATGCTGCAAAGAATACCTCTGTGTCATTGGCTGCTATGGGCAGGAGATAAACTCATGGTGTGGTCACCATCTTCCCCTGACCTCTACCCTATAGAGAACCTTTGGAATATCATCAAGCAAAAGATCTATGAGGGTGGGAGGCAGTTCACATCAAAACAGCAGCTCTGGGAGGCTATTCTGACATCATGCAAAGAAATTCAAGCAGAAACTCTCCAAAAACTCACAAGTTCAATGGATGCAAGAATTGTGAAGGTGATATCAAAGAAGGGTTCCTATGTTAACATGTAACTTGGCCTGTTAGGATGTTTTGGATTTAAATAGCTTTTTATTTCAGTGAATGTGACCTCCTAATGCTGCAAATTCCACAAATGAGCATTTTCAGTTCTTAAAAACATATAAAATTTTTAGAAACTCTACTGTGCATAATAATTTGGAACAGTGCATTTTGAGTTTTTTTTAATTTTTGAAGAATATACTGTTATCATTGGGAGGTTTGTTCAATAAAATTCGATGTATACTCTAATGGGTAATGACTTTTATTATACTGACTGTCATTTGCACCGACCATTTAGGAAAATCAGAGATAAATATCATTTGCATAATAATTTGGAACACGGTGTAAACAACTTCTTTGTTTCATACCCAGTGGCATCAGACTACATCACTCCTTGATAAATGTGCTAGCTTGGGTATTTTGTATTGAGCAGCTTACCGTGTGCTAAACAAATGTTCTTCATACACAAAAAACAATATTATTTCTAGCTGGGTTTGCAAACACTGCATTAGTAATACTTCCTACTCAACGTTTGTAACAGATAATCACTTTTAATTGTATACTTTAAAGGTCAACAATTAGATCTGACATTGGGCTTGTCCAACCACAACGCTCGATGACAAGGACTTTGTAAAGCTGTCAAAAGAATATACGGTAATTTCAATATTCATGAGTCAGGACACCGTGGATTTACGCCAATACAAGTTTAATGCCAGTGCTACAGCAAACAGAATGACAGCTTCTATTGTAGAATATTCACTTCTGGCATGGACAATTGGCATAGACACGTGTCTTAAGAGGCGTAGAGTCAGGCTCTGTTCACATTTTCTTTCAGGGTTTACTGGATTTTTTTTTTGTGTGGCAAGAATAGAGCAATCTACAGCACCATTATTGCAGGCAGAAAAACCAGAACCCTGACAGACCCATTAAAGTCTGGCTTCAAGCATTCTACATTGGAAAGTGGATCCAGTATAGCGTGTCATGGCTCCAATGTAAATGGGGTTTGAATTGCTAAGGGTGGGTTCACATCACCGTTTTCTGTTCTTCTGATCCATCAGAAGTCCAAAAATAAAAAAGTAACCTGTATTTTAAGCTTCCGTTATGCTCAGTTATGTACATTTTGCATCCATGTTAGCCATTTCAGTTTGAAATCCTTTATTTTAGACTGAAAAAAAGTCCTACATGGAATTTATTTTCCATCTAAAATTAAAAATCTGAGATGGAAATGGCTTAAACTGATGCAAAATGTGCATAACTGAGTATGCTTTAAGAGGACCTTTCCCCTCTCCTGACATGCCTGTTTTAATAGCTTCATGCATTCCCCATGTAATAACAATTCTCGAGCATTTATTCCTATGTCTCTATGTTGTGCCATTCCTTTATTATTTCTACTAGAAGTTATGAATGAATTGCTTGCAGTCTGCAGTAAGGGTACAGAGGGGAGGTAACCAGTTGGGGGTGTGTACCTGCACAGTCTGAAAATGGCAGCACTGATTGGATAGAGTGAGTCTGTGCAGGTACACACCCCAACTGGTAACACCCCTCTGTACCCTCACTGCAGACTGCTAGTAATTCATTCATAACTTCTAGTACAAATAATAAAGGAATGGTACAACACAGAGCCATAAGAATAGATGATCCAGAATTGTTATTACATGGGGAAATCATGAAGATATTAAAACAGCCATGTCAGGAACGGTGAAAGGTCCTCTTGAAAATACAGTATCAGAAGAATGGAAAATGAAACGGTGATGTGAACCCAGTCTAAGATGAACAAAGCCTAAATTGACCAAAAAGGATTGATCTGTCAACATGGTGCAAAATAGTCATTTATAAAACTGAAAGGTTTACATAGATAGATTAATCTGGTACCTCCTGATGACCATTTAGTGATCCTAGCCAAGAAAAGGTGAAGAAGAGTTTGCATGTGGCTCTCTCTTTTGTAGTTTAAGGGGTTGTCTTAGTGGTTTGTAGGCTCGGACTGTCCCACAGGGGTACAGGTGGATCCGCCGGTGGGCCCCTGAGCAAGATGGGCCCCTAGTCTACCACCCCCTGCACAAGTGGCACATAACACAGTAGACTGTACTGCACTACATACATATATTCAGTGTACAGCACCTCAACCAGCCTATGTTCATATAAAAAAACGTGTTAGATTATTTATTATATTTGAATGTGTCTGAATTGGGGGCCCCCCAAAATAAATTTTACTGGTGGGCCCTATGTACCCCAGTCCCACACTGGTGGCTTGCCTGTCTCCATATTGTCCATAGTTCAGTGGAGAGGACCACATGCATGCATAGCCACTAGTGTTGAGTGAATCGAAGTATCCGAAGTCGACTTTGGTCTGAATTTCATGGAAAATTCAATTAATTGAGAAGCCGAATTTCCATGTGCTTTGTAGTAACGAATCAATTTTCACTGAACTAGTGGTAAAAAAAAAAAAAAAAATCATACTCACCTTATTCATTTGAGCGTGAACAGGCTGCTGTGGCCATCTTGATTGAAGATCCCGTGCAATTTCTCGTTTAGAGTGACATATGATGTAACCACACCGGCCAGCGCGATGATGTCACCACGTACTGCGCGAGATTTCGAGTGGGATTTTCAATCAAGATGGCCGCGGCAGGTGAGTATTCTTTTTTTTTAACTGATTAACACCTGAAAGCTCTGATTTTTCATCTCAGATGCAGCGATCAGAGGGATTCAGTGATGGGGGCAGTCTGATAGATGCATTTACTAAACACTACAACACCTTCATTCTGGGAATCATGAGCCTGTTCCTGGTTACCACACAGTCTCTTATATTTTCCTAACTAGAAGAAGTAACCTTTAAATATTACTAAAGGCCATACACTTCATATAACTGTCAGCCAAACATTCAATTCCACCATAAGCATGCATGTTTGTCTTGGCTGGGCTTGCATGTTTGTTTCAAAGTGTAGAAGGGAATGAGCAGCAGTCAGACATCCCAGCAGTGACTTACATCCCACTTAAACAAGGGATAAGGACATGAGGTCAATGGATTCTGCCAACACTTAATAAGCGTAAGGTGTTTGCTACAGATTGTGCTCCTTTACTACCACACACACAGCTACATTTCAGATATGCATTATTTTTCAGAAAAATAGTTGAACATATTGGGTCCTTTGCAGTATGCACATTTGAATGGTCTGACTGCAGTGCCCCAGAAGAACACTGCAAAGGGCTAATTTAATGTTACTGTGTTAAATGTTGTGGTTTATTGATAAAGCCCTTATTTCTTTGTGCACTGTGTATACCTATTAGCAATGTATGAGCAATATGCAGTTAACAATGGCAGAGCTTGTTAGGTTGCCAGGGTGATAGACTTAGTCCACCCCCTGGTTAGATAGTGAGTTGGAGCAGAAATGCAGACAAGACCTACATGTGCAAGTCCCTGCAGACTATGCCCAGGTCCAGAGATCCTTTCTTGCTCACGCTATAGCTGTCAGAGAAGATACTTTACCATCAGAGTACCCATGAAGTAAAGAGACCAGCCATCTTAGAAGGTCCAGAATCAAAAAGGCCGTGCAAGATAACGTCAATAAAGTACCACTCGTTTATGGCAGGAGACTTTACTGCTTTGGAAAGGGTTCATTAGCACACTTTGAGACGGACTGGCCGTCTGTATCCAAATTGTGTGCTCCTCAGCCTGGGAATTGCAGAAGGAGTTAACAAGTACTGCATAGCACACCTTTGATTATCTTAGAAAGTCGCAAAGTGTTTAGAGAGTGACTCTTGGTCTACTACTATCATCATTGTCGCTGCCCATACACAGCTACTGGGGAGAAGTAAGCTCTGTGGTAGACCTCAGGACTGTACCAATTGCTGCTGCTTGTGCTCCAACTCTCATCATCAATTTAGTAAACCAATGGGCCTAATTATTGACTCCATCATTCATCTGCTGGCCCTACATCTGTACTCCTGTCTTGCACCCTGCCAACCTCCTAACATTAAGAGCACCCCAACTGCATTCAGGCAGGAGCAAAAGAAAGTCAGGGAGTGCCCAGGATGTACACAGCCCAGGTTACAGCCAGGGTGAAGATTGCTACAGTGAACTGTAAGTACTACTACCACCACCATCATAGCCATTTACCATTCCTCCAATCCTTGCCTCCCCTCCAGTTCACTGCATGACAATGAGAGTGGGAAGGAACTGTGATTTTCCAATGTATAGGATAAAGTGACAGAGGTAACATACTGTATGTACAATGTGACAATTGCTTTTTAGCTGGATTCCAGCATTGAGATGGACCTCATCATCATCAATACTTAATCGCAGTGGACTGGCTTCTGTCGTCTTGCTGAGGGTAACCTGCTGCACATATTCTCTTGAGAATAACATGGTCCACATTTTGGCTTAATGCAGCTGAGGTCCCAGAAGATACCTACACTTAGCTGCAGCATTTACAGACGAGGCAACAAATATAAGAGGCAGGCTGTCCTGGAGTGGATGACTCCTTTCAATTATTTAACCAGGCATATGGTATGTTGGAGCCGAGCAGCTTTTCTATGGAAAGGTAAATATGTAATTAGATATTCAGATGATACTTAAAAGTCAATTAGAAATGAGATGGTTTGGAGTACTTCCATTGAGTTCCTTGTGTTTTATTACTCATGCATGGTGTTGGATCCTCAAAATATAAAATCCCCATCAAACGTTAAACAAAGTCAAATAGGTGTAACAATAAAAATCTGTTGTGACTTTTTACTCTTGTTTGATTACATTAGGCAGTATACAGCGGTCCCTCAGGATACAATTGCCTCAGGATACAATATTTTCCACATACAATTATCTTTTCTGACCCATCGTAAGTTGAAGCTAGACTCAACATACAATGTCTCAGACTCAGATCCAACCAATGAAGGTCACTTCTCTGATAAAATAGCGGGATTAGTTGCTGGTTCTCAGCTATTCCTGACTGTTAGATGATAGATAGATAGATAGATAGATAGGAGATAGATATGAGATTAGATATATAGATAGATAGATAGATAGATAGATAGGAGATTAGATAGATAGGAGATTAGATAGATAGATAGATAGATAGATAGATAGATAGGAGATTAGATAGATAGGAGATTAGATTGACAGAGAGATTGATAGATATGAGATAGACAGAGAGAGATAGATAGATAAATAATAGATAGATATTAGATTAGAAAGACAGAGAGATGATAGATATGAGATTAGCTAGACAGAGAGAAAGATAGATAGATAATAGATAGATAAAGATAGATAGATGCAGATAGATAGATAGATAGATAGATAGATAGATGCAGATAGAAGGCAGAAAAGAAGGAAGGCAGGAAGAATGTAAGGAAATTAGAGGAAGGAAGAGAAGGAGGGAAGGAGATGGGAAGGAAATTTTAAGGCTCTATTCAAATTTGTGTTGGTGGCCTGTTTCACCATTCTGCAGATTTGATGTGAACAATAGTGCTATGTGTCAAAACGACAAAACCTGATAGACTCCTTTATAAGTCACTGGGATCTGTCAGGAACTGGTGCTATCCGTTGTACGATCTGTCGTCTGTTATAAATTGAAGTAGATGTGAGCGAAGCCTAAGTCAGACTTCTAGAAAGGCAATGGCAAGGCTAGAGCTAAACAGCCACATCAATTTGAACTCGAATTGCACTGAAATGACAACTTTAACTGGAAAGAAAGTCACAGGTGGCTCTCGACTTTCTGTCCTGTAGGGAACAATTTAAGTTTTCTTGTGACCGCCACTTCATGTGTAGCCCTGGCCTGAAGGGTTAAACATCATTTGCTATATTTCATTTAAAGTTCATTTATTAGGTTCCAAATTAAGAACATGCATTTTATGGAACACATACTAAAGCTGACAACGCCTGTCATACTTACTATATCCTGTATCTGATGCTCTGAATGCGCTGCTGCCCTTCATTTTAACCCTTGATATTCTATACAGTTTTTGGAGTGTATGCCGATGTATAGTAATGTTGCTTAATTCTCATGTTTGATAAAATTTGCGCTAATTTTTCAGATATTTTTTTTTATTTTAATTGCATTTGTAAAATGCTTTATTTTCTTCGAAAGTTGACATAACGTGCAGTTACGACTTGTGTGTTGTCTAACTTCAGTTGTCAGACAGCGGTTTCCATAAGGGGTCGTGCCACATGTCTTGCCATTTATCTCCGGTCTTACAACATTTGTCACTTGAAGTTTAGAATCTCCAACAGCTGCTCTCTTAATTTCTTACTGACGGCAGACCTGAACATTTCCCTGGAATGTGCGATGACTTCATACAAGATTTCCACTGGAAGTATTACTTTCTTACAGTAAATGAATCTGTGCAAGCGGCGATATGGCCCCATTTTATTGGCACTCCACACGATTGCTATTATCATAATTATATATGCAAATTCTTTTTATTAGCAATATCTGCATTATTACTGCATCTACATTTTGGTATCCAATGCCAGGTCTGAGGTCCCATAGTGTGGCAAAAGAAGTGCCTACAGATCTGTAATGTAGGTATTCAATGTACCTCTGTAAAGTATCCATATAATGAATCCACTCCTGGTTTTGGCAATTGTCATACTTTTAAACTAATTTAAAATATATAGTAAGACGTAAATGAAGATAAAATATTTAAATTCCCCATATGTTAACAGTGAAAAAATCTTTCATGGAGTGCTCTTACTTTTACATGGCTCAATTTTTGTACAGTCTCCAGGAAGACACCAAAAATTTTTGATGTCTCTAAAGTCCTTAGGATAGGCTATCAACATCTGATTAGCGGGGGAGTGGGAATTACACAGGAACTACACAGCTCCATCCATGATGTAGTGGACGGAGCTGGGTACTGCATCACTTCTCCCATTCACTTAAAGGGGTTAACCCATGATTAATGTAAAAAATGAAAATCAAACATCCTAAGCTAGAACCAGCCCTGTACCTCACATGGATCCAGAGATCTCCACATTCATTGCTCTGCTAGATTTATATAAAGCTGGCAACTCAAGGGGAGTGTCTTTTCTGCTGCAGCTCAGGGGGCGTGTCTCAGCTCTCCCTATCACAGCTCAGGGGGCGTGTCTCAGCTCTCCCTATCACAGCTCAGGAAGCAGTTGAAGGATGAATCTGAGCATGTGCGGCCTTCTCAGTGAGCCGGACAAAGAAATAAGAAAAAGAACAAACAGCAGGTGGCGCTATACAGATACATTTTATTGAATAACTCAGCAACTATACAAAATTTGTAATTATATGCAATTACAAAAGTATTCAGCTCCGGGTACTGGTTTGAAAACTGTAGAATATTTTTGTGGGACAACACCTCTAAATGCTAACAGTGCTGCAGTGACGAGCTGCACCCACCTTTGGCTGTAGAACGGCTGATCAGCAAAAGTGCAGGATGTTAGATAGACCCCCGCTGATTAGATATTGATGGCCTATCCTGTGGGTTTACCCACCACAAACTCATCTTCGAGCCATAATATAAGTGTCTGATTGGTTGGGGTCCAACTGCTGCGCCCATCACCAATCACTAGAATGGGGATACTGTGTTCCCCGGTTTTGAATGTAGGGCCAGTCATATAAGTGCACTGCTGCTCTATTCAACTCCATTACACTGCAGGAGAAATCTTTGTACAAGTGCTCACCAATCTCTCACATAGAGTTGAGTGGAGAAGTGGTAGTGCACATGCGTGACTACATCTACATTTAAATGGGGGGACACAGGGCCTTAATTCTTGTGATTGATGGGGTCTCCAGTAGTTTGAACCCCACCAATCAGACATTTATCCCCTATTTTGTGGATAGGGAAAAAGTGTGTGCGGTGGGACAACCCCTATAGTCTCAATTTTAAAGACCTCCAGCACTACCCCGCTTGGCTGTCCATAGAGTATAACTATTAACTGCCTGGGTGTCTGCATAGAAAATACCAAAAATAACAAAAGTAAGATGTTTTGAGGAAATTAGACCAGAAAATTTTAAAAGGGTATTTCTATCATTTAGGATATGCCATAACATTATGATTGTAAGGATTCGACCTCTAGGATCTATCGGGAGGCAGAGACTGCCACAGTGGTGCAGGGAACTGCAATACAGCTCTATTCAAGTAAATGGGGTTGTATAGTAGTTCCCTGTACCACAGGTAGCCAGTATCATGTCTGTGCAGGCAAAATCAGTGAAAGAGTTGTAGTGAATAATCGTGGGGGTCCCAGCAGTAAGGACTGCATTGATCAGGTAGGCCCCTTTAAATCTACCTGTCTTTGGAGAACCAAACTCTACAAAAGAAGAACTTTCCGTTTTTGCCCAGATTTTTACTCAAAGGATATGTTCACATGGACAGAGGCAACATCCACCATGCATTCTGCTGCAGAAACCATGGCAATGTTTCACATGGAATGCTGCTGACTGAATCGGCGTTTAGCATCATTGAATGGAGCTAAACCATGAATGTACCCGCTGCGGTTTCCATCCAGACGCAAAGCCAAGAAAATACATGTCCTTGGTGCAGGGCCAGGTTCCTGCACAGTCATCATGCCTGGTCCTGTCAATCAAGAAGACGAGGGAGGAGCTAGCAGAGGAAGCAGGCGGAGAAAGGTTGCACAGAATGGCTTGGGTCCATCTTCGGTGCACTTAACTGCTTATTTGTATATGGATTTAAAGTACTTTTTCTCCAGAATGAAACAACGGCTCACTAAGTGAAAGGCATCATTACATTCAGCTGAGCCAGCGCTACGAGACATTGTGCCTGGTTTAATGGTGATTTTCCTGATGACAGATTCCCTTTAAGTGGTAGTCACCTCCAAGAAATAACCCCTTCATAATCAGATGATAAAAAATAGCAAAGAAGAAAAGACTGCTTCATGTATTGTAAACTGGCCACATAGCTGTTCTTTTACATGCAATGAAAGATCACTTTGTGTAGGCCTAATTTTTAGAGTTTGCTCACTTTCAGATAAAATTTTTCTTTGATGCCCTTTTTGGACAAGTAGAGAACTGTATGGAAAGCAAGTACAAACAGCTTAGGTCAATAGTCTTAATCAGCTGATGTGGAGTTGTTTGCAACGCAAAGATGGAGGAGTTTGGTTGCCAAAGATTTTGAAATCCGGAGCATTTTTTGTACTCCTCCTCATTTATGACCACACCCTTATTATGCCAGGGTTTGCCATTCTGGACACAAAAGTTTGGAATTTTTCTCCCTTTTATTCTCTTTCAATGACCATTGGGCCAGTTCCCCTCCTCCTTCCTTGATAACCATGCAATTCCTCCTTAGAAGGGATTAGAAGGGCTGGTCACACTCTATTCAAGTGCCCCATTGGAACTGCCAGGTCTGTCTCCAAAATACATAAATCCTGTTTGAAGTGGTTGGGCAATCCCTTAGAAAGTCCTTCCAAGGTTGAAAATCAAGCTCCATCGTTTGAATTTGGCTAAACCTAAAGGCATTATCCTGGCAGTCCTCTATACAGGGATCTGGAGTTGGATGTAGGTGAGCCACGAGGCTGATAATTCTTGGAGAAGTCCCAGTGTGGTTGACAACTGACCCACGGGGGTCAGAGACACTGATAGGAAGCACCATCAGGAAAAACTCAGGGCAGGATCCGAGAAACAGATCCTAGATCAGGGCAGGCAACAGTGAGTCAATACGGTAATCAGGTACAGGTCAAGTCAGGCAGCGGAGGGTTAGAGTCAGGAATCAGGTAAAGGTCAATACACAGACTGACAAATGGACCAAAACTCCTTTGCAGGGACTAGCATGCAGGGATTATTTCTCAGGCACATTACCACCTTGCCTTAAATACCCTGTGGCAGCCATAGGCGGGGAGAGCAGGCAGGACAGAAAATTACAGTTGTGACCTGCAGAAGGACAGAACTGTCAGTTGCGCCTGCTGCAGGTGAGTCAGCAGGTCCAAGCCACCAGACAAGACCAGGTGGTTGGGGGGAGCGGTGCCGGGGCCACCTGGAGAAGTAGGACAGTGCTGGGCACGGGCCACCATTGTAATAGCTGGGTTCACATCTGTGGATCCCATTCACTATAATAAGGTCCTTCAGGTTTCCGGCATGAATACTGGAATTTTACATGCAGTTATTTTGGCCAGAAAATCTGCTGTAGATGTGAACCTATCCTTCGAGTCCCTTCTTTCCTTCACAAGGTTTTGTTCACTGCAATTAAAAAAAAAATATTGACATAAAAATATCAAATTATCAAATAAACTGGAGTCACTATGTAACTTTTACACTTAACCTTATCCCTCATTGTGTACAGTTAAACAGTGGCAGACCTACCAAATCTATTCCAGTAATCGTCTCAGTGTAAATGCATAAATATTTGCTCTGTTAATTATTATTTAACTCCTACATTGTATTACAGAGATAAGAGGGCTTGGATTTTCCTATTCTATATGCCATAAAATTTAACCGGTCACTACCGATTGAGATCACACCACAATAACCATCTCCAGAGCCTGACACAGCCCAAGCATCTAAACAGGGGCTCCTGTTTTGGTGTCTATTTGTGTTGGCAAACACAGTAGATATTTGTTGAGACGACCAACTAAATTACAGTGAAAAATGGTCTTCTGGGGGAGAGTGGTCTTGTCATAGAAGAGGACCTGCATACATAACAAACTGAAAATCTTTAAAATCTGGTGCAGGGTCTTCTTGGTGATCTTTCACTGTTAATATACTACATTATCTGCAACAAACTGTATGTTCCCAATAATTGCTCGTCAAAGGAGGTCAAAGCTCCATTTACATGTCTCAGTCATCGCCTCTCAATGTGGATGAGTGATTGCTCTTGAGATCGCTTGTTCCCATAGAGAATCATTGCTTCTTGGCAGCGGATCACTGTTTACACAGGACGATCTTCTGCCCAGAAATGATGATTTGGGAGTCTTCATCAGCATGAACAAGTGTTTGCTCATTCATTGGGTGATTGGCAGCAACTTTATACTGGCTGATTACTGGGAATGAGTGCTTGTATGAATGTTCATTCCTGATAATCAGCCTGTATAAAGGAAGTTGGCCACCTTTTGGCTACCTCGCTCGGATCCCCTGCTGTAAATATCCACCTTGACTTTGTTGCAGCCAATGACTGGCTCCAGCAATGACCTGACCCCTTGCATCACGGGACCAATTGAAATGATGCAGCAAGGGGGTCAGGTCACTGCTGCAACTAGTCATTGGCTGCAGCTGTGTGAAAGTGGATGTTTACAGCAGGGGACCTGAGTAAGGAAGCCGAGGGTGGGGAGCAAAGGAGCTGTGACCCAGCGACAAGGATCAGGTAAGTATGGTTCCCTTTTGCAGTTCTGGCCAGGAAGGATGTTTGCTAAACCCTCGCCAGAATGTGGCCAACGCCTTTAAAGTGTTTGTCCAATTAAGACAACTTATTCCCTACCCACCTGATGGGGGATAAGTGTCTGACTGGTTGGGATCTAACCACTGGGGCCCCTGCATATCATGGGAATAGGGGCCCAGGCTCCCTGATTGATTGGAGTGACAGATATGCATGTGTGTACACCTCTCCATCCAACTCTATGGGACTGCTGGAGAAAGCCAAGTGCTTGGTTGTCTAGAGCAGCCCCATAGGGTCGATTGGAGCAGCAGCACTCATGTGTGACTGCCACTCCATTTAAACAGGAGAGCTTGGGTTCCCCTTCTTGTGATCTGCAGATTATTATATTTCTTGATTACTGAATGTATGGTTAAAGGTGTTGTTCAGAACATGGCTGCTTTCTTCCAAATATAGTGCCACATCAGTCCACAGGTTGTTTGTTGTATTGCAGCCCAGCCCCATTTAAAAGGGTTTTCTGGTATTGTACTACTGATGACCTATGCTCAGGATAGGTCCTCAGTATCTGATCGGTCGGGGTCCAACACCTGGGACCTCCACTGATCAGCTGTTTGAGAAGGTACCGGCGCTCCTGTGAGTGTCACTACCTTCTCACAGCTTACCAAGCACAGCGCCATACATTGTATAGCGGCTGTGCTTGGTATCGTGCTCAGCCCCATTCACTTGAATGGGGCTGAGCTGAACCTAGACCACATCACCTATGAACATGATGTCATTGACCTAGGAAAAGCTAAGAGAAGGCCACGGTGCTCACAGGAGCGCCAGTGCCTTCTCAAACAGTTGATCGGCGGGAGTCCCGGGTGTCGGACCCCCACCGATCAGATACTGATGACCTATCCTGAGGATAGGTCATCAGTAGTAAAATCACAGAAAACCCCTTTAATTCAAAACCTATGGAAGGTATTGCACTGTTTCTGGAAGAAAGCAGACATATTTTTCTGATTCTGAACAAATCCTGTGCTAGAATCCAGCAACACATACTGCAATTAGCTAAATATAAAAATAAGTAAAAACCACACTATGAACACACTTTATTAATAGCCAAATATAAGAAAGTACTTATACACATACTCATAATTGCTACATTCTGTAATATAATGAGACAAATAAGGTTTTCCTTTTTTTTGCATTTTCTGCAAAAATCAATTTAAAAATACAAATACAATACCAAAAAACTACAAAACTAAGACCTCAAATATCTGCATAAACAAAACATTAAGTTAAAACCATAGGAATGCAGAGAGGCCAACACAAAAGATTTATTTTGGTCCTGTATGTGGCAGAGAGTTGTGCAAATTTTGTGCAGTTGCATGCTGGTTTCCTACATGTCCCTACTACAGACGCATAGGCACTCTTTGTGTAACTATATGGCGTGTTCATGTGTAACCATATTATGGTGGTATTATTAGAATATCTAGAACAGGGATGCCCAAGCTGCGGCCCTCCAGCTGTTGCAAAACTACAACACCCAGCATGCCTGGACAGCCTACAGCTATCATCCTACAGCAGGGCATGATGGGAGTTGTAGTTTTACAACAGCTGGGGGGCCGCAGCTTGAACATCTCTGATCTAGAGAATACTCCTGTTATACACTATCTGATAGAACAAGTTTTTTTCAGTTTAATACAGTATAGTTTCATACAGAGGTGTACGGTGAGCCAAAAGACTTCTATGAGTGATATATTAAAGATCTGTACATCCTGGAACATGTACAGTGCATGATAAATAATACATTAAAGAGAAGGCATCAACTATCATTTTTTTCTGCCTGTCAAGATCTGAAACATTTTTGTTTTTATTTTCTGATTGTAGATTTTTTAAAATTCTTTTTCCTGAACATGATTATGAAGGCGGCCATCTTGCCTGAGATGTTGTTAACGGCATTTGGAGATATGGTTTACAACAGCCACAAGGGGCTATAGACACAATGGTCAGGAGGGGACCTCATTGACTTCTATCGGAGAATTTTCTAAGCATGTTCTGTGACTTGTACAGAGGTCAGGAGGGAGAAGATAAGCTGTGATATCACCTATTGTGAATGGTGGATCCTGTTAATCTGTCATTGTAATCCTGCCTGTGATGATAATTAGATGACTGCTAAAAAGCAGTCTGTACAGACCAAGAATTGGTGCCTATTATTAGGCTTAGGCTACTTTCACATTAGCGTTTTTAAATTCCGGTATTGAGTTCCGTCATAGGGGCTCAATACCGGAAAAAAACGCTTCAGTTTTGTCCCCATTCATTGTCAATGGGGACAAAACTGAACTGAAGACAACGGAATACTCCTGAAAGCATTCCGTTCCGTCGTCAGACCAGAGAACAAACCGCAGCATTCTGCGGTTTTCTCTCCGGTCCAGGCATCCTCACCAAGACGGATCCGGAATGACCCCCAATGCAAGTCAATGGGGACAGATCCGTTTGGTGTGACACACCAGTAATCCGGAGCTGTCCTCCATTGACTTGCAATGGGGGGTCATCCCGGATCCGGCTACACAGAAATACATACAGACATACATACATACATACATACATACATACATACACATACATACTCACATACTCCAGGCAGGGACGCAGGGCGCAGCTATGACGTTTCCCCACTGCGCCCAGCAGAGGGCGCTGTGGGGAATCTTCATCACCGCGCGCAGGAGGCGCGTGAAGACGTGCTGCCGGCGTCCCGGGCTGGAATATGTAAGTATGTATGTGTTTGTGTGTGTATGTCTGTATGTATTTCTGTCCCAACGTCTGTCAACATGTGTGGGGCCGGAGCGCTGCTCCGGCTCCACACATGTATCAGCAGCAGCATGGATCCGTTGGCACCCTTTAGGTGCCGGATCCGTGCTGCCTCTAGTGTGAAAGAGGCCTTAGTGAGGTTAGTGCGAAAACTGCAGGGTTTTAGGATTTTTTTTTTTTTTTTAAATGTTGATAGTGAAACGCAAAATTGAAAATAACATCACCAAAAATCATTTCAAAATATTTTTACCATAAAAGAGTGATTTAAACAATAGGTCATTTTCTGATGGCACATTCCCTTTTACTAGTACTGAAGAAATAATGGCCTGAATTTTGCTATACCAGCAGCCTTAGTCACTAATAAGCGGGGGCATGGAGCCCTCTTGATCACAGCTGCTATATTCCTACAGTATATGTATTGAATTGTACATTTTCATACAACGCAATAAAATTGTGATCCTAGAAGCGTTGCACTAATTTTAGCTCAGCCATTCGTACATTATTCCACAACCAATAATACTGCACCGTGCACAGTCATTAACATTAGTCCTAGGTTTCCTGATGGTCTCCTCATAACTGTAATATTATTCTTGGGTAATTTCTGTGCAGAGATGTTACTGCCCTTACAATTCCATTAGTTACTGTGGGGATGAGCTGTCAAGTTTAGAGTTGGACCCTCAGGCAGAATGAAATTGAGAGTATATTTACTTAGACACATTACTGTAAGACCATGTGAATTCGTGGTTGTTCTTTCTTCAGTGGGAAATAGCTTCTGTATTGGAATTGTAGTTAACCTTCCCTTCACACAAGACAGAGATTCAGTTGCTTCCCTAGTCCTGTATGCAAATTCCCTGGCAAAGGCAGAATAGCCTGATGTCACCCACCCATGTTGGAGCATTTTAACACCACTGGGATGCAAAACTATAGCAATAAATAAACTATATGACAGTGTGTTTGCACCTGCTTCGAGGCTCTGGTAGGAGCTTCCGTCACAAATTCTGCCAAAAATGGTGACAACATAGCGCAGCATACTGCTCTACATTGTCCAGTAAACTGCTGGACTCCATGATGGAAACCTGATGAACCTCATCCGGGTCCAGGGGCGTAGCTATAGGGGGTGCAGAGGTAGCAGTCGCTACTGGGCCCAGGAGCCTTAGGGGGTCTAAAGAACCTTGTGCCGCGTAAGAAAAACACAAAGCACTGAGGGAAGGTGGGCCCAAGCTGAACTCTTGCACCAGGGCCCATAAACCTTTAGCTATGCTCCTGTCCGGGTCCCTCAGGTGCCATTGGTGTTTGTTATGCAATGGATCCTCTACTGCTATTATTTTCGTTGTTCTGCTCCTCATGGAGCAGATAGATGGAAGTGAGTGAAGCAGATAAAATTGAACCATGACATAGTTTATCTTGAGATTTCCTTGTGGCTGGATTATTGCATGCTAAAAGGGGCAAATGCCCTATGGGTCTCCACTACTTAAGGGTCTCTACTACTCCGTCCCAAACCCCATGTAGTCTACCCTAAACTCCCTGACAGCATGTCAAATTTATATCAAGGTGATGTTGTTGTGCTCACTTCTAGGAGATGTGGATGTTATGGTCCGACCTGGAGGGGGTCTAACGTAAGGATGGCGGATTGTGTCCTCTGGCATCTCCTCTCCTCCCCCTCTTGCTGCTCCACGCTTTAGGCCACTTGTGGTCTTCTCAGCTTCTTTCCTCTTGGTGCACGGTCCCATAGGCTCTGTGCGCATAGTCTTCCCAGCTCTTAAAGGGCCAGTGGGCAAATGGACTAATCTCTCCCCAGTCAATGGCAGTTTTACTTGGTTTATATATATATGGCACCTTCCTCTATGAGGAGGTGCTTGGGCAAAAGATTTCCAGATTGTCTAGTCCAGACCAGCTATTGTATATTCTGAACTCCCATGCCTGACCTATGCCTGTTTAGTGTATTGACCCGGTGCTGCCTGTCCTGACCTCTGCCTGATCACCACATTGACCATGTGCTACCTGCCCTGACCTATTGCCTGCTTACTGCACAAACTCTACCAGTCCTGACCTCGTCCTGACCACACTTCTCCCTGTCCCTATGTTGCCACACACCAGTGTCTCTAGACCTGCCTGGGAAAGCCGCCTCTGAATTGAGACTACTTTTAGAGGTAGTGCACTGGTGTCCCCTCCACTGAAGTCCAGATCACTGTATTGGGTTGAAGGGATGAATACTAGGGGTTCACCTTGACAACGGCCTCAGGATAGCCCAATGCCAAATCCTTTCAGTGGCACCGTGGGCCCACTGCATCACACCTAAAATGTTTCTCTACCCCATATGAGAAGATCATTGCTATAAATCTGGTATGAACTTGGGGGGGGGGGCGCCTTGTAAAACATTTTTCATTGGGGCCCAGGAGTTCCATTGTGCATAATGCAAGTTCACATTTCTAATATAATGGACAGAGCCTTTACTACAATCCTTATGTAGAAAGGTGTTTGAAAGATAATGTGGCCAACATGATAACTGGAGAAAAAACAGTGGGATACTGGCGAAGGAGTGAGGGGCAAAGACCAGAATCAAAATGGGGCCAATCACCTGGTCCTGAATCAGTAACCCTAATATTTGGGATGAGAACCACTTCACAATGTGGTCACAACACCTCAACTCTCTATTTTTGACAACTGTCACAAATATTTTTGATAGTCCTTAAAAGGGTTGTCCAGGATTTTACCATTGGATAGACAATCAATCAACAACAGCACCCATGCCGAACATCTGTTTCAGAGTAGCTTTGATGCTGGAAGTCTGCACCAGAAGTAAACAGCTCCGTCCATTGTGTATGAATGTAGCTCATAGGTGCAGTGCTGCTCTCATTCATTACAATGGGAGCAGCACTGCAGTAACTGGCTCTGTCCACTGCACAGTGGATGGAGCTGTGTAGTTTGAGCGTCGACATCTGGCGCCGGGGCTACTGTACACAGCTGATTGGCGGGGCTGAGGGGTGTCAGACCTCCACCAATCAGATATACAGGACAACTATCCTGAGGATAGGCCTTCAGTAGTACACTTCTGAACAATCCCTTTAAAATAGGAGACTGTTATGTTTTTTCATGTTCTTTAAGGTAAAGAATATGAATTTCTAAAATCTTCAGTAATAACTATAAGATATGTATTACAATGTTTCCGCATACTTATATAATCCTACTTGCTGAAATTTAAGATATCATAAAGAATATCATACTAATTGATTCAGTGTAAACTCATTAGATGGTAAAGGAATATTAGGCAGATATATAATTAGTCCTATGCCAGAGCCATACATCCCATGGGAAGCTCGCTCTCTGTCTTCTTAGAATATATATTTGCAAGTGAAATATTACAAGAGATGGGTTTTCCCTTGTGCGTTTTGCATACATCAGATCATCACTTATGAGCATTGACAAGGTTACATGGACCTATGACTTCACACTGAGTAAAGTCATTGAAAGGCACAGCTTCCTAACCAACATCCATTATTACTGTGCAATCCTGTATGTGCAAGTTAATACTGATTCCGAATGCTAATGAGGTTAATATGCAGAACATATGAGGTCATTATGAGATAAAGCACTTATGTGACACTTCCTTGTTTTCTGCCGAATCCTTTTGTACTCCTTAATTTCCGAAAAGAAATAAACGTGATTGTTCCTATGAGATGTGCCTATTGTAGATGGGCACCATCAGGTAAGGAAATTGGGGTGCAGACCTATGCATAGGACACACTAAAAACTGTGCACACCCAAAAATGTTATGGGACTGCCGGATATAGCCAAGTGTAAGTGCTCAGCTATCCCCAGCAGTCCCATAGAGCTGAATGGAGCAGCATCATGCAAACTGGGGAGCATGGGCTCGCGTTCTCATGATCAGCGGTAGGACCCTCACCTAACAGAATATATCCCCTATCCTGTGGGGAATGGTCCCACTGCAGGGTCAGGTTTATATTAAAGCGTCACAATAAATGCAAGAAATATTAATTGAATTGAGAAATGCAGTAGTACATAAAAAGGAAATATCAATAAGAATGGTCATAAAATAATAAAAAAGGCGTAAAGGGGTTATCCCATGATTATTGTAAAAAAATAAAATCAGACATCATATCCAGAGATGCCCCCATTCATTGCTCCAATTACATTGCTGGATTTATTTCAAGCTGGCAGCTCAGGGGTGTGTCTCAAGAGGCATGTCCTTTCTGCAGCAGATTTCTCCCTGCAGTTTGAAGGATGAAACTGAGCATGTGCGTCCACCATAGCAGACAGAAAAGTAAGGAAAAGAACAAACAGAAGGTGGCAGTATTCGAAATATTTAATTAAATGCAATTACAAAAGTATTCAGGTCCAGGTGCTGCTTTGAAAAATGTAGAATATTTTTTGTGGGACAACCCCTTTAATCTTAGTTAAGAATGGTCTAATGCTTCATTATAAGATGTGTGTGTGTGTATATATATATATATATATATATATATATATATATATACTGTGGCACTACCCTCTGACGAGTTTGACAGCTAAAATCACTACCCTGGAAGTGCCCGGAATGACTATCTGAAACCATAGTAGTCATATTGTCAATTGCTCAGGACTATACCTGACCATCAGCAGACCCAATCCCCTGAACAATACCACCATGGCTCATATGAGAAATAGACAATTAAACTGCAGGAATATTATATTTTCCAGTGGTGTTTTTTTTCATTTAATTTGGCACTCCACTAGTTATTATTCAGAATAATCTATAATTGCCAGATCCTATAAGTACATTAAAGGGGCTGTTCCAGTACTTTCATATTGATGTCCTCAGGATAGGCCGTGAGTATCCGATTGAATGGGGTCTCACACATTGCATCCCCGACAACCAGTAGTTCTGAAGTAGCTCCAGTAGCTCTTTTGTGTAGTGAACAGAACTGATAACTGCAGAGTTGCTTCCTCTGAAGGGAATGGGAGCAGCACTGTGGTTACCAACAGTCGGCACTGGAGCTACAACTAAACATATGATTGGCAGGGGTATGGGATGGCGAACGCTTGTCAATCTGTTATTCATTACCTGAGGATAGTCCATCAATATCAGAGTCCTAGAACATCCCTTTAAGTCCCAGAACATCTAAGGTGCTATGTACATACAGCCTTTTAATTTCTATATTACAGCTGAACGGCTCTTGGCTGTTTTAAGGGCTCATGCAGTTGAATGTAATGGCTCCGTGCCTGTACTGCCAATCCATAACGGCGAGCCTGCAATATACGGGCACTGGCCGTGTGCACTTGAAGGGATCCGCAATATACAGCAAAAGATAGGACACGTCTTACCTTTTTTGGAACGGAGGCATGGATCAGAAGCCCATGGAAGCACTATGAAACGCCTCTGTGGACTTTTGGGTCCGTGCCTCCGCATCTCAAAAGATAAAATATATCCTATTTTTTGCCATATCTTGCAGACTGCGTCCCAATTCAAGTCATTGGGTCCGCATCCGCAGCGCAAAGTGCACACGACCGGTGCCCCTGCATTGCAGACAGCTATTTGCGGTATGCAGCATGATCACAGAGCCCTTACCTTCGTCTGCATGAGCCCTTAATCTAATCATTTGCTCTCTAATT
Organism: Rhinella marina; assembly: GCA_900303285.1. Lineage (NCBI taxonomy): Eukaryota > Metazoa > Chordata > Amphibia > Anura > Bufonidae > Rhinella > Rhinella marina. The sequence goes on along the minus strand of ONZH01017253.1, from coordinate 324,335 downwards.
AAATGGATGAATGAAGACATGTCATGTTGACAGGTATTCAATACACATTTATGTCCACATGCAATATACAGATGCTCTTGCATCTCTGCACGTCTCTTAATATGCTCTTTCACAGCTTGCATACGGACGGCGCTTTACATTATCCAGCTGTATACATTGTAAGATATCTTGTGTGTCTTGGCCTGTATCTTACAAGCTGCCTCTGTGTAAGGCAGAGTGACAGAGGCTGAATGCACATCTTCTCTCTTTGACCTTTTTATCCTTGCCATTAAGTACTTAGAGATGGTTCAGTTTTGGGCTCTCTTCCCAGTTCCTCCAGCGCAGTCTAGATGGGTCATTGTAGCCTGGAGCTTGATAATTGTTCCAGTCTATTACAAATAACTATTGATTCTCTGGGAGATGCATTTACTATCATCAACATTACTGTAATGGATGTTTTGGCCTCGGACAGATCAGCATTAAACTAATTCAGCTTTTCTCCATAGTGTAATGGGCTGATCTATAAATACGATTCTCCAGCTCTAGAATGTAATAGTCTATGTGACATGTAAAACAAATCTTTTAATTGTGTTTAACTTTACAGAAAGGGTTAAAAAACAGTCGGGGCTAACCCTTACATGGGATGGGGCTTGAACCAGTATTTTAAAAAAAAAAAAACAACATCTATTTTATTGAATTTTTTGCATAAGAATAACCAGCAAGGATATTACATGTCATAGCCAGTGGATTCAAACTCCTATGTAGTTATAGTAAAAGTTTCATAGACCATGTTCACTAATAGTCCTTAGTGCCATGTTCCTACGCCTATCAATATTCCTCACTGTGGAAATCGAATGGGATAAAGGGAATCCGTCAGCTCCACCAAGCCCTGTTAAGTCCGGTAGTACAAGAATGATACTGCCGTCCCTGACTACACCTTGCTATTTACAGTATATGTCGATACCCATCTACATTCCCATGTTGCATGCCCTGGAGTACATTGAGAGGACTTCTCCATGAGTTCTCTCGATTATGTGCACATGCGCTGCAGTCCTCTCAATGTATTCCAATTGCGGTCACACAGCACAGGAACGGAGGGTCAGTGTCAACACACAAATTAGCCATCTAGTCAGGGGAAGGCAGTATTATTCATGAAGTACTGTAGTTAAAGTAATAGTGCTTGGGGGAGGTAACAGATTGACCTTAACATCCCTAGTGGCTTATGGTAATTAAGGTGCTAATATTAATAACCCAGATGGTCTATAATAGTTTAATGCAGATAATAGAAGAAGACCACAGCACTCTGACATCCTCAATGCAACTGTGGTTTATTCGCCAACTCAATGCGACTTTTTGATGAACATGTGGTCTTTCTCAAGGCTTGAGAAAGACCACATGTTGGTCGAAATGTCACATTCAGTTGGTAAATAAACTACAGTTGCACTGAGGACATCGGAGTGCTGCGATCTTCTTCTATTATCTGGATTCAATGGGAGTTCTACAGGCTGGAATTCAACACCACTGACACCATCACTAATTGGACTTTTGCTTCCGTAAGTGCTGCTCCAATCTTTTCAATAGTCTATAATAGTTTAATGGTCACTGTACAATATTGCTGGTGGTCTAGGCTGGTTTACATGGGAATAATCATATCCCTGGTGGTCTAGGTATATTGAAGGGTCAATACATAATATGTCTAGTTGTCTAGCATGGTTCAGGAGCTAGTAATCACATTCCCGGCAGGAATGTATATAAAAAATTCCTAGATTCCAGGATGCATGTGAGCTGTCATGGCATCCCAAAGTCAGTGTAGTATTGCCTTACGTGTGCACTATGTTGAGTAGGAAACTAATGTGAAGAGGTAGGAATCTGGTAGAAATATAGAAAAGATGGACCAACGATTTTTATAGGTTGAAAAAAAGATACAGGTTCAGCTTAGAGAGATGGTAGATTTCCAGAACTGGAAACAGGGGCAGACTGGGAACTTAAAGTGGTCCTGGGGGAAAACCCCCCCACTAAAAGTGGCCCTATGTTGTAGGCGAAGCCAAATAGACAGAGGGTGGGGAAACACAAGTAGGCAGTGCCAACAGAAGCCACAAGTAGGCAGCAGGGGCGGACTGGGAACTTAAAGTGGCCCTGGAAAAGATACTAAAAGTGGCCCAGTTGTGTAGTCGGGTCCAAATTGATGGAAAGCAGGGCCAGCAATACCATATTGTGGCACATTATACCACCCCAACAGAGCCAAATACCACAGTCCATCACAAAATACTGCCCCCCGCAGCACAAAATACACCCCCAAAAACTTCCACTGGCCAGCCCCCTGAGCATTGGCCCACCGGGAAATTTCCCTGTAAAGTCTATGGCCAATCCGCCCCTGGTAGGCAGGGACAACAGAAGTAGGCAGGGCCAGACATACAGTAGTGTCACACAAAATACCGCCCCTGAAAAACCAAATACCACCTTCGGCCGTTGGCCAGGTGCATAAGTACCTGATGTTTCTAGCATTAATTAATGCTGAGAGCATCAGATCATAATGTACCTGGCCAGCAGATGTGAGGAGGGCTTGGGAGTCGAGTCCCTCTAGGCATCGGCCCACTAGAAATTTCCCTGTAGGGCCTATGGCCAGTCTGCAACATGTTTCTCCTTATCCTTCAAAATATCAGACTGTGGTTGGACCATCCTGTCCCAGCAGAGGTACTGCACAGACCCGAAACAATTGGGCTTTCATTATAACATGATGAAAAGGGGTTATCCTACAATAAATCCGGCCAATGATTCTAAATTTTTTTTATTTATTTACACAAATATACAGAAACAGCAGGTGCAGCTCTACTAACATTATTCCTGGAATATCTGGGGAATTATGGACTGATTTAAAGAGAGTTTGTCAGCAGTTTTGACCATGCTAATCTGCTGACAGCACTAAGTAGGTAAGAGCAGGACAAACATACCTTTTGCTGAACTTTTATTGTCAGGAGTACTGTGAATATGAGATTTTCTTCTGCCAGCAAGTGCACTGGAGGCATTGCTTTACTGTGAAGTACTCTCTGAACCCGAATGGTCTCTTTGTTGGATGCCACAGCTATCAGTCAGAGCAGGAAAGGATTAGTGAAGCAACTGAATCCAGAACATGTCACAGTGAAGCACCACCTCTTGGGCACTTGCAGAAGCAGAATCAGGCAGAATAAAAGTTCATATTCACATTACTCCTAATAAACAAAAGCACGACAAAAGGCATGTTTGCACTGATCTATCAAACTTGCCTAGTGCTGTCAACAGTTTAGCAAAGTCAAAACTACTGACAGACTCCCGTTATCTATAAACAATATTCTTCAAGGCACAACCCCCTTTAACTGGGGAAAAGGAAATAGAGAGTGATCCTTGAGACATCCCACAACAGAAGAACTGACATTTTAACTATATGATAGGCATAACTTTGCCTTGGTAAACTTGTTATACTTGACTTTAAGGGGTTCTCTGGCAGTCCAATACTGATGGCCTATCAATATATGAACGGTGGTAGTTCCAACTCTTGGCATCCTACCGATCATTTGTTTGACGAGCGCTGCGGCCTTCTCACAGCAAATCAAGCACAGCGCCATACATTGTATAGTGGCTGTGTTTGGTATTGCAGCCAAGGCCCATTCACTTGAATGAGAATGAGCTGCAAATAAGCCATGTGGCCAATAAACATCACGTTATTGGCCTAGGAGGGGCTACAGCCTCTTCAAAAAACTAATTGGCAGGGTGCTGGGAGCATAGGTCATCAATATTGAACCCCAGGAAAACCCCTTTAAGTTCACATCAGATATTTATAGCAGATAACTGCATCACCCCTTTACTTACAATGCATAACTACATAGGAAACTTTACCATTAGCTAATTGTACGTTGCATGCAAGACAGATAAAAGGCATCTGGCTTATAGAGGGAAAATCCAGCATTAAGCCTCAGCGATAGGACAATGGCTCTTTTTTCGCGCTCAGCCTGGCCACTTTGTCAAACTAGATCCTGTCATGCATTTCTCATAAATTCACATCAACAGCTGTCAATGTTAGCAAATGTTTCCTGTTCCAGTGACCAAAGGTTCTTTATTATACAATGTGTCGTGTTACTTTAGGACGCTGCTTATTTTATCATGTCGTTATTTCGGAATCCGAGCATGTCTGCTACTGTGTAATGCCAGGCAGGTATCGACAGAAATTGTAACCCCTGTAGGTAGGCACAACAGCATGCGCACAGCACCTGACCTTTATGGTAAGTTATCTATGTGGTTAAACTGGACATGTGTTCAAGGCAGACCCCTTAGCGAAGTTAAAGGGGTTATCCAGCCCCTAAAATGACTCCCAATAAGCCCAGGCCCCTCACAGAGGTTATACTTACCTGGCCCCCCAGCACCCGTGTTGGGTGTGACGCTAGGGAGGCTTGTTCCCGCCACGGCCTGCTATTGGCTGCCCCCCTGATGCCGGATGTTTTCATAAGCGCAACAGGGAGATGCAGCAGCAGCCTTGCGGGCGTCAGAAGCAACATGGGTGCAGGGGAGCCAGGTAAGTATAACCTCTGTGAGGGGCCTGGTGTATGGCAATGCATTTTAGGGGTTGGGTAACTATTTTAAAATCAGGTACCTTTGTATTCATGACCTCATATGCATGCCCTACAACATTTTCCCATAGCTAATCCCATCACCCGAGTTCTGTAGGATAGTGCAGAGTCTGCTAGGTTTTAAGATTTGAGGAAGCAACATGGACAATCACAATACATTAGTAAGTGTCTTGTAATAACTTTCTCCACATGATAAATGCCATTTGCTGAAGTGCGACAACCCCTTTAAGCTTTATTTCCAGTGTACTGCTCTTGGTGTTGGTGGAGGATGCTAACAATCTTAGAGACAAAGAAAAATGAATGGATCTTTGACCAAATCGACCTCCGTGGCTTTCGTTATAACTTCCTGCTTGCCATGAACTGACTGAAGCTTTATGCTGTTTTAGTCACTTTTGAGCAGGCTCATTTTTTATGTATTCACTGTGTATATAAAAAACATTAATGAATCAATTATTTTTTCTTACTACATGTCTTCTCCAAAGTAGTTAAAAAACAAATCTGGGATTATCCTGTTTAGCAAGCCTCCCGCCGTGAAGGATTATAAAGCCCCTATAAATTTTAATAAGTGCCTTATGAGCCTCGGAATAAAATATGACCGAGATGAGATCTATTTAAAAGCCTGCAAAATACTGTATTGAGATTCATGGTCAGTTTCAGAAATAGCCCTAATGACGTATTGTGGAAAGGAACAAATTCCAGCTGTGATCTTATGGTTGCTTATAGAGACCTTGTAGAAAACTGTGCGGCCAGCTATTTTAATGAGATTAAAATGATAAACATAGCATCGGGGGCTCAGATGTCAGCCGAGCGCAGGCTCCGTCTCCCATTGTCTCCTGCAGAAGTAAAGTGACACTCATTATCTGCAACAAGTATACATTGCAAGAAGTGCACAGACTGGTCACTATGACGCGGGTCGAATAAGTCATAATTTAACTGTATTTTTCAGCGCTTACTGTTATATAGAATAAGCCTAGGTGTAGCGGAGAGGCTCTAGGGAGCTTGGCGTTGTCACAAGTGATCATTTGCCATTGTAGAACATTGTAGAACAATAGGATATCTCATGGGTGCCTGGATGAATGCACCTACTCCGTCATGTATCCAGCTCACAGACAGGTCTGTGCAGTCAGCCAGTCTTCCTCCAATAGAAAGAAATAGGGCATATGCATGAGAGGATGTGCCAGTCACGATGTATAGGATTATAGAATTTAACCCGATAATACAATAGCCAAAGCATTTTAAAGTTACTTTGGTTAAAGGGGTTTTCCAGGATTTTGCTACTGATGACTTATCCTCTGGATAGGTCATCAGTATCTGATCGGTGGGGGTCCGACACCCGGAACCCCCGCCGATCAGCTCTTTGAGAAGGCACCGGCGCTCCCGTGAGCACTGCGGCCTTCTCACAGCTTTTCCTAGGCCAGTGACGTCACGTTCATCGGTCACGTGGCCTAGGAGTGGCTCAGCCCCATTCAAATGAAAGAGGCTGAGCACGATACCAAGCACAGCCACTGTACAATGTACGGCGCTGTGCTTGGTAAGCTGCAAGAAGGCAGCAGCGCTCAAAGGAGCGCCGGTACCCTCTCAAACAGCTGATTGGCGGGGGTCCCAGTTGTCGGACCCCCACCGATCAGATACTGATGACCTATCCTGAGGATAGGTCATCAGTAGGAAATCCCCTTTAATTGGGGTGGAAGGCAGACAAACAAGCCTAAAATTCAGCTTTTATTTGATTTTGGATGGATTTGAAAGCCATGTTAGGCCGGGTTCACATCACTGTTTAGTTTTCCGTTCTTCTGATTCGTCAGAGGAGCAGAAAAATAAACAATAAGAAATGGGGATCCTGTATTTTAAGCATCTGTTATGCTCAATTATGCACATTTTGCATCCGTTTAATCCATTTCCATTTGAGATACGTTATTTTAGACAGAAAAATACTTATATGCTATACTTTCTGTAAGATTTTTTTTGGGGTCATTTATTATTCTTAAATACTTTATTTGGCATATTTCAGGTGCAGATTGCGACACAACAGTTGCGTCGCAGTCTGTGACTTTTTTCCGCTTACTCCAAGGCTAAAAAAGTGGGCAAGGAAGGGGACGGGCCGATAGGCCTGCCTTATTGATCATTTTCTCTGCCTGTTTTAGGTGTAGAAAATGGTCTAAATATAAGCCAGCAAGGAAGCTGGCTTACATGAGGAGTGGCACTGGATGCGTCAACGTTATGTAGAGGCCGGCGCCTCTTCATAACTTTGGCAGATCCACCACCAGTGAAGGGGCTTATTAAGACCGGCATCTAAAACGCTGGTCTTAATAAATGACTCCCTTTGCTTCAGTCTCAAATAACGGATCCCAGTTGGAAATGGCTAAAACGGATGCAAACTAAACATAACGGATACTTAAAATACAGGATCTGTTTTTTTCTTTGTTTTTCTGACCGATCAGAAGAACGGGAAACAGTGATGTGAACCTGGCCTTAGCCGCGTTGCATGCATTTGGGATCTATATTAGCGTTCTTTAACATTTGTGGATGAAAATGTGGATCAAATACGGATGTGCAATATGAATATTTTTATAAAACAATTTGTTACACTTTTGGTGCCCTATTTTTATCAATTTTTGTTCCTTATTTTGCTATAACTTGTGCGTTTTTCACCCATATTTGCTGTTTTATTTTTTTGCTCATGTGAACTATGCAAACACTAGACAAACACTTTTAAATTCAACCCATTGACTTCCAAGGGATAAAAAAATACAGATCCGGTTGAACATACAGTACAGACCAAAAGTTTGGACACACCTTCTCATTCAAAGAGTTTTCTGTATTTTCATGACTATGAAAATTGTAGATTCACACTGAAGGCATCAAAACTATGAATTAACACATGTGGAATTATATACTTAACAAAAAAGTGTGAAACAGCTGAAAATATGTCTTATATTCTAGGTTCTTCAAAGTAGCCACCTTTTGCTTTGATTACTGCTTTGCACACTCTTGGCATTCTCCTGATGAGCTTCAAGAGGTAGTCACCTGAAATGGTTTTCACTTCACAGGTGTGCCCTGTCAGGTTTAATAAGTGGGATTTCTTGCCTTATAAACAGGGTTGGGACCATGAGTTGTGTTGGGCAGAAGTCAGGTGGATACACAGCTGATAGTCCTACTGAATAGACTGTTAGAATCTGTATTATGGCAAGACAAAAGAAGCTAAGTAAACGAGTGGCCATCATTACTTTAAGAAATGAACGTCAGTCAGTCCGAAAAATTGGGAAACCTTTGAAAGTGTCCCCAAGTGCAGTCGCAAAAACCATCAAGGCGCTACAAAGAAACTGGCTCACATGAGGACCGCCCCAGGAAAGGAAGACCAAGAGTCACCTCTGCTGCGGAGGATAAGTTCATCCGAGTCACCAGCTTTAGAAATCGCAGGTTAACAGCAGCTCAGATTAGAGACCAGGTCAATGCCACACAGAGTTCTAGCAGCAGACACATCTCTACAACAACTGTTAAGAGGAGACTGTGTGCAGCAGGCCTTCATGGTAAAATAGCTGCTAGGAAACCACTGCTAAGGACAGGCAACAAGCAGAAGAGACTTGTTTGGGCTAAAAAACTCAAGGAATGGACATTAGACCAGAGGAAATCTGTGCTGTGGTCTGATGAGTCCAAATTTGAGATCTTTGGTTCCAACCACTGTGTCTTTGTGCGACGCAGAAAAGGTGAACGGATGGACTCTACATGCCTGGTTCCCACCGAGAAGCATGGAGGAGGAGGTGTGATGGTGTGGGGGTGCTTTGCTGGTGACACTGTTGGGGATTTATTCAAAATTGAAGGCATACTGAACCAGCATGGCTACCACAGCATCTTGCAGCGGCATGCTATTCCATCCGGTTTGCGTTTAGTTGGACCATCATTTATTTATCAACAGGACAATGACCCCAAACACACCTCCAGGCTGTGTAAGGGCTATTTGACCAAGAAGGAGAGTGATGGGGTGCTACGCCAGATGACCTGGCCTCCACAGTCACCAGACCTGAACCCAATCGAGATGGTTTAGGGTGAGCTGGACCGCAGAGTGAAGGCAAAAGGGCCAACAAGTGCTAAGCATCTCTGGGAACTCCTTCAAGACTGTTGGAATACCATTTCAGGTGACTACCTCTTGAAGCTCATCAAGAGAATGCCAAGAGTGTGCAAAGCAAAAAGGTGGCTACTTTGAAGAACCTAGAATATAAGACATATTTTCAGTTGTTTCACACTTTTTTGTTAAGTATATAATTCCACATGTGTTAATTCGTAGTTTTGATGCCTTCAGTGTGAATCTACAATTTTCATAGTCATGAAAATACAGAAAACTCTTTGAATGAGAAGGGTGTCCAAACTTTTGGTCTATACTGTATGTATTGAAAAAATGCTATGCACATAAAAAACATGCATTTGAAAAAATGGAAATTTGAATAAAACCATTTACAGAGGTTGGCTCATCTCAGACATTGTTGGAATATTTCCAGGATATGCCATCATTGTCTGATAGGTGCAGGTTCCACCTCTCCCAAAGTTAAGGAAAACATGCTGCGCATCAGAGAAGTAAGGGCCCCATAGCAAGGATCAAACCAGGTCCCCCCCCCACACAGGACAGAAGGGATTCTACCTAAACCCCTTTCAATGACCCTTGGGCCAATTTTCCACTGCCTTATTTGCTAAACGTTGTTCCTTTAGAGGGGAGAGTCCTGACCAAGTGTTCACCTCCAGTAGAAGAGGAGATAATCCCAAATAAGACTGGGCCCCCTCTTGCCCTGGGCCCCATAGCAGTCGCTTGATCTGCTGCTATGGTAGTAACGCCCCTGCTGCGCATCCACAGTGTAGTCTCCATACAACACTATGAGGGTCCCGAAAATAGCTGAGCGAGCGCATTTGGCTATTTTCTGAAGTCCCATAGCAGTGGATGGAGAATGCACCGCCTGATCACCGGTCCATTCACTGCTATAGAAATGCATGAAATAGCCACGCTCTATTACTTTCGGAACTACTATAGTGGTGAACAGACGTTGGCCATATATGCACGGCTGCTCTCCATGTACTTCAGATATCCCATTATGGAAATAGGAGAGGGTCTTAAAGGTGGAGTCCACACCCATCTGACATTGCTGGCATTGCTTAGTGATATAGCACTAATGTCTCAGATGAGACAATCCCTTTAAATCCATTGAAAAAGACTAATTAATGCAGATTAGTAATACAGAAGTGTGAATAAGGAATCTTAATAATTATATATATATTAGATTATATATAGATAGATATGAAATAAATCTGAAATAGATATGAAGTAAAAATATATGAGAAAGATATTAGATCATATTAGATAGATATGAAATACTTAGATATTACATCATTGATTGTATATTAAGGAATAGTTTGCAGTTTGGTAGGGTTTCAGTATGATTGTAAATTCAGACAGCTCAAAATTTTCCATTAGTGCTTCGGAGGTGAGGAGCACCATCTGCCATCTTCTGAACTACTCTAGAACCTCTGGCAGGTGCATGTCACTTTGTCTTGGCTCTCACCCCCAACCAGTTGTTTTCTATCTAGCTGGGCTGCTTTGATAGTGTCCTGGCCCCTGTGCACACTCTCTCCACGGGAGAGGATGAAATCCAACTGTCTGTCTTCAAATCTGCAGCTGCTCCACCTGCCTGTGTGAGGAAAGGGGAACGCTGAGGGAGCCAAACCCACTGACAGAATTTCTGGTTAACATTTTACAGTGACAGCCATAAAACAAGTCCTCTACAGGCAGCAGACGGCTTGAAGAGACGATTGTGCAGAAACCATACATATAAACATTCAGTCTACAAAGGAATGTTAATGATGAAACGTCGTGACACATAAAACAAAAACTTAATTCTGAGAAAGGGGGGAAAAAAAGTCCGAATTTGCATATCCTTTTATATAACAATTCTTAGTTTTAAAGCAATTAAAAAGTAAATCTCCATATTCATATATTCTAATGAGCCAGGGGAGCACATTAAGCAGAAATTATTGTATATTCCAATTTGCATGTTTTTTTAACCAATTAAGTGAAAAAAATTAACGACAACTACTGTGACTAAATATATAGCAAAAAGTCATGTGTATTAAAAACCTAGACTATATTCAGAATATTTATACTACGTATATATATCTCGTCCATAGATATTCTGGAATTAAACACACTCATGGGCCCTGAGATCTGCTCTCAGGAAATTAAAGAAATTTAGAGTTCACAAAATGTAACAGTTTGTTTTTGTAATTTATAAAATCGATGATGTATCAAAAATTTTAAAAATTAATATCCAGGACAATTAGACTCAAGGTTGTACACACAAGGGTCCATGCATACTAACGTATTTTCTTTCCGTGTCCATTCCGTTTTTTTGCAGAGGAACTATTCATTACAATGGGTCCGCAAAAAAAACAGAAGTTACTCCCTGTGCATTGCATTTCTGTATGTCCGTATTTCCGTTCCGCAAAGAAACAGTCCTATTATTGTCCACATTAGGGACAAGGATACTTCCGTTCTATTAGGGGCCAACTGTTCCGTTTCGCAAAGTACAGAATGCACGATCATCATCCATATATTTTGCTGATGCGTTTTTTGAGGACCGCAAAATACATACGGTCGTGTTCATGAGCCCTAAGGCTGGGATCAAATCCGGCAAATACATGGTGTTGTACAGTACCAGCTAAGTGATGAGAATTTCAGAATTCTCATCCACCAAGCTGCGTAAAAAAAAACGCAGTATTGCAGTTCTGAAATCCGTAGAATGTCAATTTATACAGCTGAATTCTCTTGCAGATTTCACCCTTCTCAATGGAGTGAGTGAAATCTGGTAGCTTTTCTGCAGCTAAAACCACATGTGGATTTTTCCACTGGATTTTCCTCCACATGTTTCCCTGGCTTAAAGAGGACCTTTCATGCTTTTTTTTTACAGTAGCTAAATACCTTAACTCTTAGGGTACCCCCCGCTGATGCTGCCACCAGTGACCGTTCTTCAAAATAGCGCTCCTGCGCCCGGCTGCGGCCCCCTGTATTTTTCCCGCTCAGTATGTTAATACTGAGCATCGGTACAGGGAGGAGGAGACGCCCGGGTTTCTCAATGGGTGTCTCCTTCTCCCTGGCTGTGCCGCGATCCAATCACATCGGAGAGCATCACAGCAAAGGAGTTTTTTTCTCCCTGGCTGTGACGCTCTCCGATGTGATTGTAAAAAAAAAGCATGAAAGGTCCTCTTTAAAGGTTGACCATTTAGCTTGTCTGAAGCCCATGGAGAGTTTGTTGCCGTCATTAACCATAGTGGGCTGAGAGAACATGTGCAGTGACTCCCGTTTCCCATTTGTAAAGGGATATTAGAATATTAGAGGATAGGTGGATGCAGCCTGCAGATACATCTTAAACATTCCATACATTTGAGATAGTTGTGGGCCACGTGTTTTTTTTTCAATGGGACGGAGAATAAACTGTTGCGAGACCCCTCTGGTAGCAGATTATCTCTCACATGAACAAAGGATCTATTATGTTGAGATCCAACATGACCAATCCTTTTTTTCACCTATCAATGGAAGACGGTAGGCCTCCATGGAGTTTATGGCCTCCTTTAGATTACCAACATATCCCATTGTATGAATGGTCAGCTTTAGGAATCGAGGGAGAAGAAAAAAAATAGATATTTATTTTAGGAAATGTCATGGTATTCAATTTAAGACCGCGGATAACATATTGTGGGCCACGCTCACTGCCGTATGCCCCTTCTTGTCAGAAGCTCCAAAAATTCTACTAGCTGCTCTTTATATATTATAGTATACACTGTATCCCAGTAGAGAACAATACATTGTAACAGGATATCAAACGTACCTCGATGCAAGTGAAGAATGAGATCTGTGTCAGTTTCCCCGAATGATTTCCTCCACCGTCCATAACCTGTTTTTGAACCAGCCCTATTATTCAGATCCACGGCAGTGTAACATCCCTCCCTTGCAATAAAGGGCTATTGAGGCTGCTCACTACAGCATCTGGTGAGATGGCAGCGGGCAGAGCTATTTGGTGTCATAAAATGATATTTGGCAGCGTCCTCTTCCATCTACCAACTGTAGGAGTGTTACTTTGTAATGTTTGGTCATTAAACTTTTATAGGTTTTTGTCATCGAAATAGAATATAAATGTTGATAAAGAAAGACAATATTTAAACAGCTTTAAGCATAGGAATTTCCTAAAATTCGACGTAAAGAAAAAGGTCTAGTTTCCCTCCTGTTATTTTAAATGAAATAGGTGCCAGTTTTGAGGTGTATTATGCTATTATACTATTATGCTATTATACTTTTTATATGTTTTTTCCATGAGGAACCAAGGTCTATTGTGCATTTGATAAAGGTGGTTACTGCAGAGCTGCTTACATTGAAGTGAAAAGGAGCAGCACTGAAGCAACCAGCTTCATCCACTACACAACTTCCGGTGCCAGAGCTACTGCAGAACAGCTGATCAGCGGGGATGTGGGGTGTGGGACCCCCGCCAATCAGATATTGATAGACTGCCCTGAGGATAGGTCATTAACAGAAAAGGAGTGGACAACCCCTTTAATACTCATTGCATCCTTGAATCAATATTACTTGGGTGGTTATGCTCCTTTAAGGAGGCCCATTCACCACTCTTGACAAGCCTGTTTTAATAGCTTCATGCATTCCCCATGTAATAACAATTCTGGAGAATCTATTCTTATGTCTCTATGTTGTACCATTCCTGTGTTATTTCTAATTGAAGTTATGAATGAATTGCTAGCAGTCTGCAGTAAGGGTACAGAGGGGAGGTAACAAGTTGGGGGGATGTCCCTGCACAGTCTGAAAATGGCAGCACTGATTGGATAGAGTGAGTCTATACAGGTACACACCCCCAACTAATTACCTCCCCTCTATACCCTTACTGCAGACTGCTAGAAATTCATTTATAACTTCTAGTGCAAATAATAAAGGAATGGCACAACATAGAGCCATAAGACTAGATGCTCCAGAATTGTTATTACACAGGGATGCATGTAGATATTAAAACAGGCATGTCAGGAGTGCTGAAAGGTCCTCTTTAAGGAAAATGCCATTAATAAACTGAGTCTGCAAGAGCTGGATTTTCAATTATATTGTATGAGCCACTAGCATGTCCACCCCTTGTGCCAGAAGATAGCCCCTAGTTCCCATTAGTGCAGCATGGATTATCACATAAGGTATAGGGAGACTGTGAGTTTCTAATGGGTATTGCTCTCTTTTTTCTTCCATTAAAGGGGTATTCTCATCTTAGACAATGGGGGCATATCGCTAGGATATGCCCCCATTGTCTTCTACGTGCGGGTCCGCTGGGACCCGCACCTATATCCAGAATGGGGCGGGGAGCGCTGCGCCTGGAGGACCCGGGGGTCCGGCCACCACCAGGAGCAGCTCCCCACTGCGCTCATAGAAATGAATGGGTGCACAGCGCGCAAGCGCGGCCACCGCTCCCATTCATTTCTATGGATTCATTTCTAAAGTTGTCTCCTCAAGAAAACTGCCATTCCTATGCCCATTTAAGACATATAGGTGTCAAAAAGGGGATGGAAGCAAGAGAGGCTTCTGCTCTACTGGACTCTTCCTCACTATGTACATATTGCATAATGTTCCTTTCATCTGAATTGGTTCGATGAAATGACCACTGTAAGGTAAATCTATGGCTGGGTAAACCTAAAAACAACTGCCTGGTCCCAGAAGTTGGACTCATCTAATTACCAGGGCAGTTTTTTTACAGGGGTAATGTCTTGTCTTGGATGCATATGCAACAAAACCTATATGTTTTTTATGGCAGTGGCTGTGGAACTACCATGTCAACCGGCAGATTTGACTTTAGGCTAAACCTTAAGGCATTATCCTGGCAGTCCCTTGGTATTTTCCTTTTAACACCTAAAAATGTTCTGGACTTCACTGTAGGGGAACTACTAGGCCACTGCATTTTGAAGTAGTCTCTGTTTGGTCGACAGCTGACCCACAGGGCCAGAGACATAGTCACGGACAGGCCGAAGTTAGGGCAAGCAGAATATATGCTTAACAGAAAATGGTCTGAGGACAGGCAGCGGTGGGTCAATATGGAAGTTAGACACAGGTCGGGTTAGCCAGCGAAGGGTCATAGTCCAGTAAACAGGCAGAGGTTGGTACATGAGCTGACAATAGAAATAGCACACCTTTGCAAGAACTAGCTGGCTAAAGAGCCTATTGCTCAAGCACCCTTTGGTTTGAGGTCAGAACAGGCAGCGGAAGGCCAATTCAGAGGTCAGGCACAGGTTGGGTCAGGCTGTGGAGGGTCACAGTCCAGTAAACAGGCAGAGGTCAGTACACGTGCAGATAATAGGAACAGCACACATGTGCAGGAATGGCTCTAGGGTTGCCAAGCATTGGCTAGTGAAGATAAGGGTGCACGCTAGCCCCTTTATAAGCCAGAGGGAGAACACATGTGCCCTACTGGCATAGGAGGGGAGGCCTTAGTGTCAAGCAGACCTAAGCCTGTGTTAAGAGATAGAACAGACTGGTGGTTGGACCCTCTGGAGCGAAGGCAATGGCAGAAAGGTCCGGGCTGCCAGACAGTGCGAGCAGGACAGCACATGCTCACAGCTGCCCCTGTAACATAGATATTCTTTCTACTCCTCAAAAGTACTGTATAAAGTCGGTTTCTGCAACATGCAGTTGTGAACACACTGGCTCTTGATTCCTTCACAGTAGCTCTCATGATGTCCATCCCAGGCTTATCACAATCCCATGGCTCTATTCCAGGAGCGGCTAAGCATTATGACAACTTGGAGACATACGGTATCTTAACAACGGATAGACTGGCAGCCATTCCTTATCTGTGTTCTAGAGAATTGCTTCCTCGTAAACTTTACAGAATTAACCTTTAGATTAAAATGACAAACCTACTTCCAAATAGCAGGATTCATTGTCTCCGTCTCTAATTAAGAACATGGCTATGGATGCCTGCATCTAGATGATACATAGAATTTCAACATTAAAGGGGTATCCGCTTTGTAGCACAGTAACATAATAAGGTTAAAAAAACACATCAGTCCATCTAGCTCAGCTTATAGATCTGTAGCGTTGATCCAGAAAAAGGAAAACAACCCAAATGAAGCAGTCTTTATCATAGGGGACATGGGGACTCCAAATAGGGCAAACAGAATAATCACAGGATCAATGGTCCATTTACAGCAATCTAATATAATTTTGGACAATCTTGTAAATTTGCTGTCCCTCTCCCCAAGCTGAGGATCTTGTTGCTATCGCCATGTGATGAAAAACAAAGCATTGCTAGGCACCTAATGAAAATATATAGGGTTCTGCTATGTTCAATGAATTCATGTGGTCTTGGCCATGGCTCTTAAGACTGGCCAACAGAGAGGAGTTTTGAACTGGGCAACATATATCTACTAGCACAGCAGGCCCTAATCAGGCAAGCAATCTGAACAACTCCTTTAAAGCATGTCTGTCAGGGGTTCTCTGGGATTTAGATATTGATGGCCTATTTTCAGGATAGGTCATCAGTATCAGATCTGTGGGGGTCCCACTCCTGGAACTCCAGCAATCAGTTGTATGAAGAGGCCATGGCCCTCCATGAGCTATTAGACCTCTTCCTAGACCATTTGACATCACATTCATCGGTCACAAGACATATGCAAAGCTCAGTCCCATTCAAGAGAATGTCACAGCCACTATTCAATAGACAACGCTGTACTTGGGAAGCTGTGAGGAGGCTCACCAGAGCTCCAGCGAGTGCCATGGCTTCCTGAAACAGCTGATCATCGGGGTGCTGGGAAACGGACCCCCGACAATCTCATATTGATGACCTATCCTGAGGATAGGTCATCAATATAAAAATCCTGGAGAACTCCTTTTAATATGCTTACCCATGTAAGAGTTCAAGTCTGTACTAGTATTAACTAGTAGTTTATGATTCCGATGTACTCATGAATAAAGTGCCCCGCACACCCCTCCACAATAACTGCATGTATACACAGCAGCTAGTCAGTCACTGCAGAGGGAGACCTGTGGGGGGGATGGTCACCTGATTAATACTCCAAACTCAAACTATTAGTCCACTGTATTAATTCAGCACTCTAGGTAGCCAAATGCCACATTTTTGTCTCATTTTGGCTACTAGTAGTACACACCCATAGTTGAAGCATGCTGTCCATACAAAGAGCAGCATACTAAACTGATAGATCCTCTTTAAGAGAATAATGATTTTGGGTGTGCAATGTAAGTACTGTACATGCTTGACATTTGAATGCAAAATCATAGTTCTTTTTAAGCCCATGTTCTACTCTACCTTGAAATACCCTAAAATGGGCAAGGAAGACTCTTTTCAATACAAGTTAGTATGAACCCTGTCCATTTTAAAATCCAGTTTGCAGGACAGTCCCACTAATGCTATGCTTGTTGGCAAGTAAATTAGCGATACATTACAATATCTGTACACATCCTGGAATAGGGGCATATACAATGCTTTCGTAAACTTTTCAGACCCTTTCACTTTTTTCACATTTTGCTATCTTGCTGCCTTGTGCTAATAAAAAAAAAATCAAGTTTCCCTCGCCCATCGATTTGCACTCAATACCCCATAATGAGAAAGTGAAAACAGAATTTTAGAAATGTTTGCAAATGTATTCAAAAGGAACAACTAAAATTTCACAAGGAAATAAGTGTTTAGATACTTTACTATAACACTTGACCTTTACCTCTGGGGCCTTCTTATTTCTCTTGATCATCTTTAAGATGTCTCTACACCCTGATTGGAGCAATCTGTGGTAAATTAAGTTCATAATTCTTTAATGGGAGAAGTTTGGAACAACCAGGACTCTTCCTAGGGATGGCCACCCCACCTAACTAAGTAATTGGGGGAGAAGGGCCTTGGCAATGCTAAATCTACCTAAGCTCCAAAGATCCTGTGTGTGTGCTAATGGGAGAAATTTCAAGAAGGTCAACCATCACTGCAGAAGTCCACCAATCTGGGCTTTATGGCAGAGCGGCCAGAAAGAAGAAAAACAATCAGGAATTTGCAAAAAAGCAGACAAAGGACTCGCAGACTGTGAGAAACAGCATTCTCTTGTCTGATGAAACCAAGATCAAACTTTTTGGCCTCAATTCTAAGTGTCAAGTCTGGCATTGCCTATCACCTGCCTAATAGTGTCTCTACAGTGAAGCATGGTGGTGGCAGCATCACGTTGTGGGGGTGTTTTTCAGTGGCTGGGACAAGGAGACTTGTCATAGTTGAAGGGAAAGTTAAATGGAGCAAATACAGACAAATATTCTTAATAAAAACCTAATCCACAATGCCCTGTACCTCAGACTAGGCCAAAGGTTCACCTTCCAACAAGACAATGTCCCTAAACACACAGCCAAGCCAACACATGGTGGCTTAAGGAAAACTCTGTGAGTGTCCTTGAGTCGTTCAGCTAGAGCTCTGACTTGAACATGAACCGACAGTCTCTATCAAACCTGACAGAGCTTGAGAGGATCAGCAGAAAAATGGCAGAACTCCCCAAATCCTTATGGCACCATACCAAAGAAGACTAGAGGTTGTAATCGCTGCCAAAGGTGCTTCAACTAAGTCTTAAGTA
Organism: Rhinella marina; assembly: GCA_900303285.1. Taxonomy (NCBI): domain Eukaryota; kingdom Metazoa; phylum Chordata; class Amphibia; order Anura; family Bufonidae; genus Rhinella; species Rhinella marina. Next base: position 306,123 of record ONZH01017253.1, on the reverse strand, counting down.
AAGGGTCTGAATAGTTATGTCAATAGAAGAAGGGTCTGAAGACTTTCTGAATGTACTGTATTAGACACAGTAAAGTATAGAATACCCCTCCACAGACAATCAAGTTCTTTCAAGATAGCAATTGAAATCCAATTGAATCCATAGGTAACCACTATTTTTTAGCTCCACTTAGATCTGTCTGTTCGGTTATGCAAGAAAGGGTCTACTCAAAGACGAGTCGCTGGTTGTGAAGATTCACCCTTGAAACTTTTTATCTCTAAGGAGTGTCCCAACTATGCTCTCTAATAAACATTTAAAATCCAAAAACAAATCACTGAAACTTGTTTGTAACAACCCCAAAATTCATGGAAAAAGAGTCAGACGTGTTCGGTTATATTGGCATTGGCACGGTGGAAAAACATTACTGGAAATTACTTTAAAATGTTGGCAACTGTGGTAGACTGATAACATTATCATTATTAACCAAGAAGCCAGGCTGTACGAGCCGAGCCTAAATAATTACTTACAAAAATAGTGCCCAGGTCACTGCATCAAGGTTGATATAAGGGTAAGTTCACATTTTCCAGTGGCTGCGTAGCAGACGGCTTCACTACTACTGCATCAAGAACTTGTGGCAAATATATTTATTAGGGGTGCAGTCCTAGGAGGATTCTCTGGAGCCATTTCTATGGAATGTCACAATTGTGGTTGATGTTTCTGTGTGAATGGGATTAGACCCCTTGTCTGACATACCTTGTCTGTTGGGTTGTGGATGTGATCATAAGTAGTTCTTCATCAGAGGGGGCCCTCTAGTCATATTATTTTAAACAAAACTGGGGCCAAGAGCAAGTTGTTAGATCTGAACCCTTCACCCTATTCAGATATACACTTACACACAGACCTACTGGTGGGTCCTCGGTGGGTTTTTAATTTTGCTTGCATACTTCATCATGTATGTCTTTCTCCATCAGCACCCATACATGCATGCATCAACTCCAGCATGTGTCAGTTTATAGCAGAGTCCCCCTGCTTGTGGCTCTCTAGCTGCCCGAGTCTAACAGTGCATGATGGGAGTTGTAGTTTTGCAACAGCCAGAGAGCCACGGGTTGGAGATCACTGGTGAACAGGAAGAGATGTAATGGACTTGCCATCAAGGATTAATTAAACTACACTGCAAATGATTTTGTAAAATGACTATTGGGGTTGTCAGAAAACGGCTTGTTGCATGAAGACAAGTCCTGTCCAAGCTTGTGGTTGTCATAGAGCGGGGCCCACTGTCTGGAACCTTCTTCTATGGACCAGATTGGACAGTCACTTTGTAACCAAGCCATCATGGTATTACATGCATGGTCATTCTTTGAAGGTCTAAGAACTACCTGACACTAGCCAGGCCAAGAGCCCCATCAAGAGGAAGTCAAGTATTCAGGGCTGGACTGGGAACTTAAAGTGGGCAGGTTTTATAGTTGGGTCCAAATTGATGGAAGGCAAGGCCAGTAATACTATATTGTGGCACGTTATGCCACCCCAACAGAGCCAAATTCCACAGTCTATCACAAAATACTGCCAGCAGCACAAAATACATCCCCAAAACCTTCCACTGGCTAGCTGTGAGGAGGGCTCAGGTGGCTCCCTGGGGCATCGGCCCGCCAGGAAATTTCCCTGTAAGGTCTATGGCCAATTCGCTGTATATACTGTATGTAAGGTAAGTAGCACTTATAACTGAGTGTGGACAAGGTAGACAGCATGAACCTGCCCCTTAGGGTGCATTGCTAATCTACCCTGGTGGACCCTATCATTCTCCAACCCTACCCGTGTCCTGCTTAGCTTTGCTGCTGAGAACAGAATTTAACAATAATCCAGGCCAAACTATTCAGCATTTTCTAGAGTTGCAAGGTTTCATATTGACTTTAATTAGGATAAATGCCAAATGGGGAAACTCCAAATGCTGGTAATCGCAGTCTGTCCCAAGCCTGGGAGCCAGTAGCTGCGCAAAAAAAATGGTGAACATGGCCTACCATGTGTGGACTGTAGTTACCAAAAGCCCCACTGGCGCAACAGTATCATAAATGGCAGTTACTTGGTGTGGGGCCCTGTTCCATATTTTGTAGTGGAGCCCAGGAACTTCACATAACTTCACTGGCCTGTTCTTAATATTGCTTAGGGACTTATCACTATACAAGTGACTTCAATCACCTGTCTTGGAACCATGCCTCCCCCACCCCACATTATAGGGAACCTCACACAGGCTTCCAGCCCTCCAAACAGTGTAATGTAAATATTAATCACATAGGTCTTCTTTTTTTTTATGTACGTCTACTTTTATGTCTTTTAAACCCTTTATTTAACTTACACAATTTTATAAAGTGTTTAGATTTGACAGCAGACCGTGCCGCCTGCCAGGGCTGACCTCTGGTAACCTGGCCTCTATACACAGCCTGTGCAGTTGTGCCACTAGTAATTGCAAGACTGTTTAAAGAAGGATTTGGTGAAGCATATCGTAAGACAGTGCGTACGAGTCCTGTCAAGTGCTGGATGTTTTTTTTTTTTCCTGTGGGGGGGGGGGGTTACTTGTCAGTTAATAGAGTTTGACCCATCTCTGGACATCTGGCATCTTTCCAAAAGTCCGACAGCCCCCCCAGCGTCTGGCAATATGACACTTAACGGCTATCCTTAACATTGACATAAGGATCAATAAGACCTAATAACATTGACCATAAAAGGACACAGTGAAAGGCCATACTTGGCAAAGAATTTACCAAAGTTACATGTATGTTTGCTGTGGAAATGTGCTATGCGAGAAGGTGATTTTAGGAAAGGGAACAAATGCTGTTAATGGACAGAACAGGGAGGATTTTTTCATGTATCAAAAATTATTGAACTTAGTAACATTGTATCATATTTTATTTTCTATTGTTTAAATAATTAATATTTTTATTTTAAAATTAAACACAAATATTTGTAACAATATATAAAAAAATAAATAAAACGATACCAGAAAACATCGAAATGGAACACAGTGGTTCTTAGCTGCAGCTAGGGCGTCCATTTATCAATGGATTATCTATCTATATAGGAGGTTGTATCATTGGTGCTGACTGCTAGAGAAGAAAAAGTGTTTAGATTTACAAACAAAGAAAAACAGCCAAAAATTCTTCAAAAATGCAAAGTTTTGGTTTTGCAGTGGTTGCTACATCTGAATACACACTTAGGGTTCCATGCATGATCCAAATGTTGAGTGCCAAAGATGAGAACAGATCATATCCTGTGAACAGGGGTGTACATAGAGAAGTAAGATCCCCAAAGCAAGGATCACACCAGGCCCCCCACACAAGACAGAGGAGTTTCTGCCTAAACCCCTTTCAATGACCCTTGGGCCATTTTTCCACTGCCTCATTTGCTAAAAGTTGTTTCTTTAGAGGGTAGATTCCTGACCAAGTTTTCACCTCCAGTAGAAGAGGAGATAATCCCAATTAAGACTGGGCCCCCTCTTGCCCTGGGCCCCATAGCAGTCGCATGGTCTGCCGCTATGGTAGTTACAACCCTGCCTGTGAGACCTGGAAGAGTCTACCTATATTTGTCGTGCACTGAACTGTAATACGTAATACTTGTGAATCTATTGCAGTTTCTCATTCCAAACCTGAGGTACATTTCGAGTACTGACTGGGGGCCTAAAGGGCCCATGCAGCCCTTAGACTAGAAAGAAGAATGTCACCAAAAAGTCAGCTTTGCTAATCTCCGAGATATAATTCATGCCCTGCGTCGGTTGTTTCCATAAGAAGTAGAGTAGAGTGCAGCTCTGCCTGGCCCTATCATTCAGAGCAGGGGTGGGGTGCAGCCGGCACAAAAACTGACTGGGACTCTGGGTGCAATGACAACGTCCTCGTTACCTGAAGGAGCTAATTTGCATAATATAAAATCACTTATATCACTGTATTTGGACCACCAATTAACATGGGACAAATGGGGTTGGATTCAGCTGCCAAGCACAGCTTTTTGGTCTCCATTGGATGAATGGCTACCTATACGTAACATATGTATATATGTGTGTGTGAGCTGCCTGTCATTAATTCTAATTCTAACCATGTTTTTTTTAAACTTTTTTGCTATTGTTAAAAGGGTTTTCTGGGCTTTTTCTATTGATGACCTATCCTCAAGATATCAAGGTCATCAATATAAGGTTGGTTGGGGTCCGACACCCGGCATCCCCGCTGATCAGCTGTATGAGGAGATAGTGCACAGTGTGTACGTGCCATCTCCCTTCTCTCTACTTGTCCGTTGCTGCTGTCCGATAGACATCCAAATGAGAGCAGGAAGAGACATACAGCTGATCAGCGGGGGCAGCGGGTGTCGGAACACCGACGATCTGATATTGATGACCTATCCTGAGTATAGGTTATCAATAGTAGGAGCCCGGACAACCTCTTTAAGCGCATGCAGAGCACCTAATTTATGGAGTTCCGCCATCCCCACAACCGTCGTTTTTTAAAATATTTTTTAGTTGACCTCTTATGCTACTAATTTATGACACTGTGTAGCCCCTTGGTGATTTTGGGACCATCCATTGGCCTTCAGGTTGGTCAGTGACTGCTTCAGAAGTCACAGTTACATCACGGACGCACTATGTTGCTAAATGGTAGCATTCTGTTTACTGTATGTGTGAGCGTTGTGGCACAGGACTCGTTACTTCAATCCCATTCATCCTGGTTACAAATTACCTATTTGTAATACTGAGTCTTACATTGTAAAGAAGGACAAAGAGTCATAGATCTCCTCGGACCACACCCAGCTGCATTCAGTGCCAGTTGGCAAAAAAAAAAACTCCTCTGAAATCAAAATTAAAGGTTTTGTTATGCACGAATGTTATCATAGTATCATATCTATTGCACCTGCTCCAGCATGTGGACCTTGTTTGTTTTTGATCAAGGTCATCCAGGAATTATATACCCATCGTGGCGTTTGTCAAAGTTAAATACTTACAAGAAGGCGCTTAAGGCGTGCCTGCACATGGAAGCAAGCCTGGATTTCTTAAAGGGGTTGTCCGAGATTTTTTTTCTTTTCTTTTTTTTTAATTGCAGGGGCAATGTTAAAAAAATAATAATTACATTACTGTCCTGGAACCTCTGAGTTCTAGCGCCACAGCTCTTCTCCTATTCATAGGGATATGCAGTACTAACTGCAGTGGGGATGTGCCCATGTACCACATGCGATCGTTGCAACCATTCACTGGCTTCAGCAGTCTTGTGCCATATACCACTGAGGCCAGTAATTGGCTGCAGCCAAAACATTACACTTAATGGCTGCAGTGGCAGAGAACTGAGGAGTGACAGCACTGGAACTGGGGGAGGCTTGGGGCGCTAAGTACAATTTTTTATCATTATTATTATAACATTGTCCCAGACTTTTTTTTTGTTTTAAAGCACCTCGGACAATCACTTTATGGTTCGAATCACACAGGTAGTATTTCTGAGGATATTGGGTTCAGTTTTTTTTTTACACCATGCGCAAGTACTTCAACTGGGCATGTGATCTGTTTTTCACACAGGTGGTACATCACTCCGTGTGGTGGGTGTTGGTCTTTCCCTGTACTCTGTAATTCATTTTAATTACAGTATGTTTTATTATTGTTTTTAATTGCAGTATGAAATGTATCTGTTTTTATTAATACTTTTGCATCATTTTGTATACATTTTGCTTTATAGTGGACATTACTTCAAAATACCATGCAGTTACAGCAAAGGCATTTTACTGCAATAAATGCTTTAGTATACCTGTTATTGAAAACATTTTCTGTAGTAACTGCATTATTATACCCCCTTTTGTATTACTTCAAGATGCAGTACAGTTACAGCAAATGCATTTTACTGCACTAACTTCATTGTTACCATTGCAATTTGTCAATACCAGTGTACCATGTGTTTCTAGAAGTGGACGGACGTTTGCACCTCTGTCTGTAAATTACAGAAAAAAACACTTGCAATTTTGCTACCGTGTACCAACCTGTGACTGTACGTTTATATAGGCCTCATAATAAATGTCTGGTAAACGGTAGAGTGGAAAATGAGGGACACATGTCTCATCATCCGAGAGTCAGAATGTGGGTCAGGGGCGGATTGGCCATAGACCTTACAGGGAACTTTCCCAGTGGACCGATGCCCAGGGGGCTGGTCAGTGGAAGTTTTTGGGGATGTATTTTGTGCTGCTGGCAGTATTTTGTGATGGACTGTGGTATTTGGCTCTGTTGGGGTGGTATAATGTGCCACAATATGGTATTACTGGCCCTGCCTTCCATCAATTTGGACCCAAATACAAAACGGGGCCACTTTTAGTATTTTTTCCAGGGCCACTTTAGGTTCCCAGTCCGCCCTGATGTGGGTAGTAGTGCAAAGAGCAATAGAGCACCAGCCATCCAGCCAGTAGTATTAGGACCGTGTTTCCCCAAAAATAAGACAGGGTCTTATTTCTTTTTTTTCTCTGAAAAAAAGGTTAGGGCTGATTATCGGGGTAGGTCTTATTTTTGCCCCCACTGAACAGATATTTCATTTTTGCCCCACTGAATATATACCGGTTTTTCATTTTTGCCCCCCACTGAACATATATGTCATGTTTGCCCCCACTGAATATATATGTCATTTTTGCCCCCACTGAACATATATGTCATGTTTGCCCCCACTGAACATATATGTCATTTTTGCCCCCACTGAATATATATGTCATTTTTGGCCCCTCTGAATATATACTAGTATGTCATTTATTTGCCCCCAGGCCCCCGGACTTCTTCTTCTCACCCAATCCTGTCATCCAGCGTGTCCTGCGTTATTCCGTCTACCAACGGGCCTAGACCGTAACCCTATTCTCAGTGTATCCTCAAAGTACCTAGGGCTTATTTTTGGAGTATTGCTTATATTTTAAGCCTACTCCCAAAACAGGGCAAAATAGCACTAGGGCTTATTATCGGGGTAGGTCTTATTTTCGTAGGCCACAGTTCTCCCTTGCTTTTGCTGTGTGCCACATTATTACTGAGGACAGCAGGATGATGTCAGGGTCTCTGAGTCGGACACCATGCCTTGCAACTAGGGGTCACAGCATTCCTCCTGCTCCTTCTTGTAGTCCCAGAAAAGACTTTCAGTTGAATCATCTCTCTCTCTTCACTACCTTCTACTAGTGGGATACCTTTTAAGAAGAGACAACAAAACCCTACACACAATGGAAGATACTCAAGAGAGTCTCCTTGTTCAGGAGTCTCCTAAATACAGACCCCTGAATAAATACAGACCAGTCCGACTAAATAAATTCAGACTCAGGACCAGATCCCCTAAATACAAGCCCCAAACCAGAACCCCTTAATGCAGATCCAAACCCTTAAAATTAATACAGATCACAGACAGGAGAACACCGTTTTGGTGACTTGTAGCAAAAACTGTGACATAACCACAATGTGCAACACATTTTTGGGCACTTTATGCAGCTATGGGCCCCCAGGAGTCTCAGGCCCCAGGTGGTTGCCCAAACCACCCACATTATAATCCATTATTGGTTTATAAGCACCACTAAATCTGTGCAAAAGTTTATTTCCAAGAGTTCTGAATGACAAATCTGCCTTGTTGTGGAACCATCTGAAAGATGGAGATGTACTGGATAATTGAGTGACAATTTTTGTGCATGGCTAGGTTCACATCATATTTTGACATTAGGTTCAGATGGATTGTTTGAAACATCCTTCCCAATGTATGCCCCAGATGTCTCCATCTAAGTACTTACCGGTATCTAGGCCATTGATTCCTATTGAATATAAAGGTATACCGCATGGTTTATTATGCTTTTCAGAGCAAAGGTATACCAAGATATCCTGGCCAAATGGATGCCAATAAGACATACATCTCGCTAAATATAGCTTATGGGCACATGAAATATATACTCCGGGAAAATATCTTAGTGTTTACGTTGACCATAGAGGCAAAACTTGACGTCAAACTAGCCTAAGCGGTAATGGTGGCATATTGGTTGCCCCCTACTTTTCTAAGCAAGTATAACTTGCAAGTATAATTTTTAACAACTCTATAAAAACCACCTTAAAGCTATTATATTACCAACTGGACAATATAACAACTATTCACGTTATATTACTTTAATGCAAAATATGTTTTGAGTTACTTTAATGGAGCCCAAGAAATCAGATCTGAATGATGAAGAATGTCCTCAAGTTCCAATGATCAGTGTTGTCATAACGCACCGTCTCCTCATACATAGGAGTAACTTAAAACTCCTGGGCCCTCCAAGTTTTATGCCTCATTTACACACTACTTATCCTTAAGTGGAGCAAAGGGACTGTTTAGCTATAGTTATTACACCTCATAGGGAACAATATATAGAGAGAGATTTTCTGGATCTTGATTTTGTTCAAAGTTGTCATCACTACGGTAAGAGTGGTGCACATTGGATCTTAAAGAGCTCAAGATCTTTAGTGCCAGGTAAGTGATTGCAATTTTATTGCACTCATATTTGGAGAACCCTACAAAATATATCTTCAATCTCTCCACTGGACGTGGTGTGGCTTCTTATGACAGTGGTTGGAGGTAGAATAGGCCACCTACCTCCACTGTTTGCTTTCATGTAGATTCAGAACAGAAGTTATATAACATCCCCATGTTCAACCTCTTCCGACAACATTTCCCTTAGGTTGAAACTCAATAGCAGTAATCTAAGACGAGGGGTTTTAGCTTACACATGATGCAGAGGATAAAGGGAAAAAAGCCCTATCAATAAGGAATGTTCTTACTGCTAAACTTTAAGATCTCTGCGATCTGCGGCCACAAGTGAAACCAACACAGCTGCCCTGCGACGGAACCATATATAACCCTTGGCGCAACACGTAGCCTGATCTTGTCTCGTCTCGTTTTTTTTTTCCATTGCCTCTATAGAAAATGTAACATTTTTCTAGAGTTCCATTCCGAGTGAGTTCTTTGACATCAATGTTTATTGTTATTAGGAATAATTTCAAAAATGCATTGATTTATTCTAAGTATTGTTACATTTTCCTGAGGTGTTTTTTTTTTTTCTTTTTAAATTTCATTTGACAAAAGAATGTTTCAATGGTAATAGTTTAGGATCTTGGTGTCACGCTTCCTGAACATACAAAGGACCCTTTTCTAAAATAACAGTTTTTCAATTCCACTTGGCAAAGCAACAAGGTTAAGTTATTTCAAAACGACTGTTTTTGCATAATAAGACAAGGTTTTGACAAAAGGGTCGTGCCCGTGATTGCCACCTAATAGCAAAGTCATTGTTGTCTACCTGTCTGCGCTCAGACACGGAGCACAGGTATATAAGGTCTCTGAGCCCTAGTCAAAGTCATTGGTATGCTGCAAATTTAGAATTCCTGTTTTTGACCATTTTTGAATCGTGAGATCACTCGATAATTAAAACGATAAAATTAACATGATTATGGCTCATTTTGAAAATGGCTATTAAAGAGCATCTGTCAGCATGATCAACCGTAGTAAACATGACATACTGCCTGGTAGGGTAGATCCTGCTGTGTGCAATGTCCCCAGTCTTGCAGCAATCCGTTGTGTTGTATTGGAGAAATCAGTACTTTTATTTTTTTGCTCATGAAGTGTTTGGAGCACTGTGGGCTAAGCCATCCTCCTCGGAGCACTGCTTCACCTCCACTTTTAGTCTATAGACACTCCCTCTCCGCCACTATTTCAGAAGGTCAGGCATCATTGCTGTTCTGTCACCTGGCCCTGAAATCTTATGTATGCGATGGTAAGAATTTAATTGGTGCATGCGCAGTAGATCTGATTTGACTGACTCCGCACTCCTGAGAGGGCCAAAGCCAGGAACTGGAAGAGTGATTATGTCTGGTCCTGTCAGTCATTGACAGAGAGATAGTAAATATTTCCTAAAGACGGAGGTGAAGCAGTGCTCCGAAGGGCTAGGCCCACCTCTCTGTGCTCAGAACACCTAATTAGCATAAGAATAAAAATACTAATTGAACTGGCTGCAGAGGTGATGTGCAATAAATATTGATGGGACCTCAGGGCCGGTGGCAAGGGAAAATGGTAGAATTGTAATGGTTAGCATATTTTTAGTCATTTGGTTTTGGTTTGGGTTGGGAAACGCATGAGCATACTGTACCTACATGGTGTGTGCAGTGAGGTACCAGTTGCACCTAGGCCCTAGTGCCTAAAGGAGACCAAAGATCACATTGAAAAGCACTAGTATTATAAATTGCATATGGTAGGTAAGAGGGATGCGCCTGTTACTGATTAAGAATTGGGGCCCCAGATCTTTAAAAGGGTTTTCTGAGATTTTTTTTTTATCAGTATCTGATTGTGGGGGCCTGACACCTGGGCCCCCACCCATCAGCTGTTTGAGAAGACACTGGCGCATCGCGGCCTTCTCGCAGCTCTGCCTTGGCCATTTGAGGGCACGTTCATCGGTCATATGGCCTAGGCGCAGCTTAGCTCAGTTGAAGTGAACGGGGTTGAGCTGCCATACTGTGGTAGGAGAGCTAAGGCCACAGCGCTACTACGAGCGCCAATGCCTACCTAAACAGCTGGTAGGTGGGGGGCCCGTGTGTCGGACTCCCACCAGTTAGTTACGGATGACCTATCAAGTGGATAAGTCACCAGTAAAAAAAAGTCTCGGAAAACTTCTTTAAATCCCAGGGCACATATAGTCTAGGGACACAGACTTGGTTGACGGAGGCATATCTCGAAGCTCCTGGGCCCTAATGGAAAATCTGCAACAGGACCCCCCCCCAATGTGGCATATATTTCTACTATTTCTTCATGCAGCAGAAAAGCTTTTGGACCCCATCAGGCACCAATTGCCATATACAACTGCTACCTTGGCACCTGTTATGACTATGCCCTGTTGGCATATTCGGCCAACATTTCAGACCAGGCATACATTGCAAACACAACTTTTTATTTCTTTTGCAACATTTCAGGTTGCAGAAATCTCCAACCTAAGTCTGGCACCAGTGTTTCATACCCTTCCTGCATTTGGCACGTATCTAGTAAATTGTGGACCAGTTTTGACAACAGATATGACATTTTTGTAGATTTCATTTTGCTGTCTGTGGCTTTTATTATTTTCTATGTGATATGAAATAATAATGGGAATGTTGTAGTGTCTTGGAATTACATAAAAACAAGCATATCGGGCATTAGCTTTAACTGATCATGTTTTTGTTAAATGTTGTTATTCGATATAAATCATCATCAGCGGGTAAAAATATTTACTTCGGATTGAGCTGTGCAGAAATAAAAGAAATGGGCCTTTTGGTTGCGCTCTCTTGGAAGGCCCTATAATCGTGTGTGTGTGAATCTGTAACAGGAGATGCCAGAATGTGCTCCTCTACGTCTATATTTAGGTTGAGTGGCAGACATACTGTATTACTGAAAAAAAAAAAAAAAAACTTCCAGGAGGGGATTCAGTGTCCACGTGACACACGAGTAGTACTGCTTGAATTTTCTGGATGTCTGTGTAAACTTTTTATAGCAACGTACGCAGCCCGCAGTGCTCACACACCTCGCTAAACAAACAGGGGTTCTTCGCTATCAAACGCGTTAGTTGAAAGCAAGTGGTTGGCTACTTGAGCTTAGGAAAACAGCGTTGGCAGCTGCCGGATTAAGAAAAAAAAATTCTATAGTTGTTAAGACAGTATGTTCCAGACTAAGCCGATCAGGCATGCGCTATGATAGGGTTAATTCATTAATTCAATGTAATTTTTAATACATAATCCCTGATACGGAGATATTTCAATATGATTTATAATGTCCTTTTAGATTAAAGGGGTTGTTTGAGTTTTTAAAAAAGAAGGTCCAGGCAGGAATTGTTCTACAGTACTACAAAAAATGTAGAGTCACCTATTGCAGGTATGCCCAACCAGTGACCCTCCCACTGTTGCAAAACTACAACTCCCAGCATCCCCAGACAGCCTACAGCTACCAGCCTACAGGAGGGCATTATGGGAGTTGTAGTTTTACAACAGCTGGAAGGCCGCAGGTTGAGCATCCCTGACCTATTGCAATACCGGATATTCTGATCCACCATGTCGCTACAGTCACGGTGACACCTCCTTAGCTGTAGCAATGATGTATTTATATACCCAGGACCACCACTGCAGCCAATCACTTAGCCTAAGCAGTATGTGACACATGACCATTGAGGATAGTGATTGGCTGTAACTGTCACATGGAGTAGACAAGCAAATCATCACTATAGCCTAGGGATCAGCAACCTCCAGCACTCCAGCTGTTCTGAAACTACAACTCCCAGAATCCTCCTTTCACTGCTCTGCTTTGGGAGTCACAAGAACAGCCTTGCAAGTGTGCATGCTGGGAGTTGTAGTTTCACAGCAGCTGGAGTGACGAAGGTTGCTGATCCCTGCTGTAGCCAATTGGAGTGGCAGCCCTTGCAAGAGGCTGGGGTAAAAAAAAGTGAGTATGCATTGACTATTTTTGGAAGTCCCTTGGCGGTGAATGGAGAGTGTATCGCATAAGTGCTAACACTGCTCCATTCACCGCTATGAGACTGAACTCCCATGGCAGTGAATAGGAGACGGCCAAGCACGCGCGGCTGCTTTTTTGTTCATTTGGAAGGCCCCGTTCTAGAGATAGGTGCAGAGATAAGCCAACTCCTTTAGCTCAGGTTGCTGCTATTTTCCTTCATCATGCTTTACATTACTGCTCTGCTTACTGGGTGGAAGTACATGGCGGCAACAGCTTACAAAGAAATCAGCGCATGGTAAGCTTCCAATAGACTATGTTATTAAGCAAATACTTTATAAAATACAAATACAATTCATTACATTGTGAAATAAATATACTAATAAATGACACTAGATTGTTACTTTTTTCTATATATTTTATCAAAACATCGAAATAAAAATGTAAAAGTTAAACAAACCACATATCTATTATGCTAGATTTGTATTTAGGTACTGGAACTCCTATTTTGGGGACTATGACCACAGAAACAGGATCTGCACTGCTAGTGTACATGAGCTGCGTCCACTAAGAAGAAATGTATATTTAGATCCCTCGTCCTTGGAAGCCCCAGAATCCAAGAATCTGAAAATGTAGATTCGTTTTTGAGAAATTCTTTGCCCGACTTTGAATACCTCCCTTAAAATGCTACCACAACAGTCAATTACAGATTACCTTTGATACAAATACTGTAACCTATGAAGGTTACTTCACAAATTTTACCCGGTCCGTCTCATTTACCATTTTCTACGCCAGTTTATGTTGTGGAAAATGGTCTTAAACTACTCCTGCAAGGGAGCTGGCATAGTTTAAATCATTATGCACGGCCGCTGGAACCAAGCGCCAAAGTGATGAAGAGGCCTGCGCGTCTACATAACTTTGGCGCATCCACTGCCAGCGCATGGGGATTAAGACCGGCGTATAAATTGCCATTTTTAATCAATGAACCCATAGTGAGGAAATACTGACTATTTTACAGTGGTTTCACACCAATAGTTTGAAGCTTAGTTAAAGAGGTTATTCGGGCTTTTTCTATTGATGACCTGTCCTCAGGATAGCCCACAATTCACACAGGACGGCAGCATAATCTTCAAAGAGGCTTTACCTTTTGTTAAGCAGGGTCCATAAAAATGTACAAACAAATGTGGACACTGAAAGTGCCCGGGCAACGTTTCGGCTAATCCATAGCCTTTATCGAGCAATGCTGCTTAAAGGCTATGGATTAGCCGAAATGTTGCATAGGCACTTTCAGTGGCCACATTTGTTTGTACATTTTTATGGACCCTGCTTAATAAAAGGTAAAGCTTTTTTGAAAATTATGCTCTTGCCCTGTGTGAATTGTGGACTATACTGAGGACTAAGAGAATCGTTGGTCCTGGACGTGCTGCTGCATTTGTGAGGTCGTTTGGAGGCCATATTGGTGCTGCTCTCAATTTGTAATGCTGCTGTCCTCAGGATAGGTCATCAATAACAGATCAGCGGGGGTCTGACACCCGGCACCACTGCCGATTAGATGCACGAAGTGGTGCTGTATGTCTACAGGAAGAGAGATGTGATATTGATCTGAGGAACAGGATGATTGTAACCCAATGGTGGATCATGCCTTGATCAGCTTACCATTAAGGACCCTCCTTACAAAAAAAAGGGTTTGTTCAAACTGGACAGCCCTTTTAAAGGGGTATTCCCATCTCAGGCAATTGATAAATGCCCCCTATGTCCGATACCTGCAGGTCCCCGCACCTATCTCGTAAATGGAGCCTTGAAAGTCATGGAGGGTACACCGTGCGGCAGCCCTCCATTCATTTCTATGGGGCCACCGAAAATAGGCGAGTGCTTTTTCGGCTATTTCCGTTGACCCCATAGAAATGAATGGGAATGGTGGGTGTGCCCTACGTGACTTTCAAGGCTCCGTTTACGAGATAGGTGCGGGTCCAGAAGTGGGACCTGCAGCTATCAGAAATTGGGGGCATATCCTAGCAACATGCCCGCATTGTCTGAGATAGGAATACCCCTTTAAGGGCCTGTAAGCCCTGAGACATATTTAGAAATTGTGTCACGATGCAACTTTTTTTTTTGTGAATACTCTGCAGGACTGATTCATTTAGCTGTGACAATTTTATCTGTGACCCCTGCAGCATCTTATTTCTGATCCCTTGACATTATTATTATTAGTGCGTTGCTGTAGAATTGGACATCCTAAAAAGTTTCCAAGAAATGACCACTGATTCCTGGGAGAGCGCACATGGCCGTAATTGAAGCCATACAGTCTCTTTATAGTCTTGAAAAACAACATGCATTGGAAATAGAGAATTGTGTTTGACTTGCAGGTGGAAAAACAATGTCCCCTCCGTTTGATCTCCTAAAATTAACAGTTGCTGCAGTGTGAAACGTGATCTGACCCACTGTTACATGTCTACAGATCTGGAACGTAAACTATAGGATTACATAGGGGAAAAAAAATGATAAAACAAGAATACAATAAATAAAACAATTCTCTGGTGTCCTCTTTTATATAAACCTTGGCTGAATTGAACTAAATATACATTTCTATAAAAGTAGACGTTTACGCAACTGATGTCTAATGCCTTTAGGACTGACCACTTTAAATGAGTGCATCTTCAAGGTGCTCCTATATAGGCAAACTCGTAGCAATGTATGCACCCAATAAACAGCACTCCAAAGTCACCATAAGTCCTTTGCACAGAGAGCATTCATGTGAGGTAACATACCATCAATCTAAGGGCTCCTGAACATGGGAAAGCCACATGAAGACGCCTGGCTGCACACAGAAGGCACCAACATTGTTTTCAAACTATATATATATATATATATATATATATATATATATATATTTATTTATATATATATACAGTACAGACCAAAAGTTTGGACACACCTTCTCATTCAAAGAGTTTTCTGTATTTTCATGACTATGAAAATTGTAGATTCATACTGAAGGCATCAAAACTATGAATTAACACATGTGGAATTATATACTTAACAAAATAGTGTGAAACAACTGTAAATATGTCTTATATTCTAGGTTCTTCAAAGTAGCCACCTTTTGGTTTGATTACTGCTTTGCACACTCTTGGCATTCTCCTGATGAGCTTCAAGAGGTAGTCACCTGAAATGGTTTTCACTTCACAGGTGTGCCCTGTCAGGTTTAATAAGTGGGATTTCTTGCATTATAAATGGGGTTGGGACCATGAGTTGTGTTGGGCAGAAGTCAGGTGGATACACAGCTGATAGTCCTACTGAATAGACTGTTAGAATTTGTATTATGGCAAGAAAAAAGCAGCTAAGTAAAGAAAAATGAGTGGCCATCATTACTTTAAGAAATGAAGCTCAGTCAGTCCGAAATATTGGGAAAACTATGAAAGTGTCCCCAAGTGCAGTCGCAAAAACCATCAAGCGCTACAAAGAAACTGGCTGACATGAGGACCGCCCCAGGAAAGAAAGACCAAGAGTCACCTCTGCTGCGGAGGATAAGTTCATCCGAGTCACCAGCCTCAGAAATGGCAGGTTAACAGCAGCTCAGATTAGAGACCAGGTCAATGCCACACAGAGTTCTAGCAGCAGACAAATCTCTACAACAACTGTTAAGAGGAGACTGTGTGTAGCAGGCCTTCATGGTAAAATAGCTGCTAGGAAGCCACTGCTAAGGACAGGCAACAAGCAGAAGAGACTTGTTTGGGCTAAAGAACACAAGGAATGGACATTAGACCAGTGGAAATCTGTGCTTTGGTCTGATGAGTCCAAATTTGAGATCTTTGGTTCCAACCACTGTGTCTTTGTGCGACACAGAAAAGGTGAACAGATGGACTCTACATGCCTGGTTCCCACCGTGAAGCATGGAGGAGGAGGTGTGATGGTGTGGGGGGGCTTTGCTGGTGACATTGTTGGGGATTTATTCAAAATTGAAGGCATACTGAACCAGCATGGCTACCACAGCATCTTGCAGCGGCATGCTATTCCATCCGGTTTGCGTTTAGTTGGACCATCATTTATTTATCAACAGGACAATGACCCCAAACACACCTCCAGGCTGTGTAAGGGCTATTTGACCAAGAAGGAGAGTGATGGGGTGCTACGCCAGATGACCTGGCCTCCACAGTCACCAGACCTGAACCCAATCGAGATGGTTTGGGGTGAGCTGGAACGCAGAGTGAAGGCTTTGTCAGCAAACCTTCCATGAGCAGGAGCCACATGGTCAGCTATGCACGTAGATTTAAAGAAGTTATCTCTTCTCAGACAATGGGGACATATCGCTGGGAATATGCCCCCATTGTCTTATAGATGCGGGTCTCACCACTGGAACCCGCACCTATATTGAGTACGGAGCCCACATGCGCAGCCCCCCTCCATTCATTTTCTATGGGGCTGTCGAAAATAGCCAAGCGCTGGCTGAGCCATTTACGCCGGGCCCATACAAGTGAATGGGAGCGGTGGCCGGTCATGTGCAGTGCACTCCTATTCACTTCTATGGAGAGAGTGCTTGGTGGTGGCCGGACCGGAGTCCTCCAGCCACCACTTTGCGGGGCTCCGTTACCGATATAGGTGCTGGGACCCACACCGATAAGACAATGGGGGAATATCTTAGCGATATGCCCCCATTGTCTGAGATGAGACGACCCCTCAAGATCTACTTTCATTCTTAAAATTAAGGATTTTTTTTTTTTAAAAGTTCAACATTAGAAAACCATTTAGGATTGACAATCCATTTGGGGCTAAAATTCTGCTGTTAGTAGTAAGTTTTTTAAAAAAATATAAATGTTCCATTTTACTGAAAAGCAAAAAAAATGTAATTATTCCCTGAAATAAATATTGTCCGGACTACACGTGGCGTCCAGACATAAAATACATCAAGCCTGTGGTTTACGGTTACATGAGTAAGAGTGGACGAAACCTTGAAACACCCCATAAAAGGTAAAGTGTCTCTTTTCTTGTAAAAACCCAGAAGAATCGTAGATCCTATTTCCTTAACTATTATCAGCACATTTGTATATGCTGTAAAGAAAACAAGGACAGATGCCAGCCGGAGGGATTACCAGGCATAATCTTTAATCTTTTTTTTTTTTTTTGACCAGAAAGCCTCGGACAATAAATCACTACACAGCCCTGTACTCCTGGCCTGCTCCTATTGATTCAATGTAACCTATCACTATACATAAACACTTTATGTTACTAATGTATACTTAAGTAGCCACCCAAATAGTGGCCCTGATCAGACATCTGTAAGAAGGGAGGCTACTTTGCATTACATAAAGTCAAGATGTAATGGTTTTTAGACACACATATGAAAACTGTCACACTGGATACTCAGTTATGAGATTTTTCTTTATTGTTTTTTTTTTTTGTTAACTTTTATGGTAGATGAAAGACTGAAATATGTAAAAACATCCAAAACACTGCACTGCATGCATTACATAAAACATACAATACAAGTGGTTGTACAGGATTGAAGGGCACCTGTCAGCGGATTTGTGCAGGAAAGGTGAGGAGGGAGAAAGAACTAAACTGTGGCAATCTCTAGATGTATCTGTCATGTTCTAGGCCCTAGAATCTAGGGGGTCGGGAGGACCCCTGAATATACCACAAGCATACAGAAAAACGGACAATGGACTAATACTTCAGTAAAGTAATGACAAGACACAACTGGCATAGTCCTGGGAAAACAGGTAGGGAACAGTGGCAGATGTAGAACCACTGGGCCAAGTGACCAGTTTGACTTAGGGCCAGATCCTAGGGGCGTTATTCCAATGCTTCCCTGGTTTTCACCTTTTAACCCCTACACAGGGATCTTGTCTTTGCCGCAGGGGAGCAACCAGACCGCTACCTCCTGGGATGGTCCCGGTAGACTTGGCTAGAATCTGAAAGGCAACAGACGCTGGTGCAGGACACTAGCGGTCCAGGCATGTAACAAAACAGGAACATAGTCAAACAAACAGCAAACCAGCAACATAGGATACTGTTCAGACATAAACCAAGTACCGGAACACAGACGAGCGACATAGGAACCCATGCAGAACTAGATACAGGAGACATGGTGAACCCAGACAGACCAGAACATGCAGACAAAGATAGATGCGGAACTGGATGCATGGCGATCACAGACAGAACTGAAGAAACATGAAGACAGACAGATGCCTGGACCCCATGCGGAACTGGATGCATGGCGGTCACAGACAGAGCTGAACATAGAAACATACAAGCAACTCCCAGACATGGTAAAATAGACATACAGAGACCTAGCAGCAAAGTACATACACCAGAAGGCCACAGACAGCACGCACCAGCAAAGCAACCAGCATACATGGGTAACAGCCTGCAGCCAGTACGCCAGGGCAGAAGCAGCCAGCATGCACGGCAACACAGTGTCCCAGTGAACTGCATTGTGCTAGAGACAAGACACATGGAGTACACAATTCACAGGACACAGTTCACATACTATAAGGCTAGAGCCAGCATACACCACCCAAGCAACCTGCATACACGGGTAACGGCCAGTCTGCATGATAACAAGTGTCACAGTGAACTGCAGTGTGACAGTATGTAGCGTGATCATTTGTTGTCTGCTTTTACCACTTTTTGATTGTTATTCTGCACTATGATGATAATCAGATGACTGCTGACACTGCCCCCAGTGTATACAGCACATCCTTAAAGTCATCTTAACAAAATAAAAACTGTCATCTTAAAGCGAACCTGTCACATTGAAAATGCAAGTTATAGATCAGGAGGAGCTGAGCAAACTGATATCTGGAAAAGATTCAGCATAATCTGTATTTCATCCATTTACATTTCTGGACTTTGGCTCCTAGGTGATTGACATGTACCTCTGTATGCAGTCATACAGAACCCAGATTGATCAGAAATGTAGATTAATCAAATACGGAATATACTGAATATTTTCCCACAATAACAAATATATAAATCTGCTCAGCTCCTCCTGCTCTATAACATTGTTGCCTTTAAGTGCTCAGGGTGAAAACTAGAAGCGTTGCTAATTTATCAAAAAGATAAGTCAGATCCTTTTCTCATGACTTAGTTGAAGCCCCTTTGGAACCAATAACAGCCACCAGTCTTCTTGGGGATGATGCCACAAGGTTGGTACCTGGATTTAAGGGTATTCTGCTAGTCTTCTCTACAGATCCTCTCAAGCTCTGTCAGGTTGGATGGGGACCGTCATTGGAGAGCAATTTTCAGGTCACTCCTGAGATGTTTGATTGGGTTCAAGTCAGATCTCTGACTGGGCCATTCAAGGACATTCACAGAGTTGTCCCTAAGCCACTCCTGTGTTGTTGTAGCTGTGTGCTCAGGGTCACTGTCTTGTTAGAAGGCACAACTTCTGCCCATTGTGAGGTTCAGAGCACTCTGGATCAGGTCTTCATTAAGGATATTTCTGAACTTTGCTCCATTCAGCTTTCACTCAACCCAGACCAGTCTCTCTGTCCCAGCTGCTGAAAAACACCCCCACAACATCATACTGCCACCACCATGCTTCACTGTAGGGATGGTACTGGGCAGGTGATGAGCAGTGCTTGGTTTCCTCCAGACATGACGATTAGAATTGAGGCCAAAAAGTTTAACATCGGTTTCATCAGACCAGAGAATCTTATTTCTCACAGTCCGAGAGTCGTTTTGCAAACTCCTTGTGGGCTTTCATGTATATTTTACTAAGGAGAGGACTCTTTCTGGCCACTCTGCCATGAAGTCCAGATTGGTGAAGAGCTGCATTGATAGTTGACCTTCTGAAAGTTTCCCCCATCTGCACACTATATGTTTGGAGCTCAGCCAGAGTGACCATTGGGTTCTTGTTCACCTCTCTTACCAAGGCCCTTCTCCCCTGATTACTTAATTTAGTGAAGCAGCCAGCTCAAGGAAGAGTCCTAGTTGTTCCAAACTTTTCTATTAAATAATTATGGCATGCTGTTGGGAACTTTCAGTGTAGCAGAAATTTTTTGCACCCTTCTTCAGATCTGTGTCTCCACACAATCCTGTTTCTGAGCTCTACAGGCAGTTCATTCCTCCTCATTAGTTTGTTTTTGCTCTGATATGTATTGTCACCTGTGAAATCTTATATACTGTAGACAGGGTTGTGTCTTTCCAAATCATGTCCAATCAACAGAATTTACCACAGCTGAGTCCAATCAAGGTGTAGAAACATCTCAAAGACAATCAAGAGAAATGGGAGGACCCCAGAGCTAAATTTTAAGTGTCTTAGCAAAAGTTCAGAATTTCTTATGTCCATGTGAAATTTTAGTTTTTCCTTTTTTATACATTTGCAAAAATTTGTAAAGTTTTCACTTTCTTATCGTGGGTTATTGAGTGCGGATTGATGGTAGAAATATTGATTTTTTTTTTTAATGTTGGCACAAGGCCGCAACATAACAAACTGTGAAAAAGGTGAAAGTGTCTGAAGACTTTACAAATGCACTGTAAAATTCTATTATATTATAAAATTCTATTCTAACACCTGATACCTCAGAATCCTCTAAGCAGGGGAGGGGCTATGGCTCAGTGGAGGTGGCTCTATGCAAGGAGACATTTATAGCTTCTTTAACCCCTATGGATGTAGCCCACATACAGTAATACCTATATGCACTAGTAGAATGTAACAAAATATTTCCACCCCACAAAGGGACCTTAAGATGAGCTGCAGGAATCCAAATGTTATTCTTGTCTACTGTGGATGCTATATAAATAGATTGAATAGTTTGCCAATATTTGCACTCCACAGATCGGAAAATGTTATCACAGCATCCTTCTCATGTATTACTGGTTTTGTATTTGTGATTGACCCTTTAACTTCTCCTGTTGATAGTTTGGGTTCTTTCGACAGGCTGTTAGTACTCGAGAACATTATGAATTCTGTAACAGGACACACCTCTGCTACATCCATAACATAGTGAAAAGTTCTCTAGCAGGGTGCTGAATCTCCTTAAAGAGTCCTGTATGGAGACTTACAGAAAGTACTCCATGGTATGGAGACTTATTGGCAATGCTCCATGGGAAACAAATACGCGAAGGGGTATCTCCCAAGAAAGAAAACCATCTCTCTAGTGCCACCTATTGAAAATAACTCCCTGTGAGTCAAGATCCGACTTTCCAAACAAGCCTTGGGATTGGACAAGAGATATAACCAAGCCAGATATCCATCCGTAGACAGCTGTTTCGGGGTGCTTGTCCGTCATCAGTATGAAGTAGGACTCTGGTTGGCTCATTGAGATGCCTTGGAAGCAGATTAGGTAGGGTGCTGGATCTACTTAAAGAGACCAGTCGTGTTTGGAAAGGGGCAAGAACTCCAAAACAGCTCTCTAAGGATGGATATCTGTCTTGGCTATATTCCCTTGTCTAAACCCAAAGCTTGTTGGAAAGTTGGATCTTGACTTATAGGAAGTCACTTCCAATTTGTGGTGCTGGTGAGAAAGTTCTATTTCTTGGGAGATGCTTCTTTGCATATGGTGAGAGTTTCAAATTCAAAGGTAATTATTTTTTTTTAACTTTCCGAATTTCATGTAGCACCAGGACTTCTCTTGTGCTGCACCTTTTCTCAGGAATTCTCTCGGCTGTCCAGAGTCCCAATGATACAATCATGAAACATGACTTTATGAATTTCTTTGCCTACGTCTAAACCTCATCACAGCCCAACTAACTTTTATCACCCTGATATAATACATATTCTATGTATTAAGCTGAACTGGTGGCTTTGGGTTTAGTTGTATCATGGCCCAGACCATTCGTGTTTTTCTGAACTATTTAGGAAGGTAGTGTAATAAGACTGATCTTGGTGCTTGACCCAGATATTCTTCTTTTCTACTTAATCTCATCTAGGACAAGACATACGGTGAGGATGACCTGAGTACATGACAGTAAGGAAATATATCGGAAGTATATTCTACAGGGTCCCTTACAGATTAAAGTCACGCGTCTGCACCTCTCGTCTGATATTTTTTTCTTGATATGATTTTTAGGATTTTTCCAAGGGCTGGATTACGTCCAAGCTTGCAACAAAACAGTGTGTGAATTATTAATGTCCATAGCACAGTCTGCAGATCCATTTGACATCCGGCATATGCAGTTTTTAATAATGCAATTTAACCCTTCCAGTGTCTTTGCTTTCCATATTGATATTATAGGCATGCTGATTTTGCAGGTGCACTGAGCACCCTATGTCTCCGGACATTAGATGTTCCTCCAATTATGATGAGAATCCCTAAAAAACTAATGTGTATGAGCGCAAGCTTGATTCTTTAGGACAGTGGTCTCCAACCCGTGGCCTATTAGCTGTTGCAAACTACAACTCCCAGCATTCCCTGACAGCCAGAACTATCAGGGAATGCTGGGAGTAGTAATTTTGCAATAGTTGGTGAGCTGCACTTTTGAGACCTCTGCTCTAGGTGTCTGACAGCACTTCATTGCCCACAAGGCTGCCAGATATCTAAAATGTATGTCCAGATTATCCAGGGGCATAGATATAGGAGGTGCAGAAGTAGCAGTCGCATCCGGGCCCTAGTGCCAGAAGGTGCTAAGTTACGCCTATGTGTTTACTAGTCCTCACAAATCTAGCGCCTGCACCGCCAGCTGGATTTCTTGGTACGGACTGGTGCATGCACAGTGAAATCCCTGCTCCTCACTTGCCCGCCACCTGCGCACTGCTGTGCCCATTATGGGCAGAGGAGCAGGGATTTTCACTGCACATGCGCCGGTCCGTACCTAGAAATCCAGCCTACGGCGCAAGTGCGAAATTTGTGAGGAAGAGGAGGAGGTAAGAATACTAAATGAGGGCGGGCCAGAGGAGTGAAAGAGGTGTGTTTTTTTGGGAATAGCGCCGAGGAGACTGGGCACTTGCAGCAGTAACGCCGCCCCTGGGCACTTGCCAGACCTCACTAACATAAGTTATAAAGCTGTTTTTTGGAAGATCTCGGTGAGGGACAGCAAAAATAAAGGTAACATAAAGATGTGGGCAAAGGAGTCTATTACCTGATCTGAGCGGTCTATAAGGCTCAGATTAGGTGACAGACTCCCTTTAATGTGCACAGTGACCTTTAGCTCCCCTCAGGACCTGTGTCTGTGCCCCCATAGCCAGGCCCCTGTGCATTACTTCCCTTGGCTTGTAAAGGAAACTGTCCGAGTGTCTGAGGCGGCGGATCATTTACCTGCTGGACATTTAAACAGACATAAATAATAAAACCGCTGTGTGGGCCAAGTCTATCTCAATGACCCCCTTCATACATTTATCTTATCGTTTCCTGCACAGCTCCAGCTTTCAGCATATTGCTAGTAAGAGATTTACCTAAATTGTCGGACCATAAATCACCTTTACTTCTACGGCCCTGTAAATGATTGCATATAAACACTGGCTCCCGGTTGCCATATTAGGCTGAACGCTGCTTGCTTGTTTTCCTTGTCAAATGACTGCCGTCCAGTCCACTTCATAGGTCTGTACAATGCTACATTACAGATTCTTCTTCATTTGTATTGTAGTTGTTTCAATGTATTTGGGAAAGGCTCAAACAAGTACAAAAACGTATAATCGTCGCTTGATGGTCGTTAAAGGGGAAATCCAGGCTACGAGTATGCCATAGATACAAGCACAGACTGAAACTGGGCTCCATAAAGGGCTCATAAAAAAAAAATATTGTTGAATATTCGGTCTGAGCTGCAGGCAGCATGTTATAGAGCAGGAGGAGCTGAGCAGATTGATATATAGGTTTGTATACAACATGCTGCTCTACAACATGCTGCCTGCAGCAAAGGCCGAAGGTTCAACGAGTTAGGTTCACTTTTAGTGGTTGTAGAGAGGTAAAAAAAAGACAGCATCACTCCTATCCATGGATAATGTCCAGTTTGCAGCTCAGCATCTAACTTGAATGGATTGATCTGCAATACCTCACACTGACTGTAGACAGGAGAGGCGTATGTTTTTTCTGCTGTATCTGCATAGTCTAAAACCAATACTTAAAGGCAATGAATGCTGTCAAAGCCCTTTTATTTTCCAAGGTATCTAGAATAAAAAGTTAGGTTGTTTTACAACAGGTCTTCCTTAAAAACTTTCATCGTTTTGGGTCTCCAGGCGTATGCATCTCCATGGTAACAGACTACAAATGTCCTGCAGTCATACTTGCTTCCATCTCTTCCCAACTTTACGCTAACAAAGATTCGGTAGGCTACCAAGACTTAGGGACAAAATATGACTACAGGATCACACTATAGCAGGTTTGTTTGTTGTCTGTTACTGTGGTGAGGCATATATTTGCATAGGAGTTGTGCAAACAAAACTATATTTTTAATTAATTATTTTATTATTATTATTTATTTACTATAATAAAATATTTTAATCAATTCTATTGCAAAGTGATTTCTATTTGTAATTTAGATGTAATGGCACATTTATTATTATTTTTATTATTATTATTATTAACAATAAATTATTTTACAAATAATTATAATAAAATATGCAATCAAATATATTGTATTCTATTTGTATTTTAGATGCATTGGTACATTTATTATTATTATTATTATTATTATTACTTATTATTATTTATATGATAAAATATTTTAAGAATAATTATTATATTAAAATTTGTAATCAATTCTATTGTATTTTATTAGTATTTTATATGCAATGGGACGTGTTTATTATTATTATTATTATTATTATTATTGATAATAATAATTATTATTATTATTTTAAACAATTCTATTTCAAAGTG
The DNA here is from genome assembly GCA_900303285.1 of Rhinella marina. Lineage (NCBI taxonomy): Eukaryota > Metazoa > Chordata > Amphibia > Anura > Bufonidae > Rhinella > Rhinella marina. Next base: position 280,925 of record ONZH01017253.1, on the reverse strand, counting down.
ACTTCTATTTGTATTTTAGATGCAATGGCACATCTATTATATAATTATATAATAATAATAATTATTATTATTTATTTATTTATTTATTTATTTGGAAATAGTAGCAACGGTGATGTTGGTCAGTAACCCATTCATTATTTTTTCTTAATCGGAGCCTAATTACATATAATGAAACTCGGCTACTAAATACGCTGTAACTCAGGTGACTGTTCCTCTGGTTGCCTGTTTAGACTGGACTCCCTTAACTGGAATGTAAGCTCTCGTCACATTACCCTCATAACCCATTGCGCTGTGTTCAGGGAGAGGAATGCATACGTATTTTATATGATGTATTACAGCATAAATAATCAATAACGCTGCAAATCCCTCACCTACTGTCGTGTGTTCACTAATGAAAGTCATAACATGATATCCACATACTTTTAAAGGTTATTTATCAGATCTGAAGAATGGGGCTTGTCTCCCATACCGGTATTTAGGGAAAGTATCTGCTGGTACCTTCATTCATAAGAAAACCAGATGAATCAATGAAAAACAATAACACGGCATCAGTCAGTGTGGTCTGTCGCGGAGTCCGGGCCTATCTAACTAAACACAGGAAGGGTCTACACTGTTGTAGAGATGTAGATGTAGAATTATCACACATGGAAGCTGGAGGGCCTTTGGAGAGGTTGGTTGGTCCCATCCTTGTTGCAACAAGTGATAAGACTCCCATGAGGGGTGGATTGGCCATAGACCTTACAGGGAAATTTCCTGCTTGGCCAATGCCTAGGAGGCCGCCCAAGCCCTCCTCTCTGCCGCTGGCCAGGTACATGATGAGCTCTCAGTGGTACTTGATGCTGTGACTGAGATGCTCATTTACCCGGCCGGCGACCACACATGTCCTCCTGAATTCAACTGCTGTAGCCCGCATCTCACCTCCTAAGCCCCCTGCTCCATATCTTAATCATATACAACTGGAGAAAGAGGACGGAAAATGGAAGCTATTGATGGCCACCACAGAGGGACGGCATTTAGGGCAATATGTGATGCTTCACTGTGGTATATGGTTCTAAAAGAAAGTATTTTACCCTATGGTATTGCTGACCATGCCTACTTATGTTGACCATCCCTTCCCCTACAACATGGGGCCACTTTTAGTATTTTTTCTTTCAGCACCACTCTAATTTCCCAGTCCACCCCCGACTTCCATCTCCAAAAGTATACCTTGCTAGGCATGTTAAAGGGGAACCTGTCAGCACCAAAATGGCCCCTAACCTGCCCGTAGTACATTATAGCTGATGGTTTCTAATGATGATCTGATGGGCATGATAGCTGTAAGACAACTTTTATTCTGCTGCTTTCTTGAAGTCAAGCTTCGTATTTAATTGATGGGCTTCTTCGGCTCCTTCATGCACGATTCCTAAACCAGAGAGCATTATGATAAGGTGAATACGGCACATGCCCAATATCTTAAGGAGGAATCGCGCATGAAATAAGCAAAAAAAGCCAATCAATAAGGGGCGGGAAGGGGACGTGACAAGCTTGACGTCAAGCGTGAACTTCAAGATCCTCATTTACATACAGCCTGTGGCGGAATAAAAGTTATTTTACAGCAATCATGCCCATCGTACAAATTCTTAGAAACCAGATGGCATCAGCTGTAAGGTACTGCAGGCGGTTTAGGGGACATTTTGGTGCTGACAGGTTCCCTTTAAACACTTCCTTATGCCTTATCATGGTCGCGTACATGTATAGCAAGTAGGGGAAAACCGCAAGACAGGAAAACCACATAAAATCTCAAATTCTGAGGAACACAGCTGCCTATTATGCTAAAACCACATCTATTTTCTTATTGTGGTAGTGGTGGGTTTTTGGAGGAGAGAAAGAGAGAGAGATGATGAATGAATGGATAGATAGATAGATAGATAGATAGATAGATAGATAGATAGAATATTATAGATAGATACAGTATATATTAGATAGATATGAGATTGATGGATACATAGATATTAGATAGGATAATAGTTATGAGATGGGTGAGATGGATGGACGAATACATATACATTAGAGATATGAGATGGATATATATATATATATATATATATATATATATATATATATAGATAAATAGGAAACAGCTGGATGGAGAGGTAGATTTGAGATAGATAGATAGATAGATAGATAGATAGATAGAAAAATCAGCAGTAGGCGTTCAGATACCAGTGCCACCACAGGTGAAATTAAGCATTACACAATACCCTTTGAAATCAGTGGGTCGTCTGTGTAAAGTATGGACTGCCAAGTGCCATGTCCTCCAGAGTGACAGACTCTTCACTAAGGCTGATTGATGGTGGCCCTAAACTAGGGATTCCTTTACCTAGATAGTCTAATAGAGTATTTGAAATGGGTCTTCTAAAAACCAGACAACCGGTGGCATCACTGATACATTTTATAACATTAATAGTATTTCATAAGTCTAATTAAATTACTGAATAAGCAAATGTAGCAATATACAATTATATATACACAGTATATACTACACAGTATTAAAAATGGCAGCATTGTAATAACTACATGTGATATATGCTCAGTCCTTATAATGACCGCCTGTTTATTTTCCTCCATCTAGTTAATTTGGTATTTGGTATGACATGCATATTACTAGCTGCAAGTTACACATACAAGTGTGAGAGTACACACTGCAATTGTATTAATGAATATGATTAGAATATTGCATACAAAGTGCGCGAATATGCATAGCCGTGCACAGCTGTCATTGTGACATGCCTAGAGCCTAAAACTCAATTATGTATTCATTATCAAACCCTTCTTCATAAATTTGCATAGAAGATATTTTTAATACAATTCACTCATCATAATTTACATAACCAAAGTTATTATCTGAGGCTACAGACAACGAGTAGAACACAGCCTTCTCCATTAGGACTGCACGGTTTGATGCGTATTCCCTGCAAAGAAGATGAAACTATACAATTACAGGGGGGTTTTCAGGACCGTATAGTGCTGTCCGGGATCAGCTGTAATCTGTGGGTGAACCCGTCAGCAGATGTTAAGTGCTGCAGCTCCTCCACAGGGGAAATGAAGTATTAAACAGTTCGCATTGAAATCACAGATGTGCTGGGTCCTCCAGCATGAGAGACCTGGGCCAGGGACTCCCATTTCTTAAAGGGGTTGTCCAGGTTCAGAACCCAGACATATCCCCATTGTCACCCAGGCAGCCCCTCTGATATAAGCATTGGAGCATTTCATGCTCCAATGCTCTCCCTTGCCCTGTGCTGGATCGTGCAGGGCAAGGGCTGTTTGTTTATGTTTTTACATTGCTAGGTGGAGGCTCCCGCCTAGCAGTGTTGCCAGTGATGTCACCGACACTAATGGGCGGGCTTTAGCACTGCCCTAGCCGTTTTACATGCTAGGCCTGCGCTAAGGCCCACCCATTAGTGATGGTAACATCACCGGGCTCACTGGTAGACGGAAGTCTCCACCAAGCTTTCTCCATGGAGAGCCCAGTACGTTACTGGATCTTCAAAAAAGCCTTTGCGCAGGGCAAAGATGTGTATCGGGGCATGAAATCCCCGATGTTCATATCAAGGAGGCTGCCTGGGTGAAAACAGGGATATGTCCGGGTTCAGCTCTGAACCCAGACAACCCCTTTAATTCTGAATTCCGTAAAAATGTTTAAAAAAAATGGGTAACCCAGTAAAATACACTTTCCATCTCAATGCAATCCCCGATTTTGCTCTTGTATGATATAGCATTGTACAATACAGAAAAAAAAGAACACTTGGAAAACTTAATGTGAGGTGAGATTGACAAAGTATAAACTGCTAGTGGTGTTTGGTCAATGATCACACACCCAAGGTGGTGCACCCTTTGTTATGTGTTCTTCAGCGGGGTATATGTTGAGGCAGGCTCACATTAATATTGGGTGGCATCTCCCCATCTGCCACTCTGGCATGGTAACTGTCATACTGTCACACTCGTGTGGGAAGAAAACACCACACTGAGCATGGAGGGGAAAGAGGGTATGGGGATGAGACCTGGGAGTAGGGAAGAGAGATGACACCTCCTAGAGAAGACCCTAACTCAAGTCCTAACTGACTATCAGTATGAACAGGCCCCAGAGGTAGGCAAGCTCATACACCGGATACCTAGAATCCTATCACACCCTATAAGACCCTGGAACTAGTGTCAGCAATGAGCCAACCTGTTCCTCCAAAAGGACGGAGTAACATGAGTATCCCTCAGGCCAGATAACAAACAACAGGGAAACGCAATCACAAATAAATCGACACAAAATCCGAAAAGGAATGGAAACACTTATCTTGAACGAAGCAATGGCGGCACCAGGAACTCATCCGAAAACGGTACTTATTTATTTACTTTAGCACTTATATAGCGTTACTATATACTGCAGCACTTTACAGATATTAGCATCATTCTGTCCCTAATGGGGCTCAAAATATTAATTCCCTATCAATATGTCTTTGGGGTGTGGGAGAAACCCCAAACACGGGGAGAGCATACAAACTCCATGCAGATGTTCTCCATGGTCGGATTCAAACCTAGGACCCCAGCGCTGGAAGACACCAGTGCTAACCACTGAGCCGCCGTGCTGCCTGCACTTACACATCTGCATTTAATTCAGGTTTTGAGATCCGGCAGAGGATTTCAAAACCTGAATCAAACTGATCTGGTGCAATTAATTCATCCAGATGGATCAGTTTCAGCGGATCCGGTTGTGTTAAATCAAAACGCAACAAACCGGTAATGAAAAAACGGATCCGGCAGCATTGTGTTACATTGATTTTGTTAATGCCGGATCAAGTTTGTTGGTTGCGTTTTGCAAACTGGACACGAAAACGATGCTTGCAGCGGTTTTCTGTCCGGCCCCAAAAGGCATCTGAGCTGAAATGATACATATTGATCGGTTTTGTCCCCTTCGACAATGAATGGGGACATAACTGATCGTTTCATTCAGGTTTTGAGGTCCTCTGCCGGATCTCAAAATTAAAAACGCTGATGTGAAAGTAGCCTTAAATAAGGTTCAGGAGAGAAGAGTTCTTGATAAGAAACTAAACCAAAATAAAATGGGCACAATCAGGAATTAGAAGGGAGGAAGCAATGTCAAATATTTTTTTCTGAAAGGGTAGTAGATACTTGGAAGAAAATTGATGTCAGTGGAAAAAGAGCCTGAGACAACATATATCTATCTGAAGAGGACAATAAAAAGAAGATAAGGGCAGACCAGATGGACCATGCTGTCTCTTTCTCCTATCAGCCTTCTGTGTTGTGCAAGGACAGTTTTTCTCACTCTTGGTATTCTCTCCAGTAGATTCATGAGTGAGATACTTGGGATGCTTTTCTTGAACTGTCTTGAAGGAGTCCTCCTATATGCTGATCATGTTTCCTTCACTCCCCTCACCAGCTCATCCCAAACTATCTTTATTGGGATTAGGTGCAGATCAGGTAGAAGTGATTTGGGCCCCTGGGCATTGAAGGTCATGGACTCCTTATCTTGAGTTAAAGGAGACCTCTGAGAGAAATGGTAGAGCGCTATGTTTTCCTGAATAACCATACCACTTTTTATAGGCCACACCGTTTTGCACCAACGCAGTGTCACGAGCCACATGTGTTGGACACTGGGGTTGAGTCTGATGAGCAACCATCCTGGGGAGATGTGGAGTAATTGTACATTGGTCTATGGTTTTCAGAAGGCTTCTGCCGTGCCTGGGAGATTTGGCAATTTTTCTGGAGTCTGGGCAGTCTACTCTTTTTCTGGCAGACATTCTGGAAGAGGTAAAGGGATTGTTATGTTTCAATAGTCCACGTTGCAAAGAGCGTCTCTTGCTCTGGAGGCCCTGTCCTGTCCTACCTTACAAAGACAACCTACTGATATGACTGAGCAGTGCGTAATGCTTAGTTTTATCTACGGTGGCGCCGCAAGGAAATTAAACACTTCCTTGACAGGTTTCCTGAAATATAATCACTGTGGTCTCAGCAGGAGGACACTGTGATTAGCTGATAGTCAAGGGATGCTACGGAAAAGCAGAGGACATGTTCAATAACATGTATTTGAGGAGCACTTATCGTATGCACCTCTTTCTTCAGGGGCATAGGCATATATCCCAACAATAAGCCATTTGTTCTTGGCCGCGGTATTTAGGTACAGGGCTAGGACAGTAAATGGAATCTTTGCCCTGGGTTATGAAAGTCCTAGCTACGGCCAGGGGTGTACCTAGTCTTTCTGCTGCCTGAGGCGAAAACTGAAACGACAACCCCCCTCCCCCCATGCCTATTTCTTAACCTAACTCCTTTGCCACAATTAAAGCGCTCATTGTCCATGGCCCTTCCACTGCCCCCCTCTTGCCCCTTCCTGGTGCTGCCTGAGGAGATCGCCTCAACTGGCCTCATTGCTGGTGCATCCCTGGACGTATCCTAGGAATATCTGACTGTTGCATCACTTTCTCCTGCCGGTACACGGACAGCCATTATAGTCATTGGTGGTGCACCCCTGGCTACGGCTAGAGAGTTCTCTATCTGACCAAGCGGTCGTGGGATCCCACTGACCATAAGCCCTTAAGCATTGCCTTAATAGTTAGTTCACCCCAGACATCAGGACATGCTGGTCTTACAAGCTTCCTGCAGAGAGTGACAATTTTATAGAAGTCTGCAACCAGACATATTAGTTGTCAGGGAATACAGGCTGCTGTAGACTGATGGTGGCTACAGCCATAGAATTGTGAATCCCTGCAACCACTAGTAACCCTGACATGACTGACATAGAGTATATCCAAAAAAGAGCCTGGGCAGTCATGGTCTCTTCTATCTGTCTTCTACTTCTTAATAACATACATTCAGTTATTAAGCGAGGAGTAGAGGACATGACAGATAGAAGGTAGTATGACTGCAGGGTCAGACTATGCAGAGGTTGTGTGTGGTCTGTAACCATGGAGACGCACAGGTCAGCTTAGGAACTGTAGACACAAAATGCAAAGTTGCTTCAAGTTGCTCTAGATGTGTTTGAGTAATAGAATGGGGTATCTGTTCTCTGTTTATAGAATGTAATTTTGAAAAGTAAATTGAGCGTAAGCTTCCTATCTGCTTTTGCCTTCTTTTTGGATGATCCTTTGCTTGGATTGGTAGATGCTCTGGAAATTAAATTGGTTTTCCCATCTCAGACAATGGGGATATGCCCCTATTGTCTGATAGGTGCGGGTCCCAGATTGTAAACCCAGTCAGCAAAGTGTAGTAGGGCACACCGTGCATGTGCGGTCGCCCTCCTTTCATTTCTATGGGGCCGCCGAAAATAGCCGAGTGCTGGCTCAGCCCCGTTGAAGTGAACGGAAGCGGTGGCCGCGCCAGCGCGGTGCGTTCCCATTCATTTCTATGGGGATTCTGAAAATAGTCCGAGTACGTCGTTCAACTATTTTCAGCGGGCCAATAGGAACGGTTGGTGGTGGCCGGACCCGGCACTGCCCGCCGCTACTTTGCCGGCTTTATTTTAGAGATAGGTGCGGGTCCCGCACATATCAGACAATGGGGGCATATCCTAGCGATATGCCCCCATTGTCTGAGATGGGAATACCGTTTTAATTTTCTGCCTAGCAGTGTACGTGGAATAACGGATGACACACGGACCAAGCACTGATTCTTCACGGATGAACCACTGGTCCATTTGGTCACGGATGTCATCACGGATATGTGAACGAGGCCTTATTCTGCTAGGATTACCTACATATCCATCATTACTAGTAACATATAATCATCAGCTTACTCCACGTCACTTTGGAAACTGTCCCGTGCAAGACATTTTTTTTTTCATTTTGCTATATGTATTTTTTTTATTATTTTTTATTTTTAAAACGAAGTCATGAGAAAATGTTGCTTAGCGTGGCCCCGCGTCCGTCTGATCCACTGTACAGATGACTAAGCAGCGGGGAAGCATGTGCGTCTCATCACAATGTCCTGCATTATTTAAGCAGAAGGGGGAGCTCAATGGATTAGAAATCCACTTTGTGTTTCGACATAACATGCATCTCCTATGTAGGGGCCGTGGAAAATATTAACTAATCGTTGTCTGATATGTTTTTTCAGGCTTATAGGTAAATTTTATTATTCGGGCTTCTTAGAAATTCAGTAAACTATGCGCTATAAACCTCTGGTCTATGGGAAATAGCTTTGTAAATATTATATATTTGTAGCAATTCATTTTCCTAAGCACCATCTGTATATCATGACAACCTCCGGCATTCCAGCTCTTGTTAAACTACAACTCCCAGCATGCTCTGTTCATTTTTATGAGTGTTTTAAGAACAGCTGAGCAAGTATTCATGCTGGGAATTGTAGTTTCACCGGAGGTTAGAGACCCCGGCCATAGAAACTGGTGGCATATCCAGGGGTGCAACTAACCTTTCTGCTGCCTGAGGCGAAACTGAAATGGCTCCGACCCCCTCCAATGCCAATTTTCGTTGCCATAATGAAAGTGCTCATTGCCCATGGTCCTTTCGCTGCCCCCCCTCTTGCCCCTACCTGGTGCTGCCTGAGGTGGTCGCCTCACCTGGCCTCATTGGTGGTGCACCCCTGGGCATAGCCTAGGAATATCCAACTGTCGCACCACTTTTTCCTGCCAGTACATGGACGGCCACTATAGTCAAAGCTTATCAGCCTAAAAGGGGTTGTTTCATCTGAGACATCCGAAATGCCAGATAAGTGTGGGTCCCACCTCTGAGACCTGCACCTATCTCCAGACCAGGACCCCTCAAGTGGGCGGAGAGCAGCCGATCATGCACGGCCGCCCTCCATTCATTTCTATGGGACTGCCAAAAATAGCAGAGCACTGGCTCGTCTATCTCCGGCGATCCCATAGAAGTGAACGAAGAGGTTGCTGCGCTTGCACGGTACGCTCTCCATTTATTTCTATGGGACTTCTTCAAATGGCCAAGCGCACTAGCTTGGCTGTTTTGGGAACTCAAGCGCTCTCCATGACCTCCGGGGGCCCGTTCTGGAGATAGGTGAGGGTCTCAAAGGTGGGACCTGCACTTGTCTGACATTGGTGGCATAGTGGTGGCATCATCATGAAAATACCAATTTAAAGGGGTTGTCCATATACCCTGTTAGAGAATTCTAAGTTAATAGAAGGGGGTTACTGAGTTCGGGATCCACATCTCTGAACAGAGGACCTGATTTGTGGTTACGAAGAACGTCTCTGGAGAATCTGTCTTGTCCTGCTTAATACAGACAAGACATTGATTTAAATGGACACCATGTAATGCTTCGTTTCTCCTGTGGTGGCGCTGCAGGAAAACCAAACACTTACTGCCAGGTTTCCCTACAGATGGTGATCGCAGGGGGTATCAGCAGGAGGACACTTTATGATTAGCTTATTGTCAAGGGACCCTTCAAGCAGGGATTTTCTGAAGTAGAGAAGCCTAGCGTGGTGCAATCTAGATTTATCGATTAGGGAATTGCAAATGTAACAATTCCCCAATAGACAGTCAGTGCCCCAAGGAACGGGCGGGGGGGAAAAAACTGCCACGTGGAATACATGGCAGCCTGCATTATGCTGCATAAATGTTCTCGCTCAGTATGCAAGCTAAGGAGCAAAGAAGAAGCGACCACTAGGGTAGAGTCCAGGGGCCCATGACCAGGGGGCCCGCACCACTTGCAAAAAAAATATAAAAAATGCAATTGCTTGTCAACAGCGAAGATAATGGTGCTACCAGTATGGGAGAATTCACACGGGGCAGATTCCTCGCAGAAATGTCTGCAACTGCCTCGGAAAGGGGCTTACAGAAATCCATGTGCTTGCCTCGGAAAGGGGCTTACAGAAATCCATGTGCTTGCCGCCAGTACAACCCCCTTCAGATGAACGGAAATGATATTCAGTTGCGGGAATTTCTGCTACGGGTTTTCCACATGTAAAGGACCCCCCTGGAGGGCCCCATAAAACGGCGTAAATCGTGGATTACTATGGCCACGAAGGGATAGATTCTATTGTCACATAATTTTCATGCAAATATGGCCCCAATACACCACCTTGAGACTGGCGGATAACCCATGGCACCATACGGTGCTTCCCAATGTGCACTGGTGATGGTCTACCGCTACGATTTACTGACGCGTGGAATATTAAGGCAGCAAAGTAGGTAATGTCATTGAGGAGGCTCTAAATTCAGTTTTTTATATAATTTTTTTAATATATAATATGCTTTTTTTTTAAATATAAATTATTTATATATAAAATTCACTTATTTGTTATATAAATATTTGATATATGTGCTTTTTTAATATACATTTTTATATATAATATGCTTTTTATATAATTTTTAATATACGCTTATTTTTATATAGTTTAATATATAATATGCACTTATATTTTTTATGTTTATATATATGTATATATACTATGCGCTTATTTTTTTAATTTTTTATATATATTATGCACTTATATTTTTATATACATTTTTTTTATATATATATATATATATAATATGCACTTATTTTTTAATATACATTTTTTATATATAATATACACATATTTTTATATACATTTTTTATATATACTATGCACATATTTTTATATACATTTTTATATATACTATGCACTTATTTTTTTAATATACATTTAAAATATATATATATATATATATATATATATATATATATATATATATAATATGAACTTACATTATTATTTTTTTATATATATATATATATATATATATATATAATTAAGCACTTGTATGGTATACTTCAAAAATTCTGCCAAATAAATATGATGCAACAGCCACATTTCTTTAGCCGCCCCTTTCTCCCAGTGGTAAAATTGCCTGTCCATACAGTAGGTTTACATTTCTGCGTTTTGTGTTCTTTATATTCGCCAAAGTAAATAAAAAAATCGATTCGGTCGAAGAATCCCCAATAGCGAATCAATCGAACCGGGCGGAACTATTCACTTCTCTCTAAGAGGGGGGATCGATTATTTCGGTGTATTCAGCTTCCTAATTCCCCCCTTCCCCTCACGTTCTATATATACGTCTCCATAACAATTGCGGCGCTGGAAGCCCATCCGCTGCCCCAGCCAGCAGCAGCAGCAGCAGCAGCAACAGCACCACCTGCAGCCCGGCCCCGCCCACCGCGCGCCGCCCCCTCATGAATATGTATGACGCAGCGCCGTCGCTAGTGGTTAGGGCGGCTGTCAGTCAGTCTGCTCACTGTGGGGTAGCCGGGACTGGGAGAGCAGGGAAGAGCGATGTGAGGAGTTGGCTGGGGAGCTGCTGACATCCAGCCCATGTTTCTGCGCTGCTAGCCGCCTGATGCCTTCACTCCATGGCTGCCCGCCTGCCGCTGCCTCGTCGTCTACCCTCCTGTCAGTCCTTGCGGCAGCTGTGAGCTCGCTGGCCATGCTGGAGAGAGCGGGGAGCGGCAGCCGCCAGCACCTGACAGCGGTGGGATTCATCCTGCTAACTTTATGGGTTCAGGTAAGTCCCCCCCCCCCTTCCCTCTGGATAATGGTATGCTCCCCTGTCACCCACATGGTGCACGACCCCTAATCCTGCATGTCACCCCTGCAGTGCCCATCACTCCCAAACTGATCCCCTCCAGCGCCCCAATTACTTTGATTTTCTCCTTCTTTTTATATATATATATATTTTTTGCACTTGCTATCTTTGCTTGCAGCTTTGGCTGTGATCAGAGTACACTATGGGACACCCCTTTAAATAAGGGCTGTAGGGCATATATTATAAGCCATATTTTGCTGCGGTGTAAATATATGTCTGCCCTATAGAGACCTGGGATTAAATCCTATTACCACCTGCCTAGGTCGGGGGATGGCGGTATACAGTATAGAGGACATGCATTGTGTAAAGTTTTAAATTGGATGCATGTGAGAAATGATAAAATAGTAGTCCGTAGGTGCTTGCTGCATGCATGCAGTCACAGGGGGGACCTGCAGGCGGTTTTTACGTGCTCCATATCCCCCCCCTCTCCTGCTGTAAGCGATCCTTCGTGCTGATCGATGTGGGCGCGCTGCGATCCTCTGCATGCAATCAATACGTTTTATGACCGGCAGCAATTAATCTGCATTTGTTCTGCTCCACGGGGGCAACATGGAACACGTTAGCCCCCCCAATGTCGTCTTCTTTCTTCACCCCCCCCCTTCCCACCAGGGCACCATAATGATGTCTCCCTCCGTTTGATGTGTTATATTTAGGCTTCCCAGTCCACGGGTTATTTCGAGCTGCAGCTGAACTCTCTGAAGAATGTCAACGGAGAATTATTGAACGGGGAATGCTGCGACGACGTGAAGAGCTCCCAGAACCAGGACTGCGGCAAGGATGAGTGTGACACCTATCTCCGAGTGTGCCTCAAGGAGTTTCAGGCCAAGATCACCCCCACTGGGCCGTGCAACTACGGCTCCGGACATACTTCGGTGCTTGGTGGAAATACTATATATATGAACAACAGATTGAGTCTACTGGCTAAAAACGCCGCCGGAGAGAGCGGCCGGATTGTTATCCCTTTCCAGTTTGCATGGCCGGTATGTAACGTCCTATTATTTTTTTTTTTTTTCTGCTTTTACTATTTTTGAGGTTGGCGGTGCTGTATTCCTAGGCGCCATGCTGTCATTCTCTCCATAGAGGGCAGTATAACCGTTGCATCCCTTCAGTCATTGGCGCTGGTGTCCTGTGGACCCTTGTGGTCTCTGATGAGGATTTTCTTCTTATGGAAGTTTTTTTTTTTCTGAATGTGATTGGCGCCATATGTTATGCCATACTGCTATGCAAGTGCCACCTTCCTAGGTAACGCTGAAAAATTTGCAAAAATTGTATTGAGCCCCAGTTTTCCATTGCCATATAGGCCTATAGCATTAATATATGGGAGCGCCGCCGGCTCGTATTATGCCCTCCCCGGTGCAAAAATCAAATCCCTCTGCCTCCTTTTTGTTGGCAGGTAGCTGATTTGCACTTGGAAGGAAAGTGTTGCATGCAATTCACCTGAGTTTGCATGGATACCAAAGCCACCTGGGTGTCTTGTTGTAACACCGGTTTGCAGATTATATGGATTTGCACAGGGCGCAGCAGTCAGCGTGCCTTGTTAGTCAAGGTTACTACTAGCAGAGCACGATAGGACGGCGTCAGGCTCCTTCGTGCAGGAGCTGGGACAGAATTGCAGTATTATTTTTTTTATTTTTTTTGCCGACGGGTGGTGACTCCTTGTCGTATAGGACCTTCTCCTGTATTACCTTCATTTGCTTTCATGATTTGTGACACTGTATTCCTAAATGTTGTTTCTGTGTAGACGGATGTAGCAGAGCTGCATGGGATAGTATGCCCAGGCAGCAAATGGGGGTTGGTACAGTGATCTCCGTCCAAAATGGCATTGAAAAGTGGTCTTCTTAAAGGAACGTGGCCGGAGTGCCTAGTATAAGGTGGAAATGAAAATGTATCATTGGTCAGCCTTTACTGTATCATGTGCAAACTCGGCTCTGCTACATCCGTCAAGCTCGGTTGTACTGCTTCTGCCTATACAGTCATCTTGCTGCGTTTCTGTGTAGAAGAACCCCAGGCTTAGTTTTAAGATTGCATATTTTGTGTGTGTGTGTGTATATATATATATATATATATATATATATATATATACTGTAGGCTGTGACCTGGTGCGCAGGGAGTGACATGGGGTGAGGCCGACAGTACAATGGGACAAACGTGTTTACCTGGCAAATGTTAAAGCTGATATTACAGACAGACGGAGAGCACGCTGCCTGGAGAGAGGCTGGCTCGGGACTGGAGACTCCTCCGGGGAATGCATTGTCACCTTGGGGGTGTGTTGCGCAGTTGGCTGGGATCCAACATGAGGCTCTGGAAGAAAAAAAAAAAAAAATTGAAGGGAGGATGGGAGGTTTTGCAACACGAGCACAAGACACGTACGGTTAAACACTGGCTGCGGCGTAATATTAAACAGTCCTGCGTCTGCACTGAGTAGTTGACATTCCAGGCCGGCAGCCTGCATCCTGCAATACTGCCGTGACCTAAAGGAACACTGCATTGTAATAGTGGATATTGAATGTTGTTTTTGTGTTATATTTTTATTATAGTTTTATCCTAATTTTTTTTTAAATTTTAATTACTTATTTACTTTTATTTGACTTATTTTTAGTTAATTTTATTTATTTTTGTTTATTTTATAAAATCTTTACTTTTTATGACTTATTTATTTTTTAGTTAATTTTATTTATTACTTTTTGTTTGTTTTATTTTTTGTTAGGTGAATTGAGGTGATTTCTCTGGATTAATGTAAATTCACAATTAGCTAAAATTCTGTATTTAAAAAAAAAAAAAAATTATTTACGGTATTTATTGGGGCGAGGTCAGAGCGGCGCATACGGCTACAGAATGCCATTCCACGCGGTCATCGGCCCATTATTGCACATGGAGATGACCGGTCTCTAGCTGTTAGAAACCCGATCCGAGTGTGAGTGTGAGGCGTATCAGTAGTACTGACTCTGCGCGAGATTAAAGTGCATTAAACACACTGGTTTCGCCACTGGCTCGTATAACTGACCCCCACCCTCTTCCAGTCTTGGTCGTGCCCCCCCCCCCTTCCACATACACGCACCCCTTCTTCCCTTCTTCTTTGACAGAGACAGGTGTGCTCTGCTCCCAGTCACATACGGTCTCCGCACCCCCCTTTACAAAAATCCACTTGCTCTAAATGTATCCCTCAAGTGTTGATAAAATGTCTGCGTTTCCCGTAACGCCACGTACGTGCACGCATATCGATTGCGGTGTAGACATATTGGAGAAGAATATTTTGCAGTGTGTGTTTGTATCACTTACCAGTTAAAGGGGTTGTGTGTATTGTATGTGAATAGAAAGAGAGGATGTACATTTTCCCCAAAACAGCGCCACCTTTTACATATAGGCTGTGACTGGTATTGCAGTTCAGCCCCTATTTATTTGAATACTGCAATACTAGACACTGCGTGTGGCAAGAGTGGGGGTGGGGAAAAAAGCAGATCCCAGCTCAGGGGTAGGCAACCTCTGGCACTCCAGCTGTTGTAAAACTACAACTCCCAACGTGCATACTTGCTTTGCTCTTCTAAGAACTCGCATAGAAATGAATGGAGCATGCTGGGAATTGTAGTTTTGCAACGGCTGGAGTGCCGAAGGTTGCTGACACCTGTCCTAGCTGAATGAGTATAGGCTGCAATACCAGTCGCTGCCTGTTGGCAAAGGTGGCACTGTTTCTGGAAACGGCAGACCTATTTTTCTGATTTCATTACTGCTGCGTGTGTATAGGTAGATCTGGCTTCTAGCCCAGGGATCAGCAACCTTCGGCGCTCCAGCTGCTGTGAAACTACAACTCCCAGCGTGCAAACCTACTTGACAGTTCATCTAATTCCCATAGAAGTGAATAGAGCATACTGGGAGTTGTAGTTTCAGAACAGTTGCAGATCTCTGTTCTAGGCAGTCTGCATGGTCATGGTATTAGCCAGGCAGTTCGGAGGACCAGTGAAGCAGAGCGACAACCCTCATGGAAGCTGTATGGCGTCCATAATGGTTGTCAGAAATAACAAAGCTCTCTTTTAAGGCTTTGCGTTTGCTTGGCAGCTGCTTATCACCTTTTTTTTTTTTTTTTTTCCCTTGTGTATACTTTGCCTCTTGGAGACAAGCAATGATAGACTGAGACATGGCCTGGGAGAGCGACTGTGGGGGCCCTACAGCTATTGGGGAACCACAAGTCCCAGCATGCCCTGAGATTACAACAGCTAGAGAGTCATCTGTATTTTGGAAAATTTTTAAAGATTCCGGAAAGGGTGATGTATTAATGACTTCATGGTGAACGTGTGCAGACTGGCCAGCAGTGGGGAGGACTGGATGTGATGTCAGCCGCCGGAGACTGTGTTACAATCAGGTGAAATTTGTCTGAACCCCCTGGTGTTGGAGCAGGGGGGGCGGGGGACTGGACAACGCTTGAATGTGTATAGGGGCATCCTGACATTCCCTTGGTGGCAAATGTCTAAGAAAAGAGTTGGCCATGTTGGATTTCAATGTGCCTGCTTGCTCCCCTCTCTCTATTGAAAACACATGCATCCTCAGCCAACAGCTATCTCAAGTGTATAAGGCTCAGTTCACTTCTGCATTGGAGCCTCCTGTCACAGATTTGGGAAGGATATGGATGCATTCAGTACTACTGCTCCTATCAGAACGTGGGGTGCCAGCCTCAGGGGCTTGGGGGCGTGACCAGAGATCACTGTGGTGGTGCAACCTTACAACGTATTGGACATAAATTGGGGTTGCGGTATAAATTGCTCCAGATTTGCAAAAAAAAAATAAAAAATCCCGCGCTGCAACTTGCGAGTCACGTTGCGACCCCATTTACTGTCATCATGTGGTGAGGCTGTACCACAGCGATTTTTGGTTGCATAAGCTTAACTTGGCCCCCCCCACCAATGCATTAGATTACTGTACTGTATCTGGTGTAAAGACTATGCTTCCCACAGAAAGCTTGAAAATTTTAATTTGGAGGCTAGCAGAATTAGGATTGCAGCTGTGAATGACAAATGGCCTTCAAGACCTTGCGGATTTCAAATCTGCATCGCTGCGGGTTTTCGGCATGCTCTTCACGGCGGTATATGCACCGCATGGACGTACCCTAGCTCATTCAGAGTCGCCTGTGCTCATCTTGTTGACCTCATGAAGTACATAGATTTGACCTACAAAAACAACACGCGGGGTAATTATGGGTTCAGTAATGGTCGGCCCGTGGCTCAGTAGCTTCTCCATCTATGATCTTGTCGGCCCGATTGGCTTGTTATGTTGTAGCATCGCACCTGTAATTATATATTGGTATTATATACCATATAATTATGTATATAGCCCGGGAGGTAGCTGTGAATGTCAGTGCTAAGATCACTATTGTTTACTCTGTTGGCTCCTCTTCTCGGTGTGAGACGTATAGCACAGTTCTAGTCCTTGGTGTGTGGGTAACAATTAGAATAAACCTTGACCAAGTTCACAAATTTTAGGTTTTGGATTCACAGAAAAGCTTAAAAGGCATTTCCATGCCGAAGACACAGAGGGAAAACTGGTAGGCCACGTGTCTGACAACAAAAGTGTAGAAGTGGAGATAGACTGCTGTCTGTTTCCAAGGGCAACCAGCAGAATTTTTGAAGGGATGGATGTGTATATGAATTGAAAGAACAATCCAACCAAAGTTAAAGGGGTTCGCTGAGGTATATATATATATATATAATATATATACTGATGACCTATTCTCTGGATAAGTCATCAGTATCTGATTGGTGGGGGTGCGATGCCCAGGACCCCCGCTGATCAGCTGTTTGAGAAGGTACCAGCACTCCTGTGAGCACCGTGGCCTTCTCCCTGCTCACCAGGCACAGCGCCGTACATTGTATAGTGGTTGTGCTTGGTATCGTGGGCAGCTCCATGCGCTTGAATGGAGCCGAGCAGCTCGCTCCTTGGCCACGTGACCGATAAACATGAAGTCACTGGCCTAGGAAAAGCAGAGAGAAGGCTGCAGCGCTCACAGGAGCACCGCTGCCTTCCCAAACCGCTGATCTGTGGGGGTGCCAGGCAGTCTATCTCCACTTTTGTTGGCAGACACGTGGCCTACCCTGTGTTTTCGACATGGAAATCCCTGTGGATTTCACCTTTTCTTTTGGGGTGAAGACAACAGGTCACTTTACGCTGTGGATTTTTTTTCTTAAAATCCCAATCCCAGTCTGTGTACGTATCCTCTGTGCCATATGCTTGTTCGTAATTCAAGGGTTTGGCCACTTTCTTAAGGAACCTCTAAAACCTTGTGACCACTAGCATAGGAGAACTCAAGGCCCCTCCATTGTCACCCTAGCAGTGGTCACATGCCTTGTGTATGAGACGACTAGCCTGGATGCATCTTCTTCTGCGCTTGCACTGAAAACATTCAGCGCAGATGAAACTTCCTACGCGCTGAATATTTTCAGAGCGTGTGCACAAGAGGGTGCATCCAGGGTAGCGGTCTCATGGGTAAATGACGTGAATGCCACCAGAGCATCGCGGGGGACCCTAAGCCCTGGTAAGAAATGAGGGGGCTTGGAAATTCCAGTGCTAGTGGTCACAAGGTTTTGGTGTATTAGAGATTCTGGTCAACCCCTTTAAAGGCGGTTTCCGCTATTGGGCTGGGTTCACATGTTGCGATAGTGTGCGGCATGGCCAAAGCTGCGCCTGCATCAAATTTATGATGTAAATTTATGATGCGACTGTTGGCTGCCTTCATTCTGTTGATTGGTGCCAATATGCCAGATTTTTTATAATGGGAATAAATGCAAAATCTATAATCTAAGTAATATGGCACACAGACAGACCTTTGGCTCCTCTCGGGTGCCAGGGTCCGAGTGTGACTGCTGCCTCCGCACGCCCGATAGATTGCCTATAGTATGATCCACCGTAGTGACCTCTTGACCTTCAAACAGAGAGAGCGGTTCCCACGTCTCGTATTATCCGTCATGTGGTGGCTTTCCCGTAATGACTTCCAAAAAAACAGATTTCTGTTCTGTAGCTGCGGAGCAGGATTTCAAGGCTAAGTGTCACCCTCCGTCGTACTCGATCCGCAGCTTAAGACGAGCACGCCGTTCCTTAGCAACAGGCTGGAAGCCACCAATTCTTATGCCCTGTGGACAGACGCTGTAGGAACAAAACACCTGTTCAACTTTCACCTGGGATAAGATTTGTAGGAGTTTTATAAACAAACTTCAATGGTCGCCCCTCCCCCGCTTTATCAATGACAAATACAAAATCAATACTTTTTTTTTTTTTTTTTCCTCTCTCTTCTGGGAAAGCGGAATCTGTCATTTTTATTTTATTTTTTTCCAAATAAATCGCCATCTGTGAACCATTACTGAGGATTCCAATTCATTCAGAGAGCATTATTATATTCAGCACGCATCTGCAGTAAAAATGGCATGGCCAGGCTGGCGTTTTAATAATTTTTTATTTTGTATTTATTTATTTTTGTTTTTTTTGTTGTATTTATGTATGTGATAAACTTGTGTAAACATGTGATACTTTACGTGTTGCTTTTTTTTTTTTTTAATATATTTATTTTATTATAATTTTAACCACATTTTGGTTTGGCTCCATCTGGCAGGTAGTACAATAAATTTACTACAGTATATTAAAAGGAATTGTACAGAATTTTTATATTCAAGCCTTCTCTCCTCAGGATAGACATCAATATTTGATCAGCCGCGTCCGACACCACCCCCATCCCTGATCAACTGTTCTGCAGTAGCTCTGGCGCTGGCATTACACCGCTCCACCCATTGCGTAGCGGACGGGGCGGGTTACTGCAGCGCTGCTCCCATTGAAGTGAATTGGGGCAGGAGGGCAGCAAACAGCTCCGTCCACTACACAATGGGTGGAACTACAAGGTAACAGCTGATCGGTGGTGCTGCCCAGCGTCGGATTCCTGCAGATCAGATATTGAAGGTCTATGGTGAGGATAGGCTACCAGTTTAAAAATCCTGTAAACTCAGTCTCCTGGAACTCCCATAGAAGTGAATTCTGCATGCTGGGAGTTGTAGTTTAGCAACACCAAGCTGCACTGCTGGAGGTTGCAGACCCTGGTTTATCGTGAATTGTGAGGTTCAGCATGATGGTTTTTCCCCCTTTAGGTTTCTCTATAGCAGGCATCCCCAAACTGCGGCCCTCCAGCTGTTGTAAAGCTACAGCTCCCACCATGCCCTGCTGTAGGCTGATAGCTGTAGGCCGTCATGGCATGCTGGGAGTTGTAGTTTTGCAACATCTGGAGGGCCACAGTTTGGGGATGCCTGCTCTATAGGATGTGACAAAATGTCTGAAAAAACAACTGTGTAAACGTTACAATAAATGCTAAAATAATAAGAAACCAAAATGATCTGAAAAAATGTGTAAAGAAAGCCAGGGGTAAGGCCAAACGGCCAGACCTGGTTGTGGCAGCTAAAGGTGTCTGGCTCCGCCTACCCACTTCAGCCAATGTCTGTCTGAAAGTTTAGCGGGTGTCGCCTGCATCATAGGGCCAGCCGGACCGTTCGGCCAGATGTGTATAGTATAACAGCCTTTGCTGCATGTACAGCTGGATTGATTTTTGGTGGTAGTGGTGGAATTTTGGAGACGCCTCCTCGGCTTTGTAACTTTTTTCTAAGAGACAAAGAAATATAAATATACAAAAGTCATTAATTAAAAAAACAAAAACAAAAAAACAACAGTAATATTTATACTGCAGAACTTATTTATAGATCATTTATTGTTTTGGGGGGTTAATAGTTTATCTAATTTTTTTTTTTAAAATAATTTGTATGGAGGGGGAAAAGTGTGTGTGTGTGTGTGTATATGTGTGTATATATATATATATATATATATATTTATATATATATATATATATATATATATATATCTATCTATCTTTAACCCTCCTCTTCCATCCGCTGTGTGCTTGAAGGCTTGTCACACATATTGACACTGAAGAGAAGGGCGTGCCAAATCCTTCAGGTTACTTCCTCAAAGATTGGATTGAAAGGTTGCTAGGCAACTGAGTAGGTGCCAGTGCTAAAAACCAAATGCTTATAAGATTGAAGTGATGTCCAGATTATGAGCTAAATATAATACCGTGCTTTGCGTTTTGCGCTTGCTCATTACATTGATTACTAGCATCTAGCTCCCTTCCCCCTCCAGGTGTCTCCGGGGTAGTAATGCAGGATGGCCAGCTGTAGAGGCAGCCATTTTGTATAAGGTGTTCGTAAAAGTCTCACTAATTCCACTAATGCTTCGTGGGAGGGAATCTTAATTTTGTATTTCAGAACTTTATTTGGTTAGGCTGCCTTCCCAGTATTATTGGTTAAGCTTTAAAATGGCCGCTTCCATAGTTGTTAGACTTGTTCTGTTAGTTGTAGACCATTGATCTATATGTTGTCTTGGTCCGCCTGCTATACCGTGGATGTCAGTGGGGGCTGATTTATCAAAAACAGTATTGAAAAAAAAAAACTGCCCATAGAAACCAATCACAGCTAGTTTAAGAAATGAAAGCAGCAATATGATTGGTTGCTATGGACAAAAAAGGTAGTTTTTTTCCATAGCAACCACAGACTGTTTTGATGAATGTGGCACATTATTTTTGGATGGGAGAGGAGTAGCTGCCAATAGCAACCAAGGAATAGCACGTGGGGGAGGGGGCTCCTGGTGCCCCCAACGCTTCATCATGATTTTTGTACATTTTCCTGTCTTTTGGTTGACTTTTGGCCCCAACTCCATGTAGCACCCTTGCTCCTGTGATTTGTATGTTTTTTAGTTTAACTACCCCTAATGATAGGTGACGGTGATATTTTCCTTCAGGCGGCCATGTTTTCGTGTTGGTCAAGTATTTCTCCACCCGTGTTATTTGTGTTTTAAGAGGTTCATTAATGTTCAATAGACCTTCGAAGCTTATGTCAACATGTTCCTCTAATGTTTTTAGTGTTTTGCTTTGTGGTTTTGCATGAACGGCCGCGCTGAGGTTATTTTCTCACATGTGTTACTTGGTACGGCTATAAAGGTTCCCCCCCCCCCCCCCCCCCATACGGTGTGGCCTTCTGTGAAAGATCTGCACTGAACAGAGCTGTAGTCTTAATAATAATAATAATAATAATAATATATATTTTTTTTTTCTCCTCATAACACAAAATGTTTGGGTCTGCAGAGAAAATGGACCACACATGGATGGAAACCTGGAGTAGTTTCCAGTTGCCCAAAGGGGTCTTAGAGATCCCCAACTATATTAGCCTGGACTGTGAGCCATCATACTCTATAGGACCACCAATGCCCATTGACATGATGGTGCAAGGGGGTTTTCAGCAACATGGCCACGAGTTGTCCTTATGTTTGAAGCACTTTAAAGGAGGTCTCATCTTCCTTAGCATTGATAACTTGTGCCATCGTTGTGGCCCATTGTTTCTTGTGATTCGGTTGGAGTCCAGGTGGACCTTTCCCCCACCAATCTCATGTACTAAGGATATTCCAACCCCCCCCCCCCCCTTAAAGGGGTAGTTCAGTTTCAAGAGGAAACTGGACAACCCTTGGGATCAGGCTGTGATAAAGAACTGGTAATTGTAGACCATTATCTGACAGATCCAGTGCTGCCGGCTCTGGTGGTGAGGTCACGTCAACAACGCGTGACTGCTGCAGCCAATCTCTGGCCTCAGTGGTGCACTCGAACAGTCATGTTTTGTCGATGTGGCATCACTGCTGCAGCCAGGTAAACAAAGCCCGGGCAGGACAACTAGAGAGGTGGTAAAGTATCTGTCAGTACCATTTCTTTATTGCACATTGATCCTAAAGGTTGTCAAGCCGGACAACCCCTTTAAGATTGTCCTTTATCCTGGGCACTGTAGTTTTACACTAACGTTGCAGAGATCTTTACGGCCGGATCTCCACTGGTTCCCATTCTAGTAATTGGGTCCGGTAGGCATTCAGGCAGCGTCTGGCAATGCCGGAGCCAGAGGGCTGGAACATCCTTCTGGATCAACGAACACTAGTGTGAAACTTGCCTATATCCACATTGTTAGGCTGACTTCACTCCAGCAGTAGCAATTTCCATTGTTCTGCTGAATTAGAGGCGCAGAACAACAAAAATAACAGAAGTGATGGATTTGGAACTGAACCGAACTGACTTTATTGCCAATCTGGCTAGAAAAAAAAACAAAAAGTCGGTGGAACCTACAATGAGATACCATACTGGTTGTCACCCAGCTCTCTCAGAAATAGATATTCTTTGCACAGTATTTTAAATAACTTGACAGAAGAGGACGACTGAAGGACTTGTAATTGTGTGAACCGTAAGTGTGTATACACAAGGCATTTACAATCAACACAGCCGTGTCTCGTGTGACGTGTGCAGCGTTATATATGTGGTGCAGAGCCCCGTCTCCACATACCTAAGTCCTGGCATTTCTCATGCGCTTAAGGATACAGCTCGTCCAGTCCCATTTTTTAACCATTGCTGACTGTGTTTTCCTGTAGTAGTGAGAGTGCTATGGATCCGTTCCTAAATGCCAGGATATTTGTAGGTTGTTTGCTTCTAAAAACCCATTTGGAAGGAATTTTACGATATTTGAGGTTGGTCGCCTATTCAGGGTCCCTATCTGTTAGAGCGGAAAGCTGTCAGAGCTTATCGTGCCCTGCAGAACCTAGTGTCCTGCAGTAAGGCCTCTTGAGTTGTAATTCTCCATTTCCCCTGCGGGTGCGCTGTAGGGGATTTCAACACATGCCACAGAATACAGCTGACCTGCAGTACCCATGGACAAGTCCATGCACACCTGCTCCCCGCTGCTCCTTTTTGGCTCTCATCTGTCAACTTCTGCATGGGGTCACATATGCCTCCTGCAGCCAATGTCTGGCCTCATTGACATGTCCCTAAGCGGCACTTGACCCAGCAGTATTGTGCTGCTTTGGGACATGTCACCACTTATGCCATTCCTTGTGGCTGCAGCAGTGAACGTGACCCCGTCAATCAACTTCCGTACAGACTGGAAGTCCAATGAAGGGAGACCGGGAGCTGGAATGGAGAGGCAGGGAGCAGGTGAGTGTGGATTTTTCCACAGGTTCTCTGGCGAGCTTCCAGGGTGGACTGCCTCGGGAACTTGGAATTTTTTTTTTAGACCTTGAAGTCCTTAAATATTTGGTGTCCATGGGTGAACATGATCTCCATTTTTGTAGCACATACAGTAAGTAGAACTATGTTGCGTTGATCTTGATTTCCAGGAATTACTTTCAGTTTTGCCTATGGATTAATAGCATTTGTACATATATTTTTATCCTGTCAATGGCATTTTATGCCGAAGGGAGGACAGATAGGATGGAACCAGGTAGCTTATACTGCTTGACATTTGCTGCTTTTGTGTAACTTTTTGGGTTTTCATTTGATCTCTTAAAAAAAAAAAGTGTCTCTTAAAGTTAGTTCCACTCCTGGAATGACCTGATTGCCTCCTAAATTCACCAAAGTCCTGTCCATCTGTAGGCCAGGAATTCTCTTGGAGAAAAAAAATGCTAAACCTTGATGGCTTTGATTCTGTTAAGGGCTTGTTCGCATCTGCGTTGGAAGTTCTACTCTGGGCCTCCATCATGGATTCCATCAAAAAGACTGGACAGAAAGGTCCTACATGCAGGACTTTTTTTGTCTGGTAAAAAAAAGCAGGTTCACAAATGCCAACTGAATGGATTAAGTCTGATCTGCTCCATCCTTCTCGGTTCTGTGTCGGATTCAACACTCCCGTTATTTTTGCTGTTCTGCTCCTCTAACGGAGCAGAACAATGGAAGTGTATAGCGGTGTAGTTATTTTCTGTGTCGATTTTTTTTTTTCCTATGGTAAAAGGATTCCATCAGTTGGTGGACATGCCTGAGAATTGTTCTGTTATTGACCAAAAAAGTTAAACCTGAAATTGTAAAGATCTTTTAGCTCTGATCAGGGTAAAACCGGTCCAGTTGCACAAAAATAATATAACTATTCCTGTTGGACAGTCTGCAATATTCGATGCATCAGGGCTGGACAGAGTTCAGGAATCGTGTTGTCAACATGCCCAAAAATTGTAATGACTTAGAACTTTTTGAATTCTTTTCATCGATGTCTTATTGCTCGAAGAAATTTACTCTTAGAGCAATTAAAACTTTAACATATATCAAGTACTGATCTTCTGACGGGTTGCTAACCCTAACTGTCTACCTCTGATCATAAACTAAATGTTTGAGCCTTTTTTTTGAAGACGCCCAGTCTTCTCCATGAACTTCTTTTTCCTTCGCAAGTCATTCATGAGGCTGCCCTGCAGTATGTAATCTCCCAAGTTAAGCTCTACACACAGCATGTTGATGGGAAGCAGATCAGCTGCAAGAAAGCTTCAATCCTCATCATTTACATTGTCTGCTTCAAATATGAGGCGCTCGTGTGCTGGCTTCTCTCCCAGACCCTCTGACAGCAGCTGCACCTTACCCACATGTGTTACCCATGCAGTTCTTTGGCCAAAGCTTCTGATGACTCGGAAGGGTAAAATATTACACTGCGTACTGACTTTTCTCAGGAATGGAGCACAATGAGCTTTATTGATGCCGCATGTGCAAAATAATGTGCTGGGAAGTCTTGCAGTCCTGTGTAGTATATATTCTTATGAGGCCAACTTATGCACCATTGTGGTGAAGCCATATTTGTAGTGTGTTGACTGCCATATTTTTCCAGAAGGGGCTTGGGTCCAAGCAATTGGAGCAAGCAGGATTTTGCATCTTCCCTTTCCCACCCAACAGAATGCAGACCACATCAAGGGCGACACAAGAAACTTAAGGGAGATAAGGGCCATCCTAGTCTTCCTCCAGGTCTTCTAGTGGCCTTTTTGGATTCAGGTAGTGATTTTTTTTTTTTTCCTTGTTTGTGACACCTTCTGTCTAGTCTTGGAGATGGTTTCGATGCTTCCCATAGTTGCTTTAATTCTTGATGTCTCGCTTTTCTCCACCCAACGTCGAGAGCACCATACCATCTGGTGGCTTCACTGTTTTTATTGGATGGTTTATGTTGCCTATTGAGTTGAAGACTGCTACAATTCAAATGCTTTTAAGCCGGGTTCCTCAACTCCAGTCCTCAGGGTCCACCTGCCGGTCATGTTTTCAGGATTTCCTTAGTGTTGAGCAGATGATATAATTGGTGTCAATTCATCAGGACTTACCACAGGTCTTCATTCTGTGGGATATTCCCAAATCATGACCGGTAGGTCGGCCCTGAGGACTGAGTTGAGGAACACGGCTTTGAAGGCCCTACGTTAATGGCCTCCATTTGACGAATACACTGGGAAAAGCTCCCTCCAATAGAAGCCGGTGACAGATGCCAGGTATTACCCATGGGCTCAAATTTTAAGCAACCTGTATATCATGCGTTCTACTTTTTTTTTTCCTTTTTAGCAATGTATACTGGTATACAGTATATAATGTATACTGGTCTGCTTTGGTATCCTTTACCTTTTAATTTTGCTGTGTACTGGCCTAAAGGTTACCTGTTGGGAGCTTTTTCTTGGTGGACATGCTAAGCAGAGATAACAGAGTGATCTGAAAACTTCAAGTTGCTTGTTTGACTCGCTTTTTGGATGTGTTTGAAGGTTCACTTGCTTTTTTTTCTTTTTTTTTGTAGCCTCAAGTATTACTGTTGGTGTTCTTTATGTGTCTGCCGTCTCCCGTTACAACTTTCCTCACCATTGCATGACGTAGGAATGTCATCCATATAACTGAGCGCACAGAAGTGTTTTGCAGCTCGGCGGTGTTTATAGGCCTGGGTTTGGATTGGTGCCGCTCTGGCTTGCACGCGCTAAGACGTAGTTATTTATAGGACATAGCAGTGAGAACCTGATTCGAGATCCTTTCACTTATACCCTGTATTCTTTATCTAAATGTCACGGCACACATGGTGTTCAGTCATACTTTTGTTTTCCTTGTGCAGGCTTTTTTTTTTTTTTTTTTCAATTTGTTTTTTTTTTTTTTTTTATGCATATGACCCCCTAAACCTTTTGCACAAGGTCCTCATGTTCCTTGGTGATAAGTTGTATCTTGCTCAGAAATTGCGAAAGGATTCCTCAGAGAAGTCGTGGCGTGCCAGCGCTGTAGCCCTATTTTTGCACAGGCAAGTTAATGTGAGGTCAGGTAGGTGAGCCAAACATAATACGTTCACTACTGTATTTCAGAGTTCATGCAGGGATTTCTCTTTTGTGCGAAATAGAATTTTTTTTTTTCTTTTTTTACCAGCAGCCAATGTATTTAAGGAAATGATGATAAAAGGCATAGGAAAATGTGTGATAGTCAGAGCTCGATGTGTTGCGTGCCATCTTCTGTATGTTTGCAGAATGTACATGGCCTCCATACGCTGCGCCAGATGTGAGATTGCAAGAGCTTTTGTTTCGGTGATGAAGGACCAACCCTGGTCTATAGTAGGGTGATCGTCCTCTATTAGCTTGCATTTTCATCATCCCCATGACATGTTTTATTAGCAGACCTACAGCATATGGGCTTTGGCAGGCTAAAAGTGACCATGGGGACCACACAAAATAACTTACATGGTGACCTCCTCTTCCTCATTTTCATTTGCAGATCCACAATTTTCTAGGCTCATCTTCTGCCATCCAGCATTGCCACACCGATATTCCGACTACCTAATGTACACTGTGCTTTGGTATCTCAAGACACTTCCTGTTGGTCCAGCTCAGCACTTGGATTGTCCAACACTTCTAAAAAGTTCCTCGAACTACCAAATGCACAATATGCATCAGGTATTCTGAGAAGCGTTGCAGCCATATTGGATATCGGAGGAGAAGCCTCGAAATTACCGGATGTGCAGCTGAATAGGAGGACATGAGGTAAAGGATCTTGTCGTTTCCCGGGTACTAAAGGAGAATGGGAAGACTTTCGGATAACCCTTGTGGAAGATGTCACGGCAGCCATGTCCATTATATTGGCTTACAAAAAGTCTAGGTGTCAAGCTTTCCCAATCTGTTGAATAGTCAAGGTCCCTAGATCAGTGATGAAGGTATAGGACAATAAGGACTTGGCGCTCCTATAGTTAGACCACCCTTCCCACCAAAACGCTCCTCTCTTTTATAGGGGCATTTTTTTATTTCTTTGAATAATTTCCAAAACTTTTTATTTATAGATCTATTTTCTATGCCTCATTTATGTATTTTATACCCCCCTCCGTTTGTCGGCCTGAACCGTAGGTAGATGTCTTCTAATAAGGCAAATCATCCTTGTTTCATTTATACATTACTAGGCAAATATACCATTCGGCAGTCTAGGCATGCTAAGTGACGTGCCCCTAGAAGAACTGTAATAGCGAGCGACCTGTATTTACTGGTGAAGTATTTTATGTGAAAAAGCTTTTTTTTTTTTTTTTTTTTTTTTTTATGTGTCTTGAAACAGTCTTATCTTATGTTCTCTTGGTGCATTCCTCTTGGAGCTATTCTAACATGT
The DNA here is from genome assembly GCA_900303285.1 of Rhinella marina. Lineage (NCBI taxonomy): Eukaryota > Metazoa > Chordata > Amphibia > Anura > Bufonidae > Rhinella > Rhinella marina. The sequence goes on along the minus strand of ONZH01017253.1, from coordinate 252,914 downwards.
CTGCAATCTGCTGTAAGATGTAACCTTAATCAACCCAAGGAGACGTGTGAAATATTTATGCATGCCGAGCAAGCAGCGACAATAAAACAGTTCTCCAGATAATACCGCCACGAATTGATACTCCGTGTTCTCATAAATATTGATTCAACCCGCGAGATGCACTTTATGTCCTGTGGTGCCGTGCTAGGAGGTGACGGTTCATTTTATATACTCCTGTCTCACTGCGCTGCAAAAGTCAGTAGGGACGCATAAGAAATTGTTTGGTGCGAAAATGCAGATGTTTAGGTTTGTAACAACCTCCCCTCCAATGCTTCAGATAACCTTTAAGAAAACCCCAGTATTATAAATGGAGCCTGGTAGGTTGGGGCCCAGTTACAGATTTAGGCCTCTTTCACACGAACGTTGTGTTTTGCGGTCCACAAATTGCGGAGCCGCAAAAACAACGGATGGCATCCGTGTGCATTCCGTATTTTGCGGAATGGAACAGCTGGCCCCTAATAGAACAGTCCTATTCTTGTCCGTAATACGGACAAGAATAGGACATGTTCTATATTTTTTTTGCGGGCCTACGGAACGGGCATACGGATGCGGAAAGCATGAACGGGCAAGGATGCGGATAGAAATGAATGGGTCCGCATTTTTCATGTGAAAAATGCAGATCGGAGTCCGCAAAAAATACGTTCGTGTGAAAGAGGCCTTAGTTACAGATTTTGCTTTAGGACCCAAGAGTCTTAAAGGGTTTGTCTCATCTCAGACAATGGGGGCAAATCCTAGCGATATGCCCCCATTGTCTGAGATGAGACAACCCCTTTGTTATGTCTCTGCTGATTTATCTATAGCAACCGGTTTCTGATGAGGTTGTACAGTAAAGAAAATCATTTTTTATACACTCTATTAGATAATTCTGAGTTAGGGCTCGAGTGTGTGCCTCTTGCCCGTGCTGCAGACAGAAAATAGTCCACAGTGCACAGGCATTGGCCAAGTGCATGCCGTTGGCGGATGGAGACCCATTCACGGTCCTTGATTCACAAGATATGTGCCCCAACCGCAAAAAACAGAACATATTGCGGACCCGGTCAAGTCAATGGGTCTGCATCCTTAATAGAATGCACACTGCTGGTTGCTTTATATTGTGGACCCGCTGTTTGCAGGCCGCAATACAGGCACGGAGCACATGCGCTCGTGTGCATGAGCCCTTAATTGGGGGTGGGAGTCCAGTGACAACAAGCATCTCTCCCTCTGGAGGACCTGTCATGTCCTGAATTGCACAGACAGCCCATTGATATGATTGGGCACGGTGTAATGCCTAATTTCTCCTGTGGTGGTGCTGCAGGGAAATAGATCACTTAATGGCAGGTTTCCCCAAAGATGACAGCTGATTTCTGCAGGTCCCAGCAGAGGGGCAGTTTGTGATCAGCTTGTCGTGAAGGAACCCTTCTAACAAGTAGGGATTGTTTAAAGCGGAGAACCCCCTATAACAGGGATGGCGAACCTGCGGCTCTCCAGCTGTTGCAAAACTACGACGCCCAGACTGCCTACATCTATCAGCCTACAGCAGGGCATGGTGGGAGTTGTAGTTTTACAACAGCTGGAGAGCTGCAGGTTGGCCATGCCTGCCCTATAAGCAGGCCATACAAAATTTGATAAATGTTGGCCAAATGGGTCAATTCTGACGGGACTGACTGACCATTTAATGTGTATGTGACTTTCTCCCGAGAGGAGGTAAAGATTGGGCATGTTGGATTTTAATTGTCCGATCCTTTATGTTGTAATAAGCCACCACTCGGGTTGTCTTCCAGGGCCTTTCTTTACCCGCCCCAGTATGCATGCTCGGCTGTTTATGGAGAGATCGGGGAACAGTTGGCGCAATCTATCTCCAATTTCAGTTTTGTTTTTTCTTTAATTTATTTTTAAATTTTATTTAAATGTCTTATTGATTATTGGTGGACCACTAAGTATAACACGTGTTGGCGAGTCGCAGACCCCACTTGTGTCTACTCCCCAGCGACTGCTTACAGATCTGTGAGACTATATAATTAATAGCTCATTATACATTAACCTGCTCCTAATAAGGTTAGTTAACTCGCTGACCCTGTTTTTACCCCCCCCCCCCCCCCTTTTAATTTAGGGATGTGTAAATAAGCCGAAAGACTTGAAGTGAAGCAATCAAAGGGACCCTGTGAATGTATGACATGAAAGCGTCATTTTCTTCTAAAGGTTGCCAGGAATAAGCAATGTTATTTGATACTGGTGGGATCCAACTACACTGGAGACTGCAAGCTGTTAGAAACTAGAGCGAGGAAACGCATACCAGTAGGAATGACAATTTAACCTTGAGACGGAGCACTGTTCTGCCGTGCCTTTTATTCTCCGCTCTGTGATGCTGCTTCCTCGCAGGCGAAAAAGAAATTATGCCTGACCTATATGATCGGCTGAAATATCCGCATCAGCAAAAATGAGACGTTTCAATGATCCTAATGCAAAGAAAGGGAGTAAGATAATAGGACATGGGGGGCAGGGGGCTTATACATCGAGATGGTTCTCTTGCATCATGTCACTATGTACTTGGCACCGCAACTTGACTGGCTATAAAAAGATGATTTACTGATCCTTGGACAGTCAGAAAGGTTGTACTCGTGGAAGGAATATGAATGAATTGCAATAGTTCTGTTATATAGGGCACCTGTCCTCGCTGCCCTCTATGACATGACCTCTTATTCGGGTTGTAGGGTCTTCGACCCCTTAGGATTTGTTCTTTTTCTGACCAATATTGGGGTCAAATAAATAAACTATGCATGGGTAGGAGCTGTTTTTACCAGTGGCAGACTGGCCATAGACCCAACAGGGAGAATTCCCAATGGGCCCGCCGGGCAAGTACATAGTCTGATCTGACCACCATCCTGAGAAGTTCTGCTAGGGCAGTATGTTATACTGCACTGTGGTATTTGGTTCTGCTGGGGCAGTATATTGTGCTGCACTGTGGTGTTTGGTTCTGCTGGGGCAGTATATTGTGCTGCACTGTGGTGTTTGGTTCTGCTGGGGCAGTATATTGTGCTGCACTGTGGTATTTGGTTCTGCTGGGGCGGTATATTGTGCTGCATTGTGGTATATGGTTCTGCTGGGGCGGTATATTGTGGTATTTGGTTCTGCTGAGGCTGTATATTGTGTTGCATTATGGTATTTGGTTCTGCTGGGGCGGTATATTGTGTTGTATTATGGTATTTAGTTCTGCTGGGGCAGTATATTGTGCTGCACTGTAGTATTTGGTTCTGCTGGGGCAGTATATTGTGCTGCACTGTAGTATTTGGTTCTGCTGGGACAGTATATTGTGCTGCACTCTGCTATTCTGGTTCTGCTGCAGAACCATATACCATAGTGTAGTACCATATACTGCCCCTGCCTACTTCAGTTGGCCCCACCTTCTGTCAGTTTGCTCTCACTTACAGCATGGCACCACTTCTCTATGGAAATATAGAGGTCCCTCAAGTTAAAATATTAAATAGGTCCGGGACAGCCATTGAAACCAATGTAACTTGAGTTCATAACTCTATAGAAAAACAGTAATTGATTGCAAAATGTCACCCCTAGATAGGAAAAAGTAAAGTTTAAAAAAAAAAAAAAGGCAGCTATCCCAAGACACATAAAGCAGGTCCTTACATAGACAGGAATAGATGCTGGAGCAGGGCAGTAGCTGCTTCAGGGTCTTGCATAGTACGTACAGGTACCAGAAAAGTAAAATAAAACAATGTACAGGGTAGTACAGAATATGTAATACCTCAGAGCAGCTAGTAGACGACCAATAAAAGAACTTAACTAGTGAAATGGTCATGTCAATGGTTGGAGGCCTTGTATCTTCAGTAGTTTCAACTTCCAATGACCATTGTATGTGTGTGTTGACGATATTGTATCCTGAGGTAATTGTACCTTAAGGGATCACTGTATTCCCATAGAGAATTTGGGCCGTACAACCCTAGAGCTTGTGAACCAAGACGCCTAGAATTTTTACCATTCTACCCAACATTTTTGGTTATACTTTTAGTACCTACAGAAGTTCTTATCATATTGTTGTGAAACTTACTGAAAATCAAACTGGCTCCTGGTGTGGTCTGAGGGTGTCCATACATATCATATAGTAGTGGGTCGATGGTTCAACAGCTTTTGAATGAGTAGTCGTCTGGTGGACAACTGGTTTGCCAAATCAGTCGTACTCATTTTTTTTTTTTTTTACTCCAGAGTTGTTCAGATTGGCTTTACGTGCTCAAGGACACCAGACAAATGATGAACAGTCTTTCTGGAAGTACTTTCTAGGAAAAACCTTCTTTACAAAAGATCTTTCGTCTGAATGTTTGAACATTTCACTCAATGCCGACTTTCCAGCTAAAGATGCTGTGTCATGACGGTCAGCTAAAATTATCGTTTGTTAAAATGTACCCAATGTGTTCTTGGAGGTAGTCTTCCTTTTTTTTTTTTGCGGTACTCTTTTGGGAGATTATATGCTATGTGTCTTGTGTGTGGGCACACAGTTCCATTTGCAAACTTGAGAGCATTTAAGACTTTCCGCTGATGGGTGCCCTACGTATGGAGTACAAATGCTTTCACCTTTTGAAAGTGGGCGCCAATGAAAAGTCAAAAGTGCGCCTTCATTTTCAGAAGTGGTCCATTATTCATTCACCATCTTAGACTCCTAAAGGCTTTACTCTACTGTACAAAACTTTTTATTTTATTTGTACACTCTGTCCTTGTAGTCTGGGCTTAAACTATGGTAGTATTGTTGGTTTGGGTCATATTCAGATATGAATGTTGTTAATTCATGTTTTTAGTGTATTATACTTCGAGCTTGACCAGCTTGCAGGCCATTAGGGGACATCGGCTGAAAGAGGAGGATAATTGCCAAATCAATATGAATTGAAGGATCAGCGGATCAGATGAAAGGATTTGCTCATCTCTCCCGAATGTTTCTGAGGGTTGCTTTTAGTTTAGTACATGGCATTAAACTGCTGTGTACGTGATTCAAGACACTTTGCCAATTCCCTTCTTTCCGTTTCAACGTTTTTATTGCCCTTTAGACAAATAGTTGCACAGGCTTTCAAGACGGAAACTCCATCATGTAAATTAAACTTTTACTCAGGAGCGGGAAAAATACTAAAGACCTTTTAGAAGCCAGATAAACCACTACGTGAGTCAGCTTAGCTTTTCTAGCGTCCGAAGAACCCAAACCCAAAATTTGACTTCTAGGACTGTGGGCCATCAGTTACTGTCATTTGTCAAGGCTGAGATATTAAACAGGGGATACTAGGGATCTGGCTCAGTAAAACACACTTTCATTAGTCCTCCATGGTATTTCATTGGCATAGATTGTAGTTGGTACTGGCCAAGACCTCGGCCTTGAAATAAAACTAGAGGACTTCATGTATTTCTGTTTCCCCAAATTTGACTTGGGCAACCAAGGATGCATATCTGTAGTCTATATGAAGACAAGTTCACTGGCAGCAGGCACCACGATCCTACTTGGTCAACCAAGGGTAAACATCTGTAGTCTATATGAAAGACAAGTTGGCGGAAGTAGACACCCAAGATCCTACTTGGTCAACCAAGGGCACATACAATGTGTTAGGTCAACTTGTCAATGCAAAATGTTTGTATACATATGAATAACATGTTGGATGTTGTAGTTGGAGACCACAGCCTCCTAGTCTCTGGTGTACAGATCATATTACTTTGATTATAGCTCCGTTCTTATGATCATAGGTTTTTGCCATCTCAGGAGAAGTGTGAAATGAGGTAAATGCATATTAAATTGGAACCAAACTACCACCTTGGCGACTACTTCAAGTCAACGTGTCTCTGTGTAGACCAGACCTATTTACCCTTGGTTGCCCAAGTAGGTTCATTCAGTTTTTAAGCCACAAGTAAGGTACTAGACACACATTGAGGAAACCACAAGCATTCAGAGTTAGACCTGGTCACACTTCATTTACTCCACAGAGAGGTTTCAGTCAAGTTTATACTTGAATGGATTACTGTCAGGTTTGCCCACAATTTTCCTCTTGCCAACTATTTTGTCCCCCACTGTACAAAGCCATTTCGTTGTGTCAACACTTGAGTTACCTGTAAGTAGAGAAGCAACTGCAGGTTTTGAAATATCGACTGGCCCCACAGCCAGCGGAAGATTGGGATATGGTGTCGTGGTGGAAGCACAGCTGCTGCAGACACAGTTGTCATGTTCTGCTCCTTGCCTTTTCCTCTTGTGAATTGAGGGCATTATCCAGTTGTGATGATGAATATCTGAGCTATCTGGATGTAGACAGACATCAGGCAACACGTTTAACCACACGGCACACTGAATTTATGGTGTACATACATTTGTATATAGTTATGCATGTGCAAAATCTGACCAGTCCCAGGAAACCACTGCTGATGGTACATGAAAATTTTTAATTTTTATCCATTTATCAATATTTTGATATGTATTAAGTATAGTTTTTATTATATTTATACTGCTATGTTAGGTTTAAAGGGGTTCTCATATTGATGGGCCTATCCTTGTCGTCATCTTTGTCAGTTTTTAAATGTGGTCCAAAATTTGTGTGTGTTTTTATATAGCTGTTTCCTAGATGTGTAGTATGTAATGTAGATGTCTTTGTGTTACTTGAGCAGGCTTTAGAATATTGTGCTTCTTTTAGGAACGCCTTCACAGTTTTCAATAGCACTTTTGGGAGTGTTTTTTTTTTTTTTTACATTAATAAGCTGATAATGCAGGGTATCTTCTCGGATGAGCTCCATAAATGTACAATAATGGTCACCGAGGACTTTGCAGATAGGCATCGTCTTTCAGTTCTGGTAATAGATCTCATTTGTCATTCTGAAAGAAGGAGTATCACGGCTGCGAAGACATTGTCTTTAAATGTCATGGGTTCTACCAAGAATTTATTGATGCCTCCCAGTTCCATGTAGAGTGTTGGTCTGCAAACTGTTGTAGAAATGCAAGCCACCTTGTCAGTTCTGGTAGGATTGTGGGATTCTAACTGCCTTAGAGTAGTTTTTACCTCTGACAAATTTTCTTCTCATATGGAACGTTTACAACTGCTCCAACCCTAGTGTGAAAGCTATATTCATTGCTGACTTCTAGAAGGCCCATTGCCCATCTCCAAGGACCCTTGGAGCTAGGTAGCCAAGGCACCCAATAGCTAATGGCAGCTAACCTATGAAGGATCTTAAAGTTCAAACTGGCTCCTAAAGTCTACAGTAGATTGTGCTTCCCTAGCTTGTTGCCCTCTGGGAACTATCAATGTCCTGTTCCTACATCAGTAGGGAGGGAGCGTCCTACCTACCACAATCTCTTTTTGGTATGTAAGGTTTTTTGGACCCACTTTTTTCCCTTGCATGGTTCCTAGGATTATGTATTCAAAGTTCTCAAGAAGTCATGTTCTACTCCGTTTTATACAGATCTCAAAAATAGTCTAATGTCTAGAAGACTTGTAGCAGGCGTTTTTAATCTTTCCTCGAAAGTCTGCTGATCGGAAATTCTTGTCTCCTTCCACCATTTGCCTTGTTGAATGTGTTAGGATTCCTTAGAACAGTATTAGTCCCGTGTTTTATTTAGCACCCTCTACATTGTTCTTTGCACATGCAGAACTGTCAGTCCTCCCACTACAACTTGGATTCATGAATGATGCATTGTTAGATGAGAATTTAACACCTTTGCAGAGGCAGCTTTCAATTGTGTACGTGGTTGGTTCTAAATTGGGCATGGCTTCCCATTCGTAACGTCAAGTTAATGTAGGCTTATGTGTTGGAGATGCTGCCGCTTGTCCATGTAGGAAACGGTGTTTGCGTTAGGAGACTTTGACCGAAGTGCAAGTCTATAATACCAGTTGCAATTGATCTAGGCCTGTCCTTTTGGCATGTTTTATTATTGGCTGTCTTTATTCTTCCGGTAAGCACATTCTGAAATGTGACAAACCCAGCAATTAGTACTTCTTAGGGTAGAGCCTCTTGAGACATTTTTTTTTTTTTTTTTGCGGCAACAAGGTTCCCCCAAACATGGTGCATTGTCCTAATAGACTGGCAGCATCAAAGCTTTCCAGTCTGACAGTCCGATCCTCTTTTGTAAGATTGCTGCAACAAGATCCCCCCCACAAAACAGTAAGAGAAATCACTTGTTTAGCAATTTATAGTGAAAAAGTGCAATGGTTATTAATAGGGTGTCCTGCATTTAGTTATACATCTGTATGCTTTTATTCTTTTGTGCTTTATACCTTGTACTATTATGTTTTATGTCTGTAGGTGAAGCGGACTTGATTGTGGTAGCTTTTTTTTTTTTTTTTTGTATGTTGTTGTTGTTGTTGTTGTTGTTGTTGGTTTTTTTTTTTTTTTTTTTTTTTTTTTTTATTATTTGTGACCATGATTTAATAATCTCGTATTTTTCTTCTTTTCAGAGGTCTTTCACATTAATTTTGGAGGCTTGGGACTGGGATAATGACACCAAAGTTGGTAAGTATCTCATTATCGCAATGTATGTGTAACTGTATGATGGGGAAAAAGATGTGTTTTAGATGCGTCTTCGATGTGTTCTCCCTTTTCGCCTTTCTCCCTTTTTCGCCTTTCTCCCATTCCCCCTTTTATCTTGTGTTTTTCTTACTTTCTTTTTATCCTTTTTTTTTTTTCTCCATCTCTTCCTTTTCTTCTTCTTTTTCTCTTTCTTTCTATGTACATCTCTCACATTTCATACTCCTCCTTACTGGCCATCTATCTCAAATCGAATATCTCTGTGCCCAAATATTTGGTACTGTTGGTTTTGATTCTCGTTTTAAAGTGTAATTTTTGCAATCCTGGCATTACTGTAATGACAGTACCGGGTGCCAAAGCACCTCTCCCAAGCTTACAGCACAGGCGCTGCTAACAAGATCTCTGGGGACAGCGCTAATGATTTACTTGTAACAGTGTGTGAAGCTGGCTTGCTGTCATTTCATTGTAGGTATTTTGAAACCAACTGGGAAATATATTTTGAAAATGTAGTTGCTATTTGGCTGCGTGGTATAATCATTATCTATAATGTGGCTGCTTCTTGTAAGACTCCTTATTACAATTGCTGTTATCACTAATAAAAGTCAAAAACCTTTGGCCTTCCTGCTCAACTCTGAGAGATAAATTCCTTCGGCAGTTTTCAACCCCTTTAAGGATACAGTATGTTTCATTGCTTCATTGCGGTGCCTCATTTAATGTGGGTGCCCCTCACCCAGCACTCAGCTCCTGCTGGTTAGCATTTGGACAGTGTCTCCTTCGCAGTGTTGTAGACCAGAGATCAACAACCTCCGGCACTCCAGCTGTTCTGAAACCACAACTCCCAGAATACTCCTTTCACTTCTAAGAGAGTTACAAGAACTGCCAAATAGGTGTGCATGCTGGGAGTTGTAGTTTCACAGCAGCTGGAGTGCTGATTGAGAAATTTTTTAAACCCAAATTACAGGGATCGAACACAAACTGTTGCTTGTGAAGGGACTGATGATGACCTTACGCAAGACCTACTTTCATGTGACTGCCTTATGCTACCCTTTTTGCTTTTCCCATGGCTTAAAGGGGTTTTTGTGATTATGGTGGGGGAGATGGTTATAATGGGACAACCCACAAGAGGTTTGTCTGGTTCTAGCTATTAATGACCTATCTTCAGGATAGGGCATTAGATTGATGAGGGTCCAACACTTGGAACCCCTACTGATCAGCTGTTCTCGGCAGCGGCCAGCATAAAACATCGGAGGGAGACTGAAGTATCTGGAACCCAAACAATCCCTTTAAATGCCCTTTCTTACACCGAATATATTTCAGAACCAATGTACGTATAAAATACAATATACAGCCTCTGCAGCCTTGTTCTAGGATAAAAGCATGTTTAGATGGTTGTATATGAGATCTTACCTTCACAAAATAGGATTGGATGCCAGCAGAGGGTAAGGCTGGAATCACTCTTGTAATTTTTGATGCAGTTTTTTGAGCCAAAGCCAAAAGTGGCCTTACAGTAGCAGGACAGAGACGTAAAAGGTCTTCCTTTTCTATTTTCCACTCCCTTTTGAATCCACTTCTGTCATTGGTTCATAAAACTGCGTCAAAAACTGTGTCTGCCCTAACGTTGATCACATTGTAATGTAACGTCTTTCAGTTCCAAATTGCTCTTTGTAACTAAGTCGGCTTGTTGCCCTCCATGGGAATAGTGCAGCTGCCAGTGTTTGCTGTGAACAGTCCTCTTGAAGTGTTTGTTTTTTTTTTTTTTTTTTTTCTCTTTGACTTTTTGTTTTTCCTTTTTATCTGTTGTCGAGCAGTTTGTTAGCCAGTCACCCAGAAGAATAGGGTTTGAGTGACTGGTTTTGGGGGTTCTGGACCCCACATTGGCAAAATGTATTCTGCATTTGTGGCAGAGCAGCAGCCATTTTTATTTACGGGATTGACCTTTCTTTTTCAAAGGTTTTAACATCACCAGAGCCTCTGTCCATCTAACATGGTGCATCTCTACAATGTTATCTATGAATGCGTTGAGGTCAACAAGGGCACTAAATCCTGTTCTGTTACACTGCAGATGTATATTGGGCCAATTAAGAGCAACTGATTTTAGATTTGTGTTCATTTAAGCAAGAAAAATATGTAAAAACTTGACAACTTTAGAACTTTTTGGAGATCTTTTCTACACCATTCTTGGCACTGGAGGTCTACAAGGATATAATTATGGACACTTATTGAGTACAATGGTTCTGTTTTCACTTTCCATAATGGTTCCAATACCTGGTCAGGTGGAATAGGACCTTTTTGGCGGAAAAATCCATATCTTTTTAGCTTTTTTGGATGGGCATAGATAAGGAATGGGGTTGTTGTAATCGCCATAACTGGCAAGTGCACTTGAACATTGACGTGGAATGCATAGATGTCTTTATAGCACTGTTGGTTAAATGTGTACATTAGGAAATGGTTGACGTGACTGCCTTGTAAGATCAGACTTGACTATATATGAGTCTCCTTCATGGACTTGGTAAATGCCCTCTTTATTTTTGTTTTCGTATGTTCCTCCTACTAATGTAGGACCTCCATGGATGTATCTGTAGTGCATTGGTTGCCCTCCATAGTATGACATGAGAGCAGTGAACACGTTTAACACAATGTTCCTCAACTCTAGTCCTCAGGGCCCACCTGTCGATGCTCAATACTAAGGAAATCCTGCAGACACGACCGCCAGGTGGGCCACGAGGCCTGGAGTTGAGGAACACGGCTTTAACAGACCAGACACATCATAAGGGTTACCTTGGTGTGGGTCATGGAGATAAGACCACCAGAGATGCTGAAAGAAATCTGAGCACAGCCTTGAATGAATTTTGACAGGACTCCGCTTAAACGACCACCTCCCCATTGTGTCATGGAAACCTTTCGCTGGTTGGTTTTTCGGACAGTAGCTCATGAGCTAGAATTCGTTCCAAAGACTCCTTCGTTTAGGATATATGATAAGCTTCTAAACCCTCACCGAAGGGAATTGATTGACCTATTGTTTTGAAATCAGGTCTTGGACTACAGATGAGATCTATAGGACCTTTTCCCCACCAGTTTCTTCCATGTTCCCTGCTTTCTGAAGAGTTCTCTTAAGCATTGGTCTGGAGACATTAGTCAGCGGTACAAATTTAGACTGCCTCATCTGAGTGTCACCTTTTGCGCTAACTAAATTACTAGTCTGCTATGTTATTTTCTCAATTAGATTGTCTGTCTGCTCCCGACGTGACTAGAGCCCCAGTGTCTCGGTTAAAAACAAAACACCAAGACGTCAACCTACCAATCCTAACCTATTGATGCCGCGTATAGGTCCTGTTTTATTTATGGATCTGAAAATCGGAGATTGTGGTAGCGCAGCAAAGTGCAGTTTGTCGCGCCTGTAAATTCCCTTCAGATTTTGTTACCATAATAGAGATAAACTGGAATAAAAACAGATCCCGTTATGTACAGCGTATCTGAGTAACCCTAGCTGCCGGCTATATATAATCTTTAGATATTCCTTTAAAGCTGCTGCTTTATAGCCTTTTCCTCCTGTATTTATTTCCTCTGGCTAAAAGTGATTGCCTCTTGCTGTCGTCAGATGGGTAGAGCGTTGAGAGGAATGTAAAGGAAGTAGTCGTATCCTGTGTCGTATCATCAGACCTATCATCTGAGGACATCTCTCCTGAGATCTTCTTTAGGTCAGCTGGGTTAGCTAGAATTTTGAAGAAAATGGATAAGGTAGTGTCCACCACAGCCAACCGGTTTATGGTTGGTATTTTTTGAAGAGCCTACATAGAACCTTTTAAAGCGAGGCCTCGGTTCAGGTTGCCCACCCCTTCCATGTATGATTCATCTGAACCTGTAAGGACTTCACTTGTCTATGGCCCTTCTAAAATTCTGGAGGGATTAATCAGACCAGGTGTAACGATAAAATTGAGAAGGCCTTCCTGTTTCAGAATGCCGGCTGTGATAGCTTGCATATCTCCCTTTTGAATGGAAGCCTGGTACGGCTTCCCCGGCCCAAGGCAATGAGCTATTCTTGCGAGGGAAAGCGGCTTCTAGCCAAACATTTGCCTTGCAAAGTACATGTAATGCAAGAAATGGATCAGTTTCATCAGTGACTCTGTACCCTGGCGTATAGAGGATGCGGGTCCTTAGTGGTGGACAGCCCCCTTCTGTGACCTCCCGATGTCCATGAGACAGACCCTGTTAGTTGTGTCCTTCAGTACAAGTTCACTTGTATTTGCATGGACGGCTGACATCCTGTTTGTCTTCGTGAGTGCCAAGACATTTTTGGCTCTTGCTGCTGATTATATTGACTTCAGTTTTATTGTTGCTCTTTTTATTCTGTAGACCCAATTTTGTAAATTTTTATTTTTTTGGAGGGGGGAAGGGGGAGTGGCAAAGCAGCAACAAAATAATGAATACAGAAGGCAACCTTGATTTAGAGATCCTGACGGTCTTGATCATGGATGTAGCGGGGGTGGGGGGGAGGGGAAGTGGGAAACGGAACAGTCTGAGAATGCAGGGATGAGGTATACAGTCTGTATCCTGTTCATGTTGTTGACTAGGAAATGCCGTTAAAAAAAGCCAGAAAAAGAAATTGAAGTGAATGAATTCTGCACTTTAAGTAGTGGACGATCTTCTAAGATGATGGACTAAGACTTTACCGTGTCTCGTAATTGTTCAGCGCAAAACGTTTGTGTATCCTAAAGGGGTTTGGGCTCCTAACCACCAGGAACAGGAGGTCCTGGTGACCCCCCCATCCCATTTTTATGACTCAAGCACATAGTCTTCCATGTTTTCTAGCATTACAACACTTGAGTAGACCACATACCGGTGCAGGTTCCATCAGGAGCCCCATAGCAGCCACATGTACTCCCTATAGGTATGCCCTTGGGTCGGCTCCATTCACGTGAATGGCGGTGAACTGCTATATGTTCTAAGAGATTATGTTCTAAGAGTGTGTTGACTCCTAATTGCAGTGCCTGAGGGCAGGATAGGCATGTATGCCAGCTAGATCAGATCTGTGTGTGGTCTTCACCCCAGCCCTCTTCCATTGATAGCTCATCACATGGCATTCGTTGCGGTTCATTTCAGCTTGTGCAGTTTGTTTGATGATCTAACCCAGTTGACAAAGGTAGGAGAACTCCCAAATTAACTTTTTTTTTTTTTTTTTTTTTTTTTTTTTTAATTTCTCATAGACGAAACACTCCTGATTGATCGTATTCCCTACGCTGGAGTTATCAACCCCGACGATCAGTGGACACCTTTGGTTCTGAACGGCCACGTTGCCCACTTTGACGTTAAAATTAGAGTCAAATGTGACGAAAATTACTATGGAGTGATGTGTAACAAGCTTTGCCGCCCCAGGGATGACTTTGTCGGTCATTACACCTGTGACCACAATGGAAATAAAGCCTGTATGGACGGCTGGATGGGGGAGGACTGCAAGCAAGGTGAGTCGCTGAGCTTTGGTGGCCCATATTCTTTTTTAGGGTCTTTTTATTTTGTGCGGAGAAGTGGTTTTAGTTGAATAAATGTCTCCTGGTCTTCTATTAATAAAGAGGTTGTTTGGGACATGTTAACAATCATTGAGAAGAAAAGTGATGTGAAAATAACAGACTTAAGACCCCTCCCGCCCCGCCATACACATTAAACTATTGTATGTGGGTGTGGCCGATAATTTAATGTGTATAGGGATGTCCTCCAACAGATGATTGGGCATGTTGAATTTCAATGCCCGATCTTCTTGTTCTTCCTTGAGATAAGTTACCGCCATAGGTGTTTGGCATAGCTGTCTATCAGGGAGTTGGGAACAATGTTTCGACCTGACGGCTATTGAAGGTGTATGGGCGCCTCAAAGTAGAGGCCATCAAGGTCAGAGTGGTGGATGCCGAACAGCCCACACCATCACCGATCAGCTGTTTCGTTGTAACTCGTGCACTAGAATTCCACAGCTCCGTCCATTGTGTAGTGGACAGAGGCGGCAACTGCAACGTTGCTCTCATTCACCTCTACGGTGGCCAGCTCCATGCACTTTACCATGGACAGATCTGTGTAATGCTGGAGCTACAATAAAATAGTTGATCAGCGAAGCGTTGGACACCCACTAGTCTGATATTGGTGGCCTTTCTTGAGGGTAGACCATCATCTGCCTCATTGGTGTTCTCTCGAAGCTCTCTTGCATGATGATTTGGTCACCTCCTCTTCCTTCTATAAGATTGTTATATTAAAGGGGTTCTCCAGGGCATTTAAGAGGACGCTCTGTCTAATAGATATGTGTTTTTTACAGCAATATGCAAGCAGGGATGTGATTCACTCCATGGTACATGTTCTGTTCCGGGAGAATGCAAGTAAGTACGATTCTATCCTTTCCTTTGTTTCTTTCTTGGAGGTGTCTGCAGAGGGGTCCACATTGCATCTCTTGTCATGTAATATCTGTTGTACATTTTCTAAAAATTGCAGCTGCAAAATGTTCATGTGCCTTTAATGTGACTTCTAGTTTGTCTTGGACAATTTTTTTTTTCTTTTTTTTTTTGATCTGGGTTGTGCTAGACTGTAATTCATGCTTTGTTTTGCCAGAGTCTTATAATTGCATCCTATCCCCCTGATATGGTTTCCTGGAGCATTGCCACTTTTTGTTTATCAGCAGGAACATCAAAATTGAATTATGAGGATGAAAAGAATGGTTCTAGTTCATCTTCTTGTTGTGCTACTTTTTTCTTTTTAGGCTTTAGGGTATATTCATGTATGGTGGATTTTGCGGGTGGAAAATGTCGAGTTATGGAACGTTCATAACCATTTCCCTTTTTCAGATTTTGTGATGTTGCGGTTTTGGGCTAAAATGAAAGCCAATTCAAATTTCTCCCCATCATTCTGCTCCCAGTACCCCATAACAAGAAAGTGAAATCAGAATGTTTTGAAATTTGTTAATTTATTGAAAATGTAAAACTTAAATCTTGCACTGACATAAGTATTCAGACCCGTTACTCAGGACTTAGTTGAAGCCTCTTTATCAGATATAACAGCCTCCAGATTTCTTGTGTATGATGGCTCAAGGTTTCACATCTGGATTTGGGGATTTTCTGCCATTCCTCTATAGAAATGTGAGAAATTGCCCCCATTGTCCCCCATTGTCTGATAGGTGGTGATTAGAGATGAGCGAACGTGCTCGTAACGAGCACTTTACCGCTCGGCTCCCCTGCGCTCGCATGGGCGCAGGCATCCGCTTCCATCCTCCTCACCTGACGGAAGCGGCTGCCTGCGCCCATGCGAGCGCAGGGGAGCCGAGCGGTACAGTGCTCGTTACGAGCACGTTCGCTCATCTCTAGTGGTGATCCCACCTCTGGGATCCTCACCTACAACGAGAACAGAGCAGGGAAATGAACAGAGGGAACACTGCGCATGCGCAGCGGCCCTCCATTTATTTCTATGGGGCCGCCGAAAATAGCCAAACGCTGGCTCGGCTACTTCCGTCTGCCCCATAGAAATGAATGGGAGCAGGGGCCGCTCATGCGCGGTGCGCTCCCATTCACTTGTATGGGAGCAGCGCTTGGTGGTGGACGGATCCCAGGAAACCCGGGGTCCTCCAGCCACAGCTCTCCCCGCTCTGTTCTCTTTGTAGGTGCGGGTCCCAGAGGTGGGACCTGCACCTATCAGACAATCCTAGCGATATGCCCCATTGTCTGTGATAGGAATACCCTTTTAAACCTTTGTTAGGGCACATGGGCTTCTTGTTATATGATGTATGTGACTGTTTTGGTCGACTTCTTCTGATGTTTCCACCTTGGGTTCTGAATTTTTACATTTTATTTTCTTTTATGACCTATAGGGGTTGTTCACTCCTTGACAGGTGAAGGCCAATCTGCAGGAAAGGCCACCTCTGTCTAATCGTCGGGGATCCAACCCCTTGCATCGGTCAATCGGCTGTTCTGCCATAACTCCCCAGCTCTATCTGTTATGTGTAATGAATGGATCAGGTTACTGCAGCACTAATGCTATTGAAGGGAATGGGAACAAACCTGCAGCTCCGTCCACCGCACAATGGACTTAGTAGTATCATTCCAGCATCGGTGATGCTGCAGGACAGCTGATCGGAAGACCCCTGCCATTTAAAGGGGTTGTCTGGGTTCAGAGCTGAACCCGGACATACCCTTAATTTCACTCAGGCAGCCCGCCTGATGTTAGCATCGGAGCATCCTATACTCCGATGCCCTCCTTTGTCCTGTGTTCATTAGCGCAGGGCAAAGGCATTTTGCCCGGTTCCAGTGACGAACCGGGCTCTGCCAGGCGGGGGCTTCCGCCCAGCAGTGAGCCAGGTGACGTCACCGGCGCTGATGGGCGGGCTTTAGCGCTGCCCTAGCCAGTAAAACAGCTAGGGCAGCGCTAAAGCCGGCCCATTACAGCCGGTGACGTCACCGAACACACTGCTGGGTGGAAGCTTCCGCCCGGCAGTGTGTTATTGTAAACAGAAGAGCCCTTGCCCTGCTAACATCAGGCGGGCTGCCTGGGTGAATTTAAGGGTATGTCCGGGTTCAGCTCTGAACCCGGACAACCCCTTTAAATATTGATGGCCTAGTCTGAGAATAGGCAATCACTTGTAAGGGAGTGGGCAACCTCTTTTAATGATATCTTTTTTAGATTTTTAGTTTTTGGTCAAATGTTTACAGATTCCCTTCTTTTCTCTAGAGTCACTTGACTGGAATCCTTGAGATTAAGGCTAAGAAATCAATATCAGATATTTTTGAATACTGTTTACAGTGATTGGCCTTCAGATCAACTTTCAGAGTGCAAGTGCTTGGCCAACATTGTCTTCAGATAGAGAGCTTATCTACAGCCAGTCCCGTGGAGCCTGGATCCTACCACTGTACACAATATTAGTCGGCACTGCTTTGATCCCACTCCTGAATTTTTCCTCTATAACCTGATTAACATCTGGTCCTTTGCAGCCACAAGTGTGTATCAGCCATGGTTATCTTGCTACTCTATTGCAGCAATCTGTTTAAGAACCGGGGTCTGAAAAAGGGAGCTGATTACTGTATCTCCTCCATCTTCTTCAAGACTCTAGTGTTTGTAGAACAGCTCATTGCTAGAAGTTTGACACAACTCGAAAACCTATTGTTTAATGGACTGGCCTAAAGCTCTGTTCACACCATTTTTACAGTCTTTGATGCATAGTTTGTGTTTCAGGGCGGCTGATATTATGAGACGTTTATATAGTAATATTCACATTTGTGTCGTTTTTGGTACCTTGCCCTCTGTTAGACAACTTTCCAGTGTGTAGTATTGTCAACTTTCTCCCATGACTAATGTAAAAAATGAAAATCAGACCTCATATAGTACATGACAATCTAGAACCAGCCCTGTACCTCACATGCATCCAGAGATCCCCCCCCCCATTCATTGCTCTGCTAGATTTATATCAAGCTGACAGCTCAAGAGGAGTGTCTTTTCTGCTGTAGCTCAGGGGGTGTGTCTCAGCGCTCCCTATCACAGCTCAGGGGGCGTGTCTCAGCTCTCCCTGTCACAACTCAGGAGGCAGTTGAAGGATGGAACTGAACATGTGCGGCCTTCTCAGTGAGCAGGACAAAGAAATAAGAAAGACAAACAGGTGGCGCTATACAGAGATTTCAGTGAATAACTCAGCGGCTATACTAAATGTTTAATTCCATGCAATTACAAAAGTATTCAGGGCTAGGCACTGGTTTGAAAACTGAAGAATATTTTTTTTGTGGGACAATCCCTTTAAAGGGTTATTTCATCTTCTTGGACTGTCAACCCCACCCTGCTATACCATTTTAAAAAAAATACATACTCTCCTGTTCCCCTGCTGTTCTGTTTTGGGTTTTTGGCTCTTTTCAGTAGTCCCTGTCATGTAAACTTCCAGATGGACAGGCTCATTGACTGGTCAATGACTGGCTTCAGTAGTGACATGTCCCCGAGTGGTAGGTCACAGTGGCAGGGAGCAGGTGAGTCTGTTTTTGTTTTGCAACCGGTTCAGCAGGCTGGGGTTCACTGTATTTTGTAAAACTGTATTTTTAGGACACAATGACCACCAATATGGACTCTATCACAGCCACCCCATAGATTTCTGAAGCCTGAGCTTCCAATACATTAGCTATGCAACACTAGAAGCTTTCCATTAGAAACTGGAGGAAACTGAGTGGTGACCCCCATGGGATAAAAGGCCTAACAGTATTTTCAACGTATATACATAGGCCATCAATATTGCACGTTATGTTGTGTTTTTTTTTTTTTTTTTGTTATCCTTGTCATACTTTAGATAAGAAAATCCAAAGTACACATTGTCTTTAATCCTCCGAACCCTATTCCGCTCGGTTTCCTTCCCTTGTTTCAGTACCTTCCTTGTATTCAAGGTGCCAGCTGGTTGTAAGGATGCAATGTAAAGAATGACTTTGTACCCCCATGAAATTCCGCCTCGCAGCCCCTTCCTCTCCACTGCAAGGTCGATGTATTCTCCATCTAACAATTGCTTGTGGTGCAGACGTAGACTTTTGGAGCCTGATAAGGTCACTCAGACGACACAGAAAACTATTTGTGTCCAATACCTCCACGTAATCTATGATTTATGAACGTGCTTTGGCTAAAGTCACTTTTCTTCACAGTGACAACCAATAACGGCAGCCATTAATCTTGCTATAGGGATTGTGATGCAAACTTACGCAAATTTTTAGTGACCCGTGATTATGCATTATTGTAAAAAATTGCGCTCTTCCCCCTCCCCCTCTCATGTAGATTTTGTAATTCCAGCACTGTATTTGTGAATCAGGTTAAACAGCGGTTCAGGCCTTAAGGTGGCCATACACATTAGATAGAAGTCCGTTGATGGTTGAACCTTCACCAGATGTTTGTTGGTTTCGCAGACACGGCCATAGTCCTTCGTCTGACAATCGGATGAAAATATTACACATGGCAGTCTTCTTTTCAAACAATAATGGTCATCTGTTGTCTAAAATGATCGTTCGTTAAATTTTAACAGACGAATGTTTAGTTTTGGTTGAAATTTATCTTTTTGATAAACTTTAGACTAATGTATATAGGTACCTTTTTACACAAAATTTGTGGTTTTATTTATTTTTTTTATATATTTTCTGCATTTGTTTAGATATTTTGTTTGTATTATGTATTTTTTCTGTTTTTGTTTTTTTTTTATATTTGTTTTGTGTATTTTTTATTTTATGTACTTATTTCTTCTTTTATATAATATGTTTTTTGCTTTTTTTGGTTCTTTATTACTGTTATGAACAGGGGCTGGGAAATCTCCCAGAACAAAGTAGCCAATGCACCTAAAAGGTTATGTCTGGGTGTTTATGGCAGTTTTTTACTGGGCACTATTAAAATAATGTCTCATACAGTGGTTTTTAATGGGCTCCTATGGTCTACAGTATGTGTCCCTGTACTGTATTACATTATTAATGTAATACTGATGGGTACGATGACTGCTTTGCATGGTAGTGGTCGTGCCGCACTTGCTGCCTTAGGTTTGCGTTGAGCTATGCAAAGTGTGTCGCTTGAGTGGTCCTGTTGTACACAGGACAACCCCCAACCAGCAGGATCAGACCTGATAGCCTATGCCCATGTTACCGAAGCATGTAGTTGACATGACATAGACCTAAAATTGTTAGTTTAGTTCCCCAACCCTGATGGCGGCAGTGTCAATTTTGATTTGATCATCTTTTCTAAAAACTTTCTTACAAAAACGCCGCCACTGGTTGCTTCTGGTATTGCAGAAACCTTCTCCCTGGCTGTGACACTCTCCGCTGCGATTGGACAGCGCTACAGCCAGGGAGAAGGAGACGCCCATTGAGAATCCCTGGCGTCTCCTCCTCCCTGTTCCGTTGCTATGCATTAGCATAGCGTGCGCCCGAACTTTGGAGGCGCAGAGCGGGCGAACGGAGCGGCGCCCTGAAAAAGTAGTAAGTGATCTGGCCTCCACCCCACATGCCCTCTATAACCTGGTACTTAGTAGACAGTCTGGACCCATGAAAGGTCCTCTTTAAGTGAATGAAGCTTAGATGCAATACCAGACACAACCCATGTACAAGTGTGATGCTGTGTTTGGATGTTTTTATACCCTGGAATTAACTTGTTCCAGACCACGTGGCAGGCCCATCTGGCTGATATTTTTGAATTTTTTTTTCAAGGACCTGGAACGGAAGTGCGAGATGAGATCATATTTTTAAAAAATGAAGTTTTCAGTTTACTTTTGTGTGAATATCCTAGCGACGGTATATGTCCCGATACGTCACTACAACAATAGGATGTTGGAGGACAGTGAGAACAGAAACCCCCCTTATATCTCCTACTGATGGCCTATACTGTGACATAGGATTCGTGTAAATCCCTTTGTTTCCGATAAGGAAGTGAAATTAAAGCTGTCCCATCACCTGTAAAATTCGGACACAGCAGACTTCCTGTGCGAGAGGAAGTCCACATTTACTCTTCCTAGATAACGGTCAAACAGCCGGACTTAACACGTAGTGACCCTTTGATTCATAAACATCGTGTTCCTCTAAAAATAAAAAATAAGGTTGTGTCACTGAGGAATGCGGGAATCCTGTGCCGCTGTCAGATCGCTCAGGGATTTTGCTCTTTCAAAAATTTGTTTGTATCTTTATACTTATTTCTCTTGTCTTTTTGCTACTACTTTTTAGATTTTTTTTTTTTTTGGCTAGGTAAGTAGCAGGGTCTGACACTTGACAACCCACCTATTAGCTGTTTGCAGCAGCCGCTGGTGCCGTAAACGGAACGGTGGATGGAGCAGGGAGCTGAAGGCTCCATCCATGGTGTAGTGGTTGTGCCGGCATACCACAGCTTGGCTCCCATTCAAGTGAATCAGGAGCCAAGCTACAGTAACCCAGCAAAGCGGCTACACCACCAGCACTCCAGCTGTTATAAAACTACAACCCCCAGCATGCTCAGTTCAGCCCCGTTAGTGGCCAAGCAAGTGTGCATGCTGGGAGTTGTAGTTTCACCACAGCTGGTGTGATCCCAGCACTACACAGTGGTCAGAAACTTTTTTGTTTCCAGTGCCGTCCAATGTTTCCGCCACCTACCGCTTCCGCAAACAGCTGATCTGTGCGGTTGCCTTGTGTATCTAAATGCCCTTTTGCAAGATTTCCATTTTCGACGACTGTCTCATGCATCTTATTGGAGCTTGAAATAATCCCATTCAGATGTATGGAACTGATTGTTACCAAAATTCCTGCAACCAATCACCCATGTGTGAAGTCACCCTTATAGTACCCGCCCCTTCAAGCACACTATACTGTCCCTTCGATTTGTATCTGTTGGATTATATACAAAAACGTGACTTTATTTCGTGTTGTGTATATATGGAAGCACACTGATGGTCCGTGTTATACAATGTCTTCCAAAAATTGCAGCAAGCTCTTATTAGGACCTTTCCTTACTATTTAAGGGTGTAGCAGAGATACATTTGTAATACTAATGTGTATTTATGCTTTAGCATAGGACTTCAGGTAAAGATTGATGTATTGTATCTGTTATCAGGATGCACAGAACAAGGACAATTTCAGCTCTGCTACATCTGTATGCGTGGATGCACCTTTTTGAATATTCATTTGTCTTGCTGCTTTTGGTATAAAATAGGCACTTGAATAAATAAAGGAAGTCTTGCATCGAAACAATTTGGGGGGTTCTCGGTTACGAGGGAATGTACAATATAAAAGCACAGCGTGAATACATAGCACTCATTGTATGGAAAGGGTTCCCAAAATAACTGCAGTTAAAACTGACAAGACAGCTGTGTCTTCACCCACCCCCAGGCCTTGAAATAACACTTCTACTCTTTAGAAAAACAAATTGGCTAACCTCTCGCCAATCCTGCCCAAAAGCATCCATGGAAATCTGCTTTATAATGATTCTGGTGCAATGCGGTGTATTTTTATTTTATTTTTTTTTAATTCAGTTTTTGTAATATTACATATAATTTTATGGAGGCACACCATAACTCCACTATCAAGTTAGGAACTACTTGTTTTTGGCCTCTGCTACCAGCAGTTGTAGAATCAAAAGGTCCAGAAAGTCACTAATTGCAGATGTCTTATTCGAAAAGGTAGCCTGCCTGCTTATGGTTTCCTTTTTTTTTTTTTTTAAAGGTTGTAATTTTATGCAATGAATTGTCTGCAGCAAATCCACTGCAAAATGCAACGGTGAAATCTGCAGCAAGTCTCCGTATCCATATCCACATCGAAATCTGCATCTAAGGGTATGGATAAACAGTCAGGTTTCCGGAGGCAGTTTTGGAAAGCCGTACTCTAGAGTGCATCATAAAAGGAAAGAATGTATGCACACTCCTTGTTTTGGTTTCCAAAACTGCATGCAGAAACCTGACCGCGTGGCCGTACCCTAAGACTTGGCCCCATGTTCATATGTGCCTGCATTGCTGAGAGAAATTAAGCTTTTAATACATGCAAATGAGCCTCTAGGAGCAACGGGGGCGTTGCTGTTACACCTAGAGGCTCTTATCTCTCTGCAACTGCCGCTCCCTCTGCACTTTCACCGATCCAGGTAGAGAAAGCGTGACCAGGCCTTCACCTGTCATTCAAAATGGAGAGGGCACAGCAGTTGCAGAGGCAGCAGAGCCTCTAGATGTAATGGTAACGCCCCCGTTGCTCCTAGAGGCTCATTTGCATATATTTAAAACATTATTTTTCTCAGCAATGTGGACACATATGAACATGGGACCAACACAGATGTCTTCAGCTGCTAAGTGCACATGTAACAGGTCAGCCAGTGTCATAGGGACAAAGCTGAACCTTCCTACTTGTTTTTCCTCTTTCACCACCTGCTTTTTCTGTTGTGCTAAGGTAGCAATTCCGTAAAATATTGTTTTTGGACTGGCTCCGTGTAGCTGCAGGAGCCCCCGTACAGGTTCACCATAGCTGTGCTATCAGCAAGCTCTGTTTATGGTACTCAGAGACTGTTGTAAAGCAGCTTCTGTCTACTTTCAATATATTTTATTTTCTTTAAAAAAAATTTTTAATTTTTATTTTTTACAATGTGACTTTTTTCTTCTCAGGTGTCACTATGGCTGGCAGGGCGAATATTGCAATAAGTGTCTTTCATACCCCGGCTGTCTCCATGGCAGTTGCCGCCTGCCGTGGGAGTGTAACTGCGAAACCAACTGGGGCGGACTTCTCTGTGATAAAGGTAAATTTCACTGATGGATCTTCTTTGCCATTGTTTTTGAGGCCTTGGATTTGGTTCCATTCCGTTTTGATGTCTTTATTTTTGAAAATTGTTTCCTTACGTGTGAGGTTTTTATTTCTGAATGGTCAGATCCCCACCCCATCCCCCATGATTTTTGGACTTAGTTAGTTCTTGTGTATGTTTGGTTGCTTTCTACGCGTAGAGATCCAGGTATCTAATGTCCCTCAGATGCGTCGAGTTTCTAACCTCTCATTAAGTTTTTATACAACCAGTCTGGTAACTTTATTTAAGTTGGCCGTCAATGAAACTGGATATATCTGGAGATCACCATAGGACAGCATTGCTCGAGACGTTAGGTCAAGGCCAAGCAACGCGTTGTTAGCGACGCACAGTTTATCATGATCTTCACTGTCATGGCAAACTATTTTTACATCATCGCCCAACTTGGGGCAGGGGTGTTTAATTTAGCACCACCAATTGTCTCCTGTGTTCTCGGCAACTTGAAAAAGATTGTTGCCTTGACCTCTTTCTGGAGAAGCATTGCTGGTTTATAGTCCACCTCTAGAAGCTTCCAGACTAAAATGCTAAGCATCTGTCAACCTTTCCTCACTTCCCCATGATCTTTTGTGGTTTCTTTTTGTGTGTGACATGGCATCTCGTAGTGATGGCCTTAGTTAATCCTGGTGTGAGGGGAACAAGTCAGAAGAAATGGGTCCTACAAATCTGTCTCGACTGTCTTAGGATATTTCTATTGATCTTTATATTTTTGTTCTCTTGTTTTCTTTTTTTTTTTTTTCTTTTTTTTTAATCTTAAAGATCTGAACTATTGTGGAACCCATCATCCGTGTCTGAACGGAGGAACCTGCATGAACACGGAGCCTGACAAATACCACTGTGCCTGCACTGAAGGCTACTCTGGGAAGAACTGTGAAATAGGCAAGTTTTGGGTCTTCACCATTATGTTCCAATTAAAACATAAAACCGGTTCAATTTTTTAAGAAAAAATCTCAAACACCTATTTGTTTTTTTAGTGGGAATGGTCTGTATTTTGTCTTCTGTTGCCCACTGGGTTTATATAGTTTTATATCCTTTTAGTTTTACTATAGTTTTTACTAGTTTTTACTTCGAGAACATCTCAATGTTTACTAGGTCTACCAGAAATGCCCCATTGATAAAAAATAATCTATTGTCTAACCATAAGGCTGGAATCAGTTGGATTATCTGGTGTGGGAATTAACATCTTGTTTTTTTTGGGAAAAAAATCTTTTTGGGAAAAAAATTCCGGTAGTCTGCTCCTCCAATTGCCTTAAAACTGATGTGGGCGTAGCCTTAAATCTACCCAGTTTGCAGTCCACCATCCTAACCAAAATTGAAATCTTCTTGTTCTTCTAGCTGAACACGCCTGTGCTTCCAACCCATGTGCAAATGATGGCGTCTGTCATGAAGTCTCCACTGGATTTGAGTGTCATTGTCCACCAGGATGGACAGGTCCAACCTGTGCTATCGGTGAGTTAGACATCTTTTTGCTTAAGGATGGAGAACTGTTGTCTGGTTGACCTGGCCTCGATTTTGAAGTGGGTGGGGAAATCTTAAGTCTCAGCCAATCGGATTTGTTGACTCTTGAGAGGAGCGCAGCGTAGTTCAGAAGATTAGCCCCTGTCCTATTGTGAAAGTCGGTGGGCAACGAGATTAGCTGGCTGTGGACACAGATGACCGGTCATAAGCATTCATACCAGTAATTGTTTTTTTCGATGGTGAACAGATGGTTTCCAGTTCATTGACTTGATTGATTTTTTATTATTATTATTATTATTATTATTATTATTATTATTATTATTATTATTATTATTTTCTGGGAAGGCTGTGATTATTTTTTTGTAATTATTTTTTTTTTTTTTTTCAATTTAATTTTTTTTAAAATCCATATTAGACATCCCTTTCTTTAAAATATATAATATATGGTTAATGGGATGGAGAGAATAGGAGTGAGGTCTAATACAAAACATGCTAATGTCTAAATCTCTGCAGAATATGTCAGCGCTATATAAATTAGTATAATAAATAAATGTTGTTTGGATGAAAAAAAATATAAAAATAAAGTTAAATTAAATTTTTTTTTTTTTATATATATATAATATATATTTTTATTTAATTTTTTGGTAAAAATAATCTCCCCTCCTTCCTGTCATCCTTCCAGACATTGATGAATGTGCATCTAACCCTTGTGCCAGCGGAGGAATTTGTAAGAACCTTATTAATGGATTTGAGTGCATATGTCCTCCGCAGTGGGTTGGGACCACCTGTCAGCTGGGTAAGTCACTTGGAAACCTAGCCATAATATTTCTCCGCGACATTCTATAGTGACATTGAGTATGCAAGCAAAACAATGCATTTGACGACAGGACGCAGAGAGATCTCCTCCAACACCCAAATCAATTTTAAAAAGGCGTTCAGTAAAACGACCATCTAAAAAAAAAAAAGAAAATACGATTTCCAAAGTCCAATCCTTAATGCAGTTTCTGAGATTTAGACTTCTTATTAATCTTGCATTTATTTTTTACCTAATGAGAATGTTTGTTTTTATTAATGGTGGTGGGTTTTTATCGAACATTAGCCTAACTGGTGATGGGGCTTTTATTTGTGACTTTACAACTTTTTGTGGAGAATGTGAATTAATATTTATTCCCTACATGCAGAAGAAGAAAATAATTATGTCTCCACTGTGTGTGGGGGGGGAATAAATGAGTACACCAACAAAAAAAGAATAACTAAAAGACAAAAATGCCTTTTTAAAAAAAAAAAAATTTTGTAGTATATATTACTTTTTTTATTGTTGAAAAGTAGAGCCAGTCTTGCCTTCAGACTTCCACCGCCTTCATTGTTTTGGGCGGGAGGAGGGTTTGAAGGGGCTGCTGGTCCTGTGCCTATAGGTTCAGCACCCCTATCCGAAACTCAAAGGGAAATCTGAATCACATGATGGCTTTGGTTTTCAAGCTGTTGAGAGCGCAGCACTCCAAGTCCATTGGACGAAGAGGTGGGCTCCTCCTAAAAAGAGCCTATCTGCGGGCCGCAGCTAACAGTAGGATCTGAGCAGAGTTGATACATTTAAGTCCCTGCTAAGTCCCTGAGGGCGGCTGCGCATGCGCAGTGTGCTTTCTGTTCATTTCCCCGCTCCTTCTCTTGTAGGTGCAGGTCCCAGAGGTGGTACCTGCACCGATCAGACAATGGGGGGTATATCCTAGCGATATGTCCCCATTGTTTATGATGGGGCAACCCTTTTAAATGATAAATGTGTTGAGCTGCGGAGGCCCACCTCCTTCGACTTAAAAATATTTGTCACGATTGGTGCAAAATCACAGAAAGTTGCAAACTTTTTGCAAAATTTGTACATGCAGGAGCATTTACATCTTCAAACCATTTTCTTTTTTGGTGTACTGAATTTTTATTTATTTAATTTTTTTAACCTTCCATGGGAACCCCCAATGAGTGCAGTTTTGGGTTGGGTATTAACACAGCATGAAGTTACTAAACGTTGCATATGGCTAATCCGGTAGATGGGCATGATGTGCATGAAATGTAATTTATTTTTTGGTTTGCTATTAGCCTATTAATATTTCGGTGTATTCTGCTCGGTGCCTGGGAATCTGTGTAATGGTGTGTACATTTTTTTTTTTTTTCTTTTGTCTTGTTTCTCACAGATGCTAATGAGTGTGAGGGAAATCCCTGTGTTAATGCTTATTCTTGCAGAGATCTCATTGGTGGATATTACTGTGACTGCATTCCAGGATGGACAGGAAAAAACTGTCACATCAGTTAGTATTGACCGGTTCATTCTAAGCTGCCTCTTCCTATCCATCTTATACAAACCACATTCATCCCCGACCATCTTCATCCTCTCACCGCACTGTCTATACGTTGGCTTTGCACTGTCAGGGCACAGAAGAGTTGAGTCTATAGGCCCTCCTATACACATCACGGTATTGTTAACCGAAGTCGCCGTTTTTGGCGAGCCGGATGTGTATGAGCAGCTCCTGACTCCTCTCCTGGTAGATGATGG
Source organism: Rhinella marina (assembly GCA_900303285.1). NCBI lineage: Eukaryota > Metazoa > Chordata > Amphibia > Anura > Bufonidae > Rhinella > Rhinella marina. Next base: position 225,151 of record ONZH01017253.1, on the reverse strand, counting down.
AAAGAAGGATCGGGTTTGTTGAATTTCATGCCCAATTCTTTCGTTCTCCTAGGAGATAAGCCGCTGCCAGTCATTCTCCTCTCTCCCTTTTTGAAAACGCATACACCCTCGCCGAACCAAGCATGCATGTGTATGGGGTCTAGAGAGAGCTGCCGGCCAACAGCTATTGAAGCTGTAAGGGGAACCTTAATGAGGTTGTCCAATTACGACAACTTATCCCTTATCCACAGGATGGGAGATGTGGGGATCTGACCACTGGTGCTCCCGCCAATCACAAGGACAGGGCCCCATGCTCTCCTATTTGAATGGAGTAGCGGACACGCATGCTTGTCCTCTTCTGCGTTCAAAAGGGGAGCACTGGCCTCCATTCTCTCGATCGGCAGGCGCCCTAGTGGTCAGATTCCCCACCAATCAGACACTCATCTCCTATCCTGTAGAACAGCCCCTTTAAGGGTATGTTCACACATTGCAGAAATTTCTGCGACTGCCCCTTTTATCTCGAATTCCACATAGATTTTTAGATCATTCCAACCTCTTTTAAGAGCATTACCACCTCAAAAATTACCAGTAAGGCCTTATTCACACATTGATTTTTTTTTTTTTTTTTTTTTTTTTTTTGGGAACCTAAGCTCATGTGCTGCTGTTGAGTAAGGCCTTAGTCCTTGAGTCATCCTCTTCTGTCAAGATTGAAAATGAGGTTTGTGTCTAGAAACTGCACCACCTTTTTCCATGGTCTTGCAACCTGGCAACGCTCAAGTAAATCGTGTTGAGCTGCAATACCAGACACGGCCAGTGAACAAGAGTGGAGCCACTTTACTCAGTAGGAGAGCCCAGCTGAAGCTAAATGGCAGCTACTTGTGGTTATCACTTGAATGTAGCTGAATAGTATTCCTGGCGGTTTGACTGAAGAAGATGATCCAAGGACTGGACTGGGTTTTCTTTTGTTTATTTTTCAGGTGGAACTGTTTTATTTAGTTATTTATTTTTTCAGTCATTTTTGCCATGTATTCTATAAAAAAAATCTTTCTCACTTCTAGATGTTAATGACTGCCGTGGTCAGTGCCAGAACGGAGGCATATGCAAGGTAAGTTATGTTTCCACATAATATAAATGCCGCTGCCTTCAGGGATGGTGGCTCACACCTCATTGATCCATCTATTTATACAAGGATTAGCCAGTTCCACCAGTAAGACCAGACTCGCATGTAGTACGGCATCGGGTCTAATGACTTGTATGTACTAAGAACCACAGCTAGAACCGGCCCTGTACCTCACATGGATCCAGATGTCTCCTCATTTATTGCTCTGCTAGATTTATATCAAGCTGGAAGCTCAGGGGAGTGTTCTTTCTCAGGAGGTGTGTCCTTTATGCTACAGCTCTCCCTATCACACCTCAGGGGCGTGTCATTTCTACTTCATCGCTCCGTCACAGCTTCCAATAGTAGATATGACTGGTGGCAAGTTGAAGGATGGAACTGAGCATGTGCGACCACCTCAGCGATGTCACTAAGGTGGACAGAGAAATAGAGAAAACAGCAGCAGCTGGCACTACACACATACATTTAATTAATTAACTCTGGTTATACAACATTTTAATTGCATGCAATTACAAAAGTATTCAGACCCAAGAGCTGGTTCAAGACATGTAAAACCGTATTTAATGACCTTTCTGCCACACCATACTTTAAGTGTAGAGACTGTCGGGAGACATACAAGCAAGCAGCCATATTGCTTTCCCAGAAACAGACCACTAAGAAATGACTAAACCTTACACTTCTTTTCTGGATGCACCAGGACAAAGTAAATGGATATCGCTGCTCCTGTCCTCGTGGATATATTGGCAAGAACTGTGAGATAGAAGTGAACGAGTGTGCAAGCAATCCGTGTCTGAACGGAGGCGTCTGCGATGACCTGGTCAACGGTTTCCACTGCCGATGTCTCCCTGGATTTGCCGGCACCATGTGCGAGGTGAGTGTTTCCAAGGAGTTTGCTGTGTGCCGTCCTCCATGGGCAGGTCTAGGAAATCTATCTAGAGGTCTCCAGGGACCAGGACATTACCTATTGATGGAGGCTTCACACGATACTTTATAGGCAGAAGCAGATCTGTAGAGTGTTTTCTGAGTGGCTTTAACCATATGAACGTGCGGCGTTCTCTTCTCAGTTGTCAGTTTTTGTTTAAGTTTTTGTAGGTTTTATTAGTAAATTGAATTTCTGGGTCATTAAAATTCCAGAGAGATGTGTAGTTTCTTCATACCCTGGAGAAATGTCTGAGACAAGTCGGCAGCTCGTTGTTTAATTATGGTCCTGCGCTCTTAGACTTTTACAGAGTATTTTAGCTTTGGAAGGGTTGGGTTGTATGTTTTACAGACATTCGCCCATATTTACTAATGTGAACTCGCCTAGATTTTTGCGCCAAAATCTCCTTAGGTTAATTGCCACCTATTGTGCAGGGTGGGTGCTCTTACATTGGTTCTCATCACCTAAAATAAAAGATGAGGCACCCTTCCTAGGTGCATCCACATGGGCTGCCTCTTTGATGCATATGCCGTACTGTGCGGATTCATTCTTGAGGCGTTTTGTAAAAGTTGAAGCTACACTTTAAAGGGGTTTTCCGGAATTTTGATATTGATGGCCTATCCTCAGGATATCAGATCGGTGGGGGTCCTACAACCAACACCTTCTCCAATCAACTCTGGCGAGCCCTATGGACAGTGATGTCAAGTCCATTGGTCACCTGACCTAGGCACAGCTCGGTCCCATTCAAGTGAATGGAGATAAGCTGCAATACCAAGCACAGCCACTATGCAATGGACGGCGCTGTACTTGATAAATTGCAAGGCGTTCCAGCTGATCGGCAGGGGGATTCTGGGAGTCTGATATGATATTGATGACCTTTCCTGAGGAATACGTCATCAGTATTAAACACCCAGACAACCCCTTTAATAAAGCCTTTCACATTACATAAGGAGAATTTGCAAATACCTTGCTTTTCTTATGGTGTACTCCTATTGAGCTGTATCATGTTTTCTTCTCCATTTGCACCCAAAGCAAAAGAGAAAGTTACTTTTTAACGTATAGGAGACCATCCGATACACTGCACTCCGTTCACAACCAAAACGGTGCTGGTTTTTCTGTTGCCAGAGAAGAAATCCGTATCGGAAAATCAAAGTCTTTGCAAAGCATATAATAACTTATCATAGAGGGAATGACTTTAAGGGGCTGACGCCTCCTCTGCCCGCCTGGAATATGACCCCCGTGGCTTTTTATTGCTTTTTGTACTTACTTTTTTTATTGTAGAAGATCAAGGAGCCAGGATAGAAACTATATGAATGGCAGGAAGTTTTGTCCCCACTTGACTATATCCTCACTACATACTATTAAACTTGAACTGGAAAGGGAAATTTATACTAACGAGAGGAAACATGTGGACGCCGCTGATAGGGGGACATCTGAAGAAGAAGGCCGTATTCTCCCAGGCTCGGCAGAGATTTGAGCGGTCGTCTGGTAGTCAGACATCTAGACGTATCCCCGTCCTTGAGCTCTGCACAATTTGTTTTTCTTCTCTTCTCCAACACTCAATCTCCAAACCTCCATCAGACGTGCTCGTACAAATAAGACATTCCTCTCTTGGCATTATTAAGTCATCTTGGATCAGTCATCGTGTTGCTGCAAATTTTGATTTGTGTTTTAATTTATTTATTTTTTTCACACCACTCCCAACATGAAAAATGTGATTTTGTTTTTCCCTTTTTTGCTTGGTGCTTTTATTTTTGGTAGTTTTTCTTTTTTTTGCTTGTTTGTTTTTATGTTTGAATTTTAAGGCTGCGTACACATAAGCTTTTTTTTTATACCTGAGATTAGGAAAAAAAAGGATCTGCTGTTCTCCAGAAACAGCGCCCCACTCTTTTTCGTAGGACGTGCCTGGTATTGCAGATCAACCCTATTTAAGGCAGTGGGGCTGATTTGCAATACTAGAGGTAGCCTATGGCCAAGTATGACGCTGCTTGTGGAAAGTGGAGGAACTTTTTTTTTTTTTTTTTTAATTTAATGCTGACCATCCCTTTAAAGTGACTCTCCGATCTTCCCCTTTAATGATGCATATTTCCCTCAGTAATGCCTGCTAGTCAGAATCTTCTTCTTTCTCTCATTGTTTGTTTAGTACTCTAACGGCTCTGGGCTTTCTGCATTTTGCAGAACGGACAGGGCCGGCGCTATATAGATGATGCCCATTCTTGTCCTGTGAATATAGCCTAATCCAGACTCCCTGTATGAACTGAAACTAAACTGCAGTCACCAATCACAGCTCTGTCTTCATGGAGCTCAGCAGAAAAGCATTCAAGCAGCAAGGTCTGAGGAAAATTAAAAATTAGGCAAGCCTGTCCTATAGGTAGTGACTTCCATAGTGTTTTTGTGGCTGTGCTTGACGCTTTCTTTAAGTAACAGCATCTAGAATGTGTGCAGATAGTTGTAGGCAGTAAATGATTTTTTTACAGGAGTACAGCATTGATGACCTATCCTCAGGATAGTTTATCAATGGCAGATAAGTGGGGGTACCACTCCTTGCACGGGGGTGTTGCTGTTACACCTAGAGGCTCTGCTCTCTCTGCAACCGCCGTCCCTTGACAGGGCCAGGCAGTGAAAGAGTCATAACAGCTGGTCCTGTCAATCAAGATGGAGAGGGTACGGCAGCTGCAGAGAAAGTAGAGCCTCTAGGTGTAATGGTAACGCCCCCGTTGTACCTAGTGGCTCATTTGCATATGTTAAAACCTCATTTTTCTCAGCAATGAGGACACATATGAACATGGGACCAACACAGATGTCTTCAGCTGCCAAGTGCACATGTAACAGGTCAGATAGTGTCATAGGGACAGAACTGCTGACAGATGTCCTTTAAGAGGACCCATCCCCTCTCCTCACATGTCTGTTTTAGTAACTACCTGCATTCCCCATGTAATAACAATTCTGGAGCATCTATTCTTACGTCTCTATGTTGTGCCATTCCTTTATTATTTCTACTAGAAGTTATGAATGAGTTGCTAGCAGTAATTTTTTTTTTTTCTTGATGGAATCGCCCCTCCGCTCCTGTATAGAGGTGAAGACTGTCCAGTTTTGGAGCAGTTGAACAGCTTTCTCTGTCTTCTATAATGAAGTAATACCGTTCCCTCTGCCGCTCCGTCTCCCTGCACTGTAACCTAGCAGAGTTGTTTGTAAGAAGCGAGTGCCTGGCCGTCGTCTGCCAAATCTCATCAGAAACCTCGGGTGTATTATTATTATTATTACCGGTGGATTTAGTGGGGCTGCTTTACATCAGGCGGCAGACAGGATCTTCTTGCTTAGTTGATTGGTTAACATTGCTTCTTCTTCTTTTTTTTTTTTTTTTTCGTCTCCTGGTCGTAAGTTTTCTTTTTTTTCATTTGTGCCAATGTAACGTAAAGCGCAGACTGACAGGGCGCCCTGTGCTTAAATATGTCCCTGCGGGCTGAGGCCCAGATATAGCAGTGCTGCAACCATGTTATTTGTGGTTTTTACATGCTTTGCACAAATTGCAAATATTTTACCCTAATAATAAATAATATTAAGAGTGCAAGTTAAATAAATGACATCAAACACTGGCATGAACAGGAATTTAGGGTCTATATATATATATATATATATATATATATATATATATATATATAATTTTGTTTTTTGCAGGCTAAAACTGTTGCATTTTAGGTTTCTGACAGAATTTTGCGTCTGGCTTCAATAACCACAGTCAAGACAAGTCGAAGCCATTTATTATTGCGGACTGCCTTAAAAGGCCATAACTGCCTAAAGGTTTACACGGTTTTAACATTTGTTTAAGTTGGGCATTTTTCTCCTAATAGTGACTGCCGAGGAGCTCTCAACCTGTAGACGTGCTCGCCTGTCAAAGGTTTTCTGCTTCTCCGCTGTCACGTTTCACCCCCTGAGATTCGTGCATTAAAGGGACACGCGTGTATACAGTGTCCTGTGTATGAACGGCAGCCCTTTGCCTAGTGCTGGATCAGGAAGCTGTATTGTTGCTCGATTTGCGTACGATGAGACGCGATCCAGCGTGGAAAGCGCAGGGTTAACGGCATGCTTGGCGCGACTCGTTTTAGGTCTGGCTTCTTTAAGCATGGGATAATCCAGTTTCCATGTCTACTATGAGAGCCTTATCAGGATCCAGCTCGTCTCGTCTTCCCTTTTATTCCTCGTGCCTTTCTTCGCTAATCTTGTAATGGAGGTAGAGGGGGGAATTGCATAAGTAGCAATTACATAATATAATACGGTTATGGGGAATGCTTTTGTTGGAGGCTGGGGGCTTTCAGGTAACTTGTAGGGACTCTCGGCTTCTTTCTTGTTGCAGTGCGGCACCTGTTTAAAAAAAAAAAAAAAAAAAAAACTGGTTATCACGATATTGAGACTTGCTGCATCTACCTGTATGGATAGTACTAGTCTCCAGTTAATACCAGATCTCTGCGGTACCCTAGTCGTGTGTTTTCAGCATGTTGGGCTCTGTCTGCACAGGTGGAGCAGGCTTTGGCATGCATTGGCAGCCAACTGCAAGAATACATCCACCGCTGAGGCTGCACAACCCTTTTTAGTGTATTCGCCTGTAGGTGCTCCTTTATGCATTATACTTTTGTATTGGTCATTGCAGTAGACTTGCTTATTGCAGCAGGTTGCCTGAAACCTTAGCCATGAAGGCGTCCATTACTAATAGGAATAATCTAGTTAGGTTTTGTGACTTCTCGCTGTTCATCCCGATCTTCCTGGTTCATGGGTTAAATACCCAGTGAAGGCTGAAACTTCTGCATTATTACAGGCCCGCGTATGCACCATTCTGGGTTTAGCAACGGCCACTGTAGGCATCTCTTATGTGCATGACCTATAAGATATTCAGTGCAAATACCTACGATAGATATGTATGTACCGGTGATCATCATTGCCTTCATGTTTTTGTTTTTTTTTTTCCTTCCCCATCAAGGTGGACATTGATTTCTGCGATCCGAACCCCTGCCAGAATAAAGCTCCCTGCTACAACGTCGGCGGCGATTACTACTGCGCATGCTCAGACGACTACGACGGCAAGAACTGCTCTCATCTTAAAGACCACTGCAAGAATGGCTTGTGCAAAGGTAAGTGGCGCGCTGTAAAGGAATGATCTTTCGGTCGGGGGTGGGGGGCCCTGCAGACTAGGTCACGTCTATATTGGCGCTGTGCAGAATGCATTGTGCAAATGTTAGTAACTGGCTGCTATTTCAGTGTATGAAGTGGAGCCGTCCTGAGGGGTTTTGTCAGCAAACTTCTTTTATGCAGCTGATCGTGAGCTTCTCGGTGTCCCTAATGTGTCCCTCTTTTTATTTTTAGTTATAGACAGCTGTACAATAGCGATTTCTACTAATGCCACCCAGGAAGATATCCGTTACATCTCCTCTAACGTCTGCGGGCCTCATGGACGCTGCATTAGTCTGCCTGGTGGGAATTTCACCTGTTCCTGCAAGCGAGGCTTCACTGGTGCCTACTGCCATGAAAGTAAGTTGGTTTGGAGAAATATGTTTGTGTGTGTTGTTGCCTTGTTCTTTTTATTTATTTATTTTTCATTGTGGTATTTTTATATATATTATAAATATTTTTCCCCCCTTAGTTCTTCCAGATTAGGCATTTTTAATTCTGTATTTTAGATATAAATGACTGCCTTGGCAATCCGTGTAGAAATGGCGGCACGTGCACCGATGAAATAGACTCGTTCAGATGCTTTTGTCCCAGCGGCTGGGGAGGCGAATTATGCGACATCAGTAAGTCGAACCTTTAATTTTTCCTGACCATATATACCTTTGATGGCTAACCTCCGGCGCTCCAGCTGTGATAAAACTACAACTCCCAAGACGTACATTTGCTTGGCTGTTCTCAGGACTCCACAGAAATGAATGGAGCATGCTGGGGGTTGTAGTTTCACCAAAGCTGGAGTGCTGGAGGTTAGCCATCACTGGCTGGGTAATGTATAGACCTGTCTTTTATATGCAGTTTTCCCAATTCTGCTACTTCCCCCCCCCCCCCAGACTACGACGACTGCAATCCAAATCCTTGCCAGAATGGAGGACGTTGCATAGATCTGGTGAACGACTTCATTTGCCAGTGTGAAAATGGATGGAAAGGCAAAACCTGCCACTCGCGTGAGTAACAAGCTTTCTTTGCATGTGTATTAGAGATGAGCGAACGTGGTCGTAACGAGCACTGTAGCGCTCGACTCCCCTGCGCTCGCATAGGCGCAGGCATCCGCTTCCGCCCTCCTCACCCGACTGAAGCGGATGCCTGTGCCCATGCGAGCGCAGGGGAGCCGAGCGCTGCAGTACTCGCTCATCTCTAATGTGTATACGTCTTGTCTTGTAGTCTACTACACCTATATCTTGTGCTCTCATCAACAGGCGAATATCAATGTGACGCGAACACCTGTAGTAATGGCGGGACCTGCTATGATACCGGAGATACTTTCCGTTGCCTCTGCCCTTCTGGGTGGGAAGGAGCCACTTGTAACATTGGTAAGCATGATCAGATACTGTATCCTGTACATTAGGCCTCATACACACACATTTTTGGCAGATAGCCCACTGACCCATTCATTTCTAAGGGACCATTCTGATTTTTACAGATCCGTGTGCCCATTCCATAAATGTAAGAACATGTCCTGTTCTTGTCCGCACTGTAGTCTGCAGCTGCTGCAGAATTACAACTCCCAGTATGCTAAGAGATGCAGCTCTGCAGCAGCTTTAGTGCCACATGTGGCGACCATTGGCCTATTAAAAAGGCAGAAACGGTGGCGACCATTGGCCTATTAAAAAGGCAGAAACGGCACCAAAGTCAGTCAAGCGTTACCCCCGCTATGCTGTAAATCTAGGGCATAGTCTAGGATCTTAGTAATTTCTGTGTGAATTTATAAAATGTTATTTTTATCTTTTCCTAACCATGCCCAATTCTTGCTGGAATAAATTCCACTAGTGGCCCAAGTGCACAGGACGAACCGTTTGGCCATTGCTGGTATTTAATATTCTGTGATATACTATGACTGGTGTGATGTACCGTGCAGACCTCTGTATAGTCGTCTTTGCTGGCGTTGGTATCACTTGTGCTGTGCAGTTACTGATGTGATGTCATCTGTTATGTATTTCGTTGTCATATATAGACGAGGAGTCAGGCAGGTTAGTACATGGTTCCTTTGGCTGTCAGGGCATGCTGGGAGTTGTAGTTTCACAATAGCTGGAGAGCCCCTGGCTGTGATGATATTGAGAATGTGACTTGCCCTCACTTATTCCAAAGAAGTGCATTCATATGGTATTTCACTTACATGCACAAGGGCATAGATACCATAGATCCATCCACTATGGCTGCTCTCAGGTTCCCAACCCACCCGCTCGTGGATCTCTATAGGCACTCTATGCAGTACCAGACAAGGCCATGCTCAGAAGTGGAGCAGTTTCTGGGAGAAATGAAGACTCCATACATCTTTTTCTAACCTCTGACAACTCCTTTAAAGGGAACCAGTCATCTCCGAAACACCCCCTGAACTAGAGTAATCGGTGTATAGTGTAAGTGACGTTGATTCTGGTTATGTAAGTTTTATCTTCATGCTCACTTCCATTCTGATGTTGTGCTCCCACAAACATGCAGTAAAATGCACTCAGTGGACTCCGGTGCTCACTCACATAATGGAGAGGACCCAAAGAAGAGTCCAGTGAGTGCATTTTACTGCTGGTTTGTGGGAGCACAGCGTCAGAATGGAAGAGAGTATGAAGATAAAGCTTACATATTCGGATTCAGCATCACTTACACTATACAACGCTAATTCTAGTTCAGGGGGGCTTCCGAGATGACAGGTTCCCTTTAAGCTGGAATCACACATGTTGTGTTTTTATGCAGCTTTTGGTCCTGGGATTTTCTTTATACTTCCTCCCCCTACCCCTTTCCTGTTGGATCCTCTCTGGGCTTGGGGGGTCTGAAAACTGACAAAAAACAAACAAATCTGTGATTCCAGCCTCTAAGGTTGCTTCTAGGGATGAGTGACCTTGTGTTTTCAAGTTCGGAGTACAAAGTTTGGGTTATCTAAGAATTGCATTATGGATTCTGCCATTCCTCTGATAAGCAGGGGCATAACTACCATATCAGCAGACCATGCGACTGCTATGGGGCCCAGGACAAGAGGGGGCCCAGTCTTAGTTGGGATCATCTCCTTTTCTACTGGGGGTGAAAACTTGGTCAGGACTCTACCCTCTAAAGGAACAACTTTAAGCAAATGAAGCAGTGGAAAAATGTCCCAAGTGTCATTGAAAAGGGTTTAGGCCTATACCCTTCTGTCCTGTGTGGGGGGGCCTGGTCTGATCCTTGCTATGGGGCCATTACATCTCTATGTACGCCACTGGCGATAAGTTATGGTCTGTGGTAGCGGAATCCGTAACTGAATTTTTTAGATAACCCGGACCTTATACGCCAAACTTGAAAACACAAGTTCGCTCAACACTATTGGCTTCTTGTACTTGGATATTGATGGCCTATCTTCAGGCTAGATCCTCTATATCAGATCTGTTGGGGGTCGGGCACCCGGAACCCCCGCTGATCAGCAGTTTCCAAACTATACAGTGGCCGGAGCTGAAAGCACAAGGTTTCATCCACTGCATACAGGCCGTGTGGAGTACGGCAGCTTAGTTCAAGTGAATGGGAGGCGAACTGCAGCACGCCAGCGCCCGAAACCACCCAGTGGACAGAGTCTCCCACACCTGCCCCAAGTAGATAAGCGGTGGGTGATGACCTCAGTCCCAGAAAACCCATTTAGCTTGATTACTTGCAATCCTCTATAGATGCACATACAGCAAGTGCTGCCGAACTTTCTTGTAGAGTTGCGTTCAGCATTGGGATGGGAACGATCCTTTCATCGTTTTTAACAGTATTAAAAGCAATCTATAAAATGTCCTTTATCTTGTGTCTACAGCTAAGAACAGCAGCTGTCTCCCCAACCCCTGTGCTAATGGAGGGACGTGCGTGGGCAGCGGAGATTCCTTCTCTTGCATGTGTAAAGAAGGATGGGAGGGACGTACCTGCACACAGAGTAAGCCTTTGCCTCTATTTTTTCGTTCCTTTAGGATATAGGGTGTGTCTCATAACATGTTTTATCCTTTCATTTATTTGCCAACATATTTGAGTCATGTGGGATGGGAAATTGCCGGAGGCTACGAAAAAGAAGCTTGTGTGTGTCTTAAGAATAGGTGAAGACGAGAGATGCAGATGAGCTGGATTCATAGAACACTTTTTTTTTTTTTTTTTTTTTTTTAATGTACACAAACTATTGCCTCTGGTCTAAAGTTTTGCAATTTATTATTTCCCCAGTTCCAGTAAATTTTTCCAGTTTTCCTGTTTGTGTAAAAATCCTGTGCAGTTCTAAGATTATTGGCATAAAAGCTAATTTTTAACCGTTCAGTCCCAGCCTCATCTTACTTTAAGCTTTTCCTTTGAAGGGGGCTTGTCTCTTCTCCTGACATGTCGGTTGCATCCCCCATCTATTAACAATTCTGGAGCATCTATTCTTATGACTCCAAGTTGTGTCATTCCTTTATTATTCCTCCTAGAAGTTATTAATGATTTACTTCAAGTTTGCAATGAAGGTCCAGATAAGTGTTACTAGTGTGTGCAAGGACACACCCACAACTGGTAACACCCATCTGGACCTTCATTGCAAACTGCTAGCAATTCATACCTTCTACCAGGAATAATAGAGGAAGGGCACATCGTAGAGTAATAAATAGATGCTATAGAATTGTAATTACATGGACAATGTCAGTAGTTTGGAAGGTTACAGGTCCTATTTAAGAGCTGCACTGTAATAGTAGTGCATAGTCAATGTTGGACTATTGCAAACTTGGGCTACATCCTTAAAGAGGACCTTTCACCTCTCCTGACATGCCTGTTTTAATAGCTTCATGCATTCCTCATGTGATAACATTTCTGGAGCATCTATTCTTATGGCTCTATGATGTGCCATTCCTTTATTATTTGCACTAGAAGTTATAATTGAATTGCTATTAGCCTTCAGTAAAGGAACAGAGGGGAGGTGACCAGTTGGGGGTGTGTACCTGCACAGACTGACTCTATCCAATCAGTGCTGCCATGTTCATGTGTGCAGGTACACACCCCCAACTGGTTACCGCCCCTCTGTACCCTTACTAAGGGCTAAAAGCAATTCAATTATAACTTCTAGTAGAAATAATAAATGAATGGCACAACATAGAGACATAAGAATAGATGCTGCAGAATTGTTATTACATGGGGAATGCATGAAGCTATTAAAATAGGCATGTCGGGAACGGTGAAAGGTCCTCTTTAAGGTGCATTTACACGTCCCGAGAATCTGGCAGATTATTGTGAATGACCTTTCCTGTAACGCTCATGCATCGGGTGATCCTGTCGTTCATGCAGGCACCACCGATCATGGCTTCTGGGCAGCAGATTGTGCAGTCTAGACAGCGATCTGCTGCTCAGAAACCATGATTCTGTATGAGGACGAGGGATCGCAATAGCGTGTAATTGCAGCGGTCTCCTTCACTGAACGAGCAGCCGACTGTAGGGGAGTAACGCTTCCTTCCTGACAATCGGCCCGTGTAAATCCAGTTTAAGGGCCCTTGCACATGACCGAGACATACGGTCCATGAGCGGCATTGACTGTGCGCACGGGAGAACACAGCATCATAGATTACAATGATACTGTGCACATGGGCCCGCCGCGGTGATATTGTCCTACACTCATAAGTGCGGGACAATAGTCCCCTTGTCAGCCCGACGTGCACAGTATCATTGTAATCTACGATGCTGTGTGCTCCTGTGCACACGATCAATGCCGCTCACGGACCGTATGTCTCGAAGGGCATACGGTCGTGTGCAAGGGCCTAAGGCTGAGGTGCGCGCGTGTGTATCAAAAACCTTATGTCCCCGTGCAGTATGTTGCTGATGCCTACTTTTTCCAAGCTGATTCATTACCTCCTTCTGCCGTGTGGAGAGGACAGGTCCACTTTAAATGCATATACCTATTATCGTCTTATGTAGCCCTCTCCTGCAGAGCTGGGGGTGGGTGGAGGGATTAGGTCAGCAGCCATGGAACAGTCTGGTTTCCTTTTTTTTTTTTTTCCCCATAAGGCTTCATATTCAACTAAGTAATTTATGTAATAAAAAAAAATTGTAACAGTAATTTTTTTTCTCTTTCCATAGATACAAACGACTGCAATCCATATCCTTGGTAAGTCTTATGATTTTTCTGTTTGTTTCCTACTTCATACCACATAGCTGTACCATGGATAACTTGGTGGTTGCCGTAGTATTGTCTTACACTGTGTACTGTATAGTCAGCTTTCCAGAACCCTATGGGGGTTACTAATTATCCAGAATACTTTTCCCCGCTCGCGCCAGTTCTAAAATAGTGGACAGGGAAGGGGAGGGCGTCTAAAATGCTGGTCTTCATAAACGACCCCCTATGTTTTAGGAGAATGCGTCAGCCGGCACCGCTGCTGTCTTTGGCGGGGTCCCGTTCTGGAGATAGGTGCCATCAGTGTCCAAGATGAGAATACCCCTTTAGGCAAGGGCTACAAAGCGACACTGCTCACGGGACACCTGTTGCGTCCAGGATTGCTGAGTAGCGGTGATCCTATAGAAATGAATGGGATGGTAGCGGCAGTCACAAGAAATCCAACAGGGCTGGTGTCGCGTGACCAGTGTCGCTGTGTGGCATGCACACAAAGCTGTAAATCACCAAGTCACTCCACCCACGGACTCATAGGCCCAAAAACTAGAGCAGGAGGAGCTGAGGAAATGGATCTCTAACATACGGCCGGCAGATCGCTTTGAAATATCATGTATTCTAGCGATATGCCATCAATGTCCAAGATGGGATTACCCCTTTAAAGTAGGATTCCCACCTCACCCCACTCAAAGCATAAGCCCAAGTTATACTGAGTCTTCTCCTATACAACTATATGTCAGTCTGCTCAGCTCCTCATGCTCTATAACAGGGATCAGAAACCTCCGGCACTGCAGCTATTGTGAAACTACAATTCCCAGCATGCTCCATTCATTTCTATGGGAGCTCTGAGAAGAGCAGAGCAATTCTGCATGCTGGGAGTTGTAGTTTCACAACTGCTGGAGTGCCGAAGGTTGCCTACCCCTCTTCTATAACATGCTGCCTGCAGATTGCACTGAACGTTCAATGTGACAGATTCCCTTAAATTGACTGTTGGATTTAGGAAGAGATCAAATATTCTTAGTGAATTGGTTCTTCTGTCATTTCCTGTGCAGCTACAATGGTGGGATTTGTGTCGATGGCATCAACTGGTTTCGCTGTGAATGTGCACCTGGATTTGCCGGACCAGACTGCAGAATCAGTAAGACATTTTCTCCCTGTAATGATTTTGTTAATTTTTTTTTTTTTTTTATTAATAAAATATTTACTTTTGAGGTGATAAAATGTTATTACTAATCATTCAAGGTCTACCTCATTCGAGGGGTTGTCCAGGATTAGAAAAAAACATGGCTGCTTTCTTCCAGAAAGGGCCTCATGGTGAAGTGAGTGAGTGAGCTGCAGGTCTATAGAAGGAAGCAGCCATGTTTTTCCACCCCTGTCCAGGCCCAATTTAGAATTATAAAAGCCTCCTGCCATTATTTGTTTTCTATGCAGTGAATGGATCAAATGACAAACCCCGCGCAGCTGTTCAGCACGTTGCCATTGAAAAAAATAAAAATGACCAACTCTGCCTGTTGCACCTTGTGCTGTAAACCAAGCCAGCTCCGCCATCTTTGATTAGCCTATTATGTAGATAAGCACGGCTTTATTGTTGTTTTTGTCTTTTGTAGACATCGATGAATGCCAGTCTTCCCCTTGTGCGTACGGTGCCACTTGTATAGATGAAATAAATGGCTACAGGTGCACCTGCCCTTCAGGACGAGCTGGTCCACGCTGCCAGGAAGGTAATTAGTGCCTCGCATTCACATCAGGGCTCACGTCTCTTGTAACCCATTTATACGAACTGTTTGGCAGAAGATCTAAACTGTGTTTTTTTTTGTTTTTTTTCTCCCTTCTCCTAGTGATCGGCTTCGGAAGGTCTTGTTGGCAGAAAGGAATGCAGTACCCCCATGGAAGCAAATGGGACGAGGAATGCAATAGCTGTCACTGTCTGGATGGAGTGATTGACTGTACCAAGGTAAGGATTATAACGCTCATCCTCTTCTAATCCGTTGCATTAGGGTTGGGGTTTTCTAGGACTTGTGAAAACATATGGAGATTAAGTTCACCCTGACATTTTTGTAGGATTTTTGAATTCTTTTGGGCATCCTGTATTGGCTTACTGTATAGCATTTATAACACTTTCCAGGTCCATTAACAGCATCTGCTGTTGCCTTGGCTGGAGCAGTAGACAGGAGACTACTTACTGAACGGTTATCACTTTAGCCTTGCAGCACAGGGGTCTTGGGTTTCCTCCAACCAAGGCAACGTCCGCGTGGAGTTTGTATGTTCTCCATGTGTCTCTCCCTATTGTCTGAGCTTGAGCTTACATGGGGAAATTAGATTGTGAGCCTCGTGGGGGACTGACTCACTGGATGTTCTTACCATACATGATACTTTTCACATACAGTATTTGGAGGGACTTGTAAAAGGAAGAAGTTACCTAGTGAAGAGTAAAGCTCCTCCAAAGTAAATTCCACCTAAGATTTGATCAGCTTCTCAGCCTTCTTACACAGGCCAATTTTGCAGACGATTGTCGGGAAGGTAGCGTTCCTTCTCAACAATCGCCTGCTCGTCAGTGAAGGAGGCCGCTGCATTTACATGCAGGGATCTCCTCCACAGTATGGGGAGGGGCGATCACGAATCCCACTCGTCCCCATACAGACCCGATGTTTGCCGGCAGCAGAGCCTGTTTACATAGCACGATCTGCTGCCAACAAACGCCGACTTTTGTGACCACACGAATGATGTGATTACCCAATGAATGAGCGTTTTACTCGTTCATCGGGTAACCAGCGCAACTTTTAGGCTAGGGCTATATGACGACATTTGTCACGCTACATATTTTATAATGCCAGTCTATGGTGTTGCACTAAGACACGATGCATTTTTGTGCGACTGTCGTGTCGCAGTTGTGGCTTGTTGCAGTGTGACACCATAGACGAGCATTATATAATATGTCACGTGACACGTCGCCACGTAGTCCTAGTCTTCAACTGGCTAAGAATCAGCCCGTGTAAAGGGCTCTTACGATTTGATCAGGCAGGACAGGTTGCCATCACGTGAGATCACCTTAAGATGGCCTCGGAGACAGGTACACTTGGAATAACTTATTCCTGAACCCATAGAGGTCACATTGGGGGGGGGCGCAAAAAGCTTTTAATATTTCCATAAATTATAAATAATTCATTCTATGCTTTCATGTAATTATTCAATTTCTAATGGTTTAACCCCTGCTACTTCTTCAGGTCTGGTGTGGCAAAAAGCCATGTCTACTGGAAAAACGCCGCGATAAGAGCCAGTGTCCCCAAGACCAGGAATGCGAGCCGACCTTCTCTTCTGTAAAGTGCTTCCGACCGCCCTGCCGTGAATGGGGAGAGTGCAGCGCCCCCGATAGACCGCATCTGATTAAATGCCTACCCAATTCAGGCTACCTGGATAACAACTGTGCCCGGATAACATTAATATTCAATCAAGAAAAAATTCCACAGGTACCAGTTTTAATCCTCCTGTAGTATGGAGTCATCAGTGTCTGTCTTTGCTTTGGCCGTGTGTTCGTAATACTGATATATTTGAGACTGCTGCCCGGTCTTCCTTAGGAGCACAACCCCACATTACGTGCTGACTGATGGTTTAAAGCAGTGATGCTCAACCAGCGGCCCTCCAGCTGTTGTAAACTGCAACTCCCATCATGCCCTTCTGTAGGCTGTCCAGGCATGCTGGGAGTTGTAGTTTTGCAACATATGGAGGGACGCAGGTTGGGCATCCCTGGTTTAAAGGAACACTCTGGACAAAACAATACACAGGTTTAATGTGTATTGCTGGGCCCGAGGAGGTAGAGCATGACATAGGGATTCTCCTCGGGGGCGTGTCATGCTCTTCTCCCTCAGGCTGTGCGTTTGTGTATCACTTTGCCCATAGTGTTCCTTTAAAATGAGCATTAAAGGGGTTGTGCATCTTTGGGGGCCTAGTTACCTGATTTCCCGCTGTGCAACCAGGATGCCAACTCTCAACGCAAACAGGTCACCGCTGCAGCATCAAAACAAAAGTTGACATCCTAAGAGAGCAGGGAGAGAAGGAGCCAGTGCCTGGAAGTAGGCTTCCCTTCGCAAGTCTGCTCATAGAGGGGCAGAACCCACTTGAAGGCTTGTTTGGATAATTTTGAGTCTAGCACAGATGAAGTACTGGATAAGGATGTAATATCGCCATTTCGGTTTGTACTGATTGATGTTTTTGCACCTGTTTAAGGGAACCACAGTTGAGAATATCTGCTCGGAGATCCGATATTTGCCTTCCATCAGGACTGTATCCAAAGACCAACCGCTCGTCGTCTTGTGTGACGAAACGTACTCTGCAGAAAAAGCAGTGGAGGTTACAGTGGTAAGTATAGCTTGCTGAGTACAGGGCCAGTCTTCGCATTAAAGGGGTTGTCAAAAACTGTCATTCATATGCTCTGATAGCGTAGATGGACAACTTAGCAGAGGAGTCTACCCCTTGGGTCATGTCCTATGAGCTACGGTGGAGAAAGGAAGGGTTTCCCACCGTGTATTACAGTTAGTTGTAGGCTTAAAGAAGCTGGACCTGCAATAATTAGCTGATCTAATGATGAGGAAAAGATGGTCATGAACAGAAGATTCTACCTGCTCGATGTATGTCCGCCCATCAAGGGAAGAATATTGCAGTTGCAGATTCATTAGGTTTATTAATGGGATGCACTGGAAATCTGAGTTTTGTGTAGTAGAAAAGGGACTTGCGTAGCCGACCAATGTGTCATTTAGATGGTAACTTGTGGTAGTTTCACACTTTGGTTCCTTTAGTAGGTTTTCACACAGCTGTGTGTGGTCTAAGAACAGCTATCTGCGTGACGGAGCACTGCTTACTACATCATAGTGACTTTATGCTGCCGAGTTCCTGCCCGACTGTGGCTCTACTGTCCATATTCACAGCATCATTTAAGTACAGGGACAGAACTCGCAGCATCTTAAATCAATATGATCCAATAAGTTTGGCTCCAACAAGCCACGATCAGTCCAAGAAATGCTGCCATCACACGGACCTTTTCTTCCGGACCGCACACAGCCACGTGAAAGCAGCAAAAAAATGGTGATCACTGTGGGCCCCAGCTCTGTGCTTGGTCGTCTCCATCAGCCCTATAGACATTAAATGGTGGTCAGCACACTTGGGGATCCCAGTTCTAATTATGTGCCACACCCCCAGCGATCGTAGATTTAATGGGTCACGGAAAAACGTTTAAATCGGCTTTTTTTTTTTTTTTGAAGCGAGGAGGGATTCATAAGTTGTCTTAAAGAGGACATGTCGCCTTTCCTAACATGGCTGTTTTAGTAAATAATTGTATTCCCCATGTAATAATTCTGACGCATCTATTCTCAGTTGATGGATAAAGGTACAGATGGGTGTTACCAGTTGGGGGGGGTGTTCTTGCAGTCTGACACTATCCAATCAGTGCTGTCATTGTCAGCCTGTGTAGGGAAACGCCCCCAACTGGTAACTCCCATCTGTACCTTTATCCATAACGGGAATATAAGAAGAATGGCACAACATAGTCATAAGCATAGTTGCTGCAGAATTGTTATTACATGGGGGATTTAAGTAGCTATTAAAACAGACATGGAAGGAGCGGTGACAGTTTCTCCCACCAAAGACATTCTATAGAACACACGAGGGTCTGAGATCTCCACCTATTGGGAGAACAGGGGGGGGTCTGTCCATGTCAAGTGGCTGTCGAAGTCCCACATCTTTCTCCTTTTAAGCTGCCAAGACGGACTTGCCATCTTACAAATCTACTTGGGTTGACCATGGTCGTCTTCTGTTTTACAGGCACTCGTCTCGCAAACGGACAATCAAGACGTCAGTCTCATTCAGAACGCTGCCAATACAATTGTCAGTGCCATCACCAAACGGCAGAACAGTACGGTCATGCTAGCGGTCACGGAAGTCAAAGTTGAGACGGTCGTGGTAGATGGCTCCAGTTCAGGTGTGTAGTGTCGGTCTTTACACACGTATAGTGCGATCTATATTGGCCACCAAAACCCCAGACATTTTGCCCTTAGCATAGTCCAGTCTGTAGCCTCTTTAATCCACCCCCCAATGCTGGCAAAAAGCCAGAACTGGGCCAGCACAGACCCGGTAGATAGATTCCATACTATAATAGCCATCAGATATAATTACTCTTCCACAGCTCTACGTCTTTTTTACCATTATTGTAAATGCTGTCTTTTTAGATTACCTCGTCCCGGTGCTCTGCGTTGTGTTCGGCATTGTCTGGGTGACGTGTATCAGCATCTGTGTCTGGTGGATGCGTAAGCGAAGAAAAGAGCGAGAGAGACGGCGAGAGCCTCGCCCAGAAGAAGAAGAAGTAAATAACCAGCGCCAACCTTTAAATCCAATATGGAACCCAATAAGGGTGCCTTACAGAGACATTCAGTATGAATGCAAAAATTTCCTTCATATTCAAAAAAGAACTTCTGGTGCAGAAGAGGGGGTGAAAGAGGACATGGTGGACAAGGAGGAGGACACTGAGGAGGACGAGTGCCTCCCTCAGTCATACACAAAGGCTTACACAAGCATAGGGGACAGTGACTGCTCGAAAAGCAAACCGCATCGGACAAGTCTCGACAAAGTGGACAACAGATGTGTTAAAAATGTGAACGCACCCCACTGAAGGAAGCAGAGTATCTGGACACATGGAGAGGACAGCGTTACCTAAGCTGAGAACGGGACGAGGAGAGACACAGAATTCATCTCCAATAGAATGGCCCTTCCACCATTTCTTGGCGTAATGGGCACATTCCTTGGCAATAATTGCCAGGTCCTTCCCCCCAACCCCCCCTTCTGGACAAGTGGTTCAGGACTAAAGTCTGGACTCCCAATTTCTTTATATAATGTAAAAAATGTTACCAGTTTTTTTTTTTTTTTCTATTCGTTGCTGTAGTCTTTCTATAAATTATTTGTGACTATATATATAGAAAAAGGCAAAAAAAGAGAAAAAAGTTCTTTGATAGTTGCTATTTTTATAAAGTTTGCTTTAAAACCTCTTAAGTCAAGAGGAGACGAAAGGTTCTCTGTATTTTCATTATATCATGTAAGATTTCTTATGCAAGGACTGTACAGTTGTTTACAAGATGTTTTTTTTTTTTATTTTAGTTTATAATTTAATGACTACGTCCAGCCCTCCAGGTCGAGGAAAAGAAGTGACTTAAACTTTTTTTTTTTTTTTCTTAACCCAAACCTCTCCTTCTCCCCCCACCACTACTTTCCTGTCTCTGTCCATTGTTTTTTCAATGTCTGGTAAACAAGATGGCAGGAAAAAAAAATCCACTCCCAGCTCTTACATAGGTCTTCATACTCTTTGCTTCCAGCACTGGTCCCCGACAAACGTTTTTTGCCTTACATGTCTTTTAACAGGCACAGCATTAATGCGACACAATGATCTATGAGTCGTGTCTTTTTTTTTCTTTTTTTTTAATTTTTTTTAAATTTTATTCTGGTTAATTTTATTGTTCATGTTTTTTTGTTTTTTTATATTTTAGGATTGCAGTATTGATGTATGTGACAAGTGCCTTGAGATTAAACTTTTTCTTTAGCAACTGTCAAAGACTACCTTCTGCTTCAGATATATAGAAGATATATTACGGGCAGAGCGCTAGGGTCCTCCTTTATAGAGACATTTATTTTATTTTTTTTTGTTCTCATTGTAAACATATGGTTTGTAAATATGTATATAATTGAAGGAATCGCTCTGTATATTTGATTTATTAACACTATTTCAGAATTTTCTTCTGTTCTTGTCATGCCATTCCTTTTTAATTTATGGTTCAGAAAGGAGGTTTTATGATTTTTTTTTTTTTTTTTTTTTTTAAATAAAATATCCAGATTCATTAAAGGGGTTGTCCGGGTTCAGAGCTGAACCCGGACATACCCAGGTTTTGACTCCGGCAGCCCTCCTGAACAGGGCATCGGAGCATCTCATGCTCCAATGCCCTCCCTTGCCCTGGATCGCGCAGGGCAAGGGCTCTTTTGTTTGTAAACATTCACTGCCGGGCGGAGGCGTGACGTCACCGGCTGTAATGGGCCGGCTTTAGCGCTGCCCTAGCCGATTGAATGGCTAGGGCAGCGCTAAAGCCCGCCCATCAGCGCCGATGACGTCACCGGGCTCACTGCCAGGCAGAAGCCTCCGCCTGGCAGAGCCCGGTACGTCACTGGAACCGGGCTAAATTCCTTTGCCCTGCGCTAATTAGCGCAGGGCAAAGGAGGGCATCGGAGCATAGGATGCTCCGATGCCCTGTTCAGGCGGGCTGCCTGGGTGAATTGAAAGGCATTTCCGGGTTCAGCTCTGAACCCGGACAACCCCTTTAAGGAAGGGTAAAACCTAACTTCGCTTAAAGCCTTTCAATTCCACGTCTGCTTTATTTAAAGGGTTTGTACAGGATTAGAAAAAAAAACATGGCTGCCTTCCGCTACAAAAAGAAAAACACGCGTCTACGAGTTGTCTGGTATTGCAACTTGGCCCCATTAATTTCAATGCAGCAGAGCTGCAATACCGCACCCAGAAAGATGTGGCTGCCATTTTTCTAATCCTATACAAATCCTATAACTCCAGGATCCCACTGCCTTGCCATGTCTTGCACCCTAAGGCTAGTTTCACACTAGCGACAGATAAATCTGGCAGGCTGTCCTGGTAGAGAACAGGTTGCTGGAGTTCTCTGGATCTGTCATTGCCAGATACTACCGGACCCCATTGACTATTATGGAGTCTGACAGAGATCCGTCCGCTACCCGGCAAATATGCTGAGAATCGGCCGGACAAAGGCCTCTTTCACACAGCTGTTCTGTGGATTGGGGACCGCAGTTTGCGGTCCCCAATGCACGGGCCCCATCCGTGCGGCAGCCGGAACAGGTCCAGACCCATTCAAGTTGAATGGGTCCATGATCTATTCACACCGCAAAAAAAAGAGAACAAGTTCATTTAAGTGAATGGGTTCCGCATCCATGATGTGGGGAGCATACAGCTGTATTGCAGGCCGCAATACGGGTAATGGCCGTGTGCATGAGGCCAAAAACTGTTTTTTTTTTTGTCCAGCCATAAAACCCTGTCGCAGATGTGAAAGAAGCCTTAGCTATGGCGTATTGTTTGGCAGGATCCTTACACTGTTGTGCTGGAGGTCATTGATTCTTTCACACAGTCCTAAATATTTGGTCAAACATGGGCTGTATGAGATTAGAAAAAAGGGAAACTGAAAAAGTGCCACTCTTCACCATAGACCATGTCTGGTAATGCAGTTCAGCCCCATGACCCCAAGCTACTATACTAGACACTGGCCATGGACAAGAGTGACGCTATGACTTTCTAATCTCATCCAATGCCCAACATCTTGGCCTTCTTCCAGTATAGCATGGAGGGGGTTCAATGGAGTCGCCGTGGACGTTAGGCTTTAAGCAATGTTAGGAGTTGGGTCTGTTGTGCCTATGCTGTGACACAGAGTTAGACTGGGGTATATAGTATATAAAGGAGTATATGAGCCCATGTGATCTGGTCCTTGATGGGTATGGGTGGACTTGGCTCAGAATGTGGGGGAAGGAACGGTGATGTCACAGAGATGGTTGTTGTTTTTTTGTTTTTGTGAAGCTGTTAGTTCGTTGTGGTGATGCATTATGTTCTTTCGTTTAATATGACAAGCCTAATGAAGGGAACAATTTTATTTTATTTCTTCATTTTTCGTTTTCTCTAAAGAAATAAAAGGGCAAAAAAGGCAGCAAACGCAATAGGTTAAATTACCTCACGAAAAGACGGCTGTTCGTACATAAGGCTTCAGCAGATTTTTTTTTTTTTTTTTTTTTTTTTTTTACAGGCTTTCTTATTACATAGTATGTCAAGCTGCTTCTTCATTTCTCTCCTCTAACGGTAGCATCCGTGTAAAAGTAACATCCATCCGTACTGACGGAATACCAGCGGGAGGTGGGTTGGGGGGGAGGGAGGGGGAAATCTGAAAGTGTAAACTCTGGCCAATGACCGTGAATGCTTGAAAATAATTATTTTATACAAGAATGCAAGAATTGCTTTAGCAGGATCTCGTTCTGTTTAGTGCATTTTGGTTGACATGTTCTTAAAAAAAAAAATGTTTCAGAAAAAAAAACTATTTATTAAAGCATTTTATAACAATGTTAAAAGCTGTCTCTGACTTGTCGTGGTTTATTATTTGGGTGGGGGCTTGTACAGTACACGTGATGGGAGAGGGTAAATATTTTTCACACACCTACTGCAATAATACAATGCACACAACAACAAAGAGGAAAAATAAGTACTCTCACACCTAAGGCTACTTTCACACTTGCGTTTTCTTTTTCCAGTATTGAGTTCTGTTATAGGGGCTCAATACCAGAAAAAAACCGCTTCGGTTTTGTCCCCATTCATTGTCAATGGGGACAAAACTGAACTGAAGACAACGGAATACTCCTGAAAGCATTCCGTTCAGTCTTCAGATAGGAGAGCAAACCGCAACATGCTGCGGTTTTCTCTCCGTACTGTTTATCCGCACCAAGATGGATCCGGAATGACCCCCAATGGAAGTCAATGGGCACGGATCCATTGGGTGTGACACACTCAGTAAACGGATCCGTCCTCCGTTGACTTTCAATGGAGTTCATGACTGATCCGTCCACAGCACACCACACATGACAGACATACTACATGCTCCCAGCAGCTCCGCACATCACAGGAGGAGGAAGATGGAGTGCTGCTCCAGCAGAGGGCGCTGTGGGGAATCTTCCTATGTGCGTGCCGCCCTCCTCCTGTGCTGTGCGGAGCTGCTGGGAGCATGTAAGTATGTCTGTATGTGTGTGTATGTCGGTGACACTTGTGGGGCGCTGCTCCGGCTCCTCACGTGTACCTGCGGCAGCACGGATCCAGCGGCACCCTTTACCCACTGGATCCGTGCTGCCGCTAATGTGAAAGTGGCCTAAGTACTACAGAACCGCAAAAACCTCCAAAAATATTTCCATGTACTATACTTAGGCAATTTAGAAACATGTACCTGGACTTTTCTACTGATGGCCTAGCCTTAGGATAGATCATCAGTCTGACTGGAAGGTGTTAGACTCTCAGAACCCCTGTCGATCAGCTGTGGTACAGTAGGTCTTGGCCCAGAATTTTTAATTTTATTTTTTTTACTTTCCATGTCAATATCTATATTTAAACAAAAACCATAAAATCCTGCAGTTTTCACACTGGCCTCTAAGCCTAATAATAGGCACCACTTCTTGGTCTATACAGATCACTTTACAGCAGTTATCTGCTCATCTGTCATTCTAATCCTGCCTGTAATGGTACCACCTCTATGTATAGATAAGACAGGATTCACCGTTCACTATAGGTGATTGTCACATCTTATCTATTCTTTCCTTGTACAATGACTTCTGCACAGGTCACAGAGCACGCCCCCCAGAAAACTCTCCCACAGATGTCACTGAGGTCCCCCCTCCGTCCATTGTGTCTAAGGACCATGGGACTGCCATAAAACAATTTTCTTAAAGGGGTGGTCTTATCTCATAAAGTGATAGTTACGTTGTTTAATAATCTAATACAAGTAACTTACCAATGTAGTCTGTTACCATAATGCCTCCTGTTCTTACTTCTCCTAATTTTCCATGTTTTCATTAACTGCTTATCTCTATGGGATACGGCCACCGCCGTAATGCTTCAGTGGTGGCTGCCCCCTGCTCTGAAATAAAGCAAAGCCAGCCTTTCTGGTGGCCGGGATAGTGGGAGCGAGCACGCATAGCCTCTTCTGCATGCGCATTAGCTAATGCACCAGCTACCTTGTATTGCCCTGTCTGAAGCTCACCTTGCCGGCAACCTCGTATGTACTATGGATTTTGGATCTAAGGTATGTGCCTTGAAGCTGCTCTATACAAATATGAATATCGCAGCAGAGAATAAATTATTACAGGTTATTACTGCTAGCTGTCATCTTTGTACCTGGCAGAGCAGGTGCATTCACATGATCCACTTGTGTGCAAGTGACCTAAATTGAGACAGCAGTCATCTCCGTCCATGTGCTATACAGACTGCACCTGCAAAGCAAACACTTCAAAAGAAACCTGTAGCATTGACCATTCCTGTCTGTTTTCTAAGACTGGCAGTTCTAGGGCCAAAACCACATGGTTCTGTGTGCTGCCCAGTGCATGGATGCGGTTACAGCAGCACTGCTCCCATTCACTTCAATGGGGGCAGTGCTGCAGTAAAAAAATACAGGTTTGCACTCGATAACGTAAAATGATGCACAAAGGGAAATGTTTATTCAGATATATTCCGACTACATTGTCACTCATTTGATTGAAACTAACAAGGTCAGCCTCTCCCCAGAGTATAGAGGTCAGGAGGATTTACGTTTTCCAAATCCAGCCGGATAATCACATGGATTTGGATTTTCCACAT
Source organism: Rhinella marina (assembly GCA_900303285.1). Lineage (NCBI taxonomy): Eukaryota > Metazoa > Chordata > Amphibia > Anura > Bufonidae > Rhinella > Rhinella marina. The sequence continues at coordinate 199,440 of ONZH01017253.1, read as the reverse complement.
TCATGTTGATCTTCTATCACTGCAAATATCAGGGGAATTTTCCATTGCCAGTTTTTTCAGCTCTGTATGTTGAATCGTGGATGTACAGGCTGTTTTCAGGTCTCTAAAATAATAGCATTTTGTAGTGGTCACCTCTGCTTGTCTCATGAGGTGTGATCCTACTGATTTATCTGTGCAGCATTTTACATTGTGATCTGATTTTCAAGATTCCCCCCAAAAAACATACGGGGATTACCAACAATTCAATATACTAATTGCAAATTAACGAGGACCCGTCCAGGGGCGGACTGGCCATAGACGCTAATTTCCCAGTGGGCCGAAGACTTGGGGACCAGCCAAACCCTCACTGTCGCTGGCCGGGTACATAATGATTTGATCCGCTTAATGTTACCTAATGGTGGGAGCATTAGGTTACTGGGCAGGTCCCTCCTGAATTCAGTTGTATGGCTGTCCTCAGGACGGTGATACAGTTGTATACTGCAGTGAGGCATTGGGAGCCCATGACTCCCTGCCCTGCTGTTCACCATCATAGGCCACTATATGAGGCAGTGTACAAATGGTGCAAGGGCATCTCAGGCCACAGGCTGGAAAAGACCCGTGGCCTGCACCAGAGACAGTGACTACTTTATTCTTTTTTTTTTTACTACTGGGGGCACTGGGTCATTCCCAGGAGGTCCAGGCAGCATGCTGAAGGTGGGGCTGGCTTGTTGTTGTGACCCACATCTCACCTCCATATCGTAATAGGAAACAATTGGAGTAGGACTGAACATGGCAGCTATTGCCTGCCACCACACAGGGACAGTATATTGTGCTGCACTGTTATATGCTTCTGCTGGGATGGTATGGCTGACCCACCTACTTGTGTTGCCCACCTTCTGTAAATTTGGACCCGTCTACAAGATGGGGGCCACCCCTGGACCCATACTCTTACCTGACAAGTCTATTTTAGTAAAAAACTTCTATTCCCCATGCAAAGTTAAGTTCCTCTGTAAGGCTAGAGCTACACGGCGACACGTGTTGCTTGGCAAAAACGGGTATAGCTACATGGCGACATTTGTTGTAGTGATAGTGAATGGTGTCACAATGCAAAATGCTGCAACATTCAGAAAAGAATCCAACTTTATTTTTCAGCCTGCATAACAGAAACCAGACGGATCCATTATGCTTAGCCTTAGACTTCTATTATGACGGATCAAAACGGAACGACTCTTAAAGACTACCGTTTTGCATTCCGTCATAGAATTCTGTTATATTCCGTTATAATGGAATCCATAACGGGATTCCTCCACTGCCTGAACGCCAAACCTGTAAAGTTCGGGTTCACTCATCCCTAGACAGGAGGCTCCAAAATAGCTTTAGAGAGGTAGTTCAGTAAAACAGCACCACCCCTGTCTACAGGTTGTAGGTGGTATTGCAGCTCAGATCCATTCACTTCAGTGAACACAACCCATGGACAAGTGTGGCATGTGTTTCTAGAAGAAAGCAGCCATGATTTTCTAGTCCTGTAAAACGTGAGCATATTACCTACATTATTTCAGGTACTTATGCTCCTGGTCACTGGCTCTTGACGTGACCCCCAAGGCAGTCTCTGACCCCATACCTACTGAGGTCACCTCTGCAGCCAGATATGGGCTGCACTAAAAAAGTGAATGTAGTACTCTTCTTACTGGCTAAATGGAGCATTCTGACCCTTTTATTAAAGGCTGGACAATCCCCTTAATTCTAGGCCTTTACAAGCTATGGACACCTCCAGGGCATTTTTTTTATGATTACATTTTATTCACTTTGGGCAAAATAATTTTTTCTCCAATTGGGTTTTATTAAAAACATTCAGTTGTTTTTGAGATGCAGGGTTTAGTATAATGAATATTTGAGGTCCAGAGATCAGTGATAAGGCTTCACATGAGCCATCAGCTGGCGGGACGGAGAAATGATACTCTGCAAACAGACTGATATTTTTAATCCCTGTATCTCAAAAACAGCTGAACATTTTTTAATAAAGACCAACTGAAAGAATTATTTTTCTCTCAAAATGAGTAAAATGCAATCATGAAAAATAGCCTTTAAAGGAATACTATAATATGATAAAATGTTCCTAGAACTGAATGAACAAAACACATTGTAAAACACAGCTGAACTTGTAAGCCAACCACTTTTTTTAAAAAAAAATCTAAAATGCTGCATTAGGTGTTCATAGGATGATACCATATAGATGTTGTATGGACTTGCATCGATCGGTCGTAGTAAATAGTACATTGGACTCGGCAAGTATCCGCATCACTATGAGCCTGCATTTCCATAGAGAGGAGACGCACTGGATATGTTGGATGTCGGCTTCTGACTCAGCTTTTATACACTGAATTATAAATGAAGGGATATAATCTTATCATTTGCTTACTAAAGTATCTGTGCACCCATGCTGCCAGGCAGGACCTACTGAAATATGTGCCCCGGCATCTCTGAAAGTCTCGATTTGCTGCATACGGTATATGTAATTTATGATGTGTGTTGTCACCATCAATATGACTGGTGAAGGGATATCTCCTGCTTTCAGACTGCTGCTGAGGTCCATGAGGGCTAGAAGCAGGGGCGTAGCTATAGGGGGTGCAGAGGTAGCAGTCGCTACCGGGCCCAGGAGCCTGAGGGGCCCAAAGACCCTTGTGCCGCATAAGAAGACACATAGAGCACTAAGGGAAGGGGGGGGCCCAAGCTGAACTCTTGCACCAGGGCCTATGAGACTTTAGCTACGCCCCTGGCTAGAAGATTTTCCAACACCCTTGGAAAGTGCCTTGTAATGTACAGTAGGTTCCTGGGAGCCAATCAACATCCTTTAAAATTAATCCTATATGAAGGCAGCTGTAATTTTGTAACTTATTTCTTTTACCTTTATTTATCCTACCTCCCGTTCAAGTCTGTGGTCACATGACCATGTCCATGGAGCTTTCTTATTTCCTGTGATGTTGTTATGTCCATGGGCGGGGGCAGGGATAGGGGATTGTCTATGTAACTGGGTGGAAGGAGCTATAAACTAGCTGGGTGTTTTTAGGGGTGGTGCTGGAACTGTGGCAGAGGAAGGAGAGGTGCATCATGGGTTTGGTTGGATACAGCAACAGGAAGTGCTACACACAGGATGGAAACAAGCCAGAGGGATTGGTTTATATGGTGAAAACAGGTCAGTAGGGTTTGGGTTAATAATAAAAAACCAAAAAATTGGTAAAGTGTACATGAGGTAAGCATCTACCGTACATGAACATATCTGTTAGAAACCACAGTACTCCCGGAAAAACCCTATAAGGTCAAAAGTTCCACTGTTCCTATGTCTACCTTAGTTATAGCATATGTCGGGTGCCCAGGGCCCTATGGATTGGATATGTTTGACATGTGTCCTGTTATATGCATCAAAAATATTCAAAAATAGATGGGAACAGAATTGGTTTTCTTTTTTTTTTTTTTTAAATGGACTGAAAAAGGTTAAAAAAAATAAAAACTAAAATAAATCGTACCCCTTCAAATCCCACCACTGCTCTTCGGATGCTGGTCCAGTTAACTTTGCCAATCGCTTCCTGTTCCTGTGGAAATGCCAGTAAAGCCCCACTCAGCCAATGACTGCAGTAGCGATGACCCACCTCGGCGAGTGATTGGCTGTTCAGACCTTTAGAGACAAGAACAGGAAGTGAAGATCATCAGGGACCAGACCAGGGTCAGAGCACCAGCGGTGGGGGACTGTCACAGACGATTTATTTTTCATTTTTAAACCTTTGTGGTACATTTTTTCTAAAAAATAAAATAAAAATTACATATATATTTCACCGGAAAACCACTTTAATACAAATTGCCTCAAAATACGTTCACTGGATGACCACCTTTTCCACCCAATTAATGTTCAATTCTCCTCCCTTCGCTTTTGTGACAAGGAGGCTAAATAAGTCCTGCCTTGCTGGGGATCACCATTTCCATCGGAAAGGGATCTCCAACAAATCTTAACCAGAATGCACCATCCAGTACATACACATTTTCAAGAGATGTGGATCCTCCTGAAGAGCCTTACACTTGTTATAACATGTCACCCAGCCATGGCCGAATACTGGATAGTCATGAAGCAACGAGTACTCTTCATCTCGTGAATAATTAATTCTAATTCATTTTGGTATATTAAAATCGACTATAAATTTGCTATGCATCATTTTGCAGTCTTCACACTGCCGGTATAAAGCCTACAAGCAAAAATTCCATCTGTTATGAAGGGGAAGTGAAGATGATAAAATTGATTGAAGTTGGTGAAATGCATCAATTATTCAAGAGCTAGCTTAGTGCCAGGGGCGAAGATCCTATAGCCAAGGTTATATCATGTTGTCTCTGACCTGTAGGGGACATATCTTTCTCTTAAGTTAGATGAGATTGACAAAAAACTAAAAGTTTAAATACACTTTGCCTAATTCTTCATTTTTGGAACAGCTAGGATGTTTGGACAAAAGAAAATTTTATAAGTGACGGGGTGTGACTATCGTCGAGCAGAGGAGAAGCGACTGATAAGAATAGGGTGGAGGTTACAAAAAGTGGGACGACAGCCAGATAACTAGGGTTTAATTAAAAGGAGGATTAAAGTGAATTCTATTGAGAATTCTGGTCAATAAATTGCAGAGTTTGCAATTTATTCGGGCTTTGGAGTCCAGTGGGTGGTCCTATCAGTGACTGACAGTTATATCTGTATTCACACACTCAAACAGGCAAGGCTGTCAATCATTGAGTAGGGCTGCCCACAAATTGGACTGCATTTTCATGGAATAAAGGGTTTGTATGGGACTAGGTCAGCCATGTTTTTAAAGCAAGTCCAAACATGCTAAAAGTAGTCGGTCTATGGATTCTTTGTTGAGTTCTTCCAAGTAGAAAACAACAATTTTCCAACCATATTTAAAGTTATAAATACAGTATCTCAAGACACGCTACAAAATAGTCAAAGGTTGTCCTTAGTACTCACATTATACTGCGGGTATATGATGGAAGTACAGTGCTCTTGGTGCACCCTTTGTCCCTTCCTATGACCATGAATCTCTTCCTTTCCAGGCCCCATAATCTCATGCCTGTTGCACCACAGTTTTGGCAGTTAGTGGCCAGTGAAACTGTAGCAATTTTTACTATGTACAATATGCGTTAGTATGGAAAGAGGTTCTGGCAGCAGTTTTAACCATGCAAAACTGCTGTCAGCCCTTTTATTACTTGTATCTCTGTGTATATGAAACTTAGTTTTGCTTTGTGCCACTCCCACATGTGCCCCGAATGTGGTTCTTCACTCTGACGTAGTCTCTGCATTGAGTCCCTTCACAGCCTTTCCTCTGAGGGACAGCTGTAGCGGTCTCCTGGTTGTGAAGTACTCACTGTAGAAAACACTTCAGAGTGAGGGACACTTGTGGGAGCAGGGTCTGGCACCAATAAATGTATACACTTGCTCTCCCTGTCCCCTATGTAGCGCTGTCAGCAGTTTTTCTGAGTCAAAACTGCTGACAGACTCCTTTTAAAAGGGTTGTTTGGGCTAGAAATCCCATTTTTTTAAAAACTGATCAGTCGTAGTGGTAGAATTCATGACAATGGCACCTGTCAAGGGTTGGGATATATTACATAGCAATTGAAGTTCTTGAAAGTAATGTATTGTAAGCAGGAAAGATGGGCATTTGAAAAAATCTTAGTGACTATGACATGAGCCATATTGTGATGGCTAGACACCTAAGTTAGGGGGGGTCCCGATGTGCAGTGGTTAGTGGCTACCAAAAATGGTCCTAGTAAAGGACATGGGTGTACAAGGCCCATTAATGTGAGAGAGGAGTGAAGGTTAACCCGCCTTGTGGAATCCTAAAGATGGACTACTATACAACAGATTGCTGAAAACATTAATACTGGCTATGATAGGTGTCGGAACACACAGGGCATTGCAACCTGGGGTATATTGGGTTATGTTGCCGCAAACTGGTTAGAGTGCCCATACTGACCCCTGTCCAGTGCTGAAAAGCTTACAATGGGCACATCAGCATCAGAACTGGACAATGGAGCAATGGAAGGTGGTGCTCTCATGAATTACATTTTCTTACTCATGTGGATGGCCTGGTGGCAAACAAAGATCTGAGAAACATGTCAAAGAGGTCAAGGTGTTGCCGTGGCCTTTAGATTCCAAAGACCTCACTCTGACCGAGTCCAACCCATGGAGCCTAACAATATAGAGGACTTAAAGCAGGGATGGCCAACCTGAGGCTCTCCAGCTGTTGCAAAACTACAACTCCCAGCATGCCCAGACTGCCTACAGCTATCAGCCTACAGCAGGGCATGGTGGGAGTTTTACAGCAGCTGGAGAGCCGCAGGTTGGCCATGCCTGACTTAAAGGACCTGCTGTTAGAATCTTGTTGACAGATCCCACAGGACTCCTTGAGAGGTCTTGTGGAGTCCAACTTTAAGATGCCTTCCATTAACATGCCAAATACTTATTTTCTTGGGAAACAATAGACTTTTAGACCTACAAAATTCAACAAAACTGACCAAAATGATCCCCAGTATCAACAGTTAGGTAGTGTCTGATTAGGAGCAATATCTACCACCAAATTATGAAAACTCACAGGAGCAGATATATACGAATCCTAATTTTCAGACTGTAAACTTAAGACTAGATGGTCTAAAAATGTGTCAGATTTATCGTAAAGGCTTAAGCTGGATGATAAATTTGGCACACTAATACTAGTTGACTTCAGAATTTTGCAAAAGTAGATTGCAATTTTGCATCACATTGTCTCATTTAAAGCCACATGTCATGCCGGATGAGTCAACAAAGCATCTAAGATACTTAATATTCTCCATTCTCCATAACCCTCCATTCTCTTCAGTGCAGCTGAGCTGTGATACCAGACACAAACTGTGGACATATGTGGAACTGTTTTGGGGAGAAAGTAGACATGTTTTTTCTAATTCTGGACAAAATTAAATTTTTTTTTGAGTTCTTACGAGTCCTTTGATCACTGAATGCAATTGGACATCATCCACACTGACACTAGACCACCAAGACACCACTCTCCCGCACTAAATACTGTGACATGCATGAGAAATGTATACCCATTCAGAGTTTTCTGCTTCGTGTGAAGCTGATGAAGCTTAGACGTCACTGGAATTTCCAAAGTACGTCGTCCATGCTCTGGTATTCATTGTACAGCTAGATGATGTTAAATGCTGAAATGCTTGGCTGGGCCGAGAGCACAATTAAAGCCATGCTAATAAACCGTGAGAGCTTTAAAAAGGTGCATTTATACCAAAAATGGGTGTTCAAATGGGGGCTTTATTTATTCATTTAGTAAATTTACTTTCAAATTAGGTAGGGGGCAGTGCATCCCTGAACTCTATCCACACCACTGTTCCTACCTACTTAGACAATCTAACCCAAATAGTGTCCCTCAACTGGGCAACGGTCCCTAGCCTAAGTGCACGGGACCTAAACTAAGTAAAGGGGTAGTCAGACAAACTGGGTCAAAACCTGAGAGTCACGTCAGAGACCCAGAGGAGAATACCAAGCAAGGTCAAAACCAGGAGATAACTTCAAAGGCAAAGATCACAAAGAGGCAGCAGGTCAGAGAGCATACAACAAAAAAGACCAATCACAGGCAACTGTGGTCAGCAGTTGCCTGTTTAGATACCCCACGGCCAGGAAGCACATGGCGCCAGTACAAAGCCTGATTGGCCCTGCGTCCCTGTTCCCTGATAGGCCGATAAGCACCACTGCCAGCCGAGTTGGTTGCCACTTTAATGGAGTGACATTGGTAGTGTTAGAGCGGTCAGACTTGCTGCAGGAGCCCAGACGCGTAAGAGCGGTACATGACACATACTTTACAGCTTTCATAGTGAGGGGGTAGACCACGCTGATGAGGTACTGTAGTGATACAGAAATTACTAAACAATCGACCATGATAAAGAAGCCATGTTCTCACTTTAAGCTGGCCATACACCTCAGGTGTGTATTTGCCAAACCCATTGATTTTGGCGAGTTTGGCCAACCATCTAATGCTGTGATGGCCAACTCCAGCTGTGGTAAAACTACAACTCCCAAGATGCACACTTGCTTGGATGTTCTCAGAACTAAAAAGAGATTATTGGAACATGCTGGGAGTTGTAGTTTCACCACAGCTGGAGTGCCGGAGGTTGGCAATCATGTGTATAGTGGTCTCCCAACTCTCCACTGATAACTGGTGTCAGAGGAGAGGAGGATTGATTGGATTCAATTGCCTGATTCTTCTGTTAGTGGGGAGATGAGCTGCTGCCGAAGGAGCATGCTTGGCAGAGATTTTTGCCAATTTGTTCTACCTGAAAGCATCCAGAACGATAACCTTCACTGACCATCCGTAAAAGACAAGTCATGGAGAATATTGAAAACTGAATACGGGGTCAGAATCCCTCTGTTCTCCCAAAACTCCACCTATGAGACATTTATGGTCCTGTAAAGATACCATAAATGTCTAAAGTGAAATTTGTTTTTATGGAGGTGCATAGGGAACAGATACATGATAAATAGACAGCTAGATAAATTTGAATTAGATAGATATGAGATTATTAGAAAGATATAGGATAGATAGATATGAGATAGATATGAGATTATTGGATGGATAGATGGATAGATGGATAGATAGATAGATAGATAGATAGATAGATAGATAGATAGATAGATAGATAGATAAACAAACAAATGAAGGCGGCACTGCTCTTTGAATTTGATAGTGATGGTGTGCCAGCGGCCGTGGATACGATCAGATCCTCACTCCAATAATAATAAATAATTCCGCAGCACTACCAAAGGTGTGTTAAATCAAATGGTGATTTATTTCCCCAAACGCGACGTTTCAGTCCTCACACTGGGACTTTTCTCAAGCATCCATGTTGGATACAACAGTGTTACAAGTATTTATAGAGCATGTGTAATACAATCTCATAATTGCATCAATTTCATTCATTATCTCATTAATATACAAAAAGCAGTGTAATAAACATAATTCATAATCCAAACAAATATCATTAGATACCAATCCACATGTGATACGTGATATCATCAAAAGTGCCAAAAAAATGAATCAAATTAACATATAGATATATATATATATTATATGTTAATTTGATTCATTTTTTTGGCACTTTTGATGATATCACGTATCACATGTGGATTGGTATCTAATGATATTTGTTTGGATTATGAATTATGTTTATTACACTGCTTTTTGTATATTAATGAGATAATGAATGAAATTGATGCAATTATGAGATTGTATTACACATGCTCTATAAATACTTGTAACACTGTTGTATCCAACATGGATGCTTGAGAAAAGTCCCAGTGTGAGGACTGAAACGTCGCGTTTGGGGAAATAAATCACCATTTGATTTAACACACCTTTGGTAGTGCTGCGGAATTATTTATTATTATAGATAGATAGATAGATAGATAGATAGATAGATAGATAGATAGGATAGATTAGATAGATAGATAGATAGATAGAGTTCAGAAGTCCCAGTAAGAGGACTGAAACGTCGCGTTTTTTTGGTGATTAAAGAACACATCGCTTGAAATTACTTCTTGGGAGTGGCGTTGAATTTTTTGTTTGATAGATAGATAGATAGATAGATAGATAGAAACTATATCTGTGTGAAATATACCATATATGCAGTATATATGTTCTCTAATGCACACACTTCTACTATAACATGGGGTCAGTGTCTTCAGCCGAAATATCCTTCTGCTTCAGAGCAGCTGCCTCATAAACCTCAGCCCCTCCTGCTAGAGACAGGTGGGCTTCTTGAAACAGAATGGTGTTAAGTAGATGGAAAGAAATACCTTGGAGAGAGCAGATGAGGGATGGGGGGACTGGTCTCTCAGTTACACAGCACATTAATTGTTAATTATAAAGCTATCCATCTTTCAATGATTCCATGATTGCTTGTTGTAATGTAATTGGTTTAGCTCATTCTTATTGGACCCGACGCCATGCCCCATACAGCTACATTCTTAGTGGTCCAAGAAGAACATGCCATGGCCCCAAACTTCAGATTAAGACCCCGCTTATTTCCATATACAGCAGATATACATTCAGTGAAGGTGACGTTTCGGCCATAAAGTAGCCTTTCTCCAGTCCATGCTTGGAGGGACAGTGTAATCATTTCCGTAGTTTTAATATATTTAATAGACTGAGCTTATTATCAGTCTATTAGTAATTATTAGTAAGTAATATTTTTATTTTAGATATTTTTGTTCCTCCCCTGTAGCTTGCCATCTGCTGGAAGACAGTAACTGGAGAAAAGTGAAGTAGATGGAGGGAAGGTAGAGCAAAGTCAACAATGGAACTCGTAATGTGGTGAGAGAAATATCAATATCTATATAAGATTATAATGCCTGGAGTAAAGCTGGCCATGCATGTCAATGGGAGCAGCGCTGCAGTTACCAACTGCGTCCACTACACAATGGACAAAGCTGTGTCCATGCTCCTGAGCTACTGGGGAACAGCTGGTCAGCAGGGGTGTGGGATGTTGGACACATGCCAATCTGATATTGATGGCTTATCCTGAGAATAGGCCATTGATATCCAACTCCTGGATAACCCCTTTAAGGGTACCACGTCCCTCAATGCAGTTTACAAGAGCAGGAGTGTGCCTATAAGGGATGCAGAGGCAGCAGTTGCACTGAGACTCTGGAACCTGAGGGTGCCCAAAAGCCCTCCTGTCACATGAGAACGCTGGTGGTATTTTTGAAGTAACTAATATAGGCTGTAAACGAGATGTAGTTTACTAAACTTTTTTATGAAGAAGTGCATTCTCTCCAGGAACATCCTACCTGACATTGGAAAGAAGGCCATATGGTAACACAGGCTACAACAACATGGTGATTAGAGATGAGGGAATTTCATGTTATGAAATTCGTTCACGCTTCGTTTAGTGGTAAAGGGTGAATTGCATTATGGATTCCGTTACCACAGACCATAACGTAATTCTATGACGGAATGCATAACGGAGACCGGACAGATCTCATAGACTTCTATTATGACGGAATGAATAACGGAATCCTTCTAAAGGCATTCCGTTCTTCATTCCGTCATAGAATTGCGTTATGGTCCTTGGTAACGGAATCCATAACGTAATTCACCTTTTACCACCAAACAAAGTGTGAACGAATTTCAAAATATGAAATTCGCTAATCTCTAATGGTGATAAGACCCTCTTCCTTTTGATTCTGACTACCCCAACCATGGTATTGGTTGGGGAATTCTGTAAATTGCAACTTGCCTATGGCGCCATGTTGGCATCTTACGGACCTGCTGACCACATAACTTGTGTATGAGTTTCTTCAGACTAAAACAGTAATAAATTATTAAATATATTTCATGTAATATATCATTAATATATATACTATATATAATACCCGTGTTTCCCCGAAAATAAGACAGTGTCTTATTATTTTTTTTTCCTCCGAAAAAAGCGGTAGGGCTTATTATCAGGGTAGGTCTTATTTTGCCTTAATGAACAACTACCGTATCACACATTTATGTTTGAACAAAAAATCTGCATTTATTCAAATATAGTATAAACGGAAATTCTGGAAAATCAGTATAACCCTGCCTGTAGGTTGTACAGTAGGAGACTGGGCTGGGACAGTGGGTCAGGTAGCTTGCAGTATCAGTACAAATGTCACTTCTTAATCCTCCTCTTCTCACTCGATGCTGCACACTGCCAGAGAGGAGCCTCTGAAGAAAGCAGGGGGCGGAGCTACAGTAGCTGCAGGCAACACACTCTGCAGAGGCTGTGCACAGCGCTGGAGAAGTCACAGGGGCACAGGGACAGGTGCCGCCCCGCTCATCGCAGTGGACAGACAGCAAGGTAGGCGGGCAGCGCGGGAAGGCATACGTGCGGGTGCAGAAGCACAGTAATGAATGCCGCCGCCGGCCCGCTGCTGCCCGGTCTAGGCTGACAAGACAACATGTCAGCGCTTCACATCAGCGCCCTGCCCCCCTTTCCCCCAGATGGAGCCAACAGCAAAGAGGCCTTGACTGGCCAATACCATAACTTTCAGGGTAGTGGAGTCCCCCATCACTGCCCCCAGCCTGTAACATGATTGTCAGTGATCGTGACGTCACTGACGTCACATCACATGCCGTACAATAGACTTAATGTAGATAGGTCTTATTTTTGGAGTAGGGCTTATATTTTAAGCCTGCTCCAAAAAAAAGGCAAAATAGCAGTAGGTCTTACTTTCGGGGTAGGTCTTATTTTCGGGAAAACACAGTATACTGTAATCATAAGATAGTGTCGGTCATGAAGATAAGCAGAGCACCAGTACCAATGCCATACTATTTACTGCTCCTGAATCCATCCATCCACTCTTTTCCTTTGTGGAAGTACGGTATCATGTGATCCCTCCTTTTGCATCCTATATAACCTTCCAGCAGCCAAGGTTAGACCCAGAACATTACAAACTTCGGCTGAACTTCTGGCTGAGGTTCAGTACGTGACATAATTTCCGTAACACCCTCAGAGTGATTGCTTGTTCTCAAGTCTCCCCTATACAAGCACATTTCATGTTCTCTTTCTCACAGGAAAATAATAGACAATAGATGCTTAGGTGGGCATTAACAGAAGGATTCGTTGAAACAAGCTGGCGGCTGCCCGGACAGCACCCAGCTGATCTTATACAAAAACATTTCTATGAAGGTTTGGACGGAAAAGTACAGAGTATTTTTTTTTTTCATTAGAAGACAAACTACCAATTGTTCTAGCTTTTAAACATGGTGCCGAAATATTATATCATGCAGTGCACAACAGTACAGTCTGGTGGTGTGCATCTCTAGTTTTTTATATTTAAAGGGGTTGTCCAGAGTGGCACATTTTTTGGTAATGTGGTCATAATGGTGTTGAAATATGAAAGAACTCATATTCACTTTCATTGATCCACCACCAATGCCATTCCAATCCAGTCCCTAATGGTCTTCACTGCCTGGTCTGGGCTCAACACAGTGGAAATGGCAGAAGATGGATCCCCACCATTACCATTCCAAAAGTTAATGGGTCTCTAATGGTCTAAACACATAGTAAATGGCAGAAAACAGATCCCCACCACTACCATTCCAACACTTACTGGATCCCCTATGGTCTCCATTTCCTGGTCAGGGCTCAACACACAGAATAAGGCAGGAGACGGATCTCCCACTGCTACCATTCCAATGCTTACTGGGTCCTCAGTGGTCTCCACTACCTGGTCTGGGCTGAACACACAGAAAATGGAAGGAGATGGATCCCATGTCACTACCATCCAAACGCTTAATATCCTGCCTTCATTCAATGCTCTGCCTGTACTGTTCATAGTGCGCCCTGCACTGATGAATGGCAGGAAAAGTCTAAGGCATATTGATACACCATAGACTTTTTCCAGGGTGCAGGTGCCCACAGAGAGGGCTCAGAGTGCTGCCTCTGGCACCCGTGCCATAGGTTCACCACCACTTGCAGGTCTAGGCACAACAACAGGACATGGAAGGAGATGGATCTCCCGCCGCTACCATTCTAATGCTTCCTGGATCCCCGATGTTGTCCACTATCTGGTCTGGGGTCCAACACACAAGAAGTGGCGGGAGATTACTGCTCAGCAAATCATTGGCTACAATGGTGACCTGCTTCAGCCAGTGATTGGCTGAGAGGTTGTCTTCCGCTACTACCTGTACTTTAAGTCCAGACCAAGATGATGGGACCTGGTAAGCATTGGAATGGCAGTGGTGGGGAGGTTATTCATTCTCTTATTTTCTTTCAGCAATCTCAGCACTGAAAATGTGGCTCTGCTGGACAGCCCCACCACCAGCCCCACCACCAGCAATTGAGTTATTAATGACTACTTCCGATTTGGCTATATTTTGGGGACAATTTTGATGTCCAAAGTTTACTGACCTAATGACTTGTTCTTGTCATAGGGTTTTTTTTTTCATAATGTACCACTGGCTTTTCAGTTCAACGTAATTGCTAAAGTACACAGCGCATCTGAAATTTATATATTCATTGGATCTGGTCTTCCAAAGAAAAATGGAAAGAATATAGCAAAAGGTAGACTTACTTAGCAGTCTCCAAGACCATAAAAGAAGCTTACTTTAGGCAGATTTACACTGCCCAATTTTCTGGCAGATTATCGGGATCGACCATTCCTGGGAACGTTGTTCCCGTCAATCTGCCCATCTAAATGTACCGCCAATCACCCGATGAATGAGCGATACTACCAAAGAGATGAACCCGTCACTAAGGTGAAGGTGTGAGTTGCTGTTAAACCAGTAAGATGCTAATACGACATTCTACGTGGATGATAGATGTAGAAGAATCCTCACCACCTCTTCAATAACGAACAAAGCAAATTTAAAAAATACCTAGATCTATTTTCAACTTAAATATAGAGAAACCTACCACTAAAAATTGATGGAAAGTCTTACAGGTAGTTAAACAATTAGGATGCTAATTCAATATTCAGCTTGATGATAGATGTCAACGAATCCTCAACACCACCACCACCACCTGAATAACCAATAAAGCAAATTAAGAAATGACCGTGTCAATGGGTTTAACTTAGATATGAAGAAACCCACTACTAAAAGTTGGTGGAAGGTCTTATATGTCCCTAGATGTTAAAATCAATTTTAGGTTTCTGAATTATGTTCTACAACTGGTAATCTGAGATATATCAAAATAAAGGGATTCTTTTCTATGGACAGTCCCTACTTGTTAAAAGGGTATCTTGACACTAAGTAGATCACAAATTGTCCCCTTGCTGGGACCTCCAATGATCTGCGATAACCTGTAGAGAAACTTGGTAGTAAGTGTTTAATTTCCCTACAGTGCCACTTCAGGGGGAATGAAGTATTACACAGTGCAGAGTCAAATTAATGAGTTGTCTGTGTAATGGAGGACAGGACAGGACCTTCAGAGCAGGAGACACTCTTTATAATTGTTCTCTATTCTGGCCAAGAGTCCAGGATCCTGAACAGGGGACCCCCTCTATTAACCCCATAATAGGGTTATGAAAATGGAATTTCTACAGTGGACAACCTCCATAGGTCAATAACACAATTTTATTCCATCACAACTACATCTGCCTGTAGGTAGGGAATCCCTTTTGAAGTACCTCGGTCACCTCCGGTACATTTAGTACTTGGAATCCGAGTTAATCAAACTTCCAGGAAATGACTCAGATGATATTGTAAACAAAAATGACGAAAAATCGGGCTTAATGAAAGAAACACACCTTATAGGATGGAGATTTGGTGAAAGTCAGTGGAGGGGAGCTTTAGAATTGTATTATTAAGGTCATAATCCCACTGCAGGTGACCTTTAAACTTCTTCAAGTCAACATTATCAATATTGCACGATGACATTTTGCGATAGCAGAACTGCATTGTTACATGGCCGAGGGAGGGCTAGGACCAGGTCTGAGAATAAGTTTGCAGCCTGGGATTGTCTGCTTAAATAATATCTCTCCAATCGGACGCACTTCCCTCCTGAAAAACAAAATGACAGGAAACACATGTCCTGTAATTGGCAATCAGTCTCCTACATTCCTCAAGAATCTTCCAAAAACACTTTCATGCTTGCATTCCTTATAAACAAAACCACGAAGGTTCACAATTAGCCTTAGCGACTGGACATAAGGGATAAGAATTTCCTCTTTTGTTACTCAGGAGCGTTGGCAGCTCAATGCAAAAACGAGGGACCAGGAGCACGATTGTACAATTCTTGAGAAAGCAACAGGATATTCATCGAAGCGTTCCCGTTATGTGTCAATGGAACTTTTCACATGCCTCTAAATATAGTCCTAGAATGCTTCAAAAATTGACACGCCCAATGGTAGAGACTTTCTGGCATCTGGAAATAATGCATTATTTTTCTAGTCCATACTTCTTCAAACCTGGTGCCCATGGCTGTAACTTTCTTCTAGCCAGGGACATAGCTATAGGGGGTGCAGAGGTAGCAGTCACACCCAGGCATTGATGCCTGGTCTTAAAATCTCTTCTGCCACATAGTCAGATACCTGTATTATAAAGGACCCTTGGTAGTTGGGGGCCCTGTTACAGCTTTGCATTTGAGCCCAGGAACTTCAAGTTACCTCTCTGCTTCTAGCCTATTGCTACAATATACCTAAAACTTTCAAGAGACAACCTTATATTTGCAATATTTTTGTGTCCCCTTCCACCACTTTGCCGTTGTGAAAAATCAGGAAAATGGCAAGTCAATTTGTATTAGACAACTCAAATGTTTTTAGGTCTCCATTATTGGACTTTCCGATACAAGACCAGTGGCATAACTAGAACTGACTGAGCCCCACAGCAAATTTTTGAATGGGCCCGCACGCCACCCCATAAATTCCTTTGCAACCCCCTCCTCTTGTGCAACTCATACTCAATAGCCCAATGGCTGCTCCATCCGTTTCCTACAGTGTTACTGTAAATATCGTCATTGTATAATACTGTTGAAGGGGCCCTGACAAAATCTTTTAGTCCTCATCCTGGGTGGGCCCCTTCTGAGTTTGGGCCGCAAAGTAGCCACTTCCCCCTATAGCTATTTCCCCTGAAGAAGACATTTTACTACATACAGTCAAGCCCCTTCAGGACCAGGCCAGTTTTGGCAACACCAATTTCATCTTCTCGTCATCAAGAACGATAACTGTTTCCATTGAAACAGCTGTATTAAAAAAAAAAAAACAATTTCACCATTGTTGTTTGGAGTTCTTTTTTGCGATGTTCACAATGCTTTAAAAATGATATGATGATTTTATTCTGTGGTTGAGTATAATTATGACTATACCAAATTTAAGGTATTTTTTATTATTCTGCCACCCATAATTATTTTTATTTTTTCTGTAGACGGAGGTGTGTGAAAACTTGTTTTTGGTGAGGTGAGCTGTAGTTTTTATTAGTAAGTTTTGGGGAACATACAACTTTTTCAACACTTTTTATTCCATTTTTGTTGCAATTCTGGCACTGGGAATATTCTTTAGAGGGCATCTGTCAGCAGATTTGTACCTATGACACTGGCTGACCTGTTACATGTGCACTTGGCAGCTGAAGACATCTGTGTTGGTCCTATGTTCAGATGTGTCCACAGTGTGAACGTCATCACGCCTGCCTGGCCCTGTCAATCAAAGTGCAGATGGAGCAGCACTTGCAGAGAGAGCAGAGCCCCCAATTGTAACAACAATGCCCCCATTGCTCCTAGAGGCTCATTTGCATATATTAAAACATAATTTTTCTCTTCAATCCAGGCACATATGGACATGGGACCAACACAGATGTCTTCAGCTGCCAAGTGCCATGCAACAGGTCAGCCAGTGTCATAGGTACAGATCTGCTGACAGATGCCCTTTAACAGTGTTCACTGTGTTAGGAACATGATATTTTAGTAGTCTGAAATCGGAATTCAAATTAGGTTTATTTTTTATTGTTATTTTCTATTTTTAGTGGGAAAGTTCTAAATATTCATGGGTTTTTTTCTATTTCTTTTTTTCTGTTTCCTTAGGGAACTTCAACATGCACTCTCCCGATCGCTTGTACCATAGACTGAAATACTTCTGTATTACAATGAATTGTGATTTCACTGGCATTCAATTATTTCCCGACAGAGGCAGGGTGTAATAGGAGTCTTAACATGGCAGGCCTGGAGGACTTCAAAAGATCCCATGACAACCTATTGGAGGACAGAGGGCACAATCGCTATTAACTGCAGCATTTGAGGGATTAAACGGCCGGGATTGGGCATCAACTGTACAAAACAGTTGCATCCGCTGTGTGGAATAGGCCCAGCTCCTGCACCCTCTATACACTCCTTGAGCACCTGTGATATAGAGTTGACTTTAGGGTGCGTCTAGGGATTAATCACAGCCAAGGGTATTTTTTTTAACATTTATGTCTAAATTTGGTACCCCTGTAGTTGTATTACATCCTCTCTTCCCATGCTTGCTGAGTGGGTTGGGTTATCCCTTATGCCTTCTAAGGCCTGATGCACATGACCGTATTTTCAGTATTTTAATTTTTTGCAGATCGGATGCGGACCCATTTATTTCAAAATGAATATAAAAAATAGAACATGTCCTATTCTTGTCTGTTTTGCGGACAAGGATAGGACTGTTCTATCATAGGGCCAGACGTTCTAATCTGCAAAAATGCAGAGTGCACACAGGGGATATCCGTATTTTGAAGAGCCACAATTTATGGTCCTCAAAAACGGATATGGTTGTGTGCATGCCGCCTAAGAGCTGTGTTGTGGTCTTTGAGGCATTTAGCTTTCTCCTGCTGTGGTATCTAAATTAGAACCTGCAGCTGCATCCCCCACCTCCCTCTCCTTCTGTATTATATTTACTGCAATAACCTAGATTTTTTTTTTTTTCATGGTGGCAGAGGATGCTTCTAAACAGAACCTACAAGCTGGAAAAAGGGAACACAAACGGCTACAAGGTGAAGAAGATACCACATGTAGTACTAATGTAGACTGTCATAGCTTTAGCGGGTACATTGCAACACTAGATGATCTATAGATGATTAGACCTTGGACCATCCAAAAGGAAATGATTCAGAGTACCTTCTCTTTAGCTACATTGTGACACTGATCCTCTGGTGGGACAGTCTGACCTTAATTTGCTATATTTTAATAAACTGTCTCAAAGTCAACATCTTTTTGCATGGAAACCAGCCCCACGGTTAGCTGACTACAGTAGAAAACCACTTTTGGCAGCCACTGAGGTATGGAAATTGAAATGCTCTCATCATTCTGACTTACATGGGAGGGGGATTCTATGTGAAGAACCTCCTATGTGATGTGTATTTACCTGATTCGGAGGTTGCCTTAAAGGGTTTGTCCAGAATTTTACATGCGATGGCCTATCAATATCGGACTGACAGGGGTTTGACAACCTGCATCCCTGCCGATCAGCTGTTTCAGAGCAGCTCCGACGCTTCAGTGCTAGAGGCGCTGCAGTATCCAGTTCCATCCACTAGACAACAGAGTTGCGTTATTCTGGGGCTGGCACTACAGCATAACATCTGGTCAGCAGGGATGCAGGTTGTCAGACCCCATGCCGATCAGATATTAATAACCTACTCTAAATTTTCTTATCATTTGAGTTCATCAGTAGTTTAAAAAAACAAGGAAAAGAATAGGTTGTGTGGGGGGTGTAGTAAAAGAACACATCTAAGAAAGATCTGGTGCATGACATGACCCATTTCCCTGAAAAAGTTTACACCTCTCGGTATAACATCAGTATACAATGTTCTTGCTGAAAAAAAATCTTAGCCCTTTGTTAGAAAAGGTGGTGTATAAGTTTGAAATCTAAAGCTTTAATTCATTAAATTCTTTCCTTACGTTTTGTCTTAACATGTCTCAGGAAGGTCTTAGAATTTAGTCTTCTTGCTCTTCAATTTTTTTTTTTTTTATTAAGTAACGTGTTGGAAAAGCACTTTATCCCTTCTGCATAAGAAGCCAAAGTGGTTCTCGCTCAGAGTCCCAACATGACTGGACAACTCCCCAATCAATATCCTCTACGTACTGCACCTTAGGACAATAATCATTTTCACAAAGCGGAAATCATAGCTCTCGACAGGAACATTAGTGAAGGTATGAATGGGGAAACAAAAATATACGTCTCTATATTCAGGTGTTGTAGAAAGGCAACACAATTTCCATAGCCATATCTACATATATTGTTCAAGAAAACAAATTCACATGAACTGGGGAATGAATAGTACACTGGTGACCTCCCTTTCATCATTGCAGCTTCAAATCCTCCAGTTCCCAGGCTTAAAGTTAAAGGCTTAGAGTTTGCCACATTCTGGTTACTGTTAATCAATATGTTTTTTGATGGCTATATAGCACTTATTAATATAGCCTTCGTTGATATTCTGCGTCATTTTCTATATTTCATAAGAAATTAACCTTATTGGACATGTCTTTTATGCTATCCACAATGAGGTTCTGTCCATAAAATGGCTGCTGATGGAGGGTGATGTGACTGGACACATCACTCAGTCTTCTCCATTCAAATACACTGCACCAACCATCTGCATTTACACTGCTGGGCTTTAGTGCAGGTCCAGTGTTTATATGGAGGAGTCTGAGTGATGTATCTGGTCGTGTGACCCTCCACCAGCGGCCATCTTATGGACAAGACCTCTTTGGGGACAGCAGAGAAGCTTTGCCAAACAAGAGGGCATGGCTTATGAAATATAGCAAATGGCACAGACTATTAAGAAAGGCTATATTAGTAAGTGTCATATAAAATCATCTTACATACACATTAGTCAACAGTAGACAGAAAGTGACCAACCCCTTTAAGAAACAAAAAAATCACATTCACTGAGGAACAAACAGAACACTTACATGGTGCTCTCCGTTGCATTTACTCAACTGCAAATCTACCAATTCCCAGGCTCCTCTTCTGTCATCCAAGATGGCTACACCGCTTCTCAGACTACCTGGTGCAATCCTGTTAGTAGTCCAAGACACTTCCTGTTTTTTCCCGATTGGCCACCACTGCTCACATCCAAGGGCAGCAGGATGTTTCTTGGACCAGCAAATCGATAGTGCTCAACAGGTAGTCCAAGAAGCTCTGTGGTAATCTTGGATGGCAGAAGAGAGCCAAAAAATCGGTGGATCTGTAGCTGAAATGGTGAAAAGGAGGTCAGCATGTATATGGTCTATTCGTTCCTCAGTTGCTGTGATTATGAACTGAAGGTTCACTTTGATATCTTAAGAACATTCCTAAAGCAGTGGTACACCCTTATAGTTTTGTGGCTGCCATTAGTGTAGAACAGATGCTATGGCCCTCAGGTGCCCTGAAAAATAAGGGGCCATGCATGCCACTACCAAAGATTTCATAGAGACAGGCTGGCCTCATACACCTTCTTCCTGGATGATGTAATCCAATTCTCTTCCTCTTTGTAGGTGTCAAAAAGTCATCATGGCCCATGGCACACCACCCTTCAATGGATGGTAAAAAATGCAAAATAAGCTCAAGGCCCTTCTATTTAATAGGGAAGGAAGTTCTCACCATTTTTCTATGGCGGCCTTACCAGTTAGAACATTAAGAAATTTCAACTTCACCATTGCTCAATATCAAAGCAAAATTCTATCTCAATTCACCATTTGTGTCCTGCACCAAGTATAATATCAAACTCAACACTAAAGGAGTCGGTAATGTTGGTAAACCAGAGATTGTTGCAGACAAAGGCCTTACTAACTTAAAATGGTCTCCCTTGCAGAGCCTAAGTAACACATGGTGATCCCATCCCTAGCGGGACCCACCTTACAGACTGAGAAGCACTTTACTAGGATGTATGGTGGCATAAACATGTACCAAAAAGCAAGACCGTGTTCATTTCTGCCCCTCTTCTCTGTATATTCCCAGGCTGGTGTCTCCTATAAAACATTATATATTAAGCTTAAATTAATTGTGACTGGATTCAATTAGTCATACCCATTATGTCATTGACCTGATTTGGATATAAAAAGTACTTTGCAGGTGCCTGTAGGCATGACATGCTCTGTAAGATTCTGATCAGCCAGTATAATTACACCAGACACACAACTAGCAACTGGATGCCCCAAATGAAGATAGCTAGAGATATACAACATGCAGTATTGAATGGACTACTGCATGGACTTTCATCCGGCCCTCAGCCCGAGGATTAAATTGTACCCTATAAAGGATAAGACTCTTGTGCCTATTGGAAACTCAAAGCCCTGGACATGATGATCCAAAGGATTTAGTATATCATGTGTTGTTGAACCGATGTATCTCATGATGAACTGATACTGATCTCAGTAGCCTGTAGGCACAGATTATCTTGCATCTTAGTCTCCACCAACCAAAGGGTTGTACAAGGTTAGAACATGGTTGCTTTCTTCCAAAAACAGACCCACACCTGTCCACAGGTTGTTGGTAGTGCAATCATCCTCATTCACTTCCATGATGCTGAGCGGCAATACCAGACAACCAAAGAACAGGTGTGGTGCTGTTTCTAAAAGAAAGCAGCCATGTTTTCCTAATCCTTCACAATCCCTTAAAGTGTTATCCACTCATTTACAAGTAATGGCCTATCCTCAGGAGATGCCATCACTATCTTATTGATCCAACACCCCACCAATCAGCTATTCTGCAATAGATCTGGTGCTGGAAGTCAGCACTGGAGTTACATGGCTACGTCCATTGTGCAGTGGATGGTGCTTATTACTGCAAAGTTGCCCCTGTTCACCTTCAGTAACCAGCTCTGACCACTGCATGACGGACGGAGCTATTGCAGGACAGCTGATTGAGTCAAGTGTGGCTTTGAACTGTAATTTTTTTTCCCCTTCTGCACAGAGATTTTGCTATAGGGAGTGCAAAGCGATTATGTTTAGACCCTAGAACCTCAAGGACCTAAAGGTCCCTTTGCCAAATAAGAAGACACTAGTATTATAAAAATGGCCCTATTACAGATTTTATCCTAAAGTTACGTCTCTGGTTTTCTACTCCTAAAAAAACCCTAAAAATTGGAGTGTGCATCTGAAAACATCAGGTACCTACTGCAGCTGTCCCCTTGTCCTCCTCACAGACCTACAGCATTGTGAGAAACATATACCCATTATACTTTATGTATGAAGGCATATTGCTCAGCGTATCGTCCATAGGAACTTCCTGACTTTAGCGGGTGCCCATCCCCCAGGTTCTCCCAGAAAGTCTCAGTACAAGGGTTAAATATAAATGCACCCAACCCCTATTATATGAAAGGAAACTGCAAATGACCACCATGTCTTACAATGAAGAAATCCAGCCGGACTGTTCTTTAAAGCGGTCTTTCCCCTAGATACCGTTCAGTTTGCATTGCTACCGGGCTGTAGTAATTAGGTCACCACTAGGGTGTCATTTTTCCAAAGCAAACAAAGAAGTTATCTAACCCTGATACTGTACTTCTTATGTTACTTGTCATGGCACTTAAAGAGAAACTCCACTGAATATTCACATCCCTGATAGCAGTCCATATAAAAAAATAATATGGTAAAAAAAAAAGTAAGTGCCCATTTGTTTTAAAATCTTGGTATTCCACTATGCTCTAGGATACAGAACAGCATAGATTTTCCTGGGCTTATTCTTGCTAAGTAGGCCACTTTTCAACTTGCAAGACTAGGGGAAGGAAAGTGACAATATTTCCAGTACATAAAAGTGGTTGGATTCGAGGAGTGCTATTTTTCCTTATGGATGGCCCCTTATAAAGCTGAGCCTCCGAAGCCGCCAGATGTTAGTAGCTACCCTATAAGTAAATGCTCGACCGTTTAAACAGGCCTTGAAGCATAACGGATAATAGCTAAGCCAGTACCTAAGCTGCAGACAGCTGTTTCAGAATAATTACCCTTCATCAGTGCAGAGTAGAGAGAACTGGCTTTATCGGGTGACAGGCCATCATCAGGATTTGGGGGTGCTATTTCTCCCTATGGAGAGCGCCTAGTCAGTGTGAGAAGCCTTATAGGCCATAAACTGCTCCTCTGGATTCTGGGAAAACGATATGCAAATTAGCTTGTTAGGTAGCTAACCTATCAGTCAATGTTCGACCTTTTAAACAGGCCTTGAAGATTCTGGAAATGGTTGAGCATTTGCAGTGAGCCCTGAGAAGCAGGTGTAGAGGATGGGAGTGGTAGTGGCCCTGATGAAGTGTGTGACGGTGTACTCCCTCAGGCCGTTGCCTCCCTCTTGGCAGGGAGAAGGTCCAGCCCACACCTACCATGCGGGGAGAAACAGGGTTGTTAGCCTTGTTCCTTGCCAACCATTTCTTGCAGGGAACTAAGGCCAGAAGCAAACAGTAATATACATATACAGGTCTGGGGTACTACTCATTAGCTTGACTAAGATAGTTACTTTACATCTGGTGGCATCAGAGGCTCAACTTTATTTTTGGAAAGAGCTAGTTGGCTTTTATTTTTTCCCAGAATCCAGAGGAATATTGCCTGGCCTATAAGACTCCTTATACCCATTATGTAGTCTCCTCGTCCAGTTTAGCCAGGTGCTCTGCAAAATGAGGGTTACTCACTCCAAAACAGCTGTCTGCAGATTAGGTGCTGGCTTAGCTATTATCCGAGTTATGCTTCAAGGCCTGTTTAAAGTGTCAAGCATTGACCTATAGGATAGCAGCCTTACATCTGGTAGCATCAGAGGCTCAGCTTTATTTTCTTTTTTTCTAAGAAGAGCTCATTTTAATATCTTAAAGTGGTTGTCAGTCTTTAAAACAACTCATCTACTGATCTGGAAAAATACATTGGATATCAACAGAACAGAATATGTCATTAGTGGTCTCTTTTGATCACTCAGACAATTGGAAGCAAGTGTTTAATTCTCCTGCAGTGCCTCCTCAGGAGAAAGGAAGAATTACATGCTACTCATCGAAATCAATGGCCATCTTAGAGCTCACGGACAGGAAGGGTCCTCCAACTCTTTGTTGCCAGCTTATCGATCGAGGTTATTAATGAGTACCCTCTCCAGTCTCAGTAAGCGAGTGTTTAGTTTTCCTGCAGTGCCTCCTCAGGGGAAAAGAAGAATTACATGCTACTCATTGAAATCAATGGCCCATCTTGGAGCTTACGGACAGTAAAGGTCCTCCAACTCTTTGTTGTCAGCTTATTGATTGAGTTTATTAATGAGTACCCCCTCCAGTCTTATATATTGTATGTCTAGGGCATTATTACTTATTGCTATGACATATAGCCCTGGAAAGGCTAAAGTCAGATAAATACAGTGTATGAATAAGAGGGTGACCGTGACAGATATAAATAGAGACCAAGATTATAAGCGATTAATAAGATGATGACTTTAGGATTTTTCTCCTGTGGACAGGAAATGATGAACTGACAAAGTACAGTGACTGTGCGATGCAGAGAAAATGGGCTTAAGTGATTTACAGCACCATTTGTGGTCAATAGACTGCAAAGAACAGAGCTGGAAAATCCACTCTGTGCATTTGCAGGGTAAGCAGACCTTCAGCTGTAAATACATTATTCTTGATTTATAGAAGAAAGAAGCAAAGTTGATTTACAGTAATACATTATTCAGGAACACGGATGGAGAATTAATCTCACAAGTTTTAGAACATCATGAAAAGAACACATGATATAGCCTGGATTTGTAGAATAGGCATGTACGCCTTGAATATTACATGCAGTGCTGTAAACAGAAGAGCGAGGGCCCTACAGCAAAGATAATCTTCCTAGGTTTTGCAACCTTGGAAAAAGGGGCCCCTTCCATCTTCTTTACCTTGCCACAAGACCAATCCAGCACCCCTTTAGAGAGGGGTGTCCTGCACAGATTCCTGCCACCTTAATAGCAAAAGGAGATTGGGGCCCTGTCCTGGTTCGTCCCATCTCAGCAGTTGCACAATTTAATTCTAAAGCATGTGCAGTACACCCTTCATTAGAGGGAAGTCCTTCCATAGAGGGCAAAGGGACTAAAAAGTGGAAAATGTAGACATTGGGTAAAGAAGTAATAGTTAAAATACATTTCATGTGTGCAATCTTATCAGGAGATGGGTAGAAGAGAAGACGACACAGCACATGGTGAGGGCCTGTATTATGTAGTACATTGAATAGGGGTTGTGGCGGTCAACGAATATAACATATTGGACCTCTCTATATGGACTGATTATAATGCACCATTTTATGGGCAAAACCTTGGGGAGAGCTATATAGATGATTAAAGGGAACCTGTCAATAGCATTTGCCCACCTAAAGTGCCACCACTGCCTCCTCAACCTTGTTCTTTGGCGGCTTTCTAGCTCTGCTCCATTAGGACAGAGCTGTGATCTGAGACTACAATTTTAGCTACACTGACTACTGGGAGTCTGAGGTAGTCTGAGACACACCCCCTGTCTCATTCATTGGTTCAGTAAGGAAGAAATCCCGGCACTTTGCTATCTTTATTTAACAGTTCATCATTTTATTGTCATCAAGCAAGGACGCGTTTTGGCCAGTCCTGAGCCTTTATTAACCAGGTTGATAAAGGCCCAGGATAGGCTGAAACGTGTCCTTGCTTGATGACAATAAAATGATGAACTGTTAAATGAAGATAACGAACTGCCAGGATTTCTTCCTTATCCTACTTGGGCTATTGCCTGCCACGTGCGCCGCTACATACTCTGAGTGCTGACCGGAATTGGTATTTGTATTCATCATTGGTTCAGGCTGCTTCTCTATACCTCCGCCTGCAGCTCCGCCTGCTCAAACTGGCTATTACAGGCACCTCAGGGTATCAGTGCTTGGAGAGATGATTCTTATTACAGCAAGGGCCAGAAAGGTTATAAAGTACAGATCTGGGAGTATGTGCAAAGTTTGGTTTGATATGTAATGTTTGCAATGTTACTGCACACACAGTATATTCCAGCATGAGCCAGGCTTGGCCAGAATTAACTATCTTGGCCCAGCACTCTATGGAGCTTAAGGTGTGGGCTGGCTCCACCCCATAGTTCCAGAATATTCCATTCAGTTTAGCTGTAGAGAGGGAGGAGGTAGGGAGCAGCCTCCATGTGCTCCTCTCCTCCAAACTACAGCATCAAGCCCTGAAGTTCCACCACTTCCATGAGCTCCAGGAAATGAAATAGAGCAAGAATTAGAAAGATTTGCATGGCCACAGTGAGACAGAAGAGAGAGTTAGCAAGCTAATCCAGCTTAGCTTAAAGCATTCCAAACCCTGCTGCTACAAAAGGGAAACATGTTAAGACACCCTATGCACCCCAGAATAGTGGACACTACAGCCATGGTTGCAGATTGTAGTTGCTAGCCAGAGATCTTTAGCAAGAGAAGGATAAACTAGAGGGCCATTGCTGCAATGAAACCCCAAGCTCATGCTTGGACATCTGGGAGGAATTTGTACTGTGTACAGATAACTGCTGGATGTACTACAACTTCTATTGTGCACACAGTTCAATCTGGCCTGGTCTCTGACTCTCTTAACACTTGATGCTGGCCACTGCATTTCCACAATAAGCCCTGCCTTTCACCCACACAGTCATTCAATATCAAGGGCACCCTCAAACTACAATTACTCAGGAGTGCCCCCGAGGGAATATAGGCTGCCCCTCTTTCACTGCACCAATCCCAGGAAGCGATGGCCTGAGGGAGTACACCATGACACATCATCATAAGGTCATTACCACTCCCATCATCTGCTCCGGCTCCTCAGGGGCTCACTGCATAATGAGCTGTAGCCTAGAGCAGTGTTCCCTAACTCCAGTCCTAAGGGCCCACCTACCGATCATGATTTGAGAATAACCCACAGAATGAATATCTGTGGTAAGTCCTGATGCATGGACACTAATTATATCACCTGCTCAATACTAAGGAAATCCTGAAAACCTGACCGTTAGTTGGGTCCTGAGGACTGGAGTTGAGGAACACTGGTCTAGAGCGTCGCCTTATGTGGCACAGCCTTTTGAACACAATTTCTTTCTGTGTATCAAGTGGACTTGATGAAAACTTAAAGGGGTATTCCGGTATTTCCTATGTAACAGGATAGGATAACTATTAGATTGGTGGGGGTCCTATTACTTGGACCTCCACCGATCATGAGAACCGAGTTCCGGAAGATGAATGAAGGCGCAGTTTGCACATTTGACCTCCCACCCGTTCAATTCAGGGGGAAGTCTCGTGATCGTGGAGGTCCAAGTGGTAGGACCCTCATGGATAGGGGCTTCTACCAACCAGAATACGCCTTTAATTTCTGTATCCGCATTTTCCTGGTACAATTGTACTGAGGCACATAGTGATAGTTATGTTACCGTAGCTAGCCATGCCTTTAAAAGAATCATTGTGTCCTTACACAAGCATGCTACATCTTGTACCAAAATCTCAGCCTAGAAAACACTGTAATAACCATTAATAGTTGAGCCATTGCAAAGCGGTGACTAAATGCCTTCATTATAACCTCTGCATACAGGTAACTACATGCCGCGCGCTGCATAAAACCAGTAGGCTATAACGTCAAGCTTTGTGCGAGAGAAAGCCAGATTCCGATTACTTAGAAACCGCAAGATAATTGGAGCTTTGAAGTTTTCTCAGGACTTCATTAATTTCCTTTCCAAGCCAGTTATTCAAGAGGAGGCAGTATGCATGGAAGTAATGCAGTGTTTACTATTTCGGGAAGATGATGGTATATCACATGGGTCAATAATAAAAGGGTCACTGGAAAGACAAGGCAGTGAAGATCAGTTATGCCAAAGAAACCTTGTGCTACTTCCATAACTCAATATATAGGGGATTGGAAAGGCCTCTGTACAATAGAGGAGCAATTATGTAGTGCTACAATATTGACAACCATTATATGGGCACTTCTATGGGGAAGAATGGGTTACAAAAAAGAGGCATTACTCATCTCACCCATCTCCCCCCCACCAATGTTTACCGATCCCCGCTGGTCTCCGCTTCCTGATCCCAAATCAACACAAAAAAATCCGCCTGGAGATTCTTGCTCAGACACCGCTGTGGAAGAGGGCAACACTGCAACTGGTGATTGGCTGAGCAGGCATCTCCTTCCATTTCTTGTGTGTTGATCTGGGACCATGAAGTAGAGACCATCGGGCTCCCGGTAAGCATTGGAGCGGTAATGGTGGGGGATCAGTGAGTAATACCCCTGGAAATGCTTACTCTAGTGAAGGCGGGCAACACTGCAACCAGCGATTAGCTGAGCAGGCATCTCCTGCCATTTCTTGTGTGTTGAGCTGGGACCACCAAGGGCCAGAGGGCACCCAAACTCATTCTGCTCCATATATGAAACACTTAAAGCGACCCTCCGGTTCAAGAAAAAAAAAAAATCACATTAAGGCCTCGTCCACATTTCCGTGTCAGTAACACATCTGTGAAAAAAAAAGCGTACGTGTTTCATCCGTGAAGGATCCGTGGTTGGTCCGTGTTTTCGTTTTTACCATCCGTGTGGCATCCGTATTTCACTGACGTTGCTCAGCTGAAAATTGATTTCCAAAGAATCTCCTATTAGTCATCAGTGAAAAACGGATGCATCACGGACACAACACGGATGTGTGTCAGTGATTTTCACAGACCCATAGACTTCAATGGGCGTGCTTGGTCTGCATCACGGATCAAAGTAGTGCATGTCCCCGTGATTTATTTTACTGACCCACGCTCAGTAGAAAAATGCTGAAATGTGAACAGATACATTTAAATCAATGGGTATGTGTGCTGTTTGTGAAAAATGCGGACAGCACACGTCAGTGAAAAACGGAAATGTGGACGAGGCCTAACTGTGGAATGAACAGGACACCTACATGATGATCTCTTTTTTGTCTTTTCAGCTGCAGATCTGCTGATTTCCAGGCTTCTTCTCTGTCATCCAAGATGACCACACTCAGACTACTCGAGGCACATTGTGCATTGTGTAGTGATTTTGGAAGACGCCTCATGTTTGTCCAGCCCTGCTCTTTGATTGGCCAGCACTGTTCATGTAAGCAGTGCTGGCCAATCTGAGGGCAGCAAGAGGTGTCCTGAGCATCAGGTAGTCTGAAAAGTGATGCAGCCATTTTGGACGACAGACGAGGAGCCTGGGAATTAGTGGATTTGTGGCTAAAAAGATGTATAGGAAGTCACCAGGTAAGTGTTCTATTTGTTAAAGGGGTTATCCCATGACTAATGTAAAAAATGAAAATCAGACATAATCTAGTATATGACAATCTCTTTCTAACAAAGCTAGAACCAGCCCTGTACCTCACATGGGTCCAGAGATCTTCCCATTCATTGCTCTGCTAGATTTATATCAAGCTGACAGCTCAAGGGGAGTGTCTTTTCTGCTGCAGCTCAGGGGGCGTGTCTCAGCTCTCCCTATCACAGCTCAGGAGGCAGTTAATGGATGAAACTGAGCATGTGCGGCCTCCTCAGTGAGCAGGTCAAAGAAATAAGAAAAAGAACAAACAGCAGGTGGCGCTATACAGATACATTTTATTGAATAACTCAGTGGCTATACTAAATGTTTAATTACATGCAATTGCAAAAGTATTCAGATCCAGGTGCTGGTTTGAAAACTGTAGAATATTTTTCGTGGGACAACCCCTTTAACTTGTATTTTTCTTCTTGAGCTAGGGGTAGTTTTAATGCTTCTGGACCTCCCCTTGAAGTACGAAAAGACAATTCTACAATGCTTTCTGAATCAGACCACTGCTGCCAATCAGGTTTTATAGGACACTAAAGTGCCAGGGAGGAGGCGTCAACAAGCCACTATTTATTGGTACAGATACAAGGATAGGACAGCAAGTGGAATCTGCGAATCTGTGTCCTGGGTCACAGGTAAAGGATTAACTACCCTTAAATATTTGCAACAAAAAAAAAGCACATTTTTACTACCAAGAAGTTGAAAGGCAGCTAAAATTGTCAATGAAGAAGAACTCCAGCAACGTCTATTGAAGTTCAAGGCAAAAGCCTGGAAGGTAAATAGAAGAAGAATTCAGGTTATTCCAGTGACCTTCATCCTATCATCATGTACTTCTAAATCCAGACACAACCTTGGTGGTTTCGTTACCACAACGTTGCAGCTGCTCTTACCAACTTGTGGACTTCTGTACAAAATTAAGTCAAGGGTTACTTCTTGGAGTAAATGATCTGGGTAAGTAGAAGGATGGGTATGCCAAGGGTTAGACCCTAAAATAGAGTCTCTCGGCACATTGCACTGAGTTCTCTACACACTAGTAGTGACAAAATATTGATCCATGGACCATTACTAAAAATATTCCAAAAATATTTCAAGAAGACAACCAAATGCAAATATATTATGTAGATGATTTCACCCAAGACCTCCTGAGGGACCATTTTCCTTCAGAACCTCTTTTAAGGCCATTTCAGGTGAATGTGGTATGACCACATATCAGGGTTCATATTATGGCTGCTACATCCAGAGGCCCTTCCCCCCATGGTTGTAATAGATGAAATTAGATTATAGGAGTCTGTGGTGATAACCTCAGTTCTATAGAACCACTGGACCTCAGGGTAGTAATCCAAACTGTAAACTGAACAAGTCAAGGCCATCCAATCTACCAGAGTGATGTGATAGACCAGGATAAGATTTCCAGATCAATATCTAGTTTTGTGGGAAAGAATTCAGTATAACTTGCAATTTACTGATTGAAATCCCTGCCCCTAATGCTTAGGAGTCTAGTGGGCGGTGTTATGAGTGATTGATAGCTATCTCTGCATGCACAGTCACAGGACATGCTCAGGCAAACATTTGTCCAACCATAGACCCATGTAAATGGGCTTTATTCATACATTCCAACTTTTAAAAATCCCAAAGAGGGACAATAGCAGTTGCATGCTATGTGTGAAGCAGCTATTTTTATTACACTCCACACCACGCCTATACTGTAAATCTGCCAGTGCCCGTCTATACACACCCAATAACATCCAGTCCCTTTTTCCCCCCCATACACTAGTTATGCCACCTTAGCACCAGCACACAGTAGTTATGCTCCCTTAGTGCCCCCCTTACAGTAGTGCTGCCCCCTTAGTGTCCACTTACAGTAGTAATGCCCTTAAAGTGTAACTGTCATATTTTTTTTATTTGTTTAATGTATAGGGGCAGTGATACTGACCATTTTTGTAATATACTTTAAATTACTAAAATCATACATTTCTATTAGAAAAATAGCGCTAAAGTTGCCCATTTTGAGCCTTAGCAACGCTCCTCTGTCTTCTGTTTACATAGCATGTGTTGAGCAGGTCTCCACTGTTATGTAAACAGAAGACAGAGGAGCGTTGCTAAGGCTCAAAATGGGCCACTTTAGCGCTATTTTTCTAATAGAAATGTATGATTTTAGTAATTAAAGTATATTACAAAAATGGTCACTATGACTGCCCCTACACATTACACAAATAAAAAAAATGTCATGTGAATTTTTTGCTGTGATGCTGTCACTTCAACTTTAAAGGTACGGCTACATGGTGACACTGGTCGTGGCCAGGATTGCAGAGTAGTGGTGATCCCATAGAAATGAATGGGATCGCCGCACCAGCTGCAGTGTCGCCGTACCCTAAAAGGTTTTAACAGTAATAATTACTTTCTAGCTAATGCCTTCAGCCTTTCTCATGAAAAATAAATCTTCATACTAAAGGTCCATTCAGACAGAGGTAAGTGTGCTCTGTGTGCTCTTTTCCGTGTGCTCTGTTTGTTTGAATGGGTCCACGATCTCACAAATGTACAGTATAATTAGATATAGCCATACCAATATTATTACTAATAGAATGTATTTATATAAAATGTACCGTTTAGAAGATTTGCCTATTTGTATATCCATTGTCCCACACACATCAGTCAGGCCGTTGCCCCTAGTTACGACCCCCGTGGCCATGTAGTAGTGGTGGTCGGCTTGCTCTTGTCCAAACCCGCTCTGAGGTAACTGCTGTATTGTGAACGTACATTGCATGAGCATGCGGACTGATGTGTGTGGGACAATGGATATACAAATAGGTATTGTTGAGCCAGCACCTCTGTGCTCGTGTGCTCTGGCCGAGCACTAGGGGTTGCTTGAGTGTTAGTCAATGGGACTAAAACAAGGCACCCCCCCACTCGGAAGATGGGAGGGTGTCTGGTTAATAGAAAAAGGTCTGAATCGCGACTTCTCCTCTTTTACTCCTTTTACTCCTAAAAGTATGCTAATGAACCAAATGTGAACGCATTAGTGTATAAAATGTGTACGAATTAGCGGGAAAAAAATGCGTACGGATTAGCGTATAAATTGCGCACGGATTAGCGTACAAACTGCGTATGAATTTGTGTATAAATTGCGTACACATTTGCGTGCGAAAATGCGTAT
This sequence comes from Rhinella marina, assembly GCA_900303285.1. Classification (NCBI taxonomy): domain Eukaryota; kingdom Metazoa; phylum Chordata; class Amphibia; order Anura; family Bufonidae; genus Rhinella; species Rhinella marina. The sequence continues at coordinate 166,594 of ONZH01017253.1, read as the reverse complement.
AAACTGCATACGAAATTAGCAGAGGAATTGAGTGCGAAATTGCGTACAAATTTGCATATAGACTTGTGTACAAATTAGCGTTTGAATTGTGTGCGAAATTGCGTACAAATTTGCATGCGAAATTGCGCATGAATATGCGAACGAATTTGCATATGAAATTGCGTACGAATTAGCGTATGAAATTGCGAACAAATTTGCATATGAAATTGCGTACGAATTAGCGTATGAAATTGCGTACGAATTTGCGTATGAATTGCGTACAAATTTGCATGAATTGCGTACAAATTAGCGTTTGAATTGCGTGCGAAATTGCGTATGGAATTGTGTACGAATTGCGTGCGAAGTTGCGTATGAATATGTGTATGAATTACGTACAATTCATACGCAAATTCGTACGCAATTCATATGCAAATTTGTACGCAATTCCGTACGCAAATTCCGTACCCAATTCGTACGCAATTCGTACGCAATTCCATACGCAATTCATACGCAAATTCCGTATGCAACTCGTACGCAATATATACGCAATTCTGTACGCAATTCATACGCAAATTCGTACGCAAATTCGTATGCAATTCATACGCAATTCCATACGCCATTCATACGCAAATTCCGTATGCAACTCGTACGCAATTTATACGCAATTCTGTACGCAATTCATACGCAAATTCGTACGCAATTCATACGCAATTCATACGCAAATTCGTACGCAATTTCGCACGCAAAGTCGTACGCAAGTTCATACGCAAAGTCGTACGCAATTCATGCGCAATTTCGCACGCAAATTTGTACGCAGCGTATGATTTAGTGTATGAATTGCGCGCAAAATTGCGTACGAATTTGCATATTAATTGCGTATGAATTTGCGTACAAACTGCGTACGAATTTGCATATACATTGCATACGAATTTGCGTAAAAAATTGCGTTCGAATTTGCGTATGCATTGCGTACGGATTGGTGTATGAACTGCGAACGGATTAGCGTATGAGCTGCAAACAGAGATCGGACACAACATCTTTTGCGGAACGGAGGCACAGATCAGAAGCCCACGAAAGCATTTCGGTGCCTCCCGACCCCAAAAGATAGGACATGTCCTATCATTTAACATATCTTGCAGATCTCAGACCCATTCAAGTCAATGGGTCTGCATCCCCAAAAGGAATACATACAGCTGTAGCAATTATGTTAGTCTGAATGGAGCCTTACCTGCCCCCCTGCACTCTGGTCAGTGGCATACCGCCCATAAAGGCAGACCACGCCACTGCTATGGGGCCCGTGGCACAGGGGAACCTGGAGCGCACGGAGGCCCCGCCCCCTACTCTGCATCATTAAGATGCGTCCCGTCCTTGCGCTCCGGGCCTCTCCTGGCCTGCTCACCGCTGCAACTTTTAGGCCCCCCTAACGTACTGAGAGCGCTCCTGTGCACTCCCAGCTGGCCCCGCCTCCTCCCTCATGCTCCGCTGCTGGTCCAGGACAGGGAAGGACCTGTGCAGCGCAGCAAGAGGGGAAAGAAGAAGACCAAGGCCCAGCCCCCTCCAGAGTGACGTCAGGACAAGTAAGTATTTATGTGTTTCATGTATGTGTGTATGTATGTGTGTGTATGTATGTGTGTGTATGTATGTATGTGTGTGTATGTATGTGTGTGTATGTATGTGTGTGTGGGTATATGCATACACTGTACATACTGTATATTGTACAGCGTGGCGCAGGGGTTATATTGTCCGGCATGGTGTAATCGCCATGCATTTGTTGTACAGTATATATTATAATCCCTGTACCATGCTATACAATGTACAGTATAATCTGTACACCATGCTGTATAGTATACAGTATAATCTGTACACCATGTTGTATAATACACAGTATAATCCGTACACCATGCTGTATAATATACAGTATAATCCGTACACCATGCTGTATAATATACAGTATAATCCGTACACCATGCTGTATAATATACAGTATAATCCGTACACCATGCTGTATAATACACAGTATAATCCGTACACCATGCTGTATAATACACAGTATAATCCATACTCCATGCTGTATAGTATACAGTATAATCCGTACACCATGCTGTATAGTATAATATAGAGTATAGTCCGTACACCATGTTGTATAATACACAGTATAATCCGTACACCATGCTGTATAATATACAGTATAATCCCTACACCATGCTGTATAATATACAGTATAATCCGTACACCATGCTGTATAATATACAGTATAATCCCTACACCATGCTGTATAATATACAGTATAATCCCGACACCATGCTGTATAATATACAGTATAATCCCTACACCATGCTGTATAATATACAGTATAATCCGTACACCATGCTGTATAGTATACAGTATAATCCGTACACCATGCTGTATAATATACAGTATAATCCGTACACCATGCTGTATAATATACAGTATAATCCGTACACCATGCTGTATAGTATACAGTATAATCCGTACACCATGCTGTATAATATACAGTATAATCCCTACACCATGCTGTATAATATACAGTATAATCCCTACACCATGCTGTATAATATACAGTATAATCCCTACACCATGCTGTATAATATACAGTATAATCCGTACACCATGCTGTATAATATACAGTATAATCCATTCTTGTGGCTGCCCCAGTTAACGTCTCCTTAATTTACATAAATAAATAAATCAGTAGCTCATGTATAAATTTCTTTATTGGCAAATGGGGGCGTGGCATGGGAGGAGCCAGGGTAGCATGTGGGATGGGCCATGGTAGTGGGCGGGGTTAGGGGCCCCATTCAGATTCTTGCTATGGGGCCCAATGATTTCTATGTACGCCCCTGGCTCTGGTCCTTTTCACTGCCTCTGCCATCTCTACGTGCCTGGTCCCTATGTTTGGTGCTGCATGGGCATGGTCAAATGCTGCACTGTAGCCAATGACTGCCTTCAGCGGTGATGTTCCTCATTACACAGGGAACATTCCCCGCCATCCCTCACAACATGTAATAAAATAAAGTTGTTTTTAAAGTGTTTTCCATATTTAGGACATTCTTAGGATGGGTCATCAATATCTGATCGGTGGGGGTCCGACACCCGCAATTCCTGCCAAACAGCTGTTAAAAGAGGTGGTGGCTCGTTTAGCGCTGCAGCATCTTCCTAGGCCAGAGATAGTCTTTATTGTCCCTCTGCTACCTTGATAGAACAGACCAGTATTATAAATGGCACATGGTAGGTGGGAGCCCTGTTATTGATTTTGCATTGGGACCCAGGGGCTTCAGGTTGTACTTTTGGTGCCACTACAATGGGAATGTAATGCTTGAAAATACACTTGCAAAATCAAGAAATCTAGCTATCACAACAAAGGTAATGTAACCTCCTATTATCTTAGGCAAAAGGTGACGGAGCGTAGAAAATACCTGTCTGATTTAAAGATGAGCAGGAATCTCTATGATGTTATTCTTGAAAATTCCATGTTATTGATGTGTAAGAAAATCTCCTGGTAATAGTTGTTGGAACAAGTCATACTGTCATTTTTACAGTGAATCTGGCAGAACCTGGAAAGTGACGCGTCACACATCTCATAAAAGTTATGCGGATGGTACACGGCACCCATAGACAAGCCTGATAATTCTTGTCTCATAGGTGGTTTCATACACTGTGTTTTATAGTCATTCTGCGCTTGCACTGATTTCCTGGTGAGCTGGTACTTATACAAAGTAGCCAATCTGAGGAGGCAGAGCAGCAGCCTGAACCAATGATGAGACAGGGGGTGTGTCCCAGACTACCTCAGACTCCCTGTAGACACTGTAGCTATGCTGTAGTCACTGATCACAGTTCAGCCATAATGAAATAGAGCCAAAAAGCTGTCAAGGAGCAAAGTATGAGTAAAATAAATGGCAAGTAAACATCACCTATGGCTACCGACTTATATATGATGTCCACGAAGTAGACATCCACTTTAAGATTTAAATATAACCAATGGAGTAAAAAATAGTTGCACAGTTTTGAGAATAGTAACTCCAGCAAGTGAATATACAAAGAAGCAGCTAGGATTTAGAGGAAGAAAAAAAAATTTTCATCAGATCTCAGATCAGACCTCTAATCTTCATCAGACTCTCCAAAAAAAGACCCCCAATCATCATCAGACCTCAGATGAGACCCCAAAATCAGATCCCCATTCCTCATTAGACCTGAGATCAGACCCCATCAGATCTCAGATCAGTCCCCCAAATCAGACCCCCATTCCTCATAAGACCTGAGATTAGACCCCCAGATCAGACCCCCATTCCTCATAAGACCTCTGATCAGACCCCCATTCCTCATAAAACCTGAGATTAGACCCCCAGATCAGACCCCCATTCCTCATAAGACCTCTGATCAGACCCCCATTCCTCATAAGACCTCTTATCAGACCCCCAGATCAGACACCCGTTCTTCATTAGACCTCAGATCAGACATATAACTTAACCCTAACGCTCCAAACAATGCCACCACTCTGAAGATCCAGCGGCTCTTCCTGCACTTACCACTCCCTGGTCTTCTATGGGCGCTTCGCTACATTGTGACATGATGCTGTACGCAGTCAGGAAAGTGCAGTGAGGAGCCCAGAAAAGACCAGGGAGTGGTGAGTACAGCCAGCACCAGATACGCTGTATTCACCGCTCCCCAGTACTTCTTTGTACCAATGATCACTTCCATAATGGAAGCACTTACTAGTATACGCTCCACACACTGCCATTTTTCTCCCAGCTTTGGGGGGAAAAAGTGCATCTTATGGAGTGAAAAACATGCTGTTGTTCCATTTCCAAAATCATTGCGGACCATTTAAAGGGGTTTTCCAGTACTGATCGTCTATCCTCAGGATAGACCGATACCCCCACTGATCAGCTGTTTTGGATAGCTACACAGTGGATAGAGGAGGAGGAAAAAGAATCCCCAACTGTGTAGTGTCTGTGGCAGGGTATTGCAGTGAATGGAAGCTGAGCCGTACCATGCTGTCGTCGGACGGAGCCTTCCATGCACTGTATAGTTTCCATCAGCTGGCTGAAACAGCTGATCAGTGGGTGTTCGGGGTGTCTTAGTACCAGAAATGCCCTTTAAAGATGACCTTTCACCTCTCCTGACATGTCTGTTTTAATAGCTTTATTCATTCCCCATGTAATAAGAATTCTGGAGCATCTATTCTTATGTCTCTATGTTGTGCCATTCCTTTATTATTTCTACTAGAAGTTATGAATGAATTGCTAGCAATCTGCAGTAAGGGTACAGTGGGGAGGTAACCAGTTGGGGGGAGGGGTCTCTGCAAAGTCTGACAATGGCAGCACTGATTCGATAGAGTGAGTCTTTGAAGGGACAGCCCCCAACTGGTTACCTCCCCACTGTACCCTTACTGCAGACTGCTAGCAATTCATTCATAACTTCTACTTAAAATAATAAAGGAACGGCACACCATATAGGCAAAAGAATAGATGAACCAGAATTGTTATTACATGGGGAATGCATGAAGCTATTAAAACAGACATGTCAGGGGAGGCAACAGGTCCTATGAGAGCTGCTGCGGCGATCAGCAAATTTTGCTGGGGGAAATAGCAGTTAGCTTTTCATTTCCCCTGCAGTGGCCACTACAGGAGAAATATAGTATTACATGCACCCATTTGAACTCCACTAGATCAAGAGCCTTTATTCTAGTTCAGGAGGATTTTGAGCAAGGAGCCCCCTCTATGATGTCCAGAGAGTATGTGTTACAAAAAATGCTTGATATGATGACTGACATAGTTCTGGAAGCGAATACACTGGCAAGTCTGTAGGGAATTTCAGACTGTCCATGGATGCCCTGCAAATCTGCTAGTAGTGACAGGCCTAAAGACAAATCCTACATTTCCCATGGATTTTATGCAACTCGGAAAACAAAAAACAAAAAAACATATAATCCTAATAGCCCTTTATTACATTTAGATCTCTCTCCTATTTATTGGGAGAAATACAAGTAATATCATATCAGGTAATTGCAATTTAAGCAATTTTCTGCTGTATTTGCTTTAGAAATATTTCTACATCACAGACTGCCTTCTATAGCGAGTAATTACTGTGGTGTTACATTAGTGAAATATTCACAAAAGAAAAAAAAAATTATTTCAGGAATGTTTATTGCCCACACACATGTACACATATCCATACACATGCATGAATTTGCCTCATTCTATATAAGTGAGTCATGAGAGGGTGATTCCCAATAGTGTTTTGCCTGTACCTGCCTAGGAGAACTTTTTTTTGTTTGTTTTAATTTTTGTATTTTTTTTTTAAGCTACGAATATTGATTTTGATATTTCACTGTATTAGTTACTGTATCGCTTGTAACCCCCCTGTACCCTATACAGTAAAAAATGAAAATCATACCTAATCTAGTACATAACAACCGCTTTCTAGCAAAGCTCAAACCAGCCCTGTACCTCACATGGATCCAGAGATCTCCCCATCCATTGCTACAATCGTTCTGCTAGATTTATTTCAAGCTGGCCATTTTGGGGGCATGTACTTTCTGTGGTGGTGACAGCTGGAGGATGGAACTGAGCATGTGCGTCCATCTCAGCGAGCAGGACAGAGAAATTGCTAAAAGAGCAAACAGCAGGTGGCGCTATACAAACAAATTTCAGTGAATAACTCAGTAGCCGTAATAAATTTTTAATTACATACAATTTCAAATGGACTCAGCTCCAGATGCTGGTTTAAAAATTGTAGAATGTCTCCACTATGTACCAAATACTACTCAAGTAATCAGATAGTAGGATGCCGGCGTTTGTGGCTGGTTGGGAACAGGAATTAGGCATGTCTTTGCAGAGTGCTGATTTACAAAAGGCCTTCCTTTTTACACATAAACTATCTATGGCATGTTCTGCTCAAGAGAAAAGTTATAAAATACTCTCCAGTTGGTACAGGTACCCGGTTAGACTTCATAGAATATTTCCTAATGTATCGGACCTATGCTGGAGATGCAATATGGATACGGGAACCATGCTACACATTTGGTGGAGCTGTCCGTTGGTCAAAACCTTTTGGGATAAGGTGTTTGAGATCTTTCAGTCGATATCTAGGAGGAGAGTAGTAGGCTCTCCAGAGATAGCGCTCCTCTCCATCTTGCCTGGCATAATTTCAACTGAGAAGAAGAGTCTATTAAGATTCTGTATGTTTGCTGCCAGATCGGTTATACCGAGACACTGGCGCACAACACATACTCCTACTGTCAATGAATGGTATCAGGAAATGCTATACATTGCTCGCATGGAGGAAATCGCTGCAGAAGCGGCAGACAGAACTCAGAAATACATAAAAATATGGTCGCCTTGGACCAACTTCCTGGAGACCCCGGGCTTCAGGTCCATTCTTGCATTATAAGTATCCCCCCCCCCCCTTTTTTTTTTATTTCTCTTTTCCCTCCTATATTTCTTGCTCTTTCCTTCTTCCTTCTTACTTTCCTCTGATAGGGGAGTCTGCGCTAAGAGTGAGATCGAGACGCAAATACACGATGTCTTGTATATGTTATATGCTACAGACATTTTACCTTTTGTTAAATGTTTATTTACTACATTTTGTAATGTATTGAACAAGAATGTTGACATCTGCTATGATACAACGTGCAGATGTAAAAAAGAAAAGAAAATATTCAATAAAAATTGTTTAAACTTAAAGACTGTAGAATATTTTTTCTGGGATGACTTTATCCCATGAAAACGTTAAACCTCTTTATAAAAAAAAAAAACAAAAAAAAAAAAAAACTTTTAACCCCTTTAAAAAAAATTCTCTAGTACTAAATAACTAGGGCTCATTGGGACAGATTTACTAATCCAGTCTAAAGATGCCCCAGATATCACGGTGGCTCATGCTGTATCGTAAATCTAGCGCATCATAGACACTTTACGGCACCTACTGATTTGCTTACTTTGCAGCAAAATTTTTGGTGCACCTGGAAAAAACGCTTTTCCTGCTAAGCCACCTCCTACCTTGTCAAGCGAGGTACAAAAAGCATCTGAAAAAGGAATTTGCATGAAGACATTTATGGCATATCCAGACGATATTGCATAAATGTCCGGTAGGTGCAGGTCCCACCTCTGAGACCTGCTCCTATCTCAAGAATGGCGCCACCAGGAATGGAGAGGAGGCCATACGTGTGCCACTTCCTTCTCTCACTGCTATGGGACATCCAAAAATAGCTGAGTGTGCTTACTCGCCTATTTTTGAAAGTTCCATTGCCCTGAATGGAAAGAGGCGCCAATGTGTTCCCGACAGCTCCCAATGGGGCTTTTTCTTGAGATAGGAGCAGATCCCAGAGGTGGGACCCTCACCTGATGTATACTTATGGCATATCCTGTGAATAGGACATGATGCCAGCTTTTATTACGCACATTGAGCCAGAATTTTGGCGTTTTTAGCTTAATACATTCCCCCCATTGTGTTCTTCTACGCACCACTTCTCTTCTTTTGAGACCTCTGGGTCTTGGCCAGGCTGAGATATAAGTATCAGTTATGTTTGGTGGGTTCTCCAAGGCTATACAAGGTAAATATGTTGCTCTGAACTTCGGTTTCTGGCAGCCCTTTCCTATAAGTGCTGTATGATATATTTTTTAAGAAAAGCCCCTTTAATCCTCATGTATTAAAATTATTTATAAGTAAACATTCCATTGACATGACGGTAAGTGGTATTTGTATAACAGCCACATTCTGATGTCAGACCCTGATGATTATACAGAGATGAGTGGCACTACAGAGGCGCTGCTTATCTCTTCCTGCTTTCTCTCACTGATCACTTTTATAGGACGTTCCTTCTACTTTGCAAACCCTGACGGACATTACCTAGAAGAGGTTTTTTTTTAAATAACTGCAATATGTACCATACAGTTCTTGTACCCCGCTGCTGCAGAACCTCATAATACACCCCTCAGCTGCTGCAGAACCTCATAATACACCCCTCAGCTGCTGCAGAACCTCATCATACACACCTCAACTGCTGCAAAACATTATAAGGCACACTTAAGCGGCTGCAAAACATTATAAGGCACACTTAAGCGGCTGCAGAACCTCATAATACACACCTCAACTGCTGCAGAACCTCATAATACACACCTCAGCTGCTCAGGAACCTCATAATACACACCGCAGCTGCTGCAGAACCTCATGATACACCCCTCAGCTGCTGCAGAACCTCATAATACACCCCTCAGCTGCTGCAGAACCTCATAATACACCCCTCAGCTGCTGCAGAACCTGATAATACACACCTCAGCTGCTGCAGAACCTCATAATACACCCCTCAGCTGCTGCAGAACATCATAATACACACCTCAGCTGCTGCGGAACCTCATGATACACACCTCAGCTGCTGCAGAACCTCATAATAAACACCTGCATTGAAGGACCCTTTTAAAAAAAGGGCATTGTCCAAATCAGACAAGCCATAAGATATCCCAGATAACTAAGTTACACACTCTGCATTACCTTTGGCCCTGCAGGAATTTTATGGCATTATATTTGTGATAGATATATTGTCACATAATGCTATAAACACCTGGGAGTAAAATGAAAAAAATAAGGGAAAAAAAGGTCATTTTTGTTTAAAGTTTAATTAAGGAGAGGTCTACACTGTGTAGGGATAGAGCACTGTACCGGCATGGATTTTCTCTACACTTGTCTTAGTGGAAACTCATGAGGATTTACTTTTAACAGGTGCTCAGCGTCAGGCATTCATCATTCTGTGGTATTATTGGCTGCGATGATGACTACACGTACAGTTGGGATAAAATGTAACACATGCCAGCCAAGCTGAAGAAAGGAAAGAAATCCACTCTGCCATTCACAAATACAATGTCTACAAATATTAACTGTGGAATATTTGTGCATAAACAATACAGCTTAACGTGGGTTCCAAGTTCCCTTAATCAGCTGCAAAAATACTACTATAGCAGCCACAGCAGTTGCTATGGGGCCCACAATATAATGGGGGTCTGGTCATACAGTAATTTTCCCTTCAGGAGTGTACAACAAAGCCAGCTGAAGAGGGAGGACTGCTTTAACCTGTTTTACCTTAGGCCGTATAGTAGCTAGAGCTATAAGCTAGGTCTTGTTTTAAAGCTGACAATCTAAGCTTTAAAACAATCTAAGTGCTACCAGTGCCACCATATTGCCAATGATAAAGCCATTAGAAACCTGCAATACCTGTCGATCTCATTCTCGACCTGGTTTCTAAAGGTTCTATTTCTGGGTGTGTCGGGTTAGCACCACCATCCTGGTCTTCGGTATGGACTGTCAGTTTTATAACAAGACCTGGCTCATATCTCTGCCTGCTATACAACCTGAGATAAAGCAGGTTAAAACAGCTGATTATTCCACTAGCTATGGTCTCAGCCTCCATGGAGAAGGACAGGAGACCTATTAGACAATGAGCACACAGGCAGCAGGACGAGGAGAGAGATAAAGATCCTCCTCTCCCTGTGTTACTATGTTACTACTGTACATGACCGCGGGGGGGCGGGGGGGGGTGTCTACAGTGGATGTTTGTTGGCAATTCATCATGAACCCGCCTACATATGCAAGAAAAAAGTGGGACAAATTTGGTCAAGAGTGCTAGAATTATGGGAGTACTTCATATCTTAGACAATAAAGTTCAGGAGGAAATCGACTACATCACAAAAGCATTAAAAGGATTTTCCAGTACTTAGATTTGGAGAATACGTCATTAATATGAGGTCAGTGTGGGTCTAACTAACAGTACCTCCACCAGTCAGCTGTTTCAGGCAGCCACCTGTTCCGGAAACTGTATAGTGGATGGAGTCGGAAGCACAGGGTTCTGGCTGCTGTTTAGCAGCTCAGCTCTCATTCAAGCAGTGTCGGACTGGGGTACCTAGGGCCCACCAATAAAAATTATTTTGGGGGCCCACTTTACGGATACATTCAAATATAATAAATAATCTAACAAGTTTTTTATATGAACATAGGCTGGTTGAGGGGCTGGACATTGAATATAAGTATGTAGTACAGTATGTAGTAAAGTCTACTGTGTTATGTGCCACTTGTGCAAGGGGTGGGATACTAGGGGCCCACCTTGCTCAGGGGCCCACCGGGGGATTTACCTGTACCCCTGTGGGCCAGTCCAAGCCTGCATTCAAGTGATGAAATCTGTGACCAGTTAGAATGGTACATGAAATAAATTGTAGTGAAGGTAATTTTCCTGCCAGTGACTGTATACGTGAGTTATAACCTCCATTCTGATCCTGAGCTGTGTCATGTGACCAACACTCTGATTCTCCAAATAACACAGCTTCTATGTCTCATAGGCACAAATAGAGATGTAACGGACTTCCTGTCCTGTGTAAGTTGGAGATCAGAGTGTTGGTCACATGACACAGCTGAGGATCAGAAGGTAGGGGGTAACTCACAAATACAGTCACTGGTAAGAATTTCTACTAATGACATCAGCACTTGGCCCCTACACTGCTTGTGAATAGGTCATAGATACCACCAAATGCAGGCCAGTGGCATACATGAAAAAGAGGGTGTCCTATTGCAAATATCCAAATGGGCCCTGAATAATGATGCTGGGAGAGAAGGGCACAGTGTTGATTTACCCTTTATTTCCTTTTCATGAACTTTGGTCCAATTTCCCAGTCTGTCAAAATGCAGTTCATCTGGCTAAGATAGTCGTAACAAAGTGAATAAGAACAACCATGGCAGGGCCACATGGCAGCTGTGTGGTCATCCTCTATGGTATGACCTTGATGAAGAACCACACCAAGGAGGGGATTACCCCTCGTTGTACATACCTGACTATATTAAAACAGGACCAAACTCATTACTAGTTGATTTTACACACCACGGAAAGTAAAACAAATATTACCTTCAAAATCATATGGCCGTTGGCTGCTAAGGGTAGGAAGGGTTTTGGTTGTGATGTGAAAACCCAGCCTTATAGACACATTTCTGCAGGTTTTATCTACAACCTCTCAAATAAACAACCTGTCATCCAAGATGGCCTCTGGGAGAATTGATAAGAATGTGTTACGGCACTTGGCGAAACTCTCTATCTACATTGTACCATCTTCTAGACTGTGGATTGTCACCTTGACAAAAAGTAGGGACATGTCTGCTGAACATACAATATGTACCAAGAAATGACTGGAATAGTAACTTGGGCACCACTGAGCAAGAGTCCCTCACTAGACCATTTAGGATCTTGGGAGATCCTCAGGTCAGGTCCACAAATTGTTGATGTGGAGACCAGCCTATGATTAGGATTAGCTGGGATATAGCTGGGTGGTTCAGTCTCATCACAGTTCACCCATTAGGTGTAAAATATCACTTTGTCTGAGAGCTTTTCCCTTCTCCTTATCAGTCTTGTACTCATGTTCTGGTGTAGGATGATGTCTGGAAGTGAATGAGATCTTCTTTCCACTGAGCAGTATCTGAAGCATCACTCTACGTTTCATCCCTCTACTCGCTGCTGCACAATTTGATCTTGCACCTATGTCTATAAGCGTCTTCCATCTACCACTATCGGCCTGATAAACTCTCACCGGTAGACAGAAATATTCTAATAATGCCTTCCCAGGGTCTCATTATCTGGGAACATGTGCTGGTTACACATCTCTTACTACTGACATATCATTTATATCGCTTTTAAGTTATTAAGTTGTCTACAGTCATGGCCAAAAGTTTTGAGAATGATACAAATATTAATTTTTACAAAGTCTACTGCTTCAGTTTTTATAATGGCAATTTGTATATACTCCAGAATGTTATAAAGAGTTTATCAGCTTAACAGCAATTACTTGCAAAGTCAATATTTGCCTAGAAAATGAACTTTATTCCCCAAAACACATTGCAACATCATTGCAGCCCTGCCTTAAAAGGACCAGCTAACATTGTTTCAGTGATTGCTCTATTAACACAGGTGTGGGTGTTGATGAGGACAGGGCTGGAGATCAATCTGTCATGATTATGTAAGAATGACACCACTGGACACTTTAAAAGGAGGCTGGTGCTTGGCATCATTGTTTCTCTTCTGTTAACCATGGTTATCTCTAAAGAAACACGTGCAGTCATCATTGCACTGCACAAAAATGGCCTAACAGGGAAGAGTATCGCAGCTAGAAAGATTGCACCTCAGTCAACAATCTATCGCATCATCAAGAACTTCAAGGAGAGAGGATCCATTGTTGCCAAAAAGGCTCCAGGGCAACCAAGAAAGACCAGCAAGCACCATTACCGTCTCGTAAAAGTGTTTCAGCTGCAGGATCAGGCTACCAGCAGTGCAGAGCTTGCTCAGGAATGGCAGCAGGCAGGTGTGAGTGCATCTGTACGCACTGTGAGGCGGAGACTCTTGGAGCAAGGCCTGGTCTCAAGGAGGGCAGCAAAGAAGCCACTTCTCTCCAGAAAAAAACATCAGGGACAGACTGATATTCTGCAAAAGGTACAGGGAGTGGACTGCTGAGGACTGGGGTAAAGTCATTTTCTCTGATGAATCCCCTTTTCGATTGTTTGGGACATCTGGAAAACAGCTTATTCGGAGAAGACGAGGTGAGCGCTACCACCGGTCTTGTCTCATGCCAACTGTAAAGCATCCTGAAACCATTCATGTGTGGGGTTGCTTCTCAGCCAAGGGAATCGGCTCTCTCACAGTCTTGCCTAAAAACACAGCCATGAATAAAGAATGGTACCAAAATATCCTCCGAGAGCAACTTCTCCCAACCGTCCAAGAGCAGTTTGGTGATCAACAATGCCTTTTCCAGCATGATGGAGCACCTTGCCATAAAGCAAAGGTTATAACTAAATGGCTCAGGGAACAAAACATAGAGATTTGGGGTCCATGGCCTGGAAACTCCCCAGATCTTAATCCCATTGAGAACTTGTGGTCAATCATCAAGAGACAGGTGGACAAACAAAAACCTACAAATTCTGACAAAATGCAAGCATTGATTGTGCAAGAATAGACTGCTATCAGTCAGGATTTGGTCCAGAAGTTGATTGAGAGCATGCCAGGGAGAATTGCAGAGGTCCTGAAGAAGAAGGGTCAACACTGCAAATATTGACTTTCTGCATTAACTCATTCTAACTGTCAATATAAGCTTTTGTTACTCATAATATGCAGGGGCGGTCTTGGCATTTCTGGGGCCCTAAGCGAAGTTATGTCCGGGGGCCCCCCCCCCCAATGACGCGTCACGCCACTGATGACACGCCCTCTGATGACATGCCCTCTCCCCAATGACACCCCCCCACACACACACACACATCAAAGACTTTTTTAACAATGCGCCCCCATGAGACCTCAGATCAGCGTAATGTGCCCCATGAGACCTCAGATCAGCAGAATGTGCCCCCATGAGACCTCAGACCAGTGTAATGTGCCCCCATCAGACCTCAGAGCAGCATATTGTGCCCCATCAGACCTCAGAGCTGCTCATGGGGCCCCCATCAAACCTCAGATCAGCGTATTGTTCCGCCATCAGACCCCAGATCAGCGTATTGTGCCCCCATCAGACCTCAGATCAGCAAAATGTACCCCCATCAGACCTCAGATCAGCTTAATGTACCCCTATCAGAGCTCAGATCAGCGTATTGTGCCCCCATCAGACCTCAGATCATCCCACTGTGCCCCCATGAGACCTCAGATCAGCGTAATGTGCCCCATGAGACCTCAGATCAGGGTAATGTGCCCCCATCAGACCTCAGAGCAGCATATTGTGCCCCATCAGACCTCAGAGCTGCTCATGGGGCCCCCATCAAACCTCAGATCAGCGTATTGTTCCACCATCAGACCCCAGATCAGCGTATTGTGCCCCCATCAGACCTCAGATCAGCAAAATGTGCCCCCATCAGACCTCAGATCAGCTTAATGTACCCCCATCAGAGCTCAGATCAGCGTATTGTGCGCCCATCAGACCTCAGATCATCCCACTGTGCCCCCATGAGACCTCAGATCAGCGTAATGTGCCCCCATGAGACCTCAGATCAGGGTAATGTGCCCCCATCAGACCTCAGAGCAGCATATTGTGCCCCATCAGACCTGCTCATGGGGCCCCCATCAAACCTCAGATCAGCTTATTGTGCCGCCATCAGACCTCAGATCATCCAACCCAGCCACATAAGAGTAAAATAAAAAAGCTTTCTTACCTGTCCTGCGGCTGCCCTCCGGTCCGGCGCTCCACTCTCTTCCCTGGCCGGCGTGCACTATGACCTGACGCTGCGCAGCGTCAGGTCATAGTGCACGCCGGCCAGGGAAGAGAGTGGAGCGCCGGACCGGAGGGCAGCCGCAGGACAGGTAAGAAAGCTTTTTTATTTTACTCTTATGTGGCTGGGTGGGATGATGTGGGGTCCCTACATACAAGTGAGCGCTTCCTTAATGGAAGCGCTCACTTGTATTGGCCATCCCTGCTGGGCCCCCCAGAATGTATTAGGAGGGCGGGCGGTCTTGGGCACAACAGCGGAGCGTGGGGGCCCCCTTAGACATCGGGGGCCCCACGCAAATGAATAGGATGCGTGGTGCCCAAGACCGCCCCTGATAATATGATTGCAATTATATTTCTGTATGTGATAAAAACATCTGACAAACACACATACAAACCAGAGGGCATCAGATCATGTGAAAATATAATATTTGTGTCATTCTCAAAACTTTTGGCCATGACTGTACTTTATATTTTTAACCTGAAAAATATATAGCAAATTACCTGTGTTTTTTCTCACTGTTTAGTAGTTTGTAATGCCAAGTGCTTGTGATAGACTTGTGATTATGCTCAGCAGCCAATATCAACAGGTAAAGCTGAGGGAGGGGGAACCGGAGGTAGAGAACAGAAGCCTGAACCAATGATGAGATGGGGGTGTGTCACAGACTACCTCAGACTCCCAGTAGGCACTATGGTTAAGTAGTAGTCACAGATCACAGTCCTTCACTAAGGCCTTTATTACACCAACAGATCATCTGACAGATGTTCTGACCAATCAGATGGCCTATTACACACACAGATCTTTTGTTACACACACCAGCCATTGGTCTGATTTGACAGAAAAATTGATCAGATAATCTGTTGGTGTAATACTGCCCTAAGGGAGCTGAGCTAACGAGCAGCCAATAATCAAGAGCTGATGAAGATAAATAATGGGTGAGCAACACCAATAAGTAATGACTCGCACATCATTTTAAAAATCCCACTTGGACAGGAGGTAGGGCCATACCCTGAAAGGGGTTTTCCATTAATTTAATATTGATGGCCTATGTTTAGGACAGCTCATCAATATGTGATCGGTGGTGGTTTGACTCCCGCCTATGAGTTGTTTGAAGAGGTTTTGACGCTCTACTGAGTCCTGCAGCCTCTTCCTAGGCCAGTGACATGACGTTTTTTTTGGTCACATGGCCGATTTGCAGCCTAGTTCCATTTAAGTGAATGGGCCTGGGCAGTGACGTACATAGAGAAGTAAGGGCCCCATAACAATAATCAAACCAGGCCCCCCACACAGGACAGAAGGGTTTCTGTCTAAACCCCTTTCAATGACCCTTGGGCCATTTTCCACTGCCTCATTTGCTAAAAGTTGTTCCTTTAGAGCAGTGGTTCTCAACTCCAGTCCTCGGGACCCACCTGCCAGTCAGGATTTAGGAATATCCCACAGAATGAATACCTGTGGTAAGTCCTGATGGATGGACGCTAATTATATCAGCTGGTCTAAACTAAGGAAATCCTGAAAACCTAACTGGCAGGTGGGTCCCGAGGACTGGAGTTGAGAACCACTGCTTTAGAGGGTAGAGTCCTGACCAGGTTTTCACCTCCAGTAGAAGAGGGGATGATCCTAACTAAGACTGGGCCCCTCTTGTCCTGGGCCCCATAGCAGTCGCATGGTCTGCCGCTATGGTAGTTACACCCATGAGCCTGGGCTGCAATACCAAGCTCAACCACTGTACAGCGCTGTGCTTGGTATGGTGTATGGAAGTTGTAGTTTTCAATAGGCCACTTCAAACAGTTGATCAGCGGGGTGCCAGAAGTTAGACCCAACCAATCAGATACTGAGAATACAGAACTCCTAGAAAACCACTTTAAGGGTATGGCCCGACATGCATATGAATCCCATGCAGATGAATGCTGCATAAATTAAAATTCCTATCTTATATTACCAGAAATCTATGAGCAGGATATGCTGCTAAAAAATGCAGAACCATGTGCCTGGCTTCCCATAATGGAATGGGGGCACGTTCCTTCATGCTATCCACACATGCCCATCCCTCTACTCCCCTACGTCAACTGTATTATTTTCCTTTTGAAGCCTCTTTGTAACAGCAATACCATAGAGCGCACATATATGTTCAGACTTGCACAACTACATTACATTGCTCAACTACTCTTTATCATATTTTTTTATGTAAACGATCTTGTGCCATATGTCGATGACAAACTTTCCATTGTATGCCAGCAGCAAGTCTAATTATTAATCAAGCTTAGTGTCGCCCCCATGTGTTCCCATGCGATTTTCATCTACATTGCTTTCATTTTGAAGCAACCATTGCATGCCAACAGCTACTTTTCCAATATATGGTACCAGCTCTGCCCTACCTGCCTTGGTTTTCCATGTGGATACGTTACTTCCTCAATGTAGAAGGTAGATGATTCTCTCTGGCCATTCACTAATCATGAGTGTGGTCAAGTGACCCTCATGGGACCGGATTGGCTTACTTGATACCTCGTTGGACGTTGTATGAAAAAAGTTCTATTTTCAACTAACTTTGGGCAGAGTCAGGTAAAAGTAATCCAGTTGCATGCGGAATTGAGTACAACCCAAGAAAATGTTTTCATGGAGTCCATTTTCATTAGCAAATAAGTTCTTGACTCAACTACGTCCGCGATAATTTGGACATTGTGACAATGATGCGTGCGCATCAGTAGATCTTCTAAGCAATTATCTGAATGGTGCAGGCTAAACTGGGTGTAGAATCTAAGAGATTAAACTTTCTTCTCCCTATGCTCCCCAAGAGGAAGGATGGACTTTACTCATTCGGGGCAGTCTTGAAGTGGTGGTGACAACGTACCAGAGTGAAAAGCATAGCCTAAAGTCAGGCTGACAACAGGATAACCAGTGACATAGAAAGAAGTAAAGTCCTGAAGTAAAGTCCAAAAATAGCCAAGTCAGAACCATAATATAACTCAAAGTAGTAGAATTAGTTGAACAATATGGTAGTGCGGTACTCCAGACCTGAGGGTATCTGCAATTGTTTGGATTATCCCTATTGTTATGTATGTACACCCAGCATGACATGGTATGGTTTGCAAGGAAAGGATCAACCACACTGTTCCTCTGCTCTTGGTAGGTGTGGGCACATCCTGCTTCCTGCCAGGAAGGGGAGTTCTAGTTTAGCTAGAGTGGAGTAAGGAATCAGGTGCAATTGCTCCTGCTCCAAAGGTCTTAAGGACCAGCACTATATTCTACTTGCTTGTGAGACCACTACTCCACAGAGACTTAAAGAATACCATAGAAACATAAACCTTAAAAAATACAGCGTTTACAGATAGAGTTACCAGCTATTACAGCTTTACAAGACCTTGCTGCAGGTGAGGGACTAGGGGCCAGACACCTATTACCTAGATAACATCTAAGCCAGACTGTCTTAAAAGCTTGCATTGTACAGTGGACACCCACAGCCACGAGTGCCAGCACTTCAACTAGATAGCACATCAGAGGTGCCATCAACTGCCACCTAGCCAGCCTCATACCTCATCATCTGGGGATAGAAATTGCACTTTCTCCAAAGTCCTGCTGAATGTACTACAATTCATCTTTTGCACCTTTGAGTAAAGAGAAACTTTAATTACTTTACTTCTGGCCTGATTTCTTAAAATACCTTTCTACTGCACCGATCTGCAGGGAGCCTGAGGGATTACACTATGACACAACATGTCCTCAGAGCCACTATCACTCCAATGCTCTGCTCCAGCTCTTCAGGGGCTCGCTACAGTAGCTAAGGGGGTGCAAGGGTTGTAGATGTAACAGGGCCTTAGTTTAGTGACAATGGGTGTTGATTCCCTTAACATTTGATTGACTAATTGGCCATGTGGCCAATGAATGTGACGTCACATGGCCTAGGGAAAGCTGCGAGAATGCCACAGTGCTCACAGGAGATCGTTAGGGTTCCTGAGTGACGGACCCCCACCGATCAGATAATGATAACCTTTCCAGAGAATAAGGAATTGGTCAAAACTCTTGGAAAACTCCTTTAAGGGAGTTTGTCACAAACAGCTGATCAGCGGGGGCCCACCAAAGGATACGTTATCATCTAAAAAAATCTCAGAAAACTCCTTTAAACTAATGTTAAAGGTAAGCTTAGAACAGTCACATATTCTTGACACTGTTCCTGGGGCTTTCTCCAATCTTGATCTAGCTCCTGGTGCATACTTGCACATTCAAATGAGTACAGTATATCCAGACACTTCACAACCGTGACAACTTCGTTGCTTCCAGCCCAAGGATAGAGATACGCTTCAGGGAGATTACAAGGACTAGGTGACAATAACGCTCTGCAACAAAGGGATCAAACAAAGTTTTTTCTAGTGCCACATGATGCATTACAGCACAGCCCGTATAAGCACGTAAAAGGAACAATACGTGTTGTGTTCTTCACCTGGAAAATCCCTTCCTAGTACGGAGCACTATGATTGTAATATATTCATTTTGCATGGATCGCTTTTGACAGATTTAACCTCTCTTGTTTAGCCCTGGGGGTATTAAAAAAAGACTTCCTTTAAAGTTGAAAATGCGTAAAAGAACATCATGACCCTCCGTTCTTGGCAGGATATTACTCAGACCACTTTGCTTTGCAGCAGATGTGACTTGGCACTAATGACATCAGTAAGCCTGGCATCTTATATGCCCTCCTCTACATATATTACACAACACACATTTCTACCTCATTGTTTCGCCATCTGTTCCGACCAGGGCCCAAGACCAAAGAAAGGAAGAAAACAGGAGGAACTCTTACAAATATGTCATGAGTCATACGTTCATTTCATAGTCTTTGCAGCCATTCCTGGAAACGCTGATTGACAATAAGCAGGGAAGTCATTACGGTTCCCGCCGGGGTTGTCTCCTGAAAGGCAAATATGCAGCTGCAAAACATAGCAGAACTGCAATTCGGGAGTCTAGGGAAGACTAGGTTAAAGGGGCTTTCTGAGATTACAAAACAAAAATTGGACAAAAGGCAGAGACTGATAAAATAGCAAACATACGAATAGTCACCCGTTAAATTCCCCAGTGCTCCCTGCCGCTCTGTATTTTACGGCTACACATATCCTGGTGCAGCCAATCACTGGCCTTGAAGGTCTTGTGCTGCATGCAGCTGAGACCAGTGATTGGCTGCAGCAGTCATGTGGTTATAAAGATACATGATCACTGCAGCTGAGGAAACAAAGACCGCCAGAGAGCACCAGAGAAGCAGATTATTTAATAGAAATTTTTGTTAACTTGGAAAACCCCCTGTAATAACCCCCCATGTAATAACAATTCTGGATAGGTCATCAGCATCTGATTTGTGGGGGTCCGACACACGGGACCCCTGCTGATCAGCTGTTTGAGAAGGCATCAGAACTATTGTGGCCTTCTCGCTGCTTACACTACTAGACCAACAATGTTACGACCATCAGTAATGTGGTCTAGGCACAGCTCAGCGTCATTTCCCTTGACTGGCTCTTTTTCAAATTCAGGAGGGTCTAAGGTATATAATATCGTACACTATTTGACATGCAAAAAGTAATTCTGTTATATATTGTGTGACGTGCCCATGTGTGCTTAGATATATTGGTATTACTCAGGGTCAGAGCTTTGGAGAATATATGAGGTATTAGAACAGCAATAAAAATGGAAATGAAAAGGGTTTTCCTGTAAAAATATGATTATTATTTAAGTTCCCGCATCATGGCGCCTGAAACAGAAGACAATTCTACAGTTTTCAAGCCAGCATCTGGATCTGAACACTTTTGTAATTGCATGTAATTAAAAACGTAGCCTAGCCACTGAGTTATTCAATAGTGATGAGCGAAGCAAGCTTCGGATGCTACATCCAAGTCGCTTCACTCAAAACTTAGCAGTAATGCTGTACGGAGATACGTCTCCATACAGCATTAAAATGTACGGCCTCTGGTGAAGCCAAGTCAGTTAATTGCAAAGTTCGTGCAAGGCTTCGTTGAATAACTTCGGCACTTGAGTTTTAAAGTGGAAAACTTTAAAACTTGGAACAGAACTCAGATTGGTACCTCTGAACCAGTTTTCAAATTTCTCTCCCTGCTTTTCTCTCCCTGAAATTGGAAAGAAAACGCAATTCCGCAACAGTTGTATGCTTTTTTTTTTACGGCATTCCCTATGTGGTAAAAGGGACCTGCTACTTTTATTATCTGGGTCAGTACGATTACGGCGATACCACATGCATAGTTTACAGTTTGTCTTACATTTAATTCTGAAAAAAATTAAAACCTAGGAAAAAAATATTTTTATCTTTTTGTAGCCATATTCTGACCCCTATAACTTTTTTGTAGTTACAGTATGTGTACAGAGCTGTGTGAGGGCTCATGTTTTGCAGGGCAATCTGTACTTTTTATTAATAACATTTTGGGGTGTGTATGACTTTTTGATCATTTTTTATTTAATTTTTTTGTGGGAGGTAAAGTGACCAAAAAAAAGGCAAATTGTCCATTTTGCCGTTTACCATATGGTTTAGATCTTAATAATATGGGCGTTTTCGCATGCAGCGATGCCCATGATGTGTATTTCCTTTATTGTTTATCTATTTTAATTTTCATTTTGGGGAAAGGGAGGTGATTAGAATTTTTAGATTTCTTATATTTAAAAAAAAAAATGTTTAATTTTTTTTTTAACACTTTTTTTTTAATAGTCCCAGTAGGGAACTATAACAAGTAATCATCAGATTGCTTCTCTCTCAGAGACTCCAATGCATTAGCATTGGATTCTATGGGGACTATACTATGCTCCTATGGAGCCCTGCCACAGGCAGGGGCTCCATAGGAACTAATGTGCTGCAGCCTCCTGTCACTCATGAGGACAGAGGCTGCCACACACTGCATCCGGCTCCCCCGACCCTCGGGCACATTTGACATAATCATGCCTTGCTCTCTCAATCAAAGTGCAGAAGATGCGGCAGTTGCAGAAAGAAGAGAGCCATTAGGTGTAACGGCCACGCCCCCTTGCTCTAGAGGCTCATTTGCATATAATAAAACATAATTTTTCTCAGCAATGCAGGCACATATGAACATGGGACCAACACGGATGTCTTCAGCTGCCAAGTGCACATGTAACAGGTCAGCCAGTGTCATAGGGACAAATCTGCTGACAGATGCCCTATTCTTCTTGCAGTGTCAGTGGTTTCTTCACCTTAAACAGAAGACCACAATTTGCTTTACATTTACCATCTACAGTCATGGCCAAAAGTTTTGAGAATGATACAAATATTAATTTTCACAAAGTCTACTGCTTCAGTTTTTATAATGGCAATTTGCATATACTCCAGAATGTTATAAAGAGTGATCAGCTTAACAGCAATTACTTGCAAAGTTAATATTTGCCTAGAAAATGAACTTTATCCCCCAAAACACATTTCAACATCATTGCAGCCCTGCCTTAAAAGGACCAGCTAACATTGTTTCAGTGATTGCTCCATTAACACAGGTGTGGGTGTTGATATGGACAGGGCTGGAGATCAATCTGTCATGATTAAGTAAGAATGACACCACTGGTTAAAAGGAGGCTGGTGCTTGGCATCATTGTTTCTCTACTGTTAACCATGGTTATCTCTAAAGAAACACGTGCAGTCATCATTGCACTGCACAAAAATGGCCTAACAGGGAAGAGTATCGCAGCTAGAAAGATTGCACCTCAGTCAACAATCTATCGCATCATCAAGAACTTCAAGGAGAGAGGTTCCATTGTTGCCAAAAAGGCTCCAGGGCGCCCAAGAAAGACCAGCAAGTGCCAGGACCGTCTCTTAAAAGTGTTTCAGCTGCGGGATCGGGCTACCAGCAGTGCAGAGCTTGCTCAGGAATGGCAGCAGGCAGGTGTGAGTGCATCTGCACGCACTGTGAGGCGGAGACTCTTGGAGCAAGGCCTGGTCTCAAGGAGGGCAGCAAAGAAGCCACTTCTCTCCAGAAAAAACATCAGGGACAGACTGATATTCTGCAAAAGGTACAGGGAGTGGACTGCTGAGGACTGGGGTAAAGTCATTTTCTCTGATGAATCCCCTTTTCGATTGTTTGGGACATCTGGAAAACAGCTTATTCGGAGAAGACAAGGTGAGCGCTACCACCAGTCTTGTCTCATGCCAACTGTAAAGCATCCTGAAACCATTCATGTGTGGGGTTGCTTCTCAGCCAAGGGAATCGGCTCTCTCACAGTCTTGCCTAAAAACACAGCCATGAATAAAGAATGGTACCAGAATGTCCTCCGAGAGCAACTTCTCCCAACCGTCCAAGAGCAGTTTGGCGATCAACAATGCCTTTTCCAGCATGATGGAGCACCTTGCCATAAAGCAAAGGTTATAACTAAATGGCTCAGGGAACAAAACATAGAGATTTTGGGTCCATGGCCTGGAAACTCCCCAGATCTTAATCCCACTGAGAACTTGTGGTCAATCATCAAGAGACGGGTGGACAAACAAAAATCTACAAATTCTGACAAAATGCAAGCATTGATTGTGCAAGAATGGACTGCTATCAGTCAGGATTTGGTCCAGAAGTTGATTGAAAGCATGCCAGGGAGAATTGCAGAGGTCCTGAAGAAGAAGGGTCAACACTGCAAATATTGACTTGCTGCATTAACTCATTCTAACTGTCAATATAAGCTTTTGTTACTCATAATATGATTGCAATTATATTTCTGTATGTGATAAAAACATCTGACAAACACACATAAAAACCAGAGGGCAGCAGATCATGTGAAAATATAATATTTGTGTCATTCTCAAAACTTTTGGCCATGACTGTAGTTTTTGAACACTTGGCTACCCACACTGCCAAGTAACCTAGTTTTCTCCAGTCTCAGAAGCATTGAGTCTCTAGTTTGCCTATTAATTATAGGGTTTGCAGCCCAATTAAACTGTAGCTAAGTTCACACTTGTATGGAATGCATTGCAGTGTCCTACATTTCGCCATAGTGAGTTCTCTTATCACACACGTATGTTATTATGACACATGATGGATCACTAATTACCAGAGTGAAAGGGGGTAATCAACCAAATATAAAGGGGTGTAAAATAATTAAAAAAAAGAGTCAATCACCTTAGGAAGGTCCTGTCAATCCAGTGCCGCATCTCCTGTCCCTCATGTTTCCGGTCCTCACTGGACAAGAAGGGATGACGTGTTGTTCCTGGTCACATGATCGCTGCTGTCAATCACTGGCCTCAGGTGGTCACACGAGCAAGACTGGCACACCATGCAGCGGTCACTTGCCAGTAACAGCAATGGACTGTTACTTAAAGGAGTTATCCAGGAATGGAAAATGATGACTTATCCTCGGGATAGGTCATCATTAGTGTTGATTGAATAGAATCAGACAAAGTGGAATTAGATCTAAATTTCAGGATAAATTCAATTCACCAGCAAAGCCAAATTTCCTTGTGCTTTGCGGTAGTGAATCGATTTAACCTGAAATAGTGTTAAAAAAAAAATAAATAAAAATTTACCATCTCCATTTGCTCGCTACAGGCCGGCAGCCGCCATATTGATTGAAGATCTTGGCCGACCTGTACATGGTGACGTATGACGGGCCGGCGTGATGATGTCATCTCAGGCTGCACGAGATTTTGCGCCAGATCTTCAAGCAAGATGGCGGCGCCCGTGAGGCGCTAAGTATGATTTAATCTATAAATTTTATGCCGCATTTTTACTACCAAATGCTGATCATGTAAAATTCGACAAAGCAGACAAATCAAATTTTTAAGAACTTTGCTCATCTCAAGTCATCGTTATTAGATTGGTGGGGGTCCTGAATCTCATCTGTTACAGGGAGCCGGCACGTTCACCAGAGCTCTGGTAAGCACAGCCAGCCCCCGTCATCTCTCCATCCACAGCGCTGTACATAGTATAGTTGGCTGTGCTTGGTATTGCAGCTCAGCCCCATTAACTTCTATGGGGCTGAGCTGCAACTAAGCCACGTGACCAATGTACGTTGACGTCACATGGTCTAGGAAGTGGCCACGGCACTCACAGAGTGCTAAACTCTTCTAATAGCTGATCGTGGGGTTGTATGGAGTCAGGCCACTGCCGATCTGATGTTGACGACCTATCCTGAGGATAGGTCATCAATATTAATTAACGGATAACCCCTTTAAGCAGGAATGCCATGTCATTACCGGGATGTGAGCATGGAACTGGAAAGGCGGGACCTTAATCCGTTGAGCATGGGCGTAGCTTTGGTGGAAGCAGGGGAAGCGGCTGTTTTGGGGCCCAAACTCAGAAGGGGTCCACCCAGGAGGAGGACTGAAAGATTTTATTGTCAAGACCCCCTCAACAATATTATACAATGATATTATATACAGTGACAGTATATACAGTGACATGACAGAGTATATACATGCAGGAAATGGACTGAGCAGCTGCCAGGCCTGGTCAGAGAAAGTGATCTCGACTATCCACAAGAATGGGGGTTGCACGGGCGGAGGGGGTTGCAAACAAGTTTTGAGAAGGAAGGGGGGCATTGTTCAAAAATTTGCTGTGGGGCTCAGTCATTTTTAGTTACGCCACTGACGTTGAGTGTTTTTTTATTTATTGTTTTACACACACACACACACACACACACACACACACACACGCGTTCTGTTAAATTTTAATTGTTGGTCGCACAACCCCGTCAATAATTTCCTTTCTTTGTTAAAAAAAAGTTGTCAAATTGTATTTATGTGTTCATTTTTATTTACTTTGCATGATTTCTTAGAAATAAGTAAAATATCAGCTAGTTAGTTAAGATAGTTAAGTTATCACACCGCCATCAATTAACACCTAAGGATATTTAGTATTTGACCTCTAGCCTATTCATTATGTCACCTACAGCGCTACAATAAATTGTGGGAAGATATTCTAATTTTCTTAAGGGAAAGTGACCTTTACAATTACAGTTGACACCTGCCATATATATTGTGTTTGGCCTCTGGCTTCAGTTACTTGGGGAAACAAAATATCCCTGTCATTTTTTGCAGATTTCCGTAGCTATGGGCAAAGCTAGGCGTGGGAAAGAAAAAAAAAAGAACCTGTATAGACAGAAGATAAAAGTTCTCCAAAGGAGTCAATGTTAACAACTAGTGGCTACCTAGAGGAGTTCAAACTGGGCCCACCATTATGGTGCTGGGGTTTGCCTCTAGTGATGAAAAAGCCTGTTTTTTGAGCCAATTCATCCAGGGGTGCACCACCAATGAGGCCAGGTGAGGTGATTGCCTCAGGCAGCTTCAGGTAGGGGCAAGGGGGGGCAGCCAAAGGGTCATGGGCTGAAGGGAATGAGTTAGATTAAGAAATTTGCATTGGGAAGGGGGGCGGGACGCTGTTTCAGTTTTCGCATCAGGCAGCAGAAAGTCTAGGTGTACCCCTGGATGCATCTGTAGATGGAGTCCTGCACATGTTCTGGCTACCCAATGACAAAGAAGATGGGACCAACTAATGGTTTGCTTGAGACATAACTCTCCTTAATACATGGCTCTCTTAATACTACTAGGTTGAATTTGCTTTTTCCTGGCCACCATGTTTTCCTCTATGGCAGGAGATGAAGTTGAGGTGGTGTCTACCTGTGATCACCATCAGCTTTTCTGCTGTGGATGAGAACTCCTTAAGCCCAGTTATACACATGACCAGAACCAATGTAGGACTAAACTGTTGAACAGAAAAGTTTTTTTAATTGACTACGTTCCGTGAGAAAAATGGCAAATGATCAGCTAAATTCAACCAATCATGCCATACACATGTAGCCAAAAATTTCCAACCTGACCGATAAAATTTTGCCACACGTGTCTGCCTTCAGCTATTGGTCACTGCTATGCTGTGAGGCAAAAGTACTAACCACTGGGCCACCATGCTTTGACTAAACTGGAATCAGGTAATTGTGCCAACCAGACCATCAAAACTACAGCAACCGGCTGTAAATGTGGACAGTGTTTGTTGAGAGAAAGTAATTCTTGAGGTGGGTGCTGTGAAGCTGTAATGGACAGTGGGCATGGACCCATTGTGCCAAGTAACTGGTTTGGCTTTGGACAAAACCTAGCATTCAACCCTGTTATTCAACCTTTAACCCTTGTGAAGAAATGTGCACTTCGTTGCAGAGAACCAATCAGGCCACTAAATTCTCGAGTTGTTCTGGTGTAGTTGGCATCTGACTTACGGGGGCCAGAGACACCAGCCTGAAGAACCAAAGGATCGGGCAACATTCAAAGTCAGGAAACAGGCTGAGGTCAGGGCAGGCAGAGTTCGTGCACACCCGAGAAACTAATCCGTGGTCAAGGCAGGCAGAGTTTGTGCATATATGAGAAACTAATCTCAGGTGTTTAACTAGACAACTAAGAACCTAAAGCTCAGGCACCCTAACATTGGGAAAGTTGCCTTAGGTATACTTTGACAGCCAGTAATAGGATAGGGAAGACGTAAGACCCTTTAAAAGCCTGGAAGTGTTCTGTGCCCTACAGGAGGAAGAAACAGACTGGGAAGCAAGTCGCAGAAGAGAATTAGATTTCGGAAGCCGACCACACTGTGGGAGAGGATGAGAAGGGACAGTGGGTCCAGGATTTTGACCTGGATGGGAGGGGTAAGCGAGACAGCCGTCCATGCACGCCCAGGAGAGCGGGACAGCGACAGGCACGGAAAGCTGCATTAACAAAAGTTTTTCACTGAGCTGATTTAAGAAATATGGCTTCTCAAAATGTTTGATACTTTCTTAGTAATCAAAACATCAAAAAATTAAGAACTGTAAAAAAGATAATAAAAAAAAATATATATATATATATATATATATATATATATATTATAGAGAGAGAGAGAGAGAGAGAGAGAGAGAGAGATAGAAAAGGGCAGCACTCTCCAAATAAGTATAAAAAGTGACTGTCTTTATTACGGTCTATTTTATTATTATGTAATAAAGACCGTCACTTTTTATACTTATTTGGAGAGTGCTGCCCTTTTTTCTCTATATATATTGATCTTGGTCTGATCCTGGGCGTGCACCTCTGCTTGTGCTTTCCAGTGCTGCCGATAAGTATTTTTTTTATATATATATATATATATATTTTACATAGAGCCATTTGCCAGTATATGAAAATAGAGTCAACCCTACAGGTAATATACCTACTTTTAATGTTCTCCTCCATTCTCCTATTGCAGGCCTCTGTGGATTCTCTCTTCTCTAGTGTTATGATCTTACGTTGTACATATTGGCCACCACGGTGGATGACTATCACTGTGTGTGCGCGGGAGGTTCTCATTCACATGTATTTCTTGAGACCTCCATTCTATTTGATTTTTAATTGTTTTTAGTGTTGTCCTACTAATAAAATTTGATATATCATTTTTTGGCATGGGCCCTTTTTCCTTTCTTTTTACTGTCACTATGGATGACATGTCTACACATCAATTTATTACCACCAGCACAGTAGAGAGGGAAGGGTGGAGGATTTTATGTACAGTACAGTATGTACAGTGCAAAATTTAGTTTAATGTTGAGGAGAACCTCAGGGGTGGAGCAGAATTTTCTAAATGTTGGAAAACTCTTAAAACCCCTTTTTAAATTGTACCCAAAATTATGCAACGTAGACGCAATGATACATTTTACATTTTGTCTAATCGGAGAACAGTGGCGTGCCCAGAAATATACAGTAATGCCTCACTTATTTTCCAGGTGTACCTTTTGTACCTATGTTATGCCTGTGTCTGTTGTATTATTCCCCGCTATAATAAATCATACTTGTCCTGAGAGCTTATCACAATACATGCGAGTTGATTTATGTAGCGTACAAGTTCTTCTTTTTTTCTTGGGGATAAATAAGTAATCTTACTTGTGTTGGCTTTGCAATAAAGACTTTCAATGCCAATGTGTCAGCGTCTTTTCTTCAGCAATCCCTGGTAAACCAACACATGAGCGTAGCATACTTCATACCACTAGCTGCCTTTTTTTGCTACTTTTACATTGGCGATAAAGCAGAGGGATTCTCCTCGTTGCAACGGAGATTACAGTTGTCATAGCTTTGCGATGAATCACAATGCACCAGGTAACTCAACAAATGCGAGAATTTGTCATAAATGTCAGCGTTCTCATAAGAGTAAGACGCAGATGTTTCACTTTGTGACACAGGAGGGTTCATGCTTATTAAAACAAGTTATCGCCCAAAAGACTTCCATTCCATGCTTCAGTTCCGACATGCCTGTAATTCCTAAAAGGTGTTTGAAATCTGGGTGTGTGTCGCAATTGGAGCGGTAATGAAGATAATGTGTAGCAACTTACGCTCAAGAAAAACATGGCTCGGCTTTGAAGGATTTTATCGCTAATATATTGTTATTTTTTTATGTCAAGTTAGGGAGATTCCCACCTTCACAGAAATGTGATATGTCGGTTTCTACATGCCCTTTTGATACTACAGACTACTTCTTGTCTTGGACCCATGTTTTCTATCCCTGGATTGGCATCATCAAGGGAAGTCTTTGGATGCCCTGTGATAGGACACCATGTGTCCTCAACCAAGCAAGCAGTCCGAATGCTTTTGTATCGTTGCTTTAAGGGGTTGTCCAAGTATTTAATACTGATGACCTTTCCCCAGGATAGATCATCAGTATCTGACTGGTAGGAATCTGACTCCAGGCACCCCTGCCGATCAGCTGTTTGAAGAGGCTGTGGTGCGCCGGTTAGCTCTGCAGCCCCTGCTAGGTCAGTGACTTCACGTTCATGGGTTAGATTAGCTAGGCCAGGGATGCCCAACCTGCGGCCCTCCAGCTGTTGCAAAATTACAACTCTCAGCATGCCTAGACAGCCTACCGCTAAGGCATGCTGGGAGTTGTAGTTTTGCAACAGCTGGAGGGCCGCAGGTTGAGCATCCCTGGCTGAGCTGCAATGAATGTGGCTGAGCTGCAATACCAAGCACAGCCACTATCCAGTGGACGGCACTGTGCTTGGTAAGATGTGAGGAGACCGCTGCGCTCAACGGAGCCCCGTGACCTTTTCATTCAGCTGATCAGCGAGGATCCTGGATGTCAGACTCCCACCGATCTGAGGATAGGTCATCAGTATTAAACACTCAGAAACCCCCTTTAAATAGTCACTGTTGTTTCAACAAGCTTTGCATAGAGCAGTAGTACAGATAAATATAAATAACTTTGATGATCAGAATCCATGGATATAAAACAAGTCCCAAGACAAGATGTATCTCATCAGTGGAAGATGCTTCCTTCTCACCCCACCCCCTTCTAAACTAGCATTCTCTAATAAGTCCGTCTTGAGAGACATGAGAGACTGTCAGCTCACTGAAGAATCAGGTTACATGTTGCCCATAGAAGTCTATGAAGAGGGGAGGGGTGAGGAACTGCAGAGAGACACACACGGAAATGCTGCCCATAGAGGTCTACAGAGAAGAGAGAAGAAGTGCAGAGGGATACACAGACATGCTGTCCATAGAAGTCTATAGAGAGCTGATGTGGAGGAAGTACAGAGACATACAGACTAATGTGCTACCCAAAGGAGTCTATGGAGAGGGAAGACGGGGAGGAATAACAGAGAGGCACACACTGACATGCTGCCCATAAAAGTCTATGGAGCGGGGAGAAGGGAGGAAGTTCAGAGAAACATACACTGAAATGCTGCCCATAGAAGTCTATGGATTGGGGAGAAGGGAGGAAGTGCATAGAAACACAGACTGATATGCTACCCATAGGAGTCTATGGAGAGGGAAAGATGGAGGAAGCGCAGAGAAACAGACACTAACATGCTGCCCATAGAGGGGAGGAACAGCGACCTGCAGGGAGAGATAAGAGGCACAAAAGAGCTTATTTAAATAGACAGAGACACACATGCTGCCCACAGAAGTCCGTGGAGAGGGGAGAAAGAACGTTGCTAGAGGAAGAAAGAGGCATTTTCTTTGATAAGATATATTATGCAAATATATACAGCGTTTCTTATATTCACCTGTTCTATTGATTTATACAAAATTTGATGCAATCAACCAAGGGGTGCATTATGTTAGACCTTATTGGATGGCAGAAGAAAGCCTAAAAAAAGGATGATATACCATATTGACAAAGCTGAAGGAGGTCGTAAAAGTCCCAAGATGCTAAAGTTATCTGCAGGTGGAAACTAAAAGGTAAGCGGTATGAGAGGGTTAAAAAGTTCTACCTGGTCTTTACAGAAAAAGTCCAGAAAGTAAAGTGCAAGATCGTTTTAACCACCAGAGAAGAAAGCTCTGTGCTGTTGTTTTCTATACAGTTATGTAAAAAAAAAAAGGCTCTTTGTATTGTACCGCATCCGTGTGCTGGAAACATGTTGCTGCTGGTTTAGAATACACACTAAGATGAGGGGATTACCTGGAATGCTCTTTGCCAATATGTCTTCTTGTGCCGTCATATGCACATTTATTTGAGCACTAGAATTTGGCCCCATGCAGAACCATGCAGCAGGGCTAAGAGGTGCATACATTGATCCCTATGTCCATAGATGAACACGGCCAGAGCTGGCAATCTCAAAAATCTGTTCCTGAGGCTTGAATTATAATATAAACTGACATTTAAAGGGCCAATAAATGCTTGTACAATATGTCTGCAGCCATGTCTCTCGCTCTTGTGCTTCAGACCTTGCCCCATGTGGCAGAAAATACCACTGCAAATCTGTGCCAGTGAAATCCGCATATCACACATGCGCGTTTTGCTGTAGATCCTTCTACTCTGCTGTGAAAATCTGCAGCAGAAATTGACAAGCTGCAGGTTTAAAAAAAAAAAAATAATCTGCAGCATGTGGATTGATAAATTGTTAGATTCTCATCCAATTTGCTACTACTGTATTCCGCTATGGATTTTCCATGTGCAAATCTGTTTCTGCAACTCTGCAATCATACCTTTAAAGGCAACATCAGCCAAATATGACAAGTTTCCTTAGGATACAGGCACATGTGGGTGGAAAAATTCATAAATGTCAGAATTCTGCCAAATGGTGCAGATTTTCCCATGGAATTCATAGCGGGAATGCTGCGGGTTTGCAGAAAATTCCCTCCTCTGCATTGGATACTGTGGTATCTGTGGCAGAAATCCACAACATAAACACAAATGCCAATTTAGGTGCAAATTGTGTTGTGGAAATTTGCTGCAGCATACAATTTTGCTGCAGAAAATCTGCATTGTAATCACCACACGTGGCTTTACACGAAGGTATGTTCACACGCTGCAGAGTTTCTGCTTTAGAACTGTGTGCAGGGAATCTGCTATGTATTACAGTACCAGAAAAGTGGATGAGGCTTTAGCAAGTCTTATCCACAAGCTGCAGAAAAAAGATTACATCTGCAGCATATCAATTTAGGTTTTTAGTTTATCAATATACCTTTATAGTGGTCAGAGCTCCATTATTCTGACAGTGAGCTCCATATCCCCTAGAGTTAAAAGATAACACTCCTGATATCTACAACCACCACTAGGGGGAGCTCAAGTGCTTACTGCATACTGTTTATACATTGAACTAAGTAGCAAATATAATATGGAGTAAGCAGCCTCTAGTGGTGGTAGCAGGCATCCAGCATTGTATATTTTGATTGTCGATGCAGAAGATATGGAGGAACTGTAGCAGAAAAAAAACTTGACTGCTATAAATGTACAAAAGGCAATTAATTAGCACATCATTTTGTGTCTAAAAATGTAAAAACAAAAAAATGTTTAGTGGTTTTGTTGTCTGACAATGTAGTCAGGCCAAAAAAAACAATCAACAGGCGTCTTATTATCCGCCCATAGAGATGTGATTAGAGATTCGCTTTTTCTATATCACAAGCTTGTGCCAAAAGAAAGGGAAAAAAAAGAATCTACCCAGTTGGGCAAAATATCAAAAATGTGTTTTCGTCATGTAAGAAGCAGATACCCTATACTATAAACACCATATTTAACTAATAATTGTGATTTAATCTTCTTCATTCACAACTCCACAGTCTGCCAAGAAGAACAGCGCACGATGGGACTTGTAATCAGCGATAGTATCAAGATTTATAATATGCAAAAGTCTTTCTTAAGAATTCCAGAGTAAAAATTCTCCCATCCTGTGGAAACCTAGGAACGCCAATTCTGTTTGGTACTTTTGCCCAATATTCCCAGTCCTAATATCCCATTCAAAGTATACCGCATATGTGACCGAGTAGAAATATGGTCACAGCTACAGACAGCTTCATTTGCTCCCTAAATACTGTATAAAATGAAACTACTTTCTAAACAGTCTACTTTAAAATTCCTACCATTTTGCTTCTACAGAGTGTGTGCAAGTCCTTCATCTAGCTGGTGGTGCTGCTGAATCTGACATAAATTCATCAGAGCACTGTTCCTGTCTCTGATGCCCTCCCTGATCTCCCACTCCCTACTTTCTGTGTTAGAGATAGTTACAAGGAGAGGGAGAAGGTTGTACACACCAGATCAGGGAGTGGAGAGGGGGAAGAGGGTCCATGAAGGGCAGATCGCACAGGCTGTGGACAGTGAGGAAAGCACACACAAAGGAGTTTACAAGAGGAAGACAGTAGCATCCTGGACACACAGATCCAACTTGTATTTCTGGGAGGGGCTTGTCAAGGGGTCTCAAAATAGATGCTACTATTGGTAAATTCTACTGCTAGATACTATTTACCTAGTATGTAGTATGGCTGAAAAAAGATATATCTATGACATTCAATCATGGGAGGGTGTGCAAGAAGAGATGATGTGGGTGAAAAAATTAGTAAATCTTAGAACTTCCTCCATTTCTGTATTACTAAGGATGAACAAACAATTCATATGCTATCTTCTTGACCCTAAGCGGCAATCAGACTGGATAAAAATGCACACAACGATTTACATAAAAATTAAGGAATCGCAATACATCAAATAGCATATCATAAGATGCTCCTGCAATATGATATTACTGGAGGTATAAAAGGTTATCCTACAGTATTCCCTTGCTTTCCTAATCTTGACATCTCTTCCCAGACCATGTCATTCACCTTGGAGATATAAACTTGATCTCTGAATATAATGATGTATAAATGCAGACTCAAAACTCTTAAAGTCTGGTTGCTTGCAGCCACCACTAGAGGGAGCTTAGAAGCCTACTGCATACTGTTTATACATTAAACTCAATACTAACACGGTATGCAGTAATCTCCTAAGCTCTCTCTAGTGGTAGCTGCAGGCAGCCAGCCTGTTATCTTTTAGCTCCATGTCTGTACTGGCGATTTGGAGCTTTGTACTAAAAAAAAAACGGAACTCTAGTCTCTGTAAAGATATATTAAGAGATTAACTAGCCCTGAATTTTGGACTTAAAAATGCCGTTATGATAAAAAGAAGAAATCCATATTATGTATCTATTGCAATTTTTAAAAGTCACATTCCATCTTGAAGGAAATATTGGGGAAGGAGGTGGGTTGGCTGCCAAAATGAAGGACAACCACGACCTTGCACACAGTGTAGGAAAGAGATAGGCTAGATGTCAGGACATCCTGTCCAATGGAGAATACCCACAGTCTGACCCATGTTATGGAAAAGATGGAATTCATCATGGCCTACAGAAAGATAGGCGTGGAAACGGCAGTTAGGGTTACTCA
This sequence comes from Rhinella marina, assembly GCA_900303285.1. NCBI lineage: Eukaryota > Metazoa > Chordata > Amphibia > Anura > Bufonidae > Rhinella > Rhinella marina. The sequence goes on along the minus strand of ONZH01017253.1, from coordinate 131,796 downwards.
CAGGTTTCATGCAAGTCCTGCCCAGACTGTAATGCCCAGACTACGGGATACTTGTATTAACCCCATTGTTATTAAAACGTCAGGATATCACATCATTGTTCTGTCAGTAACGATAAAGTGAACCGAAATGAGTCACCTCCTGGCCGGGCATCTAAACTGTGGCATTACTCGTACTAAAGAATTTCTGAGTTCCGGCCAATAGTGTGGACATTCCTTTGTTAAGCGAGCTGGTAAACACATCCATCACCGCAACGGCAGGGCTCAGAGCTCAGATCAGGCCAAGGAATGACAATTAAGGTTGGCACTAGTGTGGATCCATCTGCAAAATCCCACCCTGGTATTACATGACCTATCAAAGATCCATTCCTGATGAAGCAATAAGCAAGAGGATAGGAAAAGGAGTAGGTCATATCTGTCAACCAATGCACGATATGTCACCTATGTATATACCACAAAGTATAAAGTAAGAAGCATCAGAACATACAAAAATTACAAAGTTTTACTTTTTACTATTTGGAGTAAGGCAAAATTTAGCTGAAAGAACAACCCTAACTCCAGAACGTTTCTAACTCAACGTTAATCATTTTCACACCAAAAGTCATGATCATTTTTTTGCTTGAATGTTACTACTGTTAATCTGTACTGCTGGGGTTCCCTTCTGGTCAGAGTCAGTTTCCTTCTTCTTCTGGCAGCTAACAGTACAGTCCCTTCTTACTTCTCCTGCAGAAGTAATCCTCTCTCAGCTATCCTCTCTCATGACCCAGGAATAAGGATTTATGTTTCTGCTGGACAAATGTGGTCTAGAGATTAATATACGCTAACTCTAGTAGTCTAGGTTAGTAAAGGGGTATTGATAATCACCTTGGTGGTTCAAGTTGGAGCCTGAATCTGGCGATCTAGAGAGGTCAGGGATTTATATTATTTGTAAATAGGATTATAAGCAATAACTGGTGGTTTAGAGTGATGAAGGTGTAAATAATAACCATGGTGGTCAAGGGTGGTGAAGGGTTTATTGGTAATATCACTGGTGGGCTAAGATGATAAAAAAAGATTATAATAACTTTTGTACATTAGAGTGGCGAAGGTGTTAATAATAACCATGTTGGCCAAGGGTGGTAAAGGGTTATTGATAATATTACTGCAGGTCTCTTGTATTGTTTAATGGTAACAACTCTGATAGTGTAAAGTGCTTAGAGTTTAAAGTTAACCCTGGTGATCTAGGATGACTAAAGGGGTTGGTGGTCTAGGGTGGCTAAAGGGATTATCAGTAATATCACTAGTGGTCTAGGGTATTTAAGGGTTTGATGCTAATTTCTCTGTTTAGAAGTAAAGAAAACCCTAGTGGTCTAGGGTGATAAAGGGGTTATTGGCAACATCACTGGCAGGCTAGGATGATAAAAAGATTATGATAACTTTGGTACATTAGAGTGGTGAACGTGTTAATAATAACCATGTTGGTCTAGGGTGGTAAAGGGTTATTGATAATATTACTGCAGGTCTCTGGTAGTGTTTAATGGTAATAACTCTGGTAGTCGAAAGTGCTTAGAGTTTAAAGATAACCCTGGTGGTCTAGGGTGGCTAGAGGAGTTATCAATAATATCACTAGTGGTCTAGGGTATGTAAGGGTTTGATGTTAACTACTCTGTGTTTAGAGGTTAAGAAAACCTTGGTGGTCTAGGATGATAAAGGGGCTATTGGTAATATCCTTGCTTAAAGGATTAATAGTAGGGTGGTCAAGGAGAAAATTACTATAACCCTGGTGGTCTAGAATAGTAAAGGGGTTAATGGTTTCATACCTGCAGCTTAGTAGTTTACTCACCTAGACTCAGCTGTATAGCTTGCAGTTAAAAGGTCTGAGATAGCTGGATCCCTGTGTTATCTGTACTATCAGAAGTGTTTGAAACAATTGGTCAATATGAATTTGTAGAATGGAGGAAAGAGACCGTGAAAGTGTCACTTTTTCTATACACATGCATACTTGATGCTATGATGTGGGTATATATAAGTGGATGACAGGTCTAATGTTTTGCTACAGTAAGCTCTGCTGCCAGTGTTTTCCCTGAATCCATTACTCACTGGCACCACTGTAGATATTTATACATTTCAAATACTCACCCAGACTTTCTGCAAATGCCTTTAAGGTCTATCACAGCTGCTGGGCCAGGAATGCATGTACTATATTGGTTTGTTTACCTAGTTTGCTGTAGGAACAGTCCCTCATGACGGCTTCTGTGTCACGGGATGTCACCCTCTTGGCGCTGGAACGGTGCTTCTTTTTTACTACCGCACAGTGAGAGCCTGGCAGTAAATGAGGTCACCCGGAGCACTCACTGAAGACATTCCCGGGACTCTCATCTATGTCAATATGCAGCTTAATGATACCTAAACAGCGACGCTACATCTGGATATTCAATTTCGGGTTTTAATGTGGTCAGTAGGAGGTACAGTATAAGCAGGATCATAGGAAGGTTGTAATGAGTCTGCGGTTAAAGGAGTATTCTGGTTACAACAAGTTATCCCCAACCACTTGATAACAGCTAATTGTTAAAATGGTGGGGGTCTCGCTGATGGGGCCCCCATCAATTACAAAAGCACACACTGCCACTCCATTCAAACTCTACAGGACTACCAGAGATAGCTCAGCGCTGTATTCGGCTATTTCTTGCAGTCCCATACAGATGAATGGAGTAGCATAGGGCATGCTCGACCACTGCTCCACTCATAAAGGGAGGACTCCTGTTCTCGAGAATGGTAAGGTCTCCAGTGGTTGGGCCCCCATGATGCAACAGGTGTCCCAAATTCAGTGAATATGGGATAACTAATTAATAGAACAGCCTATTAATAAGCAATTACATAAAGATATGCTTCGTAAAGCAAAAAGGGTGGTCCCATCAGGACAACCCCTGTCCAAAAGCCTCCTGCTGAGGACTCTACTCTGGAGTTACAGACTCAGTTCATCTGAGATCAGATGTGATCTGCTAAGGATTCCAGCATCAAGTGTTCCGTTCTCCTGCAAGCACCTCCGCAGTTGAAAAGAAGCACTACACACTGTCCATTACAACCAATTGGGCATCCATGTAATGAATGGACATGTGGGGTCCTCCAGACCCTGGCTAAAAGATTAAAGGGGTTTTCTGAGACTTTACAACTGGACAGGTCATCAGTATCTGATCGTTCAGAGTCCGACCACCGGGACCCCCGCCAATCTGCTGTTTGTGAAGGCAGCGGCGCTCACTTTTTCTTGCAGTTTAGGTGGAGGCATGGCTGACTCCACCACCATTTCGGTCGTGCACTCCTAACTAACCTGTTTTCTTTACAGGCTGATTTTAATTAGTGCTAGCATAAAGCTGTGTCCTGCTCTCCCTATATGCATTGGAGACCCACTGGCACCAGGAGAGGTCGAATACAGAGTGGGCTCAGCATTATATGGAACCTGCATTCCCTGAGCGTAATAGAGGTCAGTGTGGCACCAAGGAGGTATCATATTGTGTGGGCTCGGCATGCATGTGGAGCCTGCATTCCCCAAAATCGGTGGAGGCCATTTTGGCACCATAAGAGGTACAATATAATGTCGGCTTAGCATGCATGTGGAGCCTGCATCCTATGGCGTTTAGTGTTAGGTTCTCGTCTTAAAGAGATCGCCTTGATGTAGGGCAGACGGGCACAGATCATTTTAGAATCTCACATTTACAATGTGGCGCTAGTATCGTGTGGATAGTGAGTATGGCAGTATTATATGTACTCAATTTATTGTCTGTGTTCGCAAAGTGCTGTTGCATTTTTTATGTTTTACCGTTCTATTTTGCAGCCACACCAATGTGACGTGCACCTGCATACTTGGATGTGCTGACTGTTCCCCAGTTTTTCTTGCTCACTTTCACTAGGCGCAGCTCAGTCCCATGGAAGTGAATGGTGCTGATATCAAGCACAGGCACTAGACTATGCACGGCGCTGTGCTTGGTGAACACAGAGAAGGCCGCGGTGCTCACAAGAGCACCTTCTCAAACAGTTGATCGACAGAGGTCCTGGGTGTCGGATGCCCACTGATCAGATACTGATGACCTATCCATAGAATACGTCATTAGTACATAAGTCGCGGAAAACCCTTTTAAAGCATTTTCCAAACCCGATAACCTCTTTAAAACCCTCTTTCTGATTTTATTAAAATAAAGCTCATTCACTGAATAATTGTGTGACTTTTTAAACACCATGTTTGTCTACATAAGACAGTGCTTTAAGGGACTAGCTTTTGTGGCACTTTGGGGGCATCATTGCATTTTAATGTGATCCTGCCACCCCTGCTTTGCACTGGCAGGCATGATAAGATGATACTACACACATGTGGTACACCAGATGCTAAAAAAACACATCACCTAGAAATAAGTTGTTCTCTGTTGCTATGAATTCTAACTTCTATATACTACAATTAGAGATTACAAATTGATTCTAAATTTTGACCTATATTTTCCAGAAAGTTCTGATTGTAATGAACTTGAATTATGAGTGATTCAATTTGGGAAAGCAGAAGAGAGAGAGGGGGCGAGGGATAGATAGAGAAAGGGGGACTGAAGGAGAGTGGGGAATGAGATGGTGGGAGACAGAGGGAGAGAGAGAGAGGGGGGGGGTGAGGGAGAGATAGAGAAAAGGGGACTGAAGGAGAGCGTGGGAGACAGAGAGGAAGAGAGGGGGACTGAGGGAGAGGGATAGAGAAAGGGGACTGAAGGAGAGCGGGTGAATGAGATGGTGGGACACAGAGGGAGAGGGAGAGAGAGAGAGAGAGAAAGAGAGAGGGGGCGAGGGATAGATAGAGAAAGGGGGACTGAAGGAGAGCGGGGGAATGAGATGGTGGGAGACAGAGGGAGAGAGAGAGAAGGGGGTAAGGGAGAGATAGAGAAAGGGGGACTGAAGGAGAGCGTGGGAGACAGAGAGGAAGAGAGAGTGACTGAGGGAGAGCGGGGAGAGAGATAGTGGGAGACAGAGGGAGAGAGAGACAGGAAGAGAGGGGGACTAAGGGAGAGAGAGTGACAGAGAGAGGAGGGCGATGGTGAGAAAGGGGGACTGAAGGAGAGTGGGGGAGAGATGGTGGAAGACGGAGAGAGGGGGACAGAGGGAGAGAAAGATAGAAAGAGGTCAGCTGAGGGAAAGTAAAGAGAGGGACAGAGAGAGCATGAGAGAGTGCATGGGGGAGAGGGAGAGGGGAAAGAAGGTGAAGGGGGAGAGAGGACAGAAGGAGAAGGGGAGTGAAAGTGAGGTGAGAAGGAGGGGGAGAAGAGAGGAGAGGGAGAAAGAAGGTGAGGACAGAGGGAGGAGAGAAGGAGAGAGGGAAGGATGAGAGAGAGGGGTGGAGAGAAGGTGAAGAGAGGGAGCAGGGGAGAGAAGGTAAGATTGGGGCACTTTTGATTCTGGTCGAATTTATTCAGACCCCAATCAAATTTTAAGAAATTTGTTTATCTCTATATATAATTCAATATTACAATTTCCATTTGCGGGGGCTCCAATAGATGTGTTATATAGAGGGTTTTACTATAGTCGTTGATATGATTTTCACAAAAATTAGCATTTGTTTCATCAATCCACATACATTCTATACAGCAATGATCACCTTATAATATGTTTACAGAAGAGTTTCATAATCTGCGTCGTGTGTGGGACCGAGAGAAGAATGCCGTGATAATCCAGGTAAGTTTATGCAAAAGAAATAAATTCTGCCGATCTAACAAGCTTACACCTGCTAGGTGATAAAATACACACACGTGCAGCTGTCTGAAGGGTCTGGATTCATTGCTTCATCAGAGATCAGCAAAACAGTCATTAGGCCTCATGCACGTGGCCGTATTATGGATCTGTGCTGCACAAATTCATAATCTGGCCCCCATAGAATCCCATGGCCAATACAAAAAATGCCTAATATTATATGTGCCATCAGATGCCGTAATATGGAGTATTCTCCACTATAAGCCTTACTTCTGGGAGGAGAATGCAGTGCAACATGGAGGCACCATATGGCAGCTAATAGATGGGACCACAGGGACTCTCTGTAGCACCGTACAGGCTCAGCTATTGTGTGTGGACCCAGGTTAACATTACGAGGGTGGTAGATATTTAAGAGGGGTAAGTTCATTTATAATATTTAAAAAAAGGAGAACTTACTGCACCCAAAATACGTGCAGTAAAGGCTACAGCCATAAGCGTGTTACCCGTCATTGGCTTTCTTTTCCACACACTGTTACTGGTCCTCAACCTTCTATAAGAGTCCTATGCTTCTCTTCAGAGGCTGGCTCTTAGTAAAGTTGCCTTTCACTCACAGGGATGGTGTTTCCCTGGATAAGGATTCTCTTTACTCGTCCGCTGCATACACGTCCTCTCTTTTGGCTTACTTGTCAATAACTCACAAACGATTCTTCCTCTCGACCTACCTGCCAACAGCTCTATAACATTTCTTCTTTCTTGCCAAAATTGCCAACAACTTGCTAATCAGGAGGATGGGACCAGCCCTCCACGCGGAAACTGTTTTTAAGGGCTGCCAGTTAACTATTCTATTCCCATATACAGCCTTCTGGAATACATTGTAAAGTGACATTAACCATTTGTATCACTGAAAGCGCATAGTTGGCATACTTCAACCCTTGTAGCAGTAAACCACAGTGCATTATAGAATTAATCTTTATGACTGTGAATAAACACTTTTAGAAGTAAACGACCAGTTCACTGCAGTAGCTTATTCACATGAGCAATGTTTCGGCCAACTTTAGTGCCCTTTTTCAGTTAGAGAAGTAGTAGTAGAGAATCTATGTTACATATTCCTCTTATTGACACCATTAGTACTAAAATACCTGAAGGACACTATTATCACCCGTAACGTTGCTTTTGTCGTGTCTCATAGTGGTATAAATAAACTACCAATAACTGCATTTCACGTCCCTTGAGTGTGGCCACCAGTGTAGGACTGGCCCAACCAGAAGATCCTCCTGGTGGGACCAGACTCTGACAACAATGGACACTTAAAGGGGTATTCCCATCTTAGACACCGCTGGAACCGACACCTATATCGAGAACGGAGTGGGGAGCGCTAAGCCTGGAGGCCACCACCAGGCGCAGCTCCCCGCTGGTCCCATAGAAATGAATGGGAGCCCACCGCGCATGCGCGGCCACCGCTCCCATTCATTTCTATGTAGCCAACGGAAATAGCCGAGCCAGCCCTCGATATAGGTGCAGGTCCCTGCGGTGGGACCAGCACCTCTAACACAATGGGGGCATATCCTAACAATATGCCCCCATATCTACCTCTGATATCTGTTTATAATGCAATGAAATTAGGGATTGGATTTGGGCATATTCTGTATAGACTGATGGTGGGCCCAAGGAACCCAAGTCCAACATTATATCAAGTGAAAAAGTGAACTGCCCCATCATTAGTTAAAGGGGTATTCCGGTAAAGTACCTTAATTTTTGAAAAAACTGCATTAAGGCGGAAAAGCTGTGAACCCAACCCAGAAACCCCATACCTATATATAACCAGAGCCTTTAATCTAGCTGTGATCCATTTGGTCTAGCTCCTGTGTTAGCCGGCCTGCCAGCACAATGAGATCATTTATGACGCCTGATCTTCCCCTCACAAAACTACAATCCCCAGCAATGCCTAGCCCTTTCCTTGGCCTGTGTTTGTGCTTGTTCATGAGTGTTGATGCTTATTGATTGGCTGCCTGATATTCCAGTCCAGCACGCCCCCTCTACTAACCAATCACCAGCACACTAACACGCCCTTTGTTCCACAAGATATTTAGCTTGAGAACTGAAGCCAACATTACTGAGCGATGCATTCGACCTACACAAAAGCCTGCGAATGAGCAGGCAATGCCCGATGGTAACTTATGCAGGAAACACCGTGGTAGCCAGAGGGAAGAAAACGTGCCTTTCATATAGACTACTGAACGGTAAATATGTGAAATTTACATTATATTAGATAATTATTGATGATGAATGAGTTAAACTGCATGTGTCATTCCAAGACTTACTCATGAAAAAATATCTCCTTTATTCTGAAGGCTTTAAGACCTAGACCTGACTGAGCCGTTTAACACATGTGCAGAGACTTTACAATGTGTAAAAGGGAAATTACACCATACAGCCATAACCGAGATAAAATGAAACCGCGAGCCTGATATAACACAATGAAGATATTGTGTTTTTTTTGTTGTATCTCAAGATCTTTGAACAAAATTTTGGCAGCAGCTCTATGGCATAGATAGAAAGAGCTTCAATCAAGAGTACTTAAATAAGCCTTGTAGGTGGTGACAGCCAACCCTAACATTTAAAGGAGAACGCCACCTACAACAGGAGTAGAAGTCTGACCCTGTGCCTGAGAGAGTGCAAAGCTGTCTCTGCTATATGAGAAGACACTAGTAATGTAAATGAGCTTCAGGATGTGCACTGGGGGCCCAGGAGCAAGTTACCCCCTGTCTAAAAGATCTGTCAGGTTGACCTAGAAGACTGCAATTTGTATGAAATTCAGGAAATTTACAATGGTTCCCTGTTTATTTCTAGGTGGAACTGGTTGCATAAGATGCAAAAAACCCTCCTCCTAGAAACCCTCAGGTTATATTAGGGTTAGGTTTTTTTTTTCAAGGGACGTAGTTACCAAATGTACAATAATTGCTGCTGTCTGATATGTATAGATTGGTTATGGAGGCTTCATTCTATGCCAACATACTCAATGTACTAAGCCCGGAGCAATCTAATGTGAAGATATTTTATCATTAGGTGAATCAGTATTTTAGTATAAACACATTTTATGTTACTATCCATCTTTAGATCTTTCAGTTTTCTCATCACACACACTGGGCTCATATGTCTCTCACTATTCAGCTCACTTACTCAGCTTTGCTGTGTAGGTTGGAACAGAATCTGCAGAGATTGGAAACATTTCAAAAATAAACAGCTACAAAATAAAAACAAACATGTGACATAGCTAGTGGGTTTAAAGGGGATATCCAAAAGTAAGACAGACCTCCCACAGTGGAGCAGGGGTGCACCAAGCCTTTTTGCTGCCTGAGGCAAAAACTGAAACGGCGCCCCATCATGCCAATTTTTTAACCTAACCCCTTTGCCACAATGAAAGCGCTCATTGCCCATGGCCCTTTCACTGCCCCCCTCCTTCCCCTACCCGGTGTTGCCTGAGGCGATCGCCTCACCTTGCCTAGTTGGTGGTGCACCCCTGCGGTGGAGATCATACTTACCTGCTCCCCGCCACTGGGTTTGGTATCTATCACTCTCGGGTCAGTGCTTGCTCTTCCTGTTGCACTGAAATCAACATCCGTCCACGTGGGGACATATGACTGCTGCAGCCAATCACAGGACGGAGCTGTGACCTGGTCACATGACCCAAGAGATATTGATTGCAGCGCACCAGGGAGAGGAAGCGTTGGCCCGAGAGCGACACTAAACAGTGGGTCAGCCACTCTGGGAGGTTTGTCTTAAGCCCCTTTAAGACAAGTGATTTCAACGCACTGAACTCACAGCATGTCAGCAAGAGAACCCGTCCTGACCTCCCGGCACTGATGGGTTCACATAGCATTATATTGATTTATGATGCTATGTAACCCTTAGAGTCCTGGAATGTATCGTATATTACTGACAGCATTATGTCAGGTTTATACAATGTCGTTCTTTGGCTGCACTGAAGACACCCTAAACTCCATGTGACCGTTGCAACCAGTGACCTCAGCAATCATATGCCCTATACCAGTAAGTCCAGTGACTGGCTGCAAAGGTGTCCAGGGTATGAGGGCATATTGTGACGCCGGCCATCACGTCTGCAGGGTTCGAGAGGATCGGAGTGCAGGATGATACAGGGAGTACAGTATATATTCTTTTCTTATTTAATAAACACCTACTAAAAATTTGCAATAGTAAATGGCATAAAAATAATAATAACGCATACTATTATTTTTGCACACATTGTAAGGAGACTGAGGTGACTCAGCGCTTAGATTTCAACATGACTGTACATTATCTTTCAATTACCTTTTCAAATTATTCAGTTATTTGCAGGATAATTTGTAAAGTCAATTATAACAGTGAGAGATTTTTATATTGATTCTAAAATTGACTTACCTCATTTTACCCCCTGAAGGGATTCCCCAGACAGCTACGAAGAATTAAATACTGTAACAGTATTCAACAGTCCCTTTAACATCTGTTACCAAAAAGCCCCCTGTTCTTGATCGTCATTTTTTTAAATCACATCTATACTTTTAATATATTATTAGCAAATGTATGGTAATATATTTATTGGTAACTCGAAATACTAATAATACTAATAGTAACAAATATTTAGAATTTGTTGCTTTAAAAATCTTAAAGGGGTTATCCAAGTTTTATAATGCCCCTCCCCCCATATGCCTGGGACCCACACGGAGGTTGTACTTACCCTGTTCCTCGGCACCTGCGTCACTTCTCATACCAACACGGCCACCGCTGCATCTCCCCGTCGCGGATGAAAACATACAGCGTGGGGGGGCAGCCAATAGCAAGCCGCGATGGGAATGCTAAGTAGACATGATGCTAAGTAGGCTCGTCCCCGTTGCAGCCTGCTACTGGCTGTCACCCGCCCATCCTCTACCCTCACCTGATGCTGAATGTTTTCATCCGCGCGATGGGGAGATGCAGCGGCGGCCGTGCTGGTATGAGAAGTGACGCAGGTGCTGGGGAGCGAGGTAAGGGGTATGCTGTGGGCACTTGCTAAAAAAATTATTATTGGAGAACCCCTTTAAAAATGATGATATAAAAACATATAACTTACAGTGGTTTCAGCATAAGGCTACATTCACACGAACACGGATACTGGCCCATGTGCGTTCCGCAATTTTCTGACCGCACATGCTGCTGCTATCATAGAAAATGCCTATTCTTGTCCGCAACTGCGGACAAGTATAGGACTTGTTCTATTTTTTTGTGGAAATGAACGGGTCCGCACCTGTTCCGAAAAATTGTGGAATGGATGCGGACTCATTCATACAGTTGTGTTACTGTAGCATTACAAATATATGGTCACAGTAAAAGCTCCATACCTGTCTGTAGGTAGTGTCTCCAATGAACTGAATGGGACCGAGCTATAATACAATTCACCACCTGTGGATAGGAGTGGCACTGTTTTAGAAGAAAGCAGCCATGGATTTTTTAATCCTATAAAATCTCTTTAAGGAATAAAGGGGGCTTTCTGGGAGTTCAATATTAAGGGCCTATCCTCATGATAAATCATCAATATCTGATCGGTGGGGGTCCGACTCCCAACTGTTTGAAGGGTCTGTGGAGCCGATGTCACTTCCTAGGCCAGTGATGTTACATTCATTGGTCACATAACCTATTTGCAACTCAATACCTTTCAAGTGAATGGGCCTGGGCTTCAATTCGAAGCACAACTACTATACAATATATGGTGCTGTACTTGGTAAGCAGCGAGGAGGCTGCAGTACTCACCGAAGCGTTGTGCACTCTTCAAACTGCTTATCATGGGTGTGCCAGGAATCTGACCCCCTACAAATCAGATATTGATCACCTATCCTGAGGATAGGTCCTCAAGATTGAACTCCTGGAAACTAACCACATTGTGGAAAGGCAGAAGACCCCTTTACAGTCAGAAGGCAATTATTGACAGTAAACTTTTGTGCCTGATAATTTTCTGCTCGTCAGAGGATGCAAGAGCTGCATTTACATGCAACAATCATCTCCACTGTATAGGGATGAACAATCACCACTGTGATCATTCATCCCCATAGAGAATCATTCTTTTGGGCAGCAGATCCCTGTTTACACAGAACCATCTGCTGCCCAAAGATGAGAATTTTGGTGTCCACATCAGCAAATTCTTTCACCCGATGAACGAGCACTTGCTCAATCACCAGCACCTTTATATGGGGCAATTATCAGGAACGAGCACACTCCCCCATCACTGCCTCAAATGTTGGCTTGCGTAAGGAGGTGCACAGACTGAATAAATGGGTATAGGCTGCAGATCAATGGGGTCCACAGGGGCCAAACCCAAACTGATCTCTCATGGATGGCCTATAGGGATGTCATCAATGTATCTTCCTGTAAGGTATATTTACACATGTGCAATAACTATATATTTTATTATATAGTTATATAGTTAATTTTTTTTTACTAAAGGAATATTTTGCACACATTATAAGTTTATGTCTGGATGTCCCATGAGCTGTGACATTCCATAATCATCTAGCTGCGGAGATAAAAGAAGGACAATGCACTCTGCACCCTCTACATCCGCTGGCTCCTTCCAATAACATACAAGCAAAGTAATTTTAGCCTCACAAGGGGTTATCATAAGGCAGGTGTTAGCTGACAGCTTGCCCTAAACTGTGCACTTCACAGGCCCCCTGAGGGTCTCCAGAGATGACCCATGTGGCTCTCTTGCTATTTTCTAAAGATACATTTCCCTAGTTCCTCTGTACTATCTTCGTCTCACATGGCAAACTTCCCACGTCCCTCCTTGACAGATCTCTTAGAAATGGACTTTTGTAGAATTCCTATTGTCTACGCGACAAAGCCTTGCCAGGGCGTGGGCCTTTCATATTCTCCTCTTCAGAAACTATACCTTGATACGTGTCACCTGCGGATGTGCCAAGATGGCAGACAATATCCCTCTGATGTGCACATGAAAAGAGGGTTTTTCCTTTATGACCGGGGCACAGAGGTTGGGAAGGGACTCGCTCCCTAAGAGTATCACACCAAGGGCTCATTGTGAAAAGCGGAAGTCTCCAGTATCATTCAGATATCATATCAATACCAGCATGTTAGCTTGAATGACTGTGCAAGCACTTGTCACACCCATCATTAAAACACCCTTGTATCCGACACAAGGCAGACACATGGGAAAATATCCCGTATGTGACCTTTTCAAGAAAAAGTTCTTATTTTCACAAGAGGTTTTTTTTAAGTCTACGTCATGCATTCTACTACGGTTTTGCAATGCATAGCATGCCGCAGAATTGTGTATCCAACCAATAACATGGCATTATATTCATTTCATTGTACAATATATCTTGCTTTAATGGGAATCTGTCACAATTTTCCCAGGCACCATGCCTTGTAGTCCCAGCTCAGCTGAATGTAATGATGCCTTTCACTTAGTGATCTGTTGCTTCAATCTGGAGAAAAAGTACTTTTAATCCATATGTAGATGAGCAGTTAAGTGCATCGAGGGCGGGCCCATGCCACTCTGTGCACTCTTGCTCCTCCTGCTTCCTATGCCAACCCCTCCATCTCTTACTTGATTGACAGGACCAGGCAATATGACTATGCAGGACAGCTGCAGGGTAGGTGAGCATTGTGTTTTGTTTTTTTCTGATATTGGGGGAAGATGGTACTGGAAGGACTATTGGGGGAGGGGCATTATAGCTACAAGAGGGCTCTATAAGTACTGGGGGTACTACAGGGGATGTTATAACTACTGGGCAATATATGTCATTATAACTATAGGGTGATGAAAGTAGTAGGGGCACTATAAGTACTGGAGGGGTGCACTATAATACTGGGGGCACTACAGGGGACATTATATCTATTCGGGACACTACAGAGGGGCATTATACCTACTTGAACACTACAGGGGGCCCTTATACCTATTGGCAGTACAGAGGGCATTACAACTACTAGTGGCACTATAGGGGGAATCATACCTGCTGGGTGTGCCATGGGGGCATTATAACTACTAGGGCATTACAGTGATAATTATAACTAGTTGGGCAATACAAGGGTGCATTATACCTATTGGTGGCACTACAGGGGGGCACTAAACTACTGGGGGCACTTTAGGGGACATCATGCCTACTGGGAGTATGATAGGTGGAATTATAACTACTAGGGACATTGCAGTGGACATTGTGACTACCGGTGGCTCTACAGGGAGCCATTATATTTATTGGAGGCAATATAGGGGCATTATATCAACTGGGGGTACTAGAGGGTATTATAACCACTGTGAACACTATAGGGAGCATTACAATTATTGGGTGCACCACAGGGGTTCATGACAACTACTGGGGCATTAGGGCGGCCACCCTGACGGCAACTGAGAACTGCAAATGTGTAAACTAGGTGGAAATAAGAAAGACATCAAATCCTAATTATACATTTTAATTCTAGGGATTCGTGGGGTAAAATAGGGACAGCTATCTTGCTGAACATCGGGATCTGGGGTGGACGGTCACAATCTGAGACCTGAGTTCAAGTGAGTCACTTATATGAACCTGTAGAGTGTGACAGATTTTGAGTTATGGAAATTGCCCTAGTTTTCTGATAAAGGGGTTGCTCACCTTTATCATGTTTTTACAGACCACATAGAGAGGGCAGACCCACAGTGGTAATCATACTTACCTGATCCCTGCCACTGGGTTCTGGCTCAATCACTGCTCCGCAGGCTCTGCATGCCCCGGGTGCCGGGTCTGTCCTCTTCAACATCTAGTTTGACTCTGGGAATATGATCACTGCAGCCAATATGTGGCTGCAGAAGTGACATGTCACCTGTGCAGCACATGAACCAGTGATGTGCTCTATGGGTGACAAGTGACCGCTGCGGCTAGTCATTGGCTGCAGTAGTCACGTGCCTCGCATCAAACCGGATGTTGACGCATGCAGACCTGTATGATCACCACTGCAGGTCCGGCCACTTGTGTGGTCTGTAAAAAACATGATAAAGGTGAACAACTCCTTTAATGTTAAAGGAGTTGTCTCATCTCAGACAATGGGGGCATATTGCTAGGATATGACCCCATTGTCTGATAGGTGCGGCTCCCGAGAACTGAGCCCCGAAAGTAGTGGAGGACACACTCCACATGCACAGCCACCCTCCACTCATATTCTATGTGGCCGGCGAAAATAGCCAAGCACTGACTCGAATATTTCTGTCAGGCCCATAGAAGTGCATGGGAGCGGTGGCTGGTCATGCGCGGTGCGCTCTCATTCACTTCTATTGGGAGAGCACTTGGTGGTGGCCAGACCGGAGTCCTCCAGCGGCCACTTTGCGGTGTTCCGTTCCCAATATAGGTGCGGATCCCACCTATAAGAACGATGGGGGCATATCCTAGTTATATGCCCCCATTGTCTGAGATGAGACAACCCCTTTAAGCTGGCCACACACATTAGATAAATGTTGGCCAAACCTGCTGAACATCTATTTTGTTTGGAGGGCCTCTCAATGCTCGCCCATGGCAGATGATGGGAGAGATAGAGATGGGGTAGTTGGATTTAAACAAGCCTGGTCCTTTTATACTCAGAGAGATGATACTGCCATGTGTCTGTTAGTAGCTTTCTTCCCTCTCCACATTCAGGACACCTGCATGCTTGGCGAGCTTGCATGTGTATGGAGGGGCCGGGAAACAGTCAGCCATCATGGACTAAGTCACTGCTTACAGTGGAAGGATGTGTCCATGTAACTACGATAAATATATTATACATCTTGTATAGGTCCCTTCTGGCTTCCGATTAGTTTATTTAGAGCACTAGAGGGGGTCATTGGAGATCTATTGTGGGGAAGCAAACAGGGCTGTTTTAAACTTGAGCATCTACAAGGTCCAAAAGACGATGACAGTCCAGTAGTCCCATCTCAATTTATTTCCTAGTCGCTCAGCTAAAACATTAAGGACATGTTTAATTGGCTTTGGTCATTAAAGGTTATTTTTGGGTCCTCGTCACAAATGAGAAAGGCTAATTAAATCTGCAACTAGCACAGATTTTTTCAGAGCTGGACTACGACAGCTGTCATGTATAAAATGCGTTCACAATACTTTCAGCCACACTGAGACAAAAGGCTGAAATCTCAGTAAATCCACAATCTTCAAAGGTTAGTGATAAAGCTCGACTAAGCTGGTTATGTGGATCCCTGACAATATTTAATACACTGACCATTGGAACAGCTGTGCATTTACTAATGTATATGGGCTGCAAAAACGGAGTGGTGACTGATGAGCATGGCGATGATCGAAAAGGAAAATGGCTTTGTAACCCCATTCCCCCTCCCCAAGAAAAGCTGGTGTGTATGGATCGTTCATTATAATAAATTTAAATACACAGGAAATCTGCAAGGAGAAAACGATCATATGGAACAGGGAGTATCTGTAAATGTTTTATTATTTAGTTTTATGTATGTAATGTTATTTCAGGTTATGTATTATAACCAGCATAGCTGTGTATGGATGGCACAACTGGGGTTAATACTTGTGGTTCAGCTCTTTAAAGGAGGTTGGGTGTGGATCCACGATCCACACCCAGCTCGGTTGGCCAGCCTTAGAGGAGAGTTCAGAGAGGAAGGAAGCTGTTGCCATACGCTTCCTCTTCTTGGGCCCAGAAAGTTCCAGAGACCAACAGATCTCTGTGTGAATTGCTGCAAGATCAACAGTAAGAAAGAGAAGACGACAAAGGAGAGAACAGGCGAACATAGAATCTGCATGGCCAAGCATTGGGGTCAGCAAAGTAATGTGCTACTACAGCCATTCAGACTTTGCTGCTGTGGGGGAAACTGTTAAGACACCCTTCACACTTGGATATATCCTAGCCAAATGTGCCTTCAAAAGCCTATATCCCGCAGCGGACATTACAGCCATTATTGCCAAAGTACTATCGCCTGCCACAGGTTTTACTGGGAGAGACTTTGGCAAGATAATGTACAAAGAGAGCCATCTTTGCCTAAATCCATACATTGCTATCTGGGAGAGAATTGCACTATGTACCCTTCGAACTGTGACTGCTATAGTTGGATGTACTACAACTCCCATTGTGCATTACAGTAAAGAGAGACGTGTATTCTTCTACCTCTGGCCTGGCTTGCCTGACTCCTACACCACAGAGTGGCCATTGCACTCTACACGTCCTGCCTTGTACCCTTACAGACACTTAACATCACGGGCACCCGAACTACTATCAGGCCGGCGCTCCAGAACCAGGGAATGCCCCAATGGAAGAAAGGTGGTGCCCTCCTTTTACTGCATGGTCCTCAGTGTGAGGAAAGCCACTGTGATTGTTACAGCCAGAGCCACTATGACTCCCATCCTCTGCTCCAGCTCCTCCTGGGCTCACTGCATTTAGGAAAAATGATTTCCCCATTCCTGGAATCCTCAAAGACCAGCTATAATCTTTGAAGGAAATCTGGTAAGTATTTAAAGGGTAACAATATTGATGACCTTTTCAGGCAGAGGAAGGAGGAGGAGCCAGGGTGCACAGAGTGGCTTGGGCCGCCCTCGGTGCACTTTACAGCTCATTTGCATACGAGTCAAAAGTACTTTTTTTCCCCAGAATGAAACAACGAATTGCTAAGTAAAAGGTAACACTTCATTCAACCAAGCTAGCCCTACAAGGCATTGTGCATAGTTTATCAGTGACTTTCCGGGTGACAGACTCCCTTCATGATGTCACTGTACATCATCCATGTAGGGATACAGATGAACGCCACATAAAAGTTTTGCTTTTACAATCTAAGATTGAAAACAATGTCTGATCTCCACTGTAGTCATTTCGGTAACTGCAGCCAATTCCGTAGATGCATAAACAAGGATCCACAATGTTAGCGCTTCAAAAGGTATAATGAGGCCTCAGGAGTACAATGTACTGTACATTGGCACAGGATCTGTGATAAATAGTGCATTTACATAACCGTACTAGGCCATCCCCCATCCCCCATTTCATACACTCTCCTGCTATGCACAATTACACTGCCAGCTATATTTTTTCTTTGGGTCTTTGATGAGATGGGGCAATCTGTCGTATCTATATACTGTATATATTTCATTGCAGCTTTCCTGGCAAACAATGTAAATAAATGAAGAGATTATCGAGTATATGCGATATGGAAAGTAGGTGTCCTGATGACAGACATCTTCATGGAAGGGAGGCATGCACAAGATCAGCAAACAGCCCTGTGTCTAATATGTCCATGTTCTGTGAGTGCACAAGGCCAGGCAGTGAGAGAAAGCTCCAGGTTCCTAATAGTACAGCTAGAGGGTGTTACGGTAGGTACAGGCAGGGGGCAGACTGGGAACTTAAAGTGGCCCTGGGGAAAAAAAATAATTAAAGTGGCCCCCATTGCTGGCCACTCAGATTAGATGTATATCAGCCAAACCCACTGATTTTGGCGGGATTAGCTGACCACCAAATGTGTATGGGGCCTACCAGCTATCCACTGATGGCAGGTGTCAGGGAAGAGTAGGGTCAGGCATATTTTATTTTAATATGCCTGATCCTTTTGTTCTTGGTAAGAAAAACTGATGCCCACGGTCTATTGCGGTGGCCTGCTCCCCTCTCTTATCTACAACTCATCCATGCTCAGTTGAGCCAAGCATGCATGTCTATGGGGGGGGGGGGGGAATTGAGAGAGAGAGTTGAAAGCAGAATGAGCATTTGGCTAACAGTTATATCAGGTATATGGTCAGTTTAGGGTCACTGCCTCTCACTAAATCACACTTATCACCTCCTGAAATTCCCATTATGGTTTTCAAAAGTGACTGCCTTGTTCATCCAGTTTAAATCTAACAACTAGGAAAGTGAAGATTTGATTATAAGGAAAGAACTGTAATCACAAACACGATCACCTCATAAAAGCGCAAAAAATAAATTCATATATATGGGGGGACTATCAAGCAAATAAAAGTGGTGTGTGGACGTGTCCAGATTATGAAAGTAACAGCTCTTTCTCCATTTCTCCCAGCACTAAGTCTCAGCATCATATAAGAGGCTGAAATACATTAAGAAAATAAACTACATGTTATCAAACATCTGTTTCTCTGTTTCCTGAACCTCAACAAACTCCCTCAGAAGAAGTTATCACCTTCCACAGTAAACAAACCTTAAAGGGGTTGTCCTATTACTAAAACTTATCTCCTATCCACCAGAGAGCTGCACGCTTATACTCAGCTATTTCTGGCAGTCCCAAAGAGCTGAATGGAGTACCGGCCAGAATGTGCTTCTGCCACTCCATTAAAATAGGGCAACATGGACTAGGTTCTCGAGATCGGAGGGGGTCTCATCTGATCAGACACATCCCCTATTCTGTGGATAGCCGATAAGTTGTTATAATGGGACAACCCTTTAACATTTGGCAGAAACCTGAAATTCCCTAAATAGGGAATGACAGGACACAAATATAAGCAGGGTCGGACTGGTGTTCCTTTGGTCCACAAGAGGAAATTATCCTCAATTATCAATAATTAAGTCTAAAAGATTTTGATTCAAAGAAATAGACCCTAGCGGCACGTTTTTGGCTCCAAAGGCAGCTCAAAATGGAATCAGAACCTAGGCCCACCAGGGCATCCTCTGGTACTCTTATGGGCCAGTCCAACACTGAATCTAATATGTTTGCAGCCTACAATAACAAGTTAGGCTGAATTTTTTATCCGTTTGTTGTTCTCAAACTGAATTAAAAAACAAGTCACTTGTTTTTCATTCTCCCAAGAGTCATTACTGGAGCAACAACCCTTTGATAATATTTCAGCTTGTGTGGTCAGAGACCATCTACTGGTGCACTGAGCATCCTTGGACCTGTTTAAGACTATAAAATGTCTTCCATTGCATTGGTGAGGAGGAAATCCAGGCCCACGCTGTAAAACCTCCTTCATAGATCTCGAAAAGCCATATAAGATTGATCAACGCTGGAATCTCACACATGGGAATGGAAAATTCTTTTAAATCTGTCCAGACCCCTAATAAAAACTGTAGCAGACATGAAAATATAGTCTGAGAAGTCCCACGAGTCCTACAATGATTTTCTTTTTAGTTGGGAGATTCACATCAGACCTTCATTTCCTCCTAATGTTCTGCTTGACAAGAATTTGTCCTGGAAGAATTTCTATATAAAGATGCAATGAAATGTGATCTGGTATACAAAAAACTGTAAAACTATATGTTCCAAGCTGAGGTTTTATTTGGGTAAGAATCTCATTACCTGGAGTCATGTCAGAGCTGTTCACCTGATCATATTCTGAAATGCAATCCTTGTGATGCGTGTTGTGATGATTAGGAACTTTTTAAGAATATTATTCTCAGAAACCAAATATGTCAAAGATAATATCTGGAACATTGGAATCACAGAGATAAGGATAAAGCTCTCCAAACGCCCCCCTCCTTGAGAAATCCGCCCCTCTATTCAGACAATTTCTTGTTCCCCTCACATATTATGCATACGCGCCATCTTTCTTGAGAAGATCAGAACTCTAGAAGACCATTTTTCAAAGCAATGTTGGACTGTATGGACAACCATACATGGGAGGTCAAGACAATAGTTCATTCATGCATCTTAACCCCTTGAAGGGGTTGTATAGGCTTTTTATATTGATGGCCTATCCACAGGATAGGCTATTAATAGCAGATCGGCAGGGGTCCGACACCCAGTATACCCGCCGATCAGTGTTGCTCAGTAGGTCCAGTGCCAGAACTAAACAGTAGTGGACAGAGTTGGTAACTGCAGCACTGCCCCCACTGAAGTGAAAAGGGAACAGTGCTGCAGTTACCAGCTCCATTCTCTTCACAATGGACAAAGTGTGTAGTTCTGGCACCACAACAAAACAGCTGACTGGTGGGGATGCAGGGTGTCAGACTTCTGCAGGTCAGATATTGATGGCCTATACTAAGGATAGACCATCAATAACAAAATCCTGGACAACCCCTTTAAACACTACTCCCTCATTCCAATTTCTTTCGGAGACCCGATCACTCTTTGGGAGTGGGTCATGCTGTACACAAACAGATGTCTCCTACGATATTCAGAAGATTCAGAAACCCTCAGCGGTCTTTAGGGTAAACTAGAACTGTCCACACATCTCAACATTTGCCAATGAAAACAACATGAAAACTATTGCATGCTAGCCTTTAGAATGTATGACTGACCATATAATATATGTATGGGCTGAGTCCACCAGAGGGATTGCTGCTCTTTGCTAGTATCTTTCTGTCCTGACTAATAGAGGCCGGTTATGACTAGGAGATCACCATTCTGTGATGTCAATATGTCCTAATACAGCTGGGGTGCACAAACTGTGGTCTGAGGGCCCTGTTGTCAGATTGAACCACTCCCAAGAGCTGCATTAACCTGAGATATATATTATTTATATTTTTGGCATATCAGTCTCTGGTGTGCAGTTAGGATATATCCTGTGGATATGTCATAAAGGTCACATATCGGAATACCCCGTTAAAGGTTGAATCTGGGTAAATCGGATGCAATATGTTATGCGTTTGCAGGATCCTAGGGGGTGGTGCATTGTACAATAATTCAAGACCTTAAAAGAGAGAACACCAGGCATAACACGGTAACAGTTCTGCCTAAAATAGAACTCATATCCCCAATAACATTGCCAACCCCACAGTATCCCCATAGGACAACCCCTTTAATGTGTGTCTACAGTGTCCAACCTTGATCACCACACAGATATTTCTCAACATGTCCGATCATCCAGTGGAGTGTGTGATGGCCCTGCCTGGAGTAAACCCTTTTAAAGCATGAGGAGAGCAATGCAAGCTTCAGGCATCAGTGTCAAACCTCAACCAATGTCCCTATCCTGCATCTACATTGTCATTTTCTAGATCTATTTCCAAAATAGGCAGTAATTGTGAAATATTTTGGCCTTCCTTATATAATCATTACCATAGTGGTGAATGGTGCGAATTTTCATCCCTGGCTAGACTGCTCATGCTGGCCATACAGCATACGAAGCGCATCCCACCAAGGCAGGTGGCATCTATAGGACGACCTAGGTCACGTATGATTTGTAACCTACAGTAGCCACAAATAACGATTTATTTAAGTTTAAAAAACAACCATCGAAATGTCATTCCCGGCAGCCGTCAAGAGCTCAGGGCAGTACAAAGGTTGGGACACCAGCTGTAGCCATCATATGTGTATCCCAAAGGCATAGCACTCCAGCCGAATTCCTGGGAAGGTATGTTATGTCCACCTGGGAAAGGAAATGTGCGTATTTCACATTACATCAGCTGCAACACACAGTATACACTACTCACAAAAAGTTAGGGATATCTGACTTCAGGTCAAATTTATGGAAAACGTAAAAAGTTCACGCTACAGTGATATTATATCATGAAAGTTGGGCATTAAGTAGAAGCAGCAACAGTGATTTTCAAACAATTTACTGAAACAAAAGCCGACACCAGTGGTGGGTATACACCCACAAAAAATGTCAGTGTCTCAAGAACTTGTCATGTGTTGACTTATTCTCCTCTGAGGCATGGCATCCCACTCTTCTTGAAGGGCGGCCCTCGGGTCATTGAGGTTCTGGGGTACAGAGTTACGAGCCTCTACACGGTGACTCCGCTGATCTCATAGGTTTTCAATAGGATTCAGGCCTGGAGAAAGTGCAGGCCACTCCATTTGAGGTACCCCAGTCTCCAGCAGCCGTTCCCTAATGATGGGACCTCGATGAGCTGGCGCATTGTCCTCCATGAAGATGAAATTAGGCCTGTGTTGTTCATGCAAAGGCACAATGATTGGATTCATGATGTTCTTTAAGTAGTATGGGCTTGTCACTGTACCACTCACAAAGTTTAGGGCAGTATTGTATGGACTAGACACACCTGCCCACACTGTAACACCACCGCCACCAAAGGCTCGTCTGGTGACAACAGTGGCTGATGCATAGCGCTCTCCTTGACGTCTCCAACATCATTGGCAGCCATGATTTCTGCTCAGCGTGAATCGACTTTCATCAGTGAAAAGCACTGAGGCCCACTGGTCCCTCATCCAGTGTAGATGCTCCCTAGCCCATGCAAGACAACAACGTCTGCGGCTGGTGGCATGGTCAGGTACCCTTGCAGATCGTCTACCATGTAGACCACTTCTAACCTCCCTTAAATGTGCCTGGAGTTGTGTGGCATTCATCATCCGGTTCCGCAGGGCATTGTTCACAATGAAGTGGTCATCAGTGTGGGATGTCCACTTGTAGGCCTTTCTATGACTTTCTATTTCAGTTTCTCTGTTGCAAACTGCTAATGACACTCTGTGACACTATAAGCTCAGTGGCCACTTCCATCTGAGAACATCTTGCTTGAAACCTCGCAATGGCGAGGTACTGATGATCAATTGTTAGTTGTCATCTTGGTCTCATGATGTCAAAATGTGAACAGCATGGTGAGAAGGACTGTTTAATTACCAATTCTAATTGAACCAGGAAATTTATTGGGTGATTCATGGATCAAACACTTGCTGTGAATTTTGCTGTTAACCTCCTTGTTAGAGAACAGCAAGTTGTGCAAAAAGGTAAAAAGTACTGAAACATTGAACAGTTGGACATGTGCATTCAAAAGTTTAGAGAAGGTCACATTAAGTTCACCTGTAAAGGTTAGAGTGCATTTTAGGCCCCATTCAGACGACCGTGTTACACGGCCCGATACGGGCCGTGAAAGCCCGGCCTGTGCTGCCCCAGAGGATGGGAGCGCACGGCATCATTGGTTGCTATGACGCCATGCACTTCCTGAGGCCGCCACCGTACAGTGAAACACGGTCGTCTGAATGGGGCCTTAGGTTCATCCTGAAATTTCACCCACAAGCCAAATATCCCTAACTTTTTGTGAGTAGTATAGATATAGATATATATATATATATATATATATATATATAAATCAGTACAGTATCAACATACAAATTAAAGGGACCTTTCTTGGAACACGTCTTAATCATTGAATTCAGTTGTTTCATTCAGTCCCATTGTCACAGGTGTATACAATCCAGCCTCTAGCTATGCAGTCTGCCTTTACAAATATTTATGAAATAATAGCTCGTTCCAGAGATCACTGAATCCCAGCGTGGTCTTGTAATAGGATATTACAAATGCAACAAGTAAGTTCATGAAATTCTTTCCTCCTAGCTATTCTACCCTCACCTGTGAGTGGTAATATTGCAAAGGGGATGACTTCAGCAACTATAGAGCGGGGTCGAATGGGGTTGTGCGGGGGAGTGCTGAGGCGCATAGTGCAGGGAAGTCACCAACGCTCTGCTGTCTCCATAACTGCAGAGTCCAAAACTCCTCTGCCATTAATACCAGCATAAGAACTGTGTGTAATGGCATGGGTGTCCATGGCCGAGCAGCTTAATGCAAGATTTCCATCACCAGACACAATGCCAAGAGTCTGATGGAGTGGTGTAAAGCACACTACCACTGGACTCTGGAGCAGCGCAGCCATCTTCTGTGGAATGACAAATCACACTTATCTGTCTGGCAGTCTTATGGACGAGTCTGGAGAGCTGCAGTTACAGGGATCTCTGGATCTATGTGAGGTACAGGGCTGGTACTAGCTTTGTTAGGAAGAGATTGTCATGTCCTATATGATGTCTGATTTTCATTTTTACATCAATCACGGCACAACCCCTTTAAGGATTTAGAATGGGATGTTATATGTAGGTGTCCCAATACTTTCATCCATTTAGAATATGTTCTCAATCAGATCCCTTTAAAGATGGCCTGCACAGCCTTAGACCATCATATGCAGAACGCTGCAGGAAAGTCTAAGCAATGCCCCCTACAATGCGTTCAGATGCAGCAGAGTCTATGCCATAGGCACTGGGTTCATCAGAGGGCAGCAAAGGTCTGAGAACCATAATGCTAGTGTAAACAGAGGGGGGTAGGGGTGTACCACCAATGAGGCCAGGTGAGGCTATTACCTCAGGCAGCACCACGTAGGGGCAAGAGGGGGGCAGGCGAATGGCCATGGGCTGAAGGGAAGGGGTTAGGTTAAGAAATCGGCATTGGGGAAGGAGGGGCGCCATTGCAGTTTTCGCCTCAGGTAGCAGAAAGGCTAGGAGCACCCCTGGAGGGGGGTCTTTATCAAGACTCACTAAACCCTGGCCACATCACGTCCACTTTTTGGAAAAGGTAAGCACAGCAAAAAGCCACATTCACACGTCAGTATTCCATGGACTGCACACGTTCCCATTTATTTTAAAGTGTGTATTCACATATCAGCTTTTTATCACAGTACGTGGGTCCGTGTTTTTAGCACGGATGCACTCTCTATTCTGTCCGTGTTCACGGATCCATCACGCCTATTATAGTCTATGGGTCCATGAAAACCACAGAGGCCATCCGTATTTCATGGATCATTAGGAAGAGATGCTTTGAAAATCATTTTTCAGCTGTCCAGTGTTAGTGGAACACGGATGACACACGGACCCAACACGGATCCTTCACGGGCAGCTTCACTGATGCATCACTGACCACCTTCTCATGGATTACATCAAGGACACAGACGAGTGAATTAGGCTTAAAGCTGCAAAAAGTCTCAAAAATGCTCTGCAAAAATGTTGCCTGTGCAAAAATTTGTCACACAGGTGTTGACGCATTTCATTTAGAGTCTGCCATAGATTACATTAGAAAATCTGACCTTCATTTTCTACCCCTGCAGCCCCTTTACATGACCTCCAATATAACCCATGGCTCGTGTATATGATCAGTGAAAGTTTCCTTTCACAAAGTCCATGCTTTAAATTCTCTTTATTTAAACTTGAGATCATCTGCTTTTTTTTTTTCTTTTCTAAAGTCTCACGTTTATTTGGTAATTGTTCAACTGTGGGAAAGAAATCTGATGTTTGACTTTGATGTCAGTACCCTTCACACATGAGTCCTTTGGCAGACGATGTTTGAAACTGGTTTTGTTTTGCCACCCGGCCCTGGGTTTGACTTACTTTGCTTTTATTTAAAGATATCTTTGTTCGGACAGGTGGGCAAAATCTGATCTAACAATAGTCTCAGGTTTTTTTTTTTTAAACCCCCAAAAAATCCTTTCTGGAGCCAGCCAATTTTGAACATGCCAGCTGCTGGCTTGTACGAGAATTTGGAATGTGGCCAGACCAGAGCATAAAGATTCTCAATGAGTCAGAAGGATGGGGAGATATTAATGTGTTGTATGTGAGGAAGCAGCCCTTAAAGAGAACCTGGCACCGATTGTGGTGCACGCAGCAAGAAACCCAACTGTCAGCACAAAGATGTCTCAGTAGACGCTAAGATATAGGCAAGCACTTGGGGAGACTCATCAAGACTTGATCTCCTGTGGCTGCAGCGAGATGTGCCTAATTTATTAATAGGCACGTACCCTCCATGAGGCAGGAACCCAAATCTACACCAGCTAGATAGAGCTATAATTTACATCATGTACTGGTGTAAATTATAGTAAAGCCAACAGCCGGCAGAAGCTCTACCGCTTCCATTAAACCCTGCCCCTTTTCTTGCCAGTTATGGTGCAAATATAGCATGTGCCGTAATTTGTGACTTTTATGGTATAATAGTGCAACGAGCCCTGGAGAGGAGAGCGGAGGACAGGAGTGGTAGTTTTGATCCTGAAGGTGGTAGTGGTACTCACAGTTGCAAATCCCCCTCCCTGGGGCCATGCAGTGACTGGAGGGTGCACAACCTGGTTTTGGGCTCCCGCCTAGTGGTGACTGAGGAGCCCTAGATGTTAAAGGGTTTTTACGAGATATAACTACTGATGACTAGAGTTGAGCGAACGTGCTCGTAACGAGCACTGTACTGCTCGGATCTCCTGCGCTCGCATGGGCGCAGCCATCCGGATCAGTCCTCCTCACCCGACGGATCCGGATGCCTGCGCCATGTGAGCGCAGGGGATCCGAGCAGTACAGTGCTCGTTACGGGCACGTTCGCTCAACTCTACTGATGACCTATCCTCAGGATCTGATCTGATAGGTATCTGATCGATGGGGGTCCAACACCCGGGACCAACCCCCCAAGCCTCACGGGAGCGCCGGTGCCTTCTCAAACAGCTGATCTGCGGGGGTCCAGGGTGTCGGACCCTCACCAATAAGATACTGATGACCTATCCTGAGGATAGGTCATCAGTAGTAAAATCCCGGAAAACCCCTTTAGGGGTTTTGGCAAGATGCAAGGCAGGAATGAGGAAACAGTGGTTGGATAATAGATGACGGAGGGATCAGTAACCAGGCCAGTTGATATCAATAAATAAGTCTTTACTAAACTGAAGAATAGGAGTAGTAGTACATCCAACAGTAACAAGGCACAGTTACAAGTAGATCACAGTGCAATTCTTCCCATAAGCACTTTATGAACAGCAGCAATGATGGGGATTGTGATAGTCCTTCTCTCTGTCTCTCTGCAGAACCTTAGGCATGCAATGAGGTTCTCTGTAAATGTTTCTGTGGGCTGCAGATTTAAGATACGGTTGGCCAAACCGTATCCAAGTGAGGAAGGGTGTTTTAGCAGTGTTCCCTCTCACAGCAGCTAAGTTTCTCTCTGCCATAAACGTGCATCATGCCTTGCTTTCTGACTTCAATGCATGGCCCGGCAGATTCCAGACCTTCTGATTTTCTAGGTTGTCTCAGAGATGAAGATTCTCCAAGCGCGGGCCTAACTCTGAGGAGAATGCACAAGTAGGTCCTCACTGAAGCATAGCTACAGCACCGGCTCAGGTCCATCTACCGGCAACTTAAGGGCATGAGCCACAGTTGTTAACCCTTGTTTGTCCATACAGTCCTATTATGTGTACAAAATTTTATCAGAACATTTCACTTAATAGAAGAACAACTTACCCTTTGCAGTAACTCAATTCTTAGGTACCACATTAGCCTTTATAGCCCTAAAATTATACTTTCTGTAGTCAGCAAGAATCACAGAATCTCTCATCCCTGAATCTAAACGTAAGCTGGCCGCACACATGAACTGTGGGCCAAAAACTCATTGGGCTGACAGCTCTCTTACCATATCGTCTGATACAAATGACTGCGATTTGCTGGCTCCTCTTGCAGAGGCTTAGCTCCCCACTAATAAAAGGATGTGGCAAATGAATCCAACTTGCCCGATCCATATCTCTGCTGTCCCCCAACATCAGCCACTGGGAGGAAAGTAGGGGGGCTACCATACACATTAGATGGTCAGCCAAACCCATGGCCAGCTTTAGTCCTGCTTTGATATGGCGGAGGTGAGAGTCTGGGATTTGAAAAGCAGCTGCCAGGGGATTAAAAAAGCAAAAGGACCTTGACATAAAGTAACTGTTTAACTGCCAGTTGCTTGTTGGGTATATCAATTACAGTAGGCAATGAAATAAATATGATGTGTCCACAGAAATGATAGTTTGAACTTTCTAGGTCACAATGAAAATTCTGTAACAGCCTCTCCACCTACCATGTGCCATGTAAAATACGAATGTGACAAAGAGGCTGTTAGGCCCCTGGCTCCTTACTGAGCCAAGCCAGGGGTACAAGTATTATAACCTACTCAGGGGTGCACCTAGCATTTCTGCTGCCTGAGGCAAAAACTGAAACGGCCTAACCCATTTGCCACAATGAAAGCACTCATTGCCCATGGCCCTTCCGCTGCCCCCCTCTTGCCCCTAACTGGTGCTGCCTGAGGCGATCGCCTCTCCTGACCTCATTGGTGGTGCACCCCTGAACCTACTGCAACCTCGAAAGAGACAACTCTGTAAAATAATATGCTGTGAAAGAATGCCTGTACACCTAGACTCTGTTTTAGGCCTCATGCCCATATTGCGGCTTGCAAACAGCACGTCCGCACCATTTCGCGGATTTGGGTCCGTAATTCGGAAGATATGGAGCAGAGGCATAGAGCGGAAGGCCACGGAAGCACCACAGAGCGCCTCTGTGGCATTTTGTCTGTGCTTCCGCACCGCAAAGTTGAATGGGTCTGCATCCTTCAGCACCGGCCATATGGATGGTGCACATGCACTGGGGACCGCAATCTGCTATCCCCAATGCATAGCATGGGCGGCACACGTTCATTTGCATAAGCCCTTCGTTTCCATAAGCTTCTAATGACTTCAGGATACGTCATTAATATCTGACTGGTGAGGGTACGACACTCCAGGCCCCTAATGATCAGCTGTTTCCTCCAGCCTCCAGCACAGGAACTAGCTCTTGAACGGGAACAGGATGTACAGTACCCCCAAAACAATATGGGTATCTGCAAATTGATTATTCTCTTATGTTATTTAATGTATTGTACCCAACATAACTATGTATGGATGGCACAGCCAGGGTTAAAAATTCTGGCTCAGCCCTTGTAGGAGGTTAGGAGTGGGCTGGCTCCACCCTTACCCTTAAGTCATTCTAGACTGGAGTTTGTAGAGAAACAAAGCTGTGACTTTTGCTCTTCTTAGGCCCAAAGTCCTGTACAGCTCTGTACGCCACAGTACAATGGGTGATGCATATACAGAGTTATTCACCACTAGAAGCAATTCATTTAGAAAGGAATAACTCTGTACGTACAGAATGTGATGGAGTATGCCATTTTTTCCTGTTGGATTTATACTTAAAGAGTTGGGACCATCTCACACATTGGTATGGGAAAGCCGACAATAGCTAAGCATCGGCTGGGCTATTTCTGAAACTCCCATACGGGTGAATGGTGAGGTGATTTGCGATCACTGTTCTAGAGACAGATGCAAGTCCACGAGGTGGGAACTGCATCTATCTGACATTGGAGGCATATCATAGGGCCTTAGTGACCAAGCAATTTTTTATATTTTTAAATAGTTACTTTCCAAAAGCTATCATTTTTATAACTTTTACATCCATGTAGCGGTGTGAGAGTTTTTTTTTTTTATGGCATTCACCATATGGGATAAATTACATGATAATTGTGTAGCGCGGGTCATTACGGGCATGGCGATATACCAAATATGTGGAGGGGATTTTTTATTTTTGTTTTGCAATTTTCCATTGAAAAGCTTTTGTGTAGTTCTGGTGACACCTGATCGGCGGAGTGATGGACCATTCTGATACCGATGATCTTCCTAAAGGATAATTCATCCTTAAGTAATTCCTGGACAACCCCTTTAAATATTAAAAATGAAATAAAATATACGTCAATGGTAAGAGATGTGTAACCAGCACGTGTTCCCAGATAATGAGACCCTGGGAAGGGATTATTTGGAGTATTTATGTCTACCGGTGAGAGTTTATCAGGCCGATAGTGGTGGATGGAAGACGCTTATAGACATAGGTGCAAGATCAAATTGTGCAGCGAGTAGAGGGATGAAACGTAGAGTGATGCTTCAGATACTGCTCTGTGGAAAGAAGATCTCATTCACTTCCAGACATCATCCTACACCAGAACATGAGTACAAGACTGATAAGGAGAAGGAAAAGCTCTTAGACAAAGTGATATTTTACAACTAATGGGTGAACTGTGATGAGACTGAACCACCCAGCTATATCCCAGCTAATACTAATCATAGGCTGGCCTCCACATCAACAATTCATGGAAGAGCTGAGCATCGGCCAGGACTCAAATTCTGAGCTGAGGTCCCATTATTGTCCATAGTCATGCACCAGCATCCCATATAGGAAATGAAAGGGTATTGAAGATAAACATAAGGCTGGGGTCATATCACATATTTTCCCTACGTTTAACGTATATATTGACGGGGGAGGGGATGCAAAAGGGTGATGCACTAAGCTTTTCCATCGTGCAGAGTCTGGCAAAAAAAGTATACTTTTTAGTTTACAATTGAACCCTACAACGATGAATGCCACTATATGGCATCCATCAGAGGCATCCATTTAAAGTATACGATTTTTTGTATACATTAAACGTAAGAGAAAAAGATCCCAGGCATGGGGACCAAGAACAAGATCCAAGATACTACAGAGTTGGTCCCTATGACCCTATAGCCTTTAGTCGGCTAACAACAGGGGCGGACTGGCCATAGACCTCACAGGGAAATTTCCTGCTGGGCCAATGCCCAGGGGGGCCACCCGAGTACTTCTCCTAGCCACTGTCTAGGGTCATAACTGATGCTCTCAGCTTTATTTAACGCTAGGAGCGTCAGGCAGCCAGGTGCCCTCCTGAATTCAACTGTATCCCCATTCTAATTATGGAGGTAGGGCAATATTTTATGCTGCATTATGTTATTTGGTTCTGCTGGGGCGGTACTTTGTGCTGCACTACAGTATTTCTGGCCCCGCCTACTTCTGTTGTCCCTGCCTTCTTGGGGCTTGTGTTGGCTCTGCCTACTTGTGTTGCCCCATCTTCTGTCAATTAGGTTTTTCTTATTAGGGCCACTTTAATTTCCCAGTCTGCCCCTGGCTGACAGTGATTCATATTACAATGGAATTCATTCATTCATTGCTATGTTTTTTTAATACCCATCTTTGGAATGATGTCTATATAGCAAAATCTGACATGTTATATACCGGTTGTGTCAGCACGTTCTTGTGCCAAGTGACACATCATGCAGGATGCTGTGAGCTGGGGTTTTTTTTTTGTGTAAGTGCAGCATCTGAATAAACACGTATCATTCAAATTCTGTAGTAATGAACATGGTGTCGGGGAAGTCTTTACATCCGTTACTAAAATCCACTAATGATTTACACAAAACATCAGATACACAAAGATCTGACTCTGTTTTCTTTAAGTGTACCGAAACCTTTAGAGAAACTTCATTAATTCATGGCAGACTTTTCTGCTGCAGATTATCTGAGGGTATGATGGAGATCAGAGGCTACATAGAGAAGTAGGGGCCCCATAGCAAGGATCAAACCAGGCCCCCCACACAGGACAGAAGGGTTTCCGCCTAAACCCTTTTCAATGACACTTGGGCCATTTTTCTACTGCCTCGTTTGCTAAAAGTTGTTCCTTTAGAGGGTAGAGTCCTGACCAAGCGGCAGATCATGCGACTGCTATGGAGCCCAGGACAAGAGGGGGCCCCTTCTTAGTTGGGATTATCTCCTCTTCTACTGGAGGTGAAAACTTGGTCAGGACTTTACCCTCTAAAGGAACAACTTTTAGCAAATGAAGCAGTGGAAAAATGGGTTTAGTCAAAAGCCCTTCTGTCCTGTGTGTGGGGCCTGATCTGATCCTTGCTATGGGGCCCTTACTTCTCTATGTATGCCATTGGTACGGGGTCCCACCTTTGGGACCCACTCATGTCTCCAGAAGGGAGAGGAAAGTAGCCTCATCCCTTTCACCGCTATGGGAGTTCCACAAATTGCACACAGCCCGCGAGTGGTGAAAAAAGGATGGCCACACACGTGCAGTGTGCTCTCCTTCACTTCGGGAGCCCTGTTCTGAAGATAGGTGTGGGTCCCCTGACATTGATGGCATATCCTGTCCATATGCCTGTCATGTGCCAGATTGGCCTATGGACCCCTTTAGTCTGTTTTGTGACATGCTTCACGTGGGGCAGCCCCCATCTTGTGATATCACGGGTGTAAAATACTTAATAAAAATAAAACGGTTGATTCACAGCATTAATGATAGAAACACAATTGTCAACAGGTCACTCAGGGGAATGACACATATAGACCTACGAATCCCTCAGAGGAGTGCTAAGGGGGGAGGGGGGGGGCATTTTTATCCCGTCCAAAGTTTAAGAGCTGGCATTCTGCTGCGTCTCAGTAACGGGTCATATTCCAAGTGCATTACTTAAGTGCTATTTCATGTGGCTGATGGCTCATTTTTTTCCCGGCTCAGTTTGCTTCGGTGCCATCTCATTTACAGTATCAGTGAAGAGCGGAGTCCTGCAGTCCCTTTATAGTAGCCGTAATGACTCTCAAAAGTATCTCTACGGGGTATTTCAGGTAAAGTGTCAGATGTGCAAATATTTGTGCCGAAATAAGGAAACAAAAAATAAATAAATAAATAAATAAAGTGATCATTTTCAAATACCTCACCTCGCTTTCAGTAGGCACCATGCAGTACTTCATTTCCCCAGTGGTGGCGCTGTAGGAAAATTGAACACTTGCCGATAGGATCTTTAACAGATCACAGCTGATCACTGGGAGTCTCAATGTGAGCTGTTTTTTGTTTTCTTTTTGGAGGGGGCTTATAATGAATAGGGTCTGTACACAGTAGACCACCTCTTTAAAAGAAACCCAATATCAGAATATGACCTATTGTTTAAATCATGTGTTTAGGTTAAACATATTTTTAAATGCTTTTTTAATTCTGCATGTCGATATCTATATTAAAAAATATATAAAATCACACTGGTCACAAAGCCTAATAAAAGACACAGCTTCTTGGTCTGAACAGATCACTTTTAACAGTCATCTCATTATCATCATAGGCAGGATTAGAACGACAGATATCACTTATATATGGATAACACAGAAATCACCATTCACAGTAGGTGATTGTCACATCTTATCTATTCTTTCCTTGTACAATGACCTCTGAACAGCTCACACAGCATGCCCAGAATACTCTCCCATAGAAGTCAATGGTTCAGCTCCTGTCCATTGTGTCTATGGCCCATGGTGCCTGCTGTAAAGCGTATGTCTGAATGCTATTGAGAACAGTTCAGGCAAGATGGCTGCCCCCATAATCATGTACAAAACTTAGAATAAGAAAAGTGTCAGACTGTGCAGGGACACATCTGCCACTGGTAACACCCAGCTGGCTGGCAAGTTAATCATAAACTTCTAGAAGGAATATTAGAGGAATGTCACAACATAGGGTTATGTCAAAGAAGTGATGCTCCAGAATGGTTACTTCATGAGGAATGAGAGTAGTTACTAAAATGACATGTCGGGGGCTGTGACAGGACCTCTTTAAAGCATAAATTCCCCTTGAATACAATTTTACAGAATAGAACCAGAATGCATCTACATAAAACATTGAGTAACTTTGTAACGTTACATTATTTACTGTACTGATCCTGAGTGACAAGCAGTATACTCCAGAGCTGCATTCATAATTCTGC
This sequence comes from Rhinella marina, assembly GCA_900303285.1. NCBI lineage: Eukaryota > Metazoa > Chordata > Amphibia > Anura > Bufonidae > Rhinella > Rhinella marina. Next base: position 98,100 of record ONZH01017253.1, on the reverse strand, counting down.
TAGCTGCTACTGGAAACAAGTAAATAAACCTTTTATCATACACACTCCTTACAACTTACCTGAACACTTAAAATGTGATTTCTTCTTCAGATTATTGTACAATGTCTGGTGTATAGGCTACATTTGGCAGAAAAAAAAATCATAAGAATGGACAAGGAATGGCGGGAGATTTCAGCTCTGAAGTCCAAAGAATTGTGAATGAAGCACTGGAGTATAAAACAAGCTGTCATGATTACAAAAACATAAGTAATGCATTTACAAAGATACTCAACTTTTTGTGTAGAGTACATCTATGAACTCCAGAAAGGTGCTCAAAACGGAGCATACGTTTTAGACTCCTACAAGTGCCTATGACATAAAGGTCAAGATTTAAGGGAGTCAAATGAGTTTCGAAGTAAGCATACCGCCATGTAGGGTAGGTCTCCTGAAACATAGTCATACCGTGCTGGTTAATAGGTTCTTCTTTTTCTTTATGCAAGAGAGGTTCTCAGTGCACTGTGGGCAGGGCTGCTCTGTTTGGTGCACCGTCGCTCTACCAGTAATTTTGTGGCCAGAACCTCCATTCTTGTTTGATTGACAGTCACTGACGGTAGCAATGACACACGGGGTGCCAGGTGCACTGAAAAGAGCAGCTCCGACCATGGTGCACCTAAAACGTTATTAGCAAAAATCAAAAAGAAGCATTTCTCAGCATTAGGCCCCTTTCACACGACAGTATTTTTTGCAGACTCCGATCCGCATTTTTCACATGAAAAATGCGGACCCATTCATTTCTATGGGTCTGCAAAAAATACTGAGAGCATACGGTGTGCTGTCCGCACCCGTATGCCCGTTCCGTAGCCCCGCAAAAAAAATAGAACATGTCCTATTCTTGTCCGCAAAACGGACAAGGATAGGCAATGTTACAATGGATCCGCAAAAAATACGGATGCCATACGGACGGCATCCGTTTTTTTTTTGCGGATCCGCAATTTGCGGACCGCAAAACACAACGTTCGTGTGAAAGAGGCCTTAGAGGAATGGACACTGGAAAAAGAAAAACATGCAAACCAGTACACGCTGTATCATAGGTGTTTATGATTACACTATGATTGCACTGTGTTGTAACCTTATCAACTATATTTCCATCTTACGAAATTAAATTAGGTCACAATTAAGCACATTGTTGAAAGCCATATTCATTTTGCATGTGTAACAAAACATCCCCATGGGTCACGTAAGCTTGGGTGGCCCACCTGAGCGACTATTACGCAAGTGAACTGCAGAATAGGTTCCAACTTAAAGGGTCACTGAACTTTTTAAAAAACTTTTGGCGACATATCAAAAAGTTTTGATCATCCTCACCGATCGCTAGAACAAGGAGAGAGAAGCGCTCACGTATCGCACCAGGAAACTGAGCTGTCTCCAGCGCTTCCAGGCAACAGGTCCGCAAAATGCGGGTGGCACGCGGATGGATGGCTTCTGCGTGCCAGAAGCAGTTGTCCTGCTGCCAGGAGAATACATAAAAATCACTGGGCCCCATAGCAAGAATCTGAATTGGGCCCCAAAGTCCGGATGCACCAGATCTGGCAGTACTGTGATTTTCGTTGTGCTCCTATGACAGAGCAGAACAGCGAACGTCACTAGTGCAGATTTAAACAAAGCCTAATACATACTTCAGCTGCTGCAGAACATCATAACAACAGTGATAAGAGAACAAGTCTCATCATGACCAGTTCAGGCCTGTGTCACACTGCCGGCAGTAGCTCCAGCAAGCTGTTCCAGCAGAGCACAGCCTGCCGGAGCTCTCTGGTTCCAATGGGGCTAGCGGGAACTCTGATAGCTTCTAGCAACGCCAGATCCAGAGAGCTCCGGCAGGTTGTTCTCTGCCGAAACAGTTTGCTAGAACTACATGGAGGGATAAAAGAGGACAGGACTACAACTCCTAGCATGTCCAGGCTATTATTATGGAACACAAGTTGACAGTAAAGTGAAAGGGTATAAGAGGAGAGAACTACAACCACAAGAGAATCGTGAAGGCGCCCTGGAAGTGATGGCCCCATAGAGCCCTGATCTCAACATCATCCAGTCTGTCTGGGATTACATGAAGAGACACAAGGATTGGAGCAAGCCTACATCCACAGAACATCTGCGGTTAGTTCTCCAAGTTGTCTGGAGCGACTTCCCTGCCTTCAAGTGTACCTAAAAGAATGGATGGTGTCCTAAAGGCAAAGGTTTAGATTTCTCTTTTGTTCATGTATTTTGCATTTTATTAAGGCTCCATTCAGACGTCCGTGTGTGACTGCGGATCCGCAAAACACGGACACCGGCCATGTGCGTTCTGCAATTTAATAGAAATGCTTTTTGTTGTCCGTGTATTCGGACAAGAATAGGACATGTTCTATTTTTTGGCGGGGTCGCGGAACGGAAGTGCGGATGAAAATAAATGGGTCCGCACCCGCTCCGCAATTTTGCGGAACGGATGCGGACACATTCTACGGACGTGTGAATGGAGCCTAATTGATAAAAATAACTAACACTTATATCTTTGAAAGCACTCTTACTTTGGAGCATTTTCCACCCTTGCCTATTTTTTGCACTGTATTACAATGTTATAATAACGTCATATGTTATATAATGTCTTTTTTTTTTAAATTAAGAAACCACCACCCCCCAATAACGAACAAATCGGGAGATTTATAGAAATCTGCAAAAAACTCTTTGTTGCCCCTTGAAGCCAATCACAGCACAGCTTTGTATTCTGTATTCTGCTTTTGAAAAATGAAAGCTGTGCTGTGATTGGCTGCTATTAGGCCTTATTCACACGTCAGTGTTTGGTCAGTGATTTCCATCAGTGATTGTGAGCCAAAACCAGGAGTGAAGCCTCCACAGACATAAGGTATAAGGGAAAGATCTGCTCCTGTTCTGTGTTTAGAGCCGCACCTGGTTTTGGATCAAAATCACTGATGGAAATCACTGACGTGTGAATAAGGCCTAATCTGTAAATTCTCAATTTTTTGAATTTTCAACTTCACTCTTGCAGGGAACGTGGCTAGGCTGCCTCACCACAGTGCGCTGTCGCTTTAAATGTCCAGCGGCAGATATGATCCTGATTGTCATCTCTGTTTGCACGTGTTTTGAAGACTTCATTTATCACGGGTAATCTGTTTGGATCAGTTACGGTTCATGAAGTGACCTTATTAGCGTGACCTTAGATGCCCTAGACAGAGTGGTTCCACTCACCTGTCCATCAAATTCCTTGTTTTCAGACCCCAGGGCTGTCTACAGAAAAAGCAGGTAGCCGCAATTGCGCAGTTCACTCTCCATTCATTTCTACGGTACATCCGAAAATAGCCATGCACACTGCTCGGCTATTTTCGTTGCGCCCACCAAAATAAATGGAGGGCGGCTACATGTGCGTAATGCGCTCTTGTTATCTTTGACAGCTTCGTTCTAGAGATAGATGCGGGTGCCCTATCTCACATTGGTGGCATATCCTGCTCCGGGTGAGACAACCCCTTTAATTATAGAGGGTTTTTCATGAAAAATATTCTACAGTTTTCAAACCAACCCCTGGATCGGAATACTTTTGTAATTGGATGTCATTCAAAATTTAGTATAGCCGCTGAGTTATTCACTGAAATCTATCTGTATAGCGCCACCTGCTGTTTGCTATTTTTTTAATTCTTTGTCCGGCTCACTGAGATGGAAGCCCATGCTCAGTTCCATCCTTCAACTGACACCAACAGCAGAAGCTCATGCGATAACCCCTTTAAAGAAAAACTACCGCAAAAATTTTTATTCTCTGACCTGTTAGAAAGGTGCATGATGTAATCTGTAGTGAATGTCATTTTCTTATCAGAGGCTGAAATTGAGAGTTTCCACTCTCTTCTTATTGTAACTGGGTCATGTGACCAACTCCCTGACCTCCAACTGACCCAGGACAGAAAGCCAGTAACTGCTCTATTCATTCCTATGAGACTGAAAGTGAGGCTCCCAAAGGAATGCATAGAAAATTAGACTTTCTGTCCACACATAAGTCTCTGTGTGAGTTGGTGGGTCTTATTCCTAGTCACATGACACAGATAAGAAACTTCAGGATGATATAACTCAAAAATTCAGCTACTGGTAAGAAAATGACATTCACTACAGATTACATCATGTACATTTCTAGCAGGACATGGAATAAAAATTTTTGCGGGAGTTCTTCTTTAAGTGGAGTACCTCCCTCAAGAAATCAGTCAACAAGCCAAACTAGAGGGTAGCTTTTAGGGAATGTGTCACCTATATTTTTTTTCCAAATTATTGACTTCTATGGAGGAGTATTGTGGGAATGCTATGTGATCATTGTGCAGGGAGAGAGAGTAGAGAAGCTGTGACTAGGAATAAGCAAACTTACTGTTTTCAAGTTCGGGTTCAGTGTTCAGGTTCTGTGAGGATTCAGTTATCATGGAATATAACGGAATTCTATGACGGAAGCTTTTAAGAGGCATTCCGTCATAATGGAAGTCTATGGGCAGAATAACGGATCCATCTGGTTTCTGTTATGCAGGGGTCCTATCCTGCATAATGGGAACCAAACGGATCCGGTGCTGCCCATAACGGAATTCTCACGTAACCTAAAACCAAACGCAGAACCTGAACTTGAAAACAGCAAGTTCGCTAATCCCTAGCTGTGACGTCACCTATTATGAATGGGTGAATCCTGTGTCATCTATATACAGATAATCCCTTTCGATGTAATCCTGCCTGTGATGATAATGAGATGACTGAGGCAAAGTGATCTCTACCAAACAAGGAGTATTATATTAACCTGTTATTAGGTTCATCAATCGGAGCGAAAACTGCAAAATTTTATGATTTTTAAAAAAAATATAGATAGTGATAAGAAAATGTAAAAAAGTCAAAAATTCTTTTAAAAAAATCATTTTTAACAAAAAAAACATGATTTAAATAATCGGTAATTTTCTGATGTAATTTTCTAATTTTCTGACATATCAGGGAAAAAAAAAGGTAGTGTGTAGCCCAATCGGCCCCAGTTTTCCTGATGGATTTGTGGCAGTCCTCCCTCCCTCTATTTATAAGATGTAAGAGGATGAACCTTTAAAACTTGGACGGCTCAGTTTTAAACAGTTATGGCTTGAATGACATGTATTTACATTAATTCATCCCTCCTTGAAGAGGGAGAGAGAGGCGAGCGCCAGAGGAATGTGCTTCATGCTGAGAGTGTGCGGCTGCTGACATGTGAAGGGTCTGTCACACTACATGACAGATTTGATGGCACTAATGTACGCAACATCAGATAGTTCTTAGGGGAGATTTCCAAAGACCGAGCTGCAGAGCCGCTACGTTCCCTCCTCACCGACTGTCCTGGCTAATGTCTTACATGGAAAATGTAAAGCCACTACAATTAAGGCTCTTAAAATGACGTCTACCCTTGAACACCGGTTTATTTATTTTTTTTATATATTTAGTCTGTTCCAAAATTCTTTTCTTAGTGTATCTTCATAGACGTCTGAGCTTTGTTTTTTTTTATGCAGAGCTCCAAATCCATTGCATAGATACACAATTTTGACTGCCTTCAACCACCACTAGAGGGCGCTTAGACGCTTATCGCATTATTATGTTTACTGAATAAGCAGTACGCAGTAAGCTCCTGAGCTCACCCTAGTGGTGGTTGAAGGCAGCAAGAATTTTATCTTTTAATCTAACTCTCTGCAGGGTATTTAAGGCTTTGAAGAAAAAAAAAGATAAATAGCTAGCGATTATACCCGTTTCCAGCTAAAACTAGGTAAAAGCCAACAGGCATTATCACATATTCGTCATTCATATAGAAATTTTACCCAAATTTCTCAGATTCTTTATTTCCAAATTAGACATTTGGCAGTCACACTAGTTCCATATTGCCCAGGATTAGAACAGCACCTCACCAGTAAGCAGGTTCCGTCTGGTATTGCAGCTCAGCTCCCCAGAAGAGAATGGGGCTGAGCAGCAGTGTCACATATAAACAGTGGACAGGTGTGAGGCTGTTTTTAGGGTAAAAAAAAACTGCTATATTTTTCTAATTCTGGACAGCTCCTTTAAAAGAGGACTTGTAACCTCTCCTGACATGTCTGTATTAGCAATTACTTGCATTCCCCCATGTAATAACAATTCTGGAGCATCTATTCTTCTAACTCTATGATGTACCAATCCTTTATTATTCTTGCTAGAGGTTATTAGTGAATTATTAGCAGTCTGCAATGAAGGTCCAGATGGGTGTTACCATTTGCGGGTGTCCCTGCACAATCAATGCTGCCAGTGTCAGACGGTAAAGGGACACGTCCCCAGCTGTTAACACCCATCTGAACCATCATTTCAAACTGCTACTAATTTGCAAACTTCTAGTAGGCATAATAAGGGAACACCACCACATAGAGTCATAAAAATAGGTACCCAAGAATGGTTATTCCAAAGGGGCTGCAACAGATATGTCAGGAGAGGTGACAGGTCTACATTTTGGGAACTTCCATCACAATAATCTGTGATGGTGACACTGACAACACTGTGTAGAGTCATGACCTATTGACAGGGGGAATGCTAACAACCATGAGTCAGTTGATCCCTACATTTCCAGGAAGAATAAGAGAGGAACAGTACAATGCAGTACTGCCGGGGAAACAAACAAGCATTTTCTATGGGTCAGGAGAGCTGGCAGGTCACTTGCACGTAGACAACTTAGACTCCAGTTAAATCCATTCAACTCTGTCAATTCCAGATAAGCGGCGCCAATCAAACGGTCATGTTCGCAGGCAGAGGGGCAGGAATGACAGCGGTTGGTTGAACAATCACTTAGACTCACATGTAAATCAGTGCAAATCCAGAATGCAGGAACCTTTGTCCCAGCCCCAGACAGTCTTCACTGACACTAAAGTCACTTTAATACACGCTATGAGATTAAAATATCTTGTTGCGGCAAGCTTCTAATATCAATGGCTTGCTGCTTGCAACAAGCGGCCGCTTGTCTCCACCCCCCCCCCCAAACTCATACTTTGTTCAAATAGAGAAGCAATTGCTCTTGATGATTGGACAGGAAGCTGCAGACTTCCAGTAGATTAACCCTCTTCTTGAAGAATTGTCCAGACCCGCCCGTTACATATTTCTGTCTAATTTGCAAATATTTGTTTGGCTGTAAAATTCTCAGCCCTTGAGGTGAAGTGTGCTCTGGAGAAAGCGGAGCTGGTTAATGGTGCAGCACAGCGCCAGACATAATCGGCAGTAAAAGGAGCAAAAACACCGTCAGATATAGACTTGTCCCTGGGAAAGTGGGGAACAACCAATTCCAAATCCATCATAGCTGCAGCTCACACAGCTTTCCTGTAAATCTGAATGGAAACCTTGCCTAGCTACACTTCGATACATGACGCATCAATGTAGCACTGTACGAGCAAGTAGGCTTGGTAAGCAGGAGGCTGGGAAAGCTGGGTGCCAGGCACTGTAGGAGACATATTTTTGTGATCCAGAATCAGATACTAAGAAGCAGCTGAACAGATTTGATATTTTTCATTAAATCAGGATTGGACGGGCCCACCAGAGGATCCTCCGGTGGGTCCAACCTCTAGCAATAATGGACCCCTAATAAAACAGGGTCCTTAAAGGGGTTCTCCGGGAATTAAGAAAATGAAAATACATAAATATTACTTTATAATAAATATATTCCCAAATACCTTACATTAGTTATAATGGCTCATTTAGTCTGGGGAGCAATCATTGGGAGAAATAAAATGGCCGCTGTCCTATTAGTACACACAAATCTGTCCTAATCACACAGCAACATCCCCACTCCTCTCTGTACTTCATGTCTCCTCATGAACTCCATTCCTACAGAGATTCAGCTAAAAATCTTATCATCTGTATTCAGGATCATACTTCCTGACAAGTAGGAGAGGAGAATGAGGCAGATCTTTACCTCAGTGATGTGAAGTAACTCGTCCTGCTGTGTGATTAGGACAGGTTTTTGTGTGTACTGATAGTACGGCTTCCATTTTATATCTCCTGATTATTGCTCCCCAGACAAAATAGGTCATTATAACTAATGAAAGGTATTTGAGAATATATTTATAATGAAGTAATATTTATGTATTTTCATTTTCTTAATTCCGGGAGAACCCCTTTAAGGGGATTGGTCCATCTTGGACATTGCAGGCATATCACTAGGTTATGGCCCCGATGTCTGATGGGTGCGGGTCAGGAATCCACACCTATACTGAGACTGGAGCCCGCAAAGTACCTGAGAACGCATGCGCAGCCGTCCTCCATTCATAATAATATAACATAATTTGAACACCACAGACAACTGAGTATTAAGTCTAATTTGGGACTTATCCTAAATGACATTAACATTTCTATGGCACTACTGGAAATGAGCATAGAAATGAATGGAGAGGGGCCATGTGAGCGCCAGCAGTCGGCACAATTAATGCCAAATAACACCGTAAATAGATTGATAACACATAATCCACTATGCGCAATAGGTGATGTCACAGCTTATCTACTCCCCCTCACTGAACAATGACTTCTGCACAGATCACAAAGCATGTCCACTACACTGTCCTATAGAAGTTAATGAAAATCTCCTGCTCATGGTGAATACAGACTATGTGACTGTGGTAAAGTACAAACATTGTTAACAGCAGCTCAGGCAAGTAATCAAGTCATAATCAAATCATAATCAAGTACAGATAACATAATAAAAACAATTAGAGAAAAGGAAAATTTACCAGTGCCCAATCAGACAAAATGGTTTGCTCAAATTTATATGTAACACCCCTTTGGGCAGCCTTCGGTAAGCAGGGTGTCTGGTGGTTCTCACCTCAATATGACACAGTGCCTCCACCCAAATCTTGCTTGGAGCTCTATAGGATAGCAGAAGGGTCTTCCTCTTCTGCCAGGGGCTGACTTGGGATACCCCTGCCAAGCTCAGTACACACTCACCCCAGGAAGGAGTTAGCTGATCAACAGATTTATTTGGAAAGGGTGAAAAATGGTGAAGAACATAAAGATAATGTAAAAAAGGAACAGCGCACAGACTGCAATTCTCTCTAAGGAAAACCGTGGTGAAGGGGGTGGGCTATCTGTAACAGTAAGCGGTGAAGGTGGTCACACAAACTCTCCTTTGGAAGATACAGACAGTATGTACTTCGTAGCTATCTACTACTAGCACTCAGATTTACCCAGTCTAAACGTTGGGGCCTGGTTGCAGAAAATGTTTTGCGTGCTAATGTTGGTGCACTTATGATTGTCCTGCCCGGGAACCAGCTGGAGGCTGCAGCATTCAGAAGCTTAGATGGCAGTGGGGTCGGGGGCAAGATCCTCCTGGGATGCAGGCTTGGCTGTAGGGGTAATACAGCAGCTGAGCTTTCTGTTCTTACGCTGGAAGCATTGGAGCGGTCAGGAATGTGCTGTAGAGTTAATGCAGCAGCTGAACTTTCTGTTCTTATGCTGGAAGCATTGGAGCTGTCAGGAATGTGCTGTAGGGTTAATGCAGCAGCTGAACTTTCTCTTCTCATACAGGAGCTGTGCTGTAATGTCTGCACACAAGCATGGCTCGCTTCAGTGGGTGGAGATCTTTCAGTCTCTTCATCTCCTGCCCATGCTGCTGTCTCTCAGATAGCTGCTGTTCCTCTTCCTTTCTGGTCCCCCTGCTATTGGTTGCAGGGAGAAGCAAGTGCTCATGGGATTTGTAGTCCACTTTACCTTCGAAGAATCAGCACTAATGCCTGCTGCTGTGAGTCCTTGCTTGTAACTGGCAGCAGCAGGATTCACTAGACCCACTGCTTTCTCTGCAGGGGTTACATCTAAATAGGAACCATTGTGCTAATCGGTGGTTAGCCACCTGACCTCCCAGGCTCCTAGACCTCCAAGGCTCCTCCAACACATAAGACACCAGTATAGCATGTGGTAGGTGGTGACACTGCTACGAATGTAACATTGGGGTCCAGGAGCCTTCAGTGTTTCATCTGGTGCCAAGAGATAAATGGATTCATGAGTGGTAGAAAGTCAATAAGAGTTCGAAACATACTACTGGGAATTTTCCATAGACCGTGTAGTCAGCCCTGAGTCACGTAGCTTTGGAGTCAATAGAAGTTCAGTCTACCATTTTACTCATGGTGGAACAAGCCCGCTCTTCCATGTACCTGGCTACACGTCATGTGTAACAAAGCAGTAGGATGATGATGAGGATGACGACCATATCAGAACCATATCAGTTGCGTATCTGCATCACTGAAAGGTGATGAATATCGGCTTACTCATTGCTGAGGGTTATCGCCTGGTTAATATTTCACGTGCGACGGCACATCGTAAATATTTGCTGAGTGTGGCAAGCAAGCAGTGACATCACGTCCAGGGGCAAGCAGACACCTTCCAGTCAGAACTTGTTGTATCGAGCCTTTGTCTCCTGACGGTCAATGAAGTGTACCATTCTCTGATCCTGAGGGAGGTTATATCACCTGACCATCCTATTTAGGATCACGAACATAGATCTTATTGACTTTTTGCTTGTGGCCCAATCCGTCAAGATGTCAAGTGTGTTGATGCTTGCTTTTTTTTTTTTTTTGGGGGGGGGGATTTATCTTGTAGCTAATCTGCTATGTGATCAGTCTCAGATGTCATAAGGCACTGAAGGCAGTCATTATCCTGCTGCAGAAGAAGGGAAAGCAGGAAACTTTTACTACTCAAAATTCATTGAAAGTTCTTTTTAGAAATATTTATTTTCAAGAGCGCCTGTCAGCAGGATCAACTCTATTAAAACAGGCAGGGATAATCCTTCTGATTAAAACGATACCTTGATGATGAAAATCTGTTGCTCCAATCCAGAGAAAACAAAGTTTCATTCCATATGGAAATTAAAGCTTTATTGCACTGACAGGCAGGGAAGGGGTGTGGCTAAAAGAGGAAAGCAGAGGAGCTAGGGCCCGCCCCCTCGGTGCACTGATCCCATGACTTGTGCATGGAATAAACACTGTTTTCTCTGGAACAGCATGATGGATATTCACCATCCAGGAATCTTTTTAATCGGCAGGATCAGCTCTAACGGGCAGTATACCTAGTTTATTAGGGTTGATTTTGTGGACAAGTCCCATTAAGAAAACTCCCATTGGGACACACGGTTTCTGCTCGCCATAGGAGCAGCGAACTGGAAGAGAAAAGGAAGACAATAGCAGCACTAATAGGAGTCAGACTGTGCAGGGACCCCCGACTTGTTACCACCCCTCTGTACCCTTACTGCAGACTCCTAGCGATTCAGTCATAACTTCTAGTAGAAATAATAAAGGAATAGCACTACACAGAGCTATAAGAATAGATGTTCCAGAATTGTTATTACACGGGGAATGCATGAAGCTATTAAAACAGGCATGTCAGGAGTGGTGACAGGTCCTCTTTAATCTAACCGGAATACCCCTTTAAAGGGACAGTTCACCCCTGGAGACCTTTCCCGGCTGGACCAAATGTTGAAACCAAATGTTGATGCAGAGAGAGACAAGACCTGTGGCTCCTGGTGGGCAGCAATGGAGCCAGAAATCAGCAGTGGGCATCAGGCAAGTATGATCCCAACCACACTAGGGAGTCTGCAGTAAACGTCTCCGGGGGCGGTCCCCTTTAAAAATCCCTTGCTCCTCTAGTGTTGCTAACACTGTGGTCCCCACTGTTTTTTGTTCATTTTTGCTGCAGACATTGCACCTTTTTTGCGTCAGAAAGCTGACGTGATAAATTTCACCTCAGTGGTTTGATAGAAACTTCTCCCCTTAAAGGGATTGGACAGGACTGAAAAAAAACATGGCTAATTTCTTCTAAAAAATAGTGCTTCACCTTCCATGGGTTTTGTAGCTCAGCCCCATTTGCTTCAAAAGAGTGAAACGAAACTGCAACGTCAAGACTATAGTTTAGAGCTGAAGAGTCCAACTTGCGTCTGCCCAGCTGTGGCAAAACTACAAATTCCTAGACTACGGCTGTTGAGGCATGTTGGGAGTTGTAGTTTTGCAACAGCTGGAAATCCATAGGTTGGAGACCACTTATTTAAAGCTACTTCAGCTCTGAACATGTTGTAGTTAATCAGTACCCTTAACCATGGCTGCGTAACCCCACACAACAAGGTGTCAGGTAAAGTAAGGGGAAGCCCTGTCTCACACGTAAATTCTTGGTCAATGATAATTTAAACACAGACATAAAAAGTAAAGCAAAGTTCCTAAGGCAACATCTCCTGCTCAAAGGTATCTGACAGTGCCTGGAGCGTCTTATATCTGCTTCTCGGGATGACATTTCGTCAAAAGTCAAAAGTTTATTAGGAATTTATTGCAAATAGTTTTTCAGTGCTTTCTAGTGCTGCTCACAATGACTGAGCTATATACAGTGGACCGGGCAGTTGTATGCCAATTAAGGATTTTAGGAAAATCGCTGGCATCAGAGGTAATATTATATTCATGAACAGAATGGTATTGTTATGCTGTTCCGATGCCATAAGGGCATTCATTGAATGTCCTGGAAGACACACTTGTTAAGGTAAATTCTCAAATCATGTAAGATTTTTCGTGGGATTTTTAATTCCACACTTAAAATCTACATGGAATTAATAAAATAATAAGGAATCTTAAAAACCTTTGGTGAGCTTTCAGGATACCAAATAAACCAAACTAAATCGGAAATATTAAAGGGTAACTAAACTTTTGTACTAATTTTTAATATGTTGTCCCTAAACCCTAAAAAAACATTTTTCTAATATACTTTAATTTTTTTATTTTTACCACACTTTTATGTGTAGTACTATGTGTAGTTTATGTGTAGTTTTACGGAGTACTCATTTTATGAATGGCAGCAGCGCTGTGAATATGGGCAGGAGCACACATTGTTGCTCCTGCCCGTGCTCCCTGGACTATTACTAACTGCTGGCAAAATACATGGATACCCTGTACCCATGTACTATGCCAGGATTAGCTGAGCGGAGCGGGTTCCTGCTTCTCCCTGCTCCACTCAGCTAAAAGAACTGCATTACAGCACTCTTAGCTGACTTGAGCAAGGAGAAGCAGGAGCCCACTCCTACTATGTACTATGCCAGCAGTTAGTAATAGTCCAGGGAGCACGGGCAGGAGCACCAATGTGTGCTCCTGCCCATAGTCACAGCGCTGCTGCTGCCATTCATAAAATGAGTACTCCGTAAACATAAAAGTGTGGTAAAAATAAAAAAAATTAATAAATAAAGTATATTAGAAAAATGTTTTTTAGGGGTTAGGGACAACATATTAAAAATTAGTACAAAAGTTTAGTTACTCTTTAAAGGAGTTCTGCAGTTCTGTAAAACTGATGATCTATCCCCTGGATAGATCATCAGCATCTGATCGGTGGCGGTCCGACACCCAGGACCCCCGCCGATCAGCTATTTGAGAAGGCAGCGGTGCTGCAGGAGTGCCGCAGCCTTCTCTATGTTTTCCTCAGGCCCAGTGACCTCACGACTAGTATCACTGGCCTGGGCGGGGCTAAGCTCTGCTCACTTGAATGGAGCTTAGCCCCGCCCAGGCCAGCGATACTAGTCGTGACGTCACTGGGCCTGCGGTAAACACAGAGAAGGCCGCGGCACTCCTGCAGCACCGCTGCCTTCTCAAACAGCTGATCGTTGGGGTCCCGGGTGTCGGACCGCCGCCGATCAGATGCTGATGATCTATCCAGGGGATAGATCATCAGTTTTACAAAACTACAGAACCCCTTTAATGTTAGTAAGAAGCTCAGATTTGAGATGGAACCGGGACCTAACTTACATATAGCCAAGGAATGGAGCCAACATATGGAGCTGTTATACAGCCCTAATAAACTATTTAGGCTACTTTCAGGCCTCATGCACACGTTCCGCTTTCTATCCTTTTTTCAGGATCCTGAAAAAAGGATAGAAAAAACGGACCCATTCACTTGTATGGGCGACGGACAGGCATCCGTTTTTTCATGGATGCCTGTCCGTTCCGTTTTTCAGATCCTTTTTCACTGGTGCATGTCCCATTTTCATCCGTTTAAACGTGACGGATGGCTCCATTGAACTCTATAGGAGCGTCTGTGAAAACGGATGAAAACGGGTATGTATCCGTTTTCCATCCGTTTTTTCCATCCGTTTTCACGGATAGGTTGCTTGGAGACACAGAACCAGTCAGAACCAACCTAAAAAAACCGGATCCGTTTAAACGGATGGAAAACGGATGAAAAACGGATCCGTTTAAACGGATGGCAGTCCGCTTTAACGGATGAAAAACGGATAAAAAACGGATTGAAAAATACGGACCGTAAAAACGGAACGGGTGCAGACGGAACGTGTGCATGAGGCCTCACACTTGCATTTTCACCTGATCTGGCAGGGATCAGCAAGAACACTTCCGTTTCAAATAATACAAACGGCTCCATTGGTTATGAATGGATCCGGTTGTATTATCATTAAAACAACAATGACGGATCCGGCATTAAAACCATTGAAAGTCTATGGGTGCTGGATCCGTTTTCTATTGTGTCCGAGAAAACGACTTGAACTGTATGTCATGCCGGATCCATTTTGGTCCGCATATCATGCCAGACAGAACACCGCAGCTTGCTGCGGTTTGCTCTCCGGGATGGGAACGCAACCAAACGGAACAGAATACATTTTGGAGCGCTCAGTTCTGTTCAGTTCAGTTTTGTCCCCATTGACAATGAATGGGGAGAAAATGGAAGCGTTTTTCCCGGTATTGAGATCCTCTGCCAGATCTCAATACCAGAAAAGTTAAACGCAAGTGTGAAAAAACCCTTAAAGACACGATAAAGGGATGGGGGATTATTAGGAAACTATTTGGTTTCCTTATTTATTATGATTTAAAGGCAATGTACATCTTTGGGGGAATTTTTTATTTTTGCATTATACTTATTTTGAGCTAAAAAAATCACATTTTCAATTGGTCTTTATTAACAATATGGAATCCTTTTTTTCTGTACAGAGCTGACATGCTCTAGTAGCAGCCTGTGGATTTTTTGTAATTTCCGTCATCTGAGGAGCAGACGGGCTCCTTATCTCTGCTCTCTGACCTTATAAACACCCATTAAACCTCAATCCTTATCTTTACTGATAAATATGGCTTAAAAAAGTGTTTATGACCTCTCAGTAGTTTAAAGAGAAGGGTTATTAGATGACTGACACAAAGTGAAAGTACCAGTCAGACAGCTAGAAAACCAGTTAACCCTTTGTGACAGAATGGCTCAATATTTTTAATAAAGGCCAATGTAAAATAGGATTTTTAGCCAAAAATGAGTAGAATGCAAATGATAAAAAACTGCCTCCAAAAGGTGTACATAGCCTTTAAATATAACGTGCTTTATATACACTTTTCACCTCAACAGTGTGGGATTATTTAAAAGGTCTAGGTACAATTACTCTACTCTAAAGGATTTGATAAATGATGAGGGAAAGGTAAGAACCTTTGAGAAGATTTAGTTACTTTTTGATATTAAGACTTTTTTTCTTATCATCACTGTTTATTTTTAAGGGTAAAGAGTTTACTTAAACACTTAGAAGACTCAGGAACCGATAATAGAAGTGGATTTAATAATATAATGGGTATGACAAAGAATAAATGTAGAATATATTTATATATATACTTGAGATATGAAATAGACCAGGCACCCCCAAACTGCGGCCCTCCAGATGTTGCAAAACTACAACTCCCAGCATGCCCGGACTGCCTACAGCTATCAGCCTACAGCAGGGCATGGTGGGAGTTGTAGTTTTACAACAGCTGGAGAGCCGCAGTTTGGGGATGCCTGAAAAAGAAGAAGATCAGGGTTAGAAAAGATTAATAGGTTCTATATGGAAGAAAATATTGGATACGTAGGAAGATGCTGAAGAAATACAATCTAAGATTTCGAAAACCAATCGCACAATAAGGGAATTAATATGCTCAGAAAAGTGGAGCGTTATATTGGAAAATAATGCATCAAGCTATGTATGCCTTTAACCGTCCACTAGTGAAATATATAAAAGGTTTCATGCAAAAATCTTCCAAATGTGGTGAGGAAAAAGCTAATTTTAAGGGATTATCCAATTCTAAATACGCCCCTTACAATGGCCGGGCCCCTCCTATAGATCATACTTACCTTGCTCTCTGACACCCACGTCACTCTGAATTCCTGCACGGCCACCGCTGCATCTCCCCATCATGTCAAAACATCCGTCGACGGACAGTACAGCCAATAGCAGGCCGTGACGATGACCAGCCTCCCTAGGCTCATGGGGGGTGTCAATGTGAAGGGGATGCCACAGTTGGTCCTGCACCCAAGGCATGGGACTATCATGAATTCTAATCCCAAGGTTGTTGTCCCATGAAAAATGCTCTACACTTTTAAACCAGCACCTGGATCTAAATAACTATTTACGGTAATTGCATGAAATAAAGAAAATTCGTATAGCCACCGAGTTATTCAAAGAGTGTGTCTATATTGCGCCTCCTGCTGTTTGTTCCTTTTCTTATTTCTCTGTCCACCTCGCTGAGGTGGACACACATGCCCAGTTCCATCCTTTAACTGTCACCAGCCCTATCTTCTGAAGCTGTGACAGTTACAGAGAGAGAGCTGCTGCAGAAAGGCTACATCACCTGAGCTGTGATAAGGAGAGAGCAGCAGCACAAAGGAAATGCCCCCCTGCACCAGAATAGACACACACACCTCAGCTGTGGTAGGGAGAGAGCTGCTGCAGAAAGGACACACACCCAGAGCTGCCAGCTTTAAAGGGGATGTTCACCTTTCTAAGTGCTTTTCAACAGACCCCACAGAGTGACTGGACCGGCAGGGATCAGGTAAGTATGATACATTCCAGCTCCATTGCTGCAGGTCCGAGGTCTCCCCATATCAGCATCTGTTTTCATTACGGGCCTGGTGATGTGACAGGTGACACATGACTGATGCGGCCAGTGACTGGCTGTAGTGGTCATAGTGACCTATGATAAAAATGGATGTTGATACGGGGAGACCCGGGACCTGCAGTGATGGAGCCGGAACACAGCGGCGGGAATCAGGTAAGTATGATCACCGCTGCCGTTCCGGCCATGTTGAAAAATGCTAGAGCAATTCCTTTAAAATGGGTTATCCCATGGCTAATGTAAAAAATGAAAATCATACATCATATTGTACATGACAATCTCTTTCTAACAAAGCTAGAACCAGCCCTGCACCTCACATGGATCCAGAGATCTCCCCCATTCACTGCTCTGCTAGATTTATATCAAGCTGACAGCTCAAGGGGAGTGTTTTCTCTGCTGCAGCTAAAGGGGCGTGTCCATGATCTCCCTATCACAGCTCAGGAGGCAGTTGAAGGATGAAACTGAGCATGTCCGGCCATCTCAGTGAGCAGGTCAAAGAAATAAGAATAAAAACAAACAGCAGGTGGCGCTATACAGATACATTTTATTGAATAACTGAATTGAATAAGTGGCTATGCTAAATTTTAAAATTACATGTAATTACAAAATTATTCAGATCCAGGTGCTGGTTTGAAAACTGTAGAATATTTTTCGTGGGACAATCCCTTTAAATATATCTAGCAGAGCAACTGGAGCAATGAATGAGAAGATCTCTGGATCCACGTGAGGTACAGGGCTGGTCCTAGCTTTGATAGAAAGAGATTGTCATGTACTATATGATTTCTAATTTTTAAATTTTTTACATTAATCATGGATAAACCCCTTTAATGTTCTAGCGGTAATACAGCACATAGACATTATACAGCACTGTTATTAAAGCTCTTTATATATGGAGCTGTTATAGGGGCACTATATGGTGGTAGATATTTAGCCAATGCGTGGTGCTGTTACTTGGCACTATACAGTATATTATTTTTGCATTGTGTGTTGTTACAGTTGTTATTTAGACAACTGTATGGCAGTATTATAATACTGTTATTGGGCACTATAGTGTATGACGATCTATGCTTTAGTTAGACTCTGCATATCCACGTTCATATGGAGGGGGGTGCTAACAGAAGGTACTACACAAGGCACCATCCAAAAAAAGGCATGGCAATATACATAACTTGGCAGATATGCTCGTTACTGGTCAATTGGGTCACCCTGCAGTGATAGACACCCAGAGTTCTTAGAAACAACTATATCTAAGCTGTTTTGGTAGAAAAAAAGGACTCAAAGAATTGGGCCTCTTTCACATTAGCGCCAGCACGGATCCGGCAGGTGAAGGGTGCTGCCGGATCTGAGCTGCCGCAGGGACATGTGTGGGGCCGGAACCGCGCTCCGGCCCCACACATGTCACACAGTACAGACACACACACACACAGACATATAGACATACAAATACACATACATACTTACATGCTCCCGGCAAGTCTCCACAGCGCAGGAGGAGCAGGACGGTGCGCACATAGGACGATTCCCCACAGCACCCACATGTTTATGTGTATGTCTGTATGTGTGTATGTATGTATGTGTGCAGGTGACGGATCCGTCATGAACTCCATTGAAAGTCAATGGAGGACGGATCCGTTTACCATTGTGTCACACCAAACGGATCTGTCCCCATTGACTTTCATTGGGGGTCATGATGGATCCATCTTGGTGCGGATGCCTGGACCGGAGAGCAAACCGCAGCATGCTGTGGTTTGTTCTCCGGTCTGAAGACGGAACGGAATGCTCCTAGGAGCGCTCCGTTGTCTTCAGTTCAGTTTTGCCCCCATTGACAATGAATGGGGACAAAACTGAAGCATTTTATTCCGGTATTGAGCCCCTAGGACGGAACTCAATATCGGAATTATAAAACGCAAGTGTGAAAGTAGCCTTATACGCACCTTATATGCCAGAGTTTATGTAGTCAGACACGCATTAAATACCAAAGCTGCACTTCCCTATTTATGGGGGCATTAGAAGGAGCAATAAACATTTCTTTTTGCAATTATAACAATTTTCCTTTAATTTCACCTGGAAACATGAGATTTACAGCGCACGGTAACTACAAGGATTATAGAAAATAGACCCCTGATTTAGGGGGTTAGATGAGTGTCAACATTTCGCCTTAAGAAGAGATTAGGGTGTGCATTGTTACATGACTCAAAAATGTTCATTGGGTCTTACACCTCTTATGTCCTGGGGATGAATTCATCAGGAAACACAGACGGAGAAAAAAAACATTAACTCCTTAACAGGAAATACTTCCGTTTTTCTTCTCATTGTATCCGTCACACTATAGCAGATATTAGGCAAATCTGGAGCTAGAAGTGGCAAAGATCTTTAGGGTGGATGGTGCTTTTTTGTACGGCCTTCTTTTAATCTTTTCAGCCCCGGGCGATTTTCTGTTTTCATTTTTCACTCCCTGCCTCCCTAGAGCCATAACTTTTTTATTTTTCAGTTCACATAAGCTTGTTTTTGCAGGAAAAGCTGTACTTTCTCGCATTTAATATGGCATATGATGTCGTGGGAAGCTTGAAAAAATTCCAAAAAGAATTCAATTCAGTATTCCTTATGCAGTTAAATTGAGATGTTGCCTTCATTCACTGAGTCAGTATGATCACAGTGATACCACATTTATATAGTTTTTATTGTGTTTTAATACTGAAAAAAATTATTAAAAACTGTTTTTTTTTATATTTCCATCTACAGAGCTGGGTACACTCCTGGGTTTTCCCCATAATACAACCTGATCACTACCTCATAGTGTCTGCCCTTCATGTCGAATACTATGCCTTGTGGTTTACACCTAGATAGGAGAAATCTAAGCTTCTGGTCGCATCACATCTGCTCTTTATTTACAATCATTGTGTATTAACACAGACAGCAGCCGATGACATCACAGGTCTAGACATGGATGACCTTGTATGAACCATCGTTCTTAGCCTAATTTGTATACTTGTAGAGAAATGCAAACATCCACTTCGAATTTCACCGATGTAGCAGTGTTCTCTCCACCTGTGGCTTTCCAGCTGTTGCAAAACTACACCTTCCAGCCTACCCTCAGGTCAGGCTGGGAGTTGTAGTTTTGCAATAGGTGGAAAGGTACAGGTGGGAGAGCACTGCTGTGCAGGGATTATCTTGAGCTGTCCTCTTCTCTTCAGTTCTTTCTTGGTTATATTAGTCTTTTCCAGGAAACAGTGATAACAAATGGGATAGACATTACATCTCCCACAAGGAGAATGGTAACTTGTCCTTCAGTCTCATGACTAGGTGACAGATTTTGTGTGGAAACCTTACTACCAAATACCCAAGAACATTTTTGGTGGACGGGTTATAGCACAACGTATAAAAATCCAAGCCGCCAATACAAATACCGTAATCATTTATAAATAATATAATAAAAAATATCCAATTACCAAAAACATGTATAAAGGGGTGACAATTACCATAGCTGTTATTTTAAAACATTTGTGCCCTTTTAGTTTTTTTTTTTTGTAAACCATCTCCTCTTTGGCAGACCTGCAAATGGAAGCATAGGGACCTGCTTCCCAGTGCTGGCTCCTTCTCTTCCAGACCTTGTTGTCTCCACTCGCTGGCCACAGCAGTGACTACTCCCCTTGCGTCATGTGAAATGGTTATGTGACACAAAGGTGGCAGGTCATTGCTGCT
The DNA here is from genome assembly GCA_900303285.1 of Rhinella marina. Classification (NCBI taxonomy): domain Eukaryota; kingdom Metazoa; phylum Chordata; class Amphibia; order Anura; family Bufonidae; genus Rhinella; species Rhinella marina. Next base: position 77,521 of record ONZH01017253.1, on the reverse strand, counting down.
GTGCACAATTGGCTGCAGCGGCGTTAAAACGGAAGCATACATCCTGCAAGCCAAGCGGAGAAGCCAGGAAGAGAAGGAGTTGGGAACCAGCGCCGGGAAGAAGGTATGTATGCTTCCCTTGACCGGTCGCTTGGGGGAGCAGGGGTTGCTAAAAACACCCCAAGGGTGTATAACCCCTTTAAATCCAAAACCCCTTTCATTTTACAGGGGTATTCCAGTAAAGTAGCTTAATTTTTGAAAAACTGCATTAAGGGTGCAAGCTGTGACCCAACCAGAACCCATACTTATACATATAACCAGAGCTTCAATTTACCCTGCGGTCCATTTGTCTAGCTCCTGTGTGAGTCTGCAGCACATTGAGAGTATCATGGCGCCTGATCTTCCCTCACAAAACTACAATCCCCACAATCCCTAGCTTTCCTGCTGTGAGTTTGTGCTTGTTCATGAGTGTTGATGATCACTGATTGGCTGCCTGATATTACAGTGCAGACACGCCCCTTCTTCTCAGTAATCAGCAGCACACTGACATTTAGCTAGAGAATTGATAGCAACACACTGAGCATGCTCGTCCTAACAAAGGCTCAGAACTACAGGTCGATGCCATGGTAACTTATGAGGAAACACAGTCGGTAGCAGAGGAAGAAAACATCTTTTATAACTACTGAACAGTAAATATGTGAAATTGACATTATATTAGGTAATGATTGATAATGAATTAGTGTAAAACATACGTTATATTTAAGGTAACCGGAATATCCCTTTAATCTTTTCTATTTCCCTGTCCTCAAGGAACCCTCATCCTTCTGCTGCTGGGACTCCATTACTATACCCAAACAGATTCTCCCCTATATTTCCTCTCCTTGGCTTTTTTTCTCTTGCTCCTTGGTGGAAAGGCTGCTGATTGCAAAGTGTCAAACTGTGCAGGGACATACCCCCAACTGGTAACACCCAGCTGGACCTATATTGCAAACTGTAACAATAATTGATTCATAACTATTCTAGCAAGAATAATAATGGAATGACACATCATAGAGCAATAAGAGTAGATGCTCCTGAATTGTTATTACATGAGGAATGCAAGTAGTTACTAAAACAGACCTGTCAGGAGAGGCGACAGCTCCTCTTTAAGTCCAATTTTATTTTTTTAGGCTGCAGGCCCTTTAAAGGTCACCATGACATTAGCAACAAAGTGAATGCCCAACAGAAAGAGACTTAATGAACAATGACAAGCAAAGATGTAGGAGGAGATAAGACCAGACACAAATAGAAGACTACGGCAAATGACGATTTCCAGTGCAGATAGATTACTGGGCAGACGGAGCATCTGACACTAAATGATAGGCTTGTATTGCAGTTAATGCATGAGAAGCTGCATAATGATTCCTTTCACGGCTATTCTAAGCACAAGTCCCCTGGTAACGGAGTAATCTGCATCATACTTATAGCAATATTTAGGAATTAAAGTTATAATTAGAGTTTGGTATTGCGGCTCGCATGAACAGCTGCAGAGTTTAAAAGGAAAACACGGAGAAGACATGGAAACATAGGAGGTTGTCGAAAGGTAACGGCCACTCGGTCCTTCTAGAATGTCCATCCAGCTGATAATACGACGTTGAGTGGTATCATCTGACCCCATTGTGTTTCTTTTAAAGGGAAACTATATTTAAATAATGGAATTTAACATTATAGTTGTGCCGAGTACAAAATGCTCAAGTAAGTTTGAGTGGAACAGGACTTTCAGTAATTGTGTGACTATGCTAGACCTACATCTCCACCCTCTTGAGGAGAATACTGTACATATAGCGAGTCTTCAGAAGCACTGCCGGAGTGTACCGATAATGTACCTCAGGGAATGGGATATCGCATGGGCGGACTGGGAACTTAAAGAGGCCCTGGAAAATGATTAAAAGTGGCCCCATTTTGTAGTGGGGTCCAAACTGATGGAAGGTAGGGCCAGCAATACCATATTGTGGCACATTATACCACCCCAACAGAGCCAAATAACACAGTCCATGACAAAATACATCCCCAAAAACTTCCACTGGCCGGCCGTGAGGAGGGCCCAGACGGTCCCCTGGGCATCGGCCCACCGGGAAATTTCCCTGTAAGGTCTATGGCCAATCTGCCCCTGGGATAACTGAAAGAAGAAGGGGTTGCCAAGTTGAGGTTGTGTGGCTCCTTTAGGATGCCGATGGAGTCCATGTGGAGCATGCCACCATTTTTTTTTCTGTCGGTTTCAAACAGGATGCAATGCAAAAGGCTCTATATGCATCATAAGGAAGTGCAGTAGAAACCTTATATACTGTATCTCTATGGAAACTCTGTAAGAAACAGAATGGACATGAACAAAATTTCTAAAATTCATTTTGGTCTAATTAATTAGAATTGACCAAGAAACTCTTTAATCTTTCTCTCCCTATTTCTGGAAAAATTACCTCTAATCAAATCTCAAAAATTTCTGTTTTTTATTATTATTTTTTTAATGGGTCTAATTTTGATTCTAAAGAATAGATCTTTGCATCTCTAAAACAAAGCCATAATATGGCCATGTGTAAGAGACCTTATGTGGCCATGGAAGTACAATGGGCACAAAAGCATATGTCCATGGTGCTGGTCTCAACTAAGCGGTTGAATGAACCAGGAGTAGTCAGCATAAACTTTTCTTTTCATTAATGTCTTTGTGAAAAACATGCTTGCCAACTCACCTGGAACATGTAGGAGACTTATGGAAAAAGAGGAGATCTCCTAAAGTCCCAGAAGACTTGACCAATCTTCAAGGAATGCAGGATTCAGTAAAACATTCACTAAACTACAGAAGATCCAGCAAAGCATTGTGCCAGTCTTGGTACATGTTCTCACATGTTTTAGCTTCAACATCACAGGGGGTATTGAGTCATTTTATGGAGGTCTACAGCCACCATTTCTTGAGGCAGAAGAATTAACTGCAGATTGCAAGTAGACTCAAGAGCCACACGTAGATCTGGACCCACTGGTTGGCAAACACTAGTCTACAGTAACACGAAGCCGCACCAAAGAGGTAACAAGTTATAATAGTGTGGCCTATAGCCAAAACTATAGGGCATCTGATGAGTAAACATAGAAGCTATCAATGATGGGCAGAACCATGACAGATATTGCCATATAGTAATGGTCGTGACTAACATGGCAGCAGATGCCGTTTCTAAGAGGGTCCTCTTTTACTCTTAAATGAGCAACAGATAAAAGGGGAGGTCTGGGGTGTCTGGGTGCAGAGATTGTGGTAACAACCATTACTGAAGGCTCAGGGAGGCCAAATAGTATGATCTCCAACAAAGATAGTCGGAGGCCCTGTTGCAGGTTTTGCATTGGATCCAGGAGCTCGAGGTTACATCTCTGGAAGATGGCAGCGTACTTACCAACATTATAGATGGTAAATCCGAGGCATGTCAGCCCTACCTTAGGAACGTCCCCAACCCACCTAAGAACGGCCATGTATGGGCAGTGCTTACATAAGCTCCATCCATTTTTGTCCAAATTAGCTGTTTCTGAAAATTAGGGAGAGTTCCTCTATCTGGCAGGTAGCAAGGAATGGTGAAACACTGGGAAATGAGAGAAAGGTGAGGTAGAAGAAATATGTAGATGCCGGTGGGACCATGGTTAAATATTAACCCAAGGAACAAATAGAGGTGGCAAACGTTCTGGATTTTGCAATGAAGCCCCATGATCTGGGGCGGATTAGCCATAGACCTTACAGGGAAATTTCCCGGTGTGCCGTCTGAGCCCTCCATATGGCCGCCCAGTGGAAGTTTTTGGGGATGTATTTTGTGCTGCTGGGGCAGTATTTTGTGATGCACTGTGGTATTTGGCTCTGTTGGGGTGGTATAATGTGCCGCAATATGGTATTGTTGGCCCTGACTTCAATCAATTTGGAGCCGACTACAAAAGGGGGCCACTTTTAGTATTTTTCAAGGGCCACTTTAAGTTCCCAGTCTGCCCCTGCCCATGATTACTAGCAGAGATGAGCGAACGTGCTTGTAACGATGGATCCGGATGCCTGCGCCCATGCGAGCGAAGGGGATCCGAGCGGTACAGTGCTCGTTCGCTCAACTCTAATTACTAGTTATGCCCATGCATGTAGCCCTTAGCTCTATCCAACAGCCGGATGTACCGTGATTGTATATTAGTTGGATGTTTTTACATGCATTACCACAAACAGGTTGCTAGAAATATACACACATCATCTCGGTCGCGATGCAATAGTGGTATACCATCGCATTACGCCTAATTACATTATTAGACTGTTTTTACTAAAAATCATTTGATTTAATATTGTAGATCATATTTCGCACTTTCCAGGGAGGCAGATCAGTAGCATCGGGGCCTGATATGTAGTCATGGTAACTAATAGGTTGTTTTATGCACGTATCAAGTCAACAATAGAAACCAATGGAGCTCTCAGTGTGGCGTTTCCCTATTAATTGGTTTTTAATGAGCAGAAGATTAGCTAGCAGAGATAGAAAACATACGTTCTCCCCGGTATAGGATTCATTCCATCTACTTCAATATTGTCACAATTCAATTTCCTTAAGAATACTAACACACACACAAAAAAATAAAAAAATAAATCACCATTAAAGGGGTTGTCCAGTTTTCTAAATAGTGACAAACTATCCCTAGGATAGGCCATTAATGTCAGATGGAAGTCTGAAACCCGGGACCCCCCACAGATCGGCTGATTGCAGCAGCCAAGGCACCTAAGATAGAACAGAGTCAGAAGAACAGCCCTGTCCACCGTATAGTGGCCATGCTGGGTTACTGCAGCTCAGCTACCATTCAAGTGAGCTGCAGTAAACCCCTCGCAGACACCATACAGGTTTGATGAACTAACGAATGCACCATGGCTCACACTGTTGGCTCCTTTGGGCACTTCTGTTGTTTTTTTTTTAAGACATCTGCCCCTTTATTGAGGGTACTCTAGCTGTAGTTATGGGGACATGGTTTGTATCTAGTGATGGACCACGGATTTGAGGTATTCCTGCAAACAGTTCTTAAAAGCTAACAATTATGATAATAATATATATTATTAAAGGGGTATTCCCATCTCACAAATGTAGTTTGTATAGTTAGATATAGCTATACCAATATTATTACTAATAGAATGTATTTATATAAAATGTACCGTTTAGAAGATTTTCCTATTTGTATTTCCACTGTCCCACACACATCAGTCAGGCCGTTGCCCCTGGTTACGACCACTGTGGCCATGTAGTAGTGGTGGCCGGCTTGCTCTTGTTCAAACCCACTCGCTCTGAGGTAACTGCTGTATTGTGAACGCACATTACATGAGGATGCGCAGACACATCTTAGGGTTGTAGCATTTTTGTCTACGCTTACAAAACGCAAAGAAACGGATCCTGTTCCAAGATCAATTCATCTCTATGGAGCAGGATCCGTTTATAAAGTCTGTGTTTTAGACGGATCCTGACCATTGCGTTTTGGACTGGTAGCGTCCGAAACACAGTTGTGAAAGTACCCCAAGATGTGTCTCCGCATGTTCATGCAATGTGCGTTCACAATACAGCAGTTACCTCAGAGCGGGTTTGAACAGGAGAAGGCCGGCCACCACTACTACATGGCCACGGTGGTCGTAACTAGGGGCAACGGCCTGACTGATGTGTGTGGGACAATGGATATACAAATAGGCAAATCTTCTAAACGGTACATTTTATATAAATACATTCTATTAGTAATAATACTGGCATGGCTATATCTAACTATACAAACTACATTTGTGAGATGGGAATACCCCTTTAAGGCTGCTTTCGCAGTGCGTTTGACCATGTCGGTCAGAGGTATATGTCAGGAGGTCAGAAGGACATTAGATATGTTTGAGGTATGTGCCAGGAACATTCAGCAAACGGAAAATACAAAACTCACCCAACCCTCTAAAAAATTACTTGGAGTGGCGCTCTGTAATTTTTATATTTAGGTTACACAACAAAAAATACACATAAACCCAAATAGGGGGACAACAGACATCTAACCCCCCCACAGAGCTAACTCTATAACCAGAAAAACCTACAATAAGACAACAGAGTCTCTATAATTCAAAGAGTATATCTGAATTTTTTTTATTAAATGAATATACATAAACATTACATAATAAAAAGAGATGAAAAACCACAAATTAAAGTGCGTTTTCACCTGAGGGATGGTATAGTAATACAACAATATAGTTTCCAAGAGGAGTGGCTATAAAGAGCAATGGTACTATACGGTCCCTCAGGTGGAACCGCACTTTATTTTGTGGTTTTTCATCGCTTTTTATTAGGTTATGTTTGTGTATATTCATTTAATGAATATTTTTTAGATATACTCTTTGAGCTATAGAGACTCTGGTGATGCTATATAGTAGAAGGCTTGGACATACTTGGCTTTCTTCCTCCAGATCACCCTAGGCAATACATGGAATGGAGTGATGGACATTCAACCTTTCATACACATAAAGATACAAATTTTGAATATTTATCTGTCAAAACCGAAGCCCAGGCTTAGGAAATACATACTGATTTGAGAACCCATCCATTTGAATCCAGTGTTTGTGTGCTATTCTACAGGAGAGCGTGGGCGAATCCCACACACCTGTAATCCTCATGTGTATTCATGCAACCCAAAAACTCTCCATCCTGGCATACTTCACATTCCAAAATTATGATATTCTTTTGTTATACTTCCCATGATTTGGGAAAATATGGGAAAATATTTGTACTTGATCTACAACAACCTACTCGGAAGAACAAGTTCAAACATCCCCTGGGTAATTTACATAAAAATGTAATGCGTGCCAATTCCTATTCGATGTCGATATGTTGTTCTTGTGTTTTTGTATCTTATATTATGTCATACAGCTTGCATATTCAAGGCCTTTGCCACTGAATATTAATAGAGTCATGGTGGTGCTTATGTAGCCGCTGGGTCTACACCTGATGTCAAGAATGAACAGGTCCTGGTTCTGATTTTGACTAGATACATGACCTTCTATGCAAATAAACCACAATCTATGAGTCTTCATCTACTTCCATGCCCATTGAGCTCAACGGTCTGAACCCATTTGTTTGCAATATTTATGGGGGGTTTCATTTACATGGCCTTAATCAAAGTCCTCTTTTTCTAAACCACCAAGAAATCCAAGTTAGAATCACTGATTTCAATGGTGCTATGGTCCTTCATGAATTGGGTGAAGCCACTGAGATGTGCGGCTTTTCCTAGGTTGAGTTGCAGGGCCTGATTATACAGGGGGCAAAATGGGCACCTCCTTCACCAACATGGATGGGGAGCTGCCAGATACATGCCCAGCCAGTTGTGCACCTGTCGGGCATCCATAGCCTTAAGCGTCCAGTGGCAAAACTGAGCTTATGGCGTCACTCTGGACTTTTTGTACTACATTGTAGGGAAAAAGATTGAAGAACTGGAGATACATGAACGAGCCCTAAGAGAGGTTGTCCATCTCTGTGAACTGAATGCCTTCAAGTCCATACAACATTGAACTTTGCTGGCATTTAAAATACCACCTGGAAAGAGTCAGTTGTGACTTCAAGCATTGGAAATACACGATGGTCCTTGTGGTAACAAATGCTCCATTGAGTTCAGCTCCCAGAATGATTGTGTTTCCCACAAAGCTTGTGGCTTCAGGCATCGAGAACGTGCTTTGTACATGTATTATGTGATGTGTTATTCTCTCGTTCTGTAGCCTTTGGGTGAGAAAACTCTGGTGTTTGGAACCAGTTACAATTACCGCCACTTAAAGTAAATTGCGCCGCTTCCGGATATCTTAGCGTATCCCAAACTAGTAAAGGGAAAATAACAAAATGCACACGATTGAATTTCACCTGAGGTTATCGGTACTGAGGTTCCCAAACATACTGGGCTATAAAAGGCTCGTTAATGTGCGACAAATTAAAAGGCTGGTGTCAGAAACACGTGGGGATTAGCTATCAGATAGGAAAGTTGGCTTTGTGTTGAATAGCTGAACATGTTTTATATGGACAGACCCGGTTTGCCAAAGCGGGAGACAATCTTTGGTTGTGGATAATAGAGAGGAAGCCTGAATGAGGGGAAATCCATTTTCTAACTAAATTTATTTTCTATGACATATATACAACCCCAGGCACACCCTCTGCTCTTCCGCCATAATCGCCTCGCCTACATCGTCTACCAGGCACATCTCCATACTTCTGGCAGTAGCTGTGCTCAGTCTTATTCACTTGAATGAGCTGCTCTGAGCTGTAATACCAGGTACAGCCAGAACTAAACATATGGAGCTGGGCCTGGTAAGCAATGAATGGGACACATTGGAGCACCGCCAATCCTTCAATCAGATATCAGGGATTCAATTTAATATTGACGTCAGGGTCGTAGCTAGAGGCCCATGGGCCATGGTGCAAGAGTTCAACTTGGGTCCCCTTCCCTCATTGCTTTGTGGCAAGGGGCAGGGGAGCACATAGCCCTCCTGCTGCCTGAGGCAAAAATTGAAATGGACCCCCCCCCCCCCATTTTTTTAATTCTTGACCTAACCCCGTCTGTAAATTGAAGATTCTGGGCAAAATCAAGAACAGAGCCCTCCCAGCATGCACTTTCTATAATACCAGTGTCTTCTTATGAGGCACAAGGGTCTTTGGGCCCCCTCAGGCTTCTGGGCCTGGTAGCGACTGCTACCTCTGCACCACCTATAGCTACGCCCCTGATTGATCTGATATTAAAGGCATATCCTAAGGAATGGCCATCAATTTTGCAGTCCTCCCTCCACCCCCCTAAAAAAAAAACCCTTTAAGGCTGGGTTTACACAAGACACCAGTGTGCAACCTATTAATAATAAACAAGCCCCACTTCTAAAAAGAAAATCAACCAATCACATGTGAAGGTATTAAAATATTATGAATGCTATTCAGTTCTTGGTTTGATCTGTTTTTGGAAAATCCTGGTACGAAAACAATATGGCCACCGTTACGACCACCAAGATTTCCTAAGGCTTTGAATTGGAAATCTTGATGCACAGCATTTAAGGGGTTTTCTGGGAGTAAAATATTGATGACCTGTGCTCAGTATAGGTCATCCATATCTGATTGGTGGGAGTCTGACCCACGGCACCCCTGCAGCTCTTGGGAGCACTGCGGCTTCTTATTAGGCAGCGGGCGACAAAGTCCAAGTGTGCCTCGATGGAAGAAAGGGTGTGCCCTCCTATCTCTGCAAGGGCCTGGGAGCATGAAAGTGAGGGTGACAACCTCGAGTAGAACTACTCTCATCCTCTCCATCGCCCCTGCGGCCTGCTGCACGCATGGGCCATGACACCAGCACGGCCTGTAAAAATGGTCTGCCCCCTTTAAACATTCTCAGACAACAAGCTTATGTAACCTAAAGATTTCTTAAAATACTGTTTTCTGTGTGAGAGGCAGATTTATGAGGCAGACGTGTGTCTGCGTGTCTTAGACATATCACTTTCCACAGACATAGGTATTTTAAATATTACCTCTTGTTAATTGCAAGCTATGCTGCAAAGTCAGGCAGCAGCAAATGAAAAAGGGTTTAATGACAGAAAGGATCCCCACCATAAACCCAGAGCCTCCACTCTCTACGGCAGGGGGATCAAACTGACAGCCAGTGGATCACATTCCAGCTCACAGGTTCCTTTCCCGAGATGCCATCGTCTTGGCAAAGGTGATTCTTCCTGTGCTAATTTCAAGCAAGGAGGACTTGTTACTGTGGGTAGCTTGAGGACAGGCATAGGATCATGGGGAACTGTGCAAGGCTGGATTTTTTGGGTGATAACAATGTCTACCTTATGGAGCACAAGTGCCACTTTTGATGACTCTAATCTGTCAACTTTTGATCCAGGGGGCTTCCACCAGCCTTTACCTACCATCTGTAACCAAGTGGTTTTCAGGTTTAGAATATTGATGGCTTATCCTCAGTGTAGGCCATCATTATCAGATTGTTGGGGGTTCATCTCTTGGTATCCTGACCATCAGACCATCTTTGTACAAGCACCGTGTCCTCCTCATTTTTTGATATAGGTCAGTCTACCTTCAGGCTATGTACTTCAAGTGAACAGGGGGAATCCCTGGTTCCGTTGACTTAGTGACTTAGTACCTGCACTCGTCAGATCGCTGAAGATACGCAGCTTAAGGCAAGTACCAGTTTAGGAGACTGGCTGGGAATCCCTGGTTCTGTTGACTTCAAGTGAACAGGCCAGAGCTCTCTGCTAGAGATGAGCGAACGTGCTCGTAACGAGCACTGTAGCGCTCGGCTCCCCAGCGCTCGCATGGGCGCAGGCATCCGCTTCTGTCCTCCTCACCCGACAGAAGCGGATGCCTGTGCCCATGCGAGCGCAGGGGGGCCAAGTGCTACAGTGCTCGTTACGAGCACGTTCGCTCATCTCTACTCCCTGCACCACTCCAACTAAGTAGATAGTATGCAGGTACACGGACCGATGTAATCAATGAGGAGGCCGCAACACTTGCACGGGTTCCACACCCACTTCAAACAGCTGATCGTTGGGGTTCCTGAGAGTCGGACCCCTACCAATCTGATGTTGATGACCTATCCTGAGGGAAACCTCTTATAAGTTCCAACTTTGAAACTGGCTTCAAACCTATTTTGCTGTACTTGCGATATAGTATTAACAGATTTTAGCTGGTATTGGCACTGCTATATGGGCACTGTATGGTTCTATACAGCGCTAGTTTTTCCTTTACCTCTTTCAAAAAGGAAATAGGAGGGAACCCCACATATTTGGTGCACTGGGACCTCTTTGGATCTTATCACCATGCATACTCGACTATCACTATGTTCATCAAACTACTTTACTGCTGTGAAGAAGAATGTGGGGCTCAGGATTCTAGTCCTAGTCATGGGTGAGGGTCCCAGCAGTGGGGCCCCTGACCATCAAAGATTTATCACTTATTCTGTGGAGAGGTGATAAATTTCTATAGTGGATCCCCTTTTTAAATATACTTATGGCAAGGGGATCAACATTTATGGCTTATCTCTAGGATTGCCAGAAATGTCAGATAGATGCAGGACTCACCTCAGGCACCCGCTCCTATCTCTAAATGGGTCCCCCGAAGTGAAGGGAGAGCAGCCGCTCATGCGTGATGTCCTCTCCATTCACTGCTATGGGAATTCCAAAAATAGCTGAACGAGTGTGCTCAGACCCAAAGCAGTGCAAGCACAGCTATCTTTACGTTACGCTCTATGGGACTGTTGGAAATAGCCAAGCCAGTGCTAGGTTCATTTCGTACCTCCCAGAGAGGGTGGATGCGCATGCGCAGCTACACTCTCCCTTCACTTTGGCGGACCCACACCTATGCGACTTTTATCGGCATGTCCTAGATATATCCCATTAAGGTTGAGGTGGGACAACTTTCACGGTATTCAGTAGAGAAGAGGAACACAAGCCTCCATTAAAGGGCTCTCAGCTTTCAACAATCCGTATAAACTTACGATAATGCGTCCCTCTGCAGGATCCCTAGCGATCAGCAGCAATCTGTAGGGAAACCTGGCAGTAAGCTTTCAATTTCTCTGCAGCGCCACCACAGGGGAGAGGGAAGCATTACACAGTCCCCTTTCAAATATAAGTAGGTTGTCTGGGCAGGACGGGTCCTCCAGAGTGAAGGACACTCTTTGTCATCCGGCACCAGCCCCCCCCCACCCATTTATGCTCCTTTGGGGTCAACTGTACACCAGCCAACACAGAATACGATTCTCCAGTCTGGAGCAACGTAGGATTTGTACGCCACTGGCCAGCCATGGTTCTGGGTTCTTTAAAGAGAAAATTGATTTATTCTACTTTATCTCCTCTTTCCTGGAAATTGTGTACAGTATCCGACCTCAGGGCTCCCATTTTAATTTTTTTTTCTATTTGCTTCGTATTCTATGCAGCCTGATGAATCACACTGTCAATACGAACGGGAAGTGAGAGATATTTGCCTGTTCATTCATCCGGCCTTGGTGTGATCTATTGTGAATTTAATTCTCTACATGCAAATTCCCAGCAAATGAAAGTCGGTGTGAATGGCAAGTGACGTACTGAATAAATATTAAAGAAAAGCAAAGAGCAAAAATTAACATTTGGATGCAACTTACTATGACCTATTCTTCACCTTACCTTCTTCTACGAGTCCATATTAACGGCTTAGAGGGGGTAGAACGACCATTTCGGCATTAGAGTTGTGGCCAGAGGAGGCCCACAGCTCTTTGGTCAAATATAGTACTCTTAAAATTCAGGGTCTGCAAAAAATAAAACTAAAATAAATAATGGCTTTACGATATAAGCACTCCTCCGCCGCCCCCCCCCCCCCGCCCCGCGAAAGAGCACCACCTTTTGGTTCCGCATCCGAGTTGCATTTTTTGCAGAACAAGTGAACCCATTCATTTCATTTCCCATGCAGCCGTAGGTCCGTTCCGCGGCCTCAAGAGAAAGTTTAGGACTCTTGCATAACGGAAACCAGGCTAATCCATTATGCCGCCCATAGACTTCTATTATGACGGAAAGCAAAATGCAGGGGTCAGCAATAGAGTTGAGCGAACGTGCTCGTAACGAGCACTGTAGTACTCGGATCCCCTGCTCTCGCATGGGCGCAGCCATCCGGCTCCGCCCCCATTGACTCACAGTGAGGACGGATCCGGATGCCTGTGGCCATGCGAGCGCAGGGGATCCGAGTACTATAGTGCTCGTTACGAGCACGTTCGCTCAACTCTAGTCAGCAACCTTCGGCACGCGAGCTGTTGTGAAACTACAATTCCCAGCATGCTCCATTTATTTCTATATGAGTTCTTAGAACAGCAGCACAAGTATGCATGTTTGGAGTTGTAGTTTCACCAGGGAGGTTGCCTACCCCTGAAAAAACGGAATGCCCTCTTAAAGGTTTCCGTGGTGCATTCCGTCATAGAATTTCGTTATAGTCTGAGATAATGGAATCGATAACGGAATTACCACAGAACCCGAACGCCGAAATAGGCAACAGTCTTACGGGTTACTGTTGAGTCAGTGTTGGATACAGAATGTGATAGAAAAACCACAAAACACACAAACTACATCTTAGGGCTCATGCACACGACCGTATGTATTTTGTGGTCTGCAAAACAACAGATATAAAAAAAAAAAAATGGATGACGTCCGTGTGCATTCCGTATTTTGCGGAACGGAACAGCTGGCCCCTAATAGAACAGTCCTAACCTTGTCCGTGATGCGAACAATAATAGAACATGTTCTATTTTTTGCGGACCCTTTGAAATAAATAGTTCCTCATATGGTCCGCAAAAAAAAAAAGGAACGAACACGGGAAGAAAATACGTTCGTGTGCATGAGGCCTTAAAGGGTTTTTCCAGAGATGATTTAAAATGGCCGCCAGCAACCTGTCCTACAATGTGAGGAGCACCGGTTGCCTCCAGGGCCTCCCTACACGGCTCTACAATATATGGTGATGATGGGATCCTGCCTGTGTTATGCCATCACTCATATGTGGTATATGCAAGTACTGGAGCGTAGTGTGTAGTGAAGGCCCGCTCACTCACCCCCTAACACAGTGGTTCTCAACTCCAGTCCTCGGGACCCACCTGCCAGTCAGGATTTAGGAATATCCCACCAGAATGAATACCTGTGGTAAGTCCTGATGGATGGACGCTAATTATATCAGCTGGTCTAAACTAAGGAAATCCTGAAAACCTGACTGGCAGGTGGGTCCCGAGGACTGGAGTTGAGAACCACTGCCCTAACATATCTCTGCAAGTGATGGCAACCAGTCCTGCTCACATTCTAGGACAGGTTGCTGGTGGCCATTTTAAATCATTCCCCAAGAACCCCTTTAACAAGCACTTCTGATATCAGAACACTCATCATCCCACCCTATATTGCCAGACTGTAGTAACAAGTACCCTATATATTGCCATCTTTAAAAACATAAAGGGTGTATTCACACATGGAGACTTATAAAAGACAAATTGTATTCGTTGCCTATAGCAACCAATCACAGCACAGCTTCCAATTCTCACAGTGCTCTGGAAAAATGAAAGCAGAGCTGTGATTGGTTGCCATGGGGAACAGTGTTTCATAAATCTGCCCCCATCATGTTCTTGTATTATAGTTTTGTGCAAAATTATGGCAAAAAATGCCATTCATCGGCCATGTGAGAATGCACCCATACCACGGAGGCACAACACCAGTATGTTCATTAAAGGGTATTCCTGTTTTTTGAAGGTATCCCCTATTCTATAACTATTAGACTCACTGATCACAAGAACAAGGGCCCGGCCCCCCCTGAAATGAATGGAATGGCCGGTCGCACATGCGCGTGGCCGCTCCATTCCTTTCTATGGGAGTTCTGGAGACAGCCGAGTACCCCTTTAACATAAGGAGGATTTCCTCCCACTCCTAAACATATCACCACAGGTGCCATCATACAGCCCTGATAGAGGTACGTCTCTGACCAAGCTCACACTTAGTATCGTACATGGCGCAAAATACGCGGCAAACAGGCATATCTGCCGTGGACCCCCAGATTTCTGCCGTTAATTTGGAGATTGAACACCACAGATCTGATCGGGGATATGCTCTATTCAATTTTGTTCCATTACGGAAAAAAATGGGCAGCCGTAAAAAACATCAACGCGGAATTGCATTGAGGATCATATGTGGTTTTCCGGTTTTCCTGCCGATTTCTATGCAAAACAAGTGCTGAATTCTGTTTGGAATATCTGGCATGTGAACATGCCTTTGCACTCTGTTCCATAGGGGTCATTTACGAATATTTTTAGGCCAGGTTTGATTGCCCATGCGACAATATGTTTTTGCTCCGCTTTCGACACACAGGAGTGTCAAAGGTGCAGCGGGGGCATGCCAGGGGCCGGTACTTCAGCCCGACAAATTTACCATAATTTATGCCTGGAAACAAGTGTAAATATTGACGAAAAACTACTGCAGTCAGGCTCTGCCAGACGCACGGACTATATAGAGTGCAAGCATGGCCACCACTGAAGGATGCAGGCTGGTCGTAACCACGGAAACGAGCAGTGTATAATGTTATGGAAAAATGAATCCAGCCAGCAAAGGAGACAATATGGACAATCACAATACACTAGTAAGTGCCTTGTATTATCTTTCTGTACATAATATATGCTATTTGCTGAAGTGACACAACCCCTTTAAGGTGCACTTAGGTAAGCCTTTTGTGATGACACATTTAACATGTGCAACTATTTTTCTGTCCTTTTTTTGGTGTAGAAAATGACTTGGGGTTATCCAACTCCTATAATGACCCCCAAAATGCCCAGGCCCCTCATACTGGTTATACTTATACTGGTCATACTCCGGCGACAGGGGGCGGGGGGTATTGGCAGCCAATAGCAGGCCATGACAAGGAACAGCCTTCCTAGTATCGCGGGTGACGCTAGGACGGCTTGTCCCCATCGTGGTCTGCTATTGGCTGACCACCCATCCCATCGCCGGATGTTTTGATCTGCGCAGCGACCGTGCAGACACGACACTCTGGGGGTGGCGTATTTTTTGTCCACATATGATTTTTCAGATGTTTTCTACAATGTATTATTTGATCTTTCCCAAACAGCTGTTTGTGTAATAAACTTAAAGTTTTACTGTTATATTATTTTTGCCGTACGGCAAGGGATAGGGAACTTTTTTCTAATATACTTTATTCAGGGAAAACCTTTAGGGCTCATTCAGACGGCCGTATACAGTCCGCAAAAATGCGGATCCGCTATTTTGCGGCTTAGATACAGACCCATTCAATTTTATAAGGGGCCTTTTCTTCCGTTCTACGTTTCCGCAAAACAAATACAAAATGCCCAGGACGTGACCCTATTGAAGTCTATGGGTCAATGTAATCCGCAAAAAAAAAACAGATCCGCATTTTTGTGGAAAGCATACGGCCATCTGAATGAGCCCTTATTTGTAGAAGAAAACTAGGGCTGAAATGTGCCTGTAAATAACTGAGTTAGAACTCGTTCACTGCAAAACACAGACGGCGACCGTGTGCCTTCCGCAATTTGTGGAACAGAACGGATGGCCCATTATAGAAATGCCTATTCTTGTCCGCAAAACAGACAAGAATAGGACATGATCTATATTTTTTGCGGGGCCACAGAATGGCCTGCTCCGTGTGCTATCCGCATCTTTTGCGGCCCCGTTGAAGTGAATGGGTCCGCACCAGAGCCGCAAGAAATGCGGCTTGGATGCGGAACCAAACCACAGTCGTCTGAATGAGCCCTTAGGTTGAGTTCACACATCAGTTATTTCCATCAGTTTTTGTGAGCCAAAACCAGGAGTGAAGCCTACACAGAGATCAGGCGTAATGGAAAGATCTGCTCCTGTTCTGTGTTTAGAGCCGTACCTGGTTTTGGCTCACAATAACTGATGGAAATAACTGACCAAATAACTGAAGTGTGAACTCTGCCTTACAGATGCAGGAGCAACTGAAGCCGTGACCAAAGATGTGAAACCAAAATGACAGATGTTGCAGAGAAACAGCTTGCAGGAAAGACGGGACGTAATGGAAGCACCAAAAACAACCTGGACCACGTGGACACTTGGCAACACGCGCCACAATAATACATTTACATGCAATAGTCTCTCACAATTGCTAAATACTATCAGGTGTAAAACACCAGCGCTGCAGACAAAATACGGCTCATTTAAGACCAGCTGTGCGCCAAATAATAACTCAAACCCTAAATGTGTGCACATGATGGGGGCAAAGGGGGCAGAAAATGGTGAGCTTAGTAAATGTGCCCCAGGGATTGCCAGAGGTGTGTCTAATTTATGACGAGGCCTGCGCCTATCTGTAAAAATCTGGCCTTTAACTGCAGCTGGAGCGGCGCCCTGGACACACGGGACATCACTGAAATCCATCAGCAAGTTTCTATGAAGACATATAGATTACTTACTGATACAAGGGCAGGATACAGATCAGCTCCTAGAGGGCTGCAGACAGCCACAGTGTGAGGAGACCGCACAGGTGCACTATACTGATGACCACCCAGTCACACACCTTCCATACAGCAGGGGCTGTTTAGCTGGTCAGCCTACTGAATTAGTTTTTGTTTGTTTGTTTTGGGTTTTTATTTGCATAACGGGGGCAAAAAAATAAAATAAAACAAAACTGCAGTTTCACAAAACAGCAACAAAAAGAGAAATGTAAACTTATTTGTGTGCAATTATAGCCTTGCTCTCCTGAATGATAGGTGTGAGCTCATCGGTATGTTGCACCCAGGGGACCCCCCCCTCATGTAACATGGTGGCCTGTCTGCACCCTGCTGGGTGCTGGTATGGTAACCTGTCCTTGTAAGTTGAAATTCTGGCCTTTTTTTATTGTTATATGAAGTCACATTGATCCCAGACTTCTTTTTTACGAAGGGTTATCTGCGACTAAGGCCTTATGCACATGAACGTGGAGCTGCCGCATGCGGATCGTGAGCCCTTTCACTTAAATGTGGTCTGCGATCTGCAACCGACTGTCCACACCGTAATAATATAGAACATGTTCTATTTTTTTTTTTTGTTCTGCGGAGGCACGGACAGAAAAACCACACACTCAGTAGCGTTTCTGTGGGTTCCGATACGTGCTTCCATTCCACACCGCTTCTCCCAGATTGCAGACCCATTCAAGTGAATGGGTCCGCATCCGAGATGCGGGGTGCACACGGCCAATGCCCGTGTATTGCAGACCTGCGGACTGTTCTATTATGGGCAGGATGTGCCATTGTGCAAAATGCAGAACATACACAGTCGGTATCTGTGTTTTGCGTATTGTAAAAACGGATATGGTCGTGTGCATTAGCCCTTAGACCATGTCCAATTTTTAGTTCTAGGACATCCCACCCACAGGGGCAGCTGTGCCATAAATGCAGTCAAGGATGCATTCACACTACTGTATGCATTTTGCATCCTTGACTGCACACACCACACATTATACAGCCACACTTTACCCTACACACACCACACACTGTATATCCACACTTATCCTATACAGGGGCGTAGCTATAGGGGGTGCAGAGGTAGCAGTCGCTACCGGGCCCAGGAGCCTGAGGGGGCCCAAAGACCCTTGTGCTGCATAAGAAGACACACAAAGTACTGAGGGAAGGGGGGCCCAAGCTGAACTCTTGCACCAGGGCCCATGAGCCTTTAGCTACGCCCCTGACCCTATACACACACCGCACACTATACAGCCATACTTACCCTATACACACCACACAGCCACACTTACCCTATACACCTCACTTACCCTATACACACCGCACACTATACAGCCACATTTATCCTATACACCACATACTACAACAGCCACACTTACCCTATACACACACACACTATACAGCCACACTTACCCTATACACACTACATACTATACAGCCACACTTACCCTATACACACCACATACTATATAGCCACACTTACCCTATACACACCACACACTATACAGCCACACTTACCCCATACACACCAACACAGTATACAGCCACACTTACCCTATACACCACACACTATACAGCCACACTTACCCATACACACCACACACTATACAGCCACACTTACCCTATACACACTACATACTATACAGCCACACTTACCCTATACACCAACACACTATACAGCCACACTTACCCTATACACCACATACTATACAGCCACACTTACCCTATACAGCCACACTTACCCTATAAACACCACATACTATATAGCCACACTTACCCCATAAACACCACACACTATACAGCCACACTTACCCCATACACACCACACAGTATACAGCCACACTTATCCTATACACCACACAGTATACAGCCACACTTACCCTATACACACCACACACTATACAGCCACACTTACCCTATACACACTACATACTATACAGCCACACTTACCCTATACACACCACATACTATATAGCCACACTTACCCTATACACACCACACACTATACAGCCACACTTACCCCATACACACCACACAGTATACAGCCACACTTACCCCATACACACCACACAGTATACAGCCACACTTACCCTATACACCACACACTATACAGCCACACTTACCCTATACACACCACACACTATACAGCCACACGTACCCTATACACACTAACCATACTATACAGCCACACTTACCCTATACACACCACATACTATATAGCCACACTTACCCCATAACACACCACACACTATACAGCCAACTTACCCCATACACACCACACAGTATACAGCCACACTTATCCTATACACCACACAGTATACAGCCACACTTACCCTATACACCACACACTATACAGCCACACTTACCCTATACACCACACACTATACACACTATATAGAGGCTACTGCTTTACACAGTTAAGCCCTCCTCCTGTGCGGGGCTTCGCCGAAGAACCTTGGTCACCTGACTGTGATGTCACCAAAGGTCCTTTTTGGAGGCTTCTAAGAGAATGAAGCCCCGCTCCACTGGAAGAGAGCTGAGGGGGAGGAGCAGAGGACTCGGCTGGCATAGGATACAGAGAAGAGACGTCCCTGGCGGAGAGGGTAAGGACAGTGCATAGAAACTCCTGTGTGTGTACTGCAGAGCCACCCTGAGCAGGCTGTGAACCCAGCAGCTGCGCATGTGCTGTGGTGCCCCTTGGTAGCATTGGAGTGATGCGCAGGTCGCACACCCCTATGACGGCCTTGGCTCCCGTCATCTCCATATCTTGCTGTCCCCACTGCAGACCAGTCCTTACCATTAGTAAATGTGAGCCAATATGTCTCCCTATCAGATCAGAATTTTGCAGTTTTCCACTGGTTCATCATGAGGAGCCCCACTGACAGGTCAGAACAGCCCCTTGTCCTGTCACCAGTCACTGACAGAGCTAAGCCCCAGCAATGCTGCCATGCCAGGGGGGCACCCATTAATTACATGGTCTCTGGGTCCAGTACAGGTGGAGGCATTGCTGCTTCTGCTATTTATTACATGGCAATCATTGGAATGAATATATCAAAGCCAGTTTCCTGATGTACAATGTTTACATAATCTATATTTTGTGCAAAAATGTATGCCATTATTACGCTACTCTCCCCACTTTGGGGGGAGAGTGGCGGGGGTTTAGTGGAAGGGGAGTGGCCTCCCATGTAGGACATATTTATGGAGATGTGAAAAATGTATTAAGAAGCCTGCACTTTTCAATACATTTCATGCATTTTACTCCAATGCATTTTTTTTTTACAAGGCATCTGTCAGCAGTTTTGTACCTATGACACTGGCTGACCTGTTACATGTGCACTTGGCAGCTGAAGACATCTGTGTTGGTCCCATGTTCATATGTACCTGCATTGCTGAGAAAAATGATGTTTTACTATATGCAAATTAGCCTCTAAGAGCAACTGGGGCGTTACCATGACACCTAAAGGCTCTGCTGTCTCTGTAACTGCTGCGCCCTCTGCACTGTGATTGACAGTGATGATGTTTACACTGCCTGATCCTGTCAATCAAAGAGGAGAGGGTGCGGCAGTTGTAGAGAGAGTAGAGCCTCTAGGTGTAACGGCAACACCCCCGTTGCTCCTAGAGGCTCATTTGCATATAGTAAAACATCATTTTTCTCAGCAATGAGGACACATATGAACATGGAACCAACACAGATGTCTTCAGCTGCCAAGTGCACATGTAACAGGTCAGCCTGTGTCATAGGTACAGATCTGCTGACAGATGGGCTTTATATTACGAGTACTATATGGACACACATGGGTAACTGCCAGTCTATTCAATGGAAGAGCATGGGCCCCCTTTTTTTGCGATCGGCAGGGGGCCCCAGCGGTTGGAACGTTCCCAATCAGACATTTAGGGCCCATGCACACGACCATATGTATTTTGCGGTCTGCAAAACACGGATCCGCAAAAAAAAAAGGATGACATTCGTTGCATCCATTTTCACTTTTGTTGATCCATTCTAACAATGCCTGTTCTTGTCGGCAAAACGAACAAGAATAGGACATAGGAAAATACAGAAGCGGAATTCACACGGAGTAACTTACGTTTTTTTTGCGGACTCATTGAAATGAATGGTTCCGCATACGGTCCACAAAAAGAACGGAACATATATGGAAAGGAAATACGTTCGTGTGCATGAGCCCTTAACCTGTGGACAGCGGAAAGGTTGTTGCAATGGGAACAACCTCTTTAAGACCAGGTCAAAAACAGGTTAACAGGAACGTTTGTAATACACATATAATAATAATAAATAAAAATAATAATAATAGAATAATAATACACAATATTATTATGTAATAATAATAATAATGAAAGCAAACTGATGATCCTGGTGGAGAAAATGCTGCATCTTAGGCCTCATCACTCTACAAGACATAAAGCATCGAGGCGGCGCGAGCAAAAGCAAAATTCATGCGTTGCCATAAATCACGCAACAATGGACCGGCTGACATACTGCTGAAATCGATAACCTGCCCCTGAAAGGGACGGCCGTTTCCTGCCTGTCAATAGGTTTCCTATATGTCAGCGTAGATACAAAATATCAGGCTCTGTTTCTGCTTGGCGGCAAAGGATCACATTGTCTTTAAGTCCAAACTGAAACTGGAACCCTCCTGGCGACATAGGTATAACAGGCCTGAAACCTGAACGCGCTATCTTAAGAATACCACCTGTGCCGCACTCCGTAGCTCACATGCACCAGAATAATAGGAGGTCTCTTTCCCAGGTGTCTTTTCCATTAATAATTTACTCGGGAGTTCGAACCTGATCCCCAACCTTCTGCCGCGTTTATTGACGTAATTAGTCAAATACATTTGTAACCAGCTTAATATGCATATAAAGGGCCAGGGCCAAATCTCATGTCACTGCTTCCTCCACAGTTGACCCCGACACCTGCAAAAGGCGAATCAATCTAAAATTCAGCGCTACGAGGTTATATTGTTTCACTTATTTCCTGCCGCTGGTGACATGACAATATATACTGTGGTTGTCACCGTTCACATCAGTCCCTGTCCCTACCGGGACTCATAATCTAATTTTACAGACCTTATAGGGCATCTGTCAGCAGTTTTGTCCCTATGACACTGGCTGACCTGTTACATGTGCACTTGGCAGCTGAAGACATCTGTGTTGGTCCCATGTTCATATGTGTCCGCATTGCTGAGAAAAATGATGTTTTATTATATGCAAATGAGCCTCTAGGAGCAACGGGGGCGTTACCATTACACCTAGAGGTTCTGCTCTCTCTGCAACTGCCGCGCCCTCTGCACTTTGATTGACAGGGTCAGGCAGTGGAAATATCATCACACCTGATCCTGTCAATCAAAGTGGAGAGGGCGTGGCAGTTGCAGAGAGAGCAGAGCCTCTAGGTGTAATGGTAACACCCCTGTTGCTCCTAGAGGCTCATTTGCATATATTAAACATCATGTGTAGTCCGCTGTCCTTTACTTTGTGGGCTCTGTTCTAGAGATAGGTGCAGGTCCGACCTCTGGGACCCGCACCTATCAAACATTGGTGGCATATGCTAGCCTTTACTGTTTGGATCTGAGTCTGAGATATTGTATATTGAGTCTGGTTTCAACTAACGATGGGTGAGAAAAGATCATTCTATGTTGAAGATATTGTATCCTGAGGGAGCACTGTACTTTTGTAATTGCATGTAATTAATTTGTATTATGGCTACTGAGCTATTCAATAAACTGTATCTGTATAGCGCCACCTGCTGTTTGTTATTTTCCTTATTTCCTGTCCACCTCAATGAGGTGGTCGCACATGCTCAGTTTAAATCTTCTATACTGTCATATCTTCTGTTAGAAGCTGTGACAGTTACAGGGAAAGAGCTACAGCACAAAGGACATGTCCCCCGAGGTACCAGGTTGAAATAAATGGCACAATGAATGGGGAGATCTCTGGATCCATGTGAGGTACAGGGCTGGTTCTAGCTTTGTTAAAAAGAGATTGTCATTTGCTATGTGATGTCTACTTTACATTTTTTACATCAGTCATGGCATAGCCCCTTTAACGAGGACCTCTCCCCTGACATGTCCATTTTAGTAACTCCATCTAATAACAATTCTGGAACTTCTATTCTTATCACTCTATGATGTACCATTCCTTTATTATTCCTGCTAGAAGTCATGAATACATTAGAAGCAGTCTGCAGTAAAGGTCCAGATGGGTGTTACCAATTGGGGGGTCTGACACTGGCAGCACTGATTAGATACTGTCAGACTGTGCAGGAGCACTCCCACAACTGGTAACACCCATCTGGACCTTTATTGCATCCTGCTTGTAATTCATTTATAAAAGTCTAGTAGGAATAATACAAGAACGATATAACATGGAGTCCTAGGAATAGATGCAATGGGTTTTCTGGCACTTAGCAAGTAAAGCCTTATACTTGTCATGATAAGTTTTCAAACTTAGACTAGACTGTGTATTTTAATCCCTTCAAGATCTCTGCTTGCTGTCAGTGAGTGAGAACATTCATATTTTTAACTGGTACAGACCTAACACTTCACACAGGTAAAAAATAATCCATATGAAAAAAAAAACCTTCCGTTGTCGAAACTTCCTTGTGAATGTGACCCGTCCATGGAGAGGGGCAGTGATGTATCCAGCATTGTAGTCTTATTTGCAGTTCATCATTCAGCTTAAAAATGAATGCAACATTTCACGACGCGTCCCCATAACAAACCGAAAGCCTCTTACGTGCAGGCCCCTGCAGGACGCGACTGGAACGGACTGGGGATGTGAAATGCATTTTTGTGTGGGAAAGGACAGTGAATATAATTGCCTTTGGTTGAAGATGGGGGGTGAGTACAAGCTGACGGCTGCCAGCCAGTCTAATGCACGGTGTTCAGTTTCATACACCTAATGTCTTCTAGCTGAAACAGGCATCGGGCAGCCAGTTCTGCTTCAATGCTGCCCTCTGTTGGCCAGTAGCAGAATTACATTTCTATTCACCATTTTATACAGGCAGCTTTAAGAGCCCCTACAAAGAGTCCAGGGGGGGTCTGTTCACCGCTTTAGTAATCCTTGTGTCTCCCCACTAAGCAGTGGTCTCGACCTGTCCCCTCTGCTGACTTCCCTGTTTTAATAGCTTCATGCATTCCCCATGTAATAACAATTCTGGAACATCTATTCTTATGTCTCTATGTTGTGCCATTCCTTTATTATTTCTACTAGAAGTTATGAATGAATTTCTAGCAGCCTGCAGTAAGAGTACAGAGGGGAGGTAACCATGGGGGTACCTGCAGTCTGAAAATGGCAGCACTGATTGGATAGAGCGAGTCTGTGCAGGTACACACCCCCAACTGGTTACCTCCCCTCTGTACCCTTATTGCAGACTGCTAGTAATTTATCCATAACTTCTAGTAGAAATAATAAAGGAATGACACAACATACAGACATAAGAATAGATGTTCCAGAATTGTTATTACATGGGGAATGCATGAAACTATTAAAACAGGCATGTCAGGAGAGGGGACAGGGTCCTCTTTAAAATTATATTTAATAAGATACTATCTTATCATATTTTCACCTTAAAGAGGACCTGTCCCTTCTCCTGACATGTCTGTTTTGGTAACTAATTGCATGATCTATGGATTAACAATTCTGTAGCATCTATTCTTATAACTCTGGGATGTGCCATTCCTTTATTATTCCTACTAGAAGGTATGAATTAATTGCTAGTGGTTTGCAATGAAGGTCCAGATGGGTGTTACCAGTTGGGGGTGTGTCCCTGCACAGTCTGACGCTATCCAAGCCAGTACTTGCCAGTGTCAGACTGTGCAGGGACGAAACCCCCAACACCCAGCTGGACCTTTATTGCAGACTGCTGGCAATTCATTCATAACTTCTAGCAGGGATGACCGAGGAATGGCGCAAGGTACAGTTCAGAATTCTTATTACAAGGGGAAGGCAAGTGGTTACTAAAACAGACATGTCAGGAGAGGTGAAAGGTCCTTTTTAAAGGGATTCTCTGGGATTTGCATATTGAGGAGCAAACCTCAGCATAGGTCATCAATATCCGATCGATGGGGGTCTGACTCCCAGCACCCCCACCAATCAGCTGTTTGAGGAGGCCACAGCCTTCTCGCAGCTTACCAAGCACAGTGCCACGCATTGGATGGCGACTATGCTCGATATTGCAGCACAGCCCCATGCATGAGCCGCGCCTAGGCCATGTGACCGATGAATGTGATGTCACATGACCTCACAGGACTCCGCGGCCTCTTCATACGGCTGATTGGTGGGGTCTCGGGAGTCGAAACCCCCGCCGATCTCATATTGATGACCTATCCTGAGCATAGAGACGGTGAACGCAATAGTCTGCGCTAGGGCTGAAACAATTACTTGATTAAATCGAGTAACTCGACACTCGAATTTTTTGCATTGAGGATTCATTTGTGCCATGTGACCACGGAGCATGAGTGATGCACTTGCTATTACTTGCACACCATGGTCTCCTGCCGGCCCGCACCGCGCTGCACTGTAACCTGACAAAGACATATCATCGGGACGTAGTGCTCACGCACTATGACCTGACGCTGTGTGACGTCAGGAGGACAGTGCAGCGTGTGAAGAAGACGATGCAACTGCGGAGTGTCAGTGGCACCCGCCCTACAGGAATAGAAAGTATTTTATTTAGCTGGTGCTGGGGACTTATGGCTAGGAGGGGGAGATGGTGGCATTGCGGGAGTAACTGGTGGCACTGGGGGGGGGGGGGAACCTGATGGCACTGGGGGGGAACCTCATGACACTGGGGGTAGGAAGAGCCTGATGGCACTGAGGACTGATGGCGGGGGGGGGGGGTCTGATGAGTTTTTATAAAGAAAAACATTTTTAATTATTTTTTTTCTTATTAGAGTACTCGATTAATCGGTAGAATACCTGATTACAAAAATAATCGATAGCTGCAGCCTTAGTCTGAGCCTCTGCTGAGACAAAATTTTGAATTTTTAGATTCCCATTACATAATATTGCTTAACTGGTGCCACCGATCATAACAAGGCAGAGTGAAAAGGGGCCAGGGGGTTGGCACTGAATATCTTGGGCATGGCTTTCCTGTGGGAATTTGATTGCGGAGCCATAGGCTCTTCATAAATTGCTGTGTGGTGCTTTCTTATGTGAAGTCATTTATCTACAGGGAAAATTTGTCATGGTGGTACCTTGGGGAAATCTTCCTAGATAATGGTTGACAGTATGGCCAGCAATCTAAACCTTTGGGCAACTTCCCCTCCCGGTTAATGATCTGGCACACATCATCTTCCCGTTCTCTAAATAGAAGTACATGAGAGCACAAAAAGTTCTTACAGTGAAATTAAATAATAATATGTCTGTTCAAATTGTTGTCCCCGGGGCAATAAAAGCCACAACTTTAATGAAAGATGTTTATCATTAATCTTACCTGTCAATAGCCCACAGTTACTTAAAAATGTATAAACCGCCTATTGTCCAAAAATAGGGAATGGAAGTTTTGACCGATTTTTAGCCATTTTGTCCATGGTGAAGCCTTCAGCCATTGCTGAACTTCCCCACTGTCCGGCCATGATGCTTTTTCCTTAATACCACCACTTGAGTTTGCTATTATGTCAGATATTTCTGCCGAGTAGTCCCAAGGACAATGCTTTCATCACTCGTTTGTCGGGTGATCAGTGGCACACTTACACGGACCGATGATCTGGGATGAGTGTTTTTTCCCAATAATCGGCCTGATGATCAGCCTGTGTAACTTGACCTTTATTGAATACCATGGAAACCACAGAGAAGGCCCAGGGGACATCCACTGACAACAATGTACCCATCAATAAGCTACCAATTTTCATCTGCTTGAACTTGCCTGAGGTCTTCAAAGACGTAAGTGAAGATCCCTATGTTGCCTCCAAATCTCCCAGTGAGCGTTCCACTTGAATCCTATGACACTGGCTGACCTGTTACATGTGCACTTGGCAGCTGAAGACATCTGTGTTGGTCCCATGTTGATATGTGCCCACATTGCTGAGAAAAATAATGTTTTAATATATGCAAATGAGGCTCTAGGAGCAATAGGGGCGTTACCGTTACACCTAGAGGCTCTGCTCTCTCTACAACTGCTGCGCCCTTTGTACTGTGATTGACAGGACCAGGTGTGATGACGTGTTCACTGCCTGGTCCTGTCACTCAAAGTGCAGAGGGCACAGCAGTTACAGAGAGAGCTGAGCCTCTAGGTGTAATGGTAACGCCCCTGTTGCTCCTAGAGGCTCATTTGCATATAATAAAACATCATTTTTCTCAGCAATGCGGGCACATATGAACATGGGACCAACACAGATGTCTTCAGTTGCCAGTCGCACATGTAACAGGTCAGTCAGTGTCATAGGTACAAATCTACTGACAGATGCCCTTTAAAGGCTTTGTACACCTTTGGGGACAATTTTTAATAGTTATTGCAATGTACTCATTTTTAGCTAAAAATAATTTTTAGTGTGTAGAGCTGACATGCTGTAGAAGCACCCTTTGAAATTTCTGTCTTTTCCGTCAGACCAGGAGCACATGGACTCCTTATCTCTGCTCTCTGACCTTATAAACACCCATTATAGCTCAGTCCTTATCTTACTGATAGGATCGTGGCTTAAATAAGTGTCTATAACCTCTGGGTAGTTTAGAGATAAGGTTTATTAGATGACTGGCACAAGGTGAAAGTACCAGTCACACAGATAGAAAAACAGTTAACCCTTTGTGACAGAACAGCTCAATATTTTTAATAAAGGCTATTTGAAAAAATAATTTTTAGCCAAAAATGAGTAACATGCAGTCATAAAAAAAAATTGCTTCTGAAGGTGCACATAGCTTTAAAGGTGAGGATAAATCCTCCAAATTGTGTTTATTTAGGCCTTACGTTTCCTAAATAATGACAATTCGGATGATTTATCTTCACCTTAAGTGTCATCATTCCAGCAAGCTCCCCTGAAATGCCATTGAACTACTTCACCTTCCATGGGGTTCGGCTTGGTTATATACCTGCTTTCCGATACTGGAGACGGCTTCACCTGGTAGACACATCAGCACAGTTGGGTGCATTATTTGTACCTTTCACAACTTTGAACCCAATGATCATGCTCATCTATGGTTTGCCTTTTGTGCCATTTTTTTCTTCTCTAGCTCTACCACTGATTTTTTTTTATCTTTAGGATTATTTTCTGTATTGAGATGGTTGCTTTCCATATGCATTTTGGCATCTTTTCATGGTCAGCTTCCATGCTGTTGATGACTTTATGTTCTCAGCTTTTACAAGTGACTTCACTAGTTACATACGTAGATCAACCCCCCATTACTTTTGCGGTAGCTGCACTTCTCTTGGGCATTATGGTGCCTAGGATGAGCTACTCTAATCATCACTGATCGCCTCCGACTGTTGTACGATTGTTCAGCCTTTTTACTTTTCAGTCTTCTGCTTTCCAGGAATCCATCACCCGCTCTGATACAAAAAGGACTCTTATTACTCTTTGCAGAGAGATTCCTGTCTTAACATCTCACCTACAACGATGCATGGTGAGAATATGACTCTTGATCTCTCAACATGGTCTTCAATAGTTGTCATGTCTATTTATATTCCCAGACAAAGCTTATTCCAGGAACCTCTCGTGGCAGAGCTTTGATGGTAGATAAGCGAGGGCAATATCACTCTTTAAGTGAGTGGGATAAGCAAACACATTGCTAGAGCTGACAATCCTCCGACTGCACTTGGTCAATGTGTTCTTATCACTAATGGTGTCTGCAGACTCCGCTTAAACAGAAGACGATTTCTCTGCTAGGTTCTTCTTATATAATACAATGCATTGGTCTTTCAGATTATGGTAGATATTTTACATTTATCAATCACTAATTTTAGGCATTGCCTGAATTGAGTTATGGTGGGTTTAAACTCACTGATAGTCGGGCAGATTAGCTGTGATGAATATTCCTCTGAATGCTCGTTCCTGACAATCTACCTGTCTAAAGATGCAGCTGATCACCCGATGAATAAGCGAAACACTCGTTCATCGGTTGAAACTGACGTTCCTGCAGGCAAGTAAACTATTATTTCTTAGATTATTTCTTAATTATTATCCTAGAAACAATACAGCTGTATAAGGACGAGTTCTCGTATTCTCCTTGACCTGTTTAAACCCACCTTATACCTTACCCCCAACTTCTCCAGAACCTTGACTTACCTGCGGAGAAGCACCTGCTTTCTTGGTCTGTGCACTGGTCTAAGCCAAGCAGAAGGCTGGGAAGGTCGAGACCTAAGTAAATGTTGCAGACGCAGATCAGAGGTGGCAGAAAACAGTCCGCTTTGCAGAGGCACAGCAGTAAAGCAGTACAGGTTTTAATGGGGTTGCACATGATCTTCTCGGTGAGGTACAGATATGGCAAACGTTAACATGACACTGAATGCATTAAATAAACTGTTACAGCAAACTTTAAACACTCAACACAACAGAAGATTTATCTTGGTCTTGTGTTTCTTTCTTCTCAAGAGCCTTGGGCCAGTTCAATACTCCTGTGTTTGCTAACTATGCCATCCGTATGTAGAAGGACACCCTAACAGGGGTGTAGCTATTGAGGGTGCAGAAGTAGCAGTTGCTACCGGGCCCAGGAGCTTGAGGAGGCCCAAAGACCCTTGTGCTACATAAGAAGACACCTGTATTATAGAGAGTGCATGCTGGTCAAGGTGCTCCTCTGGCTGGAGGGAAAGGGTTAGGTCAAGAATTTGGCATGGAAGGGGGGTTGCCTTTTCAATTTTTGCCTCAGGCAGCACAGAGGCTATGTGTTTCCTGCCCCTGGCCACAAAGCACTGAGGGAAGGGGGGCCCAAGCTGAACTCTTGCACCAGGGCCCATGAGCCTTTAGCTACGCCCCTGCGACCCTAAGGTTCTTGCCACGGTGCTACTAGCACTGGACACCTTCTGCCATAGGGCCCCATGAAGGCCTTGTTTGCGCCTTTTGGTATTTGTATTGGTATGTGTCATATACCTCTGTGATTAAAGTGCGCTCACAGTTCCTGTTCTAACACCTTCCCGTTTCAGTCCGAGTTCAAATTCCTGTAGTTGACCCCAGACCTTAAACAGTAGCAGGATCCATCCTCACGCGTGCAGTTTTGGTCCGTTTCCCATAATTCAATGCCTTCTTTAAATGGTCTTGAGTTGTATGGATAATTTTGCAGTAATGACTTGTGACTATATTTGCTTATTGTGTACACAGCGTGCGCAAAGACGAGGCCAATTTATAGAAGATCTGCCACAAACCTATTAAAAAACAATCAAGCACGAAAATGCCTCAAAAGCTGAAAGGGAAAATGTTTAGTGAGAGGTTTACACATTTACACACATCACACTCACAAAGGAATGAAGAGCGCAGGCAGTAGGCAAATATTTGCTGCTTCCATTACTGTTAGTATATGGCGGGTTGAATAAAAGGTAGCATCGTCTATTAAGGGTATATAACCGCAAAGCATTGTGCACAACACTGAGCTTTCACTTGTAAGAAGACTAATGGAAGCCATAAAGTCAAAACTGATTTTTACTGTCTGTTATCAACTATAGGACGGCGCCCCCTGGTGGCTAAATAGTTATGAAGCATGTCTTATAAGTATGATCTTTTTAAAAAAAATCCTTTTTTTTCTACATAGTAGTTAAAGAAGAACTCCCGCAAAAAAAATTTATTCCATATCCTGCTAGAAATGTACATGATGTAATCTATAGTGAATGTCATTTTCTTACCAGTGTCTGTATTTTTGACTTATATAATCCTGAAGGTTCTTATCTGTGTCATGTGACTAGGAATTAGACCCACCAACTCACACAGAGACTTATGTGTCGACAGGAAGTCTAATTCTCTATGCATTCCTATGGGAGCCTCACTTTCAGTCTCATAGGAATGAATAGAGAAGTGACTGGCTTCCTGTCCTGGGTCAGTTGGAGGTCAGGGAGTTGGTCACATGACCCAGCTACAAAAAGAAGAGAGGTTATTACTCACAATTTCATTCTCTGTTAAGAAGATGACATTCACTATAGATTATATCATGCACCTTTCTAACAGGTCAGAGAATAAAAATCAATGATATCTTTATTTAAAGGCTATGTACACCTTCGGTGGCAATTTTTTTTTTATTATTGTACTCATTTTGAGCTAAAAATCATTTTTTCAATTGGTCTTTATTAAAAATGATGAGCCGTTTTCCCTGCACAGCTTTGAGTTTATCTACTAGCAGGATCTGTATTTTCTCTCTGCTCCGTCAGGCAGGATGCTGACGGGCTCCTTATCTCTGATCTTATAAAACGCAAATTAAAGCTCAGTTCTTACTTACTGATAAGAATGTGGCTTACATAAGTGTTTATGGACTTTTAGTAATTTAGTAATTTAGAAATTTAGAAATAAGGTTTATTACAGGCACAAAGTGAAAGCAGAATTCACACAGCTAGAAAAACAGTTATCCCTTTGTGACAGATCGGCTTTTTAGTAAAGACCTATTGAAAAGATGATTTTTAGCTCAAAATGGGTAAAATGCAATCATAAAAAATGTCCCCAAAGGTGTACATAGCCTTTAAATACTCACAGCAATACTGAGGAGATGGTACCCTGATACTCCGTTGATGCGTTTCAGGCAAGTTACATGTCCTTAGTCATATCTGAAGTGAAATAATGCTGCTGACCTGTTTAAATACGCATTCCAGGTTTGTGTGGACTTAGATAAAACCCAGACGCCGGATCGATGGCATAACAAATAAAATACAATACAAAAATTTGCATAGTATTTTATTTGAACCCTCTGGTGAGCTAGCTTTGGTTTAGCAGCTATGCAGTAAAACCATATGACTGCGCAAAAAATGACCAGTTAGGTCATTATTGCATTAAAGGGGTTGGCCGTGCGGGGACCAAGAGCGCTGCTGGCTCCCCGCAGCGCTCTTGGTCCACGCACGGAGAGAAGCAGCGGCGGCCGTGCGGGGACCAAGAGCGCTGCGGGGAGCCAGGTAAGTAGAAACAGTGTGAGGGGCCCGGGCATATGGGAAGGGGGGGATTTCCAGGCTCGGATAACCCCCTTAATTCCATTTTGGTCCAAAAAGTTTGATTGGCCACTTTGCATGGGAGACAATAGAACCAAATATCTTTATTGGTTGCTAAGGGCAACCCTACATTGTCTCCATATCCACAACATTTTTATAAATTTGACTTTTATTTTGCAAAATTGTTCTTCTCCCGTTTTGCCGCCCCCCCCCCACCCAAAAAATAAAAAAAATAAGGGATCTTGATTTTTAACTCTCCACCCCCGCTCCTTCATGTCCCTATTTCTATTTTTATTAATTCTGTTTCCACCAAATGAATGGTTTTATTATTAAATCCTCACAAATGTAGCAAGCTGCTCCCTGAATGAAATGCACCAGATGGCAACAGCTTGCAATGCAAAAATTAATTTTTTTCTAATTTTTTTTATTTATTTTTTTATTAAATAGAAATTCTATCCTATATCCGTTTCATACATTGTCTAGGAGATGCATTGCATAGATGCATGCACGTTACATATGTAGATTATATAGGCACTTACAATATGACATGAATAATTCAGAAAGCTGATGAGGAAAACCCACGGGAAATCCTGACTTCTACATGTTCGAAGCAATTCAAGAGATGAAAGTGAATCCAAAATACAGACCGCGTCATAAAGCGACGCCACGCGTATGCAGATTTTTTATACTTTGTCGCCCTTGGCTGCCAATGTAATCTCAGTTTTATCTGTGGTCCATAGTCTGCTGTAAAAGCCTCAGGTCATAAACCTAAAGGGGTTGTCCCAATACAAAAGAGTTATCCCCTATTCACAGGATCTAAGGGGGCCGACTGCTGGGGGGAGGGAACGTGGTTCACCATTTGAATGGACTGGCAAGCACTCAGCTATCTCCGACAGCCCCATAAAGTCGAATATTTCATATTCTCTGCACCATTCAAATTGAGGAACCTGGGCTCCCATTCTTGTGATCAGCGAGGCCCTCAGTGATCAGACCCGGGCTGATCAGACACATCCTCTATCCTGTTGATAGGGCATAAGTATTGGGATAACCCCTTCAATAAACGACAAACATATGTAGCATATGAATAATCAGACCCCCACACCAAACAGGGACCTTGTTACTTAGGCAAGGTGAAGGTGGCAGTCTCCCCAATTGGCTGAGTATAAGTCTATGCTGCCCCGAATGGCTTTAGTTTGAACGTGCATCCTTATAGCTGTGGCCGATGCCCCATTGTGTCCTCCTTTCCCATATACTGCATATCCTTTGGGGTTCAAATGGACAGTCTAACCACATGATAGGAGAAAAGTGTCTGATCGCTGCGGGTCTGATCGCCTGTCATAAGAATGGTGGTCCAGAAGTACCAAGTGACCAGTACTCCATTCTCTTCTATAGGACTGTCGAAGAGTCAAGCACTATTTCCATTGGTCACACTTACGCAACTGCTCTGTTCACAAGATAGACTTCGGGGTCTTTTCTCAAGATTGATGGGGGTCCCAGAGATCAGACCCACCGTGGTCAGAAGCTTATCCCATATCCTGTGGTTCTTTGTGGGAAAATCCCTCAAAGTGTAGTTCATGATTAGAACAAACTCAGCAGATGTGGCTGGACAAGCATATGGCTTCAGTTTTTGAGGTAGTGACGGTCTGGTTGTGCAGGACCTCTCTATAGGTCCCAGACCCCATTCTCAGTGGCTGGCTTGATGATCACTTGTAGGTTTCTTCAACACCCCCTTCCCCTTCATGTTGTGTCTGAGACACTCAATGGAGCATGATCTTTGGGCATCTTACTGTAAAATAATAGGGTAGTCCTGCCAAGAAGGTAGAAAAGGGCTGATGGAAAGATGCCAAAGGTGCAACTTGAAGCATCAAGGCTTTGAAGCTAAATCTTCTGTCCCAAATATAACTTGCCATATTTGTACCATGGAAGCCCTATAATATTTGTAACATTGAAGTCCTATAATATCTCAGAGGTGACACTGGGTCCTTTTTGCAACTTGCGCCTGAGTGTGCCTTTCACTAGCTATGGCAATGTCCTTGGTGGAGGCATACTTTTAAACCACCAGGTGCTAACACACACCCTATACCTAGGTTGACCATCTAACAGGTAATGATGTCATACTTCTGTGTATGATGTCACTCATTGCAAAATGAAGCATTTATTTGTATATGGAGGGGTCATCAAGCTAAATACTCAGCTTGATGACATCATTGAGCACCTCTAATACCCCAGCTCCTGAGTGATGTCATCAAGCTGGATATTCAGCTTGATGACATCATTGTGCACCTCTAATACCCCAGCTCCTGAGTGATGTCATCAAGCTGGATATTCAGCTTGATGACATCATTGTGCACCTCTCATACCCCAGCTCCTGAGTGATTCCAAAGCAAGCCATGGCAAATAGAAGACCTCTGAAGCCCCGTTTCATCTGCTTTCTACAATGTACTATGTAGCTAGACCAAAAATATCCTCCAAATTGTCATGTCAGGTCCTCCTTGTGTTCGTACATTTTGTTTCAAGCAGCAGCATGTTACATATTCATGCACTTCTGCTGTGAAATCTAAAAGGATGGGAAATCAAGGCTCGTGAACAGAATGGTAGGGTTGATTGAGTTATTAAAAAAAACTTGTCAAAAGCCACTAAATGTCATAAAGTAAAAAAATAAGTCTATGGTCACCTGTTACCCCCCCCCCCCCCAACTGTGTCGCAGCTACTGTCATCCTCACTCTGTTACAGGTCTGCAGCTGTGAAGTAGCCATATAGGCATGCG
This sequence comes from Rhinella marina, assembly GCA_900303285.1. Classification (NCBI taxonomy): domain Eukaryota; kingdom Metazoa; phylum Chordata; class Amphibia; order Anura; family Bufonidae; genus Rhinella; species Rhinella marina. The sequence goes on along the minus strand of ONZH01017253.1, from coordinate 42,725 downwards.
ACTGCTGGAGCCAATCAATGGCCTGAGTGCTATAGCGCTGTATACTTCAGGGGCCATTGAGTGGCTGCAGCGGATGAAGTGCTGTAAACGCTATAGTGCTGCAAGCCCCAGTGGAGCACAGGATGGGTGTGGTAGTGGCTCTGGCTGCAATAATCATTCATACTGGTTGTCCCTACACCGTTGCTCCCTATGGCCGGGTTAGTGATAGGAGGGTGCACCCTTTCTTCCCTCGGGGCACACCCTGATGTTGGGGCTCCTGTTTGATGGTAGTTGGCGTGCCCTTGGTGTTGGTGCAGGTTCAAGGCAGGAGATGTAGGTGCAATGGCCAGTAAATTATGCCAGAGTCAGTACCAGGGAAGTTGTAGAAGATAAATGTCTGTCTTTACTAAAGTACAGAATGTGAGTTGTATCAAAACTGTTGTTGATATCACCGCTCTCTGTTACTTCTTGTGGAAATCTTAAATGCTTCCAATACCATTTCCTTTTTACGATGTAACAAAAAAGATGTACACGCTTGTATATTATTTGTACCACTTTAATATAAAACAATAAAAATATATTTGACAAAAAAAAAACTGTTGTTGATGTAGGATCCTCGGTGAAAATCTTTCCAGATAGGAATGTTTGGATATAGGCCAGGATATGGGTTGTAGTACTCCTTCCCCTCTTTCTCTCCAGTTTCTCTCGCTGCAGAATCTGAGGCTGGCAATAGGAGCTAATTCTCTGTAATTCCCAGATGGGGGTACATGATTAGGAAATGGTGGGCTAGACTGTGCCAAGTGTGAAGGGTGTCTGAGCAATGTCCCTCTCACTGCAGTAAAGTCTATTAGCCTTAACCAGCAAATACCGTACTGACTGACTCCTAAGCTCAAACATGCAAATTCTGGACCTTCTTGGTTCTTTCTCTTCTTGGAGTACTGTGAAGTAGAGATGATTTTCTCTCTGTGGATCTCTCAGAGAGAGTGGTTCTCGAAAGGACCTAAATCCATCACCCAACTTCCTACAGGTGCACAGTCAGGATTATTAACCCTGACTGATCCATACAGAGATATCCTGGTATATTACAAAGCTAACTAATGTTACATAACAAGAACAGTTTGTAAGTACCCTGTTCCGAGGTACTGCAGTAGTGATGGAACTGTGTGTGGGGGGGGATGGGGGGGGTTTAATGCCCTCAATGCCATTAAGGGCTCATACAGACAAATGTGTGCGGCCCATGCCCGTACGGAGCAGGGGCATGGAGTGGAAGCCCATGGAAGCACTACAGAGCGCTTCGGTCCATGCCTCCGCACCGCAAAAAAATAGGAAATGTCCTATTTTTTTGTGGTGTGGACCGTCTATTGTGGATCGCGGACCCATTCAAGTGAATGGGTCTACATCCGCTAATGCCGGGCACTCGGCCGGTGCCTGTGCCTTACGGACCACTATTTGCGGTCCACAGCATGGGCACGGGCCGTGTGCATGAGACCCAAAAAGGAAAATAACTCAGACAAAGCAATAAATTTGTTATTAGGTGCACTACTTTTCTAAAGCTGATACAGGGTGAAATGAACACAATAGGCACCTTTTTATTACTCAGTATAGTAGTGGAAGCAGCATGTGTAATGTGTAGTGGATAATAGTAAACCTTGGAGTGATTCATACAATGTCTGATGGAAGGAAGCCGACTCAGTGTGTAGGTGTCAGTGAGACATTCTGGCATCGCAGGTGGGGATTACATCCTATGAACACAGGAATATGATGTCATACGACAGTAATGCTGCCGTTCCAAGAGACCTTGGAGCTTGTCTAAGAGGTTTGGTGGTATGTGTCTGGCTAACATCCTACTGAGTTAAAGGGGTTTTCATGGAGTGCAGTATTGATGACCTATCCTCAGGACTCCCAGCACTCCCTGCTGATCAGTTGTGTGAAGAGGCTGCGTCTCTCTGTTGACCGCCTCCTTACACCATACCAAGCACAGTGCCTTACATGGTGCGGTGGCTGTACTTGGTATTGCAGCCTAGGACTATTCACTTGAATAGGACTGAGCTGCATGTAGGCCATGTCACCAGTGAACATGTCGTCATTGCCCTAGGAAGAAGCCGCAACATCACTGGCATTTTCAAACAGCTGATCTCTGGGGGTGCTGGAAATCTGCCCCCCCCCCCACCGATATCATGTTGATGACCTATTAATTGAACAACTTAAACCTCTTGCCATTGGGTGGAGAGTTGGGAGACCTCTATACACATTACCATAGTCAGCCGATCTTGCCAAAATAGATGGGTTAGGCTGACAAATACTGTATCTAATGTGTGTGACCAACTTCAAGGGGTTTTCCAGGTTGCATCAACATCCTTTACAACAATTCTTTATGAAGGAAGCTGTCATTTTGTAATACATTTATTTTACCTTTATTGCTCCTATCTCCCGTTCTGGGCTCTGGTCACATGACCATGTCCATGCAGCTCTTTCTTATTTCCTGTGATGTTGTGTCCATGGGCGGGGCAGTGATAGGGGAGTGTCTGTTGAACTGGGTGGGAGGAGTTATAACTAGCTTAGTGTTAGGGGCGGGGCTGGAGCTCTGGCAGAAGAGGGAGAAGTGCATTATGGGTTTGCTTGGATATGGCAACAGGAAGTGCTATATACAGGATGGAAACAGACCAGAGGGATTGGTTTATATGGTGAAAAAGGGTCAGGAGAGTCCGAAGTGAAAAAAAAAAGCATGGGGAAGATGTACATGAAGTAAGCAACTACATGAGCGAAACCATAATGATCCCAAAACCCCTTTAAAGGGCATCTGTCAGCAGTTTTGTACCTATGACACTGGCTGACCTGTTACATGTGCACTTGGCAGCTAAAGGCATCTGTGTTGGTCCCATGTTCATATGAGCCCGCATTGCTGGGAAATATGATGTTTTAATATATGCAAATGAGCCTCTAGGAGCAACGGGGGCGTTACCATTACACCTAGAGGCTCAGCTCTCTCTGCAACTGTCACGTCCTCTGCACTTTGAGTGACAGGACCAGGTGTGATGATGCTTTCACTGCCTGGTCCTGTCAATCGAAGTACAGAGGGTGCTGCAGTTGCAGAGAGAGCAGAGCCTCTAGGTGTAATGGTAACGCCCCCGTTGCTCCTAGAGGCTCATTTGCATATATTAAAACATCATTTTTCTCAGCAATGCGGGCACATATGAACATGGGACCAACACAGATGTCTTCAGCTGCCAAGCGCACATGTAACAGGTCAGCCAGTGTCATAGGGACAAATCTGCATTTGAGAGTGACTGCTCCCTGTTTAGCCACTACAGCCCACGAGCAAATAATGGATATGATGTCCAAGTGACCACATAGCAATGTGACTAAATAGTGCCTAGGACAGATATAGTATATAATGATGCATCCTGTTACAAGGGCTCTTTAATAAATAGCTTTGGTTTAGTCTTTACTTCCCTTTTCTCTTTATCCGGAGGATCGATCGTGGGCAGGTCACAGCAAGATCCATTTGGGTCACTCTGGACAAAAGTCACAGTCAGGCGGTGCGTTCTCTGTCCGACCTAACATAGCGCAGGCCGTAGCCAGAGCGGAGCCTCGTTCCTTAGAGACAGGGACACACATGATAAAATTAACCTCACAGCTTCATGATTAACTCGTTGCATGTAAATGTCAAAGACAACAAAGACGGCATCGAAAGAATGACTTGCCCCTAAAAAGAAGAGAAACGGTCTATATTTCATCGTGACTCGCAGCTGGCATCTGTTCCCCATGTGGAACCCAGACAGGCTTTGCATTTTTAAGGTGTCACAATTAAAGTATTTCCTTGCTTTGTTCGAGGAGGTATTTTCACATGTATTTTACACAATAAGAAGGGTTGCCCGTGGAAAAGCAGCGTGCTACAATATTATCGGCCAACTACAGATGTTGGCAAGCAGAATGCAAATATAGGCTGCATATGTACAACCTCTAGTCCTGGAAATGTTCAAGCTTATTTAACTTAAGGGAGGCAAATATGTACATTTTATAGGAAATATTGCATTGTATTTCCTGTTAAAGGTGTTGTCCCAGGAAAAATATTCTACAGTTTTCAAACCAGCACCTGGATCTGAATACTTTTGTAATTGCATGTAATTAAAAATTTAGCATAGCCATTGAGTTATTCGATAAAATGTATCTGTATGGCGCCACCTGCTGTTTGTTTTTTCTTATTTCTTTAACCTGCTCACTGAGATGGCCGCACATGCTCAGTTTCATCCTTGAATTGCCTCCTGAGCTGTGATAGGGAGAGCTGAGACACTCCCCACTTAGCTGTGATAGGGAGCGCTGAGACACTCCCCCTTAGCCGTGATAGGCAGAGCTGGGACACGCCCCCTTAGCTGCAGCAGAAAAGAGACTCCCCTTGAGCTGTCAGCTTGATATAAATCTAGCAGAGCAATAAATGTGGAGATCTCTGGATCCATGTGAGGTACAGGGCTGGTTCTAGCCTTTTTAAAACAAGATTGTCATGTAGTATATGATGTCTGATTTTCATTTTTTTCATTAGTCATGGGATAACTCCCTTTAAATATAAGCATAATAATGTCTAGCATGGGGACCTAAATATAATACTAAATTAACACTGTCTATAAACCCCGTCCATCAGCCCGGCTTAGGACCTTCTTCTATTAGCCACAACTGTGGCTTCTGCTCTGGAGGACTCTGAAGTTGCTCATTTAGATGGCCACCGTGTAATACCCAATTCGTCCAGTAGTTGCCGCGATAGCAAAAACATGCGAGACTCCAAGCATAGCAAGGACATCTCCTTCCAAATTCTGCTGACAGCCTCCACTTAGTGCAGCTAGAAGCTTATGTACAGTATTTTTATAGCTCCTATTGACAGTAGCCAATGTGCTCCCCCTAGGGGAGGCTGAAGGTAGCCAGAATTTAATTGGATTCCCTCACTATCTGAAGGGTGGCATTTTGTTGGTAGTTTTGCTAGTCCTGGAGTACACTACTAACACTGTTTATTGGGGGCACTTCTAGACTGGACTGTTACTTCCTGCCCCAGAAACTAAAGGCAGGAGATATCTGGAGAACAAAAGGCTGAGCTTACAAAAGTAAGACTGCTCACATTTACTGAACATTACCATTCAGATGTACAGTCCAGTTTCCAGTACAGCCTGGAGATATGCTTTACAGAAGCATCCCCATTACATATTGCTAGGATATGCCATTACTTTATAATTGGTAGAAGTTTGACCTGCAGGACCCCCACTGATCCTGAAAATGAAGGGGCAGCATAATTCACTTAAAGGGGTTTTCTGGGACCCAGTTGGTCCCACAAAGCCACTTTAAAGGGGTTGTCCGGCATTTTACTACTGATGACTTATCCTCAGGATAGGTCATCAGCAGGGGCGTAACTACCACAGTGGCAGACCATGCGGCTGCTATGGGGCCCAGGGCAAGAGGGGGCCCAGTCTTATTTGGGATTATCTCCTCTTCTACTGGAGGTGAAAACTTGGTCAGGACTCTACCCTCTAAAGGAACAACTTTTAGCAAATGAGGCAGTGGAGAAATGGCCCAAGGGTCATTGAAAGGGGTTTAGGAGGAAACCTTTCTGTCCTGTGTGTGTGTGTGTGTGGGGGGGGGGGGGCTAGTTTGAACCTTGCTATGGGGCCCTTACTTCTCTATGTATGCCACTGGTCATCAGTATCTGATCGGTGGGGGTCCGACACTCGGGACCCCCGCCGATCAGCTGTTTGAGAAGGCATCGGCGCTCCCAGAACCTGGTAAGGGACGTGACGTCAGTGGAGAAGTGGAGAGTCATCTGGGAAGCCAGCAATTCCTCTGGACAGTGTTTGGCCGGGGCACCACTGTACAGGCTGATACCTAAAGAGGCTGCAGCACTGAATCAGTGCTGCAGCCCCTTCATTCTCAGGATTGGTGAGGGTCCCTGTGGTCAGATCCCCACCGATCATAAAGTACTGGCATATCCTAGCAATATCAATTAATGAAATAGGAATACCCCTTTATGCCTTATTCACACGGCAGTGTTCGATCAGTGATTTTGAGCCAAAATCAGGGGCGGCTCTAAACACAGAACAGGAGCAGATCTTTCCCTTATATAATGTCTGTGGAGGCTCCAACCCTGGTGTTGGCTCACAATCAGTGACCAAAACACTGACATGTGAATGAGGCTTTAAAGGGGCTAACAAGACTAGAAAAACAATTCTGCTTCCATGCAAAAATAGTGCCACCGCTGTCCGCAGGTTGTGTGTGGTACTGCAGCTCAGCACCATTCACTTCTGCAATGCCACACCCAACTTGTGGACAGCGGAGGTACAACATAGAGGAGAAGCTGGTGTCTATGCTTTTACTTTGGTTTTATCAACACATTCCCCTCTGATCCGGTATACAAGAATGATTTTTGATCTATTGCTAAGCACGCTTACTCTCATGACTATAGTCGGAAAGTTTTTTTTCCGCTTCTTCCTGGTGGTGGAGCAGAGCTTGCAGACCTTCTGCACAGACGGCGTCGAACATGGGGCAACAGCTGCTGAAAACAGATCGGAGTTTCTGGAAATATTCAGGATATCTCGGCATAGTGCACATAACTTCAGGACGGTACTTCAAATAGCATTTCCAGCAGAGATCCTCCAGGACTCCAGCATGTGCTTACATAACCTCCAGTGCTGTTATATAATGCATGGTATGGACTCGTGTGAAGCATGGAGACGGCTTCAAGCTCGTGTTGTTCCCTAGTGAGGATGCAGTTAGGAACATATCCAGCAAGAATCATGTAATCATATTACACCATTTGCATTCTGTATCAGGGATATCATTGGTTCCATATGAATTTACACGCTGTTTAAATGCTTGTTTCGCTTATTTTTCAAACAGTATTTTGCTCGCCGGCTCCTGTTGACGGATCTTATTTGTACATAGATTGAAAAAGGACACAGGTCCATCAAGTTCAACCATTCTCATATGAATTATACAACATTAGAGGGGTTGTCCGGGTTCAGGGCCCCCGTTTTCACCCCTCCGAGCCCCCTGATATGAGCATGAAATGCTCCGATGCTTTCCCTTGCTCTGTGCTGTATCGCAAGGGCTGTTTGTCTATATTTTTTACACTGCTAGGTGGAGGCTTCAGCCTAGCAGTGTTGCCGGTGATGTCACCGGCACTGATGGGCGGCCTAGCCTGTAAAACGGCTAGGGCAGCGCTAAAGCACGCCCCCACTAGTGCCGGTGACGTCATCGGGGTTACGGCTAGGCAGACCCCTCCACCGGATCTCCAGAAAATGCCTTTACCCTGCACAATTCAGCACAGGGCAAAGGAGAGCATCAGAGCATGAAATGCTCCAATGCTCATGTCAGAGGGCCTGCCTGAGTGAAAACGGGGATATGTCCGGGTCAGAACCCGGACAACCCCTTTAATTGTTAGATTAAATGGGTTTTTCACCCCTAGAGACTTTTTCTGCAGAGCCCCCAACGTGGCTGGACCTTCAGTGGGAATCATACCTGATCCCCCCGCTTCTGGGTTCCGGCTCCATTGCGTCCCCTCGGCTGCAGCAGGTCTCCGGACTCCTTGTGTCAACATTAGGTTAGATACGGGATCACGTGACACGTCACCACCATGGCCAGTCATTGGCCCACGTCAAACCAGATGTTGATGTCGGGAGACCCAAGATCTGCAGCAACGGCAGGGGAGCAAATTTCTACCATTTCTACCTCTTGGGTAGGGCATCGCCAAGTTTGACTGCTCTGACTGTAAAGAACCCTTTCCTATATTGATACTAGCCAGCTCTCCTTGAAGAGCACCTGTCAACAGGATCAACCCTATTAAACCAGGCATACGACCTGCTAGGGTTGATCCCACTGATGAAAATGATACCTACCGGTTGTGATGTTCCTCGTTAAGTTCAAAAACTTTCTAGTGTGAACTTGTAAATGGAGGAGGGGGATGCGGCTGCAGCAATCTCAATGGGATAGGCATCTGATTGGCTCAGAGGCTTTTGTATATTTACAGAGACTGGTAGAGGGAAGGAAAAAGACCCCAAATATGCAGGTTACCCACCCCAGGTCTAATGTCTGATGCACTTGGATGATTTACCTCTCCGTGCAAACTTGTATTTGTACGGAGCAGTAATATCGCGTCCATAGATGTGTATAGGCCTCTACGATTGCTCAGATTCCTCAAGAGCCTCCGATTTTTTTCTGATGGCTTTGTCTAAAAAAAAAAGTTGATGGCGTTCCCCTATGGTGCAGAAGTGCCATATGGCGGCACACAGAGAGCCTATATCTCCATATAATGCAAAGTCCATAAAAAATGTTGTCCTGCTGTGATGCGAAACAATGACCCCCGGGTCTACAAGGTGAGGCCCTTATGTAACGTTCTGTGGTTGGGGTCCAGTGACAGTTCAGAGGAGAACAATCCGCCTATTAAGGTTTTATCAGCAAAGAAGAGACGTCCATGAAAAAAGACGGATCGTTAAATGCTCGGCTGTTGAGATAATTTCTGCAATGGTTTAAGCAAACTGTTGGAATGAGCAAATGTTCTCACAAGATACCACAGCAACAGACCATGCTCTTCATGGGTATTTACCAACCAGCTAATAATTGACAAAAAAAAATACAGACGGAGAGGTGGAGAATTTCACCTGAGTACACAGAGGATGGAAATGTTCCACTGATCAGGCAAGGTTTTATTAAGAAACCTAACATGAGGTCCAGTGTCCGCCAAATCCAGCTGAGCATGAGGAATGTCATGGACAGCGAGGAGGACAATTACAATTTATCCACCATGAAGCCAGTTCCTTGTGTAGGTCACTAAACACTAATTGGGCACATGTTGCTTTTTTAACAGATTGAGGCTAACTAGTACTGTCTAACTATTTTAACCACCCATATGGAACTTAAAGGGCATCTGTCAGCAGTTTTGTACCTATGACACCGGCTGACCTGTTACATGTGCACTCGGCAGCTGAAGGCATCTGTCTTGGTCCCATGTTCATATGTGCCCGCATTGCTGAGAAAAATGATGTTTTAATATATGCAAATGAGCCTCTAGGAGCAACAGGGGCGTTGTCATTACTCCTAGAGGCAACTCCTGTGCTCTCTCCAATTTGATTGACAGGACCAGATAGTGTAAATGTCATTACTCCTGATCCTGTCAGTCAAAGTGCAGAGGATGCAGCAATTGCAGAGAGAGCAATAGTAAATCGTGTGATTAAAAAAAAGTACAACTTGTCCCGCAAGAAACAAGCACTCATATGAATCAAAAATTTAAAAAGTGGGCAAATGGGAAACCACAAGGTCCTGAAAGGGTTAAAGTGGCCATACATATTTATCTGCAGATATGGGTTATTTCAGCATCATTTGCGCTTATTATATAATTGTCAGCCAGTCTCACCCAACGTAGCTTGATCTGCCCATGGTCAGCAGCTAAATATCTCATGTCTATGGCTAGCATTACTGAACGCTCTAGACCAGGGATCAGCAACCTCCGGCACTCTAGGTGTTGTAAAACTACATCTCCCATCATGCACACTTGCTTGGCTATTCTCTGAACTCCCACAAGTGAAAGAAGAATGCTGGGAATTGTAGTTTCACAACAGCTGGAGTGCCGAAGGTTACTGATCCCTGCTCTAGACATACAAATCTCTGTATAGCCAGGCTTCCTCAGCTTGCAGGCTACAAGAGGTACACAGCTTCCTATGGTCTCTGCTGAGAACCAAAAAAGGTTATCAAAGTCTTGATTTTTTATTTTTATTTTTTAACTGGAGCCATATGACACAATGCACGAACTAAAAATGGATGAACTTCCGCAAGATGACAGGGAGTGAGATCATAAGAACTAGGACACCTGGTTTTCTGCTGAAGTTACATCCTTCCTAACCGAGTCCTCCTGCCAAGGGAACTTCACTTCTTCACTGTGATTGGTATCGGCTAAATTTAAGAGATTACAAACTTTTTTGGGGAAAAAAAGTTCAGTCACTTGAGTGCTATCTATGGACCTGTTCCATGCTGTATGATGAATCCTATGTAGGCTGTAGATCCAACACCTCCCATAAATAGGATCTGGCCAATATATACGTTGTATTGCTCCTAGTAGGTTGATGCAGTCCATTTTGCCAATGAAGATGTTACCTAACGGCAGTGCCCACTGCTGAAAGGGTCCCATGGCCCTGGAGTCAGATGCATTAAAATGTAGAGGGTTTATCCCATTAGGACAGCCTCTGTTCAAACACCCGATTGGGATAGATTGATGTCATAGAGGGTGGCTACGAGGTTAGGACGCTCCTCATTGGAACAGTATGGAGGGCCACTGTATCAACAGCTCCTTCTCTGCTCGTCCATGAACTACTACAGGGCCAGGGGGGTAGCTACTATAGAAGCAGGGGAAGTGACTGCTACCGGGACTGAACTGAGGAAGAGGCCCAGGATGAGGACAAATGGATTCATTTTCAGCACCCAGTGAGCGGTGAGTATGGTGCTACTAGTCCTAGCACTGGTATTACTCACTGCTCCCTGGTCTTCTTCTCCAGGCACCTGCGCTGCACTAAGTCCTGGCTGAGCGCACCGCTTCAGGATGAGACATGGTGTGTGTGTGCAGGAACGCAATATGACCTGATGCTGTGCCGCATTCAAAAATTTACTGTGGGGGCCAGTCAAGATCTAGTTACATCAGTGTACAGGGCAGACGTGTGTATGGTTGGCTGCAACTCTCCGGAGCAATTACAGCTGATGACCTGGGGTTTCAGAAGCCAAGATGGATTGTTCTAGGAGGTAGTTCTTGTTAGACAACCCCTTTAAGTGCAGGGTTTGCAGGATAGGAACCTGGACAAGTCAGAGGCGTAAAGGGGTTGTGCCAAGATTTAAAGATAGCCACTACCTACAGGATAGAAGATAAGAGTCTTATTTGTTAGGGTCCAACTGCTGTGATCCCCACCAATCATGACAATGTGGTTCCTGTGTCTCACCAGATGAGGATGCACACCACTGCTCCATTTATCTCTATGAGACTGCCAAAAAGTAGCGCTTGGCTATCTCCAGTAGCCCCATAGAGATGAATGGAAGGACAACGTGCATGCTTGACCGGGGCTCCATTGGTATGTGAGGGACAAAGGACTCCTGCTCTTGAGATCATGGTGGTCAGACCTCAACCAATCAGACATTTATTCCCTTGGCATGACCCCTTAAAATCCCCCATATACCTTTTTTAAAGCTGAAAAGCTAAGATACATGATAAATGTTGCCCAAAGGCAAGGTGATAGCTTGGTTCAGGTGAATTATAATCATGGTGATTGGTGGAGGGCCCATGACTGCTATTGCCCAGGGGCCCAGAGCATTGTTGGTCCTCCCTCGCATACAAAGATCAGAAACATTCATTTGCATAGTATTACCCTTTAATAAGCACCCAGGGTCTTCTCTAGGGCTAGGTGACGAGTGCCACCACCCAGAACGCCCTGTCCCCAAGAATGAGGTTCACTTAGTGACTGTGCAAAGCGCTCATCAAGGCTCTGTTCCCACCACATGGACCTATAAATGTCACCATTGTTCTGTGCGTGCTAAACTGATCAGTTAAAGGGCATGGCCAGGATTAGAAAAATGTGGCCATAGACAACCCCTTTAATTGTGTATACTTATCAAACTGCATAGTCATGATGCTTCAGTCCGAGTTTATTGATTCCTCAAGAATTTTCAAGATCTCTGCTTGCTGCTATTCAACTGGCACTTTCACACCTGTTTATCTCCTGGAAAGAAACAATGAAGTTGCCTGAAATGAGACAGAAAACAAGTGAGTAAATTGGATACCTGTTCATTACACCTTTATTTGCTGACTCCAGAATACAGCTTTTTCCTAGTATATTTACGAAAAAATATGGTATAATTGGAGGTAGTTGCGAACAGATAACAGATTGTGACTCACTGTGCCTGTAACATGTAAAAACAAAAATCCAAAAAAGACCTACAGCAAGTCCTGCCTGCCACCTAGTGGTTATTTGAGAGTAAGCAGTTTAAGGGTTTTCCAGTTTTCCATATTGATGATTTTCAGGATAACTTATCAATATCAGATCGGTGGGGGTCTGACTCCCGATTCTCCTGCCAATTAGTTGTATGAGGAGCCACAGTGCTGAGTTGTCTTCACTGTTTACCTTACAGCATCACCCGCGATGCTAGGGGACAAGCCTCCCTAGCATCGCGGGTGACGCTAGGGAGGCTCATCCCTGCCTGCTATTGGCTGCTCCCTCGACACTGGATGTTTTCATCTGTGATGGGGAGAAGCAGCAGTGGCAGTGTGGGGACCAGGAGCGACGCAGGGAGTGGGGTAAGTATATTCCCTCTGAGGGTTTCGACATATAGGGGATATTTTTATACCTGAAAGTGTTGGACCTTTACTGAGTGATGAGGGAGGAGTAGTAGAGGACAGTGCGGAGAAAGCAAATCTACAGTGCCTTGCGAAAGCACCTTCTTCCACATGTTTGGTGTCTCCCAGGTGGCTTGTGGCAAACTGTAAACAAGACTTTTTATGGATATCTTTGAGAAATGGCTTTCTTCTTGCCGCTCTTCCATAAAGGGCAGATTTGTGAAGTGTTGGACTGATTGTTGTCCTATGGACAGACTCTCCCACCTCAGCTGTAGATCTCTGCAGTTCATCCAGAGTGATCATGGGCCTCTTGGCTGCATCTCTGATCAGTCTTCTCCTTGTTTGAGACGAAAGTTTAGAGGGACGGCCGGGTCTTAGTAGATTTGCAGTGGTCTGAACTCCTTCCATTTCAATATCATCGCTTGCACAGTGCTCCTTGGGATGTTTAAAGCTTGGGAAATCTTTTGGTATCCAAATCCGGCTTTAAACTTCTCCACAACAGTATCACGGACCTGCCTGGTGTGTTCCTTGGTCTTCATGATGCAGAACCCTGAGACTATCACAGAGCAGGTGCATTTATACGGAGACTTGATTACACACAGGTGGATTCTATTTCTCTTCATCAGTCATTTAGGACAACATTGGATCATTCAGAGATCCTCAATCAACTTCTGGAGGGAGTTTTCTGAACTGAAAGGAAATGGGCCGAATAATTTTGCACGCCCCACTTTTCAGTTTTATTATTACAAAAAAAGTTTAAATGATCCAATAAATTTCGTTCCACTTCACAATTGTGACCCACTTGTTGTTAATTCTTCACCAAACATTTAAAATGTTATATCTTTTTGTTTGAAGCCTGAAATGTGGCAAAAGGTTGAAAAATTCCAGGGGGCCGAATACTTTAGCAAGGCACTGTATTAAATAATATTTCTCCACTCTATTCACTGACGAAAATGAATTTTCAGACAAAATGAGTGTAAAAATAAACTCCCTATTAAAGAGAACCTGTCATGTGGAACACGGTTTCTGTGCCACAGGCAGCATGTCATATCCATTAAAACTATATATCAATCTGCTCAGCTCCTCCTGCTCTATAACATGCTGCCCTCAGCTTAGACACCATGTGACAGATTCTCTTAAAATGTGGCCTGTCTGACCCAGAATGAAGTGCAGCGGCATCTTAAAAAGATTAAAATCGACAAATCAACGGGTCCAGATGGCATACACCCCCGTATGCCAGTAATGTAATACACAGAACCTTTTTTCTGATATTTATGGACTCTATAACAGAACTGGAGAGGGTATAGAGGAGGGAAACTAAAGTAACAAGCGAAATCGGTGGATTACAAGTTCCGGAAAAAGATTAACAAAATTAGGGTTAATTTAATTTAGAAAAAAATATGACTGAGGGAGATCTAATAACTGTGCATAAATATATCAGGGGTCAGTGCAGAGATCTGCGCTGCAGCCATGTAGTGCACGTCCACATTTACAACATTTCAGTAACCAGTAGAGCCTGCCTAACATTTTAAAGGGCATGGTGCGTCTTAGATGGTACATGGTGGGCACAGCATATTGGGCACTGAAATGCAATATCTGTGGAAAACTTGCAAGTGTCACTTTGCACGGTCTGCTGCGCGTTAATTTCTGAAAAATATCTGTGGCGTCAAAATGCTGACTCTACTGCTCAATAAATGACTTGAGGGGTGTAGTTTCCAAAATGGGGCCACATCTCAGGGATGCCATTTATTATTTCACCCCCAGAGTCTCTACGGTTGTCAGCACAAGATGCATAAATCACCACATTGGGCCTTAAATGCACATGGTGCTCTTTTACTTCTGAGCCCTATGGTTTTTCCAAGCAAAAGATTAGGGCCATGTGTAGGGTGTTTATATAAGAGTGTTTGCATTTCACACTGGAAGGCACTGGGCACAACATGTTGGGCACTGAGATGGCATATCTGTGGAAAAATTGCAATTTTCACTTTGCACCATCTGCCCTGAATTAATTTTTGCAGAACATCTGTGGGGTCAAAATGGTTTCTAAAATGAGGTCACTACTTGGGGGTTTCTTTTTTTATTTCACCTCAGAGCGTCTGCAGTTGTTGGCCAGTGCTGTATAAATCATCAAATTAGATCTCACATATGGGCTCCAGCGGCATGATCCTCGGCACAGGCGTGTCGGGAGAGATGAGCTGCTAAGCCATGCCCTCTAGTGATGAGACAGCATCCTTAGCAACAGGATGCAATGCTCTGTTTCTCCCTGCAGCTGGTGTGTGCTGATGAGATTAGCAGTGGGATGATTGCTCAGCTGCTCTAGTCCTATATGCTAGTGTTCTGACTAATGGAGCACTGAGTAATGGCCCTATCCGGTTCTAATCCTGGGACTCGGTGCTCTATTTAAACCCCTTCCTGGTCACACACCAGTGGCAGTGATAGTCTCTGACTCACTAACTGTGAACTATGTTCTGGTTCCTTGTTCCTGTTCTTATTGGATTGCTCGTTCCTCTGACCCAGGCTTGTCTTCTGACCACTCTCTGAATCTCGTTTGGTACTTGGTAGCCCGTCTGGTTATGACCCATTTATGTACGACTCTGATGTTGTGTTTGTCTGTCTTTGTTTGTTACTCTGTCTCTGCACTTAATTAGTGTAGGAAACGTCGACCAGTTGCGGTCTAGCTATCCTATCTAGGGCTTGTACTGCTAGTAGTTAGGGAAAGTGGGCTGGGTTCTAGCCTTAACTGTCCTTGCCTGTCCCTACCTACAGTTGTAACAAGGGTGTTGCCATATTCAGGAAGAACTTGGTAACAAATTTTGGGGTCCCTTTTCTCTTTAACCCTTTAAAAAATGAAAAATCTGGTCCTAAAGCAACATTTTCTTGTAACAAAAATTAGGGATGAGCGAACCTGTGGAAGTTCAGGTTCGCCTAGTTTGGCCAAACTTCAGGTCAAAGTTCAGGTTTGGGACTAGAACTTTACCTGAACTTGACCCCGAACCCCAAAGAAGTCAATAGGGACCCAAACTTTATTATTTTCCGTTATAACATGGTTATAGTGAAAAATAATAGCATTCTTAAGACAGAATGCAAAAGAATATGGCCATTTAGGGGTAAAAAACAAAACAACTCACCTCATCCACTTGATCGCGTTGCCACAGTGTCTTCTATCTTCTTTCAGCAGGACCTGCCAAAGGACCTGCAATGACGTCACAGGGCTCACCACGAGGTGAGGTGTTTTTTTTAACCCCTAAATGGCTATATTCTTTGGCATTCTGTCTTAAGAATGCTATTATTTTCCGCTATAACCATGTTATAACGGAAAATAATAAAATCACCTGAACACTGAACCCGGACTTCAGTGAAAATGTCCGGGTTCGGATCCAGGTACCCTATCCCTTAAAAAAATTCAAAGGGGTTTTCCGGGATTATAATATTGATGACCTATTCAAGTGTATAGGAATGAATGGGACAGTTTGTAATTACACCTGCTCGCTGCTGTGATGTTAAAGAGGCTCTGTCACTAGGTTTTAACCTATGTATTTAAATACATAGATTAAAACCCTTTGACTTCTACAGTTAGAACATACCTTTATTGCAGAGTACAGCGCAGCGGTTGTGCTGAAAAAAGACCTTTAATCTTTATGTTAATGAGCCTTCGGAGCACCGGGGGGCGGGCTCTTTCTTCCTGAGCGCCGCTTCTTCACCGCCCCCCGGGTCCCGAGGCTCTCTCCGATGCCGACGTCCACGCCCCTCTGAAAATTGATTGACAGCGCTAGGCCGTTTGGCCTAGCGCTGAAATCCCGCCGGCGCATGCGCAGAAGCGCTTGCAGTGCCGAACACCGCAAGCGCTTCCATCCTTGTGCGCACGCGCCGTCACTTCCGGGTTCAGCGAAGTGACGGCGCGTGCGCACAAGGATGGAAGCGCTTGCGGTGTTCGGCACTGCAAGCGCTTCTGCGCATGCGCCGGCGGGATTTCAGCGCTGTCAATCAATTTTCAGAGGGGCGTGGACGTCGGCATCGGAGAGAGCCTCGGGACCCGGGGGGCGGTGAAGAAGCGGTGCTCAGGAAGAAAGAGCCCGCCCCCCGGTGCTCCGAAGGCTCATTAACATAAAGATTAAAGGTCTTTTTTCAGCACAACCGCTGCGCTGTACTCTGCAATAAAGGTATGTTCTAACTGTAGAAGTCAAGGGGTTTTAACCTATGTATTTAAATACATAGGTTAAAACCTAGTGACAGAGCCTCTTTAACGACAAGCAGGTAAACATTTAAGGGAAGGCTGTGCTCGCACAGAGTGCAGCCTTCTCTTCAAACAGCTGATCAGTGGAGGTGCCGGGTGTCAGATCCCTGCCAATCTGATAATGATGACCTATCTTGAGGAGAGGTCATCAATATTAAAATGCCGATAAACCCCTTCAATATTTCATATTCACAGCCAAGTGTTTTTAAATTATGTAAAATGCCTAGTAGGTCAATATTCTCTCTACATTCCTTAAAAAATTCATTGACGGGT
Source organism: Rhinella marina (assembly GCA_900303285.1). Lineage (NCBI taxonomy): Eukaryota > Metazoa > Chordata > Amphibia > Anura > Bufonidae > Rhinella > Rhinella marina. The sequence goes on along the minus strand of ONZH01017253.1, from coordinate 25,893 downwards.
GTAGTTTCCAAAGTGGGGTCACTTTTTGGGGGTTTCTACTGTAGAAGTACCTCAGGGTCTTCTTCAAATACAACATGGTGCCTGGAAATCATTCCAGCTAAATCTGCTCTCTAAAAGCATATGGCGCTCTTTCCCTTCTGAGTCCTGCGGTGTGCCCATACACAGCAGTTTACGACCACATATGGGGTACTGCTGTAATCAGTAGAAATTGTAGGGTCCTTTTTCTCCTGTTACCCCTTGTGAAAATGAAAAAATTGGGGCTAAAGCAAAATTTTATTGGAAAAAAATTAAATTTTTCATTTAGCCAAATGCACAAGTGTCGTCTCCCTTCTCTCTTCCTGTCTGCTGCTGCTGTCTATGGCAAAGACCGCAGACAGCAGCGGTAAGCGCTGCCTTCTCCTTATACAGCTGATTGGCGGGGGTGCCGGGTGTCGGACATTTCACCGACATTGCAACCGGCGGTGCGGTGTAACTACGACTGCTCCATAACATTCAAGTGAATAGGACGTAGGAGCTGTAATGACATTGCATTACTGGCTGCAATGTCGAAGGCGTGAAGGTAAACAGTGGAGACAACTCAACGCTGTGGCTTCTCAAACAGATGACCAGCAGGGGTGTCAAGAGTCAGACCCCCGCCGATCTGAGGATAGTTCACCAATAATAAGAGCCAGGACAAGCCTTGGTTCCAGACCATATGTATGCATTCTAGTGGGGCCCAGTGCCATGACAGGGGTGTTGTTGGGCTGCTGGGTTGTGTTACCTGCAGGTTTGGTGTTGTGGCAGTGGTGGTCGCTATGTGGCGCTGCACCACTTTAGAGTAGGGACCTGCTCAAAACAGGTCACATTGATGTGGTGAGTGGGCTTATGCATTTTTATAAATTATACTGAGAAGCAACAGTTGAATGCATAGCATGTGGATATGCGATCCATTCTTTTTTTTTTTTACATGCCAGGGTGACTGATGCATACCCCGACAGCCAGTCCTAGTAACTGTTTTGCCCCGAATGTTCCCTTAATGATCACATATTGAAGGTAGCTTTGTAATATACTGTGTTTCAATACAACTTTCTGCTGTTGCATTCAGTCTAGGTATTCATCTATATGCTAAGCAGCCGGGATTCCAGGCTTTTATATTTGAACTACACTAGTAGTATTCTAGAATGATCACTAGAGGGCAGCAGATGGCAGTGTCATTCCAGGCAGAGCTCTGCAGAGAAGGCAAGTCCTGTGATAAGAAGATACAGCTACAAGTGCATCTCAATAAATTAGAATATCATCAAAAAAATTTCAGTAATTCAGTTTAAAAAGTGAAACACATATATTATATAGAGTCATTTCAAACAGAGTGAACTTTTTCAAGTGTTTATTTATGTTCATGTTGATGATTATGGCTTACAGCCAATGAAAACCCAACATTTATTATCTCAGGAAATTAGAATAATTAACCCAAAACACCTGTAAAAGACTTCTTAAGCCTTTAAAAAGGCCCCTTAGTCTGGTTCAGTAGGCGACACAATCATGGGGAAGACTGCTGACTTCACAGATGTCCAGACACACTCCACAAGGAGGGTAAGCCACAAAAGGTCATTGCTAAAGAAGCTGACTGTTCACAGAGTGCTGTATCAAAGCCTATTAATGGAAAGTGGAGTGGAAGGAAAAAGGGTGGTAGAAAAAGGTGCACAAGTAACAGGGAGAACCGCAGCCTTGACAGGATTGTTAAGAAAAGGCCTTTCCTAAATTTGGGGGAGATTCACAAGGAGTGGACTGAGTCAGTGCTTCAAGAGCCACCACACACAGACGTATCCAGGACATGGGCTACAAGTGTCGCATTTCATGTGTCAAGCCACTTATGACCAATAGACAATGCCAGAAGCGTCAGTACTGATTGCTAGAAGAAAGGCATAGCAGTGCTTTCCTGAGTTCTGTGCCCCTGCAACTCATATCAGCCGCCCCCAGGAGTCCTGAATAATGACCGACATCACACTGACCCAGAGAGACCGAATACAATGGCGAAGCAGTTAAGACGTCAGCTTAGGAGCATCATACCGTGTGTGGGGCACTTCCAGGTGTCATACCGTGTGGGAGGCACTTCCAGGTGTCATACCGTGTGGGGGGCACTTCAGGTGTCATACCATGTGTGGGGCACTTCCAGGTGTCATACCGTGTGGGGGGAACTTCAGGTGTCATACCATGTGTGGGGCACTTCCAGGTGTCATACCGTGTAGGGGGAACTTCCAGGTGTCATACTGTGTGGGGGGCACTTCCAGGTGTCATACCTTGTGGGGGGCACTTCCAGGTGTCATACCGAGTGGGCGGCACTTCCAGGTGTCATACCGTATGGGGGGCACTTCCAGGTGTCATACCGTGTGGGGGGCACTTCCAGGTGTCATACTGTGTGGGGGGCACTTAAGGTGTCATACTTTGTGGGGGGCACTTACAGGTGTCATACCGTGTGGGGGGCACTTCCAGGTGTCATACTGTGTGGGGGCATTAAAGGGCATCATACTGTGAGACAGGCACTTAAGTGGCATGACACTGTGGGGAGGCACTAAAGTGGCATTATACTACATCATAAATAAATGGCTGGCATCAATACTGGGGCAATATTGGAGGCATGAATACTGTGTGGGGGCACTTATGGGGGCATCACAATGTGTGGGGGCACTAAGGAAGCATCATATTCTGTGAGAGGCACATAGGGGCACTTATGGGTCATCAGTACTGCTGTCATCTCCTGTGAGCGCCGTGGCCTTCTCTGTGCCCACCAAGCACAGCGCCATACATTGTATAGTGGCTCTGTTTGGTATTGCAGCTCAGCCCCATTCACTTCTAAGGGTCCAACAGGAGTGCTAGTGCCTTCTCAAACAGATGATTGACAGAGGTCCCGGGTGTTAGACCCCCACCAATCAGATACTGATGACCTATCCAGAGGACAGGTCATCAGTATAAAAATCTCGGAAAACCCTTTTAAGTTTAATATGGCTTTATTCTGTGGGACCCCGTGACTATTGTGGTGGTCTGACATGTTGAGAAGTTATCAAGAAATAAGCGTAGACAGTAGGAGATCCATTATTCAGGATCTTCCTTTCTTGGCCACAGTGGAGAGCAGTTACAAAGAGTGTCCCCTGCTCTGGAGGACCCAACATGGCCATTCAGTACTTGGCCCACCCCCTGATTTCTGATTTACTTATTTTCGCACTGCAGGCAAATTAAACACAATCTCCCATGAGTTGCAGGAAAGGGAGCACTTTGTGATTCTCCCCATGTCAAGGAACCATTAAACGAATTAGGGATTATCCAAAGTGGAAAACCCCTTTAAATGGCCCTAGTTTGCTCAATCCTCTGTGACATTTTAATGGAACAGAAAGCCAGTATTTCTCAGCAAAGCTGCTATACATTATCGTGTAGGGAAATTCTTTGCAAACCACAGAATTGAAAGTGAACTTTTAGATACAAGTGCCAGCCGCAAGACAGGAAATTGACCCCACCTTGAACCAAAGCTGGTGTAGAACTAGATTCATCTACAGGCATTGTGAGCTCTTATAACTAGGCCACATAAAATGCTGTATATGCAGCTAGTATAGTTGCCAACAGTCCCAAATTTGCAAGGACTGAGACCATCTCGGCAAATTGAGGCCAAGTTGGGTAGAGAAATTGGCCAGAAGTGGGCATTTCTGCCCAGGTTTAGGCCCTGAATTTACTGGACAGAATGTTGGTGGTAGGATAAAGATCTTATCACTTAGGCTTCGATCATATCTCATTTTTACAACATGTTTTGCATATGTGTGTTGGAAAAGCTCCCAACGCACAGTCGGAATGTATCCCTAGGCACCCATGCATCCAGTATGTGCCATAGGCATTTCCCTCTAGCATATTCTGGGCCAATGTGTTGCTTTCCTATAAAGAGGGGACACATATACTGTGTGGTATACATATGCCACGTTATGCCTATACCGTGGCATACGTCAGAGGTATACACTGGAGAATGCTCCTAACATATATCGCTGATGAAAGCGAAAAGCAAGATGTGAACCGAGCCTTACATGGAAGATCCTTCCAGGCTAGGAAGAGAAGGCCATCTCTCTAAAATGTTAAAAATGTTCGCCTATTGACTTTAATTTTGCTCTGTTTAGGACATTGCACTGGACATGTTTCATGATGGAAATCTTGGAGCTGCACCAAGAAGTTTAAAGCTCTAATTAGGATTTTGCAGGCAATTCTGTGGGGATTCGTGCTCCCTGATTAATTCCGTCGCACAATCCAAAATTCTAAAAATAATAGAGTTATGGACACCATAGAGGGGTTTCCCCTGGGAAACACATCAATTAACCAAATCAGCAGCCCTCTGTGCTGAAGGACTATGTTTAATGGCTAAATATTCATGTAATAGGTACCATGTAATACCATATTTCTTCTTTAGTGGCCACTGCAGAAGAAAGGTGCAGCTGCCCACAATAGGTGATCGCCGGGTGGTATAGCCACTGGAACCAAGGCAATCAGTTGAACGCCGACAGTTAGTCAGGACTGTATGTAATGGTTAAAGGGAGTCTGTCATTTAATTTTCACCAATATAACTAAGAGCACTGCCCTACAGAAGATTGTAGACACATCCCAGACTACCTGTGTGCACTGTGTGTCTGTATTACATGTTCAGAAAAAGCACTTTTATTCTGCTGAAAAACAGCTCTTAAAGTGTAACTGCCGTTTTATTTTTATTTGTGTAATGTATAGGCGCAGTGATACTGACCATTTTTGTAATATACTTTGATTACTGAAATTATACTTTTCTATTAGAAAAATAGCCCTAAAGTTGCCCATTTTCAGCCTTAGCAACATCCTCCTGTCTTCTGTTTACATAACACGGTCAGTGTTGAGCAAGTCTCCACTGTTATGTAAACAGAAGACAGAGGATGTTGCTAAGGCTGAAAATGGGCCACTTAAGGGCTATTTTTCTAATAGAAATGTACGATTTGAGTAATTAAAGTATATTACAAAAATGGTCAGCATCACTGCCCCTATATATTACACAAATAAAAATAAAACGGCAGTTACACTTTAAGTGCCCAGCTGAAAGTGAAAGTAAAAACAGCTTTCACTCTTGACTCGATTTCTAACAGCTATATATTCTGATATAGTGGATATAATGCTATGCCTCTGGTATCGTTTGAAAGGTTGGAATGCCAGCCTTCAAACAAGGTCAGGTTCATATTTCAAGGTGTTACCAATCCTAAGATATGAGCAACTAAAGCAGCCCTCCTCTTTAGTCTGGCTTGCTTTGGGCACTTGCAGCAGCAGAGTTGGGCACTCGGGAGCTGTTTTCCACCAGAATAAAAGTGCTTTTCCTGGACATGGAATAAAGTGCACACAGGTATGTCTGGGATGTGTATGCAATCTTCTGTGGGGCAGTGCTGTTAGTTATATTGGCAAAAAACAGGTGACAGTCTCCCTTTAATTATTCATATAATGGGTACCATGCAATACCATATTTCTCCTTTAGTGGCCACTGCAGAAGAAAGGTGCCGCTGCCCACGATAGGTGATCGCCGGGGGATTTAGCCACTGCATCCAAGGCAATCAGCTGAACGCCAACAGGTAGACAGTAAGAGAAGGAGTTATCCAGATAGGACAACCTCTTTAACACCCAAGGTGTTGGCAACCGTCTAATAAGAGAGTCATTCCCAAATCCTCCACTTGCAACCTAATAGTGCAGATAATACAATTTTATATTCCATGTGCATCGTTTCTGTTACATTTATCACAAAGCCTTTATAAACTACAAGAGAAACGTTCTTCAAATCAAATGACTCCAGATCAGTTGTTGATCTCAAGCACGCCCCTCACCCCCCATTTCCTTGCCTTTTTCTTACATCCTGCTTCCCTTTCCTGCAGTCCAAGAGTCTATATCATTGGCAGATCAAGTACCTCGCAGGCTATTATTTTTACATTTATCACTGTTACTCAAGTTGTTTCCTGGCTTCCTGATTGCAGTCCTGCCAAAATCACTTTCTGGTGGAGGAGAAACCGTGTCCTAGAAGTAGCGTGCTAATCGCAGAGCCATCGGAACGCGCTCTAACGCTCGTGAACTTGACCCCCTCACTCCAATACATATAGAATATGTATTGCATTTTTCCTGTCCCAATGAAAGATCACAAGCCTTATCTAAATATTGGAGCACTTCAAATGGGCGAGGACTGAGGCGGCCCTAACACCTGAGATCTGAGATTAGTGACGTCACGTTACCACCATTGTCCTTTGAGATGCTCGACACAGAGATTTACATTAGTCCATATGCCAAAATTGAAGAGGTATTCCCATCTCGCCATTTGGGTCCCCTCATGCAGCAAAAGTCGATGGAAGGCACTTTCCAGTTCCAGTGATTTATTGGAAGTGCCTTCTCTCCCCATTCTCCTCTCATGTGTACTGCCCATTGTTCAGGGATACAGTCACCATTGAGATCTTGCAGCAGTGGCCTCACTTGGCATGAAGTCCTTTGCTTACTGCGGTGGCCGGGATCGCAGGAGAACGCCTATCCACGCATGAGCAAAGCTGCTTTCCCAGACACCGGTTTGCAGCATATCATTTTTGAAAAGGACAGCTCCAGGGCATGCACAGTAGCCCTGGAGCTGTTCTGTACAGCCATGATTAAGCCAGCATTGGAAATCTGCGCGCACAGGCAAGCGGTGCAGTGATGTCATTACAGTGCCGGTTGCCCGTGCTTTCAGTCAAATGGAATGGATGCACCCACTGAACTTCCAGACAGTGCTAAGCTCTGGAGGTGAACAAGGGAGATGGGACAACCCCTTTAATGAGAAGTGATGGATAGGCCATAAGGTTCTGTTCACATCTTCTGCAGCTCCATTCAATGGGAAAAATAGAGTTGCGTGCATGATGGATGTCTTGGGGGCAACATAGACCCCCATTATAAGTCCATGGGGGTCTGTTGGGTGCCATTGGTGTTGTTCGTGCAATGGATCCACGATAGCCTTGTGTTTTCAATTATAAAAGGAAGCTACAAGGTTGATATGAATGGAGGTTAATCAGTAGCTTCTTGGCCCTGTGCAATATCTGTACAAGGGTCACCAGCTATCGAGTGCCATTTATAATATTAGCGACATCTTACATGGAAGATCCGGCAAATAGGTGCAAATGTCCTTTCTTCAAGTCCTACAGTTACATCCTTGGTGATGGACAATGTATTATAGGCAGTCAAGGGGTTCAGTCCATTGCACCACCATTTTACACTTCACAAGATGGGGGTAACAGAAGCTTGGGGAACAATTTCTATAAATCTGAGTAAGTTTTATGACTTCTCTTACAACAACTCCTGACTGAACAATGGGTTATGCTGAGGACTAGTGGGGACCCAGTAAGTAAAAACAATGGTACTCAACTCATTTTTCTCATTTTCTGAATGTAGTTGGTGGGCAGACGTAACAAGATGAGCCTGCCCTCTCCATTCACATAGAGCGTGTTGTGGTCTATTTCAGTAGTATGCACTGTCCTAGTCTACCACTTCAAGGGAAGTGCCAGGCTGAAAGCAGTGTCAACAGACACCCTCATGACTACCATTGGGAATGCAGTAGCGGCTGAGCGTGTCACCGTTGAGGAACAAGTAATGGCGGGAGTTCAAGGATGTTCTCCAAAATCTTCAAAGGACAAAGTGAAGCAAGCACAAATCTTTAAAAACCGAGTTTCTCTTCATGCTTACCATAAACCTTCAGAGGGGAAGTAGACTGGATCATATTAGATGAGTTCTACGGCCATCCCATAGAAGTGAATGGGGATGCCATACTTATATTTACACCTGCTCACCACTGCAATTGCTGTAGCGAGCAGGTAAACAGAGAAGAGAAGGCAGCTCTCATACGAGCGCTGCCTTCTCTTCAAACATCTGATAGGCGGGGGTCCCGGGAGTCAGACCCCCGCCTATCTGATATTGATGACCTATCCTGAGGATAGGTCCTCAGTAGTAAAAAGTGTACAACATCTTTAATAAAACAGGTGGTTGGAGAAGCTGAAGCTTGGTGGTTGGAGAAGCCATTGGATCTCAACCTATGACATTTGGAAGATATCTACTTGTTTATTCTCCTATTTCCTGTGACTGCCCACACATTACCATTCTGAGAACACAGATGCCATTGCCATGTGTTTATTCTGTGAATGGACAAAGCAGAGGCTTATTGTTATGTTCTCCTAGGCACTGAAAGAAGAGGAGAATGTAGAGGGTATGCTCTGTGCAATGTGCAGCAGTGCAGGGAGAGAGGAGGAGTTAGTTGGAGCTGAATTATGTCCATCACCTATTGTGAATTGTGTATTTCTGTGTTATTTTTATTGAAATCCTGCCACCTGATGGTTATGTTGACTATGGAAATATGAATGAAACGTGGATCTGCACAGGAGGACGCTATTTCTCTTAGGCTTCTCTTACTTGAGCCGATGGCAGGTAATAATAGGAGCTAATCAATGATATATAAGTCATGCGGTGCTCTTTTTGGAAGAACCTTCCAAATTGCCTGATGCAAAGTGAAAGGGGAACAAATGATCGTTGTTACAGAAAGAGTAGAATGGAGAATAATATCGCCCCCACTAGCAGCTAAATAAAGCCACCATACAATGTCCATATAATACTACTGTATAGTGCATACATAGTAGTGCCATACTTCAAACACATAACAATGCTCTAATGACATGTAGTACTCAAAAATAGCATACAGTAAAAAAAGAATCTGCCAGCAGTTTTGACTATGTTAAACTGCTGAAAGCTCTAAACAAGGGCCTTTTATGGCGCTTTTATTATCAGGAGTAGTGTGAATATGCAGTTTTATTCTGCCAGATTCTGCTCCTTCAAGTGCCCAGGAGTGACAGCTGTAGAATCCAACCAGGAAATCATTGCCATAACTACCAGGGTAGCAGACATAGCATTTGCTATGGGACCCAGCAACAAAGGGGGCTCAAACTCAAACATTTGGTGTGGTTAGTAATGCAGTGTATATAAGCTAGCATGTGGCCCCATGGTTAACTATGCTGTGTCGGCTGTGACATTGCTGTATAATTAATATATTGTGCGTCCTGTGTGCATTATACATACATGTGACATCATTATGTTTTTTGACTGTGTGATGAAGAAACAGGTATATGGTACAATTTTTTTATGTTATTGCAGTGCTATGCAATGTGTTCTGTGCTCTACGCATGTACTGTGACATCACTGTTTGTATAATATGTACGCTGTATCGTCCCTGAGTAGAATATCTCTGTATGGTGACATCACTGTGTGCATTTTGCCTATAACATGACATCACTGTGAGCATTATTTGTGTGTTGTGATGTCACAGTACAGGCATAATGCTCACAGTGATGTCACGATATTGGCAAAATGTACAGTGATGTCACTATGCAGAGATCACAGTGAGATCACTGTGTATCATGGGTGATGCTAGAAAGGCTCGTCCCCGTCGCGGCCTGCTACTGGCTGCCCAACTCGACGAATGTTTTTTTTAATGCAGCAGTGGCCGTGCAGGGAGCAGGAGCTGGGTGGGTGCTAGGGAGCTGGGTAAGTACCATCTATACAAGGGGCCCGGGTATTTACACGCTGGATAACCCCTTTAAGTGAACAGGTGAGAAGACGCATATCTTAAAGGAAACACCACTCCTTTAAGGAAAAAAAAATTGAACTCTGGAAGGTTGAAAGTGAGATAACAAAGTTAATTTACAATCTAGGAGCCTTCAGACATTAGAGGAGGTGAATGTACTTCCCATGAGACTCGTCTGCCCTGACACGTCCCATTCCAGTATGAGGAAAGGGATTTTAAGTTTGACCATCGTCCAAATTTAAGTGATTTCTTTTGTGTGACCTTACTTTGGGGCACATCCAAAAAATGGAGACCTTTTGAGGACAACGGAACAGGAGGTTAGCACAGATATGTTCAGAAACAATCACATCGCAGCTCTAAATATTAAACCTGTATACATGTACACCATCCTTACCATTTAAAGAGCACCTGTCGGCAGGATCAACCCTATCAAACCAAGCATAGTGCCTAGTAGGGTTGCTTCTGCTGATTGCAAGGATACCTGTCCTTGGGAAACTTGGTTGTGCACTTTGATTGACTGGGCCAAGCAGTGTAAACATCACCACCCCTGGTCCTGTCAATCACAGTGCAGAGGGCACGGCAGTTGCAGAGAGAGCAGAGCCTCTAGGTGTAATGACAACGCCCCCGTTGCTCCTAGAGGCTCATTTGCATATATCAAAACATCATTTTTCTCAGCAATGCGGGCACATATGAACATGGGGCCAACACAGATGTCTTCAGCTGCCAAGCGCACATGTAACAGGTCAGCCAGTGTCATAGGTACAAATCTGCTGACAGATGACCTTTAAGGACCGGGGAACTTCTCGAGTAGTCACCAGAAATGTGAAATAACAACACAAGGATTGGGGGTCTGACACTGTTTTACCATGAGCTGTTACCAGAAACTAAAGAAGGACCCTCACTGACACAATCCAAATCAATAAATCACTGTGCACAGTATATAGCATTTTGTATGAAATTCTGCCTGAATTTAAATTCTAAGAAATTCTGAGAAAATGAGCTCCTCGCCACATTACCATAATAGCTTACGTTACCTCATTGTGTTACATGTGTGTAAACCCAGTGGGTGTCTTTTTTTCCTTTTGGTTTAGCTAAGTTCACCGTAGATGAACCACAGGATATAAACTGTCTGAGTGTGAACAGGAAGGAGACTCATTCTGAGTGCTTCTTTCTTTAGTTCAAACTATGATTGCACTTTGCATCAGATACTTAAAGGGGTTCTCCGGGAATGAAGAAAATGAAAATACTTAAAGATTACTTCATTATAAATATATTCTCAAATACCTTTCATTAGTTATAATGGCTCGTTTTGTCTGGGGAGCAATCATCAGGGGAAACAAAATGGCCGCCGTCCTATTAGTGCACACAAAACCTGTCCTAATCACACAGCAGGACAAGTTACTGAGCTAAAGAGCTGCCTTATACCCCTCTCTGCTCTGCTTGTCAGGGATTATAATCCTGTATACAGATAAGAACTGAATCTCTGGGTCAGTTAGTTCATGAGGAGACATGAAGTACAGAGAGGACGGACAGGACAGACTGTGGTAATGGAGACTGCATACAAGTGCTGCTGCTCATTAGCCACATCCCATCCTACTCTCATGTCTCCTCATTATCTCCATTCCCACACCTGTATTCAGGATTATGATTCCTGACAAGCAGAGCAGAGAGGAGGATGAGGCAGCTCTTTTGCTCAGTGTTGTGAAGTAACTTGTCCTCCTCTGTGATTAGGACAGGTTTTGTGTGTAGTGATAAGACGGCGGCCATTTTATTTCTCCTAATGAGAAATATGAGTAATGAAAGGTATTTGTGAATATATTTATTCTAAAATAATATTTAAGTATTTTCCTTTTTTTAATTCTTGGAGAACCCCGTTAACCTACTAAATTGTTTAATCCATGGTAAAGGTCATTTAATCTGACATCAAACATGTGCCAAATAGCAACACAAAAATATTGGATCCCACTGACTTTCATAACCCAAAAATAATGTCCTTTGGTTTATCGTGATAGTTTCACAAGGATAACCCCGTCCATATATACTATCATGGTATTCATAGATAGGAACCTGGTGTAAGGGAGTTAGACCTCATGTCCCCCCATTACTTCACAGTCTGTAGATATATTACTTTAAGATATGTCTATATCATTTGTCACGTACACACTGTACATACTATACTGTGTTGTATTCTTTGTAACTCTAATTTCTAAAGCATATACTGTAGTATGTACCGTTACCACTAGATGTCCCTGTTGTAGCAGGAATAAAGGAGGAGGTTCTAAAAAGCAAGAAACAGAGTCAGTGTGTGGCTGAAGCCACATGGTGTGCTAATGAACCCTGCCCAGCTTATGAGAGAGGAGCCTGAAGACAGGCTGCAGTACTTGCCTCCTTAAAGACACCCTTGGATTTCCCAGTCGATGGGAACCAGATGAGTAGTTGGATTTGTGGCTTTTGCCCAGTGTCAATTTGGGAGCATTTCTCCCTGTACTCGCCTGTAAATGTCCTTGTGTTGTCATCTACCTTTTGCCCAGATGTCTGTTACTAAGAAATCTGGGAGGGTTGTCACCCAGCATTGCCAGACTTCTAAATGCCAATAACTAGGCTGATTGGTCCCATTCAGCAGTATAGAAAAGCTGATTGACAACCCATTTGGAACCTTTGTAATGGCCATATGAGTTGTCATGCAACTTTCCCAGAAGCAGGTTCAATTTAAATATTTTTTTTGGTGAAATTAAAAAAATAAACAGACACTGATTCCCTACCATCACTCTGGTCCCCCACTTCGAGTCTCGCCCCCTCCAGAAATATTAGTAAAAGCCTGTTCAGCCCATCACTGACCTTAGCAGCAGCACCCACCTGAGCCATTTGTCGAGCATGCCTTTCCTGGAGTACTGAGTCAGGACAGGAACTGCAGAGCAACAGGGACTAGAGCAGGAGCAGAATGGCAGTGGCGGGGACCAGTGTAGGGGAGCAGCAATACTTTGGTATTTGAAAGGGATTCTGTCACCACATATAAATGTTTTAAGCTGTTCCCAGTGCCCTGTAGTATGCCCACGAAAGTGACTTTTAATCCATATGAAAATTAGTAGAAAAGTTGAGTAGCAGTACCCATTGCCGACACAGCCCATTTGAATCGAGTCTCGCTCCCCCCTCTGCGTCTTTTCTTAACATCAGTCCTCTGCTAGAAAACTCTTGCAGGCACACAGCAACTCTCTGTTTGCGCCTGCGCAGTCTGTGCCCTTCTGTGGGCAGCGGCATATGCAGCACAGACAAAGTGGAAGAGGAGAAAGGCACAGGTGGTGTAGATGCAAACAGAGCAGATCTGTGCAGGATTTCAAGCAGTGGATTCATAAGTGGAGAGCAGAGGAAATATCAATGAAAAAACATAAAGGTAGGTTTGGCATATAGTGCATGTCAACTACAGGGAACCTTTAAAGGGGTTATCCAATGACTAATGTAAAAAATGAAAATCAGACATCATATAGAACATGACAATCCCTTTCTAACAAAGCTAGAACCAGCCCTGTACCTCACATGGATCCAGAGATCTCCCCATTCATTGCTCTGCTAGATTTATATCAAGCTGAGAGCTCAAGGGGAGTGTTGTTTCTGCTGCAGCTCAGGGGGCGTGTGTCATCTCTCCCTATGACAGCTCAGGAGGCGTGTCTCAGCTCTCCCTATCACAGCTCAGGAGGCGTGTCTAATCTCTCCCTATGACAGCTCAGGAGGCGTGTCTCAGCTCTGCCCATCACAGCTCAGGAGGCAGTTGAAGGATGAAACCGAGCATGTGCGGCCATCTCAGTGAGCAGGACAAAGAAATAATAAAAAAAGAAACAGCATGTGGCGCTATACAGATACATTTTATTGAATAACTCAGTGGCTATACTAAATTTTTTATTACATGCAATTAAAAAAGTATTCAGATCCAGGTGCTGGTTTGAAAACTGTAGAATATTTTTCATGGAACAACCCCTTTAAAGCGATAATATTGATGACAGACCCCCATTATAGCAGTATTCCCATCTCCCATTGCTAGGATATTCCATCAATGTCAGATAGGTGCAGGTCCCACCTCCGGGACTCGGATCCTCTCTGCAGAATGGGACTTCTGAAGTGAAAGAGAGCTTACCAATCAATCGCGGTCACCCTCCGTTCACCCCTGTGGGAGTTCTGAAAATAGCTGAGCGTGCCCACTCGACAATATTCCGAACTCCTATAGTGGTGTGGTCTCCGTTCATTTCGAGGGTCTCGTTCTGGGGATAGGAGTGGGTCTCAGAGGTGGGACTTGCACCTATCTGACATGGTGACATGCCGTCAATGTCTGGAAAACCCCTTAGTGAAAAAAAACAGCTTGATGATATCTCCTGCCTAGACGTGCTGCTATTGTAGTGAAACTTTTTTTTTTTGGTCAAAGTAGTGGGTGATGGCACTCATATTTTCCACAGTGACGGTCTATGATCTAGGAAATTAACGTTACATTTTTCAGTAAAGAAAAAACTTTTTCTCTGAATCTTGAAAACGTTTGACACTACATGTAAATTTCAGTGAAGATGAATACATTTTTCAGGGTCGAAAAAAAAATCAAGCAAGAAAGTCTAGAGAGAGATGAAAAAAAAAAGAAGCTTTAGAGTTCATCAGATGACAAAGTGGAAAGTCCTATTCATCGTCTGCTGTGAGCGGCCATTCAATACGTCTGCTTCACTGAGAAACTTCCTGTTGTGTTAACGCGTTCTAGACCTGTAGAAAGACTATCGCAAACCAGCGCGGAGAGAGAGAGCGTAGTCCAACAGGGACGGTGGAAATGTTACACGCTCCTAAGGAGGTATGCATTTATGATTCATCTGCTTTTGATGTTCCTCAAGACGCTTTTTTCTGTGCACTTAAAACTCCTTTCCAGATGTAGTGGAGCTTTCCTTGCGATGCGTTAGGCTGGAGATGCACCTGGACCTTTTGTAATGAGATTTTCTAATCTAAGTAACCAGTGCAGTCCACAGTAGTGCAAGAATTCCTCTGGACCGTAGCTGTCACCTGGTGGAAAATCTTGCTGCAAAAATTTCGTCTAGTGCTCCCCGACACCCCCATAAGACAAATCTTATGGACTGACTGCAGCAGACTCGATAGGAATCTGCTAAGTTGTCCTCCATAGTTAGAAAATTTCTCATACAAAGTGCCTGTAGCTCCGTTATTAGGTTTATTTGTACCCCTCAGTAAAGCTATAGATCAGGGATGGCCAACCTGAGGCTCTCCAGCTGTTGCAAAACTACAACGCTCAGCATGCCCCAACTGCCTACAACTACCAGCCTACAGCAGGGCACGGGGGTTGTAGTTTTACAGCAGCTGGAGGGCCGCAGGTTGGCCGTCCCTGCTATAGATAACACATTGTGTGCTCTGCCGTGCATACGTATTGAGCACATGGCATGCCATGCAGGTTGCATGTATAAAAGACTATACCACATGTCTAGCATGCACAGTACAGCTGCATAGGATTACTATGGTAGTATGATGTTGTCACAATGTAAAGTTTTATGTATCTGTTACTATTAATATTTACAATTTACAATGTATTTGTTGCCATTGTATGTTAGTAGCAAAGTTTAGTGATCTGTAACGTATGTAATCAAGACAGTTAATAGGGTACAGCCACACGTATGGACTTTGCTGTGGTGCAGAAATGCTGCACACTTGGGGTGGACTCCGCAGAAGATAATCAGCAAACATAAGTCGACATACTGCGGATTTAAAATTGGTGCTGCATGGCAATGATATTGATGAGCTGTCCTCAGGATAGGTCATCGATATCAGATCGGTGGGGGTCTGACACCTGGCATCCGCACTGATCAGCTGCTTCAAACTGTTTTCATCCACGCAACGGGGAGATGCAGCAGCGGCCGTGGTGGTATAATGTGGAGTGGGGTAAGTACAACCTCTGTGACGGGCCCGGGCATATGGGGGGGCATTATAGAACTTGGATAACCCCTTTAAGCTACTTTCACATCTGAGGCACGGAGATCCAGCCGTCTGATTCGGCAGAGGCTGTCGGTAATTGGCCAGACACAAACCGCAGCATGCAGCGGCCGATTTGCGGCCAGATCCGGAGAACCCATGCCGCAGGTGTGAAAGTGGCCTTAGTTTGCCTCCTTGCGCAGCCATAAGATTCGGCTATTTTATAAATTAGGCACACTTACGCAAGCCCTTGCACTTGGCTGGTGTAGTTTTTCGCCAACATTTACACCTGTTTCCTGGAGTAAATGTTAGTAAATTTGCCGCCGACACGCCTGTGTCCTGTCCAACTGCTGAAAACGTAATGAAAGCAGCCGTGAGACTAAATATTTTCGCACGGCCGGTTAAAAAAGGGACTTACGACTATTTTCCAACTAAAAGTCCCTTAGTAAATGGCCCCCACTGTGTAGTATCCGGCAGAGGCATACTGCAGCTCAGCTCCAGTTCACTTGAATGGGAGCTGATCTGCAGTACCCCGGCATGGCTCTATAGACTGTATAGTTTTTAGCTCTGTGGCTGCCCGAAACTGGGGGTACTGGGTGTCAGAACCTCACCGGTTTCATATTGATAACTTCTTCGGAGGATATATCATCAATATATCTGGCCCAGACAACCCCTTTAACAATCAGTTTAAAAACCACAGTTTTTGGTCATATTATGCCCTTTCAGTAGTGCCCCCAGCAGTGCAAATTGCTCTAAGTAGCATTTATTTCTCTTCAAGGGGTTGTCCCATCTCAGACAATGGGGGCATGTGGCTAGGATGTGCCCCCATTGTCCTACAGGTGCCGGTCCCACACCTATATCAAGAACGGAGCGGGGAGAGTTGTGCCTGGAGGACACCCTCCTTCACTTTTGGGGCTCCATTGTCGATATAGTTGTGGGTCCCAGCGGTGGGACCTGCACCTATGAGACAATGAGGGCATATCCTAGCGATATGCCCTCATTGTCTGAGATGGGACAACCCCTTTAAAGGGCATCTGTCAGCAGTTTTGTACCTATGACACTGGCTGACCTTTTACATGTGCACTTGGCTGCTGAAGGCATCTGTGTTGGTCCCATGTTCATATGTGTCCGCATTGCTGCCAAGTGCACATACAGATGCCCTTTAAAGGCAGCGATATACTAGATGATATACCCCATATCTGCTCGCCCCAGACCAAACACACCTACACAGACCATTCCTATACAGATAGCAGCAAAAGAAACTATATTTCCTACATCTATCTCTGGGTTCATGAGTCTTCAATGGATAACAAAGGGCGGTCATTTAACACACCCACGTAATAATAAGGAAGTAACAAAAACGTTGTGATGGAATAGCAAGTAATTACGAAGAGACGCAACTGAGAAATTTAGCAAGTCAGAGCGGTTAGGAATTGCAAATAGAAGTAGTGAAACACCTGCTGCAGCAGTGAACATGAAAGCCCCGTTCACATGTGTCTGACTCAACTCCAATTTTGATGCGGATTCTGTGCCAAGTACTGGTGGCAAGCCGCATTCCAAGCACGTGAATGTTGTTTTTGCAACAGTGTCACAGAATATTTCGGCTTGCCCAATTTGTGCATTGCACAAACAGTCCGTTGATTTCAAGATACACCACGTAATAGCTGGGGTTGCCCAGCCCTTACTAAGTGAAGGCCTACAAACTGGGAATTGCCAAATTGCCACAGGGGTTTGCAGATCGTTGGGACCTCTGACAGACGACTCCCTGTTTTGGCATTCAGCTATTTCATGGACGGAGACGTAATAAAGCACTGTGAGTGCAGACTCTTGAAGAAGAGAGAGGCGTTACATTTGCTCCTCAGAGGATAAAGCCTGGACTTCAGAGAACCACTATCTCTGAGAGATCCACAGAGAGAAAACCATCTCAGCTTTAACAGTGTTCCAGAGAGAGAGAAAGAAAGCACCAGAAGGTCTAGAATCTCCATGGCTGACCATTGGAGTCAGGCAGTAAGGTATTCACTGTTTAAGGCTGATAGACTTTACTGCTGTGAGGGGTTTCATTGCTAATACACCCTTCACACTTGGATAGAGTCTGGTCCACTGTATCCTAATCTTGTACCCCTCAGCTGAGAATTGCAGACACGTTTTGCAGAGAGAGAGAGGCATTAGAAAAATTGAAAGGAGTACTACAGACCCATCATTGCTCACATCTATACATTGCCATCAGGGAAGATTTCCACTGTGAATTGTTTGGTCTGGTTACTGACTTCAGCACCCGCACCTACATCTCCTGCCTTGCACCAGCACGAAACCCATAATGCCAAGTGCACCACATTTGCAATCAGGTAGGAGCCTCAACTTTAGTGCTTATGCACACGACTGTATGTATTTTGAGGTCCGCAAAAAACGGATCCGCCAAAAAATTACGGATGATGTCCGTGTGCATTCCGTATTTTGAGGAACGGAACAGCTGGCCCCTAATAGAACAGTCCTATCCTTGTCTGTAATGTGGACAATAATAGGATATGATACAGACATACGGAAACAGAATGCACACGGAGTAACTTCTGTTTTTTTTTTGTGGATCCATTGAAATGAATGGTTCTGCATACGGACCGCAAAAAAACACGGAACGGACACGGAAAGAAAATACGTTCGTGTGCATGAGCCCTTAGGGTGTGCCCGGAGGGAAGAAAGGGTGCTCCCTTCTATCACTGCCGATCCTAGAGAGCATCGGTGTGAAGATTGTAATTTATGTGAGTAGCTATTACAGCCAGAGCCACTATCACTCTCATCATCCGCTCCTCCTGGGCTGCAACACCAGGAAGTGTTACTCATATGAAGTGGGTAGACATTGCTAAACCTGTGAACGTGTGTTGCGGTCTGTAACTTCCTGAGCAAACTCTTCCCTTCTGCAGTCGCCGCCCCAATTTCCCATAAAAACGTAGAATATGATAGGTGATAGATATGAGATAGATAGATGGATAGATAGGAGATAGATAGATAGATAGATAGATATGTGATAGATAGATAGATAGATAGATAGATATGAGATAGATAGATATGAGATAGATAGATATGAGATAGATAGATATGAGATAGATAGATAGGAGATAGATAGATAGGAGATAGATAGATAGATAGATAGATAGATATGAGATAGATAGATAGGAGATAGATAGGAGATAGATAGATATTAGATAGATAGGAGATAGATAGATAGATAGATAGGAGATAGATAGACAGGTAGATAGCTGGAATAGACCACATCCTCTTCTGGTCCATATTGCAGATACAAATAGTCATTTCTATTGATGGGAGTGTGAAATTTGTGAAATGCACACAGAAGGTATCTGTATTTTCTGGATCCTTGGACACGGCTATGGAAGCCTAACAAAGCTAGAAGTCCTGTACCTCACATGGATCCACAGCTCAGGGGGAATGTGCTTTCTGCTGCAGCTCAGGGGGCATGTCCTTTCTGCTGCAACTCTCTCCCTATCACAGTTCAAGGGGTGTGCCCTTTCTGCTGCAGCTCCGTCTGTCACAGCTCAGGAGGTGTGTCCTTTCTGCTGCAGCTATCTCCCAATCACAGTTCAGTGGGCATGTCCTCTACTGCTGCTCTTTCCCTATCACAGCTCAGAGGGTGTGTCCTTTCTGCTGTAGCTCTCTCCCTATAACATTTAAGGGGTACTTTCTTTCTGCGGCAGCTCTCTCCCTATCACAGGTCAGAGGGTGTATCCTTTCTGCTGCAGCTCAAACCTTATGACAGTTCAGGGGGTGTTTCCTTTCTTCTACAGCCTCTCCCTATCACAGTTCAGAGCATATGCCCTTTCTGCAGCAAACCCAATCACAGTTCGGGGGGGGGGGGGGGCCTTTTTGCAGCAGCTCTCTCCCTATCACAACTCACAGGGGCATGTTCTTTCTGCTGCAGCTCGATATGGATGGTGGCAGTTGAAGGATGGAAATGAACATGTGCGACCACCTCAGCGATGTTACTGAGGTGGACTGAAATATAAGGAAAAAGCAAACAGCAGATGGCTCTATACAGAACCATTTTAATGAATAACTCAATAACTTTTTTTTACATTCAGTTACAAAAGCATTCAGATCCAGGTGCTGGTGTGAAAAACGTAGAATATTTTTTATGGGGCAACCCCTTTATGAATCTCTTTGCACAATTTTCTAAGAATCGATAAGCCGCGGATACTAACATTTTGTAACATCGCTGCTGCTTGTTTTTAGAAGATGGTCCGTGACCTTTATGTGAAATATCTGCAACACAAACATCACACAACTCCCTGCGAGACCCACAGAATGCATACCTCCCAAGAACACGCCAGTCGTATTTTTAGCCGGGTCTTTCCTAAGTGAGCTGAATCTTGTAAAAATATGTAATAGCAAATTTAGAAGCCTCCCCCGGGGCCCCCCATCACTGACGTTCATTTCCCCTCTGAAATGACACATAACAGAATTGTGGCCGAACAATTGACTCTATTTTACAACACAGGCACAACAAAATTCAAAAAGTTTGGCGGAGTTGCGCCAAGTGACTGTCAGCTTCTACCTGTGGCGCTATGGGAGGCTACTCCCTGCCCTGCGCCTCTCACTTACACCACTCGCTATGCCACTATATTTATTGGGTGCCCAGCTACCCACACCTGTAGACATGTGCCATCTACACGCAGCAGTACTGTCTCAGGCCACCAGGTGGCCCACTCTATTCCAGGCCAAGACCTTGTTGGATATGGTACAGTGTTGCTTTAAAAGGGGGTTATCCAGCTTTCATATCCTTTTGGGCAGCCTTACCCTACTCCCCATAGTTTAGTTTCGGCTCCTCCGGTCGGCAGCACTCCCAGTTCCTGCTTGTCAACTTCCGGAGTGGATGGGGTTCAAGTGCACTGCTGCAGCCAATGACTGGCTGCAGCGGCACACCTAACCCCCATCCACTCCAGAAGTTGACAAGCAGGGAACCAGAACTGGCTGCAGCCCCTGTCCACTCTGGAAGTTGACAAGCATGGAAGTGGATTGCAGAGGAAGAGGGGTCGGGGGGGCAACCCCTTTATGGAACCACTATAAGGAACCACTCATCCCAAAATTTCACAAACTTTTTATCAGCAAACAAACTTGTCTCCCGGCAGCTACTCTCAAACATTGCTTCCCAGGTTCTGGATCTAGCACACTAGGTCGAAATTTTACTACCATGGCTGTGCCAGAATTCTGGCGCACCAAAATTTGGCGTTTTTGGCAAAATTTCAGTTAATTTTAACATATTTATAAAGCAAGCAAGACAAGTAGAATACTCCACTGCACCCCGCATGTTGAGGGGCATGGTTTAGCAGGAAAGGGTGTGCAGCATTTCGCAACAAAATATTGGGTGGGTTCACATCACGTTTTATGCTTCCGTTTGACGTATACTTTAGAAAATGTAAAAAAAAAAAAAAACACTTATACTTTTTTTTCCAATAGAACTCTATGGTGAACGGATGCCACTGTATGGCATCATCAGCCTGAGGCATCTATTTAACGGGGCTGTCTGCATATCTCTCAGCTGCAGCTCTTCGGCCCACTGGGCTGACACACCCCCACAGGTTCCTGGCGAGGCCAGTTCTCCTTTCAGTTTTGGTCAGTGTCAGGCTCTACATGGGCCCATCCTGACGTTTAGCATCTCCTCCTCTTGCCATTGGCAGTCCGAAACCCATGTTTCCCCCTGCACAGTGGACCTCCAGCTCTTACATCCTAAAGGGCTACAGGTGCACATACAAATATAGGGGCAACAACATTCTTAAAAGGAAAATCCACAATGGTAATGAATATAGGTGCATCTCAATAAATTAGAACATCATCGAAAGTTAATTTATTTCAGTAATTCAATTACGAATGAATTGCTAGCAGTCTGCAGTAAGGGTACAGAGGGGAGCTAACAGTTGGGGGTGTCAACCTGCACAGACTCACTCTATCCAATCAGTGCTGCCTTTTTCAGACTGTGCAGGTACACACCCCCCCAAACTGGTTACCTCCCCTCTGTACCCTTACTGCAGACTGCTAGCAATATATTCATAACTTTCAGTACAAAAATAAAGGAAGTACAACATAGAGCCATAAGAATAGATGCTCCAGAATTGTTATTACATGCGGGGATGCCATGAAGCTATTAAAACAGGCTGTCAGGAGAAGTGAAAGATCCTCTTTAAATCCAGCATCTCCATAAGCAGAGGGAAGCAATGCTCTAAAAATGTCCTGGTAGATGACGCTTCTGACGTTCTCTCTGGGTCATGAGTGCCTTGACGCAAGAAATGTGAAAGTTGTAGCCCATGTCCTGAAAATGTCTGTGTGGTGCTCCTGAAGCACTGACTCTAGCCGCAGTTCACTCCTTAATGAATCTCACCAAAATTCTTGAATGATCTTTTC
Source organism: Rhinella marina (assembly GCA_900303285.1). Lineage (NCBI taxonomy): Eukaryota > Metazoa > Chordata > Amphibia > Anura > Bufonidae > Rhinella > Rhinella marina. The sequence continues at coordinate 3,950 of ONZH01017253.1, read as the reverse complement.
TCCCCAATACTTTCAAGACTGTGGTTATCCCTGTTGTTTGTGCACCTTTTCATACCACATTTTTTTCCCATAATATGCTTGGATACAGCACTCTGAACATCCAGCTTCTTTAGCAAAGACATTTTGTGGCTTTAGCAAAAATCACAGAAAAAAGGATAAAAAACATCTGCATGATGTAATAAATAAATTGCGGATGTCAGTGGCTACATATATAAAAATAAATCACAGAAAAAGAAAATTAATGCACTAAAAATAGATGCAAACAATATATACTGTATAAACAAAGCCCTCATTCTGATATGATAAAATCTGAGACTCTTAGCCAATATATTTTGATCAAAACACATCTGTGCCCACCTACCCAGCGCCAAGGTGGTCTCAGGTCAGTCAGGTCCTACGCTAAACCTACCTCCGCATCTATTTTTAGTGCATTAATATTCATTTTCTGTGATTTCTTGTGGAGGGTGTCAGTGACTGTCTTCTGGACAACTATCAACTCACCAGTCTTCCCCATGATTGTGTAGCCTACTGAACCATTTAAAGGCTTAGGAAACCTAGTCTACAAAATTGAACTTTTAAAAAATATTCTAATTTTCTGAGATATTGACTTTTGGGTTTTTGTTAGCTGCAAGCCAGAATCATCAAAATTAAAAGAAATAATTGCTTCAAATAGATCACTCTGTGTGTAACTTTTCACTTTTTAAATTGAATTACTGAAATAAATTACATTTTTGATGTACTTATGCAGGGAACCTCTTTTTCTCACTGGTGGTCTAGATGCTTGTTGTGTCTGTGCACTTCCTGGTGAGCTTGTGGTAGGTGTGTAGCTAGAGGGGAAGCAGGAGAAGGAGCTGCTTTGGGCCCCACACTCAGGAGGGGCCCACCTAGGAAGAGGAATAAACCAGTTTATATATAGGGACCCTCTACAGTATTATACAATGACATTATATACAGTGACACTGTAGGAAACCAACAGAGCGTCTGCCTGGCCTCATCTAAGAGCGCAATCTTGACTAGCCACAGGAGTGGGGGTTGCACAGGAGTCAGGATTTTAAAGAAGTTGCTGGGAGAGGGGGGCCTGTTCAAAAATCTGCCGAGGTGCCCAGTCATTTCTGGTTACGCCACTGGCTTGTGGTGTCTATGCACTTACTTCCTGGTGAGCTTGTTGTGTCTAGACACTTACTTCATGGTGAGCTTGTGGTGTCTATGCACTTACTTCCTGGTGAGCTTGTGGTGTCTATGCACTTACTTCCTGGTGAGCTTGTGGTGTCTATGCACTTACTTCCTGGTGAGCTTGTGGTGTCTATGCACTTACTTCCTGGTGAGCTTGTGGTGTCTATGCACTTACTTCCTGCTGAGCTTGTGGTGGACTTGTACTTATATTGGCACGCAAGTCTGGTTGACAATAGATAAGATTTTCTTCAAGTTCAACCAAGGCAAGGGTGAAGATGTGGAGAACAAGAATTCTATACATTTCCATAAGCATCAAAGGGGTTTTCTGGGACCCTGTTGGTCATGCAAACCCACCTTAATATCACACCTATAGGAAAACGTTTGTAATATACTTACTGTTCTAAAGTTGTACAGATCGGCTTCCAGGGAACCGCCAACATCACGTCTTTTACAGGGTTTCCGACATGAGCTATGAATGGGAATGCTTCCGCTATGGATGAGGCAAGAACTATTCCTCTCCCTGGCGCATGCGCAGATGAGGTGGATTCAGGAATTTGCGCATGCTCCAGGGAGAGGAATCTTTCTAGCCTCATCCACAGCAAAAGTGACATCCCCATCCTTAACCCAGACCACAAACCTGGTAAACAATGTCTATGCTGGTGGATTTTCAGAATAGTAGTGTCACGTGGCCGGGTTTCCAGGAGGTTTTATCCACGCAACTTTGGAGCGGCGAGTATATTACACAGCACAAGAGTGTTGTGTGTTGTTTTCTGAAATTCTACATAAATGGGTCTTCTGACTTTGGGATTCCTAAGGTCTACGGTGCTCTGCAAGATATCAGCTCCTCACACATATGAAAAATATCAGTAGTATGTGGTGCATGAGGCATCACGTGTCTAGATATTGTAGATGTACAGCAATTTATTGGTCAGCTCATCTCTGTGGTCGCTTTAATTGATTTCCGAACCAAAAACCGCCACAATGAGAAAAGCATGGTTTTACCAGAACATATCGAGGTATTTGTCTGAGTGAGAAACCATTAATGATCAGATTACTCATTACTGGTTTTCCTTCCTCATTCAGCACATTTGTAAGACTTCTAGTATTAGGTCTCTTGCACGCGACAGGTGGCATATAGAGTCCCTACGGCTAATAGGCACTTCATATTCTGCCATATAGTGCCTTCGTATGGTACTGTACTACCAAGATAGTCTCCCCCAGATGCAATGTTTTAAGGGCAGAATACTTCTGCCTTTTGCTGCCTCATGGAAAACAGCCCTATAGCCAATTTCTTAACCTGCCTTGTGCCACAATGAACCTCCTCATTGCTGGCCCTTAAAGCTGTAATTCCCCACCTGGTGCTGCCTGAGGCAAGGCCTTAAAGGGGTTGTCCAAGATTTTACCGACCTCAGGATAGGCCATCAATATCAGATCTGCAGCAGTCCAACACCCGGCACCCCCGCCGATCAGAGGAGCTCCAGCATAGGAACTACACACCTCTATAGTTCTGGAACAGATGATCGTCAGGGGTGTGAGGTGTTGGACCACCTCTAGTCATATATTGATGACCATCAATATTAGGCCATTAATATGGGCAATCAATAATAAAATCCAGGAATACCCCTTTAAAGAGGTTGTCTTGCTGCAGCCAACCCCTTGAATATGGAAGCAACTGGAGTTATCTGCAAACCAATAGCCGTGGACAGTCAGATGTCTCCTTAGTATTACAAGGCAGCCATTCAGATGATCCACAGATGCCTTCAGTCCACCAGGATGTGAGCCATTGCTTCTTAGATGATCTAAGCCTCATAGAAAAGGGCCATCTATGATGCCCCCTATGGATAGGGGTTATCTGGGACCAAAGCTGCTTGTTCGTGGTCTTTTTTTTACCTTGTCCTTATATATCTAACCTATTTTTTTTTCTTTTCATTTGCAGTAGCCAAAAATGAAGCCAAAATTTGCAGGAGGCAATGTTTCCTGGGACCTCAATTCTACAATGGGGACATGGAACAACACCACCACACCCCAGTGCGTCCCACCCTATAATGAAAGCGCCCTTTTTGTCATCATACTCTACAGCATCGTCCTAGTCTTTGGAATACCGGCCAACCTTTTAACCTTATGGCTGACCTTTTTACAAATATGGCGGAAAAAACGTGCTGGCGGTCTACCTGTTCAGCCTGTCTCTAAGTGAACTCATGTACCTCGGGACGATTCCCCTTTGGATCCTGTACATAAGAAACGACCACAAGTGGCAGTGGGGACCAACGGCGTGCAAAATCACGGGCTATATTTTTTCTTCAACAACATCTACATCAGTATTCTGCTTTTGTGTTGCATTTCCGTGGATCGTTACTTGGCCGTGGAATACGCCTTGGAGTCCAGAGGGATCCGGAGGCAGAAAATCGCCATTATTGTCACCGTGGTTCTTTTCAGCTTGGTGGCGCTTATTCACTCCCCCGTCTTCATCATCAGCGACGGCGACCAGACGGAAAACCAAACCACTTGTTTCGAAACGTTACCGATACCCTCGCACGTCGCTCATTTCTACGTGGCCCGGTTCATCGTTGGGTTTTTAATCCCTCTCTCGACCTTGACTTACACCAACTTTGTGATCAAAAAGAGGATCGAGACCAGCGTCAGCTTCACGGAGCAGCAGAAGGCCAAAGTCAAGTACCTCGCCATAACCATCATCGTCATATTCATGATCTGCTTCGCTCCGTATCACTTCGTCTTGCTCACCCGGAGTATTGCTTACTACTTGGAGGACAATGACG